>OV884060.1:14041634-15441634 GCA_930367215.1 Pollenia angustigena
GATCACAAGTTTAAGTGTTTCAGATGAATACCGACCAGTGTTGCCAATTTAGCCATTTATTGGCTAGATTTAACCATTTTTCACCCTGTTTAGCCATTAAAAAATGAGTTTAGCCATTAGCCATTTTTTTAGCCATTTTTCAACTTGTTTAGCCATAAAATTTTTTTGCCGTTTTTCTTTTAAAAGAATAATTTTTATTTTATTATAAAAATTTATAAAAGCAAAATAAACATTTTGAACAATTAAAACGCCTTTAATTTAAATCACAACTTTTACAAATGTTGAAAATCGCTATAAACCATCATTATGAAACATCTTTTAAAATAAAGGAACAGTATTCCACTATAAAATTTATAAAATGGATCAACACAAACATCACTGTTTCTTTCTGGTTGCAAGTATTTCAATTAAGGGATGCAGGCGGTAGCAAAACTGTTTTAGAAATTTCAGAATTGACTACAAAGTTGCTCTCACTTCCATGGTCTAATGCTGAAGTAGAGAGGGTGTTTAACCAAGTAAACATCGTTAAAAGTAATTTGAGAAAAAAGGTTACATTTAGCAACCGTAAATTCGATTTTATCAATTAGGTAAATATTTTTACTATAACAATACAATATTTATAACACCACCACAATAGTGGAGAGGGTACTATGCGTTTGTGCTGATGTCTGTAACACCTTAAAATATTGGTCCTTATCACTTTCTGAATCACTTTCTGAGTTCAATTAACGATGTTTGTCCGGCTGGCTTGCTGTCCATGTGAACCTTGTGCGCAAAGTACAGGTCGCAATTTAGAGATTATTTGATAAAATTTGGTACAAAGGTTCTAATGTGGTCTAGGGTATCATAAAGTCGGGTTTAACCGACTATACTTTCTGACTTGTTTTTTTTATATAGATGTGGACTCAAAAGGTTGGGTAAATGTTGTCGTGATTATGATTTACCTTAAAATTATTTAAAACTTATGATTATTTTAAACTAATATGTGATTCCTATGAGATGATCAATAACGACATCGAATTTATCGATGATTTAATATTTTAATATTAATTTATTTTAATATTAATGTACGTTTATTCTTATTTAACAAATTGATCTTAACTCACAATTTCATCGTAAACAACTTTAAATGAATTATTTCTGTTTTGTTATTGAATTTTAATGTGTTTTTATTTAAACAAGCTTTTATCCATTTTTTTAGCCTTTTTTCCGTAAATTTAGCCATTTTTGGTCACCAAGTTTTGGCAACACTGATACCTACTGCCATTTCTACCTAACCTAACAAATAATCAAAGATTCTTTAATTGCTTAAACAAATGAGTCAAGTAAGTAAGTTTAATTAAAGTTTTTCGCCTTCATATATGCTAAATACTTGGTAATATTATAAGCCCTTAAGCAGAACTTGAGAAAAACATTATCATTTAGCAAAAAAGTATTAAACGATGAAATATTATTTTAAATAATTAATAATTATTTTTTCAAAAATTTCTAAAAATTTTAATTAAACTGCTCTTTAATTGTATTAAGCAATGTCTTTTTTGCTATAAATTTCATTGCAACTCCTTTTATTATGCTTTGCTTTTTTGTTGATTTTATATTTTCACTTTTTCCCACACTTCATTAAAAACAAAATTATAATTCTCATCACGTTATTTGTGCAGTAATGCCATCATAAATTACTAAACAGGTTAAACATGTTTATGCATTTATTTCAGACATAGCATACTTTTAGGTAACCTCAATAACAAGCAAAAGCATTGCATACTTAAGGGTAAACTGAATGAAATTACAACAAAAAACCTTCAAATTTTAAACAAACAAAAAATAAGAAAACCATAAGAAAGCTCAAAAAAGTTTATGTAGAAAGTATATCATCCTCTTAATTACTTAAAAGGACTACAAAAAATCGAATATACTAATTTTGATTTTATTAAATTTTCCCTTCAAATTGCACCAAGAAGCTGCATAAATTCAAACGGCTAAAACTGAAGTCTCTGACAAGGAAGCCAAACAAAAAAAGATGTAATGAACAACATCTCCGTCTACAGGATGTAACTGTTAATTGCACTATGACCTCGTAATGATCAGGATGTATAACAAGACAAGTAAATACGAACTAATTTTCAAAATATAAACGTCCTGCTAAAAACAGTTACACGCACTCTTAGTGCAATATGCTACAGCAGTCTTGTTACCTGTAGGTAAAAAAGCTTCTGCCACAACATCTTCGCGTGGCAAGTATGACTTTTTTGTATTTATAAAAACAAAATTGCGGAAGTTGCCACACATTACAAACCCGTGGTGAAGAAAATGAAATTCTCTTGTAAGTACCTTTTGCCCTTAACGAAATGAATGTTTGCCTTAAAGTGCATTGCTGCTAATGTTAAAGGTTTAAGAGGAGGTAAATATTTTGGCATAGTTGTAGTTGGTTGGTTGGCTGGTTGTTTCTAATTGTTGTTAATTTTCTAAAATGAAATTCGTTCAATTAAATACACACCATGGCATAATAAAGATGACTATGATGATGTTGCTGCTGCTGCTCTTATTGTTGCAGCCACACATTTTGTCTTTTGGTTTTTTGGTACTAAATAACTTGCCTTTGGAAAATGATTTTCTTTTTTTTTAATTTTATTTTCACTATGCCCTTTTGTCTAATGTTACGGTTTTGCAGTGTCTCATTTTATACATACAATGAGTCTATTAAAACCAACACATCCTTCCAAGTTACTTAATTTCTGTTTGTACGTTTCTTTTTTGGTGACATCGCCCTTTCCAAGATCACAAGGTATGCTAATGTTTTATTGCAAAGGTTTGAGGTTAATTTAAGTGTTCGCACACTCTGCCACACTAAACAAAAAAAAATAATAATAATAATAAAATATGCGAATACAACTCTATTAAAATTTACAGTTACATGCATAAAATATTCTACAACAAGTTTGTACAAATTTATTCGCCTGAAAATATGCAATTAACTCTTGTTCTTTTGCTTACTTTGTTGCTGGCATTGCGGGTATACTTTTAGCACAGTAATAATAATTTTGTGATGAAAATGTCATATTTAATTAAGTTAAACAATAAATACAAACATTTTGTTAGAGGATTCTATAATGAACAGGAAGAACCAACAAGATAATTTGAATTTTGAAGGTAGAAAAAAACTAAAGGACTTTTAGTAGAAAAAAATTTTAAATTATTCAAGGAGATCAAAATAGTTTTATAATACATATAAGATTTTTATATTTTTAAATTGCCAAATTTTAAATTTAACAGTTCTCGCACGGAAAGTTGTCGTTAGAAAGAAGCGTGTCGGCAAGGTAAAAATGGTTTGTGTCTTTACTATTTAAATGTTGTTAATATATAAATAGATAATATACTTAATCACCGACCTAAGTACTAATAAACTTTGAGTAGATTTCGTAAAAATTTAGTCACGAAGTAGATTTTGTGTTTTATGGCAAATCTAGTTAAAATCAAGATTCAGCTCGAAGTACCAGATTTCAGGGTCATGTGTTTACATAAGCAATAAGCAAAGAACTTTTTAGGTAAATTTTTGATAAACTCACAGAGATTATGAGCAGGTTGGGTTATTCGTATGCATTTAGGTTTCAGGTTCAAGACTTTACATTACCAAGTTTCGCTTAGAAGCCGTCGATGTTTTTGCGCTATTTCTACAATAAATCGGTTTCTTTTCATTACTGTTGAATGTAGAAGCTAGAAGTTTTTGAAGTTTTTTTCATTTTCTAACGGGCACAGTGGGAGATTTTAAGAAAAAGTGGAAAAAGTCTGCAATTTTTACAGGTTTAATATAATTTAATACACATACCAGTATCCATGTTCTGTTACTTTAGTGTGAACTTCTCGCATCGAAAAGATGTGAAGCAAAATATTCCATTATTTTTCGAAAAGTGTGTATGTAACTCATGTCGAAAACTATCAAAAGAGATTACGTCGTTACGTTATAAATGTCATAATATTATACTCGAAGCCGATGTGCCATTGTAGACGTTGAGAACGCCAGTAACACATATCGTTGACGGCTACCAAAACTTACAAAAAATTTTCACCGACGGCGGCAAAAACACAACCGTCGGCTATACCAAATAATGTAAAGTGCTACTTTAATGTGTGTGATTTGCAACCGAGCTTTGAAAAGATTCGTATCTATCTATATATATAAAAATGAAAAATGTTTGTATGTTTGTTTGTTTGTTTTTTTGTTGGCTTATAGACTCCTAAAATACTGAACCGATTCCCCTGAAATTTTTACAGTAACATCACGTAAGCCCTAAAAAATAGGCTACTTATTTTTTCGATACCGGCAGGGGAATTGGTACCCCCCATTTGATGCTAATATTAATTATCGCATATCTTAAGAGCCGCTGCACGCATTTTGTTGAACTTTTGGTAGTAGGATCTTTTGAGCCGCAAAATTGAAATAAAATAGCAGCGGGGGAAGTGGTTCCCCCCATAGGACGCCAATGTTTAATATCGCATATCTTAAGGACTGTAATAGTGACAATGTTCAAACTTTGTAGAAGTCTTTCTTATGGTATACTACACTTTTGAAAATGAAAACAAGTAAGAAAGTATAGTCGGTCAAGCCCGACCATATGATACCCTACACCACAGTATTAAAAAACACATCAAGCTTATATGTCCATATAAATATGGATTTATCTATGTTTATAAAACTTATTAAAATCGGGTTAAAAGTTTGTGAGGGGCAGAAATTGCCCCCTACCTCCCCTTGTGGTCCCATTTTTGAAAAACTGTACAGCTTATGTGTCTATATAGATATGGATCTATCTATGTTTTGAATTTCATTAAAATCGGTTTGAGAGGCAGAAATTGGCCCTATCTCCCCTCGTGGTCCTATTTTTTAAAAAATACATCCCTTTTGTGTCCATGAAGATATGGTTCTATGTTAGTTTTAAATTTTATTAAAATCGGTTTGATAGTTTCTGAGAGGAAGAAATTTCCCCCTATCTTCCCTCGTGGTTCTACGATTTGGCCCATTTTCAATAGGCTTGATCCTTGAGTCAATAAGAACCTATGTCCCAATTTTTATCAAATTATCTCCAAAATTGCGACCTGTACTTTGCGCACAAGGTTACATGGACATCCAGCCAGCCAGCCGGACGGATATCGTTAGTTCGACTCAGAAAGTAATTCTGAGTCGATCGGTATACTTTAAGGTGAGTCTAGGACCAATATTTTAAGGCGTTACATACATCAGCACAAATGCATAATACCCTCTCCACTATTGTGGTGTGGGTATAATAAAGCTACTATTATAGTTAACTATAAATTTCAGTATAAAAATGGGCGGGGTAGACAGGGGAGGAGCAGTACCCCTCATATATAGAAATATAAATAAGAGCCACTGCACGCATTTTGTTGAACTTTGAACAAAATTGAATTAAAATTGCAGCGGGGGAAGTGGTAACCACCATAGGACGCCAATGTTTAATATCGCATATCTAAAGAACTGGTATATTAAGAATGCTTAAACTTTGTGAAAGTCACTCTTCTGGTATACTACACATTTGAAAATAAAAATAAAGCGGATAGGCGCAGGGGGGAAACACCTAACATAGGATGCATATATTAAATATAACTCAACTGAAAAACTATTAAAGGGAGAGTCTTCAAACGTGGTTAAAACAGTGTAGCGAAGCGCACCGGGTTAAGCTAGTATTTTAAAAAAATGATTAAAGCAAAACAATTAAACTATAAAAAATTGTGGCAAGAACTAAATATTACTATTATTACTCTTTGTATTTTGCATTTTTAATAGTTTTTTAATGTAAACATTTTTTCTCGCTCCATTTTTATTCATGAGTTTATTTCACAGTTCAAAGCGGTAACTTTTCTCACCAAAATGTTACGGACACAATTTTTCTGTAAATTGGCGAGTAATTTCCTTACGTGACAGCTTGTACTCGCCAAAAAAGTTACAACAGACACAGTTTAGTGAGAAAAACAGATGTTTGTTTCAATATGTGGCATTTTTGTTTCATTTCACACATTTCAATCGAAAAGAAAGAACATGGGCACAGAATAGTGGAGAGAGTATTATGCGTTTGTTCTGATATGTCAAACACTTTGAAATACTGGTTCTAGACCCATCTTTTTTATTTCTATTTATTTCTAGTGAATATTTTGGTTTTTAATTAAAAAATAACGAATGTATTGTAAGTGTGTAGGTATTGAATCTATATCAGAAAGATGAATGAAGCTTTTTATACAATGATGGGCAATGCGTTGTTTATACCGTTCAGCTCGTGCCTCCTCCCACGCACGTTTTCATTATCTTATTAGGTTTGTTCGTCTGTTCTAAAATTTTGCACGCTTATTGCATTGTTCGTTCGACGACTCAAATTTTCTACCTTGCGTCTTCCTGGCATTGTTTTACTGTAATAGCACACAAAGGCATCATGAAACAGAAAATATTCAGCCTTATTCCGGTTGTCGTTGTGGTAATCGATCAAGTCGTTTGTTGTAAGAGATTAAAGAACACGGGTTGTGTGTTACTTTAATCTCTTACAAAAAAACGACTTGAGCGATTACGACAACGACAACTGGAATAAGGCTGCTTGTGTTTTTTCTGTCTTTTTCCTCGAAAGATGTCCTTTTTTAATTTTTGTTTGGATCACGCAGTCTGTGTTGATAGCGACGGTCTATTTTTACACATTGCCACTTCACTATCACAAAACGTTTTCTTTCTCTTGCTTCGAAAGCTGCCCTCACAAATGGTTTGGGCATTTTTCTTACGCCACTTTTTTCATCTCTGTATGCTCTGTGGTAACATTCACAGGCTAAATTTGTGTGCTTACTGATCTATTATTTGGATATTGTTCCTACAAAAAATATTAAAATCGCGATAAAAATATGAGACAGTGATGTTATGATTGTGAAAATCTATGGTTATTGTGTTTTTTATGTCAAATGAAAAGAAATACGAAAAAAAAATTTGTCCAAAAGATCAACTTTTCTAGAGAATCGGTTATTTAATTAAGAGGGTATAGAAGAGGGTGCTTTAACCCATTTTGTTTATTTGACGTCCTTATCGTTAAAACTTAAAGCCTTTAGTTCCTTCAAAACTTGAAACTATAAAGGGTGGGGGGAACTTTTACCCGTTTTGCCTTTTTTACGCCATAAATGTTGGAATTTCCAAAAAATTTATATCTTTAAGTTCCTTTCAGATGTTACAGTGTCTGCATGCCAAAATTTAAGAAAACCGGCTGATTAGTTAAAAAGATAAAGGTAGGGGGAGTTTTTACCCCTGTTGAGCTAGTTCACGCTCTAAGTAATAAAAATTATAGATGTTAGACTATTTACCTGCCAAATTTCAAAATCGATGAATTAGTTAAACAGATATAGGGAAGGGGGGCTTTTACCCCTTCTGCCCTATTTTATGCCCTCTAACAATATGAAATATACTAAACGCCATATTCTCATACCTAACAAATACACACACAATTTCATTTATTCGGTCAAGCCGTTTCGAACCCTGCAAATAATACGACAAGCCCATACTCACATGTAAAATATAGCCCATAAGGGACAAGGACTAGTCCAAAGGTTACCCAAAAACATGGTCTACTTAACATTGCGATGCCCTAGGGCTGGACCATATTACCCAGCTTTGCATTACAACGGAGTAATTTTAAAACTACTCCATGTTCATATCGCTCATTTGCTGCAAGACCGGTATAACTCAAAAAATGAAATTTTGGAGTTAGAGATGCTGTATTGTTCGCTTTGTGTTTCTTTATATTGTGTATTAAATTCATCTTTATATCTTTTATACTTTCACAGTTTGAAGAGAATGTGTCTTCTTTTTTTCTAAGTAGTTAGAACAAATCAAAAACTTTAAGTGCGTTTATCTCGGAATGGATTTTTTTGAGTTATGCCGGTCTTGCAGCAAATGAGCGATATGTACTCCCAGTGGACTGGTTTTGAAACTACTCCTTGGTATACTCCAAAGGACTAGTTTGGAAATCGTTTTAAAATGAAAACATGTCGTTTATTTGCAAACGCTTTTAACAATGGCATGGTACATGATTGCATTACATTGGATTATGATGCAAGTAGTCCATTTCATCTAGAATGGATCAAGTATTCCAATTTTATTTGCAGGGAAAGAGTTGAATTACAAACACCGCGAAACGAGAATTTTATATTTATAGATTTTTCTGACAAAATTCTTAAATTTATAACCAAATAAACGCATTTCTTAAGGTATGTTCACATTAAACAAATATTTGACGAAAAATCCAAAAAATGAATGACCACTAAATAGAATTACTTAAACATTTTGTTTTGATAATTTTTATTGATCTACTGAACTTTATTACTGAACTAATATAAAGAATAATGAAATGAATAAAATGTTGAATGATGTTTGCTCTATCAAATGGTATGCAAAAATCAAGTAAAGGTTTAATAAAAATTGTGGTTACGTGTAGGGCATCAAATGCTTGTTAAATGTGACCATAGCCTTACTAAAGCTTTTAAACAAATTTATTAGATCTGAGCACCGTCTGTACGAAGCTTAACACAATCCTAAAGTTAGTGTTGTCCCTCTCTTTCTATTCTATTCATTTTCTATGTTAATGTGAAACATTTGCATTTAACCCTCCGGTCATTTACTAACAAAAGACGACAGCTATAACTTATTGCCGTGAACCTCTTTCAAAATAATTCGATTATTTATAATTATTTTTTTGTTAATCTAAATGTTATTTAACAAATTAATAAGTCAATATTAAGATGCCCCAAAAGTATTCTGCTTAAAAGGGTTTTCTGACATTAGCAATGCAAATTTAGTTGTTATAAAAAAAATACTAAGAAATTCTCAAAACTAAATTAAGAAAATATGTAAACGACAACAATTATAGACTCAATATTAATCCGGAGAAATTTACAAATAATGACAATAAGGAAAAACACCAAAGCAACAAGAAATAAGGAAAATAAAAAAAAAATAACATTAATTGTAGTATGTACTTGCAAAGCATGCCATACACGACATGTAATTCCGATTCGAAAGATATAATTTACGCATTCGTGCCATTTGTACAGTCTTTTACGATTTGCGTACTCGTTTGAAAATGGCAGAATTCTATTTATAATACAAATACGAAATTTGATGAATATTTATTTTGTTCGTAATAGAGATTTAATGTTTTGACAGGGAATTTTCGCTTTCGATAACGTATTAAAAACGTCCTTTCATTCGAAACAAATAAATCAAAAATCGTTATACAGAGTAGAAATTATGCGAAATCGAATATTATTTCTTTCGAATGTCCAAAAACATGTCGTGTAAGGCAGGCCTTATAAAACATTAAAAACCACAAGCCTTAGAAGATGGCCAAAAAGAAATTATTTTGATTCCTTTAAGAAATAAATTTTATGCTAATTTTTTTTTTTTAAATAATGTTGTCGTCAATGAAATAAGAAAATAAACTTCAACAAGATAAATTTTGTTAAAGAAGTTTGGACTACGTTCAGTTACCATATTGTTGTATGTAAGTTTTATGTTGTGTTATAATGGCCCGAAACCCCTTTCAAAAGGGGTTGCTTTAAACAGTTTTAACAATTGATTTGCATTTCAAAATATTTATTCGCTTATACACTACGACAATACTGATTGTTTAAGAAATCAACTTTAGTCCAGCTGGCATAAAGTATGAAATAAGGAATTAATACAATTAAGGCTTTTTAATGGCAAACATTTTGCCCATTATAATTATGCATTTTAATTAATCTTGTCTTTCAATTTTTTTTTTTTTTTCTCTTTTTCTGACTCAAAATGAAAATGACAATTACATTTTCATGTATTTCGTATTTCGTATTTGAGTTGATGAATGGGGTGTTTTATGGCAACATGTACGTCGTGTTTTAATGGCAAAAAAATGAGAAAATTGTAATTCACGAAAAAGGGTTAATTTTTGTAGTTATGCTAATTTCCTTATTTATATAGATTTAGCTAGAATTTATGCAAATTTTTTGTAATTTTGCTATAAACCTAAAATGAGAAAAAAAAAACCAAAAAGAAAATACTAATCGAAAAGTTTATTTCGTTTGGAGTTTTCATTAAAACACGACAGCACAGATGTGGTGTTTTAAAAAAAATAAATATTAAATAATATTTTCTAATTAGAAATTGTGGTATTTATTTAAATAAGACTAAGGCCCGTTTTCACGACTTACCTTTAACGAACGAAATAGTTAATGGTACCTTTAGCACTAGTGAGGAATAAAGTTACCTTCAACTAGTTTTCGTTTTCACAAAATAAAATAAAATAAACTTTACATTTTAAAAAATGTGGCAATACTAAAGTTGCCAAAATAAAAATATGAACTGGCAACTACGTACTTTCTTTTACTTTTCTCATTTTAAATTTTTGTGTGCGGGAGTCTTGGTTTGACCACGATTGCAATTAGACATAGTGTCGCAATTTTTCATAAAAATAAAATAACATAAAATAAAAAAAATAAGAAATAAAAAAAAGAACAACAATTAAAACAAACAATATTTCTTAAAAAAAAAAAAAATAAACAGTTTATAAGTAATTCCCAAAAACAATTAAAGTGCAAGTATGCACCTAAAAGCTGCATTCTTTAGTATAACAACAACTTTTCTACGATGGTAAACTTGAGTGAAGAAAGTGATGAAGATGAAGTTATGAAAAATCAAAGCGAAAAAAGCAATGCTAACATTGCATCAAGTTGGCAAAGTGTAACAACAAAAAAACGTAAACGAATCGAATCACCAAAAAAAACTAAACGAATTGACTCACGTGATATACCTACTATATCATCCAACAACAACAGATATGCTGAACTTGATATTGAAGAAGATAATGAAGATAATAATGAAGATAATAATGAAAAAACAACACCAAAACCACCACCGATTTACATTCCTAATGTACAAAATATTAATCTTATGATTACAAAATTAAGTGATATTATTTCTTCAACTGAATTTAGTTATAAGTCATTAAGGGAAGGTCAAGTTAGATTAATGATCAAATCTGTAGATTCCTATAGGAAAATAATTAAGTATTTGGATACATGTAACATTAATTTTCATACTTATCAACTTAAACAGGAAAGAGCTTATAGAGTAGTTATTAAAGGTCTCCATCCCACAACTCCCCCGGAGGATATAAAGGCCGAACTCTTAAGTCTAGGCCATTCAGTCAGATCTGTGACAAATGTTAGGAGTCGTGTTTCAAAAGAGCCTCTCTCAATGTTCTATGTAGACTTAGACCCAGACCCCAAAAATAAATCTATATATGAGACAAATTACATAAATCACGCAGTCGTCAAAATTGAGCCACCTCTTAGAACAAATGATTTAGTTCAATGTTATCGTTGTCAACAGTTTGGACACACCAAAGCATATTGTAAAAAACCATATAGATGTGTTAAGTGCGGTTTAGACCATCCCACAATAGAATGCAAAAAAGCCATCGATACTCCACCCCGTTGTGTTCACTGCATGTTAAATCACACAGCCAATTATAAAGGTTGTAGAGTCTACCAAAACCTTATTAATAACAGGATTAATAATCAAAGTCAGCACTCAAATACACAGAGAAATTATAATGTTGGTACAAATTCTACAGATTTCCCGCAGTTAAACAATTCTTATAACAATAAGGCCAATCAAAATAGATTTAATGTGTCTTTTTCAGAAACTGTTAGAGCATCAAATGTAAATCAAGACAGTCGTCTGGATCGACTTGAAAAAATGGTGGAAAACTTAATGAATATGATGTCAATGCTAATGACTAAATTATGCAATTAAATTTAAGAGTTGCAATATGGAACGCTAACGGCTTATGCAACCATACAAATGAAATTGAAGTTTTTCTTAAAAACAATTATATTGATATTTTTTTAATCTCTGAAACTCATTTTACTAGTAAAACCTTTGCAAGAATTAAAGATTATGATATAATTTCTGCTAACCATCCGGACAATAGAGCTCACGCGGGCGCAGCTGTTTTAATAAAGTCAAATATAAAATATGAAATTTTATCACCAATTGAAGAAACGTTTTTACAAGCTGCAGGAGTTAAAATAACTTGCGATGATATTACTACTAATATATTTTCTATTTACTTTCCTCCAAGACATAATGTCAAGTGTGAGCAATATGAAAACTTTTTTAAAAGGCTTGGTTCAAAATTCATTGTTGGTGGAGACTTTAATGCAAAACACCCTTGGTGGGGATCACGTCTGGTAAACCCAAAGGGAGGAGAGTTGTATAAATGTATTTGCAAAAATAATTATTCAATATTATCAACAGGTAGTCCTACACATTGGCCAAGTGATAATACCAAAATACCAGATCTTCTGGATTTTTTTGTTTATAAAGGAATACCCCGGTCTTTCCTAGACATAAAAGAGAGCGCAGATTTATGCTCTGACCACATCCCTGTTATCTTAACACTAAGTACAGTTCTTCAAACTGTGGCGAAAAAATTTAAAGTTGTTACACCTAGGACCAATATGCAACAATTTGTTTTCTGGATAGAACAAAATTTGAATTTGAATATACCAATTAAAGACGGTTTTGCCTTAGAAGACGCCGTTGAGTCATTTACGAATTTAATACATGAAGCAGCATATTTATCAACACCACAACAACACCAAAGCAATGTTAATAATGTCCAAATATCGGCTGAAATAAGGGATCTCATTGCTAATAAAAGAAGATTACGAAGAAACTATCAAAGAACTAGAAGCCCAGTGGATAAAGCAAATTTAAACAGAGCGTCACAATACTTGAAAAGGCGTTTAAAAGACTATAAGAATGATTTATTGAGTAATTATTTGAAAGGGTTGAAAATTGGAGCTAAGGATAATGAACATAATTTGTGGAACGCAACAAAATATTTAAAGCAACCAACAAAGAGAAATGTTCCAATTAAAAATAGAAGTGGTGATTGGTGTAGATCAGACAGCAGTAAAGCTAACGAGTTTAAAGAACATTTAGAATCAACTTTTAACCCATTTATCCTAAACACTCCTCTAGCAAGTGCTGAAATTGAAGAATTTTTAGATGTTCCTTGTCAAATGGATCGCCCTATTAGACCCATAACTCCAGCAGAAGTAGGGGATACAATTAAGAAATTAAACAACTCTAAAACACCAGGATACGACAATATTGACTCAAAAGTTGTTAAATATTTGCCGAAAAAAGGTATAATCTTTCTCACAACTATATTTAACTCTATATTAAGGCTTAATCATTTTCCATCCCAATGGAAATATGCCAAAATTGTTATGATTTTAAAACCCAACAAACCTGAAAATGCAGTTACTTCATATAGGCCAATTAGCTTATTATCCAGTTTTTCAAAGATTTTTGAAAGACTCTTTCTTAAGAGATTACTGCCAATTTTAGAGCAACAAAATATCATTCCAGATTACCAGTTTGGGTTTAGAAATAAACATGGTACACCAGAACAATGCCATAGGATAGTCAATGAAATTTCCGATGCACTTGAAAGAAAACTGTATTGTTCTGCAGTATTTTTAGATGTTGAGCAAGCCTTTGATAGGGTATGGCACATTGGTCTCTTACACAAATTAAAAAGGCTTATTCCGGCTCCATTTTATTTTGTGCTTAAAACATACCTTCATAATAGGCGCTTCTTTGTAAGTGTTAAGGAAACATATTCAGATTTTGGTAACATTAACGCAGGAATTCCACAAGGTAGCGTATTAGGTCCAGTATTATACACCATTTACACATCGGATATGCCAGTAATGAGCAATGTAACCACAGCTACTTATGCAGATGATACTGCTGTATTAGCTTCTCATGAGTCACCAATCTTAGCTTCTGAATTGATACAAAACCAAATAGATCTTATTGAAGAATGGCTACAAAAATGGAACATAAAAGTAAATACTGCAAAATCGGTTCACGTAACGTTTACATTAAGACAAAATGAATGTTCCCCAGTGTATTTAAATGGAACTATTATACCAAAAAAAAACACTGTGAAATATTTAGGCCTCCATCTTGACCGCCGATTAACATGGAAAACACATATAATAAAGAAACGTGAACACTTAAATATAAAAACAAGAAAAATGTATTGGCTATTAGGCCCTAGATCTAGCTTAAGCTTGGAAAACAAAGTTTTACTATATAAAGCAATTCTCAAACCGGTATGGACATATGGTATTCAGCTTTGGGGCACAACAAGCAATTCGAACATAGAAATTCTACAAAGATATCAATCTAAAACCCTTAGATTATTAACAAATGCACCTTGGTTTGTCAGCAATAACAACATCCACAGAGATCTTAAAATTAAAAAGGTCAAAGAAGAAATCAATAATTTTAGTGAAAGATACCTTACTAGACTTAGCAATCACTCAAATGTATTAGCAATCAACTTGTTAGATGATAGTAACGAAATTCAAAGGTTAAAAAGGTTTCATACACTTGACCTACCCTTTAGAAAATAGGAAAATATTTGTAAGGAAAAAAAACAGTATTATTAGAACTACAATTTGTATTTTCTTTTTTGGGTTCATTGGAACTCAATATATGTAATTTTTTAGTAATTATGTATTTTGCTTATTATTTTATTCTCTGTGAAATAGATTGCAAATAAATATGAATTAAAAAAAAAAAAAAAAAAAAAAAAAAAAATTTTTGTGTGCACATATATAAAAAATATGTGAATATAAAATGGCAACCCTGCAGATAACGACACGTCCATACATGCATGTAAAGAGTTGTCCATAAAGGAGTAGGAGTACTCCAAAACTACTCCAAATACATGGGTAAAAGGTGGTTCATTTAACATTACGATGTCCTAGGAGGGGACTATATAACCCACCGAAGTAGTCCCTAAACTACACCATGGAGTACTAAAGTGTGTTAGTTTTAAAAGTACTCCATGTTACTACAGTATGGAGTACACTAAAGGGGTAGTTTAAGCACATTTCTTTTTCATTTTTTACTAATTGCCTTTTATGGCGTGTACTGTAGTCTATTATTGCTATTATTAAATATACTTATTTACTTGATATTTTTAATTTTTTTACCATTTTTCCACAAACTTTCACTTTTAAATAAACAATTAATAATAGACACCATCAGGGCTACTAATACTATAGAAAAGTATACATCATGCACTTGTTGGCAGCACTGCATGTTAATTTCTTATAACATGGTACATACTACAGTGCATTGGACCATGTTGTGAGTAGTCCATTTAAGCCGCAATGGACCACGTAGTCCAATATTATCTGTAGGGAATCTCATATCCAAACCTTACGGCAAAAGCTAAAGGTAGAACGTTCCTCTCTTTACCTTTTTCTTCACTTTAAGATTAAAGGGAACTTGTGATAATTAAAAACTCATTATCTGTTCGATAACTTCCTTCATTTTGCTATCGTTAAGTCGTGAAAATGGGCCTAAGAAAATTAAGATTATTTGTAATGAACATTTTGTGGAATTTTCTTTAAGAAATTGGAAAACTTTTGAATTATTGTAAAGTACTCGGACAAATTGATCGACTATTTATGTAAACATACATGTTTGATCAGCTTATTGTTTACTGCCCTACACAGAAACAAAATAAAAACGGATTTTAATTAAAAAATTTGTGATATTAATTAAAAAATTAAATAAAATTTGCACCACAAATTATAAGTATCAATTAAAAGTTTAATACAATTGATAAAACGTTTAATTCACTTAATTAAATGTTTAATGCAATTGATTAAATTTTTAATTAAAATTGATTTTATATTTGATTAACGCTGTAATTGGTGAACAAATTTTGGAGAATTTTTTCTGTGTAGAGGAAAAGGAACTTACACCAAGCTTGTCATATGACAGTTCTTATGTGGTAGGGACCGGTACTAGTTCTAACACTTTATATGAAGGGGCTTGTCACTTTAGCATGGCGATGTCCTCGGAAGTGGTTAGTTTACACCTTTTTGACACTTTGTAGCAGATCTCTGATATTGTCCCAAGTGAACCATATAATGTGATAGATCTTCTTCATAATTATAAAGAAATATAAACAGATAATATAAGCCCGCACAAAATTCAGTAAAATAACTAGTTTTGTGTCAACTACCTTTTCTCTGGAGTAACTGCACTTTAACCCTCTAACGACCATAAGGCTATTTGGATAAAAGTAATCATTTTGTCTATTTAATGTGAATCTGTTACCGCCAAAAAAGCATATTTTGAAATTAAAACAAGGATTTTTTTTTTTTTGAATGTGTCCCAAAACCGAACAGAACTTGTTTTAATCTAAACACATTAAAAAAAATCACATTTAAGAGCTACGAAAATTAAAATGGCACCCTTTCTTATTTTCGTAACATAGTTATCCAATATTTTTTTGTTGGGACACCGATGTCCCCGTGGTCGTCAAAGGGTTAAACACATGATCACCAGCATATCATACCTGTGTCTTGTTTCACCTATCACAACTCTTCCTTTTTATTATAAAATTGTGTTCACTGGTCACAGGACTTTAAGAACAATTGACACAAATTTTCCGTAGGGTGGTATGTTAAAGGCTGTAGGAAAAATCGCCCAAAGAAAAATGGCCCAAAAAAAAAATGAAAAATCGCCCAAAAAATTCCATGTAAAATTGGGCCTGAATTCATATGAAAAGTGACCCAAAATTGTTGGGTTATTTTTCGTTACTATTGGGTGATTTTTAAATTTTAGTTAGTTAGCGAAACCGGTCTTTGTTTAGTTAGCGAAACCGGTCTTTGTTATATCATAAAGGAGAAAATCCTTGCGCACGGCCGAAGGCCGGCTATGCAGAGAAGCTTTAATTAGCGAAGCCGGTTTTTGTTATACCATAGAGTAGAAAATCCTTGCGCCCGGCCGAAGGCCGACTATGCCGAGACGCTTTAGTAGGCGCTGCCGGTATTTGTTATACCAAAGGGGAGAAAATCCTTGCACCCAAAAGTGTTTTCGTTATATGTTTAATATATGCACCCAGAGAAAAAACAACAAAACCATTTTTAAAAAAATGTTGACCATATTATGTTTAATTTAACCAGATCATTGTCATCGACAACCGCATTATGGTAAAATAAGTTTCTTTAAAAATAGTTTTGTTGGTTGTGACCATAATAAAACATGTTTCTCTCTTACCTTTGTAAGTTACTAAAATTATATGAATAATAAACACTGTTTTGCAAATTGGGTAGTTTTTAATTTTTTTTTTTGGGAAAAACTAGTTTTTTTCTTTTTGGTCATTTTTCATTTTTATTTTGGGCTCTTTTTCGTTTCTTTTGAGCAAAATTTCATATTAAACTTGTTTGGTCATTTTTCATGTTCTTTTGGGCGATTCTTCATTTGGGCGATTTTTAATTTTTTTTTTTTTGGGCCATTTTTATTTGGGCGATATTTCCTACAGCCTATGTTAAAATATGTGAGAAACTAGAACACGATTAAAATAAACAGCGAGCAGAAAAAAACCTAAAGGCCCAGCCAGAATATGCATGAACTGGCTTAAGCAACTGTGCGAATGCATGTGAATCATTTCTGTCAAGCCATGTTGAACTTAACCCTCCAATGACTAACAAGGGCTCTAGTGCCCTTTTACGTTTTCAAAGGTGCACAAATTTAGCATGGCTTGGGAGATTTTTTAAGATGCCATTACTTTTATATATAGAGTGATTCATATAATAAAAAGGTTTCACATTTTTTTCACATTTTTACAGCTGCTTATCTGACAATTTATGTACCTTATCTACCTGAAGAGATAGATTGGTATATTTTGTGCAATAAGAAGAAAAACAATGTTTTCTCAAATTCGCTCTTATTTACACAATTTTTGGGTACAGAAACGCTTTATGGTAAAAATGGGATCCCACTTGATCCCAATTTTGACTATGGGAATTTAATTATAATTTTCTCCACATCTGCTTTATAAGCCGTTGCTTAAAAATTTCGTTTGAATTCATTTAAGTTTCATTTCCACATCTTATCGATTTCATTATTCTTAAGAAACCACTAAGAAAGAACAAAAATTAAGGCAACCAACAAAATGAAATTTTTAATGAAATCTCAGACAAAAAAGCAAAGAATTTGCATTAAATTAAATGCATTAAAGCAACGAAACTAAAACAAAAAGAAAATTCAAATGAGCTACAATTTCTACATTTTTTCAAAACAAAATTTCTTGATGCATCAATACGTAGTAAATAAGTAAGAAGGGCATTAAGAATTTTTGTATTATTTAACTAAAAAAAAAATTGAGGAGATTGCAAATGTAAAGCTGACTGACTGACTGACTCTGCTGCAAGCTGCTTAAAATAGTCAGTCATTCAGTTGTCAGTAATATGCCTCAGCGATCATCATCATCCTCATGCTGAAATAAAAGCTAAACGGGGAAAAAATTCAACAAATATAATGAATTAATCCAAAAAAACCAAACCCAAGTAGTAAATCGATTTTAAATGTAAAATACAATGGAAACAAAAAACACCAAGAAATTTTTTAAACAGAATCTTCCCTAAAGTTTTTTTTTTTTTTGTGTTATTGAGATCATCGATGGTTTCATGATGCAAATCATTTCTCCATGTCTTACAGAATATACATTTGTATGTTTGTATGAATGTATGTTTATATGTGTAGAGAGGTACCTTCATACATATGTGAGGAGGTACAAATAATGACAAAAATGCAAATTATTGACTTGATTAAATATTGTGAAATAAAGACGTCATTAAAATAATTCAACATAAAAGTCAAATAATCAAGAATTCGGACAACATATAAATAAAAACAAAAGCAAAAAAGAAAAAAAAATATCGCACCGGTTCTTCTTAAGGGGTTAACTCGAAATTTAAAAGTCTTCAGTAGAGACAAAAACCTTTTTTTTTAAGTACTCTTATATCACAAAGAGGGATAGAATTGTGTTTTTTTAGAAAAATACTAGAGAAATTGACCAAAAATTTTTACAGTTGGTAGATATGACCACTATGATCGCTTTCCATAAAAAAGTGAAAATGTGTCAATTTTGAGTTGACTCTCTTTAGAGGAACCAGTGCGATATTTTTGTTTAAGACAGTGGCTTGCTTAGATGGAGGGGTACCTTTAGCAAATGTAAGTTATTTTAAAAGGGAATAAAGGTTTGTTTACACTTAACAAATATTTAAAGAACAAATAAGAAAAAAACTTGAGAATTGAATTGATCAAGCTTTAGCTTTATTTTTAAATTTCATTTGTTAAAAGGTAATTTTATAAAGTTATTAAGGCACTGTTAAATTTTGTTTAATCTAGCATTAAATGTTTTGCAAAAGCAAACAATTTTTCAATAAAACTAGCGGTTATGTGAAGGACGTCAAATATTTGATAAGTGTGAACACAGCTTTTGTACACCAGTTTCAACTGGAGAATCGCATTTTTTTATGTCTTGATCAGTGATGTCATTTAAGGGGATTTGTCCCTATTATTGGGGATTTTATTAGGGAAAGAGGAAATAATTTTAATTGGAGATTTAATTATATTTACAAAAACATTCGCTCATACTGTTACGAAATTTGAGTTATCTAATAATTTTTTATAGTTTAAGAATATTTTATTTATATATTTATATTTATTTATATAATTATAGTTTTATGCCGAATTAGGTTAAAATTGTTATGAAGTCAACTGTATGGAACTTTCTAGTAATTGTTATACAAAATTTGTTACGCCTAAAGATAGACTTTATTTAGATGTATAAAAGTTATTTTAACAGAACTCGAACAGAAAGTTCTTAAACTGACTAGAATGGTTCTGAAATCGACTACAATGGTTGTAAACTATAAACACAGGCTAACTCATATGGGCATTTCTTTCTAATGATTTTGATTTTTATGATTTTGTTATAGAGAAATATTAAGATTTTATCAATTTTTATACATTCCCCAAAAAATTCGTTTACTTAGACGAACAAGCAGACTGCAAAGTTGCACAGATGTAATTTCTTATTTGTGAGAAAGTTTTATTGTATGTTTTCTTTAATATTATCTTCTTTAAAAGAGGTGATATATGATAACAATTATTCCAAAAAAGTTCCTTACGTGGTCTGTAATCTAAGGAAGAGTTCGAAGAGAAATATGTTGTTCGGGTTAGCGGTAAATTTTATATTTTGTTTTAATCATTCTTCTGTTAAATAATTATGGAAATAATTTCACGTTCGAAATGTCACGTATCGACACAGATTTTGGTGAAAAAAATAACACAGAAGATTTTGGTATCAAACCAAAGACATTTTAATGTTACATTGTTATGTACTTCTGATAGAAGTTTGACCATAAAATTGTGCCAGGTTTCGCTGAATTGCGCCTTTTTATACATGGCCACAAAAACTACTTTTATTTTTTTCACGTTCGAACTGCTACTTTTGTTGCCATTATCTTTGACTTAGAATCGCGCCCTCCATCAACTTTAACATAGATAACAGCACTTTCTAAGTGCTATAATTTAAGGGTTAAAAGAACGTAAAAAAATTTGTTGTTTAAAATTATATTGCATTGTTGATGCTTACGATAGTCACGTTCAACACTATGGAATTGCCCATATGTTTGTGCTTAGTTTGATTACAGAAATTAAACGATTCAGTCCGTTTCTTACAATCGAGAATAAATTTTGTGAACTTTATAGTTGATTTCAATAAGGTTTGTTACTTTGAATAAGTGTGTTTTTTTTATTTTGATTTGCAAGTAAAAGATCTCAAAGCGTTATTTTGAAGGGAATAAACTGAAACGCGTTTTATAAATTAACAGATATAACAATCCTCTTTTGTGTGGTTTATTTAGCCCCAAGGCACATTAAACTTGCTGAACTCGTCTCTTAATATCTCTTAATGTTTTATGTTTGCAAAAAATCACACTCTAAGCATTGTCCCATATAAAATTAAATAAAATTATAAAAAAAATTTATGAGCGAACGACCAAAAATCGCACCAGAGCAGGTAATGTGGAAAAACAGTTTTTGTTGTGAATCGTGGAATAATGTTGTTAAAGCTACTTGTCATAATACTTTTCGTAATGGAAAACGGTTTAATTGTCATCGCATGTTTTTGATAGGAAACGTTTTTCAACTAAAAAAATTCAATAGCAAAATTCCATTAAACTTGAAATTTAAAATCCTTATTTTTTTGTATTTAATTTTTTATTATCATTTGAATCATATTTCGGATTTTAAACGCGTTTTTTGGACTCTTGAAAAATCATTATTTTGTCACTTACAACGTTATTCGGGGCATTGCTTCAATTATTTTCAAGATTGATTGGAAGGTTTGTTCAATAACGGAAATTTTATCCTTTTTTTCAATAATTGTTCTCGTTATGAAAAATTACGACAGCTCAATATTGGTTTGGTGCATATGCCAAAAAGTCATGGTGGAGAAAAACGAAAATGAAAACTTGCAGTCAGTTTTCGGAAAATATTTTCGGCATACATACGTTTTGAATAAAAATGTAAATTTTTGTGAACGCTCCCAAAAAAAACTTAGAAGCTTATAGTATTTTATTGAAAGTGAACATTTTTGCTTTGTGCCGCACGCCACTTTTCGAAATTGCTGAGTGAGTTGTTGACATTTTATTTTGCTTTAACCACTTTTTTTCTCACGGCAATGAAGCAAAGCAAGAGTGAAATTTATTTTGTACGTTTTTGTATGAGGAATTTGCTGCATTCGCAAAACAATACTTAATAAACTTTGAAATAGTTAATAAGAAGCAAAATTAATGCTTAATATCGCAAAAACCAAAAAAAATCTTGAAACGGAGTTTGGATTCAGAAAGGGAGTATTCAAAATATATACACCCAGAGAAAGAATATGTTTAATATGGTCACCTCCAACAAAATTATCGCGAAATTATCGTATATGCCAATTTTTTTTTAATTGAGTTTTTGATGCAATCTTGTTCTACATTCAAACAGACGTCAACTTACAAAATATTGTAGGCAAATTCCACTTCGTTGCTCCAAAAATTGAATGTATACTTTTACTTACTTTATTTCGTGTTCGTCTTTAGCTATCCCTGCTAGCTAGCCTACCGGGGCACTCAATGTATATTTTCATTTCGATTTTGCAAGCGAAAGCAGAGAAAAGTAGAAAAATGTCTTTCCTGTAAAATTATGCTTTTGCAACATACGATATTTTCGCGCAAAGGGGTCGATATATTGTTTAAATTCGAAATCCATCAAGAAGCTACAACCATATTATGGTTGCCTCCAAACATGGTATGTTTAATAAAAACTTAAATATGTTTAACACCTTTAATAGCATGGTTAGTTTTTAACCATAGCATGTTGCTCTTTTAAAAGAAGAAAATACTATTGTTAATTTAAAAACATATTATTGTTACATTTAACCATAACATGTTTGAAGGCAACCATTATATGGTTGTGGATTCTTGATGGAGGTCTAATTTAACCATAATATGGTTGTCGGTGGCAATAATATGCTTAAATTAAACAAAATATATTTAAATTTTGCTTTAAAAATAGTTTTGTTGGAGTTGACCATATTTAAACATATTTGTTCTCTACGTGTATATACCCCGTACCTAACACGATTTTTTTAGAAATTGTCGGTAGCTCAATCTTATAATAAGCACTTGAGTTCGATAGGAAAAAGGAGAAGTCGTATGGGAAAGTCTACTTTGTTTCGCATACGAGGAAATTTTGTGAGTTTGTTTTTAAAAGGAAGATGAAGAAAGGGAGAAAGTATACAAATACCTTAATACTGGAAAACAAAAGTTTTATTGTATATGGACATTCTCGTTCTCGAATGCCGCTTGAATCGAACCCAGTTGACTGGTTGCAATCGAAATATGTAAGGGTAACCTGTCCGTGAAAGCCTGGGCTCGATTCCCACGGCAGTCGAGAATGAAAAATTATCAATTAATTTTAATTAATTTCATGTTGTTAAATTCCTTTTTTCATAAAAATACATAATTTAATGAAAACTAAATTTGAATATCAAAATTTGGATTACAAACCATAAACAGTTCACCAAAATAACCACAATACTAATTATTGTCATTATTTATATCGGGTGATTTTATAGCTATTATCTTTTTGGCAATACTGGTTTCAACAGCTGACGCACGTTTCGTGTTTTGTTCCACTGTCAAACATCTTCAGTTTGGTCTATAATTTAACAAACGAACAACAACGAAAATTATTGAATTTTATTATCAAAATGCGTGCTCTGTTAAGAAAGTTCATCGCGCGCTTCTTGTGTTCAGCGACGAAGCTCATTTTTGGCTCAATGGGTACGTTAATAAGCAGAATTGTCGATTTTGGGGTGAAGATCAGCCAGAAGCATTGCAAGAGCTACCCATGCATCCAGAAAAAGTCACAGCTTGGTGCGGTTTATGGGCTGGTGGCATCATTGGACCGTACTTCTTCAAAGATGATGCGAATCGTAACGTAACTGTGAATGGTGAGCGCTACCGTGAGATGATATCCAACTTTTTTTTGCCCAAAATGCAAGAGCTTGACTTGCATCACATGTGGTTTCAACAAGACGGTGCCACATGCCATACATCACGCTTAAGAATGGACTTATTTAGAGGCGAGTTCGGTGAACATTTTATTTCACGTTCGGGACCGGTCAATTGGCCGCCTAGATCGTGCGATTTAACGCCTTTAGACTATTTTTTGTGGGGCTATGTTAAAGCTCATGTCTATACACACATGCCCGCTTCAATTGACGCATTGGAAGACAACATTGAAGCATTTATTCATGAGATACCGGCCGAAATGATGGAAAGAGTATGCCAAAATTGGACTAAGCGGATGGAGCATTTGAGGCGCAGTCACGGTCAACATTTGCATGAAATAATCTTCAAACATTAAATTATATGGACCGTACTATCGATTCAAATAAATATTTCATGCATTTTTCTAAATTTTATGTGTTTTTTTTTTTAACTTTCCTATAGCTCTTAAAAAATCACCCGATACATAAGTTTGGCATAGAAAATGGAACAACTGATCCGGAACGTATACGTTTACGTTAGATTAACGAGGCCTTAACTCTTTTATATCTAAAAATATTAGTAAACACTTTCCAGAAAAACATTTTTAAAATACATTTTGTAAGTATGTAACTTAATTATTTTATACACCCTCTTCAAGTAATTGAACAAAAATATTTAAGGTTCGCCTGGGTTGAGTTGGATTTAAAAAAAAAAATCGATATTTATTCGTTCCAAAAAAAAAAAACTCAACAAACGCCTTCCTAGATTTCATATTCTTACATACATTAATAAACAAATTTAGTTTCTTTATTAAATATATAAAGAAAATTTAAATACTGCAGAAATATAAATTCATATACATAAATACATTTATTTATATAATATTATATACCTAAAATAATTGCATAAAACTCATACTTTTTTTTTGTTTAAATATTTCATGTGACTTTAAATAAATCATACCAGTTTAAGTAAAAATATTCAAACTTTGATGTTG
This sequence comes from Pollenia angustigena, assembly GCA_930367215.1. Classification (NCBI taxonomy): domain Eukaryota; kingdom Metazoa; phylum Arthropoda; class Insecta; order Diptera; family Polleniidae; genus Pollenia; species Pollenia angustigena. The sequence goes on from OV884060.1 coordinate 14,066,146, forward strand.
GCATTTTGCTTAAACTGCAGAAATGTAATATAAACTCTCCCTCTCTATACACACAAAAAAAAAAGGTAAAGATAAATTTAAAATGTTTTCTTAACAAATTTAAAACTGCATTTTAAATATAAATAAGAAAAAAGAAACAAGCACTACTCGCTCACATACATGCAAACTTAACTTCTAATCAATATATAGACAAGAAAATTAAGGAGGTACATGTCTGTTTGTGTGTACATATTTGTGTTTGTGTAAATTTTATAAAAACTCAATAGGATTATGTCACCAGTGTGTTGATGAAGAAGTTAGTATGTCTGAGATCCCAGTTTGAGTGTTTGCCTCAATGTCTATCTTATATAAAGTCTATGAAATGTCATGTCATGTTTCTATTTCTAATACCCGTATACAAAATTTCATTAACAATTTCAAATAAAATGAAAACACACAAAAACACATACTTTCAGTAGTAAACAACAAAAATACATCACACACTTGCTATAGCTGGCACATACAATTTACCGTAGGAAAGATTGCTTAGCATACTTTGAGGAGTAAATGCATAGAAAATAATCTTGTATGCATCTAAGGAACTTTTCCAACCTTAAAAAAAATTATTGCATATGTATTTACAAATTGCAGTGTTGTCTTATTGTATTGAATTGTCTTTCTTCTCATTGTCCAGACTTTTCTTCTTATAATTTTTTTTTTAGAAAGTTGGGATTGCAATTTTTAAGTGAATGTATATAGAAAACAATAATACTATATAATTGTTTAAATAATCTTATATACAAATAAAATAAATAAAATTATAAATATGGAAAAGAGCAAAAAAAAACTTAATAAAAATTGAACCCAGAAAAAAAAAGGAAATTGTATTGTGTTTAAGAAATTATTTGAAAATGAAATGGGAAACATAATTGTGTATATTAATGACAGGAGACTAATTGGAAGTTTCATGAAAAGTGATGTTTTCTTTTAAATCCATAATTTTAGCATACAATTCCTTTTAACAAAGGTTTTTAATTTGGCAAAAAAAAATATAGAGGGAGGGGGAGCTTTTTTCTCTGTTGCCCTATTTCACGCCCTAAATAATAACAGTTTTGAGCTATAGTTCCTTCCAGATGTCGCACTATTTGCCTGACAAATTTTAAGAAAATAGGTTGATTAGTTAAGAAGATATAGGAAAGGGGAGCTTTAACCCTCTTTGCCCTATTTCACGCCCTATTCCTTAGTTCCTTTCATATATTACAGTGTATGTATGACAAGTTTTTAAAGAACCGGTTGATTAGTTAAGAATTTATAGGGAGGGGGAGCTTTTTCCTCTCTTGTCCTATTTTACGCCCTAAATAATAAAAGTAATAGGCTATAGTTCCTTCCAGATGTTGCACTATTTGCCTGCCAAATTTCAAAAAAATAGGTTGATTTGTTAAGAAGATATAGTGAGGGGGAGCTTAAACCCTTCTTGCCCTACTTCACCGCCTATTCCCCATTTCATTTTAGATATTACAGTGTCTGCGTGTCAAAGTTTAAAGAAACCGGTTGACAAATTAAGATATAGGGAGGGGGAGCTTTTACCCCTCTTACTTTATTTCATGCACTATTTCCTTTCAGATGTCACAGTGTCTGCATGTCGAATTTTAAGAAAACTTGTTTAGTTAAAAATATATAGGGAGGGGGAGCTTTTACCCAATTTCACTCCCTAAAGAAAACAATTATTGGTAATAGTTCCTTCCAGATGTTACACTTTTTGCCTGCCAAATTTTAAGAAAATCGGTTGATTACTGAAGAGGATATAGGGAGGGGGAGCTTTTATCCCTCTTGCCCAATTTCATGCTCTGTTCCCTTTTTCCTTTATTGAAAGTATATTTTTCAAATTTTTTAACATTTTTGTGTATTGAGCGTTACATTTTCTTTTACGGTTGTTCTGGGAAAGATTTTTACAAAAACAACAGTCCACAAAACGCGAATATGGGAGTTAAAATCTTTATATTTCTGCTCTCAGAAAAAATTCGAACAGTCGTTTTTCTTTATAATCAACAGTTTTGCCGGTAAAAATAAATTTGTGGAGAATTATAATTGATAAGTGCAAAAAAATGTTCAAGCCTGGATGTATGCAGCAGATTTTATCACAAACCTGCACTGCAATTTTTGTGACTTTTTTAAGCGATCGGTGAAAATCGTCGGACTTTTGTTTGTTATTTGAAAGAATACACCCACATTCAGTGATGCCAACAGTAGGGGATTTCCCCTTTTCTAGGGATTTTTTTTTCGGATCATTTTTATCTTCAATCGGATCTTAATAACTTCTTTTTATGGTGTAATCATAATATGATGGAGCTGAATCTTGTGAAATGCAAAAGCATGCGTTTTTATAGAAATAACTGTATTGCTGTTAATTATGCTTTTGGTGGTCATCAACTGGAGTTGGTTGATTCGTTTCTTGATATTGGAGTCTTACTGCTTTTGGAAATTCTAAATTTTTTTGAGTTTGTTTTAGCAAAATCGGACAAGTGGTTCTCGAGTTATGTTAAACAAAAAAACATCAAGATAAGGAAAAAATTTAAAATGTCATAAAAAAAACTGACACATACGAACGCCAAACCCTTTAAGGGTTTTACTATACTGACTTAGTACCATCACCCTGACTTGGAATTTCTCGCCCCCCAGACAATAATCCCAAAAATGTTCCATAGTGTTATTGTTTATAAATTTCCAAAAAACAATAACAACTTATCATGACAGGGCTGCATTTTTATAAAATACGTAAGACTTTGTGGGATAGTGTGTAGCGGCCTTTAATAGAAGGCCACCTTCTTTAATATAAAACTAATTTTATAACAATTGTGATTTTTCATTGAACTGTTGGTCTTTAATTAAATTTTTTGATATTATAGTCAGGCTTAAGTTCACCAAATTTTATGTTAATTACATTTTTTAGTTAAGTTATTTTTGACTGAACACTGGATTGAACTCGGGTCGAACTTTCATATTTCAAAAATAATTACCGTTTGCACCACTGCGGCTCCAGCCAGTCTATAATCAAACATCAATCTTTAACCAATGGTTTTAGTGGATCGAAATTTACTAAATTTATCAAAAATAACCGACAATGGTTATGTCAATTACAAATTATTATCCGTACCAAAATGCGATCTAAATAATAACTTCTTCGGATGTATAAAATTTGCATTGCACATTTGGAAATAAGTAAATAATATGAGATATGAAGTCCAAGTAAGGCCACCTTGTGCATGGCAACTTTTCCAACGCTTGTCATTTTAATATTTCTCACCCGATTCTACAAATTGTTTCTCTCCCTTAAGCAACTAAAAATCATTCAAACGAAGAAATAATTTTGATTAAGAAAAATTAAAGAAAAAAACATTCACTTCAGTAAAAAAATATATATCGCTTCTGCTGCTGTAAACTTCTTTATGCTCGATACATTTTTATAAAAAAATTTTTTTTTTCACAATACACACTATATGTTGAATTTATAAAAATTGAGGTATTTAATTTTTAGTGCGCTTTAACATAAAAAATTTTTGGTAACACTCAATACATTTTTCAGGATATGATCGCTTGTATAGCCATTATTCACCTATTTAGACAACTTTAAAGCATTCAGAATGACAAACCGTTGCCGTTATTTTATCATATGTGGTTAACGCGATTTTAGCAATTCAAATGAGAAATTAAGCATACTAAAAAGGAATAACGCTCAAGACACAAAACTGCAGACAACAACAAATTATTAAAATAAAATTACCGACTGACCGATTTGGCTCGAATTCAATATTAAATATAAGAAGTATATTTAAAAAATATTTTAGCCGATTTTAATATTTCTAGCTCATATGGTATGGGCGACAAATTAATTATTTCGTGAATATAGTTGTAGTTTCATTCGTTTATATATAAACGAATTTTGTTAATTTTCACTACCGTTTTCTACTGAGTTCAAAGTTTTTTTGAGGAGACTTAAAAAAATAAAGGCTTAAGGCTAAAAATTAGAGATTTGTTATTAAAACTAAGTAGTCATGCTTTTTTTTGTTGGATCCAGCACTCAGGGCATGACCCATTCTACTACATTGCATTGTGTTGGATCTAGGAAAATAGCCAAATTTTTCGGACTACACGTGATTTTAGGATATGACAACCTAGTTCCCATTATATCTTTTTTCCTCGGACAAATAGTTTTAACCAACACACAGACACAAGTATGGACAGACGGCCATCGTTCAACTTCGCTTCTCGTCAGGACCCAAAATATATATTTTTTATAAGGTCTTATCTCAAAATGGTAGAAATAACAAACGGAATGACAAACTTATATATATCCTTTCCACTTGCAGTAAATGGTATAAAAGAACATTGTGTTTTAATTAAGAATTTATTGCCTATTTCAAGGCATAGCATAACTATAAATTAAATATCTGCCAGACTGCTTTTCCTTCAACAAATCTGAGGCTTTTTAAGAAGCCGTATTTTTCTTGTCAAAAAAAAAACTATTGTTTCAGTTTTACTTCTGTAATTCTTTATCTTAAAAAATATGTGCTTTATTAACATTTTAACATCTACAAGTATGCTGCATTTTAATTAGTAGCAAAATTACATTTTTCCTTAAGTACTCTACTAACTTCCTTAAAAAAACATCTCACATCTATTTGTTTTATTATATTTTGTTATTTATATAATAAAAAAAGGCACACTTAAAAATATGCTTTTGATTTTTTCATATGCATCTACTCCTAAAAGTGTGCATGTGTAAAAAAATGCATTGTATATGATGCTACTTAGGCCAAGTAGTATTCTTTGTATTTGTCATATTTTGTTTGTAACTCTTTTGTAACTAATGAAGACAAATTACCTGCGGCTTTGTGTTGTGTTTTATTATTATTTTTTTTTTAGCTTTTTGTTAGTATTTATATAATTAAGCAATAACAACAACAACAAATAACAGTAGAAAAAGAGTAAGGAAAAAATAAATCAACAAACGTGCTTGTAGTGAGTGCATGAATCAAATGACAAATAGGAAGTGGGCCTTAAAGTATGCTTTAGTTTTTGCATGTGTATTGTTTTTTATTTATTTTTCGTTCCGCTTTGTCATACTTAACATACTTAAGTTGTATTTTTCTGTTCTTCATTGTTTATTGCAAGACTTTTAACAACTTGTTTTAACAATATAATAAACAGTAAATATTATTTTTATATTATATGTCAAGTTAAGTGCTGCATACTTGTAAGGTTTTTAAACTTCTTTCTTTCTTGTTATGAAGGCGTACTAAATAGGAATGATCTAAAAGAAGACTTAATTAAAATGAAAAACTTGTTTAATTAAAATTTTATTAAGATATGTTAGCAATATGGTCAAGTGGCTACAACCGAACATAAAATTTTCATCTAGACAGCTCTTAAAAATGTATCGGTTTACAGTTCTTAATTAATCTAGTCTCATCAATCAATATTTACAACATTGAAAGTCATAATTTTGAAAACAATTCTTGAAAAGTCTAGAGTGTTCGTTAAACCTACCCCTTAAGCCATGCTATTATTTTTATCCTCCTAATACTATGCTAATATTTTTGATTATTTCTTTTTAATAATAATATATCTTTACATTTCTCTAACAAATCTTCCATTTCACTCTTATTACTGTAACAATTTTTCACCTGACCACAAATATTTATATAAAGTAATTTTTTTTTTTGCGGTTTTGCCAGTTTTTCTTTTTAAGTTACCCACAATTTTTTTTTATTATTACAAATTTCCTGTTAACTGTTACATGATTTTGATGTTGGTGTGAGACTATATTTGTGTTTCTGATTTTATCTCATAAAACTGAACAATCATTTAACCAAATATTCATACCAGTCAACCATATCAAGGATATTTTTTCTTTTTTGTTTTTTTTTTTATCGAAATTAATGTTAAAACCTGCTCTTGTATTGTAAACGGAAATGTACATCAATTAAAGAAATCAAACGCATATATTTTATTACATAAAGTTATGTATGCACATACATATTAAATGATTTTTGTGAAAAATATAAATGAATTTAATAACTGTAAGCTGCCACGTTTAAACTGGCAAAATATGTTTTTATATTCTTTAAGTTTTTCTGTTGAAAATTTAGTAAAATTAAAGGATTGTAACTATTTTAGGTCTTAAAGATATTTTTGTTATAATTAACTTTAACCTGAACGGTGACAACCATAAAATGGTTCTGCTGGGGTTAACCATGTTGAAAAATGTTTTTTCTTTGGGGTTATGTTCACGAATCTCATCAGGTTACCTAAGATAATCGGACGAAACTTCCTACAGGTCGCCCAGTATATGCTTAGAAGCATTTGCATAGAAGTCTAGAGCAGACCCCCGCAAAACTACTACACCGGTCCTTTCATCCTTTTTTCTTACTCGCATGAGCTTTCACACAAGACCGTTGCTGCCATTAGTTAATTTTTATGATTTTATTTTTAAACAGACATGCATAATGCTCTACAATAGTGTAAAAACGATATAGTTAGATAAAACTATTTAATTTAAAAGAAATATTTTCCGTCTAGCAGACTTTGGAATAAAATTTTAATAAATTAATATAAAAATAAAAGCCTGTTGGCAACACTTCCTACATTTATTTCTATTCTCACTTATACTACTAAATTATTTCAATGAATGTTTGTGTTTGCTGGACTCTCATATGGACCCAGCGAGAAAACTCAGAAGACCTTCTTACTTCAGACCTTTTTAAAGGTCTGCTTAAAAATGTTTTTGATTCAATTACTATTCGTATCTTACTGTTAACAAATGCCTTATAGAAGGCATCGACTCTTTCGTGTGAAAGATAACATACACATTTCACATTCGCTTTTAAGGTGTGGTTCACATTCAACATCGGCCCTTAAAATTTAACCACCTTTTGTGAGAAAGGAGAAGAGAAGGATTAACATTTTTTATTTTTGTGTTTTTTCGAAAGCAAAATAAAATCTTTTTGGATCCCGTTACCATTCTTATGTAACTACTATACAAGCGCCAGCGAAAAGCCTACTCCGCAAAGACAACGTGTGTAAAAAAGATATGAGAATGGAATGGAGCGAGCAGGCCTTGTATATAAAAAAAAGAGTACATTGGCCCTCTAGAAGGCCTCTGGAAAGTCAAGTGTAATGCTGGTCATTTACAGAGAAGTTGAACAACTGTCTCTTTTTCTAATGGTACACGGCAGCTGCGAAAATCTTATTAACCCATTAAGGCCCGAGCCATGATCCCATTGAGCTATAATGATGAAACTTTTACAATTTGATAGTTTATACCTAAATATGAAAGAAAACAAATTTTGGGCAAATCGGATACGTGGGAGCCCAGATAACCCCCGTTGCGAAAACGCAACGTTGGGCCTTAACGATATACAAATTAAGTGCATTTGTAAAAATTTTAAATTAAAATATTTGATTCACGTCTTTAGAAAAAAAAATTAAAAAAGATATTAATTTACATATTATTTTTAATTCAATTATGATATGCTCCAAGGCACTTTGGGTGCACCGCTACGTCACTTTTTTCACATTTGTAAATTGATCGGTCCATAATTTACCATAGGACCCATATAAAGCCCACTCTCGAAAAACACTTTAGTACGCCTAAAACCATAACAAATAATTCTATTGCTATAAATTTTGTTCTGTCACAGTTTTATGTGACTAGAACATTCGTAAAGATCGGTTCATAATTTACCACAGTGGTTTCAAATATTTGTTATAGCCGAATATAGCACTCTAACAGGTTTTCTTTAATATCCTGGGAGAGGATAATTTCACATTACTTGTTCAGTTTTCTATTACTGTAGCTATTGAAGTACCCTGCTGGAAATTTGTGTCAATTGTTCTTGGATTTGTGAAAATAGAACAAGTTCAAAAAGATAGAACTCATGGCCAGTGAAAGGAAAAGTAATCATCTAACTGATATATAAAGAACAAGAAGGTAAAAAAGTAATGAATTACGGTACATACTACATTGTACCGAAATAATCTTACATTGTTATAATTAACACTATACACGTTCATTGAGAATAGATGTGTGACTGGTCAAATGGTGTCAATTAACCAATGACAACCCCATGTAAAAGTGAAAGGTCTTATTCATATAAAGTGTTAGATTTAGAACCGGTCTCTACCCCCAAAGACCTATCACGGGACTGCTTTGGTGTAAGTTCGCTTCCCTTTAGGAAATTAACACACTTGACATAGAGAATTTACCTACTGCGTAATAACAACAACTTATAATTTACATGTTTTATTATGTTGTTTTAAATAGCAAGTGATTGTATAAATATATTTTATTTGATAATTTTATGTAATTTGTATATGGTTTAGGCCCAGTGTTGCGTTTTCGCATCACGGATATATCCAATCATAAAAAAAAGTCTCAAATGTCTACGATGATTGGATTTTTGAGTAGAAATAATAACGTTCGTATGTTAGCTATCTTCTTCAGAAGTTTCAGATAGGAATATTATATATTACTTTATTTTTTTAAACTTTTTCCAAAAGTACCCAAAAAACAGGAAAAACTAAAAATTTAAATTAAAAATTTTTATAAAAAAAACTTATGTATGATACAAACCCAAAAACAGGTCGATTAGATATTATGTTAAATTTTATTTCACTGTGCTTTATAACAATATCACGTAACAAAAAAATGCCTGAGGGAAGGTTTAAGTGAACGTTGCGAAAACGCAACGCAGGGCCTTAATGGGTTAAACGGGATACCCAGAAAGTAAGTATACCGATCGCCTCAAAATCACCTTCTCAGTCGATCTAATGATGACCGTCCAGCTGACTGTCCATGTTTACCCTGTACGCAAAGTACAGGTCGCAATTTTGGAGAATATTTGATGAAATTTGGTACATGGGTTCCAACTGAACTAAAAGGACCAAGCCTATTGAAAATGGGGCAAATCGGTCCATAATTTCACAAAGCCCCCATACAAACTTCTTTCTGGAATAGGGCCTTTGTTTCCATAAACCATCTTTTTATGTTGGTAGTTAGATTAAATTTAGTCCAAGCTTATTTTATCACAATCATCTTACCACAGCTCCAATACAAATACTGCTTCCTAAAATAGCTTTTAATGCCTTAACTTCCTAAAGAATGTTAGTATTTACTTAATAATTGGCGATAATGACTTTTACAAAAGACAAAATGTTCTGCTGGTGGGTGCAAAATTAACCATGGGTCCCATATAAGGCCCCTATCCTAAAATCCCTTTAAGGCAAACAATATTGCATGTGATGATTGTAAAACGTCTCTAATATACTTGTAACTCATTCCTTGATAATGATATCCGATAGATATCGAAATATTGGAACAAATTAATTAATAAATAATATATATTGCTTATAAATAATTGGCCTCGAGCTCAAAAAAACTTTTTACTTTTATATAAACTTTTAACTTAATTACATAATACTCTGTGGGCGGGTCCATGATTGCAATGTTCTTATATGCTGTGGTGTAGAGTATCATATGGTACGGCTTGGCCGTCTATACTTTTTAACTTGTTCTGATATAATTTTTTTTAATTTTTTAATAAAAATAAATAATTTTGATTACAAAAGATAGTTTTAATAATGAAGACTTTTTAAAATTATATTCTTTAGATGCCTGTCATCATTATCTTCATAATCTACTGCTCTTATTGCTGTACCTGTTCCATTACTGAAGCCAAACTGGTTGATCAATCGCAATAATATTATTTATTATGTTGTCTTTTAGTAGTTGCAGTCATTGTGGTTTTTTGCGACCTTACAAATATCCCCACAAAAAGATATCTGGGGGTGTTTAGTCGGGTGATCGTGATGGCCAATTAATATCTCCAAGTCGTGAAAGGATACGGTTACCAAAAACCGTTTGCAGTAAATTCTTTATTTCCCTTACAGTATGGGACGTAGCTCCGTCAAGTTTAGAAAACAAAAAATTTTCTAACATTTTCTAACGGTAAAAAATACTGATAAACAAAAAATGATATATCAAAAGTGCAATGTTCAGTTTATGGCAATTTAGGGCCCACCCCATTATTTATATATTAGGGTATTCGACTTATCGCGCAAATAATTATTCGAGGTAACAATTTAACCAAAAAATTATCGAACAATTTAATAGTATTCGGTTAATCGATTAATTTTAATTTTGTCTAGTTAAGAAGTTTTAAAAATACCAAAATTTTTATTTATGAACATCAAAATTTTATTAAAAAAGTAACAACAATTTAACAAACGGAACTTTATGTAATAAAAAAGGGAAACTTTTTAAATAAAAAGCATCAAAATTTGAACTAAACTTCTAAAATAATATTTCAAAAAGAGTATACAGTTTAAATGTTTATGTTCCAAATGATTTCTTTCTTTTGTTTTTAAGAAAATTGATTAATAAAGAATTGTTTCGCTTATTGTTGACGTTGGAGAGATTGAAAGTAAAGTGTTATGAAGCATATCCAATTGCTCTTTTCTAAAAATTAGAAATCTTCCATTAAACCACTTGAATCTCTTTTTGATTTTTAACAATTTTAATACAATTAATAGTTTTGTTAAGATCTGTTAGAAGGTTTTTTTCATTCGCTTCAAAAAAGTCATCTTCATTGTGGTAACTGTCTGTACTAAACATTCATAAAAATAAATTTTTCCAAAAATCTTTGGTTTCATTCTTTGCACTATTCTCTATTTTAAAAACTTGTTACTCAAAGGAAGCGTACCTCAGTGGAGAAAAAAATAAAAGGGTGTTTAAAACGTAGATGCTTCTTTTTTTAACATTAAAGATAAAATTTATACTGTGAAAAAAATTTTTCGATTAATCGATTAATCGACATAAATTATTCGAATTATTCGTTAGTTGAAAAAAAGCAATTTTAAATTATTTGAACAGCTAATCGCCTTAAATGAATCGATTAATCGAATAACGGTTAATCGTTTGAATACCCTAGTATATATATATTGTATACCTTTGCCACCTGTTTCGGATATTCAACTTTATTTCTACTATAACCAAATAAATTTAAAAGTTTGCAGAATTTAATTTAAAAAATTTTAACTTAAAAGTTAAGTGAATTATTTTGAAAATTAAACTATTTTCAAACTCACTTCAATACGATTTTTGTAAACTTTTCAAAAAATACAACATACTTTAAGGCTTAATTAAAAAACAGAAACTGCATTATACCCAAGGGCTTAAATTATTTCTTTTTTAAATTAAGTTTTTTTTTATGTGGAAACTTCCATAAGTTTCTTTCTTTGGGTACCTCTAGGTGTAGTTGCTTTAAAATATTTGGCTGGTGTTTAAACAAAAAGTTTGTCCAAATTTTTTGTGATTTTTTTGAACATCATTCAACACGCATTTGACATGACTTTTATTACAATAGACTTCAATTTCAAATGAGTGTTTGCGTTTCTTTTTTTCCAACTCTTTTGGCTACCTTTATATGAAACATCAAAATATTAATAAAAAGAAATAAAGCAGTAGTCACTCATAAAAATCCAAAAACTGCCTACTGTTTCCTTTTCACCCAAAAAATAGTAAAAAAAACACACAGTCTCCTGTTAGCCCAGCTGAAGCCAAAGCAATTGACCATTGTTCATTATAAAAAAAATCAAGCTGCAGCAATTTTTTACCAGCAGAGGAAAGAGACGCAGTAGCTCGTTTTTAATACCACACCAAAATGCAAAAGAGTTGCTAGAAAATAAAACAAAATAACAACAACTATAAAAGTCTAGAAATTGACAAAAAATGGGAAATTAAGAATTTTGGGCGAGAAGTGAGAAGAGGTGTTTAAGAGTTGAGAATATTTTTTTATTATATTATTTTTTTTCCCTTATAGACATTTAACTGAAATGAAAACAGTAATACCTTGTAGTGCTTTTTTTTGATGTTTATTTGCCTCATTTTCGTAAAACAGGCAAGTCGTTTAAGCAAAATAGGTACAGGGTGGTACCAAGTGGTCATTGTCATAATGAAATACTCGTATCATCAATAGCCGTAACAGCAGCAGCAGCATGTTCCTGTACACGAACATACTCCTACACGTATAGACATTTTACTCATATCCTTTCTATTTTATTGTTAATGTTCAACGACTAAATAACGGTGTTGACGTTGAATGCCAATGACGCTGATGACGATGATTCAGATGATGATTAAGTTGGCTGTTTTTGCTACTTGGTTTTTTTAAACAAAATACTTTCCATAACTCCTGTTACATCTTTGGCAGGAATTGAAAGGAATGAAGTGCTTTTGAGGAAAATAGTTAATGCTTTATATTTTTCTATTTCAAGCCAGAGAATGGCATACATTACGAGTGTTTGGCATGCGGTAGCTATGAATGCTTATTTATCTCTTAAAGTCTTCAAAATATGTAATATTTGAAAAAAAAAATAAAATACTTAATCTTTAAAAAACAGTTCTCCCAAAATATCGCCACTTCAAAAAAAAAAAAAAATGAACCCACTCCTTTACAAAATCCTTCAAAAACTGTCTTGATCCCTGGTGTAGGCAGTTGTGTGTTTGTGTGCACTTACTTTCCAAAATATTTTATGCTCATTTTTTTAAATTTTTCCCTTTTTTTTCTTTTTCCTTGTTATTTTTACTTTTTTAGTAAAAGTATGTTATTTTTATTTCAATACTTTTTTTTTAGATGGCCGCGAATTTATTTGGCATGTGTTTTATTTGTGCCACTGTTGTGAGCCAAACAAAAAAAAATAAAATAGCAAAAAAGAAACTAAAAAACCCTTTTCTCATACTCTCAATATTATTGGTCAAAACTCATTTCGGTAGAAATTCTATGGTGTCTGCTTGGAACAGGCACTGCTTCAACTCAGCCAAACATCTCTTTACTCGTCGTTTGGTCATTGTTATTGTTAATTCTGAAAAATAGAAATAAACCACGATCTTCAATGAAAAAAATAAATAAATAAAAAAATAGAAGAAATAAAAAAGAAGTTAAAATAAAATGATTATTTTAAAGAACGACATAAAAATAGAAATAAATATTGTAAATACAATATGGGAGTTTCCATGAAAATTTTTAACAAAAGCCTTAAATAAGAAGGCTATGTTATTTTTGTCAAGCTAATAGGTCGTAAATTTCTTCAATGTAAAAAAAAATTACATTTTTAATTACAATATTTTGTTCCCGACGTTTCGTCGACTGTTTTTTTTTTATTTTTCAACTTCCTTCAGAAAATTTTCTTTTTACTAAAATTAAAATTTTACTTTTACACAAAATTTTGTTTCTTAACTTTTTTTTATGTATAAAATGTTTAACATTTTTTTCAAAAAATCTAACATTTTGTGTGAAATTTACTTTTAAACTTTGACATATTTTGTCTTCTTTGAAATCTCTTTTTTACAAAATGTAACTTTTTATACAAAAAGTTTCTTCACAAAAACTACTTTTAATGGGTTATTTAAAAAAAAAACACATAAAATTCAGAAAAATTCATGAAATCTTTATTTGAATCGATAGTACGGTCCATATAATTTAATGTTTGAAATTTATTTCATGTAAATGTTGACCGTGACTGCGCCTCAAATGATCCATCCACTTAGTCCAATTTTGGCATACTCTTTCCAACATTTCGGCCGGTATCTCATGAATAAATGCTTCAATGTTGTCTTCCAATGCGTCAATTGAAGCGGGTATGTGTGTATAGACATGAGGTTTAACATAGCCCCACAAAAAATAGTCTAAAGGCGTTAAATCGCACGATCTAGGCGCCCAATTGACCGGTCCCGAACGTGAAAGAAAATGTTCACCGAACTCGCCTCTCAATAAGTCCATTGTTACGCGTGCTGTTTGGCATGTGGATCCCTTTTGTCGAAATCACATGTCATACAAGTCAAGCTCTTGCATTTTGGGCAAAAAAAAGTTGGAAATCATCTCACAGTAGCGTTGTTCGTTTGTAAGACGATTCATGGTTTAATTAAAGACCAAACTGAAGATGTTTGACAGTGAAACAAAACACGCAACGTGCGTCAGCTGTTTAAACCAGTGTTGCCAAAAAGATAATAACAAATTGCAGCTCAATTTTTTCAATTCCCTTTAAAAATTGCCAATATGATCACATGCCAGCAATCAGTTTCAACTTTTTTCGGATATAAATGCTTCAAAACAACAACAATTTTATTTACAACAAATTAAAGAGAACAAAGAGAAAATTTGACAGTGTGATTTCATATAAAACTATGACAGACCAAAATCTATTACAAAAGCAATATTCGTTTCGGTTTTAGGTGTCTAAACGGATTTTCAAGAATGGATATTGTATGGGTCCTATTGTAATTTATGGACCGATCTTAACGAAATTTGACACAAAAGTCGTATGCAAAATAACAAACAATTCACAAAAAACATTACAGTTTTTTTTAAAACTTTTTTATCAAAATTTTTGTAATCAAAACGTGCATGGAAACACCTTTAAAACTGTTTTGTTATATTGGTCAAAATAAAAAGTATAACACAAAAAATTTACATATTTCCGTTCTATAATGTTTTGTTCCATTTTTTCGCCAATACAAAAGCCAAAAACAAAACAGCAAAAGCAAAATGTTCCAAACAACAAGTTATGTACCCATCTACCTTTTCTCACACCCAAACAGCCTCGTTTACACCAGCAAAGTATAAAATAACTCAGGTTCTTAAAAATGAAACGTACGTATTAAACAAACACTACCACCCAGTCTTACTGACTTACCTACACCTTCTTATCACACACATACTCAGGCAAATGCCATCTGCAACACACAGAGGTAGTGGCCTGTATTTTTTGGCTTTTTGGTCACTTGAGTACATGCGTTTGCCAAACAAAATAAAAAAAGTGAGCAAAGTGTTCATAACCCATTCAGTCAACCAACCCCTTGCCACCCAGTTGCTTCAAGCTTTGCAAACTTTTCTAGCCATTATTGCTTTTGGGAAAGGGGTGCTGTTGTAGAGTAGAATATGTTGAAAAAAAAAATATATATTTTGTGTGGCAACTGTTTTCGTAGCGATTCAAAGAAATCAAGAGAATGAGTAAAAAATAAAATTAAACAGAAAAAAAATCGCGCAACTGTAAGTATTTTGGTATTTGTTGCTCTTGTTGTAGTTGGTTTTTGGTTTTATTTAGTTTTTTATGCTGCCTGGACCAAATGACTACTGATACTTGTGCTCCTTATATGTATAAAGCTGTTGTATAGCGTGCAGTTGAGTGAGTTTCACGCGAAATTTTTTTTTAATTTTTGCAAACGACGACTGTGTTGCTGATTAAACATTAATTAAGGAAAACAATGCTATACAACACAACATAACTGTACTATGTGAAACACACACACCCATTTATATTCACACATATATATTCATGCACTTAGAGTCGCATATATAAAATTTACAAATACTTTTGTAAACCCAAACACTACCATTGGATCGTTTCTTTTACTTTATGACCATTCGAGTATTTCTAAAAAAAAGGGAAATAAGTTTTTTTTATTTGGTTGATTAAAACTGACCGTTTGAGACCCTTCTTGTGTAAACTGTTACTTTGTTAACCAATCTTAAACTGCACCTAAATTCGAGGATACACCGATAAAAAAGGCGCCATAACGCTAATGTATTTTGCCATCAGTTCTATGACAAGTGTCTTGGTTTGGACCCCATGACACTTTTCATTATTGTTATGTCAGCCTTAGCATCACTTGGCCAAATTGTCATCAGGTGAAATGATGTCAACAATGGGAAGACACATCGGCAGCACAGATATGACGAATCGTAACATCGAACAAGGACTCATTAGGCTTAATTTAATGACAAACCGGAATTGGCTTAATTCAAAGTGAGAGAATATTCTTATTTACTTAACCGTTACACATGTTTGTTTCACCTTTGTTGTATTCCCCCCTTTGTTAACAGAAGAACTTCCAGTTGAAATCATTCTACTTTGAAAATTTTATGTACATATTTA
The DNA here is from genome assembly GCA_930367215.1 of Pollenia angustigena. Taxonomy (NCBI): domain Eukaryota; kingdom Metazoa; phylum Arthropoda; class Insecta; order Diptera; family Polleniidae; genus Pollenia; species Pollenia angustigena. Next base: position 14,082,118 of record OV884060.1, read on the forward strand.
ACAAGGTTAGGTAAGGTTAAAAAGAGTTATGCGCCCTAGGGCACACTTGCACTCGGACACCAGTGCGGCCCATTGTGAGTCCTTCAATATAGATGAAAGAGAGAAGTTTAGAAGAAAATAGATGATAGATTAATTTAAGTTAGTTAGTAGATAACAGAGTAGAACAAAAACTCTACAGTCCCTTCATCAGAAGCAACCGCCCTATTGCCCTGACAAATCCCAGTAGATCAACTGGATAACGTCCAGCAATACAGCCCAGTTTGTCGTGAAATCTATCTCCTAGCAATTTCGCCCTGAGACCCTGCATCCTAGGACAGTGAGACAGTACATGTCCAGTGTGGTACTCGTGAAGCCCTAACAGAACAGGACCCTCTAAGAACCCTATAATTGTCCCAAGACTGTTCCTATCCAATTACAATAGAACCCTTGTTGCCCCTCGGCCAATGCGGGAAATAACGCCCAGGACACCCTGCAATCCGTCCTATCCCTCCAGTACCGGTTAACGGTACCGCAGAATATATTCCGTATTACCACATAATAGTGCCACAAGGAAAGTTTTACACCCCCCCGTCCCTTACCACTAAGTGAAGATTCGAACCCTCTCTCGCGAGTTTATCTGTCACCTCCTTGCCACGGCTCTTGCAGAGTCCGTGTACCCAGCACATAATTACCATGAATACCTGCATGAGCTCTCTCAGCGCACTCCTACACCGTGCACGATCGCACCTTATAATTTGTCAATGATCTGAGTACAGCCTGACTGTAGACGTAGATTGTCATCACAGACCCGCTTCGATGTGACCGAGTATCACCTCCGTCGCCCTCCAGATCGCTAGGGACTCAGCCTAAATATTTACAACAAATAGAATATGGGAATTTTTGCTTATAATTTTAATTTTTAACCATGAACATAATATTAATAATACACAAAATGTGGCATCAAATTGTTGTCACTGTAGTCATAGCATAGATGACGCAAATATGACAAAATGTTATGATGACAAAATGTCATTGATGCCATTTGTAATCACATTGATGTCAATATTCTTATGCGTAGGGATCATCCATATGAATATGCATTTTTCTATGAGTGTAGTGGCGAGTAAAACGACTAATTAAAGGGAAATAAATTAAATTAAATTAACCCATTAACTGGAGTATACTTTTTTAAAAATTTGAGTTGCTCTGAATCTGAATCTTCGCTTAAAGTGAAACAAAAATCTATTTTTCGCCATATACGAGAAGTTATGATTGGGAAAATTAAATTTACAAGAGAAGGTTTACAAGAGAAGGTTTTTTTATTATCTCCTTAAGCAGTCCAATACTTTTTTTGGATTTAGATGGGTTTTTTCCGCAACGGCACAAACTAAAACTATAAATAAAAAAAATTTTTATTTATCACGAAATTTTTAGTTTTATTTTTTAATGTAACAAGCCTCTTTATAAACCCAACATATTCCTTACAACTTGTACAACTGTAGGAGATAAAACTCACACAAATAACAACTGTAATGAAAACGAAAAATATAAATAAATGTTCCACAAAAAAAAGCATTATTATGTTTTGTTCTTATTTGCAACATCATTATCCTGTAAATATACGCTCGTGTTTACAACAGTGAAATTTTAAGGATATAGTGGACAACAACAAAAAAGGAAATTAATAGTAAAAATAAAACGCGGAATTTCTATAAAAATGTAAAATTACGTATTCGCGATTTTTTTTGTAATTTATTTGCATGATTTTAAACAAAAAATTTGATTTTATTTTTCTATTTTGCTTTTCAAACACAATCACACATGCTCTTATTCATGCACAAGAAAAACAACGTATGTGTTGGTCTTCTTCCCTCCTCTCTAGTTTATTTTGTTTTTTAGTGTAATTTTTTCGCTTTTTGACCAGCCACACACAAAGAGTAACAACAACAGGAGCTGTAATGCTTTATCATTTCCTCCATAGATGCTGGATTTCTCTCTAAAGATGATGATGGCGATGACGACCAGGACGATGCTGTTGAATGGGTGTTAGCTGTACCCCTTTGGTCAGTCACATGGTGCCCTGTTTTTTTATTTTTTTTTTTATTTACTGGAGTACTTGTGCAAATAAGTATGTGTGTATGTATTGAGGATGTATGTATGTAGTAGTCATGTGTAGTGGTCAATTTTCTTGTTGATTTTTTGTTTTTTCGCTATTGTAAAAATTTTTGGCAATTGCTAAAAAACGAAGAAATCATTGACAGACATAATAAATTAAAAATGCCAAAACATTTTTGCTTCTCTTATTTTTTAGATTTTTTAATGGTGGAAAAAAATTAAGAAAAACGAAATAAAAATAAGTTTTCACATTTGTGTTTGAGTATGTACCACAACTTGTGTTTGCAAGCTCCCTTCTTTTTCGAAAATGAGGAAAATAAAAAACATAAAACAGCAATTTGATAAATATTTATGAAAATTAAAAATAAATATTGGCGAAATGGGAGCAGGGGTATTGTGATTAATAAATAAGGAAGTTAAAGGGGATTAGAATAGAACTGGCCATAGGCCTAAATAAAATGTGAAATTTGATCGCAAAATTTACGATAAAATATTTTTTTAGGATTTAAAAAAAAAACAACTTATAATTCATTTTTGTAAAATTATTTTCAACAAATTTTTATCGTTTTTTAAAAATTTTTTTTTTTTAATTTCTGTTAAAATAGTCTTTCCAATAAATCTTTTATACAATAAAGGTGAATGAAATTGGCAAGTTTAGTTATAATTAACTATCAAAATATATTGTTAACTGTAAGTTAAAGTAATAGTTAGTTTTAACTGATCTTGGTGAAATTGGCCGTAAGTTAAATAAAGAAAATGTTAAAAAATATTTCTACTAAAAAAGATTTTCTGTAAAGATTGTTTAATTAAATACAATTCAATTAATATTATATTTTGAAAGGTTTCTGATTAAGAAAATTTTCGATTTAAAACAAGATACAAAGTATAGTCGGTCAAGCCCAACCATTTTATACCCCACACCACAGTATAAACAGCACCTTCTTCGAGACTGTGACTTATTTGGAATCCATGACACAACATGGACCTCGCAAAACAAAATTATTATTACGATTCATATCAGAGTTCTTTGTGCTGATATGAAAGATTTCTTTGATGAAAAATTCTTTTATGAAAGAATTTTCAACAAAAAGATTTTCGATGAAAAATTTGGGTAAATCTTATGAAAAAACGTTTTGATGATAAATTCTTCTGTAAAAGATTTTTCGATTGAAATCTTCTTCCATTAATGATTTTTCTTGATAATTTGTTTCATGAAAGATTTTTTGATGAAAAATTCATCTTTGAAAGATTTTTCAACGAAAAGATTAAAAAGGATTTTTTAATTAAAGATTCTTTGATAAAAAAATAAAAAAATGTGTTGAAATTTTAATACGCTTTGGATATCATTCTGAAAAAAGGAGAAAAACAATTAAGTCTAATTCAATATTTCAATCAAATCCAATTCACATATTTTCCATTTTATTTCTTATTGCTTCAGTCGATACTGAGTGAATCGAAATAATTCATTCAGTGTTCTAAAAACTCAAATAAATGCTTTACAACACTGAACAGACTATTTCGATTCGTTAATGAAAGAATAAAAAATAAAATTGCTTTCGAATCGAAAAAGTATTCGATCACGACTGACAGAATTAGCCCACAGCTCAACGGGATATGGACACGTCTTATTTATTCCTAAACCACTAATCGGCAGTATCGGGTGATTTTTTAGCTATTATCTTTTTGGCAACACTGGTTTAAACAGCTGACGCACGTTTCGTGTTTTGTTTCACTGTCAAACATCTTCAGTTTGGTCTATAATTTAACCATGAATCGTTTTACAAACGAACAACGCTTGCAAACTCTTGAATTTTATTATCAAAATGCGTGTTCAGCGACGAAGCTCATTTTTGGCTCAATGGGTACGATAATAAGCAGAATTGTCGATTTTGGAGTGAAGATCAGCCAGAAGCATTGCAAGAGCTACCAATGCATCCAGAAAAAGTCACAGTTTGGTGCGGTTTAGGGGCTGGTGGCATCATTGGACCGTACTTCTTCAAAGATGATGCGAATCGTAACGTAACTGTGAATGGTGAGCGCTAACGTGAGATGATATCCAACTTTTTTTTGCCCAAAATGCAAGAGCTTGACTTGCATGACATGTGGTTTCAACAATACGGTGCTAATGAAACACAGCACGCTTAACAATGGGCTTATTGAATAACGAGTTCCGTGAACATTTTATTTCACGTTCGGGACCGGTCAATTGGCCGCCTAGATCGTGCGATTTAACGCCTTTAAACTATTTTTGTGGGGCTATGTTAAAGCTCATGTCTTTACACACATGCCCGCTTCAATTGACGCATTGGAAGACAACATTGAAGCATTAAGTCATGAGATACCGGCCAAAAAGTTGAAAAGAGTATGCCAAAATTGGACTAAGTGGATGGACAATTTGAGGTGCAGTCACGGTCAACATTTGCATGAAATAATCTTCAAACATTAAATTATATGGACCGTACTATCGATTCAAATAAAGATTTCATGAATTTTTCTGAATTTTATGTGTTTTTTTTTAAACATTCCTATTGCTCTTAAAAAACCACCCGATATTGAAGACCGGTCCATCTTGTCATTTTAAGACTCTTGATAAGAGACATTCATTAATACCATTTAAAGAGAAAAATATGCATTCATTCCATTATGAACTTGAATGTCATTTGTCTATAATAGGCGAGACCAGTATTCAGAGACTGGTAGATCGGGGCACTCCTTTAGGAGAAGTTCTGTCCCCACTATTCTGGACTTTGATTATAAATATAATGTTGGAATGGATGAGGATTACAACTTTGTCATATGTTGATGATGTTGCGATAGCCATTACTGGTTAACATTTTAATATAATTTCTCAGTGCACGTCTCTATATTGGAATATTGAATGTGCTGAGGCGTTTTATTCTATTTAATGTAACTCAGTTTTTTTGAGAATGATATCCCAATGGTATCGAAGTGTCAAAAATAAGTAATAAATAATACATTTCTTGGAATATATCGGAAGTACGAAATAATACTCATATTTCAAAACAAAATCTTTTTTTAATTCTTTCTAAAGCTTTCTATGATATCTTTGCCCAAAGGCAAAAAGGTCTTAAGTCAAGAAAACGCATTTTGAGTTGTTGATTAGCTTGCGATGATAGACTAGCTCACTACCAGATAGCTACCGGTGCACTCAAATCTGCTCTTATGGGAAAAAGTCTTTGGAAATTTTTTAGACAAAAAATTTTGTTATGAAAGGTTTTATGACGAAATTTACATTGATTAAATGTTTTTCAATAGCACATTTTAAGATGAAACTTTTTTTGATAGCAGAATCCAACGAGCAGTTTTTTTCCAATGATTCTTATAGAAAAATGTTTGAATGAATAATTTTCTACGAAAGATAAATATTTGATAAAAACTGCCGCAGTGTCATTCATCAGAACAGAACATTTCATTTAAAAACAAACCAAAATTCTAAAATTAACTCTGATTGCTTTGAGTATTAAAAATATAATAAGTCATTGTGGTAATAAAAAATTTTATTTTAATTTGAAAAATAATATAAAATATTTTTTTAATTACAGTTAATAATCAACACAGAAAATATTCTTGCCATTTTTTCTCAATTAAACCATTAATCAAAAATAAAATCAGTATTAATTAAAAATTTAATCAAGTGAATTAAACGTTTACTTACATCAACAACATGATTGCAGACATCACAAAATATAATTTGATACAATTAATTAGTTTATTTGTGCAAATCTTTAAATCAGTGCACACATTCAGAAACGAAATCTATATTTTTAGTGTTTTTTTTTTTTTTTGACAAACACAACCCTTAGCACCGTTCGTAACTATTTGCAAGAACTAGCCGAACATTTTATATTCTTCTGTACTTTTTTAAAAACCAGAACAGAGTGATACTGTAGACAGACACTATATTTTAGTGTTCTATAATGTTTCTTTTTTAACTTTGATAAAGAAATGAGCAAACAAAAAATTTAAGCAACGACCGCAGCACGAACAGCTTGTGTGTGTATTGTGTATATGTTTTGTTTGTGTAAAATTATTTTGCTGGCTTTTTGTTTTTCTTTTCGTCTGTGTATTTTGTTTTTGTAAAAAATGTTTAGTATTTTTACCAGCCAAAAGGGCGATATGCCCAACAGAAACGAACTAACATTAATGAGCTGAACCGAACGTTTCAAAAAAATAACGGTTGAACTAAAATGTTCTCATCTTGGAATTAAATGTTCTCTTTTTTTCAAAAACACATCAACAATAAACAACAGTTGTTGATGTGTTTTGTTCAAGCTTTGATATTGTTACAAGTAGAACTGTTGCTATAATTCTTATAGGTTTAACAGTTTTATTTGGTTTAATATCTTTAGTTTGCCTAACATCTTTATGAATGAAGTTTCCTGATGATCTGGCCTAAGCAACCAGTGAAATGCATAGGAATAGCTTATCCCATCAACAATAAATTTCAAGTGTTTTTGTCAAGAATAAAAACTGGGAATTAAGCACGAATAGCAAAATCTTTTGAAATTAAAATTTTGTATTCCCAAAAATTTAAATTACTTTTTGTTCTCTTTTTTTGTTGGATAAAAACAGTATTAGTTATGTGTACGAGAGATAACAAACAGGGAAACTTTTTTTTTAATGTTTTACTACACAAACTCTATTAGCGTTTTTTTTTTCAGAAATTTACTGAAACGAACACTAAGGAGCGATATTTAGTGTTTATTTTCGAACACTGCTTTAAATTGAAATAATTTTTTTTTCTGTGCATGTTTGAAACAACTTTTGAACTTAGATTAAAATATGCAATTCGCAATAACTTATGTGTATAGAATTGGAAAATAAAACCTTATCATATTATTTCTTTAAAAATTTTCTAATTTTATTTACCATTTTTACCATCTTAAATATTTAATAAAAAAGAATTTCTTATTTTTATTTAAATTTTATTGATTTTATGTATTTTCTTTTTTACATTTTCAGTTTTTTGTTCTTACTTTCCATAATGTTCATGTTTGATAAATTTTTTTAATTAAAACAAAACACAAATTTACACAAACTACAATCAGGTCCAGCCTTACTAAATAGTCTCTGACTGCTTTACCTCCTACTCCTTAAGGAAAATAATGCTCCACTTAACCAAAATATTCAGAATTTGAATATTTTCTATAAATCCAGACAATTATAATGCAGTGGAAATTTGTGTGTGTGTGTAGTTGTGAGTGACATATAAGTGTATTTGTATTTAAATGTTATAAACTCTAAGTTAAAACAAAATATTATCATACCACCATTAAAAGGCGTAATAAAATTACACCATCAACCCCTGCAACTTTTCGACTACTCTTTCTGCTACTACATAATTTAAATTCTTCCTCATTCATTACCACTAACACACACCCACACTCCTGCACTCCTACACTCTTACTTAATATATGCAATCTATCTTTAATATAAAATATACTACATTCAAACATGCATACTCATACACATTTATACGAAATGCATTTTACACTAATAATAATGCAAAATAGTAAAAGCAAAAAGTATTTTCGTATGTCTCTGTAAAAGTAAATTTATATTTTATACAAAACCGTAGTGGAGTAAGAAGTGGAAACATTAGACTACTTGTCATTATTGTTCATTTACTTAAAAGTTTCTAACAATTTTATGAATAACAAACTTAATACTTACACTCTCCTACAAACAAACTAACTAACTAACTAACTAACTAACACACATACAATAACAACAACAACAACAATAGCAAGTACAACAAAGACGCCTAAAATTTTAGAGAAAATTAGAGAAAGCTGTAGTAATGTTGTTGTAGTATTTCTATCGAAAAGTAGCAGCAGCTTTATGTCCTTTAACTGAATTAACTTGTTCCCTCATCAGTTGGTACTCGAACACATACATGCATGCATGCATATGCATGTATGTATATGTATACCAACGTGTACACACAGTTACTTAGTTATGGAGACAAACAAACAAGTAGAACATACACAGATATTGCACGGCAAGTGATAGTCACGATGTAAAACAATATACCAAGGACCAGAAGCGGTATTTAAGAAAAAGACTGATCACAAAAACATAGATTTTTTAGTAGAAGAAGCCTTTGCTTTAACAAAAACTTAAATACTTCCACTTAAAAGGCACAAAAAGCTACTCTTACACAATATGTTCCCATGCATATAAAACCAGCCTTTTAACGATGAAAAAATTTGGCTTTTTACTCAAAATGTTTAAATAAAAGCGACTTCTTGACTTTTTCGTTTAAAGTGTAAATTTTTGTGTAAAAAGTCGTCCTTTTTGTGTAAGAATTTTAGCTAGATCTGTAAAAAAAATGTGACTTTTTGTGTAAAAATTTTACTTTTTGTGTAAAAAATGTGACTTTTTTTTTACTTAAGTTGTCAATGTGTGTAAAAATTTTTCCTTTTTTGTAAAAATCTGCCTTTTTGTGTAAAAATTTTTACTTTATGAAGAAGTTTAATTTTTTTGTTGTAACGTCTGTGGTTTTTGTGTAAAAATCTTTAATTTCTAAATTTGACCATTTTACGCAAAAAGTTATATGTTGTTAAAAACAAGAGTGAGCTTCACATCAAAAAAGCGAATTTGTGTTTAAAAATGTGAATCTTTTGTAAAAATATGAGTTTTGAGGTCAAAATGTGTATTTTGAGAAAAAAAAATTGACGTTTTCTGCAAAAATTTTACTTTTGTGTAAAATAGTTTACGTAATGAAGAAGTTTAGCTCCTTCTCCAAAGTGTGTGATTGTATTTATATATTAAAAAAGTTTGACCATTTACGCAAAAAGTGACTTTTTATTTCAAAAGTACAAAATTTTGTATAACAAATGTGCCTCTTTGTGTAAAAATATGGCATTTTAGGTAAAAATTTGATGTTTGGAGTAAAATTTTACTTTTTGTGTAAAAAGTTTACCTTCCGAAAAATTCTAGTTTTATATGTAAAGTTGTGGTTTTTGTGTAAAAAGTTTTAATTTAATTATGAAATGTGCGACCTTTTACGTAGAAAGTGATCTGTTGTTAAACACAAGTGTGACTTTTACATTAAAAGTGCGAATTTGTGTGTAAAAAATGTGTTTATTTTAACAAAAATGTGTATTTTGACTAATAAACGTGAATTTGCTGCAAAAATTTTACTTTTTGTGTAAAAATGTTTACTTTATAAAGAAGATTAGTTTTTTATGTAAACTGTGTGATTTTTGTATAAAACTTGTGTATACAAAAGTGTATACAAAAAGTGTGACCTTTTACGAAAAAAATCAACTGTTTAGTGATTAAAAGCATGTGTGCCTTTACATATCAAAAGTGTGAATTTGTGTGTAAAAAGTGTGCGTATTTGTGTAAAAATATGACTTTTTTAGTCAGAATGTGTATTTTGAGTAAAAAATTGGTGCGTTCGTAAATGCATCACTGCGCTGCATCAGTGATTTCAAATGGTTATATATATGTATCAGTGAAGTAAATGCGGATCAAAAAATTGTGAAATACTCCACAAAATTAATAGTCACACAATAAAAAAATTAAAATTATTCTTTTATCGCCATTAAAAAAAGTTTGCTTTTTTGATGCAGCGCAGTGATGCATTTACGAACGAACCCAATGTGAATTTTGCTGTAAAAATTTGTAACTTTTTATATCAAAAGTGTGAAATAGTGCGACTCTTTTTGTAAAAATAATACTTTTTGGGTAAAAAAAAGTTTGCCTTGTGGAAAGGTTTAGTTGTTTATGTAAAGTGGTGATTTTTGTGTAAAAAGTGCGATTCTTTATGCAAAAAGTGATCTCTTATTAAAAACAAGTGTGACTTTTGATATCAAAAGTGCCAATTTGTGTGTAAAAAGTGTGATTGTTTGTGTAAAAAAATATGTCTTTTTTTAGTAAAAATGTGAAGTTTTGAGTAAAACTGTGACTTTTTGTGTAAATTGTGTAAAATTTTTGTGACTAATGGTTTTGCAAAATGTGATCTTTTGTGTTTGAAAGTAAGAATTTTTTATAAAAATAGTGTGACTTCTTGCAAGTTTTTTTTTGTTGATTATTTACAAAAATTTAGTTTTCTTCCTCCAAACTACACCCCTGCTAAAGCATATCACACACACACACACACACTCTTTTTCTTCAACAACTCTCCATCCATTGCTACTTAATTTCAACGCTTGACACACTCCCTCTTCTACAAGTTCAATTCCCACTATCTACTGCAACATTTTGCCTAATTTTCCTTATTGAAAATGTATTTAGTACTTTTCTTCCATTGTCTTTGGTTGTGTGGAAAAGTTATACGTTTTCGTATAAATGTTTGAACATCAGTTTGGAAATTTTCCTAAATTTAAATGTACTAAAAGCAGCAAAGAAGAGAATTGTCCTTTATTTAGTTTTACTTGAAATCTTTTGCTTTATTCCTCTGTGCTCTTGTGTCACCTTAAATGTCTAGACTTCGGTCATTTTGTGCGTTGTGCATGCGTTTGCTAATTTTTGCCTCCACTGCATTGCACTTTCAAGAACCACAAATGCTGGGGCTCTCGCAGCATGAGGAAATTGAGGATGAGCAGTCAACATACAAACCTTAAGCTTCCGTTATGTTAATACAAAATCTGTAATGTAATAAGTTGAAGGCAAAACAGCAGCCTTTCGTACAACAAGGATATTTGTGTGTGTGTGCATATGTATCTGTAGTTTTGAATCTGCATTTTCTAACATTGGTTTATTAATGCCGAAAATAAACTTAAGCAATCGAACAAGAACAGACACTCACATCCTTTCAAACAAAAGCGCACACATTCAAACACAGCTATTGCTGTTAAAGTTCCTTGTGCTGGCTGTTGGTTTGTCTAACTAGCGAAATATCTGTACGGACTGTATGGATTTGTATGTGTTGCTGTATCTGTTTGTTAGCTGCAAGAAGTCAGTATAATTTTGCTCGGTAATATGCAAATATATTTTGCCAAAACAAAAAAAGAAAGGATTTTCATACAACTGGACAAATTTGTAATTGTATTGCACAACTAGTGTTGACTTCGAACATTTTTAATCAGAATTTCTCTCTTATGCTTTCATGATTCTCTTTTCTCTACAAATTTTTAAACTACTTCATCTCTACATAAACATGTTTGCTTGCTTGCTTGAGTCGCCTTGTTGTTTGTGTGTGTGCATTTGTGTGGTTGATGGTGTCTTGGCAAAAGTACTGCAAAAACTGTAACAAGATTTTTATGTAATAATACAAAATGTATGAATATCCTGCGTAAGTCATTCTATTAAATTTGAAATGAGTTGTAAAATGTACGAAATAAAAAAACCGGGGAAGGGGAAGTTTAAATGATGTTTTATTGGAATTTCTGGGTGGTATGAGCAGTTGTTGGTAATATTATGCATTTTGTTGTTGTAGGCTTGTAACTACTTGGTCATGGTTTTGTTCGTTTTTTTTTTTTTTTTTTTTGTTGCAAGAACAGTTTGAGTAATGGAGAATATGTAAATTTGCCAAAGAAAGCAGCAACAACTACAACAAAAAGTATTGTGTCGGTAATGCTAAATAAAGAAAACTAAGTGTAGATTTTTAATGATATGCATTAGAAGCTTAATTAATACAGAAGCGTAGTGTAGTATTTTTCTCAAGCAGGTGATTTTCATTACAAAAAGGGAAATTTTTTTACACAAAGAAATGCTTTGACTGCAGGTAAGATACTTAGTTTACAAGTTATATTTTAAAACAGTCTAATAAAATGTTGTAAAAAATTACCAAAACAAGCAAAGTTATTAATCTTTACAGCCAGTTAATTGTAAAATAAAAAGCTATTAGAGAAAAGAAGCCCTCCCTCCAACTTACAAACTAAAATTTTTATGATTTTTCCCCGTTTTGTACAAACTAACACTTAAAAAGTGCCTCTAAACTTTAGAGTCTAAAGTCTAATATGGGATGGTTTAAAATGGTTTTAAGATGGTTTTAAACTTTAAAGCTACGCGATGAGACTAGAAATCAGAAACGCGACAATTAGCATTAATAATAATAATTTCTACATTAAATAATACATTCTACACCAAAAAAAAATACGCTTTAAAAAACTGCAGTTGAAACTAAAAACTCGCTTTTTGAGTTGGTTTTACATCGAATGTTTACATTAATTGAATTAGAAGTAAAAACAACAGTTTTTTTTGGCCAACGGCAAATTAAGAACTGGAATAAATGACAGTTTTTCTACTTTGACTGCAGTTTTTTAAACGCTGCAAAGTATAAAGTGTACGTAAGTGTATACGCAAAGTAACAAAATGTTGGTCCCTTTTTACAGAACGTTATCAAACTAATGGGCGTTTTCTCAATGTCTCGACAAACTGCCTGTTACCAAATCTCGACATAAATTTATTAGACTGATAAATTGTCGGTTGACGATTTTGGTTGTCCCATTATATTGGCAAATAAATTATTTTTAGTTGGCAATACCTCTCGAATTATTTTATTTTCACATTTACCGTCAAAGTTCTAGCAACAAAATGCCTGTTTTTTCTATTGTTGTAGAATTGAGGTCACTTTTTTAATACATTTTGTAGATGTGAAAGTTGGGATCCAGCTGATTGAATTTATTTTTATGGCAAATAAATAATTGGCAGATGAGGGCGAATTAGCTTTGGGATAGAATAAAAACAAATTAGACGTTGAGAACACCTAATTTCTTTAATCATACACAGAAAAAATTATTTTTCCAATTCAAACAAAAAATTTGTAGAATCAAACAATTTTTTGTCTGAAATCGGTCCTATAAACAAATTCGCATTTTCAAACAATTTATTTGCATTTTGTTTATTGAAAAAAAACACTGATTTTTTCAAACAAATAATTTAACTGAATCAAACAAAAAGTTTACTGAAATTCATATACTAAATTTAAAAATCCAAAAAAAAACAGGTTTTTGCACAAGCAATGATGCGCAAACAAGCAGGCACTGTATTAGAAGATGATGGCAGAGAGAGCAGAGCGGCCGGCTGGCTTTGAGACACATTTTTTTGTTGGAATAATTTTTGAACGAAGTTCTTTTTTTATACACACAATGTTTTTGCTAATGAAGAAGAAATGTAACCCAAAAACGGCGACAGACCGACTCGATATGTTTTTCGTCATCATTATATTTTTGTGTTTTATGTATTTAAGCAAACAGTTTGAAAAAATTTAATACGGGATTTTGGTTTTTTTTTTAACCAACTTTGAAACCAACCAAAAATTTATTTTGTTTCTTATAATGTTGTTGTTGTTCCTGTTGTTTAAAAAGAGTGAAACGTTTTTTTACTGTATGTGTTTTTTGTTGTAGTTCTTATATTTCACATAAAGAAGTGTTGCTTACGATCAAATAAAAAATGCAAAAAGACGACAACATTAAAAAGCGTTAAATATTGCATACAAAATTATGAAAACTTGAAACCAATAACGCGTGTATTATATTTTTGAATGGTTGTCAACATTTTTGTTGTTTAAATAAAAATCAAACAAAAATTTTAATTGAATCAGTAAAAAAATTTGTAGAAATTAAAAAAATTTTCAAACAAGCGTTTGTTTGAAAATAATTCGGCAATAATTTTTTCTGTGTAGAAGATTTTAGACTCTAAAAAACAACTGCACAAATCTTTTTAGCAGATAAATTCTTTTTTTTTTCAACTTAAACGCGCAAAAGTCACTTTAACGAAAAAATTACTTTTTGCGGAAACTAGTAAATTGTTACCCAAAAAGTTGTTTTTAACACAAAACTCACTTCACACAAAAAGTGGCCTTTAATTAAAAACAAACACTTTTTATACAAAAACTTACTTTTAATACTAAAAGTCCTTTTTACACAAAAAGTCGAAGACTTATACATAAAGCACAAAAATGTTTACTTTTTTCACAACGATTAACACTTCGTACACGAAAATTCGCACTTCTTGCAAAAAAAAGTCAACTTTTTTACCTAAATAGTCACACTTTTTACACAAAAAGCCTCTTTTACACCAAAATTCACACAAAAAAGTCACAGTTTTTACAAAAAAAAAATCAATCTTTTTACACAAAAAGTCAAAGTCTTACACATAAAGCAACTTTTTATAAGTACACTTTTAACATAAAATTTCCCACTTTTTACATAGTAAATTGCACTATTTACACAAACAGTCACATTTTTAAACAAAAAGTCTCACTTTTCACACGAAAATTTACAATTCTTATACAAAAACTCACGCATTTATCAAAAAAGTCACACTTTTCACACAAAAAGGTTAATTTCTTAAACAAAAAGACACTCTGAGAAAAGGCACACTTTTTAAACAAAATGCCGAAGACTTACCCAGCGGTAAATATTGAAAGGGCCGCAAGTGGCAGGCCTTTTTGAAGGCCTCTATACTCCTTTCTAAAAGATTCGCTTCGCATGATATCCTGTCTTCAGAAGTATGCCTTCTAGAAGGCATAAACTTCTTTTTAAAAGACCTTCTGAAATATTCAGTACACATTTGCTACTCCCTTCTTTGAGAAGGGAGAAAGGAAGGTGTTCAGTTTTATTTACTTTTTATTTTTAGTGACCTTCCTTACTCCCTTCTTTGGGAAGGGATCGAAGTTGTTTTTAAAGGAAGTGTGGAAGGCCTTGCGCCCAATGACAACCTGTGTAAAAAATAAATAAGTATGGAATGCGGCGAGAAGGGCTTCTGACTGCTTGTGACTGCTAAATAAGGCCTTCTATTAGGCATCTTTACTCATTCTAGTTACCGCTGGGTAAATATACAGCCACTTTTTACCCAAAAGTCCAATTCTTTTAACAAAAAATCACAGTTTTTATACAAAAAGGCACACTTTTTTCACAAAAGCCACACTTACTACCCAAAATTTAAACTTAACACAAAAAATAACAACACTGTTTCCATATTTATGTTTTTGACAAGAAAAATAATCAAAAATTACAAAAAAGTTACACAAAGTTATTTTCGCAAAAGTATTTTTGAATCTTAACGCAAAACAATCATTTGTGTCACAAAACACCACCTTTGAAACGAAATGTCAGAAGCTGCCGAAAGTTCTTTTTATATATTAAACGTTATTTTAAACATAAAAGAAAAGCCCGTATTGTGTAAAACGCAACGCAATGTCAAAAATTACATTGAAAGAAAAAACAAAGTGAAAAATATTTTACAATTTTGTTGTTGCTTTTTACAGAAATTCATATTGCGTTTTTAAATCTTGCAACATCACAAGATAAGCAGCACAGGCATATGAATTTCTGTAAAAAGCAACAACAAAATTGTAAAATATTTTTCACTTTGTTTTTTCTTTCAATGTAATTTTTGACCTTGAGTTGCGTTTTACACAATAAGGGCCTTAATTTCGCCACAAAAAGTCCTAATACAAAAATAATTTGCAAACAAAATTTAAATTTATTCTACATTTTAAGTTTAATAATAAATTTAAGAAAATCCTTTTAATAACGCCCCTGCACAAATATTATACTTAATTCATTTAAGCTACGATAGTTCATTTATTTATGTGTCTGTATTAGTAATATTAGTCACATACATATAAACATACCTACATATTCCTTTGGCTGTATTCGTCCGTTAAGCTGTGTCTAAATTGTAAGCCTGCATATAACTGTATGTACATGTGTTTGTATATGAAAGTATTCTTGCTGCTTTCGTTCTTCTTGCTACCTACTTAAACTAGCAAAATAAACTAACAGCAACAACTCTAACAACAAATACATTATGAACAAAGTATTACAAGTAGCAGCAGCAACAACGACATCATCAGCATCATCGGGCGTCATCTACATGGTCAGGAAGAATAAAACACAAATTTTACCCTTGTGTGCTTGCTTCTTTCTGCTTTTGCTCCACCGCTCATCAGCATTTTCAGTTTCAGCAATACGGACACACAGTCATACAGAAAATGCTACAAACATTTATTGTCAACGTTAGAGAGTCTATAGCCAAAAGTCCGTCGTCAACAACGTCAAATGAATCTCATTTGCATTTAAATTAGTAACAAACATTGTTGTGTTGAGCTGGGATGTAGCAAGACAAACTGAAAATGTATTGGTCTATGTATCAATGTGTGTGTGTAAGCAAGTTTGCAAGTATTGAATTATAGTTGAAGTTAAGAGGTAAGAAGTACAAAATTTTAGTTTAGTTTTGCTTGGTCCACTTGCAGTTGAAAGTTTGTAGCCAACGAACACATCTATGTATATGTTTTTATAATTTTGTAGATTTGTATTTATGGAATATTGTGAAAACAAATACAACAACAATAACAAAATACATTTCTAGTGACACATTGTGCGTCATGTGGCTTAAGATCCATGCAAACCAACAGCATCTGCAGAAGCAAATCGTAGTCAGTGTAGTAGTAGTAAGAAGC
This sequence comes from Pollenia angustigena, assembly GCA_930367215.1. Lineage (NCBI taxonomy): Eukaryota > Metazoa > Arthropoda > Insecta > Diptera > Polleniidae > Pollenia > Pollenia angustigena. Next base: position 14,098,595 of record OV884060.1, read on the forward strand.
AGTCGTAAGGAATCTGGAAAAAGGGTTGCTGGAGTAACACAGCCAACAAATGTTTTTAAAGCTCTGACTAGCACAACAAGAAAGTAGACGTAGAAAACAGCAGACCAGTTGACAGACACAGCAACATTTTGCTGAAAAGACAAAAAGTCACATGGATGAAGGGACGGACGGATGGACGGTCGGTCCGACAGACAGACAGACAAAAACATATACAGACAACGAACTGCAACATAAGGGCATGATATACAACAGCAGCAACAACAACAACAATTGATATTGCCTTCACAAAAATCTGTTGCTATGTTTTTATTTTTCTTATAAATGTGTATGTGTGCAAGAGAGTTTCTTTTACTGATGCAAAAGATGTTTATACTTAATTTTTATAGTGAGAGAGTGTGTGTGTATTTCACATGCATATGTATGTATGTTTGTCAATAGTCAAGATGTGTATGTAATTATTATACATTTCCTTTAGTGGTAAAATGCATGCAAGTGAAAGGTTTTTTTTTCTTCTCTGTTGTCTACACTAAACAACCGACTGCATGCAACATAATGTTGTTGATATTATTGTGTTGATATGAAGAGTTGCTGCTGTTACATTTAATAATGTTGTTTTTGTTATTGCTGCTACGTTTCTGTTGGAACCAACATGCATCCAAAACAATGTGTATATAATTTTTATAAGCTGTATTGGTATGTACATATACATGCATATATAGATTCAAATATGCAAATATTCTTAACACACACACACACAAATAAATATATTTTTATTTTAGGAATTATAAAATTTATACATTAATACAAATATATACTCATTTGTGGTTTTGTGTATTTTATATTTTTGTAATTAAAATTGGAGTCTGAGTAAGAAAAACAAGATTAGAAACATGCGTTTCTGAAAATGTAAAAAAGAAAAAAATTAATTAAATTATGTTTTGTTAAAAGATGAAGTTAAAGGTTGACTTTCTAAAGAAAAATACTAAGTTAATTAATATTCCAAATGCAGGCGGAAAATAAAAGATCAGTCAATTAAGAAATAATATAATAGTTTTTCAGATAAACTTTCCAGAAAAGTTAATTTTACCCCAAAATTCTTATTTTCGTACAAAATGTTTAAAAAAAAAATCTACTTTTACCCATCAATTTACAATTTTTAACACAAAAAGTCAAGTTCTTACAAAAAACATTGAAAAAAACTTTTACAGAAAATCAACGTTCTTACATAAAATTTTTTATGCAAAAAGATACGCTTCTTATACTCATTATTATTATAAAAATTATTTACACAAAAGTCACACTACGGAAAAAACGTGACTTTTTTACACAAACATGCGCAAAATTTTACTTTTTTACAAAAACTTGCGCAAAATGTTACTTTTTTACACAAACGGTCACATTATGCCCAAAATGTTAATATTTACACTAAGGCCATATTATCACAAACCATGACTTTTTTACAGAAAAAGTCATAATAATAAGCTACAGATGATTTTTTTACACAAAACGTCACAGTATTTAAAATTTGTATTCAAAAATATATGCTTTTATTACTCATTATTTTTTATTATAAAAATTATTTACACAAAATTATCTGTAGTGTTAGCGTGACTTTTTTAAACAAATATGCGCAAAATGTTACTTTTTTACACAAACAGTCGCATTATGCCCAAAATTGTAATTTTTGTACAAAATGTTTTATTTACGCAAAAGATGTTTTTTTACAAAAAAAAAAGTCACGTTATGCACAAAAGTTTACTTTATTACACACATTTAACACAAAAAGTCGAGTTCTTACAAAAAAACATTTTTACTGTAAATGCATCCTTTTACATAAATAGACAAATTTTTTAATCAAAAAGATACACTTCTTATAAAATTGTTGCACAAAAAGTCACACTATGGAAAAAGCTTGACTTTTTTCCACAAACATGCGCAATTTGCAACTTTTAACACAGACAATTGCATTATGAGCAAAACGCCCAAAATTTAAATTTTTGTACAAAACGTTTTTATACGCAAAAGAAAATTTTTTACAAAAAAAATGTCACGTTATGTACAAAAGTTTACTTTATTACCAAACTTTAACAGAAAAAGGCAAGTTCTTACAAAAAACATACAAAAAAACATATTTACTGAAAATACATCTCTTAACATAAAAAGCCAAATTTTTTTTATTTAAAAAGATTCACTTCTTATAAAAGTGTTACACAAAAAGTCACACTAGGAAAAAGCTTGCCTTTTTTCCACAAACATTCACTTCTTATAAAATTGTTACACAAAAAGTCACACTGGGGAAAAAGCTTGACTTTTTTCACAAACATGCGTAATATGCAACTTTTAACACAGGCAGTTGCATTATGTGCAAAATGTTAATTTTTATACAAAAAGTTTTTTACGCAAAAGATGATTTTTTACACAAAAAGCCACATTATTTACAAAAGCTAACTTTTTTACACAAAAAGAGCACAATATGCGAAAAATGTAATTTTTTGAGTTTTAACAACAAGACATGTTACACATTGAGCGGAAAATTTTTCTCTTTCCTCATTCCTTCTACTAAAAATGAAAATTCCGCATGAAATTCACACTATTTTCCGAAAAAAATTCCTCTGCAAGACAGAAGGAAGTTTATTAAAAACTCTAATTAGGATTTTTGGAGGAATGCTCAAAACGAGCTTAATATCATGGCGCCTCCAAATAATTGCGGTACTGAGTGGTAAAATGTTTGTAATTAGTATTCATAAAAGAAACTGATCAGCAAAAAAAATTAAGTACGCTTAAAGGCCGCAGCACAAAACAAAAAAAGCGAATATGAGGATTAAAATTAGATGTCGAAGTCATGCCGGTAAAGAACTTGCCAGGCTTGGAACTCTTTCTAATTTTAATTTTGAACTAAACTAACTTTAAATAAAGACGGAATTTATACGATGATTTTTTAGACATGTCTTTAAGACATGTTTTTTTTAATTTGTAGACAAATTCGGTAGAAAAGAAAGAGAGGATGAACAAAAGATATGAGTTCTATTATTTGTGTTCTTTTTCTAATTTTCTTTTACTGTAATTTTAAATTTTACTAAAATGAATGGCTTATTTCCATTTGTTCTAATTTTTAAAACAAAAATTTAAAAACTGACATGTCTAAAAAGTCACCATGTAAATGTTTAAAGATTTTTGTAGCAACTTTAAAAAAAATTAAAAAAATAGACATGTTTTAAAATAATTAGTATTGTGGTTATTTTGTTGAACTATTTATGGTTTTTAATCCAAATTTTAATATTTTTAATTAGGCTTAAGTTCATGAAATTTTTAATTTTTCATTAAATTATTTTTATGAAGAAAGGAATTTTACAACATGAAAATTAATTAAAATTGTTCTTGATAATCTTTCATTATTGACGTGGCTGGGGCTCGAACCCCGGCCGGCAGGTTACCATGACATGTTTCGATTGCAACCACTCAATCTCCTCAGATGGTTTTGCCGTCTTACACTCGCAGCCATCGACGACTGCTGACGTCAATAGTCAAACATCAATCCTTAAACCAAATTGTATTTTAACATTTGGTAGATCGAAATTTGCTTTCCTGAATGATTATCTATTTTAATTGATTTTACATGTTTTTTCCTTACTTCTGTTTTTTCGTACTTTTGTCAAGAATTTTTCTTGAAGTCCAAGTACATTTTTTGTTTTTTTTCATTTTGTCTTTCTTTTCTGTTGACCTTTTTTCAGCACAACTTGAAGGACAAATGTACACATTGAGCTCGTGCCTTAGCTTTAACAATAATTAGTATTGTGGTTATTTTGTTGAACTATTTATGGTTTTTAATCCAAATTTTAATATTTTTAATTAGGCTTAAGTTCATGAAATTTTTAATTTTTCATTAAAAAAACAAAAAATGTACTTGGACTTCAAGAAAAATTCTTGACAAAAGTACGAAAAAACAGAAGTAAGGAAAAAACATGTAAAATCAATTAAAATAGATAATCATTCAGGAAAGCAAATTTCGATCTACCAAATGTTAGAATACAATTTGGTTTAAGGTTTGAATAAGTATTGGACCAATGTTTTTTGGAAAATTATATTTTATACAGAAAATTGTTTGGTGCAAATTTTGAATACTTGTTTTTACCAGACAAATTTACTCGTGCATTATTTGTTACTGTTATTGTTGTTTTTTTTTTTTTTTTTTTTGTTAAAACAAATAAAGATTAAAACCATTATATTAATTTGGGGCCAATAAACCATTTTTGGTTTATTATCATCAGCAAAGAGTGCAACACTTGTTTTATGATAATCAAATAAAAAAACTTAAGTCCTCAGGCCTGCGAAATAAAAGCCTTAAATCAAAAATGTTTAATTTTTAATGCAACGTTAGAAAAAAAAGAAAAAAATTTACTTTTAGTTGTTACTAATTTTATAATTTAAAGAAATAAGTTATTATTTTGTAAGCTTAGGATATTTTTATTAAATTAATCAACTATAGACCGATTCGTTATTGTGGTATGATTGCAGACGCCAATAGGCAAGCGGCAATTTTGCTCGCTATTTGTTTAAAATGGAGGAGTTACATAAAAGAAAGAAAAAAATGTTAAGTAAAGTTTTGTTTAATGCCCAATTTTCAGGATAGAATTTAAATCTATATTAAGTAAATTTCCATATAAACTTAAATCGCATTTAAATACAGATTGATTTTTTGAGTTTTGTTTCAAAAGTCTTATTTAATTAAGATAAGATGCTATCTTACCTCTACTAAATACAAAAAAATATCATAAAAAAGTGTATTTATTTACAAGGTGACCTCGAAAAACAGTTGTTTTCTATTGCTTTGCCTGTTGTTGTTGCATTGGTTAATTATTAAGACCACCTTGCTAAGTTTTTCCAATTGAAACTTAAAATGAACTTAAATGTACCACATCGGTGAATTAAGTTACATTTAAGTGTTTAGTGAAGAAAAGACTTTTGTATTTAAAACGATTTTAAACATAAATGTGTTTTAATATCAATCCCAAAAATTGGGCATAAGAAACAAGCAGCTTTGGGGCGAACAATGATTTTAAAAAAATTAGAATATTCGGCTGAAATGATTTTAATGCTTCTTCTTTTATGTCTTCACTCTGCAAGGTTTTCGCTGAAATTATTACATTTTTTACCACACAAAGTTTAAACAATACTAGCTGACCCGACAGACGTTGACCGGTCCAAATTAGGGAAAATGTTTTCGTTCGATTTTTAAAATCCGTTAAAAAGATACTAACATTTGAAAGAAAAATTAGTCAAATCGATTCTGATTTTAGGTAACTCGAAAAAAGTGGGCGTTAAAGTTGGCGGGGCAGAAAGAAGAACCTTAGTTGGACCATGGCGATGATTTTAAAGAAAAAATCGTTCAAATCGGTCTAGCCGTTCTCCAGTTATGCGCTTATTAGAAAAAGTGGGCGTAAAAGTAGGCGGGGTAAATTTTTCTTTCGATGAAAACTTAAAATGGATTAATACGAACATTTGAAAGAAAAATTTGTAAAATCGATGGAGCCGTTTTCCGATTCTAGGTAATTCGAAAAAAGTGGGCGGGGGAAAATTTTATTTTCGTATAAATCTAAGTTGGAAAAAATCGTCCAAATTATAAAGATGTCATTGGTGGTGCAATATGAAAATTAGATTTTGCCACGCCCCTCCGCCCACAGACCGAAGACTTCTTAGTGTCACCCGCCTGAATATTCTGAAGATTCCCTGAAAATTTCATCAAAATCGGCCCAGCCGTTTTGGAGGACATACGTTACATACATACATACATATGTACATACAGGCATCCTGTTTTATATATATATAGATTACAAATGTCTTCCAACTATTAAAAATTTTTAATATTTCTACAAACATGATTTAAATGTTAGTTTAGGCCTCTTGTTTCGGCAGCCAGCAAAATCACCAAAAGTAATATATAAAAAAATCACCAAAAAATTGCCCATAAAAAATTGGGTGATTTTGCTATCGACTATGTAGAGAAGCTTTAGTAAGCGAAGTCGGCTTTTGTTATACCAAAAAGGAAAAAATTCTTGTGCCCGGCAAGTTAGACAGTCGGGGCTTGGAAATTCGGGATTTTGGGTTCGGGACTTTAAGTTTCGGGCATATAACCTTAACCCAAATAAAAATTTAGGCTTAAAACTACATTGTAAGAATTACTAAATAAAAATTTGGATATAAGAATTGGATGATTTCTTCATTATTTTTTTGGTGAACATTTTTGGATATAATTTAAATTTTTATTTTTTGCAGCATTTTTCGTTCACGCTTAGATCGATTTTTCTGGCAATCATTTGTTGCACTTTTAAATGCTTGAAGGTACTGTGGCACTCACTCACTTATCTATTTTAGACCTTTCAGATTTAAATTCAACTAACATTTTTCAACCGTTCAGTGAATTTTTCAATTTTATTTTCTCACTGTTATTAACAAAATTTGTTTAAAATACCTTAATTTTATTTGCTGTTTCTGTCTTGCTTCAAATAAAAGTCCTTGAAGTATGTATTAGAGGCCTGTAAGTGAGCTTGTTGCAGGCCTCTAGTGCGTATTTAAAAAAAAATCTTTAAGAATATCAACTTGACATTATGAAGTTAATACCAACTCAAGTCAAAGTGCTCTTTACGGCTGTGCCAAATCTTCGATAGCCTCTACCGAGTGTTGAAGATAATAAATTGTTGTTAAACTCGAAAAGAACTTGCAAAACAGATTGGAAGTCACTCAAGCAGAAATTCTAAAATGTTTAAAACCCGCAGGCTTCAGGCACAAATTAAAGCCGAGAGACGCCGAACGATGATTTTACGTGTTCGAAATAGTGCCTGATCGCCATAAAACAAAATAATTTGTATCGAATTTCTACTGGCAATGTAAAAAGTATTCATTTCGACGAACCGAAACGGTAAAAAAATCGCATGTAAGGCCTGGCTTAGCAGCTGAATATCCATAGCGCTAGGATAAATTTCTATTTATGGTGAAGAACAGAAGATCACAAGCGACCTGTACCGAACAGAATTGAATTGGTTGAAGCGAGCATACGATGAAAAATGCTTGAAATATCCGAATATTTATTTATAAACCACAAGAGTAACTTGCCCCAGACTCTTGGAGCCTTCAACTAATAGTCGTTGAAGACTCCAAGAGCATACTTCTTGCGAGAAATGCTTTCTGTCTTTAAGCAAGATTGTCTTTGCGGGGAATTTAGTTTTTCCGTGGAAAAAATTCTTTTGAGGATCACGTGGTAGTGTTTGTTTAAACTCATTGTTGCTGGAAGCAAGATCCTCCCGCCCAAAAGCTCATTTTTTACCACTTGTGGGTGAGTTCCTCCTAATGGAAGGATCATTCACTTATGCATATTTCCAGAAACAGCGGAGGTCAGATAGATCCAGCTCCTAAACAAGGGGCTGGATTATGAACTCAAATTGCTACCTGTATATGGTGGTTGCTCTCACACACAGGGGCGGTTGTTGTAAAACTCTTTGTTAAGTGGCTAAAATCCATATTTAGATGAGGCCATATGGCATGTGTTCATATAAATTTCTTCCACATCTGTGCAAAAAACGTCTCAAATAATCGAAATCGTAATTTCTATATTTTGAATAATTTATTTCTTTTAAACATTAAACTTAATATTACAATATATAGAGAATTTCAAAAAATTTATCAAATGTTTTCTTTAACAAAAATAATAATAAGAAATTATTAACTAGATTTTGATATAAAATATTTTAATAATTTAAAACAAAAAAGTCTAACAAAGATTGTCTTCTTTCACCCTACATACTAACATTGCATGTTGAATAATTAGAGTTTTGATAGATCCATTGTAAGAACGATGTGACACGTGTATTTACCCCAGTCGCATAATCTTCCTGGCCACAGCCTTTACCGAAACTTATTATACCAAGTAGAAATAGGCGATTATAATTGAAAATTACTGGGCCTCCAGAATCGAATTGACAGGAATCTTTATTTGTTCCTGAAGTATCGTAAGTACAAATTTGGCTCTGGTAAATTGGGGCTACATTTTGATAAGTTTGATTGCACGTTTCGTAATCCGTAACCATTAACTTAACCACTCGCAGTTCCTCGGAAGTGGGACCGGCAAAGGAAGTAGTACCCCAACCAATGACATCCACATCACTGTAAGCGAAGTCATTATTTCTTAAAGAGAAGAAAGGGAATATAATATTAAAGAAAATAAATATTTTATAATGATTTGTATATAAAGTTATAAAAAATTACTTACGCTTCAGAGGCTGGAGGCAAGCAAATTGGTCCCACACCTCTAGACCATTGAATACTATAAGTTGTTACTAATAGAGCGATATCATTGTTAACTGGGTTTTCGGTGTAATCGGGATGTTCAATAATTTCATTAATTTCATAAGCATCAGAATATTTCGTGTCCGTAGCTATCAAAATTGGATTTATTAAAGAATTACAAATTATAAAGTTCTCTAAAACCCTACCCGAAATATTGTGACGTCCCACCAAAGCCAATATATACGCAGGATTTCCTTGTACTCTCACACAATGGCAAGCCGTTATTAAATATCTATGAGATACTAAATTACGAAACATTTTATTTAAATTTGCATAATTTCGTTTTTAAATTACATTTAAACGAGTACTTATCATTGCTCCGCAAAATGAGTCCTGATCTGTTGTTATATCTTTAAGAGCTGCCATGCAGGGATACTCGTTTGGCGAGGTCACCTGGCCATTGACAATTTTCGTATTGACGGACCATCCACAGTCGCAGGGTTGAGGCTCAGCATACATTTGGCAATGATAATTGCCTCCAGAGCCGCCGGATGTGTGGGCGATTTCCGCCGAACGGAATACAGATTTTCTAATAAAAGTACCAACACCACAAAATCGCTCAGATTCCCTTAACAAAGGATCACCATCGCGATCAAAATATAAATATTCTGAACTACAGCTGTCTGGACCCTTCAATAAAAGGGAAAAATAAAAGTTTGAATTTTTTTTTAAATAAAGTGTTGAAGTAAATTTACCTTGTCCAAATTTATGGAGAAATTAAACGTTATAAAATAATCTTCAGGAGCAACAACCTTATAACGACATGATGAACTCGGTGGATATGAGTTCGGATAATAAGGAGATTCCAGATAAGAGTAGCCAGGGTTAATATTGTATACATAATCACAGCCATCGAAATAAGCAGCTTCAGTACTTTGATTAAGGCTGAAGACAGCAAATAAAAGGCATAAAACTGAAATAGCACAAAACATTTATTTGAGTTAAAAGACGTTCAATAAGAAATAAAAAAAAAGAATCGTTTGGGAATTAGTTAATAATCCGCTAACTCAAAAAACGTGGTAAATTAAAAAAAAAAACTCCAAAAAAAATGACTTTTTTTATTTCCCGGAAATGTGGGATTGATTTTTAATTTTCCGGCAATTTCCGCTTGCTAAAAAAAGCTGAAAAATATAATTTAAGATAATTTACTTAAGTCCGGGGAATAGGGACAAAATTTCAAGCTTCAGAAAAATGAAGGGAAAGCTGGAATTTTGTACGAAGCTTTCTTCTATGCTTCTTAGCCATATTCCAAAAACTGCGAACTTGCGTCGATGTAACGCGAACTTTTAGGTCAAGAAAGCGGGTTTTCTTAAAAATCTTGCTAGCGGTAACATTTATAGAAAAAATCCCTTTTATCAAATGGTAGCATAGGAAATTTTATACAAAAAACATTTAAAAATTTTATTTTCTTAGAACAAACGGGTTTTGAAAAAATTCTAACGTACAGTATGCGAACCAACGTCACCCAGTATAGACAACAATAGATGATTTCATGACAAAAATTAGAGGCAATCGTGGCTTTTTGCTTATACATCTCTGTCATTTATAGCCCGATCTGGCTGCATTACAATAGCAAAATTTAAGTATATGTGGCATAAATATTGATACATACATTATTCGTGGACTCTTCGGCAAACCAATTTCAACGGGCAGACGAACATCAAAAAATCCACTTCGCTCCTCAAAAGGACCCGAAATATTTGTATACTTCAAAGGTTTTATGATCAATATTGTAAACATTACAAATGGATTTTCCAAACTAATATATACCCTATACACTACTTCGGGGGGTGAAGGGATCGCCTTAAGGATATTTCACCTTTTTGTGTTGCATCTCTGTGGACTCAAAATTATTTGCCTCAAGAAATCTTCGTGATTTCTTGAGGCCAAAGGCTAACCAGAGATTCTAGCTTCTACCTAAAGAGACAGTAGCCACCGGTGACAAGGCACGGGACTAAATGTTGGCTTCGCGACCTCCAGCGACATAATTTCTTACAGAGCTACCTAAACAAGAGCGGCAAGCGTTTTTTTAAACATGCAAATTCTATTGCCAATACATTTTCAATAAAATAAAACTACCAAACGAACTATCAAATAAGATTTTCCAGCCGGGTGGTGTTAAATCCGCGTTCTAAAGGTTTGTTTCGTATAGACTGTATGAAAATGAAAAGTTTTGACATAAAACCGACGCTTGCCGCTCTTATTTAGGTAGCTCAGTTAGGCAGGGGTGTCTTCGAACTTGAGATAAGTTCCATGGGAGCCATGTTTTATGATTTTGACAAAATGTATATTGCGTTGGTGTTGATGGTGTTGTGGATCTGCTAGTTCGTTGGTGGAGTGTTAGGTCGAGGGACTGGTTATAGACCAGTGGGGACTTTAATTTGAAGACGGATAAAAGGTTGAGGTATATCTTGCGCTGGGTGTGCGTTAGTGTAGGTTGATTTTTGACTAAACTCATGATATATGTTTTTCGCAAAATGATGCTCTTGTGTGGGGAGTCCTTTCCCTTTTGGCGTGTGCGCTGGGAATCACATGGTAGCAGTGGTTTATACCCAAAATCTTTGGAAGGGAGAGTCGCACATGGAAGGCTGATTTATTACCCTTGTGCCATGTTTTAGAGGATGGTCAAGATGGTTGAAGTGATGATGCTGGTTGTGAAAGTTTTTTTCGTAAAGCGCTAGCTCGAAGGTGAAGACTTAAAATTGAAAGCAGATTAGAGTTTGAGCTACCACGGTTAGAAGTGGTGAAGACTTGTAGTGATGAGTAGATGAGGGGTCGGGTAAACGGGCTTCAGAATCGGCAACAGCCTGGATTTTATGAAGATCAAAGGTTGGACGAAACAGTGTGCTTGCTGGGTGTGCGTTGGTTTTGACTTTTTATTTATTTGTTTATTTATTCACAATTTATGTAATAAAATGTTTTGACGAGACGAAATTTTGGCCTGTGGCGATGCTGTTGGTATCCCTGAAGCAGCGTAGGTCAGATAGCTTCGGTTCCTAGAAAAGATGCGAGTGTATAATTTTTGTCGGTATATACACTCAAAATTGCAACCTGTGAGAGTTGGTTGCATTCACACACAGAGGGGTTGGTAGAGTCATTGTTTTTCACCCAGTTACTTAGATCCATCGTGAGATTAAGCCATATGGCAGGTTAATTTTTTCACCTCCACTTGGGGTGAAGGGTCTCCAAAAAGTTTTTAACTTTGTGATTTTTCTAATGTTTTGAGTAAAAATTTTTAAATAAAAATTTAACATACTTTGAAACCCACTACAAAATTTGAATTATAATAACATTTCACTTAAATATTTATTTATTTTTTTATTTTTAAAATATTTTGCTTTGGATTGTCAAAATATTTGTTTTAATTGCACTTTTTTTTCTTAAATTTTGAACTGAATTTCTCTGTCGGGATTTTTTTTCTTTTCTTTGTCATTTAGCTTAAAAGTTTTAAACACAACTTCTTAAGTACTGTTTTTGTTTTCTTTCTATTTTATATTCAAATATTATTTTAAAATTCTATTAGTACCTTTTAAATTCTGCGTTATTTTCAAGCAGTTCGACATTATTTTACCAAATGAAAATAATTATTTTAATTTATACCTTTTTATTTTAACAGACTTAAAAAAAACACCTGTGTTCATTTATTCTAGACAAATTTACTCGTGCATAATTTGTTATTGTTTTTATTTTTTTGTTAAAACAAATATTAGATTAAGACAACAATATTAATTTTAGGGCTAATTAACCATTTTTGACTTATTAGCGTCAGCACAAAATACAACAAACAACAGGGCCGTAAAAAACTTTAATTACTCAGGCCCTCTCAAAAAAGCCTTGATTTAAAAAATGTGCAATTTTTAATTCAACGTTGGAAAATTTTTAAAAAATTATAAAGTATTCAACATTTTTCATTTTTCGAATTTATTCTATGAGCTAAATTTCAGTTAAAAGTAAAAACTTTGATCACAAAATATTAAATAAGATATCTTTAAAGGCTTGAACTGTACACAAAGCCCCTGGCTCCAAATATTTTAAGTGCAGGTAACCACATTCCCTTAAGGAGAAGATAAACTGCAGCACTTTTTTATTCAGATTAGAAGACAGCTAAACACTTTCGTCCGGCAGGACGTAAACTAAAAAAACTAGAAAAAGATATATGGGTGTATTCACAAAAATTTTTACATTTATATAAGAGCAAATTTACTATGAAAATTATCCCTACACAGAAAAAATTATTTTTCCAATTCAAACAAAAAATTTGTAGAATCAAACAATTTTTTGTCTGAAATCGGTCCTATAAACAAATTCGCATATTCAAACAATTTATTTGCATTTTTTTTTTTATTGAAAAAAAACACTGATTTTTTCAAAAAAATAATTTAACTGAATCAAACAAAAAGTTTACTGAAATTCATATACTAAATTTCAAAATCAAAAACAAAAAAAGGTTTTTGCACAAGCAATGATGCGCACACAAGCAGGCACTTTATTAGAAGATGATGGCAGAGAGAGCAGAGCGGCCGGCTGGCTTTGAGACACATTTTTTTGTTGGAATAATTTTTGAACGAAGTCTTTTTTTATACACACAATGTTTTTCGTCATCACTCACTGTTGCTGTATCCTTTCCTTTGCTAATGAAGAAGAAATGTAACCCAAAAACGGCGACAGACCGATTCGATATGTTTTTCGTCATCATTATATTTTTGTATTTGATGTATTTAAGCAAACAGTTTGAAAAAATTGAATACGGGATTTTGGTTTTTTTAACCAACTTTGAAACCAATCAAAAATTTATTTTGTTTCTTATAATGTTGTTGTTCTTTCTGTTGTTTAAAAAGAGTGAAACGTTTTTTTACCTGCTATTTTTTTGTTTTTTTTTTTTTTACTTCAAACCTCTTCATCTTTCTTACTGTTGTACTTTTGTAAAGTGTCCAAAAATAGACTGTATGTGTTTTTTGTTGTAGTTCTTATATTTCACATTAGGAAGTGTTGCTTACGATCAAATAAAAAAATGCAAAAAGACGACAACATTAAAAAGCGTTAAATATTTCATACAAAATTATGAAAACTTGAAACTAATAACGCGTGTATTATATTTTTGAATGGTTGTCAACATTTTTGTTGGTTAAATAAAAATCAAACAAAAATTTTAATTGAATCAGTAAAAAAATTTGTAGAAATTAAAAAAATTTTCAAACAAGCGTTTGTTTGAAAATGATTCGGCAATAATTTTTTCTGTGTAATAAACGTTTGTTAAATTTAATAATCGTTTATAAATACGGGGGATAATAATTAGTATTGTGGCTATTTTGTTGAACCGTTTATGGTTTATTTCCATTAAATAATTGTTATAAAGAAAGGAATTTTCCAACATAAAATTAATTTAAATTTATTGATCATTTTTCATTCTCGACTGCCGCGGGAATCGAACCCAGGATTTCACGGACAGGTTACCCTAACATGTTTCGATTGCAACCACTCAATCTCTTCAGATGGGGTTTGCCGTTTAACACTCACATCCATTGCGACTGCCGGCAGTCACTAGTCAAACATCAATCTTTAAACCAAATTGTATTTAACCTTTCGTAGATCGAAGTTTGCTTTTGAATGATTATCTATTTTAATAGATTTACATGTTCTTCCTTACTTCGGTTTTTCGTACTTTTTGTCAAGAATTGTTCTTGAAGTCCAAAGTACATTTTTCTGTTTTTTACAATTTTTTTTTTCTTGTCCTTCTTTTTCCTTGTTGACCTTTTTCAGCACAAATTGAATGACAAATGTAAACATAGAGCTCTAGCTTTTAACAATAATAAGTATTGTGATAATTTTTTGAACCCTTTATGATTTTTAATCCAAATTTTGATATTTTAAATATAATTAAATATTTTTAGTTCATATTTCAATAAATCGTATACTAAAGCTGGGTTTTTGAGATCTCACTTAAACTAAGTTTAGCTAATCTGAATACAGATTTGTGCCGCCATTACCAAGCTTGAAACAGCTTAGATTTGCTTAAAATATTGGACTCAAATAAAATAATGAAAAAAAAAATCACATTTCGCCGAATTTCAAAGTACGTTAAACTAAGTTTAAACTTAATCCAAATCTCAAAAACCCGGCCCAAAATCATAAGCTAGCAAAACTTAAAATTTAAAAATTCATGGAGAGGCAGAAAATTTACTTCAAAAACATGTCCGCAATTTTTAATTCAAATTAAGTTTAAAAAATGTAAAAAAAAGAAGAGTTAAAAATCACAGTGACACAAATGAAATAAACGTGTTGGCTATAGATTTGATTTGTAAACAAGTTTATAAACAAAAAAAACGGTTTTGGTAATTTTGAGTTGCGCCTACTTGTGATTTAAGCCCGTTTTCACAACTTACCGATAGCTAAAAGTAGACCTTCTTAACCGGCCTTATAAAAAGTGTTCCATTATTAAAACTTTACTTTAACCTAAAGTGAGCGATAAAGTAAATTAAGGTTCATCCTACCTGGTAGGTTAAAGTAAAGTTGCAATAATAGAACACTTTTAATACGGCCGATAAAATCCTACCTTTAGCTTACGGTAAGTTGCGAAAACTGGCCTGCAGACAGGCATCAAGCTTCGCGGGGATTAGCATAAGGAATAAAAAAAAAATAATTTAATAAAAAATTTTTGGGGGCAAAATTTGCATATGTTTTTTTTTTCTTTTAAAAATGTTTGTATCGGGTGATTTTTTAGCTATTATCTTTTTGGCAACACTGGTTTAAACAGCTGACGCACGTTTTGTGTTTTGTTTCACTGTCAAACATCTTCAGTCTGGTCTATAATTTAACCATGAATCGTCTTACAAACGAACAACGCTTGCAAACTATTGAATTTTATTATCAAAATGCGTGCTCTGTTAAGAAAGTTCATCGCGCGCTTCTTCCATTTGGCCAGCTCATTTTTGGCTCAATGGGTACGTTAATAAGCAGAATTGTCGATTTTGGAGTGAAGATCAGTAGAAGCATTGCAAGAGCTACCAATTCATCCAGAAAAAGTAGTTTGGTGCGGTTTATGGGCTGGTGGCATCATTGGACCGTACTTCTTCAAAGATGATGCGAATTGTAACGTAACTGTGAATGGTGAGCGCTACCGTGAGATGATATCCAACTTTTTTTTGCCCAAAATGCAAGAGCTTGACTTGCATGGCATGTGGTTTCAACAAGACGGTGCCACATGCCACACAGCACGCTTAACAATGGACTTATTGAGAGGCGAGTTCGGTGAACATTTTATTTCACGTTCGGGACCGGTCAATTGGCCGCCTAGATCGTGCGATTTAACGCCTTTAGACTATTTTGTGTGGGGCTCTGTTAAAGCTCATGTCTATACACACATGCCCGCTTCAATTGACGCATTGGAAGACAACATTGAAGCATTTATTCATGAGATACCGGCCGAAATGTTGGAAAGAGTATGCCAAAATTGGACTAAGCGGATGGACCATTTGAGGCGCAGTCACGGTCAACATTTGCATGAAATAATCTTCAAACATTAAATTATATGGACCGTACTATCGATTCAAATAAAGATTTCATGCATTTTTCTGAATTTTATGTGTTTTTTTAAAACTATGTAAAAAAAATTTTTGCTTTCATTGTAAATACCTAGTGAAAACTTGGCTTCTATTGTGAATCTGGCTTCAATGATATTATAATAATTTATTAGCAATATTTGTTTTTTTCTAATTTTTTAAAGTCAATTAAAAAATTCAGCAAACATTTCTGTACGTGCTATCTTGTATTAATCAAAACCCAAACATTTTCTACAAAATAAGTTTTGTCAAATTATTGAAGGAGTATGAAGACTATATGATTACTTGAGCATCCCTATTCTGAATCAATTTTTGTTCTTGCAAATCTTAAGCATTTTGTTAAGGTATTATAAGTCATCATACATACACATCCCTTTCCAAAACTTTTAAATACCACAAAATTTTCTTTAACTCCTATCTTCCTTAAAGTTTTCAAAAACTTACAAGAACACAAACCGAATTCTCACATAATAATTCAATGACCTTTTTTGTTGTATTGTTGTCTTATTATTGCTTAAATATAGAAATACTAACACCAGCATATTTGTTATTGACAAATAATATGCAACATGTTAATAAAGGCCTCTTTTCAAATATAAACGCAAGCATACAAACACACACTCATGGATTTGTTACTTGTATGCAATATATATATTGTATGCAATATATATATATATATGTATATACTATAGTAAAAGGACATTCGGATGCTTATATACCAAGGCGTAGATAATAATATTCATATGCGTATAAATGATATCTTTCGATTTACTTAAACATATAAAAGTTATTTATTTGTTATATAATCATACACAAGAAAACTAATGCTAAACAATTTTATACAAAATATGTAAGTATGTACTTGAAATAATGTATTTTGTAAATTGCACTTTCTTAATACATATTGCATACTTTTAGTTACACATGCATACATACATACATTCATACATACATACAAACGTACTTACAACAAAACGTATATAAAATAACTTATTTGTATATAAAATTCCAGGCATATATTTCTAGGTAAATGCACATGTATTTGTTAGTTTAATGGCAAATACATACATATTTAGAATTATAGCCAGTTGTAAAAATCTTCTATGCGAAATTGACTTTTGTGTTCCAACTAGGCAGACATGTAACTTTGAGCTGATCAGCAGCCGTATTCTGTAATTCGCTTAGTCTGTGTTCATACCAGTCATGTCTTATTGACATGATTGCTACTTTATAGGCGAGAGGGATGAGGGGAAAAGAAACGAGTACACAGATGCATGTACTGTCCTTACGTTTTGCTTTTTCATTCATTGTTCAATTTTGTTATTGTTTTCAATATCAAAAAAGCATCCATGCATACGCACGACTATACAAAATAAAAAACATGTCGTCAACATGACATGAATCATTTGAACCCCTATTCATGTTCAAAGAAGAAAAAGGAAGAATCTTATCAATAAGACATGAGCCGTATGAATTTAGACTTAAGCTAAATAAATACCTTACCTAGGAAATTTTCCTATAAATAAATAATTTTGCCAAAATTTTTTATTTTTCCTTAAATAAAAATTTTCTTTTAAGGAAAATTTTGCCAAAATTTGTTATTTATAGGAAATTTTGCCAAAATTTAATATTTTCATAGGACATTTCTCCAAAATTATATATTTATAAGAAATTTCTCTTAAATTTTATGCTTATGAAAGTTTTTCCAAAATTTTTTATTTATAGGAAATTTCTCCAAATTTTTTTATTTATAGGAAATTTCTCCAAATTTTTTTATTTATAGGAAATTTCTCTAAAATCGTGCACTTGCAAGCTTATTATCAAAGTAATTTTTGGGAATACAAAATTTTAATTCAATAGATTTTATTACTCGTGCTTAATTCCCAATTTTAATTCTTGATAAAAACACTGAAATTAGTTTTTGATGGATAAGCTATTCCTATGCTTAATTGTTGTATTCCCAAAAATTACTGTGATAATAAACTGGCAAGTGCACGGCTTAAAAAAACTTAAACGGGCAACAAGCTTTTGCAAGTTGTTTTTGCTTTCATTTTGTTTTTTCTTAAACTACTTACAACTACAATTAATGTTGGAAGAATTTCAATCAACTGTAGTGGGGAATGTAAGATGAGATAAACCCACTGTTTATTGTTGATGTTTTTGTTTAAACTTTGATATTGTTACAAGTAGAACTGTTGCTTATAAGTCTTATACGTTTAACAGTTTTATTTGGTTTAATTTTTTTTAGTTTTTCTAAAATCTTTTTGGATGAAGTTTCCTAACGATCTGGCCTAAGCAACCAGTGAAATGCGCATAGGAATTGTTTATCCCACCAACAAAAAATTTCAGTGTTTATATCAAGAATAAAAATTGGGAATTAGGCACGACAAACAAAATTTTTTGAATATCTCTAAAATTTTATAGTTATAGGAAATTTTGCTAAAATTTGTTATTTAAAGGAAACTTTGCCAAAATTTGTTCGTTATAGGAAATTTTGCCAAAATTTGTTAGTTATAGGAAATTTTGCCAAAATTTGTTAGTTATAGGAAACTTTGCCAAAGTTTTCAATTTATAGGATATTTTGCCAAAGTTTTTTATTTATAGGAAATTTTGCCAAAATTATTTATTTATAGGAAACTTTTGCCAAAATTTGTTATTTATAGGAAACTTTCCCAAAGATTTTTTATTTATAGGAAACTTTGCCAACGTTTTTTATTTATAGGAAATTGAGCCAAAATGCTTTATTTATAGGAAATTGAGCCAAAATGCTTTATTTATAGGAAATTTTGCCAAAATTTGTTAGTTATAGGAAACTTTCCCAAAGTTTTTTATTTATAGGAAATTGAGCCAAAAAGCTTTATTTATAGGAAATTTGGCCAAAATTTGTTAGTTATAGGAAACTTTGCCAAAGTTTTCAATTTATAGGATATTTTGCCAAAGTTTTTTATTTATAGGAAATTTTGCCAAAATTATTTACTTATAGGAAACTTTTGCCAAAATTTGTTATTTATAGGAAACTTTCCCAAAGTTTTTTTATTTATAGGAAACTTTGCCAACGTTTTTTATTTATAGGAAATTGAGCCAAAATGCTTTATTTATAGGAAATTTTGCCAAAATTTGTTAGTTATAGGAAACTTTCCCAAAGTTTTTTATTTATAGGAAATTGAGCCAAAAAGCTTTATTTATAGGAAATTTTGCCAAAATTTGTTAGTTATAGGAAACTTTCCCAAAGTTTTTTATTTATAGGAAATTTAGCCAAAATGCTTTATTTACAGGAAATTTTGCCAAAATTTGTTATTTATAGGAAACTTTGCCAAAGCTTTTAATTTATAGGAAACTTTCCCAAAGTTTTTTATTTATAGGAAATTTAGCCAAAACGCTTTATTTACAGGAAATTTTGCAAAAATTTGTTATTTATAGGAAACTTTCCCAAAGTTTTTTATTTATAGGAAAATTTGCCAAAGTTTTTTATTTATAGGAAATTTAGACAAAATGCTTTATTCATAGGAAATTTTGCCAAAATTTGTTAGTTATAGGAAACTTTGCCAAAGTTTTCAATTTATAGGATATTTTGCCAAAGTTTTTTATTTATAGGAAATTTTGCCAAAATTATTTATTTATAGGAAACTTTTGCCAAAATTTGTTATTTATAGGAAACTTTCCCAAAGATTTTTTATTTATAGGAAACTTTGCCAACGTTTTTTATTTATAGGAAATTGAGCCAAAATGCTTTATTTATAGGAAATTGAGCCAAAATGCTTTATTTATAGGAAATTTTGCCAAAATTTGTTAGTTATAGGAAACTTTCCCAAAGTTTTTTATTTATAGGAAAATTTGCCAAAGTTTTTTATTTATAGGAAAATTTGCCAAAGTTTTTTATTTATAGGAAATTTAGCCAAAATGCTTTATTCATAGGAAATTTTGCCAAAATTTGTTATTTATAGGAAACTTTGCCAAAGCTTTTAATTTATAGGAAACTTTCCCAAAGTTTTTTATTTATAGGAAATTTAGCCAAAACGCTTTATTTACAGGAAATTTTGCAAAAATTTGTTATTTATAGGAAACTTTCCCAAAGTTTTTTATTTATAGGAAAATTTGCCAAAGTTTTTTATTTATAGGAAATTTAGACAAAATGCTTTATTCATAGGAAATTTTGCCAAAATTTGTTATTTATAGGAAACTTTGCCAAAGTTTTTATTTTATAGGAAACTTTCCCAAAGTTTTGTATTTATAGGAAATTTTGCCAAAATGCTGTATTTATAGGAAATTTTGCCAAAATTTGTTATTTATAAGAACTTTTGCCAAAATTCGTTATTTATAGGAAATTTGGACAAAATTTTTTATTCATAGACAATTCGCCAAAATTCGTTATTTATTGGAAATTTTGACAAAATTTTTTATTTATAGGAAATTTGCCAAAATTCGTTATTTATAGGAAATTTTGCCAATATTTGCTTTTATTATAAAATTTTGTCAATATTTTCTATATATAGGAAATTTTGGAAAATGTGTTACTTTAATTTTCAACTGGCCCTGATTTATATTTTTGTATGTATTTTATATACATATTAATTTAATATTATGTATATATAAGACTAAAACTTGTTTACATTAAAAAAGGAGAATAATATTCTCCTTAATAATACCCTTAATTAGAAATTATTTATCTAAAATTTTCATAAACATTTTCATTTGCTTGTGTTATATGTATGTGTGTATGTATATACAAAAATTATGTATAAATATTCCCTGTATAGGTATTATGTATGCAATATGTGCATATGTATTTATGTGACTGCAAGCCTTAAGTCTTTTATCTCTAAGCACATTTCCAAATATCAAACCTTAACACATTCAAGACATAAGAACAAATCTTGGATTTTCAAATTTGTTTTGTAGATAATGTTTTCTTGTCTTTATTCATATTTCATAAAACAATTTTTATTATTATACTCGATACTAACAAATATTTCTTTACCAGCAAATAAATTAATCTCAAGTAATTTGTAATATGACATTTTTTTCGACAACTTTATTTAATTAAAAATAGTTTGTCCTGTTAAAACTTGATTGTCATTGTGAGTTTTTTTTTTATTGGAAAAAACAGGGATGACTTTAAATTTCCTAGGCGAATGGTATTTTTCCTTCTTTCTACATTATTTGCTTTAAGTAAGTAACTCAATGCTTTTGAAACCAAAACAAGTTCATAACGCGCCCAATAATGTTAATACTGATCGCTTCATTGAATCCTTATTAATTATTAAATTACGCATTAAAAAAAATGATATAAATAAATTATGTATTTAACTTTATTAATTTAACTCACACTAAAATATTTACTGATGTGTAATTATTATTTCATGCTACCAAATATGTATATAAAAAAAAATCCTGCAACGCAATCCGAATAATAATAAATATAAAACAATTTTTAATTTCCTGACAAAAATGAGTTTTTAATGAAGTGAAAAGTATTTATTTATCTGAATGGTAAGTAAATGTTGCTAAACACACAAACACATAATGACAGCGCACACACACACTCTCCAAGCAACATGTTGCGTAAATGCGTAAATGGGATAAACAGGAAAAAAAATAAAAAAAACAAACAGCAACAGCAAACTCCACATAAATCCTCTTCATTTTGGTCTGGAGTTATAAAAATATTCCATATTTGTATGATTATTTTTTGTATTTCGTAAATATGTCGCAAGGGTAAGTTAATGTAACGGAAATAAATTAATTTTATATGAAGTTTAATTTCGAAATTAAAAACACTTTTTGGTAAATTCAATTATAACAGATTTTTTTTCGTACAACAAATAAATGCTTAAATTGTAAATTTTAATAAATAAAAATGCCCTGAGGGTTTTATTACAAAAACTACAAAATGTAATTAATAAATCTATAAATTTTGCAAAGCAAAAAAAAGAAGGATTACTTAACTAAGACTTTTGGTCAACGCCTTTTCTAAGCATTTTGTAATGAAGTAATTTGTCTTGAATAACAGAAATTTTTAATTCAAAAAACGACAGTTACAATTTCAATAAAAAATTATTTGCTTAAGCCGTTACTTTTTATGTGTCTTTTTGAATATTTTATTTTTGTTTAACATAAATCTCAAAGATTTACTTAATGTAGCTTTTGTGAGCAAAATCTGTATTCAAATTTATATTTTTTCCGTTTTGTAATTCATTTAATTTCTTTTGGGGTTTTGGTATGATTTAATTTTCTCTTATTTGTGGATGTTTTTTTTTTTTTAAATAATTCAAATTATGCAAATATTCGTCGTTGATCTTATTTAATTTAAGAGTGGACTGTGTTAAGAAACATTTCTATAATGTGTCTTTCATTGTATATTTTAATAATAAAGAGTTTCCGTTAAAATCAGTCATATCAGATTTTTCGTTTCTGATACAAATTGATTAAACTTTAATTAAATTCATTACATATAATCAGGGCACGTTTTTAACGCTTTCTGCGTGAAATGTATGCATTTACATATTTTTCAAGTTTTTTTTTTCCAAACGCATATGCTTTGCATAAATTTGCATATTACGCAGGTTGGCAACAATTGTAAACAAAAGGATTGCTTTGTCATCGTCCAGACATGGAATTTTTGATGCAGCTATTCTTGAGCTTATTGGTGCGAGGGGAGTGAAGATTGGGGAGTTGTACTCAGTTTCATGTACTCTGAAATTCTGTTTTCTTTTGTTATGCTCACACTTTTTAATCTGAAGTTGGCTGTAGGTGTATTTGTTATTATATACAAAAAATCAAAAAGAAAAGGGGAAGACCTGATAAAAATAAAAACAAGTAAGAAAGTATAGTCGGTCAAGCCCGACCATATGATACCCTACACCACAGTATTTAAAAACACATCATGCTTATGTGTCCATATAAATATATATTTATTTATGCTTATAAACTTCATGAAAATCGGTTTGAAAGTTTGTGAGAGGTAGAAATTGCCCCCTACCTCCCCTTGTGGTCCTATTTTTGAAAAACTGTATAGCTAATGTGTCTATATAGATATGGATCTATCTCTGTTTTAAATTTCATTAAAACCGATTTGAGAGGCAGAAACTGCCCCTATATCCCCTCGTAGTCCTATTTTTTAAAAAATGCATGCATTTTGTGTCCATATAGATATGGTTCTATCTATGTTTTAAATTTCATTGAAATCGGTTTGATAGTTTCTGAGAGGAATAAATTTCCCCCTATCTTCCCTCGTGGTCCTACGATTTGGCCCATTTTCAACAGGCTTGGTCCTTGTGTCAATAAGAACCTATGACCCAAATTTCATCAAATTATCTCCAAAATTGCGACCTGTACTTTGCGCACAAGGTTACATGGACATCCAGCCAGCCAGCCTGCCAGCCAGCCAGCCGGACGGACATCGTTAGTTCGACTCAGAAAGTGATTCTAAGACGATCGGTATACTTTAAGGTGCGTCTAGGGCCAATATTTTAAGGAAAACTAGTATTTTATTATCTGGACACTTACGCAATTCCAAAACAGAATTTGCAAAAAATTGCAAGTCTGGACGATGACTTTTGAGTCAATCTGTTATACAGTCAAAGCCCGGTTTAACGAATGATATAATGTTCGGACCTTTTGTTATACAGAGATATTCGTTATATCGATCAGTAATTTTTTACCTTAAAATTTTATAAAAAAAACGGTGGTCCACAATTTGAAAAACATCAAAATTTAATTGTATTTATAAACATTAATAAAATTTTGGTATTCTTTGAGGATTTTACTGAAAGATTTACACCTTTTTTACTTTTTATCAAAAGAAATTCTTTTTCGATTTGACAATCTCGTTTTCACAATGAACCAAACAAAACTACTGAAACTTTAACGAAAAAACAACGCATCACACGTGTTCTTTCAATACAAAGCAAACAAGCCAAAAACACACACAAAAATCTAACGGTTCTGTTAAGATTTTTTTTATTTTGCTTTGTCATTTGTTAAATCGGTATTATTTTTTTTGCCATTCACTATATAAGGTAGTCAATGTAAAAATTGGGCCATTCGTTATATCGGATATTCGTTAAACTGCGTATTCGTTATACCGGGCTTTGACTGAAATTACAAATTTAAATATATCAGTCCTTTTCCTACATCGCAATTTTGAACAAAAACTTAAAGAAATTAAATTTTTTTAAATAACCGGTATTGAACAATTTTTTTATGTCTTGTTTTTGATAGTAAAATATTTAATAATTGCAAAAGTAATTAAACACTAATGTGACAGATCTGTGGTCACAAACCATACCAGCCTAAGTCGAGTTAGGACACCATCGTATTTAGCGTGACTAAATCTATTTGCTATAAATTTTTAATTTTTGTGTCTGTTATAGAAAAGCAATTAACACTTAAAACCCTAAAAGCTTTAGTTATTATTCTAAATGACTAAGATAATTCCGGTTTAAACATATGCAAACATTATTTTTTCATTTTTGCCTAAATAAACTTAAGTCGTTTTTCTTTAAACTTTATGAATTATTATATAGGAGTATCAAGCTAACTTAGCATGGCAGATCGAATCCGAAAAATTTTGGCATAGAATAATAATTTGTGTCAATTTAGGCGTACTGAAAGTTTTTTATTTTATCTGGAATAATAGCCAAACTCAACTTTAACTTTTTGACCTTCTTTCGTTCAACAATTCATAAGAGCCTTAGTATCTTGTTCGGTAATATCTTTTGACTACACAGAAAAAATTAATTTTCCAATTCAAACAATTTTTTGTCTGAAATCGGTCCTATAAACAAATTTGCATATTCAAACAATTTATTTGCATTTTGTTTATTGAAAAAAAACACAGATTTTTTCAAACAAATAATTTAACTGAATCAAACAAAAAGTTTATTGAAACTCATATACTAAATTTCAAAATCAAAAAAAAAAAAAGTTTTTGCACAAGCAATGACGTGCACACAAGTAAGCACTGTATGAGGAGATGACGGCAGAGCAGAGCCACTGGCTGGCTTTAAGACACATTTTTTTTGTTGGAATAATTTTTAACGAAGTCTTATTTATACACACAACACACATTGTTTTCTTTATTACTCTGATGCTGTATCCTTTCCTTTGCCAAAGAAGAAATGTAAACAAAAACGGCAGCAGACCGACTCGATATGTTTTTCGTCACCATTCTATTTTTGTATTTGATGTATTTAACGAAACAGTTTTAAAAAAATGAATACGGGATTTTGTTTCTTATAATGTTGTTTCTGCTATTGTTTTTCTTATAGTTGACCTTTTTTAAAGCGTCCAAAAATAGACTGTGTGT
Source organism: Pollenia angustigena (assembly GCA_930367215.1). Taxonomy (NCBI): domain Eukaryota; kingdom Metazoa; phylum Arthropoda; class Insecta; order Diptera; family Polleniidae; genus Pollenia; species Pollenia angustigena. The sequence continues at coordinate 14,123,801 of OV884060.1, forward strand.
GTTTTTTGTTGTTGTTCTTACATTTCACATAAAGAAGTGCTGCTTACGATCAAATAAAAAAATGCAAAAAGACGACAACATTAAAGAGCGTTAAATATTTCATACAAAATTATGAAAACTTGACACCAATAACGCGTTTATTATATTTTTGAAGAGTTGTCCACATTTTTGTTGGTTAAATAAAAATCAGTATAAAAATATTGATTGAATCAGTAAAAAAATTTATAGAAATTAAAAAAGTTTTCAAACAAGCGTTTGTTTGAAAATAATTCGGCAATAATTTTTTCTGTGATACGAGAATAAACAACCATTTCTTAACAACTAAGTAAAGAAATTCGTTTCTTAGGAATCTGTAGAAAAGTTTTCGAAACAAAAACCGTCTCCGGATTTTCAGCGAAGATTCCAAATTGTAAACTGCTCTAATGACTTGTGACCACAAAGATAACCCAAACCCTAAATGAGTGTGTTGTTCCGTTCTGTGTGCTTTACATGAAATTTTATCCGTCATAGAATAAAAAAAATAGTTGAAAATATTAAGTAAGGCGAATTTATACAACGTGGTCTTGTTTTGAAAACGCATACAAAACTGTAAAATAATTTAACATTGTGTCAAATGAATACAACACTATAGCAAACAAATTAGCTGTGAGTCAAAAATATATGCTGTCACATTTCAGTTTGCTTTTAATTCAAAATTGTGTGTTTTTAAAAGAAATATATAAAAAACGATTTAACTTTTATAATTCTAAGTGAAAATTATTGAATTTATAAAAGAACGGTATACCAATTTGACATATGGTTAGTAATCAGCTGTTACTTACGTAGCAAGCTAAGTTCACCTGGTGTGAATTCGCCTTAATATTAATAATAAAAATTATTTATTTACCCTTATTTTGCATTTTGATTACGCTCCCGCATTCATTCGAAAAGGAAGTATTCCAAGAAATAACTGAATCGAAAGCAGAAGAAGAAGGCATGATAGAGAAGATTGAGGGTAGGGTTATTGTAGAGTTGCTATAAATTTTAAGTATTCGTTTTACCGTTAGGGTCTCTGTCATAACACTAGTTTAGTCTACATCTGCGGCTGCATTAGGTTTCTTTTCTTACTCTTTATACCCACACCACAATAGTGGAGAGGGTATTATGCATTTGTGCTGATGTGTGTAACGCCTTAAAATATTGGTCCTAGACCCACCTTAAAGTATACCGATCGTCTTAGAATCACTTTCTGAGTCGAACTAACGATGTCCGTCCGGCTGGCTGGCAGGCTGGCTGTCCATGTAACCTTGTGCGCAAAGTACAATTTTCGAGATAATTTGATTAAATTTGGGTCATAGGTTCTTATTGGCACAAGGACCAAGCCTATTGAAAATGGGCCGAATCGTAGGACCACGAGGGAAGATAGGGGGAAATTTCTTTCTCTTATTTTAAAACATAGATAGAACCATATCTACACAGAAAAAATTATTTTTCCAATTCAAACAAAAAATTTGTAGAATCAAACAATTTTTTGTCTAAAATCGGTCCTACAAACAAATTCGCATATTCAAACAATTTATTTGCATTTTGTTTATTGAAAAAAAAACGCCGATTTTTTCAAACAAATAATTTTACAGAATCAAACAAAAAGTTTACTGAAATTCATATAAATTTCAAACAAATAATTTTGCTGAATCAAACAAAAAAGTTTTGGCACAAGCAATGACGCGCACACAAGCAAGCACTGTTGGCGAAGATGAAGCAGAGCAGAGCGGCCGGCTGGCTTTGAGACACATTTTTTTGTTGGAATAATTTTTGAACGAAGTCATATTTATACTCACAGTGTTTTTCTTCATCACTCACTGTTGCTTTATCCTTTCCTTTGCTAATGAAGAAGAAATGTAACCAAAAACGGCGGCAGACCGACTCGACATGTTTTCCGCCATCATTCTATTTTTTTATTTGATGTATTTAAACAAACTATTTGAAAAAATTGAATACGGGATTTTGTTTTTTTTTTACCAACTTTGAAACCAACCAAAAATTTATTTTGTTTCTTATAATGTGTTTTTTCTGTTGTTTTTGTTGTTTTTTTTACTACAAACCTCGTCACGCTATTTTATCATTTTTCTTATTGCTGTACTTTTTTAAAGCGTCCAAAAATAGACTGCATGTGTTTTTTGTTGTAGTTCTTATATTTCACATTAGAAAGTGTTGCTTACGATCAAATAAAAAAATGCAAAAAGACGACAACATTAAAGAGCGTTAAATATTTCATACAAAATTATGAAAACTTCAAACCAATAGCGCGCTTATGAATCAGTAAAAAAATTTGTAGAAATCAAAAAAATTTTCAAACAAGCGTTTGTTGGAAAATAATTCGGCAATAATTTTTTCTGTGTATATGGACACAAAATGTATGAATTTTTTATAAAATAGAACCACGAGGGGAGAAAGGGGCAATTTCTGCCTCTCAAACCGATTTTAATGAAATTTAAAACATAGATAGATCCATATCTATATGGACACATTAGCTATACAGTTTTTCAAAAATAGGACCACAAAGGGAGGTAGGGGGCAATTTCTGCCTCTCACAAACTTTCAAACCGATTTTCATGAAGTTTATAAACATAGATGAATCTATATTTATATGGACACATAAGCATGATGTGTTTTTTAATACTGTGGTGTAGGGTATCATACGGTCGGTCTTGACCGACCATAATTTCTTACTTGTTTTTTATTGTGCTGTAACGGCCAATGTCTAATTTAACCCAGAACAGCTTCATAAGGGTTTTGCTAACCAAATTCACTAAAATTTACTTAACGCGAATATGTTGGCTTTGGCCATTTTAGCACCAAGGCCAGATATATGATCGAATTTATTTCTATTTTTTGAAAAACCTTTCTACTATGTATGAATTTATCTTGGACATTTCTGCAAAAGTGTACATTATTTGTATTTAAAATTATACAGGTAATCTGCCCACTTTTCTCAAATAGAATAGTGTTGTGTTAATAATTTTACTTTTCTACAAAAAGTATTTTTGTATGTCTAGATAAGCCTCTTGTTAAGAAAAATAAAGTTATGTTTTTTTACAAAAATCCTTGCACATAAGTGCATTTTGAAAAAAATTTAATTATAATTAAATTTGAAATTTACGTACTTCTCACATTTAATGACTTTTTATCTCATTACGTTGCATGTTTCATAACACTTTGGTAAAAACCAACAAGAATTTATTAAGCTACAAATGTTTTACTACTTAGTATAACTCATTAAATTATAAATTCATGTACTTATGGTACATTTTTTGTTGTTATGGTAAAACAAAAATTATTACTTATCCCCTTTTACAAAGCATTAAAAAAAAGAGAGTTAAAAGGAAAACTTACCTGCGTGTTTCTTGCACTCAGCAACAAAGTTGATTCTAAAAATAAAAAAAAAGCATCGAAAATTTTAAAAACGTACAAAAATTTACAAAATTTTCCAATAAAATTAAGGCTTTCAACCGTGCATCAGACGCTGGTGTTGGCAGTTAAAGTCAAAACTTGATCTACTTTAATCAACTATTTATAAGTTCATTTATTATGACTAGAAGAAAAGAGCTAATTAAAATTAATTTTCAGCAAAAAAAAGCCCATTATGAACCATTGCTAAAAGGGGTTTTTATCTTCTTTTTAATTTATTGCCAAAAAATGTGCAAGAGCATTTTTGTGGTAAAATATAATTAACAGACAATGTTACCACAATTAAACATTTAAATATATTTTGGTTCTCACTTTAATTTGCTTTTAATTATATTTGTGTTTTGTGTTAGGTAGATCAAGAGATTAATTCCAATCTGTGATAGATAAATTGTAGAAATATATTTCGCCCATCTAGAGCAGTTAACAAAAATAAAAGAGTTTTATTGATAACCAGTATTAGTTTTTGTAAGAAAATCTAAATTATAACACAGTGCAACAAAATCCGGGTCATCGCCGTCAGCTTCATTACTTGCAATGCGAAACGAAAAAAGAATATCCCTGCGTGAAAGTTGTGTCAATTGATCTTTAAACACTAATCCTGTGACCAGTGAACAGAATATTATAATTAAATGGACCGAATTGTGATAGGTGAAAACAAGACATATCGTTGTACTGGTGATAAAGTATAGTTACTCCAGAGGAAAGGTAATTGATACAAAACTAGTCATTGAACTGGATTTTGTGCGGGCTTATGCTTTCTTTTTATATTACTTTATATTAAGGAGATCCATCATATTCACTCGGGACAATCTTCTATAGGCATTGTATTAACCGAAATTCAATGTGTCTATTAATTTTACTTCAGTGACCTGTTACAAAGTGTCAAAAAGGTCCCAATAAACCCTTTCCTAGGACATCGCCATGTTAAAGTGACATGTCCCTTTCATATAAAGTGTCCGGTCCCTATCACTATAGAATTTTCACGTGACAAGTGTAGTGCTAGTTCCCTTTCCCCCAGGGATCGGTAGAGAAAACCTGACAAAGGGCCTTGAAAAATTAGTTCGGGTTTCCGATATTTCGGCCCCTAATGTTTTTGAACTTTTTAAAAAGGCGTTTGGTACAAGTCAAAAAAAATCTACTAAATGTTATTCTGAGCTAAAAAAAAATATTTCAGATGTCTTCATTAGAATTGTAAGGCGATTTTTTTTTTAAGAATTTATTAACCCTCTAGCTCTCATTTTAAGGATTTTTTCTTTTTTCCTTGTTTTGAACTTTGTATTGAAAACATCAGTAGTTATTTTACAATAATATCCCTCACATATTCTTATATTTATACCACCTTAAGATTAGGGATTTAACGATACGCTTTTTTGTCGATACGATACGATACGGATACTCAAAAAGAAATATCGGCGATAACGATACGCTTATTGAATTTGAATTCAAGTTAAAATTAACAAAACTTAGGTAGATTAATTTTTTCTGCTAAAAAAATTACTGTGCAAGATTATTATTGATATTAAAAATTTATATTAATAAGAAATATATTTAAAAAAAAAAAAACATGTATTCACAACTTTTGCGGAGATAGACGATTTAGCAAATCCATTTGAAACAGAGTTGCAGTAGAAAATACTCTTTCAGATGCCACGAAAATTATTTTGAAATTTAAGTATTTCTGCAGTATTTTCTTTAATTTTGGATACAACATGAAATTCCGCAAGAAAACAAGCGGATCTGTAAAATGTATTTCGTTACTTTCACATTTACAACAAGAATGTTAACGAAATTTACTTGAAAGATTGTTGTTTTTAAAATACAATAACTAAACACATAGTTAAGATCTCAACTGAGTAGTTTTATGTCTCTCTCTCTCTCTCTTTCTCTCTCTCTCTCTCTCTAACGATAAACAACACAAATGCATTGAACTTAAGTGGCCATTTTCATTATACGATTTTTGTCGTTGCGATTCTTACCCTTTATCTGCCATCGGCAACTTATACTATTACATTTTGTGATTGTATGCGTTGTATGAATTCTACATATCGTCGGTTGATAATTTAATTGTCGTATGTGGATTCCGATAGTTTCGAGTAAATTGAGTCGTATGTGGATTCCGATAGTTTCGAGTAAATTGAGTTTGAAGTTTTAAAATTGCTTCAGCAATTACCACATACAACAAACTCAACATACCATGTCTCGAAAACCGTATGAGGCATCGAAAAACTGATTACGCCAAATGAAAGATCAGGTCGGAAAACCTAAGGAATCGATCTTAACTCAAAACCGCAAAAAAAAACTAAATTATACTACGACGATATGTGTTGTTTATGTTGTTAAATTCTCTTCAATGTGTGTGCGCACATACGTAATAAAAGAGAAAAGGCGCCCTGATTTTGCCGATCGCAGCCTTATAGGCGAGTGTTCCTTCGTTTTGTGTACTTAACTGGTGTTTTTGCGAAATTGTTTCTTCAAAAGAACTCTAAAAAGTTATTGCCGTACCGACAATAAAATATCGGCGAACCTATATGTCGCCAAGCCTGAAGTATATCGCTGATGCATCGGAATCGTTAGCGTTTACAGTCTTACTTTATACTTTGTTGAAAATTACTTCTACTATTTTTCTATATTTTAAACTTTCAGCCCAAAATGTTAATGGCTTTTGCGCCATGAGCTTAAAGGAAAGTTCAGACCTAACAAATAATTGACGAAAATAAAATTGATAATCATTGAAAACAATAATTAGTATTGTGGTTATTTTTGTTGAACTGCTTATGGTTTTTAATCCAAATTTTGATATTTTCAATTAGGCTAAAGTTCATCAAATTTAATTATCATTTAATTATTTTTATGACGAAAGAATTTAACAACATCAAATTAATAAAAATTTATTTAAAATTGTTCTTTCTTGATTGCCGCGGGGCTCGAATCCAGGCTTTTACAGACAGGTAACCCTTATACGTTTCAATTGTAACCACTTTATCTCTTCAGAGGGTTCTACTGTTTGACGTGCTGGCCGTCATTAGTCAAACATCAATCTTTCAATCAAATTGTATTTAACATTTAGTAGATTGAAATTTGCTTTAAACGATTATCTATTTTTATCGATTTACATGTTCTTACTTACTTCTGTTTTTTCGTAATTTTTGTCAAGAATTCTTCTCAAAGTCCAAAGTACATTTTTTTTCCTTCTTGTTGACCTTTTTCAGCACAACTTGAAGGACAAATGTAAGCCTAGAGCTCGTGCCTTAGCTTTTAACAATAATTAGTTTTGTGGTTATTTTTGTTGAACTGTTTATGGTTTTAAATCCAAATCAAATTTCGATCAACCAAAGTAAGAATACCGTTTGGTGTAAATATTGATATTTTACTAATGACTGCCAGACGTCATCAATGACAATGAGTGTTAAACGACAAAGACTTCTGTGTGGCTACTATCGAAACCTATCAAGAGAATCAAGAGAATCCTACATTCTCCTCTTGTGCTCTTACCAACTTCTCCGAACTATACCTATAATTCCATATATAAACTCAATTTTAGAAAAAGGCACTTAAACCCCTTGCGCTTTAAGCCCCTCATATGTAAACTATAATTCGTATCATGTTAAAAAATGTCTTTCTTCATAAAAATAATTTAATGAAAATTAAATTAAATGAAAAAGCCTGAAAAAAAAATTAGAAATTTTGATTAAAAACTATAAACAGTTCAATAGAATAACCACAGTACTAAAGGAAAGATTTAAACTAATGTTGACTGTTATTTTTAAAAAATTTTTTTTTTTTAAAGTTTTTGTATATTTTTTTTTATTACGGAATAAAGATAAATTCATTAATTTGCTCTATTAACAATATATAAAATGATTTTCTTTTTTATGCAAATTATAAATAAAACTCTTTTTTTTTGTATAAAATGTATTTTAACGCAAAGGCAGCTTTGTACTCGTAGTCCCCCAAAGTTTTTCAATCTAACACCTTTTTTCTAGATTGCTTTTTTAATCTAAGCACTATAAATTTTTATTAAGACAATTTGAAATTAAGTAAAGCATTAAAATAAGAATAGCAACATTGAAAAATTAAACACCGCAAAACTCACTCTCTTATTGAACTCTCAAATAATCAATGAAATCTAAATACTGCAGGCAAAAAAAAAAAGAAAAATCAAAATGAAAATAAAAATCCATTCTCTTCCAAGAAAAGAGAGTTAAAATAAACTCTTTTACCCAAAGGAAAACAAGACTATGACGTCATGGATTAATTAAAGTAAAAAAAAGAAAAAAAAACTTGAATCAAATTAAAAATATGAAGGGGAAATTTGAAAAGAAGAAAAACTTGACGAAACAAAACCAAAAAATCTCTTAAATTTCTTATAAAAAAGCAACAAAGAAAAAAACTCTTTTAAAAGAGTTTTTCTTTTGATAAAACTCTTAAGACTTAAGACAAAACAGAAAACTGGTTTTATCTTTAACTTTAAATTTATCAAGGCAAAATATTTATTTGCTTTTGGCCAAGACATGCGTAGATTCTACAAATTTTAATGCTGCAGCTGTTGTTGTTGTTGTTGTTATTTTACTCGTACTCTTATTGTTATTATTATATTTTGAACGTTCTATAATGACTAGGGAGTGGGTAAGGTCAGTAATTAAATGCAGGCTAAAAAACAACAACAACTATAACTCATTCTACAACTTCTACTACACACTTCTTTACTTTTACGATACAAGTCTTAAGATTATGCCAAGTTATTGGGTTTGTTGAACAAACCCGGGCAACAAGACGTATACTGCAAGAAGAACTACAAATTAAAATTGATGAGAAATAAGTTGCATTTAGATTAGTGTGTGTGTGTGTCTGTTGTTGTGTAGTTGACTTGTTTTGTATGTTCATAAGTATATCTTGAGTGCTGAACTCATTACCAAATACCATTACACTTATTTCTAAAATATAATACTCGTGTATGTGCATTCTAATGATTTAGAATTTGCAATTAAATAGACGAGTATTTTAGTAATTAATAATGAAATTAATGCAGAGAAAACCGCAATGGTAATTTATATTTATTAAGAATAACTGAAGTATAATTGAATGCAGACTTTCGAGGTTTCTAAGAAAATTGAATTTTAAAGTTTAATTTTTTTATTAAATAATTTTATTTATTAACTTAATTTTTGGAAATAATAAACAAGCAATAGTCGACATTAAGCTGCCACAAAAGTCTAGATGAATGATAATTTATAAACGATTTAGTAATAACAAACAGAACATTAAATCATGTTCGGTTCTTTCATGAAAATAGTTACGAACGGTATTAAGGGTTGTGTTCGTCTACACAATCACTAAAGAAAAATAAATTAATACAAAGGATAATTCTTAGACAAATTTACTTTCGTAACAATATACTTTCTTTTTTTTAGAAAAATAAGCTGAAGTTTTTTATGAAAAGCTAATTTAAAATATTAAAAAATATTTATATAAAAACTTTAATTTTACAATAATATTTACTTTATAAAAAACGTGTGTGAAGATAAATATGAAAAGTTAAATTCATTATTAAAAAATATCGCATGCGATAAAAAATATTAAAAAAAATATCGCATGTGTTTTATAAAGAAAATACGACTATTTACACGAAATTTTACAGTTTTTATGAAAAATCAATAATTTGTATTTAATATTAAAAACAAATTAGATATTTTATTAGAATTTTTATATATAAATTTATGAGTTTTGAAAAAAATATGACTCAGAGTGAAATTCTCATGAAAGTGCTGTGTGAGGGATATGGCCACTGTGTTCAAACCCTTCGATCTCATGGCCTCAAATCTAATCGAAAATGAAAACTATGGACAGGGCTACACTAATCTATAAGCGCTTTATCCAAATTGTATTTGTGAAAATTTTTATACATTTTTGAAAATTTGACTTAGAGTGAAATTCTCATGAAAGTGCTGTGTGAGGGATATGGCCACTGTGTCCAAATCCTTCGATCTCAGGGAATCAAACCTAATGGAAAATTTTCAAAAATTTATACAAATTTTTACAAATACTATTTGGATATAGTGCTTATAGATTATTGTAGCCCTGTTCACAGTCTTCATTTTCCATTAGGTTTGATTCACAGCACTTTCATGAGAATTTCACTCTGAGTCATAATTTTTCAAAACTCATAAATTTTAATGTAAAAAGACTAATAAAATATCTAATTAGTTTTGAATATTAAATAAAAGTTATTGATTTTTCATAAAACATGTAAAATTTCGTGTAAATAGTCGTATTTTCTTTTTAAAACACATGCGATATTTTTATTTAATATTTTTTATCGCATGCGATATTTTTTAAAAATGAATTTAACTTTTCATATTTATTTTCGCACACGTTATAAATAACTGCAGTAAAAATAATCTCTTTTTTTGGTAAATAACTTCCTTGAGAAAATCGTAAAGCCAGTAGACCGTCCTGTAAGACCAGATTTACGTGATTTCTTTTCAGAAATGTCTAACCAACACGTTTGTTTTCTTTGTAGGTGATTGGGTTAGAAAAGAAAGATGGTTGCCAAACAGACACGAAATGAGTTTTCATGTTTGGGAAAATTTACACGATGTCTTTTCAAACATATCTGTTTTCATATATTATTGTCCAATCATATTAACAAAGGTCAAACTTACACGATGTCTTTTCGGACTTGACTAATAGACACGTTTGTTTTGTTTGCAGGCGATCAGGTTAGAGAAGAAAGAGGGGTTGCCAAACCGCATTGAGTTTTCATGTTTTTTAATATGATTTTTTATGTTTTTCAACATGTATAAAAAGAAGATTAGACAATTTTCTTTTGTTGACGTTTCGCTGACATTTGACATTAAATTACTGGAAATATTCCAGTAAGAACAGAATAATGCCCAATTTTCAGGATAGTATTTAACTCAATATTAATTTAATTTTCATAACAAACTTAAATCGTATTTAAAACAGATTGGTTTTTTGAGTTTTATTTGAAAAGTCTTATTTAATTAAGATAAAAGTATGGTAGCACTACTAAATACAAAAAAAAAATATATAAAAAAGTGTATTTATTTACAAGGTGGTCTGAAAAAACAGCTGACTGTTAATGCTTTGCCTGTTGTTGTTGCATTGTTGTGATATTGAGGCCACCTTGCTAAAATATTACAATGGAAACTTACGTTGAAATTAAGTGGACCACATCGGTGACTTAAGTTTCACTTAAGTTTTTAGTGAAGAAGAGAATTTTGTATTTAAAACGATTTTAAAAAATAAATGTGTTTTAATATCAATCCTGAAAATTGGACATAAGTGTTGTCTGTTTTCCCATTCAAAAACAAACACTTTTTCTCATAAAACGAGAGACGATAGAATTTTTTGTTTCACATTTTATGTGAGAAATTTTGAGATGCGAGAAACACAGAAACGAGCTACAGGGGCCAAATAACGCCATTGGATATCAATATAATTCCAATTTATATTGTATGTTATCGATCGATATGGAATGTCCAAGATTTTTTAAAACTCGCTCATTTAAAAAAAAAACATTCTAAATTTAAGGTACACTTATAAAATTATTACAGTATCTGATTGTGGGTTATTAAATTCGTTTTCTTTTCTGTTAAAATTGAATAAAAATATAGTTATTTTTCGAATAATTTTATTTTTTAACATTTATGTTTGTTGTTCAATAAACAAACTACCAAAAAATAATGTTTTATCGTATTTATTTTGTTATGTAGTTTGATTTTTGTCGTTTAAAATATATTTTTTAATAGTAAAAATCATTAAATTTTAAGGAATATGCTGTTCAAAAAATAAGAAATTTTAAAATGAATGTAAAAATCATTTGTTTTAAATGAAATGTAAATGATCCGTTTTTTAAGTGAATTTTAAGTTGTTTGAAATGAATTATCGTTTGAATTTAACTACATAATATTTTGAGTGTATAAAAGAAAAATAATTGAAAATAATTATGGGGAAAACCCAGAAAGAGTGCCTCCTCCCTAAGGCCCTCCACCGAGTGTTCGAATAGTTCATTAGTCTGTATTACTTAAGATCTATAAATTACAAGTCATTCCTCATTAAACTTGAACTCACAGTATTATAATTCGTTGTCTAATTTAAATAAAATATGCTGATTTGTTTCAAATATTAAAGTGTGGTTAAATATGAGGGGCCAAAGTTTAATGTAAGCCACACCTAAACGTCAAGTATTTTTCTGCAGTTCATTTGACATTTCTCAATTTCAAACTAATTCAATTTTAACCATGGAAAGATAGACAATCGAGCAACGCGTTATGATGAAAATGGGCGTTCAATTTAAAATGCATATCTTCGTGATCGTCCAAATGTGCGTACAATCGGAAAAATCATGCAAAAATTTTAGCAAACCGGGTCTGTAGGCGTTTTAAAGTGATTATCAACAGGGGTTTTTATGAGACCTATTGTAAGTTATGGATCGTTCATCCAAAAATTCGTTAGAAAAAAAAAATAGATAAATTAAATTGCTTTTCGAAAGGCCGATTAATATGGGACCCATGGTAAATTAGGGACCAATTATCACAAAATTACATTGTATTCTTTTAGCAGCATAATGCTAAATTGGACTAAATTTTACCACAATATCTATATATTTGTTGCGGTTTTAATTGTATTTAAATTATTTACCAGAGTACTACCGTTCTTAATGAAATTTGCCAGAGTCATTTCTAACTTTATGAAGCTATGACAGACCAAATTTTGCTGCGATAACACGATTCGTTAAGGTTTTAGTCGTACTAAAGTATTTTCCGAGAATGGACCCGTACTATGGTAAATTATCTATAGGAAATTTTTTGTGTAAATAAAATTAAAACCTGTTCTTTAGCTTCACTGCGGAAAATCAAATCTTGTAACGTTAATTTAACCGCCTTATACTCAATGCAAATGATTGAAACTTTGCAGGCATACATATTCCCGATGACAATACACGAATAGATGGGCGTAGCCGGGATAAAATCTAGGGGGGGAGGGCAAAAAATTTTTTTTTTTTGGTAAAATGCTTTTTTGACCGCCTTTTACTCAATGCAAATGGATGAAACTTTGCAGGCATACATATTTCCGATGACAGTACACGAATACATGGGCGTAGCCAGGATAAAATCTAGGGGGGCGGGCAAAATTTTTTAAAACCTTTTCTTTAGCTTCACTTCGGAAAATTAAATCTTGTAACGTTAATTTAACCGCCTTTTACTCAATGCAAATGGATGAAACTTTGCAGGCATACATATTCCCGATGAAAATATACGAACACATGGGCGTAGCCAGGATAAAATCTAGGGGGCGGGCAAAATTTTTTAAAACCTTTTCTTTAGCTTCACTTCGGAAAATCAAATCTTGTAACGTTAATTTAACCGCCTTTTACTCAATGCAAATGGATGAAACTTTGCAGGCATACATATTCCCGACGACAATATAATAATACATGTGCGTAACCAGGATAAAATCTAGGGGGGGGGCAAAATGTTTTGAATGTTCCTATTTTTAGTCTAAAACGATCTTGTACAAAATTTAATGCAAATCGGAGAATTCTGTCACAAATTTATGTAAATTTTTGAAACAATAATACAACGTTTTTAGTGAGGCAGTTCCACATTCTAACTCTTTTTCTACTTAACTGATTATGCTGTATTTCAATCCCAAACTACTAAGGAGAAATAGAACAGGTTTGACACCAATATTGTTCTTTCCTGCTGAGTCTTTAGAAAGTAAGCGTGATTTCAACAGACGAACAGACAAACGTTTATGGATAAATCGACTTAGAATAACTCAAGGACCCAAAGAATATTTACTTTATTGAGTCTTCAATGAATATGTATTAAAAAAGTTTAACACGAAATAAATACCCACGAAATACCCTTATTCGCCACTTGTAGTGGAGGGTATAATAACACAAAGCTAGTTTTTTTTTTTTAATAAACGAATAAGTTAAATTTTCAGACTTAAACAAAAATTAACCGATTTTAAGAAAACAAATTATTTTATCTTTATGCCATTAAATCGATGGACCTCGAAACTTAAAAAAAAAAAAAAATTGGTTAGATGTTTAAATTTTCATGTGCGAACTGGGAAAACTGAGTTGCAAATACAATGAGCCAATTGAAATTATCAACAACTTCCATTGTCTTACCACAAAACACCTTTATTGTCATTCCAGCCGATGAAAGCTAAGAACTGTTATTGTTGTTGGCTAAGTGAATTTTTTTTTTTTTTCTTTTTTAATTTTTATTGAATAAAGCTGTTCCTGTACATCATTGTCAGAAGGTACAGAAATTAAGTAGAAGCAAATTAAGCCAGCAGCCCCAACACAAAGTACTCATATTGAAGACCTCAAAATAAAAATATCTTTTGTTTAAAATATACACCTCACACTTTGCAAATGTTTTCTTTCCCTCCCCAAACTAATCTTTCAGCAGCCATTCCTTCTCTCAAATATAATGCAACAAATTTTTGAACTGTAACAAAATTTAACCTCATTGACCGAACGCATACGTTAAACATCGAATGTGAATTAGTGAGTAACGATGTTCAACTGACAATGAGTTTTAGAGTTTTAAGAGGTATTGGTTTCTTTTAACTACTAATACGACTACTGATGCTGGTAGCAACTGCAACAAAATGCTGCATTAGCAGCAGGCAAAAGAGTCTTTATTATTTGTGTTGTTGGTGGAGCATTTTGTAAGGAAGGTGGTCTCAAAATTTACACACTTTTCTACTGCAACAGCCAATGCATTGAAGTAGCAGCCAGCCAAGTTGTTTAAGACGGGGCATGATGATAGTTGTAGTAACAGTTATTTAGTTGTTGCTATTGTAGTTATTTTGCTATGGCATCTGATCTGGAGAAACTAAAAATCGTACAAAACGAAAAAACGACAGAAATGCATGCATAATTTCTAAACATAATTTAATTTATAGATGAACTTCAAGCAAAATTTATATGTGTGTGTGTCTGTACATAAAATCTGTAATACAGAAAGATATACAGACAACGTTACAGAAATTCTACGAGATACATACACTGTTGTCATGTGCCTTGAAAAACTTTTTTATAAAAGTTTCTTATGGCCGATTTCACCAATTTATTTTAATATCAATTTATGTTTAAAATTCGTTTGTTTTATGCCAAATAAAAATAAAATTTTATGAAAAACTATATTTTAATATGAATTGGTGAAATTGGCCATTAATTATTAGTTCAAATTTTTTTTTATTCTGATTAATTTTCAGAAACATATCATTTAATACCTAAGACTTTTTTTCAAAATTCTCAAAAAAAAATTTTTAATTTTATTTTTCTTTTTTTTTGCAAATCAAATAAATGAAAGAATCTAAGCAGATTAAATTAAATGTCAAACTATATTTGTAAATTTGACATTCAAAAAATCGTAAAATTTACGGTATAATCGTCACGGTCCAATCGTCAATAGTCCACTTTTGTACCCAAAAATCGTCGTTTTTTAGCGAAGACAAATTTTTTTTTTTTAATATCCAAAATTATTTTAAAATCTCCAAAAATTAGGAAGTTTTAAATTGAATACTTGTTTAAATTTACAAAATTATAAATATTGTTAAAAGGTTTTTTTTAATTCTTGAATTCTTAAAAACGGGGAAATTGAAAAATTGGAAATTTTTTTGCATTTTTTCTAAATTTATTTTAAATACAGCGTTAGCCATTTTCGACTGACTAATTGGCATATTGTAACCGTTGTGCTAATTGCATTTCATATGGTAACGTCTGCAAACAAACTTTAAGAATACGGCGCAGAAATGTTCAGGAGATTCCACATTGAACAGCTATGGATGATGTACGAGAGCGTGTCCACAAGGATCCATTAAAACGTGGCGAACAGGTCAAGCAATCGTTGTTCGTAGCTTACCACCTACTGAATTCTGGGGTTTTAAAAAAGGATAATTTAGCTTCCTGTCATGTTTACCCAGTTTTAAAATGTTGACGGTACTTTTTTTAAGTTGGGATAAGATTAATTGAATTCATAATTTGAGTCATGTGATTTTTCTATAGTCATTTTATCGATTTTGAATTTTCGTTAGACAAGTCCCAAAAAGCTCGGAAGTTGTAAATCTCCAAAATCATTTTTAACTCATTTGAAAAAAAATTTAAAAGATAAAGTCGGTCAAGCCCGACTATAGTATACCCTACACCATTTAAGAATATAAAGGAGATTTAGGTAGGATTAATCGGAGCTAACAAAATTTGGTTGAATTGTTTAAAAGTTCATTTAGTTCTCAGTCAATGTTGACTTTTTCTTAAAGATTAATAAGAGCAACAGCGATTTTTAGAAATGGGGAATATGGTTATTCGGGTCTTATTCCAAGAATTTTGTTATGTTTCTAATGTTAACATAAAAGCCATGTGTAACAAATTTAGTTACGGTGTCACAATTTTAAGGCTTTCTTTGCAGATTCAATTAGGCGATAGGAACTTAATGAGAGCTTGAAGTCAGCAAGTCAGACGAACTGACAGACAAACATCATTAAATCGACTTAGAAAAAAAGTCAATGCACTGCAAAAATCAGGACAAATACGTTACAAACATCATTACGGTGATATAGGGTATAATGAAAAGGATTTCGTGGATTTTAATAAAAGTTGTTGATTTAATGAAAAGATATAAAGATTTTATTCAAAACTCTGTTAATATAATAATATGCATACCCTTCACCACAGATGGAAAGGTATAAACTTGCAAGTTTGTCATTTCGTTTGTAAATTCTATAACATTGATTTAGATTTTTTGGAAAATATTTATTTTGGGTCTTAATGAAGATCGAAGTTGATTTAATGATGTCTGTCTCTCCGTGTGTATGTTGAAATTGGTTTTCCGCAATCCCAGAAGTTATGCGAACTAGGTTCTTAAATATTTCTATCACATACACTGAAAAAATTTTCTTCACAGATCCAATGAAATTTACATTAAAATTCAACCTATGTAACCCTTCATTGGATTAATGAAATGTTTCATAAAATCAATGAAAATTTTGCATTAGTTTAATGACAAACGTTTATTTTATATTTTTTTTAATGAGGATTCATAAAATCAATGAAAATTTTGTCATTGATTTTATTATTTCCTTCATTAATCCAATGAAGGGTTACATAGGTTGAATTTTAATGTAAATTTCATTGGATCTGTGAAGAAAATTTTTTCAGTGTATGCTCTGCTTACTTTTGCCATTTAAATTCAGCCAGATCAGTCCATAAATGACCGAGATATGAGCAAAAAATCACGATTGCCTCTAACTTTTGCCATAAAATCCCCTGTTGATTTTTTTAATGTGTATACTTTTTTGCTTGTTTACACATAAAAAATAAATACATGATTTACCGCTAAAAAAATGAGAAAACAGTTTTAAGCGAAACAAAGTACTCAACATCCCAGCAAAAACTTTGCTTACAAAATAAGCAGAAAAATAATGAGAATTTGACGAGCCGTCTACTTACTTTTCTACTAGAAAAAGTACTTATTTTTGTTCGAGATGTCCCAAAAGTAATCCTTTATAATTTAGCCTATTATAATCTAAAAAATAATATGTTTTTTGTACACTTAAAATTTTTATAAAAATATATAGTTACACAAAGTCAATAAAGTAAAATTTTTTTTTTTTTAATTTTTTAATTATTTTATTTTTATTTTTTCTTATTCTATTTTACTTTATTTAATTTTTTTTATTTTTTTTTCTGTCTCTGGCGGGATTTGATCCCGCAACCTCGGTGCTGATAGCCTAGCTCTCTACCAGCTAGTCTACCGGGGCAGTGTAGTTTTTGTATTAAAAAACTATGTTTTTTGACTATAATGACTATAATGACATTTTTATTGTCATTATGAAAATATAAATTTTTCTGTATATTTAAGATATAATAATAAAGTTATTATTTAATATATAACTAATAATCCAAAAAGTGGCGAATAAAGCTACAAAGTAATGAATTCTTGAAGTCATTAAAAGTAGGATTGTAAGTAAAGTTTTTGCTGGGATATGCTATTTGTTATTTTTTTGTATTCTGTTCAGTGTTACCACCAGCAAAATTCAAATTTACACTTGAGATGAAGCAAAATTGCCAGATTTAAATGAAATTACACCTGATATAAAATTGAAGTTTTATTAAATAAAAAGACATTTACAAAGAAGCAAAAACACAACAAACTCATTAAAACAAGATCGATATTAGTCAAGCTGTTAATTTTATTTAAATTAACAGAAATAACATTAAAGACCTTAAAAAAATTAATTTTTTTTTTTTCTTCATTATTTATTTATTGAATCTTCATATATTAAATATGAACTAACAATAATTAATCAAATCTTAACCTAATATTATTTTTTTGTCCTGCCAGTGCCAGACAAAAATTTTGTTCATCGCGGGTTCTGTTCACTTTTATAGGTGTTTATCGCTCATCTAATTGGACAAGTGCCGCAGTGTCTCTTCTTCTTAAGCGAGTGTGGCCGCTATCATTTAAAATATTTCGTGCTAGTGGGTTCGGGTGCAATTCGAGCCTTTTTAAGTATTTTACTGCATATTTCGTAATCATAGTTTTAACTAATGGAACATTGAGATCCTTGTGAATATTTGAGTTTTTAACATACCAAGGGGCAGCTGTGATTATTCGAAGTAGTTTATTTTGGCGCCTTTGAATTTTTTCGATATTAGAGGCCGAGGCAGTGCCCCATAACTGAATACCATAGCACCAGATTGGCTTTAAGATAGAGTTGTAAAGAAGAAGTTTGCAGTCGAGACTAAGGACAGAGTTTCTTCCAATAAGCCAATGAATTTGGATGGCTTTTAGTTTCATTTGAGTTAATTTTGCCTCTATATGGCTTTTCCACGTTAAACGGCGATCTAGATGAATACCGAGGTATTTTACATGCGAATTTTGAGGTATTATTTGATTATTGATTTTAATAGGGGGGCATGATTCCCGACGCAAGGTGAATGTTATATGTACGCATTTTTGCTCATTGACCTCTATCCTCCATTGCTTTAACCATAGTTCGAGTTGAAATATATGATCCTGTAGGTATCGAGATGCTTCTTGACGGTTTTCGTGCACGCTCAAAAAAGCTGTATCATCAGCAAATGTTGAAGTTTGTGTGTAGTTGTTTGTTGGCATATCCGAGGTATATATTAAGTATAAAAGTGGGCCCAGGATGCTTCCCTGAGGGACACCAGCGTCAATTTGCTGAGGAGAGCTTAAATAATCACCTTCTTTAATAATAAACTTTCGACCGACTAAGTAGCTTTCTAACAGCTTGTGTATGTTTACTGGTAAGTTTAGCTTCAATTTATGTAATAAGCCTTCATGCCAGACTTTATCGAAAGCTTGAGAAACATCGATGAAGAGAGCCGAACAATATTTTTTTTCTTCAAAGGCTTTTCTTATTGCGTTTACTATACGATGGGTTTGCTCAATTGTGCTGTGTTCTCTTCTAAAGCCGAATTGGTGGTTAGGAATACATCTATTATCATTTAAAATTGGGGTTAATTTTGACGCTAACAGCTTCTCAAACAGCTTTGATATATTAGAAAGTAAGCTTATAGGCCTATATGACTCAACTTTTGTGTGATCCTTTCCAGGTTTAGGTATCATGGTGACTAAGGAGACCTTCCACTTTTGAGGATAGTATTCAAGGCGTAAAATAGCATTAAAAATTAAAAGAATAATTTTCTTTGCTATGCTGGGTAGCTCCAAAAGCATTTTGTTGCTGATCTTGTCAAACCCAGGAGCCTTCTTGGGGTTTAAATCACAAATAACCTTTTCGATTTCTCTTATCTCAAATCTTAGCGGAACAGCTGCTCTAGCAGCAACAGGTGGTAACTCGACCGCAATATCGTGAGATATATTTGGGGTAAATACGTTTTTTAAATGATTGACAAACAGATTTCCTTTTTCAACATCATTTCTTGCCCAACTTCCATTCAAGTTTCTTAATGGTGGTTTAGAGACAACTGGCCTTTTGAGATTTCTAGCTGCACGCCATAATGAGTAGTCTGATTGTGGGGTTGCATCAAGTTCCTTAAGATATTTTTCCAGAGAAGCCGTTTTCTTAGTCTGCAGTAACTTTCTTAGTCTTTTTGTACACTCTTTAAGTAAGTTCTTAAGTTGAGGGGATCTGTGCAATTGCCACTCTCTTCGAGCCCTCCTTTTTTCAGACAAAAGATGCTCGACATCTGTGGAATATATTTTAATAGTTTTTGTTTTTTTGGGGGCAATATTGGAATGTTGAACAGCTAGTTTCAGAAAACTGTCAAAATTGTCAATAGAGCGATCTACATAATCCGGTGTACTGAGCGGAATATTTTCTGTGCAATGGGTACTGAGATATTTTTTATATTTCAACCAATTAATTTGCGTAGCTGTCGTCGGAGGAACAATTCTATTGGGGTTCATTATAGTAACAATTGTAGGTGTGTGGTCGGAAGATAAATCTAGGGAGGCTTCAACTTGAATCGTTTCTATGGGAATGTTTTTAACCACGCCGAAATCTATGACATCTGGAATTTTTTGAAGATCAGTGGGCCAATATGTTGGTTGTCCGCTCGCTACCACATTTAAATCCATTTTAGAAATTATGTTAAATAAAACACGACCCTTTGGTGTTATAAGTCGCGACCCCCAGAGGGTATGTTTAGCGTTATAATCGCCAGCGGCTAGGAAACACGGTCCTAATGATTTAAAATATTTACAATATTGGTCCTCCGATATTGAAAATCTAGGCGGGGAGTATAACGATGAAATTATTAGGTTTCTATTTAATTCCTCAACGCAAATGTTCGTTGCCTGGAGATAATCTTCACGATGATCACACATTAGGTAGTGTTTGACTCGGGCCTTTATTAAAATGGCGGAACCTCCACAAGCTCTATCTCGAGGGTCCTTGGTATCATATAGTATATAACCATTTATTTTAAACGTACTTCTTGAGGTCAAATGAGTTTCAGAAATCATCATGACATCAATTTGTTTATTTTTAAGAAAGTATTCTAATTCATTTTTATGTTGGCGGATGCCGTTTGCGTTCCAAAAACAAATTTTTAAACAGTTCATGGTTTGTTAAGTACAGCTTGCAATAACATCGATTGCATTCTAAGCATTTCCTGCATCATATTACCCATTGTGTTCGTAAAATTATTTACTGTTTGCACTAATGTTTCCATGGTTTTTTCTAAACGACTTAAATTAGAAAATTGAGTTTCATCATTACTTGGCGAGGCACCTTGCATTGGCTCATGGTTTGATTTTAGGACGTTAGCGTAAGAGGTTCTGTTATTACTAGGCTGGGGGGCTTGAATTGCATTTGTGTTAACCTGATTTGTTACCTGCATTTGAGGGGGATTAGTTTTCGGTCCGACCGACTGCTTGACGATAGTATATACAGGGCATCCTCTATAATTGGCAGTGTGATTACCGCCACAGTTGCTACATTTTTTTAAGTTGGGGTCGGTTTTAGACTTGTCGCAAAGAACTGTTCCATGTAATTCACCACATACTACGCAAACAGGGGGTAAGTAGCAGTATGCCTTAGTATGGCCAAATTCCTGGCAGTTTAGACATTGAACAGGACCATTTCTTTTGTGCGGCTCCTCAATAGTTACCCTTCTGTACAGAATATATTTCAAATTATAAATTGGATGCGTTTCATTTTTTTTGAGCTTAATGTCGCCGGGTTCAAGCTCCACTCGAAATAGTGGTTGGGGATTTTTTTCCCTATTTTTGATATTTGTTACGTTTTTGATTTTAAAGCCCTTCTCTTCCAAAAAAGCTTTAATTTCCCCTGGGTCTACGCATGAGTCTATGCCCTTGATTACTACCTGAAGACCTTTACTGCTCTTCAGTTGATACGTATAAAAGTTTTTATTTAGAGTCTCAAATCTTGTAATTACCTTTCGAAAATCATCCTCGTGATTAACCTGTATTTTAGTCTCGTTAATGATACCGCGCTTTATTGCAGCTACATAAAAGGAATTTTCACCAATCACCGAAATTAAACTTTTTATTAACTCATTAGAGTTTTGCTCTCTAAGGTATATCGGGGGTGGCTTAGACGATTTAATGACGTTTGGTGCTTCAGAGGATTCATCCTCCAGAATCGCGAAACGATTTTGTGTATTTATTTTATCAAAAGATGGTACTTTTGAGGCCGAAGCAACTGCTGCAGAGGTAGGGCTGCGTCCCCGTTTAAGCACTGTTATGTACCTGTCCATACCAACTTGTACTGTAGGCTTTTGACAACTTTTTACAGGGGGGTTTTCCATTGCATTTGTGTTTAAGTTCATGGTATCATTGCCCACTAAATTTGTTTTTGACGTCACGGCAATACTTGCTGGCCTGGCAACACTTGTCACCAAATCTTGTTGTAGTTTTTTTAATGAGTCACTATCCACCGTTTGTGTAAATACCGAGGGTGAGAGGGAACGTGTTCGAGTAATTGGCTTAGCCGTTAGGTAGTTAATATTGTTTTGTTTTGTTTTATTTATTTCTGCATTATTTTCATTTGCATTAACTAAAACGTAAACGTTTCTTTCATTTTGTCTTAGTGTTGTTTCACTATTTGTACTCATGCAAACAGTTGTTTTTGTTTTTCACCGTTTTGCTTTGCTTTAATATTTTTATTATTTATTGTATTTTACAACAACAAAAGAAAAACCAGAATTTAAATGTTTTTTTTTCAGAATATGTATACACATGTATGAACATTCATACGTACATATATATTTTTACTGATTTATTTTATTTAATTTGATCGTTTTAAATTGTTCACTATTATGTTAAATAATTTAATTAACAAAATATATTATTTTGTTTTTTTTAAGCGTCCATTCGCTGCTTAGATTACAAAATCAAATGTGATTAATTAATAGTTTAAATTGTATGCGGGGCTAAAATACACGTCTGTATCACAACAAAGCACAAACCGAAAAAAATTAATAGAACATAAAATAAAACTGCTAAAATAATGAGTTCAACTCCCACATTTGGTTGATATATCTTGGGAAGGTTAAAAATCATCCTTGTCATTGCTTTATAATGGATGCTTTTTAGCCCCATAGATCTTACGAAAGGTTAGCTGTCAGGCGCATCATCATGAATAGATTCATGCTTGAACAAAGCCACCAAATTATCCAAATATACTTTAAAAATCAGCCATCGATTTTCGCAACTTAAAGGTGACTTCATGACTTACAAACGCATTTTTTCACAAATGAAGGCGATGTGTTGATTTAGAGAAAATAAACTGTCAATTAGACTTCAAGGCCTTGCAATGTGACACTTATTGATTGTTTTTCATAGGGCTGTGAAGTCAGTGGATAATGCTGATAAACCAGCAACAAACGGTGTCTTGGAGGTCAACATTGTTCATTTTATTCGAAAAAGAGAAACAAAATTAGACGTCTGCAATGCGTTTCGTCAAGGACAGGCGTCCATTTGTTTTAAATCAGTTTCAAATGGTAATGCCGTGTATCAATCTGCGATTAATATTATTTTTTTTTTATGTTGCCTACCATTTTAAGTTTCATGGTGTTAAAAAATACCCTTTATACCTTATTAAGTAAACAAAATGCCTGCAGAGTTTTATACAACTGTCCCTTTCGTAATTCAGTTTTACAACTGTAAAGGGTGTTAAATATTCTTTAAACTAAAGCATTAAAAAGTAGCAAGATAGAAATTAAATTAATTATATGTTGCAATATTGGAAACAAATCTTCCCCCAGGCAAGTTTTTAGTTTGAATAACTTTCTTCAATAAACTTCAGGCTCTAAATCACTATGAAAGGCATCTTTATCCAAATCAAAGGGTCCATCTTGCGACATTCATTACCAAACATTTGAAAATATATGTATGTATGTTTAATGATTGAAGTCGTTTCTTAAAAAGAAACCGAGACTGTGGTTCAAAAGGTTGTGCACTGAACTGTAACTGAAATCGAATCTTGATTTTATTAGGCCAACTGGAGTAAAAATGTTAAATTACACCTGAATTACACCTAAGAGAAATTGCCCACGCTCTACCCACGACCGTTAAAATTATTCCAAATTCGGGTGATTACCCACAAAGTGGCAACACTGATTCTGTTTGATGTGTGTAAGTGGTCTAAGCCGCTCACCGCTTAGCCGCTCATTGCGTGGCCTCGGCCTAAGACGCTGCATTGCGTTAAGTAAAGGGTATTTAAAAATATAGCACTCTTACATTCCAAAATTCTTGTAAATAAATTTAAGCAACAGGATTTGTGTCCTTAAGGGAAGCATAAAACAAAACGTTTTCATTGTTAGCTGCTTTTTCTTTTATCAACCTTGAAGTTTTAACAAATTGTTATAGAATTATTAAAAGTTTATTTTGTAAACGGTGTTTTTTAGTGCCCGTAATGATGTAAAGATATTTTATTCATATACATACGGTCAGATAGCAAATACATAGATTGCATATATGCATGTATTAAATATGTTTTTTTAACCAAAAGAAAAAATAAATGAACAACAAAATTTTTGAAATTGAATGTTAAGTAGCGAAAAACGCAAGACAGCTGCAATTTGCATGAGAAGTTTGTTGCAAACATCTATAGAGAGACAGAAAGACACAAAATTTAAAGCGAATACCAGTAACAACACAAACATCTTTTCACTCACATCCTTCAACTAATGCTTTTGCTAAGAAAATCTTTTGGTAAATACTTTGTTCATTTTGAGAGTATTTAGTTTTACTTCTTACAGACAATCCAATTGTGTGCCTTAAATGTGAGCAAATACGGCTCACTTTATTTCCCCAATCTTCTAGTTCAATTGCATGAGTTGTAAAGATTTTTTGTGTGTTCTAATTTTAAATAATAGAGTTTTTTTACTTTAATAATTTATTACTTGTATTCAAAAGTTTTTTGCTGTAAAACAAAAATATCTAACACCCAAGTTGTTGTAGAAGGTGTGAAGTATTGAAATTTTTTATTAGTTTTTTTTTGTTTGGATCTATAGTTTTGTATATTATTTTTTTCTAGACTATAAAAGTTTCTTAAGGACTACGGATGAAAGTACATTTTGCTGTTAACACTTTTTGTCTGTCTGTCTGTCTGTCTGTCTGTCTGTCTGTTAGAAAGAATGTAACTAAATTGATGTTGAATTTTTCATGATAATTCTTAAAGGGTGGTTCTTGTCTAAAATAATGTAAATCATTGACATTTTGACCGAACACTTAAGCTAAACTGAATTTCTTTTCAAACGAATAGAGTAAATAGGGAAGAGTAAAAATTTAATTCCAGCACTAGAGATATTTTTTTAAATGGATCAAATACTGAAAAATCGATTGAGTGGTTGCAATCGAAACATGTCAGGGTAACCTGTCCGTAAAAACGCCTGGGTTCGAGCCCAGATTGAGTCAAGAATGAAAAATTATCAGTAAATTTTAATTAATTTTCATGTTGTAAAATTCCTTTCTTCATAAAAATAATTTAATAAAAATTAAATTGATGAACTTAAGCCTAATTAAAAATATAAAAAATTTGGATTAAAAACCATAAATAGTTCAAAAAAATAACCACAATACTAATTATTGTAAAAGCTAAGGCACGAGCTCTATGTTTGCATTTGTCCTTCAAGTTGTGCTGAAAAGGTCAGCAAGAAAAAGAAAGACAAAAAAAAAATGAAAAAACAAAACAAAATATGTACTTTGAACTTCAAGAAGAATTCTTGACAAAAGTACGGAAAAAACAGAAGTAAAGGAAGAACATGTAAAATAAATTAAAATAGATAATCATTCGAAGCAAATTTCGATCTACCAAAGGTTAAATACAATTTGGTTTAAGGATTGATGTTTGACTAATGACGTCAGCAGTCGTCGATGGCTGCGAGTGTTAAACGGAGATCATGGAGATTGAGTGGTTGCAATCGAAACATGTGAGGGTAACCTGTCCGTAAAAACGCCTGGGTTCGAGCCCAGATTGAGTCAAGAATGAAAAATTATCAGTAAATTTTAATTAATTTTCATGTTGTAAAGTTCCTTTCTTCATAAAAATAATTGAATGAAAATTAAATTTGATGAACTTAAGCCTAATTAAAAATATTAAAAATTTGGATTAAAAATCGTATGATTTTAAAAATATATCCAACAATTTGCGTACGCTGATAAAAATCTTAAAGTTAAAATAGACGAAATATTTTTATCTTGAAATTCATTAAACAAAATAGTCAAATCACTGACTTCGTTTTTAAGTCTACAAAATCTTTCTTCATAACAACAAATCTGTGGCCGTATGGAAAAACTAGATAACTCCATTTTTTGAAAAAAACGAGAAAAACACATTTAAAGTTTTAAACATATTTCGCTAATTATTTCATATGAATTTATGTTTTTATGCATGCGCATTAAACAAAACAATATTTTAGATTCAGTTAAAGATTTCTGGTACCATTAAACTGATTTTTGGACATTAAAACCGAAAATCAATGTCACTTATTTTGTTTTTTCGAAAAAAATTAGTTTTCTTAAATTATATTAGTATTTTGTGGAATTAAGGCAACTCAAGTAATGATTTGTGGAAAAACATTAACTTTTTGACTCAACACGTTAATTTACCCGTTTTTTCTACGAACAAATGGAGTTATCCAGTTTTTCCAAAAAATATTTTTTTCTCTTTATGCTTATACATCAAAAAATAAGCTGAGTTTTTGTCTGTTTTTATGCATAAACATAATTAAAAGGTTTACCCTTCTTGATTTTGTGAAATGAATTGGCCAGTTTTAAGGACGTTGATTAACGTTATAACCGGTTTAACATAGGTTGAACCTGAAAAAGAGCTATTGGCTTTGTGGTTAATTTTATTTTAAAACATATTAAAATTTCAAACAAACGGTGTTCCGTTAAATTTTTATATTTAACTTGGTAATAAGATCGCTTTTTAGTTTAGCTGACCAAAAACACTGTCTAATATTATTGTTTAAGCATATTTTTTTTTTTATTTGCGAAAAAAAAATATGCCGTCAAAAAGTTGTGGATCATTTCCTTTTTTCTTTCTTTAGTCCTATTTTCATCATACATGATCTAAACACTAAATCCGATTAGAGATTAGATTAGAGTTACGACAAAATTGCATTTATATATATTCCAGAGCACCGTGTAAAATACATCTAATTTGCAAAAATCTAAATTATTTACATACAAAGATGATATACTTGCCAAAAGATAAAATTTGATACCCATATTGCCCTATTTAACACGAAGGGCTACCACCCCATTGCATTTTTGTCAAAACGTGCACTAGCACGAATTTCAAAAAAAAATCTGAGACACGTATTTAATTAAATCGACTAAAGATTAAAATATGTTAATTTCGCATTTTTATTACAAACAACCCCTAACAAAAAGTACAAAAACCGTTCTTTTTTATAGAATGTCCTTAAAAAAAGGACATGGGTGATCTTCCTTGGACAAATTGTGCATACAGTTGGAAGCGTCTTAAAACCCCTTTCTTATGATTTCCATATTGTATATGTTGGTAAGGAAACAGATCCTCAAATTAACAAAACATGCAAAAATATACCCTTTTTCAAAATGGTCCAGCTCACGAGAGGTCAGAGCTGAATCCGAAATATTTAAGTCAAAGGTTCATTTTTAGCAGGGTACATCGAGCACTTTTTTGGTGAGTCGCTCTAATATGTAAAGGGTGGTTTAATTTCAAGGGCCGATGTTGATTTTGAATAAAACACAAACTATTTAGGAAATTATTGTAATTTTATTTTATTATGATATATTGGTATTACTCAATTATGTATGGAACAAAATATCGGCCAAATGGGCGCCGCGACCACGGCGGCACACCTCCATCCGATGGTCCAAATTTTCGATGACCCTGAGGCATAATGGAGGTTCTATGCCGTTAATGTGCCGAATTATCTCATCCTTTAGCTCTTGAATTGTTGCTGGCTTATCGACGTACACCTTTTCTTTCAAATAACCCCAAAGAAAAAAGTCCAACGGTGTCAAATCACATGATCTTGGCGGCCAATTGACATCGCCATTACGTGAGATAACACGGCCATTGAATTTGTTGCGCAAAAGAGCCATTGTTTCGTTAGCTGTGTGGTAAGTGGCACCGTCCTGCTGAAACCACATATCGTCCACATCCATATCTTCCAATTCGGGCCATAAAAAGTTCGTTATCATCTCACGATAGCGAACACCATTCACAGTAACTGCCTGACCGGCCTCATTTTGGAAAAAATACGGCCCGATGATGCCGCCAGCCCATAAACCGCACCAAACAGTCACTCTTTGTGGGTGCATTGGTTTTTCGACAATCACTCTTGGATTCTCATTCGCCCAAATGCGGCAATTCTGCTTATTGATGAATCCACTGAGGTGAAAATGTGCCTCATCACTGAATCACAAAGTACACGATATGCATTTTGATTTGAACGCCCATTTTCATAATAAGTCTGGATAACTTTAACACGTTGTTGGATTGTGTATCTCTCCATGGTTCAAATTGAGTTAGTCTGAAATAGAGAAATGTCAAATCAAATTCGGAAAAAAACTTGGCGTTTAGGTGTGGTTCACATTCAACATCGGCCCTTACAATTTAATTCATATAATATTCATTGAATTCTCTGGAGTTGCAATTTTTATGTTCAACATTTTGAACCAAAGAACTTGCGACCCGAATTTGTTCTATTTCGCTCTTTCTCTCTTAGTTTTCGAAACAACGCCGTTTTAAACTTCTAATTTTTCTGTTTTATCTGGGAGTTATCTTGTTTTTTTTTTAAAAATGCATGGAGTTATCTAGTTTTTACATAAAAATTGGTATTTTTCCGATTTTTGTTTTTCAAATAACTTTTAAATGAGACACTATATCAAAATTTCGAACTGACAGAGTGATAGTAAATGAAACATGCTTTCTATTTTTGGTGTTATCTCAGTTTATGAAAAAAGTGGAGTTAACTAGTTTTTCCATACGGCCATAGAAATAATGTTTAAGTCCACCAAAATGCTGTTAACTTTTTTTATAATATAAATAATAAAAATGTTTGAAAATTTATTTAAACTGATATTAATCTCTTAAATTATATTAACAAAAAAGCTAAGCTTTGATATCGTTTCAAAAAAGACTTGAGTGCTTGTAATTCCCATTAGCTTTAAAGTTTTATTTGCATTATATCTTTACCTTTTCTAAAGTCTTTGGGAAAAGGTTTTCTGATGATCCGGCATAAGCAACCAGTACAATGCGCATAGAAACCAGCTTATTCCCCAACAATACATTTCAGTGCAAGAATAAAAATTGGGAATTTAGCACACAACAAAATCATTTTAATGAATAAAAAATTTTCTATTCCTGAAAATAAATTAGAGTTACTACAAAAATTCAAATTAATAGATTTTTTATTTAGACCTAGAAAACTTCTTAATATCAACCAATTTTATTCAAATTAATTAAATCTTTTAATTAAAAAATTTATTTAACAGCTTGTCTTACTATTTCGTACGTTAAAATGGCAGTCTGTATTTAAGAAAAACACTTAGATCCAATTTTCCACTAAGCCCGCGGGATATGTAACGATACATCCCAAAAATATTTCACCTTTTGGTATAACATCCTAAATTTAATTGGATTTGTTTTTTTTTTTAATGCATTTGAAAGGCTTTTCATTAATTTTTGACAGTAGCTTAAGCTTGCTCATGCATATTATAAGTTGGTCATTCACTCTTCTATAAGTGAAGTCGCAAAAACTTTACTTCCGTATTTCCTACTATCAACAAAAAATGTTGCATATTTCTAGGTATTTTATAAAACCACGTATAAATTGTTCATTTATAATTTGCTACTTAATAAGTTTGGGTTAAATGATAAACAAAAAAAACTTGAGATTTTTTTATAACAAAAATTTAATAACATTTTGCCATTTATTATAGAAATCATAAATCATATTAATATTTGGCGGTTTTTATTATTTTTATCAAAACAAAAATTAACAAAAAAAAAAAATGAGAGAAAATAATGTAAATGTAATATTTATTGAGGCATAAAATTGTATTAATTTTTTTGAAACACTTGTAATAAACGAGTCCACAAAACCCAGCGAACAATGAAAACATAAAGAAATTTAACAACAACCCAGAAATTAAACGAATTATTACCACAAAAAGAAAACCGAAGTTATTTACATTAAAGTTGTTCGATTAACAAAATTATGAATAAATCTTAAAAACTTTATAAATACTAGTTTTATCCTTTTCACCACAGATGAAAAGGGTTTATAAAAATTTGACGTTCCGTTTGTAATCTTAACAATATTGATCTTAAGCCTAATAAAGTTTATAAATATTCTGGGTCCTTATGAAAAGCGAAGCTCAAGTCCGGTTGTCCGTCTGTCTGTTGAAATGGGTTTTCCGAAGCCGCCAGATATGATGGGCGCTTGGTTGGAGTATCTTTATGTCAGGTATTCTTATTATAATTTTGCTATTGAAACTCAGCCAGATCGGTCCAAAAATGGCTGAGATATGAGCAAAAAACCACGACTACCTCAAATTTTTCCAAAAATCCCTTGTTGTTGTAATTTTATTACTTTTTTCTGTATATCTGGATAACCGCAGGAGCTAAAGTTTCCAAATTAGGTAAAACATGAAGGTTGTCAATACACACCATCCCACAAAATGTGGGCAGGATTGGAGGAGTGAGCGTGGTACCTCCCGTACAAAAAATATCAAAAATTGTAAAACCTGAATTGTTGGACTGTCATCTGACCTATGGTTACGCCTTATATATCAAAAGACCGGAAATCTTCAGTTAAAAATATTTTATGAAAATTTCGGAAACATCGGTTCAGATACGAAAAAGTTATGGCCAAAATAAAATTTTTTTTTTTTAAATACCCACTTTCGGGAACCATAGATCTTCCCGAGTTCAAGCTTTATAACTCAAGTAAATGGCTGGTATTTAAATCTGTCAAATCCCATATTTCATTTTAATCCCAATAAAAAATGGAGCTTCCAACGAAGCAGGTTTGTAAGGGAGAAACATAAACGTTTCGCTTACCAAAGCGCTTACGGAAGACATGAATTTTATATGGCGAGTTCCTACTTTGAAGCAATACCTTTTTGACACATAAAGCGCATTATTCAGCGAATAT
The DNA here is from genome assembly GCA_930367215.1 of Pollenia angustigena. NCBI lineage: Eukaryota > Metazoa > Arthropoda > Insecta > Diptera > Polleniidae > Pollenia > Pollenia angustigena. The sequence continues at coordinate 14,154,411 of OV884060.1, forward strand.
AAAAATTGTTGTATGTAACGATCAGCCTTACACACTGAATGTTTTGATACAGTTATTTTTTATTATTCTCCCTTACAAACCTGCTTCGTAGTAAGGGAAGGGTTGTTGAGAGTTCTTTCACTTACTTTACTGCATTTCTGTATGTCTTATTGCGTAGCGCATAATTGTGCGCTTATTTTTTAAAATGTACCATTAGTGCTTCGCAAAGTGATAAAATTTTTTATTGGGATGATATTCAAACAACGTTCCTTCGTGGCTCAGTTGTCTAGGGGGTGTGTTAAGTTAGAAACTGTAAGTTCCCTGGTTCGAATCTTGGTTTTTTTTTAAATTTTTATTTTATGTTCTTTAAAGGGTTTACCAGTTTTCGCTTTTTAAATTTAATTTATAATGAAGTGTTAAGTATTTTTAATATGTGTGTATATGTAAAAATTATTTAGTTTTTGTCTAGTTGCTCTGTATTCTGCTCGCACAATGGTGAAGGGTATATAAGATTCGGCATAGCCGAATATAGCACTCTTACTTGTTTAATTTTATTTTATTTTAATATGTATACTTTTTTTGCGCTGTTTTACACATAACAAATACATGATAGAAGGGTTTTTAAGATTCGGCACAGCCGAATATATCACTCCTACTTATTTTTTCAAATTTCTGTTTGTTAATGTGTGTTAGTGGGTGAGTGGTCTTAGACGCTGCATTAAGTTAGGTGAAGGGTACTAAAGATTCATCACAGCCGAATATAGTACATTTAATTGTTTTTTTTTTTTCATTTTGTTTGATAATGTGTGTTAGTGGGTGAGTGGTCTAAGACGCTGCATTACGTTAGGTGAAGGCTACTAAAGATTCGTCACAGCCGAATATATCACATTTAATGGTTTTTTCATTTTGTTTGATAATGTGTGTTAGTGGGTGAGTGGTCTAAGGCGCTGCATTAAGTTGGGTGAAGGCTACTAAAGATTCGTCACAGCCGAATATCGTACGTTTAATTGTTTTTCAGAATTTCGTATGATAATGCGTGTTAGTGGGTGAGTGTTCTTAGACGCTGCATTACGTTAGGTAAGGATTATTAAAAGCATAGCCGAATTAAGCACTCTTACTTGTTATTTCCCATGTAAAATGTTCACTTGTCACACGTTTACAATGACATTATTACCAACAGAATCAGCAAAAACTTTGTTCTATAATATTAAATTAAATGTATTTTTATGGCTTACCTGGCAATATTCAAATGTTGGGAGACAAGGCTGCCTAACAGCCTTGATTTAAGGGCAGAGTAAGTGATGACATAAAAAACAAAAGCTAAAATAATTTAATTTATGAGGATAAATATTTTTTTTTTTGTTAACTGTAACCCCTTTCAAAAACAGTTAAAAAAAAATTTGTCATGAGTCTATAAATTTAATATGCTTTAAATAAATCGCTTAAAATAAATCTATAGTTTAAGCTTTTGCCTTTCAACGTTATTTTCATTTCTATAAATCCCTTAAATTCTTATTACTTTTTGTTATCTTCCCTCTAGTCTTCTTTTGATTTTTCCTACATCTTCGCTATGTGTCTGAACATGTGTTCATGTTTTTTCTCTAAAATCCTTCAATTTGATTTTTCATATTTTTATATGCAAAAGATGACAAAAATACTGGAAGTAAAACACAATATATGACATTCATTGAATGATATGTATTTATGTTTGTATGTATGGACATGAGCTGATGACTTCTTTCACTTTTAGTTGTTGCCGGTTTTTTTTTTTTTTTTTTTTTTTTTGTTAGTCTTGTCTATCATATTATAGGAGACCTTGAAAATGTTTTCAACCATGTTCTTGCAACGGAAACGGAAATAACTTTAGACAAAACAAGGTTTCTGACACTGACAAACTGGTTACATACGTACAGTTATAGTTTTAGTTAGTAATTCAGCTATTTATCAGAGACAAAAATTACTTAATTAATAACTTGACTTGTGATGACCACAACGATTGTCATGCGACGAAGGTAAAATATGGGGGATTTGCTCTGCAGCTCAAAATTAAATTTTGAATATTTTATCAAAACATGAAATCGGAAGTTGCCTTTAATAATAGAAAATTTGCAAAAATTTTATTTTTATTGTCAAAATGTGCTTTTATAGGAAATTTTCTTTAAAATTTCCTATTTATAGAAAAATTTCCCAGAATTTGTTTTTTATAGGCAAAAATGTCAGAATATGCTTTTTATAGAAATGGGAAATTTTGTCTAAATTTGTTATTTATAGGAAATTGTGCCATAATTTGTTATTTATAGGAAACTGTGCCAAATTTGTTATTTGTAGGAAATTTCGCCAAAAATTGTTATTTATAGGAAATTTTGCCAGAATTTGTTATTTATAGGAAATTTTGCCAAAAATTGTTATTTATAGGAAATTGTGCCAAAAATTGATATTTATAGGAAATTTTGCCAAAAAATGTTATTTAAAGGAAATTTTGCCAGAATTTGTTATTTATAGGAAGGAAATTGTGCCAAAATTTGTTATTTATAGGAAACTGTGCCAAATTTGTTATTTGTAGGAAATTTCGTCAAAAATTGTTATTTATAGGAAATTTTGCCAAAATTTGTTATTTATAGGAAATTTTGCCAAAAATTGTTATTTATAGGAAATTGTGCCAAAAATTGTTATTTATAGGAAGTTTTGCCAAAATTTGTTATTTATAGGAAGTTTTGCCAAAATTTGTTATTTATGGGAAGTTTTGCCAGAATTTGTTATTTATAGGAAATTTTGCCAAAATTTATTATTTATAGGAAATTTTGCCAAAATTTATTATTTATAGGAAGTTTTGCCAGAATTTGTTATTTATAGGAAGTTTTGCCAAAATTTTTTATTTATAGGAAGTTTTGCCAGAATTTGTTATTTATAGGAAATTTTGCCAAAATTTATTATTTATAGAAAATTTTGCCAAAATTTGTTTTTTATAGGAATTTAAAGGAAATTTTCCTAAAAATTTGATGTTTACAGGATATATTATGTTCCTGTTTCTGTTTCCTGTTTATGGTTTATTCTTTAAAACTTGCTGTTTATATGAAATTTCGCCAAATTTCGCTGCCTTTATGAAAAAGTAAAGACAAAATTTGATTTTCCAAAAAAATTCAAGCATTGAAAAGATCTTGTGCTGAACTGTTTAAAAGCAATTTTTGAAATTTTGTTTTAAATTTGTGATTTTTAATATAACACCTTCATAAACAGCTTAAAAAAATTTTAACTTTTATATATTTCTTTTTTCTTTCCTTGCTAAGCAAATATTTTTTACCAATTAAGTTTAATCCTTTAAAAAAGTCATTCAACCTAACAACTTCTATAACTGCAAAGCAACACAGCACTCACCTACATCCTGAAACAAGTGGCCAAATCAAGACAGACACAGAGTTAAAGACACACAGTTGCACACTTATACATATATAGCACTTGAACAGCTAACGAAAACGGATATAGGGATACATGGCAGACAAATCGAAAAGACAAACAATTCAAATATTTTTCTTTAGAATTCTATACAGTTTTAAATATTTTTGTAAATTGTTTTCTATTTTCTTCTTTTTTTTCATCTAGAAAACATGGAATATAAAGAATAGCAATAAAAACAATAAAAGAAATGTCACAAAAGCTTCCGGCTATGAAGAGTAGAAGTTCTAGTGAGGAGCATGTAAATGGGTTGTCTGCATAAGCAAACAGTTTATGTAAAGGATTTATTAAAAGGGAGGATATTCAAATGTGAACATGTTGGAAGGCAGGAGTTTGCAAAGAAACGATGTGCCAATATTTTCTCGATTTATTTTTTTAACTTTCTTTCAAAAAAAAAAATCAAAAGATTTAAACCAATTTTTTTTAATGTTTTAGTAGAATTGCAAGAGACATGGTTTATAACTTGATTTTTGTGTTGTAACACTTCCAGACAGTACAATGCTACGTTTTCTGACCAGTTTTTTCACTTGTTTATATGTATGTAAAGTTTAGAAAATATTTACATCTATATGATTTGGAGAGACAAATGGACAAAAAAAAATATGGAAGAAAAAACACACAAACTAGACAAAAAAAAAACGAAAGGAAACAGCAAGTAACGTCTGAAGATTTTCAAGGACATTCGGTAGGGAGTTTATGGAAACAAAGCTAAATGTGTGAGTGTGTGTGTGAAGATGTAGAAAAAAATGTGGAATTACTCAAAAACAAATATTTTTGTAAGCAAGAAAACAAAGAAAATTGAAAGTAGAAGAAATACATTCATATACAATTCAACGGGAAACGGAAATTGTTTACGCTTAAATACAGCTTGACATATACAACCATGTACAAAACTTGAGCAACATTCAAAGCGAAAAAAATTTTATATATTTAAAAAAAAACTCTTTAATTCTTTTAGACCATCTAAATCAATTTACTAAACCAACTAAAATTTATCCTTTAAAAAAGAAAAGTTGCTTGTTCTATTTATCCCCTAAAACAAATTTCTCTTCCTTCTTAATCACTGATTATGCTAAACAGAGATAGAAAATTATACTTTCCTTATTAACTTAAAATAAAAATCCTTAAAAAAAACTACAACAAGTCAAACCAAAAAAAAAAAACTGCAAATAATAATGCGCATAAAACTTTTGTGGAAAATGAAAAAATTTAGCTTTAGCTTTAGTTTAACCAGCATATTTTCTTAGCATCCAACATCCTGTGAGCTAAAGGACCAATCACAAATTCTGTTTGCTAACCGCTTTTCACGGAAAAAAAATATTTCTTAATAAGGAAAAAATTTCGCGCAATTTCCACCACCATCACTGCCATGAGTAACAATCGCGGAGTACAATTTTTTTTCCTTCAACATTTTATAAAAAAAAAGCATTTTCAGTTTTATTTTTATAGTTTTTTCCCCTAATGAAATGAGGAAAATTTTCATGAGTTTCTCTACGAAAGTCATTTAACTTCTTAACGAATAAATAAAAACTGTTTTACAAATTTAAGAGCATTTCACTGGCATTGTGAAACTAAGGAAAGAGAATTAAGCTTAGAATAAGCATTTTATCAAGAGTAAGTTTAGGAGTATAAAGAGCAAACTTTCTTAAAATTAAGAATGCATTTAAGAAAGCAGTTAGAAATTTTCTTAAAATATCAAGAAGGTAACTATAAAAGTATTCTAAAGGAAATATTTGGAGTTAATTTTGTAACCAAAAAAAAAGACTTTTTAAGAAATGTAATTGCGACAAAAATCTTAAGTCAAAATTCTTTACAATGGCAAAAACTTTTCGCAAAAGACGTAATTTTTAAAGCAACATTCAAAGCGAAAAAAATTTTATTTTTTTCAAATCGTCAAATCGGAAGTAAAAGTCGGCAATTGAAAATCTTAGAGCGACAATATTTTGTTAACGAAAAATCTCAAATGGGCAAAAATATGTAAAGAAAATTATTAATTTCACAAATTTCAAAGCGACAAAAAAATTTTGGAATAGTTACCAGAGCAACAAAAAAAGTAACAAAATTCTCTCAGCTGTCAAAAAAAAAATAAATTATAAAGCGGGGGCATTCCACCGTCACGTACAGACAAACTCAACTATTTTTTAGCACTTATTTTACATACAACTTCTAATTGGTAAATCGGATTTCTTTTTTTTTCTTCTATTAATTAAACTGCATGCTAGTCTTCAATCCTACATATAACTTGTTTTGAATAATACATAAAATATTAAAGAAAAGCGTGAACAAACTTCGTCACGTGTGCGACAGCTTGAGTCAACCAACATTTAAAATTGTAATAGTTAAATCCAAATTTCAGCGATTGGACTACACATAGAAAAAAGATGTCTAAGAAAGAAATTACAACTAACAACGATGCTTACTTATGATGGTTATACATTTTTAATAAAACAAATATTTATAAGAAAAAATAAATTTTTTTATTTTGTCACGTACAGACAAATGGTGTCACGTAAGCGACACAGTTGAAATTATTTTTTATAAAATATAGTAAATTACAGTTTTTTGCACTCCACGCTATTTTGATTCCTGCTATGGCTTTGGTGTTATTCCATGGTGATTCAGATTCATTTTTTTCTATGAGTTCAGAGGATGGCACATAAATTACCTGGGTTTTTGAAACTAATTGAGAAGCCAAATCAGCGAAGTCTTTAGCTGACAATAGGTTCGTTTTTTCTCATTGCTTTCTCTCTTACCAACCTCTTGATATTTCCACCGATTCCATCTATTACACCTTTTCCATGAGATGTAGCAAAATATTTTCAAAAAAAGGGCTTTGTGTACTTTTCACTCAGCATTGAAATTAGTTTTACCGTATAACGGTTTTTAAATTCCGATGCCGGGCCATCGCTCCAAATTATTTCCGCAGAAGCTAAATCTTCATTTCTCTTTTTCGCTTACGAAGCTCACATATTCTCTTCAATTCATTAGGGTCAAAGTTTGGATCATCTTTCTTACGCTTTTCGCGAAGTTTCCGCATACGGTCAGCACTAGTGGAAGGTTGTTGATCAGTCATATTTGGATGAGTCACAATTGCAGTGCAGTAAATAATAAATACAGTTTGTAAATAGCAGTAAAATTGAAAGATGCCAGATATTTTAATTCTTGGCGTCACGTACAGACACTTTTTATCACGAAAGAAAAACGATTTGTGAATTGTTTAATTGCAAATTTTTTATGTCAGATTTTAGGCCACCAAAAGTGGGCTGTAAACAACAAAAATCAATTTGTACAGTTGACTTGTCTTACAGTTATTATTATAAAAAGGAATTACGCGTCACGTGTGCGACACAGAAATTTACCTTTGCATTGTTATTAACTCCCGGTGAACAAAGCACTTTACAACAAAAACTTGGACGCAGAAAAGAAATTAAGTTCATATGTGAAAAACAGTAGTGGAAGCGACCTCGCAAAAATGGTGTAAAATTAAATAGAAAAGCTATATTCTTGATACTCTCAAGAAAATAACGGTATTTAAGAAAAAAGTGATCTACTCGTCACAATGTATGTTAATTATATGAGATGAGAACTTAATCTATCTATGTAGATGCAAAAATATGAAAAAAGGTTATGTTTGTAAAATTGTTCAGATTTCCCTCTTTTTATGGAATGCTCCAGCGGCAACATTAAAAAAAAATCTGTAAGAAAATATTTAAAGACACAAAAACTTTAATTGCCAATTTCACCTATTTAATTTGATTTAACTGAGTAATAAAATTAAAGGCGACAAATACTTCTAGTGAAAAATTCTAAAATGGAAAATTTCACTTGTTTTTAAGAAAAAAATTTTAATTGAAAAATTGTTGGGCCATTTAAATATCTAAAGTGCAAAATTTCAGTTAAGCGATAAGCATCTTAAGACAATCAGCCATGTTCTGTGCCCATGTTCTGTAACTCTCGCGTCTAGAAACTTTTCGATCGAAATCTGTGAAATGATACAAAAATGCCATATATTGAAACAAACAGCTGTTTTTCTCACTAAACTTTGTCTGTAATTTTTTGGAGAGTACTAGCTGTCACGTAAGGAAATTATACGCCAAATTACGGAAAAAGTGTGTCTGTGAGAAAGGTTCCCGCTTTAAACTGTCAAATACTTCACGAATAAAAATGGAACGAGAAAAAATTCTTACACTATAATAATATTCTGTTTTTTCAGTGTTCAATAATTTACTTTTAACATTTTTATAAAATATACGAATTTTTTCAAAGTTCGTTTGCAAACAACAAACATTAAAGTCGCAGTCGTATTTTCTCCGCCATCGTTGGAAAATTAGTAAATTTTGTTTGCCGTAAACGATGCGTTCCCAACGTCTGCAATGTCACATCAGTTTCAAGTGAAATGTAACGCATTTATAACGTAACGACGTAATCTCTTTTGATAGCTTGCGACATGTGTACAGACACAGTTTTTTTTTACTTTTCGAGAAACGATGGAATATTTTGTTTCACATCTTTTCGATGCGAGAAGTTCTCACTAAAGTTACAGAACTTGGGTACTGGATATCGAAATCACAGGAAATTGAAATTAATGGAGATTTTAAATTAGTTTTTTTAAAAAAAATTAACGAGGCCTATACTGATATCAAAAGTAGTTCTGGTAAAGATAAGTGGTCCTCAAAGTATGAGCTAAATAAAAAGGAATATTTTCATGAACTTTAGTCGAACACAGGATAGTTTTCAAAATGTTTTCGAATTAAGTTTCGCTCGAATTCGATTTCTAGAACATGTCTGAAAAAAGGTTGTAAGTAAAACTGATTATTAAGGCCAAAATATCAAAAGCATAGAATTATTAATTCGGAAAATTATTTGCAGTAAATATATTTGCTATTGCGAGTGCGCTAATTGGAGTGAAAAATTTTCAAAGCGACAAAATTTTATCATAATAATCATGATGAAAATTTTAAGTAGAAATTCATTTGGCAATAACTGTTGTCAGCAACAAAGCTAAATTATTGTTTTTACAGCAACAAAATCTAAAAAAAATTTTAGGCGCCAAAAAATTTTAATCTTGAACGATGCATCGTCAAATTTTTTCTTGACATACATTTTTAAGTTAATTTTGATTTAAAAATTCAATTGCGACAAAAAATTTTTAGGGGAACCAAAAATTGTTAAGGCGACAATTGTCGCTTGTCAAAATTTTTTAAGTAAATTTTGATTTAAAATTTCAATTGCGACAAAAAAATTTTAGGGGAACCAAAAATTGTTAAGGCGACAATTGTCGCTTAAAAGTATTGGTTAAAGCTTGCATATAATTTTTATGGTTTTTTTTTTATTTGCAGCTACAACAAATTTTTACGCTGACTTTTTTAAAAATTTGCAGGACAAAAAACTTTTAAGGCGACAAAAACTTTTACGGGAACCAAATTTCTTTTAAGGTATTGTTTTAAGGTGATATATAATTTAAACGAATTTTTTATATATTTTTGCAGCGACAAAAATCTTTTACGGCGACAAAAATATTTTTCAGCAATAAATTTTTATAGAAATTTTGATAAAAAAAAACGTAAGCGTTAATTTTTATGCAGATTTTAATTATGGCGACAAAAATTTTTTTTTTTTTTTTTTATTATCAAAAAAAATAAATTTTTTAATTTCAGAACCCAGTTTTAAGCGTTATTTTTTAATTATTAGAAACTCATTTTATATACAGCGCACACTAAATCAAAAACAGTCACAACTCGAAATTCAAAAATTTTCAGGGTACGAAAAAAACTGGCTTCACAAACATGGTTGCAATTTTTAATCAAATTGAGTTCCACAAATGTAAAAGAAGAAAAGTTAAAGAAGACAGTGATGCAAACGAAATTTTTGTGATCGTTTGAGATTTCATTTCTGAACGTTTATACGAAAAATAAACTATTTTGATAAATTTTGAGTTGTGACTGTTTATGATTAAGTGTGCGATAAATTTAAATAATTTAACTTTCTAAGTTAGCTCGAAAGCTTTTTTTCTTCAATACTCTTTATTCAACAACTATTTTTCTAAAAATGTACTCTTATTTTTGGTTATAAATAGAAAAGTTTTCTAAATGTCTCTTTTATATTTGTCTAAAAGCGACAGAACTAATAAACAGCAACGTTATACTCTCTATTTGCCAGAACACACAATCGGCAAAGCAGCAGCAACTACAGCAACAAAATTATTATTATTCCTTTAATTTTCCACATTAACGCAATGCCAGCAAAAAAAATTAAACACATACACACACATAGAAAGGATATAAAGGCAATGAACATAAAAAATTTGTAAAAATAAGAAAATAAAAAATGAAAATAGCAGCAACAACAACAAGAAGATTTGTTAGAAAATTTCTTTTCTGGCATGTTTTATACATAAGTATTTCTCATTGTTGTTGTTGCTTGTTCCATTATAGACCCAAGTAGTATCCAAGCCAAGCCTACTCACACACAGCTAAAAGCTGTAACCAAATGATACAATAAGGCCCACTATACACAATTTTCTAAACCAATCGCAACACATTTTACGGCTCGTTTTTTTGATTCGGTTGGCGACGCATATAATGCGCGCGAAATACTCACACACAAAAATGAATTTCATGCAAAAGTGTTTAAGTGTGTCCGTGTGTATTTGTGTAAGTAAAATTGTGTGTTTGAGTATGACGACACCAACATTCTAACAAAAAAAATATAGTTAATGTTGCAAATAATAAAATGGTATGAGAAGGCTTGCAAATTTTTATAGAGAAAAAAAATGGGAGTAAGAGAGACAGAGCAAATAGTATGGGGCATATTAAAGCAATAATAGTAACAACAAGAACAACAACCATGAAAGCAAGCACTAAAAAATAATTTAATGTAAGTAGCTGTTGTTGTTGTTGTTGGTTGTTAACATAGAACTCGTTTAAGGGTTACATTCATGTATGAGAACGACCGACCAACCGAACATTCAGCGTATGAGTAATATTAATTGTGATTTAGAAAATAAATTGCTGCCTACATTGAGGGGCCCACCATTTGTATTTTCATATTTAAAAATGCTTTTTTGTTTAGTGAAACGCTTTTTACGTTTTATTTTTATTAAAAATATTTACTGAAGTTGTGGGCAACGACTTTTGTTCTATTTTAAATTTTAAATTATTTTTCTGTAATTTAATTTTTCTATTTCTGGCAGACAATAATTTTTTACGTTACCGAATAATCTTTTTGATGATATTTTAGAATCGTCAATTAGTTTGTTACCTTTAAGGAATTGTAAAAAATCATTGATTTATATCGGAATTTTTTCCGGGTTTTCTGGATCCCATATAAACTTTGGTAACAAAGATTGAGTTGTAATTATGCTGTCAATCAGTTAAAGACTTACCACAAATATATTTTATTACAATTCCATTTAAGTTTCTTATGTGGAATTTTTGTCTAGGGAGAACTGGTCAAGTAAGGGCAGATTGTAGGAGGCTAATTTTTACTGATGGCTCGATTACGAGGGGCACGAGTGCTGGGGTCTAAATTTAGTATCTAGAAATTAGACGATTGGAGTATATTTCAGGCGGATGTTCTAGGGATTTTGAAAGCCGTAGAATTGATAAGGGCTTACATTGCTGAATGCTCGGAGGTCCCTATATATGTGGACAGCTAGGCTGCTTTTTGACTGTTTTGTGAATTCCAACCTAGTGAAGGATAGTTAAACTGCTGTTAGGGAATTCTTAGAGGAGTATGTAGGGATGCTACGCTGGGTATCGGGTCACTGCAACAATACCGGTAATGAAATGGCCGATGAGTTGGCGAAACTGGTTCTCGGTCTGCGTTAGAACCATGATATCACGGCCCATTGTAAGCAGAATGGCAGTCGTAATTGAGTCTGACTCGACGTATTTGTGTAGTTTGTACAGGACGCGAAAGGGGATAGACACAGTTGAGCACATTCTTTGTCACTATTCTAGGCTACAGAATAGCACGCAAAGATACATTTTTAGAAATTTTATATGCGAATTGTGTGATCTCTCGTGCTGTGGGCTTGCCAATCTGACGGAATTCATAACGAACATGACCTTGCTGTATAACAGGACTGGGAAAAGTTTTTATATTACAACATAGTAATAAATTAATTGATCCACAACTAACCCAAGAATGCCCTCAGAGATTTTTGCACGTAATTATTTATTTTCTTTTTCGGCGACAAAAATCTTTAGTAGAAATCTAACAGATACAAAACTTTTTTAACAAACATCTTAAGGCAACAGCATTGTTTATTTAAAAACCAAACGGCTATTAAAAAAAAGTTCAGTAGCAAAAAAAAATTTTTATAAATTTTAACGCGACAAAATTAAATTACAAAAAATTTGCGAAAAAAAACTGATTTTGTGGCATTAACAATTTTTTAAAATTTGTTTGTGATTGCGGCAGCATAAGCGCCGTACTAATTATCGTCTTGCCGGTCATCAAGATTTACGTTTCTAACGTTAAACATTTATTCATGGTCAAATGATTGTATTGCCACATGAACTTTTCCACATAATGAACGCTGGTTTGAACATAAAAATCAGCAAAACATGTAAATTAAGCCATAAAACAAAAAACAACTGTTTTCAACAAAAGAATTTTGGGAAATATCTTTTTTTTTAAACAATAAAATGTAAACAAATAAATGTTGTCAAGAAATGTTATTATCAAGGCGAATTCATACAAGGTGACCTTGGCTTGCTATGTAAGCAACAGCTGATAACTAACTATATGTCAAAATGATATGCCGTTACTTTTTTTGACATTTCTTTTTAAATATTTATTTAAATTCAAATTAAATTTCAAGATTTTTTTTATAAATTTTAAATTAAAAATGAAGCACACACAAAATCATTCTGAGAATATACTTAAGGATTGTCTAGGAACAATATTTTAAGGTGCTACAAACATCAGCACAAAGGAATCCCAGCTAGCATAGACTGTTTGGTAGGCGATTATATTTTATATACAACTAAAAGAATCTTCAGATAATTATCTGACGAGTAATCTTGGAATGGTAACCAACCATGCAAGTCCTAAAACTATCATTAAATCATTATTTCAAGAGTATGAGTCATATAACAAGTACTGAGCTTCCTAAATAAGAGCGTTTTTTAACATGCAAATTCTATTGTCAAAACAATTTAAATAAAACAAGCCGACTTTAGGATCTTTCAAATAAGATTTTCTTACCGGGTGGTGTTAAATTACCGATCTAAAGGTTTGTTTCTTATTAATTGTATGAACAGGAGAAGTTTTGACATGAAACACGCTTGATTTTCTTATTTAGTCTGTGTTCATACGGCTCTTGTCTTATTGACATGATTTCTACTTTATAGGCGAGAGGGACGAGGAGAAAAGAAACGAGTACACAGATGCATGTACTGTCTTTACGTTTTGCTTTTTCATTCGTTGTTTAATTTTGTTATTGTTTTCAATATCAAAAAAGCACATGTCGTCAACATGACATGAATCATTTGAACGCCAATTCATCTTCAAAGAAGAAAAAGGAAGAATCTTGTCAATAAGACATGAGCCGTATGAACTCAGACTTGGGTAGTTTAGTTGTACGGCTGAGCATTTCACGAGTTGTAAAATAATCCCTGCATGAGTCTCATACGATTATTGACATGCTTTCTGAAAGACCTGTGGGATAATCTTAGCAAACATCTCAAACGCCAAATATAAGCGTCTTTCGCTTTGTTGTATAAGTATCTCACAGAGGAATCAGCTTGTGCACAGTTTCTCCCGTGCGAGGAATCTTTTACGATTAAAAAATGAGCTCGTTGACGAAGAAAAACGCTCTTCATGATATTCCCAGAAGACTCTTACACAATTAAAATTGCTGGCTGGGATAATGCCCTCTCCACTATTTTGATGTGGGTAAACATAACTTTTTTTTCCATTGAGTTCTTAAAACTATGTAGGTAATAAAATTTTGCTCGTGCATACAATGAAACCTCATCAAAAAAAGATTCCATGAGCAATCGGTCTGTTTCGTTTGCACTTTTTTAAATTAAAAAAAAAAAGCAAAATTTCTTGAAAATAAGGTTTTCTTAGCACAGATTTTTAGATTATTGCATTCCACAAAGCACGATTTAAAATTAAAATTAATAACAAAATGAAAAATGACAGCAAATATTTTTAACACACAGCTATTTTGTTTACGACAGTGTTATAAAATTTTGACACAACGTTAAAGTTTTCAAAATCAGACCACTTTGTATGAATTCGCCTTGATTATTATATAAAAATATTTAGCGTTGGTCTCTTAAAAACTATTAAACAAATGATTTAATATGGCAACAAAATGTCTCTGTCTTCAACCACAACACAAGTGACATTCGTAGTCGCTTAGAATTTCATAGTGGGGCTCAAATTTGTATGAAAGCTTTTAACTATTGTTGATCAACTTGTTGTGCGAAAAATTTTAAGTGGGGCACAAATCAGCTGTTTGTCTTTGAAAGTGCAAGCGAGCAGTAGCGGTCGACATTTTGGGCCAGACTGTAAGAAAATTGTTACGGCGAAATACTTGAAATGAAATCATTTTCTTAAGAAAATTAATTCTACTGTGGTAACGAATTTTGATAAAACTTCTGAAGGAATTTATCTTTCAGCGAAAAATAGTAATTATTAAAAAAAAAAAAATGAATCGCTTATAAATCTTGTTAAACCACAAAATTAATTTTTTTTTAATTTTAAGCATCTTTAAGTAGGGCACCAATAACTGTCGTTAAACCCCTGTAACAAAAGCTTTTACTTATTTTTATTTCATTTATCATTTTAAATGTTTATGCATGTACGTTTTTTTTTTAACGAACACTAAAAATTATTCGCAGAAACTCAAAAAAAAAACAAAAGTTTATGGTAGCAAATGAAATGAAATATAAAAAAGTAAAACATTTCGCGTCGATGACCATTTCAAATGTGTTATTTTTTTTTTTTTTTTGGTAAAAATACACATTCCATTTTATAGAATATTGTAGAAAGAATGGTGGTGGTACCCTCTTAAAACAAATATATTTATTTTTTATCAAAAACGTACACAAAAAAAAACATTTGTTTCAAAACCAAAATAAAAAATAGTGAAAAACCGCGTCGTCTGTGAGTTTTGTTATTTCTATAGCAGGGAAAAAAATTCCAAAAAAAAAATTGTCGAAATTTAACAAATAATAAAAAAAAAATAAAAGAAGTCAACTACATTGTTATTCGAACAGCAATAACAAATACATCACACACAGTGGTAGACACGGAAATAGCAAACATCAGCAGCTGCAGCGGGAGCACCATCAACCATCAGGCAGCACCAAAAAAAAAAATCCAAAAACCAACCAACTACTCTCGTTTTGATACCGAATGTCTGTTTTATCTTTTGCCTGAATTTGCTTGCTATTGCTACTTTTTCTTCTTCTTCTTCCTTTTTCGCTTGATAAAATATTTGTGTATGTGTTGTTTTTAACATACCCAGAAGGAAAACTGGGTGCAAGTGTCTCCATGTCTCCAGTTTTGTCGACTATTTGGAAAATTGTTGGCGACATTTTCAAAAAGTGTTATTTTAAATACGTATTTTTATATGTTTAATAAACTTACTAAATGTTAAAGCAATATGCAGTTTTCAATTCAACATATATTTTAAAAAAAGTACCAAAAGGTCTAGTCCTTACTTTTGGTACTTTTTTTCAAGTGTGTTTCTTATTCCAATGTCTCCATAACGTTCATTTACTGCAATAGTGACCTAACTCAAAAAAGATCCTTTTCGACACAAACGCTTTTAAAGTTTTTGATTTGCTCTAAACGTTTAGAAAAAATAACGAAACGTTGTCTTTTAACGGGGAAAGTTTAAAAGATATAAATACACAATATGTGACAGCGCATAGAGACAGGGACCAGTAAGGTAAAGGGAACAGTAAAAACCAACTACACAAAATAAGAGGTAGGGACGACCTACGCGCGTTTTCAAGGTTGACCAACAAGGTTGAGATGTGTCGCTTTCAAATGAGACCAAAACCAACACGCTCAGTGATGGTACACCAAAGGTACACGTATTTAAATCTTTAAAATGGCAAAAGCCTTAGGTCCCTTTCTATTTTTCGCGTCACATATAAAGAAAAACATTACGAAAAATTCCGCATCACGAAGTCCAAAATTTCACTTTTTGAGTTATGTCACTATTGAAGTTAATGAGCGATAAGGTTCCAAAAGAAGTATCTAGGCAATTGTATCAACACATGTTAAATGTCTGTAGTAATAACACTATCTGGGTTATAATAAGTCACTTGTACTGGTGACTGTGTCCATATTACAGATTCACTAGTGACACTTCCTACAGGGTAAATACAGGGAAAAGACTACATATGAAAAACTACAAATAAAATCAAACAAACATTAAATTTGTTGTCTTCAATAAAAGCAAAACAAATCAAATAGAATATTAGGAATTAAATTAGGAAGAAAAGTGTGGAAAATGTAAAAAATTTAAATAATTTGGTTAAAAATGTTATTTGAGAGAGGAAATTGGTGGACATATTTTGTGAATATTAGAAATAAATATTTAATGTATTGTTATTTTGTAACTGGATACAGTTTTCCTACAGGGTGTCTCACTATAAAATCAAGATTTTAATTAGACTAAAAATAAGGCGTTTTGCAAGAAACAACTTTCTTTCCATAATTCACAATATATATCGAGGGTTTATATTTAAAAATTGCTATCTGCAAAATCGCAATTTTCAGGAGCGAACACAATACAAAACACAATGTCATTTAAATGACCGCCTCTAGATTTAATGCAGCAGTCGACCCTTTTGTGGTAGTTTTCGACCACTTATTCGACCACTTCGAGTGGTATCTAGGCGATAGCTTGACGAATGTTTTAAAATGCTCCACCATTAGGAGATTATCCGCATCGTGATTCCTCCTTTCTAAAACTAAATATCGTCCGGTTTACAATCTTCAATTACAGGGCAAAAAAAAAATCTGTTATCATACGGCCATTGCGCTCTGAATTGGCAGTAATTATTTTCTTACACTTTCACTAGCAAAAGCGATATTTTCGGCAGTATGCATAATGTGATGATGCACGTCGGTTTTAAATCCATTAAAATAATAACCCGTTATTATGGAAAAGTAAAATTTATATTGAGAGACACGTTGTAGAATCCAAAACTATAGCTCATTATTTTACATTAAACTATACCGTCAAATCCTTAATATTGCAGACTCTTCACATGGATTTTCTTATTGGCACACCTAGAGAAAAACATGTTTAAATATGGTCGCCTCCAACAAAACTACATTTAAACATATTATTTTAAACATATTATGTTTTTGCTAGATTCTTACTCTCCCTTTTCTTTACTGTCTTCCTCACTTCGTCGGGCCCTCCGAAAGTAAATATTCTCTATTTTTATTTTTCGATCAACGTTTATTTAAGATTATTATTATTGAGGTTTTTTGTTTCATTTAACCATATTATTGTCACCGACAACCATATTATAGTTGAGTTAGTTCTACAGAAGTCACAACCATATTATAGTTGCGTACGAACATGTTATGGTTAAAAATAAATAAAGCATGTTTAACACTTATAATAGCATGGTTGGTTTTCAACCATAGTATGTTGCTCTTCGAAAAGAGGAAAATACTTTTGCTAATTTTAAAACAAATTATTGCCATATTTAACCATAACATGTTTACAGGCTACCATAATATGGTTGTGGCCTCTTGATGGAGGTTGTGGCTTCTTGATGATTACATTAAGCATAATACATATGTTCAAAATTTTCTTTAAAAAAAGTTTTGTTGGAGGTAACAATTTTTAAACATGTTTTTTTTTTCTCTGCGTGCAGGAAACGCACTCGTTTTCTTCTTAAAATTTGTTCCTTCTTAAAAGCTGGAGCAAAAAAAATCCAGAGCTATAATTATCACAGTAACGAATTTTGAATGATAAACCGATTATAAGATCATCCTCATCGTCTTAAGGCCTAACCATAATATGCATAGCCTTGCTTAACCTACTGTAGAAAATAAACAATAAGTCTCCCAAATGTATTTAAAAAAAAAACAAAAACAAAATAAAACAAGTAAGAAAGTATAGTCGGTCAAGCCCGACCATATGATACCCTACACAACATTAATTAAAAAACACATCATGCTTATGTGTCCATATAAATATAGATTTATCTATGTTTATAAACTTCATCAAAATCGGTTTGAAAGTTTGTGAGAGGCAGAAATTGCCCCCTGCCTCCCTTGTGGTCCTATTTTTTAAAAACTGTATAGCTAATGTGTCCCTATGGATATGGATCTATCTATGTTTTAAATTTCATTAAAATCGGTTTGAGAGGCAGAAATTTCCCCTATCTCCCTCGTGGTCCTATTTTTTAAAAAATGCATACATTTTTTGTCTATATAGATAAGGTTCTTTCTATGTTTTAAAATTCATTGAAATCGGTTTGATAGTTTCTGAGAGGAAGAAATTTCCCCTTATCTTCCCTCGTGGTCCTATGATTCGGCCCATTTTCAATAGGCTTGGTCCTTGTGCCAATATGAACCTATGACCCAAATTTCATCAAATTATCTCCAAAATTGCGATCTGTACTTTGGGAACAAGGTTACATGGACAGCCAGCCAGCCAGCCAGCCTGCCGGAGGGACATCGTTAGTTCGACTCAGAAAGTAATTCTAAGACGATCGGTATACTTTAAGGTGGGTCTAGGACCAATATTTTAAGGCGTTTCACACATCAGCACAAATGAATAATACCCTCTCCACTATTGTGGTGTGGGTATAAAAAAAACATTTCTTTCCGTACCGAATGAGCGATCAGTGTGGCACTTTGCTTAAGCAAATGACAGTTTCACCAAACTTAACAAAAAGTTTCCTTAAGTTCAATATGATTTGCCTCATATGATTTACGTGTATTCGCACATTCGCTTAAGCCAACTAAAGCACATTATGGTTGGGCCTCTTAGATGATATATAGCCGATTGCCTCAGCGTATTGTAGGGAATTCATTTTGTCGGGTGATCACAAATTGAGCTGATGGGCATTTTCATGTCATTGTACCTGTCATTTTCACGCCTTCGGAGAGGAAGCGATTTTGCAAAAATAGTAGTAAATAGTTTTTTCAAAATATTTTATTTAGGGGTATTATATTCGAAAAAAAAATAAAGCATTCTGAACCTTGTAATCCAAAATATCGAGAAAAATAGATGCAAATCGTACGTGACATTTTGGGGGGATTGTAAAAATATGCGAAAACCTATATTAAACTTAATATTTTTCCTTTATAATCCGTAGTTTTAAAAATAAAAATTTTTTAATATCGTTCGTGACATACCATACGTGACAGATTTCTCTCTTATAGTATTAACAAGACTTGAAATAAATGTTTTGTAAATAAGTCTATGTATACAAAAACTTTAAGCAGACAAGTCAGGAAGTATAGTCGGTTAAGCTTGACTATGTGATACCCTACACCACAGTATTGCAAATCAAATGTTCGAGAATATACCTTATTTTGGACTCATTGCCTATCATTAACCCACAACCACAAAATTATGTTATTAGGTTAAAAATCGTATAAAATGTTTCTGTCCCGAATATTATTTAATTCCTGATTTTACGAAGGGGGTTTGTATGGGGCCTATGATTAGTTTTGGGCAATTTGTATGTATACTCCAACATTTATAAAGAAGTTATGGTATTAAAAGTCATTTTCGGGAGTAGTATTTATATAGGAGCTATAGGCAAATTTAGACCGATTGAAATAAAATTTGTTTAGATTATTTATGTTGCAATTAAAAAATTTGGATCACATTTAATCTAAGTACCAACATAATTAGATGATACATTTAGTTGTTCTTGTAAAAATCCACATTTTCTTCTAGAAAAAAATCTAAGGAAGTTATTCCAATATTTTCTCCCTAAAAATTTGGAAAATTTTCATGCATCTCGTTAGTTAATGCGCTTAACATTTTTACCCATTTGGACTCATATATAAGCTAGAAGGAAATTTATTAAAAAAAACTTTATTTCTTTAACTATTAGAAGAGAATTTAACATTTTTAGAAAAATTTCTGTCTTTAGAGAGAGCCAATCGGCTCATTTGAAATTTTTCAAAACGAGCTTTACTGCAGCAAACGGCACAACGTAGTTGGTTTAAAATCTTTTGGGGGAATTGGCTAATATTATCTCAGCTATACATTATACCCCTGCTGAAGGCTAGCACCGCCTTTCATCATCTTTTTCACCGTCTGAGAGATCCTTAATAACTTCGCACACTTTGGCGAAACTGGAGCTGGTCCAAATTATCTCCGGCAGTCAGGAGATGAAGAAGCTGGGTACTAGGGCCTGTCCAGAAATGCATCACTGCGCTGCATCTGATGCTAAGTGTGTTCTTAAAAGCATTATTCAAATCTCAGCTGTTCGAAAATACATAACAAAAGCAGATGACGTGCAAACAGATCTAGAAAAAACACGCATCGCAAAAATGTCTGATGCACTTGAGTCCAAAATTAAATCCAACTGCATAAAAAATAAGCATTGGCATCAAGAGCATCGCAAACTTATCACATTTGCGCCTCAGACGCAGTGCAGTAATGCATTTCCGAACAGGCCCATAGCCAAAGACAAATCCAGCATTTTTTGCCTTGCTTAGCTGATCAACTTAATCGATGCATCCCATTACTTCATTGTAGATATGGAAGACAAGAGATATGTTCACGTTTTTTTTTTTTTTTTGTTTAAGCAGCTCTAATTATTCAGCTTGGCGGATAAACAAAATCGTAACTTGTACACGTGGTATATTCACTTTTGTCAAGCCATCGCACGAACAAAATTTTATTGGCTGTATCAAATCAGCAGTCAAATTCAACACAGTCTTTCTCACATTCTTGACAGGGCATTTCCTTGTTCTACTTTCGCTCACGGTACCAGTTGCACGATAACTGGCTCCGCGTAAATCTCGCAACAATGATTGACTAGTAAAAAATGTGTCGATATGCCCATATAGTTCTTGATCACTTTCGATCGTAATTCCTCATTTCTCAATTCTCCTGCCGATTTCCTTTAGTATACGTCGAAGGCATAAAAATAACCAATTACAATACAATTGCTTAGCTAAATGAGATCCGAAAAAAAATGCTAAAAGGCTTAAAATGCGTAAAAGCATCCACGTATATGGGTAAATCCAAAGTGTTGAACGTGACAGTCGTACGCATCAAAAATGCAATAACATTTTAAACAACAAATATTTTAACGTTCTCTTAACCCTTAAATAATAGCACTAAGAAAGCACTGTTATCTATGCTAAAGACTAAAAATAATGGCAAAAGAAGTAGCGGTTCGAACGTGAAAAAAACAGAAGTAGTTTTTGTGGCCATGTATAAAAAAGGCGTAATTCAGCGAAACCTGGCACACTTTTTTGGTCAAACTACTTTCAGAATTTTACGTAGCAATGTAACATTAAAATGTCTTTGGTTTGATTCCAAAATCTTCTGTATTTTTTTTAAGCCAAAATCTGGGTCGATACGTGACATTTCGAACGTGAAATGTTTTCCATAATAATTGAACTGAATAATGATTAAAACAAAATAAAAATTTACCGTTAATCCGAATTTCATACTGCCTTCCTTCCTTAGATTACAGACCATGTCAGAAAATTTTTTTGGAATAATTTTTATCAAATATCACCTTTTTTAAGAAATAAAATATTAAAGAAAACATACAATAAAAAATTCTCACAAATAAGAAATTACGTTTGCACAACTTTGCAGTCTGATTGTTCATCTAAGTGAACAAATTTATGGGTAAATTTATAAAATTGGTAAAATCTAAATATTTTTCTATAATAATATCGTAAAATAACTTTTAAATTTTCGGTCACGGTGGACCTTTTGACGGATATGCCCATATATATAAAGTTGAAGCGTAGCTTTGGCTTCTTCAAAGATTTTAATTGAACCTCAAATTTAAATCAATTCAATTAAACCTATTGTATTTTTAATAGCGTGACTTTTTTATGTAAATTTCTTTGTGAATATAAAAATTAAAAACATTAATGAAACTTTTTTTTAATGCATACATTAAGCTATCAAATATAAGACGTCTTACACGTAACCACTATCTTATTAAAAGTTTATTTGCTGCTGCGTTTTAATTAAACGTTTGTTAGATCAAACCTCGTAAAACAGTTTCTATATTTCATTATACAATAATCTTCTTACAAATAAAGTTAAGTAAGTCGACAAAAATTGTTAAAAATTAAGCTCAAGTTTGATCAATGTACTGGTCACGTTTTTTTTTTATTTTTTCATCAAATATTTTGTAGGTCAGAACATATATTTAGTTTAAGTCTTGCCAATATCGATCCCATCGATCCTATAAGGAGCATAGGGCCTCAATAAATTGGTTGAACATATTCCTGTCTTGTGCCAACGCTCTCACTTCGCCCCAGGTTTTACCCATTCCGGCCATTTCTAAATCCATTTGCCTTCTCCACGTATGAGCTGAGCGTCCTCTTCTTCGACTTCCTTGCGGGTTCCAGTCTATGGCGTTTCTTGTAATGTCGTTTCGTGATCTTCTTAACGTGTGGCCAATCCACCGCCATTTACGTATTTTTATTTCTTTGACCATTTGTTGTTGGTTGGATTGATCCCAAAGCCTGTTGTTAGACACCACTCTAGGCCAGAATATTCGCAATATCCTGCGAAGACAATGATTAATAAACACTTGGATTTTCTGAATGTCTCGAGAGGCAGCGTTCCATGTTTTGCAACCATAAAGGAGACTCGACTTGACATTTGTATTGAAAATTGTTAACTTTGTGCGCTGAGATAATGAAGATGAATTCCAAATGGTTATTAAACGGCCGAAAGTTTGTCGCGCTTTCTGTACACGGTTGTCCATGTCTTCACTTGATCGGCCATTTTTGGAAATTATGCTCCCAATATAACAAAACTGGCTGGCATCTTCCACTTGATTACTTCCTATTGTAAATAATTCCTGAGACGTCGCATTAACTCGCAGTATTATAGTTTTAGCAGTGTTAATCTTAAGTCCAGCCGCATCTGCTGTTGTTGTTATGTTTCGCAGATTTGATGCCAGATCTGAGAAGCTGTGAGCTTATAGGCAAATATCATCCGCGTAATCCAGATCGTGTCAGTGGCCTTGCAGTCCCCAAGTAATTCCCTTTCCGTTTTGGGCACTTTTAAGAACTGTGTCCAAGACTATATTAAATAGAAGTGGTGATAAAACACAGCCTTGGCGAGCACCGATTTCCACTTTTACCCTCCTGCTTAACGCTTTACCATGTTTAATTCGACAGCTGGCATTGTGGTTAAGGCACTTAATAACTGTTATAAGTTTACGCGGGACGTTTTTGCATCAAAGTGCGCTCCAAATCGCACTGTGATTTAATTTGTCGAATGCTTTTTCAAAATCGATAAAGCACATATGGAGTGGTGATTGCCATTCAACAGATTGCTCGACGATAACACGGAGACTGTTTAAATTGTCGATAGTGGATTTCTGGGGTCCGAACACCGCCTGTTCCTGTCTCAGTACTGGTGTCACCCTTGCGGAGATTCGTTTGGCGATTATTTGGGCAATGACCTTGTTGACCATTCAAAGCCAAGTAATACCACGCCAATTATTCCGGCTCGAAAGATCTCCCTTCTTCGGAATGTTAATTATTATGATGTCTTGCCAATACCTGATCAAAAATTTCTTTGTCACTTAGTTTACATTGGTGTTTAGCGCTTTTCTATTAAGGTAAGTCCTTCGGAATTTAAAAGGTTCAAGTTTCATGCTTTAAGACATTTTTTGACTGCAAAAATTCCATAAATTTATGTTGTTTGAAATTTTTTTTGTTTTTTAATTATTTTTGTGTCTTTTCTTTTCATAATTTTTTATTGTCTAAACCAAGGCGAATTTGGATGTCAAAATTTTGGTTATTCTCTTTTATTATCTTTGTTTCTGTTTTGTTTTATTTCTGTTTTTGACATTGTACAATGATTTTACATAAACAAATTGCTTGTGGTTTTTGTACGAGTTGTACTTGTTGTAGTACCGAGATTACCTGTGATGAATTCGCCTTGGTCTAAACATTTTTTTTTAAATTATTTTGTGTCTTTCATTTCTTAAAAAATTTAATTATGGTTTCAAAATAAAAAGTGTTTAATCAACTTTTTTAACATACGATTTTTTTATACAAATTTCGCAATCTGTTCTTTTTACTACTTCCTTAACACTTAAATAAAACGTATGAGTAATATTTAATATTCCCCACAACAATCATACGCCTTGGGTCAGTGCTCTAAAAACCTTATAGTTTTCAGTTTGAATTTACAATCCATTTCAAAAAAAAAAAAAAGAAAAAACTCCAAAACAATTGCAAATAGTGAAAACTATGCCAAATACCTCTATGTTGTTGTATTTTGTTTTGTTATAGTAAATACATTTCTTTTTTTTACTTGTGTTCTGTTGTTAAATGCATACATACTATACAACTCAATGCACTTTTGAAATGACCTTTAAAAAAACACCTTGGTCAACTCATACGCTTTACACATGATTTCAAAAATCATGCTGCAACTACAAGCTTCTTCCTACAAACATTTTTCCTCGTTGCAACAGCAACAGCTGTTTCTCATACCAATTTAGAAAAGAGTTGGTCGCGATATACAATTTCAAATGAATTCTACAAAAGTGCATTTTAACTTTGGCATGCAATTGCAGGCAGCATTGGAATGTCGGTAAGCAAGTTGAGTTTGAGTTTATATGAGAGTGTTTGTGTAGTCGTGTGCATTTAAGTTGCATGAATGAATGGCCTAAAAACGCAGTTACTGGCATTTTGAATGAATGTCTTTTGCGGGGGTTATGCGTACAACTTGCGTTCTATAGCAAAACTCATACACACATTGTATCACTTACACACACACTTATACATACTTATAAATTCAAATACTTTTACATATGTATAAAGTATTGCATTGCTGCAACTAAAACTGCAGTTTGTTAATATTTTTTCAACCAAAATTTCATAAAAAAGAAAAAATCATCTATGGGAAAAATGCATTTCCGTTTCCTTTTTTTGGGCTTTTTATAAAAGCCAGTCTGTTAGTGTGTTTGTTTTGTATATGGGTTTTGTTTTGTAACACATTTTTAACAAAACTGCAATTGGGATACAAAATTGTTTTGTTTTGTTGTGTTGTGTTGTTATTTGTTGGATTTTGTTTATATGCCTAAAAGGTTTGCTCTATATATAATATAATGCCTGTACACATGCACCACATACACACGTATGTACATCTATAGAGATACGCATCAATATGTATTGGTACACAAAAAAAAGTGTTTTTGTTATTTATATAAAATATATAAAATATTCTTTTTTCTATTTTTATTTTATTTATATTGCATTGTTTATATTTGTGTGTGTACGTTAGTGTATAAATGTGTATAGAAAAAAAAATAACAATAACGTGCTGTTTGTATGCGTATAACAGTTAGCAATACTTCCGTATGTCTAGTCCACATGTTGCCAAGTAATATTTAGCCATATGTTTGTTTCTCTGTGTATGTGTTCGTTAGAGTGTGTTTATATTTACATGTGTTTGAGTGAATTTTTATAGTTTATTTAAATAAATTTCGTAGATTTTTTTATATACTATATTATTTATATATAAAATAAATATCTGTGTATTTATTCTATAGGTTTTTTTGTTTATTCTATTTTTTTCTGTCTTGTGTGTCTGTTTTTAGAGGGTATTTTTATGAATTGAACTTCAATTATTTCACCATTGACGGCATTCTCAAGGTCAATTTATTGCCAACCATCAGTGTTTTTTTTTTCATACAATACTTTTATAAAAATGTTTTTTTTTCTAGCAAAATCTGGTTGTTTAAAAATTTAAGATTTTTTATTGAAAAAAACAAGTTTTATCATATTTAAAGAATCTACAGACATGATTTTCGTTATAAATTGTTTTGCTTAAAGAAAACCATTTTTTTTTTTTGGCAAAGGTAGGAAGGGAATATATGCCATTGTATTCATTTCCTCTGCTAAATTTTAAGTAATGCCTTTTTTTTCAAGTAAAAACATGTCATAACGAAAACCTTTAAGATTATTTTGACATATTGTTACGCTTTTATTTTATTAAACGCGTTTCGGTTTAATCCATTTATAACATTGTGCAACAAAATTTGGGTCATCGCCGCCAGCCTCAACACTTGCAATGCGAAATTAAAGTAGACTACTAGTAGAGCAAATCTGCCAAAGGGTTTTGAAAAGTTAGCTCGGCTCCCGAAATATGGGCCCCTAAACTTTTTTAATTTTTTGAAAAAGCGTTTGGTATAAGTCAAAAAAAATATATTTAATGTACTTCTGAGCTAAAAAGTAATTTCAGATGTCTTCAGTAGAATCGTATGGCGATTCTTTTCTTATTAATCCTCTAACTCTCATTTTAAGGGGTAATTTTTGTCCTTTTTCTCAACTCTTACACAAAAGTATACAAAAACGGCATTTTTAAGGGTTAAAATGTTCCACGGATATTTTTTGCATCAAATTTCACTAGGCGTCTTCAAAGACCAAAAGTTCGTGCAATGTATCTTAAACGAATTCTCGAAATTTCGGGCACTGAAATTTTTGAATTTCTTGAAAAGGCGTTTGGTACAAATCAAAAAAATATAAAAAATGTACTTCTGAGCTAAAAGACTATTTCAGATGTCTTCAGTAGAGTTGTATGGCGATTGTTTTCTTAGAATATATTAACCCTCTAACACTAATTTTAAGGGGCCATTTTTGTTCTTTTTTTAACTTCTACACAAAAACGGCACGTTAGAGGGTTAAAATGTTATACGAATGTTTTTTGCACCAAATTTCACTAGGGGTATTCTAAGACCAAAAAATCGTGCACTGTATGTAAAACGGGTTTTCGAAAAATTAAAAAAATTCAAGGCCCGGAATTTCGAAACCCCGTTTTACATACATTGCACAATTTTTGGTCGACTGAAGACATCTGATATTACTTTTTAGCTCAGAAGTACATAAAGTATATTTTTTTTGACTTATACCAAACGCTTTTTCAAAAAATTCAAAAACTTTATTTGGGGAGCCCGAGCTAACTTTTCAAACCCCTTTGGCAGATTTGCTCTACTAGTAGTCTACTTTCATCTCGCGTTACAAGTGATGAGCCTGGTTTTATATTTTTTTTTTTTATTTGTTGCACAGTGTAATAAGCCATCGAGTTCTTTTAGTTGCAAATCAAAAGGAACACACACTAATTTGGCATGACAAACTTTATTGAAATTTATTATAAGTTTCACAAAATTTATCCAATTCTGTTACTAATGACCTGGACCGTTTATTGTTCACAACCTTTTTTTAGTGATTTCTTGTTCTAAATAATATGAAATAAATTTTGTATATAAAAGGTGGTTTAAATTTAAGGGTCGATGTTGAATGTGAACCACACCTAAACGTCAAGTTTTTTACTGCATTTCATTCAAGGACCCTAAATAATAATTATGCTCATTTTTCAGGTACCAAAAAATTGAGCACTTTTAAGAAATATTCTATAAAAATTGCTTTTAATTATTATGTATAATGAAAATAAATATTTGTTAAACATCAATGTCGTATGTAATTAATATCTTTTTACATTGGCTCATAACTATTATGATAGATAAATATTTATTTCTCTTACAGATAACTATTACTTAAGATGTTTATTGTTTTTATTTACGATAATAATTATTTTGAATATTTTCTTGATATTCATTGTTTTATTTTTGCAGATTATGCATGTACAAATATGCATACATATTAAAATAAGTTATAACGGTGATGTTATTTCTTATTCATAACTATTAAAAATAATTAGCAATATATCTATCGAATATTAATTGTTATGTTTGAGAAATACTTGTATTTATGTTATCATGAATTTTTAAAAATAAAAATGACAAATAATAATTATTCTTAATAAATAAAAAATTAATTTATTCGTAATAATTATTTGCAATTTTTATCGAATAAAAATTGTAACTTTAAAGTCCTTGATTTAAATATAGTTTTTTATATGTGACAGTTTCAGTTAAAAGGGACCCATGGATGAAAAAAATCGATTTTTACTTTTTTGGTGATTCACAAAATAGACAATACGCTCTTTCTAATGCAGCAGTTTTGTAACTTTATTACTTTTGTCATAAGTAAGCTTTAAAATACACATCTTTGATAAGAAAAAAAAATTTTATGGTTAATTTTAAAATCGTTGTTCTCTTAAAGAACAACAACCTTTTACCTTCATTATAGAACCCCCAATATCTAAATACAATTATAAGAAAACTAATTGGAAAAAATTTCAAAATGAAATATCGCGAGCCATTGAAACATCCACACAAATACCAAACAACAAAAACCTTCGGAATCAAGAAATTGATTTACACATACAAATGCTGGATAACATCTTTTAGAACGTAATCGAAAAAGTCGTTCCAAAATATAGGGAAATAAATCCTTTTTCTAAAATTGAAACCCCAATCATAAAGAAATTGCAGTCTGAAAAAAGTAAAATTTTAACCATGATTAAAAGGCATAATAGACTTGAATATAATTTATCAGAATACAACTTAAGATTACTTAAAACAAAACTAAAATTAATATAGAAGCTTCTAAAGGATAATATTACAACAATCCTTAACAAATTTATTCAAGATAAATTATGCGGTATGGATCCTA
Organism: Pollenia angustigena; assembly: GCA_930367215.1. Classification (NCBI taxonomy): domain Eukaryota; kingdom Metazoa; phylum Arthropoda; class Insecta; order Diptera; family Polleniidae; genus Pollenia; species Pollenia angustigena. Next base: position 14,182,605 of record OV884060.1, read on the forward strand.
AGGATTCCCAAAATATGTTTTCGGAAATAAAGAAAAAGCCAGACCCTTATATATGAAGAATATAAAAATTCCGGAAAACTTTAAACATTTATTGAATAGGGCGGGCATTGACCCTCTAAAAGTAAGAAAAGACAACTCCGACAACTTTATAATAACGGATGACAAACAAATGTTAGACTAGATGACCCGTGCGAATATTTCGCACCGTTAGTTGTCATTTTTGTAACATAAAATGAAAATAATTAATAGAAATTTTAGTAACTTCAATACATTTTATTAAAAGTATAAAAATATTAGAAATCATAATATATAGCATACATATTTACATACATACATACATATGTTTAAATACTTTTATAATACTTCTTTGAATACAATGTTAGAGGTAATGACATGATCATCGTTAACTTTTTGCCCGTACGAATCCTTAATACAAACAAACAAATATTTCTAATTATTTTTCGTCATTAGTGTTAGAAATAAGCTTTAAAATGAGATATCATTCATTAAATTTGATGCGATGGTATGGGAGATATTTGCAACCGACAAAAAAAAAGTGCTTTAGAAATAATATATATAATATATATCATACATATTTACATACATACATACATATGTTTAAGTACTTTTATAATACTTCTTTGAATACAATGTTAGAGGTAACGACATGATCATCGTTAACTTTTTGCCCGTCCGAATCCTTAATACAAACAAAAATATATTTTTAATTATTTTTCGTCATTAGTGTTAGAAATAAGCTTTAAAATGAGATATCATTCATTAAATTTGATGCGGTGGTATGGGAGATATTTGCAACCGACAAAAAAAAAGTGCTTTAGAAATAATATATATAATATATATCATACATATTTACATACATACATACATATGTTTAAATACTTTTATAATACTTCTTTGAATACAATGTTAGAGGTAACGACATGATCATCGTTAACTTTTTGCCCGTCCGAATCCTTAATACAAACAAAAATATATTTCTAATTATTTTTCGTCATAAGTGTTAGAAATAAGCTTTAAAATGAGATATCATTCATTAAATTTGATGCGGTGGTATAGGAGATATTTGCAACCGACAAAAAGAAAGTGCTTTCGAAATAATATATATGATACTATGGGAGCTTACCTGGAATCAATTCATTCTCACAAACCTATTGTCCTTAATAACCAAAACCAGAATGATATTAATGACTTTTTTATTGAATTTCTAGATATAAAGAATACATTTGAAAGAGACCAATCCACAATTACTGAATTTGATGCAAAAGAGCTAACGATTTAAAGTAAACTATCATCAGGCATTGATAATGTACCGAATATTTTGCTTAAAAAAATTCCCGAATCTATGATTTTGAACTACTGCACTCTTTTCAATAATATGCTAAATAATTCATATTTTCCTAGAATTTGGAAAAGTGCTAAAGTGGTATTGCTACCAGAGATCAGCAATGAATCGTTTTTTCGGTACTCATACTGACTCATGCAATTGTAAGTATAAGTGCGTAGAAATCATTTCAACTTAAGTACTCTGATTCACTCATACTCACAAGGGAAATATTTATGAGTGCGACGTCGACATTATACGCATACTCATAAATGGCATCAGCTTGATTTATAATTTTAAGAAAATACTTACAATACTCACAATGATTCAAATCATTTAGCTCATCCATTTACCGTTTTAACACAACAGAGAAAATACACAACTTAATAATTAGCGCTGCCAGATAAATTTGCCGAAAAATCGTCCACTTCATACAAGTAACTTTAGTAAAGTGTAATTGCCAAATCGTCACTTTGCTATTTCGGGGACAAATCTGGCAGCCTCGTATTTTGCTTCGCCGATACACATTGACTTGAGTAGATTCTAAATCAAACACAACAAGTGTTGCTAAGTATGAGTACGATGAAAAAAATGAAACTTTTGAGTGAATATGAGTTTGAATAACATTGGAATAAGTATGAGTGTGTATAAGTACAAGAATTTATGAGTCATGATTTAGCTCTACTCACTTTTTCACTACTCATTGCTGATCTCTGATTGCTACCAAAGAAAGACAAAGCCGTAAGCAATCCAAGAAATTTAAGGCCAATTAGCCTTCTCCCTAACATAAGCAAAGTATTTGAAATGTGAATAAGTGACAATATAGGAGAATTCTGTAACGAAAATGGACTAAAAAGTAATAAACAGTTTGGTTTTAAATATAGACACTAGACTGGTCGCATCTTGTATGGGATTTTTTTTTTTTTTTTAAATTTAAATGTTTGCGCTGCTTTAAATATGAGGTTTGGTGTAAGAAATCAAGTCCTAATTTTTCAGCTCAATCCGACGGTGCCTAGTCGTGCCAAGTGGGGCCCAAAGTTCCCCATTTTATAAAAAAAACATCTTTTCTATCAGATCTTTATAGTAATACTAGTTGAAAAGCCGAAAATCAAAAATATGACTACGCTACGATCTTCGGCAGAGAAAGTACTTCAAGTGTGCCAAATTTCAGCTTCCTATGTCATCAGATGGCTTCAGAAAGTTGCGGAAAGAATAGTACATACATGCAAACATCCTGACATACTAAGAAAATATATATTGTATAGATAGATTAAAGTATTTGCAGTTTAATATTTTAGTATGATACGAACCAAAGATTTTTAACTAATTTTAACTAATTCGGGGTCGCTGAATCCAGTGGTGCTAGCCGTTTTTTTAGATTAGCTTTAGTTTTCGAGATATACCGTTATTTCGAAAATTAAGGATGTTGCACAACATATGTTCGCGCAACTCAAAAACGCTTTAGCTTATTGAAAAACTAAAAAAAACCGAAATTCGGCAATAAAATTTACTTTAAGAAAGTTAAACTTTTTTCTTCATATTGGCTTTGGTTTTCGAGATATACCGTTATTTCTAAAATTAGGGAGGTTGCACAACATATATTCGCGTAACTCAAAAACGCTTTAGTTTATTGAAAAACAAAAAAAACCGAAATTCCGCAATAAAATTTACTTTAAGAAAGTTAAAACTTTTTTCTTCATATTAGCTTTGGTTTTCGAGATATACCGTTATTTCGAAAATTAAGGAGGTTGCACAACATATGTTCGCGTAACTCAAAAACGCTTTAGCTTATTGAAACACTAAAAAAAAACCGAAATTCCGCAATAAAATTTACTTTAAGAAAGGTGAAACGTTTTTCTTATATGCGCAGTTGTTTTAGAAACATAATTTTTTTTTCTGGAAAAAAAAATAATTTTTTTATTAAAATTTCGGAATTTTTGTTTTTAAAAATTCATACAAAATTGAAAAATGGAGCTATGCTTCTAATTTTATAGAGTCATATAAAAAACAATATTGCAAACAAAACAAGCTATAAATGATTAAAATCTGTTCACAACTTTTGATTTTATGTATTCAAGATTTAGCTTTCTTAAAGTAAATTTTATTGCGGAATTTCGGTGTTTATTTTGTTTTTCAATAAACTAAAGCGTTTTTGAGTTACGCGAACATATGTTGTGCAACCTCCTTAATTTTCGAAATAACGGTATATCTCGAAAACCAAAGCCAATATGAAGAAAAAAATTTTGACTTTCTTAAAGTAAATTTTATTGCGGAATTTCGGTTTTTTTTTTGTTTTTCAATAAACTAAAGCGTTTTTGAGTTACGCGAATATATGTTGTGCAACCTCCCTAATTTTAGAAATAACGGTATATCTCGAAAACCAAAGCCAATATGAAGAAAAAAGTTTTAACTTTCTTAAAGTAAATTTTATAGCCGAATTTCGGGTTTTTTTTAGTTTTTCAATAAGCTAAAGCGTTTTTGAGTTGCGCGAACATATGTTGTGCAACATCCTTAATTTTCGAAATAACGGTATATCTCGAAAACTAAAGCTAACCTAAAAAAACGGCTAGCACCACTAGATTCAGCGACCCCGAATTAGTTAAAATTTGTTAAAAATCTTTCGTTCGTATCATACTAAAATATTAAACTGCAAATACTTTAATCTATCTATACAATATATATTTTCTTAGTATGTCAGGATGTTTGCATGTATGTCCTATTCTTTCCGCAACTTTCTGAAGCCATCTGATGACATAGGAAGCTGAAATTTGGCACACTTGAAGTACTTTCTCTGCCGAAGATCGTAGCGTAGTCATATTTTTGATTTTCGGCTTTTCAACTAGTATTACTATAAAGATCTGATAGAAAAGATGTTTTTTTTTATAAAATGGGGAACTTTGGGCCCCACTTGGCACGACTAGGCACCGTCGGATTGAGCTGAAAAATTAGGACTTGATTTCTTACACCAAACCTCATATTTTAAGCAGCGCAAACATGTAAATTTAAAAAAAAAAAAAATTGCGACCAGTCTAATAGACACTCTACTCTAAATGCAATTCAACTACTTAATTCAAACATTAATTGGAATTGGAATAGGAAAATGTGTACTGGTGCATGTCTAATTGACATTGAAAAAGCGTTTGATACCATATGGATCCCTGGACTTATCTTCAAACTTAACAAATACAGATTTCCTAGTCACCTAGTCATTCTTATTTATAACATGATAAGCCAAAGGAATTTTCAAGTATTTAATCAAAAATCCAAGAGCGTGAAAACTTATAATATTATAAATGGACTGCAACAGGGAACTGTCAATTCGCCCATACTTTTTAATTTATATATCCTTGAATTACTACATAAAGTAGAAAATATCATATCCTTTGCAGATGATATCATCATATATCATGCTGACAATAAAATAGCTAAAATAAACCAATGTTTACAAAAATCGTTTAACATGGTTGAAAAATATAGTGTTGATTGGAACATGAAGACAAATGCACAAAAGTGCGAAACAATCTTGTTAAGACCACCAGTAGGAAAATGCAACAATGATATAAAAAGAAACTGGAAACTTTTTGAAATCAAATCTAATTTGACAAACACTAGCATACCAAATATACAAACGGTAAAATACTTAGGAATTTACTTGGACAAGTTTCTCTATTTCAATGAACATGTAAAGTTAATTTTTATTAAGGCATTAAAAGCCTTTTTTACATACAAATCACTATTTTGCTCAAGGTTCATAAAACCTAGAATGAAATAATAATGTATCAATCATTAATTAGACTCATCATTACCTATGGCTGTCCCATATTGTTCAATATATCCCCGTCCTATATGAAAAAGATAAGAATCTTCAAAAGAAAATGCTTAAGAGCGTGTACGAATCTAAATAGGACATAGCAAAGCAATTTTATAAAGCACGTGTCCAACAGAAAATTATACAACTCTTCCAATATTGCAAGAATAGACAATTTTATAATATTTTTAATAATGGCTGCTTACTACTCCGATGGAGAGTACATAGCCAAAACTTAAGTAACGGAGTTTGTACCGTCCGAGGCCTTTTTATACATTGATAGCAAATGTGCTATTCAGAACGAAAATGGAGTTCCAATCTTCTACCATAATTTTAGAAGATCAAATATTAAAGCAGTTAACTGCAATCATACTAACAACAATACCAGATTCGACATGAGTATTTCAAAAAAAGATCTAATGATTCGTAATCATAAATCTAAAAACTATTGGTGGATAAATTGAACACTAACCCATTTTCCCTTTTTTTATAACATGACATTGACCTTACCTAATTATAACAAGGTAATGTTTTTTAAAACCATTTTTCATTACATAAAAACAAAATAAAATAAACAAACTATCCATTGGAAAGTAATAGCCATAATTACATTATTGCTAAAACCAAATAAAACCAAATAACTAAAAGAAAATACTGGAGAGCTCGATTAAGGGACTTTGTATTATAAGATTAAAATTGTATAGTAGTAACTATTGTTTATTGTAGTTTGAGTTTATATATATTCTTTGTAATAGTTTTTGTAACTAAGAAAATATGACTTAAGAAATCAACTCAATTTGTATACTTTCGGCAAAAAATTCTAGGACTTCTATGCCGATTCTGTTAAAGAACTCCAAAAAATACTGAAATCTTAAATTAATATTTAGGTTAGGTTAGGTTAGAGTGGCCGATCACAAAGACCCCGCATAGACCACAATTGTACGATAACCCACAGAAGAATGTGAAAAGGTCAGTCAGATGTGATGGTATCCAGAGTACCCCACACTCTCTTGACGAATGCCAGGAGTCTCATTAGCCCAATTCCAGAGACTTCCCCGAGATCTTCGAGATAATGATCTCCCAGACAGTTCGCCCTGGAGCGCAAGAGTGCCGGACAGTAGCATAGCAAGTGCTCTACCGTCTCCTTTTCCCCTGGTACCCCACAAAATCTACAATTGTCACTATTCAACCGCCCCGCCCTATAGGCGTATACCGCAGTCCAACAATGACCCGTTATAAAACCTATCAGAAGTCTACAGTCCCTTCTCGATAGCGAGAGAAGAATTCTCGACGACTCCGGATCGTAGGATCCCCACATTACCTTGGAAACCCTGCACGTTCTTGTGTTTTCCCAAATCGCCTCTGATCTCCCCCGTATAGCAGAGTCCGTATCTCTCCTTAAATTCTGAATTGGAGCCGGGATGACCACCATCCTATCGTGTGGTAAACGGGCCCCCCGTTTCGCCAATTCGTCCACCTCTTCGTTGCCCTCTATGCCCTGGTGACCGTGAGCCCAGTAGATATGCACTCTCCACTCTCCTCTATTGACACAGAGTCTATCTATCGAGTCCCTGCACTCCTGGACGACAGAGGAGCATGAGTATTATTAATTAATATTTAGTTACTCTAAAAAAAAATAGTTAAATGTACTGTACTAAACTTAAGTAATTTCGGGGAGTTCCAATAAAATAATATTTTTTCTCAGTAATATTATTTAATAATATTTTTTCTCAGTAATATTATTTACCAACAATAATCTCCCTTTTTTCTCGTGTTAATAAAAAAAACTACTGGGTGTGGAAAGAATATATTAAAAAACCAACTGCCAATTTTTGAGCAAGAAAAACAGGTAAAAACAGTTTTTTTATTTAACAGTTTAGCAAATTAGAAATCGGCGAATTTTTTTAACATACCTACTTCAAACGCCGTAAAATAAACGCATTAAAAAAATTTTTGAGAAAAACTCGTCTAAAACCTCAACAAAACGGCTATCACCATTATTATCATTATTTTTATATTTAAAAAAAATTAAATCCGCCGATTTTTTTTTATTACCTACTAGCTGGCCGCCCCGGCTTCGCTCGGTAGCTGATTACTAATAACCGATGGAGCCGTTTTCTGATTTTAGGTAAATCGAAAAAAGTGGGCGTAAAAGTGGGTTTCCGTACAAACCTAAGTTGGACCATGGCGATAATTTTAAAGAAAAAATCGTCCAAATCGGTCAAGCCGTTCTCAAGTTATGCAATTAGCAACAGACAACATATCATTTTTATTTATATAGAAGAAGGAGATAAAAAAAAAAAACTTAAAAACAAAAGTTGAGAAAAAGTCAAAAAATTGAAATTTGGGCGCCTCGAAAATGATTTGTTTTAAATGTCGTAGCTGAACTTTTTTCTCTCATGCCAAAAGCTATCGAAAAATCGATGGCACAATATCGACTGCTTAATTCCAAAATTTAGAGCTTTTCCATCAATAAAACTTAAGTATAATTTGTAAAATGTCTCGATACTATTTCCTTTTTCGAGCTCTACGTTTAAAATTGTTAAATTTGCAATTTTTCAAATATAACTTTTTCGGTTTCTTTTACATATTCAAGTTTTTTTGAGCGGCTACACCTATTAGAGTCTAAAGATTCCTGAAGATTCTATCAGTATAAGTAGACGGATAATAGCCCGTCAGGTTCAGTGAGTTTGCCTTGAATTGCGATTGGCCAGTGCTTCTATAATTAACATAGCTTCCATTTTTTTTTTTTTGGCTTGATTTCATTACGACGCGTCGGCAAAGTTTTCTCCTCTAATGAAGCTACATCTGGGTCTTTAATTAATTCTTTCAAAACAGCATCTTAATCTTTACTGCTGCACGAAGATATAAAGTGATTTTATGGCTCCACGAAAAGCCCCCCAATGAAATAACGCCCAAACGAGAAATGAAATATTCCCCAATTTTTTTTTCATACATTTTTGGGTGTTATTTCATATGAAAAAACTCCCAATTTTTTTGGGCCGTTTTTCATTTTTTTTGGGAATTATTTCATTCTTCATTTGGGGTTTTCAAATTATGAAATAATCTCCAATGAAATAACACCCAACAAATTTTTTAAATTCGGGGCTTGTTTCATAGCGTGTTTAATTTGGGTGTTATTTCATTTTTAATTCGGAGGTTATTTCATTTTTAACACCAAAGTTAAGTATTGAAATCTGGCTTCGCATACTAAAGTTTTTCTACGTGACTTAGGGATTTTTTCCTCCAGTAGGACGCGGCAGGTGGCTTCGCTGAATGAAGTTTTCCTGCGTGCGTCACAAGAATAAAAAAATGTTTTTCAATGATAACTAAGGATTTTGCCTTTTACAGAATGTTGACACCATGCGTAACACTATTCTGGAAAAGTATGGCTTTGTCTCTCATTTGTGAAACAAAATATGGCTATATCTCTCATTTCGCAAAATTTTAAATATGACCTTACCTCTCAATGATTGGGCGATAAGACCATAACGGCTTTATCTCCCATTCAGTTGAGCAATAAAGCCATTATGGCCTTACCTCCCATGGTTAAAAAGCACCCCCCCCCCCCCCCCGTGTAAAGGCCAAACGTAGAAGGCAAATTGTCTTCCGAACTGCAAAAATAGAGCAGGGCTACAAGGATATACGGGCGGGTAAAATAACTACAGCAATATTTTTGAACCGAATATAACCTTATTATTAAGAAGACGCCTGCAGGCCTCCACACGATTCATTTCAATAATTTTGCGACTTTGCTGTTGGTCCATATTGACTTCATGAAATCCTTGGTGAAACTGACTCTTTTATGAATTTTGGGGATAATTTCATTTTTGTTGCTGATGGGGTTAATTTCATTGGGGGTTATTTAATTTTCATCATTGGGTGTTATTTCATATGAAATAACATCAAAATATTGGGGGTTGTTTCGTTTTCGTTTTGGGGTTTATTTCATTTATTTTTCGATGTTATTTCATTCACTGCTTTTGGGTGTTATTTCCTATTTTTTGGGGATTATTTCATTGGGGGCTATTTCCTGGGTGTTATTTCATTGGGGGGCTTTTCGTGGAGCCGATTTTATCACCTGTTAATGATGACAAATATTCTGCCTCATTTCAATGTTCGCGTTCCAATTTTTCTGAGAATGGGAGTTTCTTTCGTCCAATATAAGATATTATGAAAGTTATTGTTAAATAACTACTAATTAAGCCAATCAGAATATTTTTGCTGGAATCTATCACACCTTCATCAACATTTTGATTTTACTCTTTTAAATCTTCATCTGTAATATTTTTGTATTCAATTTAATGTATCAAATAGTCAAAGATAACTTGCTTTCTTCTTATATACATAGTTTAGCGCTATTAGAGATGTCTTGTCCTAAAAAAAATCAATATCTCAGAAAACTCAAAGATGCTCAAAATAAACACCCAAGGAATAGTTATTGCTATTAAAAAATTAAAGTGGGCAAATCTGGACAGCTTATAACCTCGAAATACACCCAAATTGGTATGTGGTACACTTTTTTTGGACGGCCACACCAAATAAGACGACATCACAACAACCACTTCAGCAACTGCTGGATTGGCGAACGCAGTTCTAAGCCTCAAGCAATACAAAGCCCCAGCATCTGATAGCAGCATCTCCACTCTGTTCACATGATCTATGCAGGATTATTGGGGTCAGAAACCAGCTTGCTCACTGTGTAGGTTAAAAATGTGTCATATAACTTTGTTAGCTTTTTTGAAGAGTGTGATACCACGCCAGTTCCTACATTGAGATAAATCTCCTTTTTTGCGATTTTAACCTTGAGCCCTTCCTTAAAATGATAAGGTGAGCACTTGTTTGTCGTGTAGCTTTTACCAGCACGGGGGAGATGTTGTCTTTTACTCGGTTTATTAAGCCATAACACAATTGATAATTGTATTTGTAATATTTAAAATAAAATAAAACAAATTACTATGGCCTAAACAAATTCATAATATTTTTGAGTTTTTCTACAAAATTAACTTAAATTCCATTTAATTTTTTTAATTAATTCAAAATCAAACTAAATGCAAAGTTTAAAGAACTCTTCCAATTTTTTTTAAAACCTACAAAAAAAAATTCCAACTTAAAAATATTGCCAGCAACATTTTTGTTTTAAGGTTTTTTTTTTATCCTACAACTCAAGTACTCTGTCATTTATCATTTACTAGGCCTAACTATAAAAGCCCACAAGATTTTTAAATGTATCAGATTCAGATTTCTAGCAACAAAAAAAATGATATATAAAACAAATTTTAGCACAAGGTTCATATGGGTGGTTGAGTATGAAACGGAACACGCAGAACCATTAAAAATACACAAAATCTCACAATGGATAAAAAATTTTGTTAAAAAGCTGCAAAAAAATAATATAAAATACAAAAAAATAAAATAAATAAACCTAAAAAGTATTGACAAAAAAAGATCGCCTAAAAAAATTATATATAAAAAATGTATGTAGACAACAACACACAGCAATGGCTGCATACAATACGAAATCACCAAAAACGAAAACTAAAGTTGGCGTCAGCATATTGCATACAAAAAAAAAGAAGAGAAAATAACGAAAAAATGCGTTTTTTACGAAAACATTTTTTATAGCAAACCCAGATAAGCAGCAGAATGGTTAAACCTACTCGATTTTTTTGTTCACAAAAAAAAATATAAAAAAAAAATCGTGCAAATACACACACTTGCTTGCATACAGTTTAAGTATTGTATAGGCTCCGCCCTTGTGTATGTATAAATACAAAACACTATTCTACACACACACCACTCCACATACACACTACTATACACTCACACTCAAACTTATACTCATACGCTTGTTACACTCCTACTCACACTCTGATTCGTATTCGTATTCAAAAGCAGGCATGCGACAGGCTCTCCTCTGTAACAAACAACCTGCAAAGTATGCTATAGTTTTTGAACTTTTTTTTAATATTTTGCGTTTTGTAAAAAACATAAAGCGTGGAAGGGGTTGAGGATTTTTCTTATCAATCGCACTCATTTTTTAAATGCCTTATAGTTCTAGTAGAGGGCTAAACCAAAAACTAAAAAAAAAATTCACAGCCTATTTTTAGGCTCTAAGGGGTTATTTATACATTTATTTTTCCTTCTTCCCTTGTTGTTTTGTCCTTCTCGTTGTTTTGTGTCATAGAAAAATGCAATTAAATGCTTTAGCCTTCTGCACTTTTTGCTTCTTTTCAATATTTTGCCCCTTACTTAACGAAGTGGGGATAGCAGAAATAATAAAAATTAAACAACAGCAACAACTAGAGTGATTTCTATTTAATTTAGTTTTTTGTTGGTTTTTCTTTTAAGAGTTTAGAAAAACTTAGTTTTTAGTTCTTTTATTATACTAGAATTGTTATTGTATTGCAGGCTTTTGTTTGTTGCGAGTTAAATGCTGCATTTGGTTTTACGTTTTACGTTTTCTTTTCTTTTTTTTCTACTACTTTTTCATTTTACACATTTTTTTAACGTTTATTTATGCTGTGTTGTATTAACCTTATTTTTGTTTTTTTTGTAAACTATTCAGTGTTTCATTTTTATTTCGAGTTTTTTCTAATTTCTCTTAACTGCTGGGTTATAAGATAATGAAAAAATTCTAGTCAAGACCACATATTACAAATGTACCATGAAAATTGTTAAATCTTTTATAAGTGGGGTAGAAAAGGGGGAGGGGGGAGAAATAAATGAGAAAATAACAAAAGAAAGTCTTCAAATGTTTTAGATGTAATTCAGACTTGAAATAAGTTTAAGGTAAAGCAAGTAATCCTATGAATTTGAGTCTTAAATTAAACGTTAACCAAACTTTAAGGAACGGGATTTTTCTCAGAGGTTCAAAGATCTCTGTCTGCTTTTCATTTGGTGATAGCAAGAACCGATTCATCTGTTGCAAATTCAAGCAACTCATGGCTTGTAGTCTCTAACCAAGTGTTCCCAGGTATCGTATTTTAAGGAACCGCTTAAAAACAGGCTTTGCTGTTTACATCATGTAAGCAATACAAACTTCTAAAACTGTTATACTAGAATACATATAGACAAAAGAGTCAAACAACTTTGAAAAATGAAGAGAAGTACAGAATCATTCAATAGTTTACCCAAGTGCCCCGGTTGGCTAGCTGGTAGCGAGCTAGTCTATCAGCGCCGCCAGAGACTCTGGTTTCTTTCCTGCAGACAAGCATAGAGCTTCGCGGGATAAGCTTAGAAAATGAAAAAAAAAAAAATAAAATTAAATAAAGTAAACAATGGAATTTTGAAGTTAATCATAAAAAAGATATACCGAGGGTTATTTTTCAAATAGAGCTATCTGCAAATTTTCAAAAATGTGTTTTTTATAGAAATGAGTTCACTAACTTAAGGGTCATCTGTCATTTAAATTTGGAAACGGGTCTTAGTATTCGTATTGCACAATTATTATAAACATATCGGGACATACAAACTCGAACGAGTCGCCCAAAATTGGACCGTCCGAAAGGACAACCTCAGACAAAGTAATGGCCAATATTTACATGATACAGTTTATACAAATAAAACTATTAAGCGAATTTATTTGTATATTATCTTTAGTTTTTTTTTAAACCTTTGGATGAAGTTTCCCGATAATCTGGCCTAGACAACCAGTGAAATGCGCATAGGAATAGCTTATCCCATCAATAATAAATTTCTGTGTTTTTATCAAAATTAAAAAATTTATTTATTGAAATTAAGCACGACAAACAAAATATTGTGGATAATTCACAATAAAATCTTTCAAACAAATTATGATAAATTTGAGTCTTATATTTCCAAAATACTAGACCAATTATAAATTATGAAGAACTCGGCAAGCGCATTTCACTTAAAAATTATTTTTAGCATCCAACTAAAATTAAGAACTATGGATCGTTTTTGGTTTTTGTTATATCCGAGACCTAATTTTGGAACCTATAGCACCTCTCCTGCTATAGAGGTCAAATCCAAGACTTAAACTCAACTACAACTTTTTAATTATTAACTCAAATTGCATTCCAATCGGACAAACCGTTTTTAAAATATAGAATTATTTCCATTTTTTGCCTAATTTCCCACACTGTGCAGCGATCATATAAATAGAAGCGAAACCCTTACAATCTGTCCCAGGTTCTTTTCAACTAAGCAAACGGATGCATTTTCAAAGCATTGAAGTCTGCTTTTTCGCAAGAATATCATTATTTTTATGATAATTTAAAATATATGTGGAAAAAGTTTAATAATTTATTGCTTTTCAATAGACGTTAGTGTAAAGTTTTAACTTTATTTCGAGTACTGTTAACATGATTACGCGTTTCTTTAAATTTTACTTATTATTTTAATAAAAATTCGTGTAACTAAAACTAAAGTCTCACATAGTTTTCATTACAGCTCATTTTCATTTTTGTTCAAATAGTGCTATCTGCTTATTTCAATGTTCAAATCGATAAAATTTTAATTTGTAAATAGTGCTATCAGACATATAAGCGCGAATATCTAGAATTAAGAAAAAAATTAACATATGTATGATTTATGGCCAATTTTTAGGATTGATATTAAAACACATTTATTTTTAAAATCGTTTTAAGTACAAAATTCTCTTCTTCACTAAAAACTTAAGTGAAACTTAAGTCACCGATGTGGTACACTTAATTTCAACTTAAGTTTCCATTGTAATATTTTAGCAAGGTGGCCTCAATATCACAACAATACAACAACAACAGGCAAAGCATTAACAGTCAGCTGTTTTTTTCAGACCACCTTGTAAATAAATACACTTTCTTATATATTTTTTTTTTGTATTTAGTAGTGCTACCATACTTTTATCTTAATTAAATAAGACTTTTCAAATAAAACTCAAAAAACCAATCTGTTTTAAATCCGATTTAAGTTTGTTATGAAAACTAACTTAGTATTGATTAAAATACTATCCTGAAAATTGGGCATAAGACGTTGTTTTTTCATAACATTGTTATATAAAGTTTAGTTAATACTCTTAGAGATATCGAAAAAATAAGTTTTTTTGCTCTCCTGTAAAATTGTGATTTTGCTGATAGCACTATTTGAAAAATAACCCTCAGTAAATATCATTAAATATAATAAAAATTAGAAATTGGGAATTGGGAATAAAGTCATTTCTGAAAAATTAAAAGAATAGAACTATTACAAAAAAGCTTTACAAAATACATAACTGAAATTTAACTCATAGAATAAATTCGAAAAAATGAAAAAAATGTTTATAATAATATAATAAAAATTATTAAATATTCGAGACTGTTCTAGAAATCGAAATGAAGTGGATTTAAACTCGAGCAAATTTTAAAAAAAATTGTTATTGATAATCATTTATTCTTGACTGACCTGAGATTCGAACCCAGGCGGCTGGTTACCCAAACATGTTTCGATCGCTATCACTCGATCTCCTCAGAACGATATTAATTTCACTTCATTTTGATTTTTAGAACATGCCCGATTGTAAAGAAATGAAGTATTTTTGAAATATTTTTTTATCCACACCACATTAGTGGAGAGGGTATTATGCGTATGTGCTGATGCTTGTAACACACATCAAGATATTTTTGAAGTATACCGATCGACTCATAATCACTTTTTAAATCGATCTAACGATGTTCGTACGTCCGGCTGCCTGTACATGTTCATCTTGTTCGGAAAGTACAGGTCGCAATATTGACGACAGTTTTACGAAATATGGTGCATCGGTTCTAATTCCCACAAGGACTAAGCCTATTAAAAATGGTGGGAATTGGTGTATAATTTCAAGTATCTTTCCTAAATTGAGTCTTTATGCTCATACACCTTCTTATTATGTTGGTATTTAGATTAAATTTTGTCCGAACTTATTTTATTGCAATCTTAATCATCTTTAAAAGCTTTATTGGAATCGGTTCATATATGACCACAGCTCCCATACAAATATGTACTGTAACGAGCAAAGACACCCAATTCGTTTTACTCGCCCCAGAAGTCTATTCGCTACATTAAACAATGGAATACAGAGATGCAGTAAAGTAAGTGAATGAACTCTTAACAAGTCTTATAAAAAAATAACATTTCAAGTACCACGGCATTCCCTTACTGCGAAGCAGATTTGTAAGGGAGAATACAATTAAATAGCTGAAAATCTGATAGCTACACTCCCAAGTTTTTATAGCTCACAAGTTTTTATATGTGTTAAAAATCGATTGCTTCATAGTGGGAACTCACCAACCTGCTTCGAGTGGAGCTCAATTTTTTATTGGGTAGCTACCAAATATGAAGAGGAAACGCTGACGGACCTCTTAAAGTTGCAGACCCAGCATTAGGATACTTTATCAGCGACCGCAAGTACTAACCCTAGAGATATTCCTCTCTATTAGGCGGGTGGAAGAATTCAGAAATGAAATAAGTCCCCAAAGGAATGAAGTAACTCCCCAAACTAATATGAAATAACACCCCATTTCTTTGAGGACTTGTTTCATATGAAATAATTCCCCAATTCTTAAAATGAAATAAAACCCCAATAATTTATCAATAAATTCCTAAAAATTGGGGAGTTATTTCATTGGAAATAAGTCCCCATTTCCTGAAATGAAATAAATCCCCAAAAAGTATATAAAACATCCAATCAATTCAAAATAACTCCCTAAAATAAATAATGAAATAAGTCCCTAAAAAAATGAAATAAGTCCCCGGAAAACGTTGTTGTTGTTTCCTGTATATTTTTTTGGGGAGTAATTTCATTTTTTTTTTTTTGGGAGTTATTTCGTGGGGAGTTATTTCATGCCGCCGTAGTTAATAACGCCAAAAAAAAAATTTGTTAAATATACCCCAAACATTTTTTTCAAATCTTAACATATTTTTGAGCTGAATTTAATCAAAAAACGAACATAATTAGATGGTTTATTATAAATGCCTTTTTTTATTAATTTTTATATTTCGTATAAAATTAAGCTAAAAATTACATTTATCTCTAATGAAAACCTGCTTTGGCTTACAGTTGTAGAGAAAAAATTATATCTAGATGGCGATATTAACGCTACACGTTGAGTATACAGATAGATATTAACAACAGAGAAGTTATCAGAGAATTCGCAGCGAAAGCACTTGTAGGCATCTAAAAAAAATTTAACATGTACAAAAATATGCTTCAAAAAGTTGAAATATGCACTAAGAACTTAAAAAATGCTGCAAAAAGGCTTTCACCCGAATTATGCAAAAAAATGTTGCGAATGCTTAAATATGCAAGAACATGCACTAACAAATCGATGACAAATCGAAATGAAGTGGAATTGAAATTGAACGAGATTTTGATTTCAATTACTATTTACAAAATTACTGTAGTTTTTCCTGTTTTTAAGAGCTGTTCTTGTAATATAATTGGTACTCAAAGTATGAAGTATAGAAAAAGGAATATTTTTATGAAAATTTGTTTGGTTTTAAATCCACATCATTTCGATTTTCAGAACATAATCGAATATTTCTTAAGTGTTTCCTTTCTAAATTATAAATTGTTAAAGTAAATAGAACGTATGAGTAATATTATTAAAAATTTAATAGTACTTATACGCTTAGATCTTTTTTAATTGTAAATGTTTTTAATTTCTTTCTAAATCAATTTTAATAAACAGTTTGTTTCTTTTTAATTTCGCCTAATTGCCTACATGGACATATAAAACTAAAAGAAAACAGTACAACATAAAGCATTTCCACTATTTTATCAATCAAATTTTTAATTTGCCAGCGATTCTTTTTAATTTTCTCTATTTTACTCTTTCTCTCTCACTTTCCGTCCTATTGCTATTTTATGTTCCGGTTGCTATTGCTACTTTGTATCGTTTTTAACGTCCGTTGAAATAAATAAAATACAATTCTGTAAAGGCTTAACAAATTGTTCACTAATTAAATGATAGACAGTTTTAATTAACAAACAGAAAAATTGGACTAAAAAAGTACCACAAACTGAAAAAATAGCAACAAAAAAAAAAAAGGAAAATTAAAACTATAGCCAAAGTACAAAAAACAATTTGTAGTGGTAAAATTTATTTTTTAAATACAGAAAGATAAATATATTATTGGATTCATGTAGATTCACTGAGATAAAGGAAATTAATTAAAAGTTTAAAGACAAATAACTGGAAAATCGCTTTTGTAAGAAAGAGTAAAATTGTTTCTTAAAGCTAAAATTTTCAACAAAATTTTGCTTGCGATTGCTATATTTTGACTCTAAAACTTTTCTTTCTACTTATCTGTTTTAAACTACAGTCGAAAGGGTCGAAAATCAAATGATCGAGAGTTCATATAAGCACGAGTCTTTGGTTTCAAAACCCGATCCCATTTACATTGCCAGTTTTTATTTTATTTTTACTTTGAGCCAACACTAAGTGGATGTCTCCTATTAACGCCATACAATGTGTTGGTATTAGGAAAAAAGTTTATGAGGAGAAGGAAAGAGGAAGTAGTGTTTGTGGACAATAAATTTAAATTTTACGAAATTAGAGCCGACTGGGCAGACTTCTGCCGCGAGTCCATTCCACATACGGCTAGTTCGACCGAGAAACGAATTTTCTCTGTATTGCGATGTACGATACATTGGACAGTCGGCAACGAAAGCATATAATCCGCTGGAAAGGTGAGTACTACAGGCATGCCATATAGCCTTATTTCTCAATCCATTGAGCAATAAGGCCATATGACTTTATTTCCCTGTAAGGAGCGAAATAAAGCCATACATGGCCTTTTCCCCATTTAAATTTTTTTCTTTTAATATAATTCTAATTTATTTAAAATTTGTTTTGTTGTTTCTTTCTCTGGGTGTATGTATTAAAAATATAACGTAAACACTTTTGGGCGCAAGGATTTTCTCCTCTATGGTATAACAAATACCGACTTCGCTAACTAAAGATTCTCTGCATAGCCCGCCTTCGGGCGGAATGCAAGGATTTTCTCCTCTATGGTATAACAATAACGGGCTTCGCTTACTAAAGCTTCTCTGCATAGCCGCATAGGCGCAAGGATTTTCTTCTCTATGGTATAACAAATACCGGCTACGCTAACTAAAGCTTCTCTGCATAGCCGGCCTTCGGCCGGGCGCAAGGATTTTCTCCTCTATGGTATAACAAATACCGGCTACGCTAACTAAAGCTTCTCTGCATAGCCGGACTTGGGACGGGCGCAAGAATTTTCTACTTAATGGTACAACAAGTACCGGTTTCACCAAGTAAAGGTTCTAAAATCTGCCTTGTTTTCTAACGAAAGCCGACTACGCAGAGAAGCTTTAGTAAGCGAAGCAGGTATTTGTAAGGGTGTGAAGATAAATTCGTCAGTTAAATACGTCCTACAGTTATTTTAAATACGTTCCACACGCTGTTAAACGAATTGCTAAAACAAACAAATTTTCTTTTTGTAAACAAAAACCAATATAATTATTAAAATTAAAAACAATAACAAACTGAAATTTTTATTAAAAAGATAATTTTTTTTCATTAAAAAAGTATTTTCATAGATGTTCAATTATAAAAGGGTCAAATATAGATTATTCCCATGGATATTTCGAGAAGACATGAATCGGGGTACCGGGAGAGTGGAAGTAGCCTAGGACTAGTAGATTCCAGCACTATAATTTCTACGTCCAGATTCGTCCCGATATCGGAGATATATAATTTTGAAAAATTTGGTTTTTCATTGACTTAGTATGAAAAATATGGTAATTTTCACGTCCAAGAAATAGGTATTTAGGGAAGACATGAATCGGGGTACCGGGAGAGTGGAAATAGCCTAGGACTAGTAGATTCCAGCACTATAATTTCTACGTCCAGATTCGTCCCGATATCGGAGATATATAATTTTGAAAAATTTGGTTTTTCCTTGACTTAGTATAAAAAATATGGTAATTTTCAAGTCCAAAAAATAGGTATTTCGAGAAGACATGAATCGGGGTACCGGGAGAGTGGAAGTAGCCTAGGACTAGTAGATTCCAGCACTATAATTTCTACGTCCAGATTCGTCCTGATATCGGAGATATATAATTTTGAAAAATTTGGTTTTTCATTGACTTAGTATGAAAAATATGGTAATTTTCAAGTCCAAAAAATAGGTATTTCGAGAAGACATGAATCGGGGTACCGGGAGAGTGGAAGTAGCCTAGGACTAGTAGATTCCAGCACTATAATTTCTACGTCCAGATTCGTCCCGATATCGGAGATATATAATTTTGAAAAATTTGGTTTTACATTGACTTAGTATGAAAAATATGGTAATTTTCACGTCCAAGAAATAGGTATTTAGGGAAGACATGAATCGGGGTACCGGGAGAGTGGAAGTAGCCTAGGACCAGTAGATTCCAGCACTATAATTTCTACGTCCAGATTCGTCCCGATATCGGAGATATATAATTTTGAAAAATTTGGTTTTTCATTGACTTAGTATGAAAAATATGGTAATTTTCAAGTCCAAAAAATAGGTATTTCGAGAAGACATGAATCGGGGTACCGCGAGAGTGGAAGTAGCCTAGAACTAGTAGATTCCAGCACTATAATTTCTACGTCCAGATTCGTCCCGATATCGGAGATATATAATTTTGAAAATTTGGTTTTTCATTGACTTAGTATGAAAAATATGGTAATTTTCAAATCCAAAAAATTGGTATTTCGAGAAGACAATTTTTCAAAATTATATATCTCCGATATCGGGACGAATCTGGACGTAGAAATTATAGTGCTGGAATCTACAAGTCCTAGGCTACTTCCAGTCTCCCGGTACCCCGATTCATGTCTTCTCGAAATACCTATTTTTTGGACTTGAAAATTACCATATTTTTCATACTAAGTCAAGGAAAAACCAAATTTTTCAAAATTATATATCTCCGATATCGGGACGAATCTGGACGTAGAAATTATAGTGCTGGAATCTACTAGTCCTAGGCTACTTCCACTCTCCCGGTACCCCGATTCATGTCTTCCCTAAATACCTATTTCTTGGACGTGAAAATTACCATATTTTTCATACTAAGTCAATGTAAAACCAAATTTTTCAAAATTATATATCTCCGATATCGGGACGAATCTGGACGTAGAAATTATAGTGCTGGAATCTACTAGTCCTAGGCTACTTCCACTCTCCCGGTACCCCGATTCATGTCTTCTCGAAATACCTATTTTTTGGATTTGAAAATTACCATATTTTTCATACTAAGTCAATGAAAAACCAAATTTTTCAAAATTATATATCTCCGATATCGGGACGAATCTGGACGTAGAAATTATAGTGCTGGAATCTACTAGTTCTAGGCTACTTCCACTCTCCCGGTACCCCGATTCATGTCTTCTTGAAATACCTATTTTTTGGATTTGAAAATTACCATATTTTTCATACTAAGTCAATGAAAAACCAAATTTTTCAAAATTATATATCTCCGATATCGGGATGAATCTGGACGTAGAAATTATAGTGCTGGAATCTACTAGTCCTAGGCTAATTCCACTCTCCCGGTACCCCGATTCATGTCTTCTCGAAATACCTATTTTTTGGACTTGAAAATTACCATATTTTTCATACTAAGTCAATGAAAAACCAAATTTTTCAAAATTATATATATCCGATATCGGGACGAATCTGGACGTAGAAATTATAGTGCTGGAATCTACTAGTCCTAGGCTACTTCCACTCTCCCGGTACCCCGATTCATGTCTTCTCGAAATACCTATTTTTTGGACTTGAAAATTACCATATTTTTCATACTAAGTCAATGAAAAACCAAATTTTCAAAATTATATATCTCCGATATCGGGACGAATCTGGACGTAGAAATTATAGTGCTGGAATCTACTAGTCCTAGGCTACTTCCACTCTCCCGGTACCCCGATTCATGTCTTCTTGAAATACCTATTTTTTGGATTTGAAAATTACCATATTTTTCATACTAAGTCAATGAAAAACCAAATTTTTCAAAATTATATATCTCCGATATCGGGACGAATCTGGACGTAGAAATTATAGTGCTGGAATCTACTAGTCCTAGGCTACTTCCACTCTCCCGGTACCCCGATTCATGTCTTCTCGAAATACCTATTTTTTGGACTTGAAAATTACCATATTTTTCATACTAAGTCAATGAAAAACCAAATTTTTCAAAATTATATATCTCCGATATCGGGACGAATCTGGACGTAGAAATTATAGTGCTGGAATCTACTAGTCCTAGGCTACTTCCACTCTCCCGGTACCCCGATTCATGTCTTCCCTAAATACCTATTTTTTGGACTTGAAAATTACCATATTTTTCATACTAAGTCAAGGAAAAACCAAATTTTTCAAAATTATATATCTTCGATATCGGGACGAATCTGGACGTAGAAATTATAGTGCTGGAATCTACTAGTCCTAGGCTACTTCCACTCTCCCGGTACCCCGATTCATGTCTTCTCGAAATACCTATTTTTTGGACTTGAAAATTACCATATTTTTCATACTAAGTCAATGAAAAACCAAATTTTTCAAAATTATATATCTCCGATATCGGGACGAATCTGGACGTAGAAATTATAGTGCTGGATTCTACTAGTCCTAGGCTACTTCCACTCTCCCGGTACCCCGATTCATGTCTTCCCTAAATACCTATTTTTTGGACTTGAAAATTACCATATTTTTCATACTAAGTCAATGAAAAACCAAATTTTTCAAAATTATATATCTCCGATATCGGGACGAATCTGGCCGTAGAAATTATAGTGCTGGAATCTACTAGTCCTAGGCTACTTCCACTCTCCCGGTACCCCGATTCATGTCTTCTCGAAATACCTATTTTTTGGACTTGAAAATTACCATATTTTTCATACTAAGTCAATGAAAAACCAAATTTTTCAAAATTATATATCTCCGATATCGGGACGAATCTGGACGTAGAAATTATAGTGCTGGAATCTACTAGTCCTAGGCTACTTCCACTCTCCCGGTACCCCGATTCATGTCTTCTCGAAATACCTATTTTTTGGACTTGAAAATTACCATATTTTTCATACTAAGTCAAGGAAAAACCAAATTTTTCAAAATTATATATCTCCGATATCGGGACGAATCTGGACGTAGAAATTATAGTGCTGGAATCTACTAGTCCTAGGCTACTTCCACTCTCCCGGTACCCCGATTCATGTCTTCTCGAAATACCTATTTTTTGGACTTGAAAATTACCATATTTTTCATACTAAGTCAATGAAAAACCAAATTTTTCAAAATTATATATCTCCGATATCGGGACGAATCTGGACGTAGAAATTATAGTGCTGGAATCTACTAGTCCTAGGCTACTTCCACTTTCCCGGTACCCCGATTCATGTCTTCTCGAAATATCCATGGGAACAATCTATATTTGACCCTTTTAAAATTGAACTTCTATGAAAATACTTTTTTAATGAAAAAAAATTATCTTTTTAATAAAAATTTCAGTTTGTTTTTTATTGAAAAAATGTTATTGTTTTTAATTTTAATAATTATATTGGTTTTTGTTTACAAAAAGAAAATTTGTTTGTTTTAGCAATTCGTTTAACAGCGTGTGGAACGTATTTAAAATAACTGTAGGACGTATTTAACTGACGAATTTATCTTCACACCCTTGGTATTTGTTATACCATAGAGGAGAAAATCCTTGCGCCCGGCCAAAGGCCAGCTATGCTTTGGAGTTTGTAAACATCTTGTGGTGTGCCCGCCACGATCGCCCGCCGGACGCGCTCCCTCCCCTCCTCCTTCCAACTGTACCATATTTTTTCAACACTTGACAATGGCAACTCATTCTTTTGGCAATTTGTAACCATAACATTTACACTGTGATGGCGTTATTTTCACTTTGGTTATTAAGCGATTATGGGGTTATTGCACTTGGATGGTGGTAATAAAGCCATATGGCTTTATTTCTGAATTCATTGTAAAATAAGGCCATATGGCTTTATTTCCTATGGCTTTATTACACGGCACTAACCAATACACTCGAATGCTTGTTTCGAGGACATCAGACGAAGTAAAGTTGTTCTTGCACCGTTTTAAGAAACCAAGACACTTGAATGCTTCTTTCGACACTTTATCAACATGTTTGGTTCCAACGAACATAACATAAGCTTTTCATGCTAAATAACCATCCGGCCCAGGGACTTGTAAAAATAAAACATAAATTTCTTTATGTTTTATTTTGTTTTTTTTATATTTTTTTTTCTTTTCATTACGAAAAATTCATATTATAGTGTCTCAGTGAGAACGATGCTTTTCAAATAATTTCAAATTAACTAGGGAACCAAAGTATATGGCTTTTTTCCAATTTATTTTTTTTTTTTTTTTTGGACGGATCTGGCAAACTGATCAAATGTCAATCAAGAGTTGACTGCATAATTTCTACAATTTTGATCTTTGATTCTGGGTCCTTAAGAGTAGTGAAGTTGATAATTGATATTTTTAGTTAGGCTTGAGTTCGTCAATTAAATTTTCATTAAATTTGTTTTACTAACTGAAGGATGAAATTTATTAAAGTTTATTGATAATTTTCCTGGTTGAGCTGGGGATCGAACTCGGGTTGAATTAAATTTGATGAACTCAAGCCTAACTAAAAATAACCATTTTTAAAAATTACAGTTCAACTAAGAATCAGAATTGTAGTAAAGTTGATCTAACAATGTCCGGCTGTCCGTCTGACCATCTTGTCGTCTGTCTGTTGAAATGGTTTATCCAAAGACCCCAGAAATTATGCGAACTGGCTTGTTTTATATTTCTATCACAAATGCTCCGTATAAATTTACAATTGAAATTCATCCAGATCGGTTAATAAATAACAAAGATATAAACAAGAAACTACGAGTGCCTCTAATAGTTGCCTCGTAAAATGTCCCTGTTGTTGTTATTTTGTTGCCGCTTAAATAGAGAAATTTTTTTAAACGAAAAATTTTGCTCAACATAATTTTTTTTTTTTAATTCTGTTTAAAAATGTGTGTTAGTGGTTGAGTGGTCTAAGACGCCAAATTAAGTCAATGTTTTTAAAGATTCGGTACAGCTGAATGTAGCATGTTTGCTTTTGCTTTGGAAAATTACAAAAACACTCATTAGTTTTCGCTCTGCGGGAATACAAAGTTAAAATTGTAGTGTGTGTTTGCCCCACCACTGCTTTTAAGTCAACTTTAAAATCTATTGTTTAAATCCAAATTAAAACTAAATTAACTCTACGCATTTCAAAAATGTGTATGCTCTCCAATTTTTTTCTTTATTTTTTCTTTTTTTAAATTTAAGCATTATTTGGTTTGTCATACCTGTCTATGTGTCATGATGGATGTGATTTGTTCTTCTTTTTTTAATGTCTGCCTTTTTCTGCGCTTTCCAAGCACACAAATTAAAAACAATTTTTTCACAATTTAATTTTTTTTATTTTTACTTTTTGATAATTTGGTTTCAGACAATTTTTAATGCCAGACCTTAGAATACAACTCAAACTCACTGAAATTTATGTTCTCATAAATTGCTAAAAAGAAGATGGAGTCTTAGGGGTGGCGCCAATGGTCATCGTCATCAACACCAGCCTCAGCATGTGTAAAACAAAAAACCTTAAGTATGTTTTTCATTTGAATTTTTATTTTTCTATTTAATTTCTATCCAAATTGCCAAATAAAATAACAAAAAATTAACGAACAAAAAAGAAGAATAACGCGTCTAAATGATATATATTTTTTCACATACTAGACTGGTATTCAGTTTTTTTTTTTTTTTTTTTTTTTTCTTTGGCATTATTATCGTTTGTTCAATTTAGCTGGTTGTTGTTCTTCACTTTTTTATATTTTCCAAAAGGAGACCTTTTGCATGGCCAAAGGATATGTACCAAACATAAATTGCATTAGCCTTACAAAATTCATCTAGAATAAATGGCAACGGCAAGTGTTGGTAATATTTTTCATCATTTATGTTCATAAAGAGGGAAATATGGGAGATGAGTGGTCAACTAATGCAGGTGAGCTGTCCCAGACATTTGTTTGATCATTATTGACAGGCTGGATATGAAAAAAACAATATAAAAATATAAAAAACGCTTAATTTTAGCTGAAGACCAACAGGGAAAATGGAAAGTTTTAAGCAGCAATTTTGCTTCATTAAAAAGTAAAATCATCAGGAATTTTAGAACAAAAAAAAATTTATATATTTTATTTAATGTTTTTTACTTTTATTTAAAAAATTTAGGTTCTTTACATATAATGTAACAATATGTTTTAGACATAAAATTTACTCTTTTTTGTAAATAACCAACTTTTGTTTTAAGAATATTTTCCAATTGTTTACCTAATGTAAACAATATTTTTCTTAAAACAAAATCAGAAAAAGTCGTTAATAAAAGCAAATTTTTGTAAAAGCACGTTAAAAATTCAAAAATATATATGACAAACAATTCTTTACATCATGTAAATAATGAATTTAAAAGGCAAAATGGTTTTGTGCTAAAAAATAAAAAAATTCTTAAGTTTTTTAAGTATTTCGAATGTCAACACAATAACAGTTATCAACTGCACTTATTGACGTAAAGTAAACAATGTATTTTTAACATTGACAATGCATTTTAAAAGAAAATATTTAAATTTTGATTTTAAAATTTGTACATACATAAGAACAATAATTAGTATTGTGGTTATTTTGTTGAACTATTTATGGTTTTTAATCCAAATTTTTAATATTTTTAATTAGGCTTAAGTTCATGAAATTTAATTTTTATTAAATTATTTTTATGAAGAAAGGAATTTTACAACATGAAAATCAATTTAAATTGTTATTGATAATCTTTCATTCTTGACGTGGCTCGGGCTCGAACCCTGGCCGGCAGAAAACAGAAGTAAAGGAAAAAACATGTAAAATCAATTAAAATGGATAATCATTCAGGAAAGCAAATTTCGATCTACCAAATGTTAAAATACAATTTGGTTTAAGGATTGATGTTTGACTGGTGACGTCAGCAGTCGTCGATGGCTGCGAGTGTAAGACGGCAAATCCATCTGAGGAGATCGAGTGGTTGCGATCGAAGCGTGTCATGGTGGCCTGCCGGCCAGGGTTCGAGCCCGAGCCACGTCAAGAATGAAAGATTATCAATAACAATTTAAATTGATTTTCATGTTGTAAAATTCATTTCTTCATAAAAATAATTTAATAAAAATTAAATTTCATGAACTTAAGCCTAATTAAAAATATTAAAAATTTGGATTAACATACATAAGAACTTCATAAAAATAATTGGTGGAGTTGTTGACGTTGTGTAAAGAATGGGTTTTGTTCGTAAAAATAAGAATATCTTAAGTTCTTGTTTATGTATTTTGAATGTTAACACAAAAAAGTATTTATTGAACTTATTGGCATTATGTAAACAATGTATAGTTAACGTAAACAATGCATTTTAAAAGAAAATGTTTAAAAAAAAACGAAGAATAAATTTGTATACATGTAAATATGAATTTCAATAATAACTCGTGGAGTTTTCATTGTTGACATCGTGTTAACAAAATGTTATGTGCGTTAAAATAAATAAATTTTGAGTTTTTAAGTCCTTTGAATGTAAACACAATAAAAGTTTTTTATTGTACTCAGTGACATAATGTAAAAAATTTATTTTTAACGTTAACAATGCATTTTTAAAGAAAATATTTAAAAGAAATGAATTTTAATAATTACTGGTGTAGTTTTCATTGTTGACATTGTGTAAACAATGTGTTTTGAATTCTTAAGTATTTTGAATGTAAAGACAATTTCAGTTTTATTGTAGCAATTATTGACACTATGTAAAAAATATATTTTTACGTAAACAATGCATTTTCAAAGAAAATATGTAAAAAAAAATTTAAATTTGTACACAAATATGGATTTTGAAATAATAACTGGTGGAGTTTTTCATTGTTGACATCGTGTAAATAATGTATTTTGTGCGTAGAAATAAAATTATCTTGAGTGTTTTAAGTATATTGAATGTAACTACAATAAAAGTTATGCATTGCAACTATTGACATAATGTAAACAATGTATTTTTAACGTTAACAATGCATTTGAAAAAAAAACATCGCGTAAACAATGTGTTTTGTGCGAAAAACAAGAAAATCTTGAATTTCTTAAGTATTTTGAATGTAAAGACAATTTCAGTTATTTTGTAGCAATTATTGACACTATGTAAAAAATATATTTTTTACGTAAACTATGCATTTTCCAAGAAAATATTTAAAAAAAAAATTATAATTTAATGTTTGTATACAAATATGGATTTCGTTATTATAAATTGGTGAAGTTTTTCATTGTTGACACCATGTAAACATCGTATTTTGTGCGTAAAAATCAAAAAATCCGAAGTTTTTTAAGTTGAGTTTGAATGTAAATACAAAAAAAGTTATTTGTTGACTTTGTTGACTTTGCTGACGTTATGTAAACAATGTATTTTTAACGTAAACAATGCATTTTCAAAGAAAATATTAAAAAAAAATAATTGTAGATTTTTAAATTTGTATAAAAATAATTATTTCGTAATAATTATTTAGGAGAGTTTTCATTGTTGACACCGTGTATTAAAAGATTTTAGTTTGTTGTTCAATGGTATACTAATTTTCAATTTCCGAAGTTTTTTTTTCCTTTTTTCCCTGTAATTTTAAACAATTGCTTTTAAAACTCTAAGAAATCTGATATTAATGAATAAAATTTTTCCTTTTAAATTTGCATCTAATTAAAAAGTTGTAGTTTATTTCTTCATCTTCATAATTTTCTCTTATAAAGAAAAACTTTTTAATTGCAGTGCTGAAAACTTTTGTTTTTATTTTAATTTCAAACTAAATATCAATTAAATTCAATATATTTCTTCGATTTTCATTTAAGTTCTGCTCAATTTTGTTTCCTTCTTTCCAGCTCCAGGAAAATAAACACGTACAAACATAAACAAGAATTTTTGTAAACCATGTTATAATAAAGTAAAACTTAATAATTTGTTAGATGGAAAAAGATTTCCCAACTTTTTCTTAAATTTTTTCTCCAAAGTCCTGCTCTGTTCTTTGTTTCCCCTTTTTCCAAATGAAAAGGAAAATATCCAAAGAAATTTAGTCAAGTGTATTGTAGATGTGTGTGGAGGAAAGTTTAAGAGTCTAGTTAAAAGTGGTCAAAAGTGTATGTAAAACTCATTGTATGGTCATATGAAAATATTATAAAGTGAAGTGTTACATTTCAAATGCAATATTTTGTTAAAAGCTTGAAAAAGTAAAACTTTAATAACTACTAATTTGGCAAGACAGAAACACACTGAAAAACATATAAACGCTTATAAAACGAGTTGTTTTAGATCTCATTTATGGGTGGAAACATGAAAAAGAAGGCAGAAGAGAAAGGTTATTTTCTCAAGTATTTAAAAATATTGTTTAAACCCGTTTCTTTAGTAAACGTCTTTCCTAAAGCCTTTTTTTATCTACATGTTTTTTTTTACTTTTTTGTTGTTAACTTCATAGTGGAAACCCCCATTTTTTTGGCTACACACTTACGCATAAACCAATACAGAAAAAAAATCTATTAAATATAAAATCATATTAAAATTGTTTTAGGTACCAAATATTTAAAAGTGTGTTTGTGTGTGTGTTTGTCTGTATGCGTTTGTAAGAAAACCCATATATGACCACAACAAAATTTTTCTTATTGCTTTTTTTCATTATTCTTCTCCTTATTTCCTTTCAAAACTTATCTAAAATACACTTATGTTTAACAAGATGCTCACAGTTGCCTTTTACTGCATCTTTGTAAATATCATTTTTGTGTCTTTTAATACCCTCCACCATCACAAGTGATAAAAAAGGATATTTTTCTGTTCGCCATTCCGTAGGTAAAATCAATAAAAAATAATAAAATAAAAAAAAAATATTTAAATTAAGGCTTTGCTGTTTTTCTTTTCGCTCCTTAGAAAGGAACCATTTTAATATAAAATTTGTATTAAATTTGTGTAAGCATTTTAGAATTAAACCCATTTATATCGGTTCAAAAGGAACCAAATTACAAACCGAAATATGGACCAACCTCTCAAACAACAAAGTTGTAACAAAAATATCCAAAAGCTTTTTAATCAGTGGCAATTACCAGAGTTGCTAGTTGAGAGATTTATCCCCAAATTGGGGATTTCAACATTAATACTCGGGCAGATTTTCGAAAACAGAGATTTGGGGGTTTTTACAAATTACATTATGGAACATTTTTGGGATTATTGTCTGGGGGGTGAGAAATTCCAAGTCAGGGTGATGGTACTAGGTCAGTATAGTAAAACCCTCAAAGGGTTTGGCGTTCGTATGTGTCAGTTTTTTTTTTATGACATTTAAAATTTTTTCCTTATCTTGATGTTTTTTTGTTTAACATAACTCGAGAACCACTTGTCCGATTTTGCTAAAACAAACTCAAAAAAATTTAGAATTACAATTTCTTTAATCCGTTCATATAAAGTTTTTCTTTATAATCAACAGTTTTGCCGTTAAAAATAAATTTGTGGAGAATTATAATTGATAAGTGCAAAAAAATGTTCAAGCCTGGATGTATGCAGCAGATTTTATCACAAACCTGCACTGCAATTTTTGTGACTTTTTTTAAGCGATCGGTGAAAATCGTCGGACTTTTGTTTGTTATTTGAAAGAATACACCCACATTCAGTGATGCCAACAGTAGGGGATTTCCCCTTTTCTAGGGGTTTTTTTCGGATCATTTTTATCTTCAATCGGATCTTAATAACTTCTTTTTATGGTGTAATCATAATATGATGGAGCTGAATCTTGTGAAATGCAAAAGCATGCGTTTTTATAGAAATAACTGTATTGCTGTTAATTATGCTTTTGGTGGTCATCAACTGGAGTTGGTTGATTCGTTTCTTGATATTGGAGTCTTACTGGATCCTAAATTAAAATTTGTTTCTCATATTACATTAACTGTTAATAAAGCTCGAGGCGTTCTTGGCTTTATTAAGCGCTGGGTTAAAAATTCACCGATCCATACATAACGAAGCAACTTTACGTACTATCACTCGTTAGACCAATCTTAGAATATGGGTCAATCATTTGGGATCAATTTTACAATATTCACAATGTTATATCTACCTACAACGACACCTAACTACATGTTACATCTTGAAATCGGGTTAGACCCTCTTTACATTTCAACTCTGCGACTACACTTTTGTTACATTAATAAAGCTCTAAATATGAATCGAAATCGATTACCACGTATCTTAGCTGAAACAATCATTGCCAAAAACGAGTTCTGGGCAAAGGAGTGGACCAATCTTCAACAGATTCTTAATTTTACTGCTTCTAATTCAAACCAACCTCTTTGTTCTGATTGGAAACCAATAATAGCCTTGTTAAAATATAAGGAACGTGAAAATAATGTACTCAAAGCAACAACCTCACAACACCACGATCTTTATTCCCAACTTAATTATAGTGTTACACCACTTCTTGCTAGTAATTACTCGTCCCGTATTACTAGCTTAATTATCAAGGCGAGAGGAGGTATGCTCGATTTAAATGCCAGAGCGTTCCGTATCAACTCAATTTCGACATGCGCATTATGCAACTTAGAGATAGCAGAAAATACTTACCACTTTTTAGGCGTTGGTCCAATATATAATGGTTTTAGACTACAACACTTTGGAAAAGCTCAACTTGGAATAACTGAAGTACTAAATATTTTAAATGGCTCTGATTTCAACAACATGTATAAATACGTAGAAATCTCCTTAAAATATAGAAAATTAATAATAAATGAATTTGAAACTTAGTTTGCTTTTTTCAATTCCATACTTATTAACCTGAATAAATTTAGCTTAATTTAAAATTAAAAATCAAAAATATTGAAATAATAACTATATTTATAGTAATAAATCAAGTAATCTGCCAATCTGGCTCACAGCAAATATGTTAGAGCCAAATATAGATATTAAATATTGTAAATAATATGAAAATGTACATACAATTTAATATATCTATTAATAAATAATAAATAATAATAAATAATAATATTCACAATTCTCGTATTGAATCGGTCCAAAAACAATTTTTATTATTCTGTTTACGTGATCTTCATTGGAGTTACTCGACAAACTTTCCTTCCTATGCAAGAAGACTGGCATTAATAAAATTACCATCGCTCAAAAGTCGTCGTACAATGTTAAATGTTTCTTTTATGGTTAATCTTATTAATGGTAATGTTTGTTGTGATTTTCTGTAGAGTCTGCTAAATCTAATATACCTTGTCGCAATACGCGTCATTATAATCTACATTTTGTTAAATTTTTTTAGAGAAAATAACGCTATTGCTGATCCTTTTTCGAGGTTATGTAGACAATTTAATTCTATGTCACAATTTGTTGATTTTTCTTATTGTTTTTTTTTTTTTATTCGTAAATTTTTATGTACTACATATATTCTGTAAATTTGTAGTATATTTTAAAATGCATATTGTTATTCATTAATTTTAAGTCAATATTGTTATTAGTCAGTAAGAATAATATCCATTGATTAAATAAATAAATAAATAAATATGCCCTAAAATAAAAAATTGTGTCCTCTATTCCCTACGGTTGAAATTTTCCGAAAAAAAATCCCTAGAAAAGGGGAAATCCCCTACTGTTGGCATCACTGAATGTGGGTGTATTCTTTCAAATAACAAACAAAAGTCCGACGATTTTCACCGATCGCTTAAAAAAAGTCACAAAAATTGCAGTGCAGGTTTGTGATAAAATCTGCTGCATACATCCAGGCTTGAACATTTTTTTGCACTTATCAATTATAATTATCCACAAATTTATTTTTACCGGCAAAACTGTTGATTATAAAGAAAAACGTTATATGAACGGATTAAAGAAATTGTAATTCTAATTCTAGTTTTAGCAAAATCGGACAAGTGGTTCTCGAGTTATGTTAAACAAAAAAACATCAAGATAAGGAAAAAATTTAAAATGTCATAAAAAAAACTGACACATACGACCGCCAAACCCTTTGAGGGTTTTACTATACTGACCTAGTACCATCACCCTGACTTGGAATTTCTCACCCCCCAGGTTGGCTGTTGTACTGTGTTATAGGAATATAAAATTTTCTTTATGTAGTTAAATTACGTACTTTTAAAAATTATACATTCACTTCCGGAAATCTAAGGAAAATGTAAAATATTTGTTAAAGATTCTGATTTAATAAGCACTTTTTGTAAGAGATAACTTCTGTGGCCTTTTTAAAACTTATTCAATTAAACATCGTTATTGTTCTGCTTAGTTTTAAGAGCATAATTGCCAGTGCTGCCAGAAATCCTTTGGCTCATGTCCCCAATTTCAATTTTAAAGTTCAAAAACAAAATCCCCATTTTAAAACATAATTCCAATTTTTTGACAAAAATTGTGAAATTTAATTAAATTAAACGATATATGTGTGTACATATATAATTATACCCACACCACAATAGTGAAGAAGGTATTATTCATTTGTGCTGATGTGACCCAGCTACACAGAAAAAATTATTGCCGAATTATTTTCAAACAAACGCTTGTTTGAACATTTTTTTAATTTCTATAAATTTTTTTACTGATTCAAACAATATTTTTGTTTGATTTTTATTTAACCAACAAAAATGTGGACAACTCTTCAAAAATATAATAAACGCGTTATTGGTGTCAAGTTTTCATAATTTTGTATGAAATATTTAACGCTCTTTAATGTTGTCGTCTTTTTGCATTTTTTTATTTGATCGTAAGCCACACTTCTTTATGTGAAATATAGGAACAACAACAAAAAACACACACAATCTATTTTTGGACGCTTTGCAACTATGCAACTATAAGAAAAACAATAGCAGAAACAACATTACACGAAACAAAATCCCGTATTCAATTTTTTAAAACTGTTTGGTTAAATACATCAAATACAAAAATAGAATGCTGACGAAAAACATATCGAGTCGGTCTGCTGCCGTTTTTGGTTACATTTCTTCTTTAGCAAAGGAAAGGATACATCAACAGAGAGTGATAAAGAAAAACATTGTGTTGTGTGTATAAATAAGACTTCGTTCAAAAATTATTCCAACAAACAAAATGTGTCTCAAAGCCAGCCGGCGGCTCTGCTCTGCCGTCACCTTCTCATACAGTGCGTCATTGCTTGTGCAAAAACTTTTTTTTTTTTATTTTGAAATTTAGTATATGAATTTCAGCAAACTTTTTGTTTGATTCAGTTAAATTATTTGTTTGAAAAAATCAGTGTTTTCTTTTCAATAAACAAAATCCAAATATATTGTTTGAATTGTCGATTTCAGACAAAAAATTGTTTGAATCTACAAATTTTTTGTTTGAATTGGAAAAATAATTTTTTCTGTGTAGCATAGGCTGTTTGTTAGACGATTATGTTTAATATACAAAAAGAATCTTCTGATGATTATCTGACGATTAACAAAAACAAAAAAATCGGTTTTTTTCTATTTATTACTTTTTTATAAATTTTTTGACACGCTCGTCTTTTAATCTTGGAATGAACCTTTTGCGACTCGCTGTAAGTGTCATATAACAATTACTAAATAAGAGCGTTTTTGAAATATGAAAATTCTATTGTCAATACAATTTCAATAAAACAAACCAACCTAAGGATCTGTAAAAAAAAGGATTTTCCGACAGTATAGTGTTGCTTTCGCAACCTTAAAGGTTTGTTTCATGTAAATTGTATGAAAACTAGAAGTTTTAACATGAAAAACACGCGTGATGCCTCTTTTTATGTAGCTCAGTTATACGGCTGAGCATTTCACGAGTTGTAAAATAGTCCCTACATAAGTCTCATAAGACTCTTGGCATGCTTTTTAAAAGACTCGTTAGATAATCTCTACATACATAACAAACGATTCCCTTTACGATTAATATAAGCGTATTTCGCTGCGTTATAGAAGAATCTCTCATAAGAATCAGCACGTGTAACAGTTTCTCCCGTGCTAGGAATCGTCAACAATTAAAAAATGAGTTCGTCGACGATCAAAGACACTCTTTGTGAGATTCCCAATAGACTCCTAGACGATTGAAAATGCTAGCTGGGGTGTAACACCTTAAAATATTGGTCCTAGAATTACCTTAAAGTATACCGACCTTGTGCGCAAAGTACAGGCCGCAATTTTGCAGATAATTTGATAAAATTTGGGACATAGGTTCTTATCGGCAAAAGGACCAAGCCTATTGAAAATGGGCCGAATCGTAGGACCACGAGGTACGACAGGGGGAAATTTCTTTCTCTCAGAATCTATTAAACCGATTTTAATTAAATTTAAAACATAGATAAATCCATATCTATATGGACACATAAGCTATACAGTTTTTCAAAAATATGACCACAAGGGTATTAAGGGAACAATTTCTACCCCTCACAAACTTTCAAACCGATTTGAATGAAGTTTATAAACATAGATGAATCCTTATTAATATGGACACATAAGCATGATGTGTTTTTAAATACTGTGGTGCTGGTTATCATATGGTCGGGCTTGACCGACTATACTTTCTTACTTGTTTTTAATACTACAATATTTTCTTTAAAAATATATATATATAAAAATAATCTATTTGTCTAGAAGTTCCAAAACAATGCAATGCATTACTAGGAATCATCCCCTTATTGCTGGTCCTAACAAAAAAATCGTGCTTTTCAAAAGAAAATTGATACTTGGTGTAATCAAAAGGTGATCACAAATTTCATTTCTTAAAATTCTAAGATTTCTAGTTGACAAAAAAATTTCGATTTTGTAATGGTAAACAGGAATCGTTACCTTCAATCGTAGGTCCAATTTAGTTCACAATATTTTTTTAATCTGTAAATGCAGTTTTGTTTTATTGTCGACTCTTGTTTGACATGCAAGACAAAGACAACTAAAAATTATGGTTCTTAATTTTACAAAGGTTTTTTTTACTAAGCACCTTTTCTGTTAAGTATTTTGTAATTTTAATGTGGACTTTTTCTTTCACTTGTTTTGATTTTTATATAAGTAAGCCTATATGTAGAGGAGGGTCTATGCTTTCTGTGCTTGCAGATCATCGACTGGTAGGAACTGGGCACGCAGGCCGTCACTAATGGTATAACTTACACATCGGTGGTGAGACCCATTCTTACTTAAGAATGCTGTGTTTGTTGGGAGTCAATGAGGCTAGCAAGTCGGAGGTACCTTTTGTCTAGGACTCAGAGGTGTACTTCGATCGGCTTGACATGGGCCATGAAAACTACTTTTCAGGTTTCCCTAAATGTTATTCTACATCTTCTGCCTTTTAAGCAGTATGTGATGGGAATAGCAACCAGAAGTCTCTAGACTCAAGGAACTAGTATTGATAGGAAATTTCACGATATATTGCTTGCGAATCATGAATGAGATTGGCATTGTTGGTTATTACCTGAGCCCGCCCGGCACCAAGGATTACGTGGGAACAATGGTCGACTTCAGGAATTTTCCAAGGTTGAATTATTGTTTTATTTTTTATAATTGTAATTTTTACTGATGGCTGGTGTATATAATGCACGGGTGCAAGGATCTTTCCTAAGAATGTAAATATAAGAAGGTCATTAAGACTTCGTAACGCCTGCGGTGTACTTTATGACGAGGATCTAGGAATTTTGAAGTCCTTAGATTAGGCTTACATTGCTAGAGGCTCTAAGTGCCTCAATGTGCTTTTTTGTAAATTCTGAGCTAGTGGCAGATTAAAGTTCTAAGGGAAATCTAAGGGGATTATGTATTGAGGCTTTGCTGGACACCGAGTCGCTGCAACATCACCTGTAATATAGTGGCCGATGAGCTGAAGAGACTGAGTTTGAAAATGGAGTATATTGAATGTGTGGAGACAGTCAGACTTTCAATAGGCTTTTATTTGGGGAAGGTAAGGGATCTTCCCATATGGCAATGTAGTCAATATTAAATGGTTTATGATTCATGGCCCTGCGATTAACATAAGGCCAATTTCAAGAACCTTCCCCTCAATAGGTACTTCATGATGTACTAATACATTTAATAACTCGATTTTTAATGTTTTGCAAAGTACACCCATATGCGAATTCGCCAAACCTATTTTGGCGGGTGCATGATTGCCCATTGGTCTTAAACTCTTGAAAAAAATATCCGTGAATACTGCGGTTTAGGGTACTAAATGGTCGGGCTTGACCACCTTTACTATTTCACATGTTCTCATCTTCTATTAGTTTTTGGCAAACAAAAAAAAAATACTTTAAAGTTATGGTCAAGTTAAAAGTTTATTGTTGATTGAACACTAATTAAGTTTGTTGCTTCAATAGAAAATACAACAAAAAAAATGTAGCATGTAAAAAGTGTATGTGAACATATAAAAGACACAAGTTTTTTTTTAACATAATTTTATAATAAACACTTGATATTAAGTTAAGAGAGAAGATGAAATTTAAAAAACAAAAAAAAGTTAGGTGTGTGATAGAGAGTTTGTATATTTTATTTAGCTTTAAAAGAGATTTTATTATAATGAACTTTTAATTAACATTTTCTCATATTTTCTATAACTTGTATTTTATATTTTAAAAATAGATATCATTTCCTATATATGGAAAATTGTCTTATCTTTTTTTAAGTTATTTCCAGGAGCCTTTAATCCTTCGTTTTCCTTTAGTATCCCTACAGGTTCCAATTTTAAAGCAAGTTTTTTTTTAATATTTTTGCCTGTTTTTAGTCATTTTTGGTATATTTAGTTTCTTTTAATCACTGAAATTCTTAAAAAAAAATACAGGGTGTCGCATAAGAAACGTTATTATTTCATTGGCGAAAAAAAAATCTTTTGTAAACTAATTTTTTTTTTTTTTTATTATTATTTTTTTTATTTCCCTAAGCTAATCTCCGCGAAGCTCTACGCGTCACAGCAGAAAAGAAACCAGAGTCTCTGGGGAGAATCAAACCAGCAACCCGGGCGCTGATAGACAAGCTCCCTACCAGCTGGCCTACCGGGGCACATTTAGAATTAACTTTGAAAAACTAATAAGAAAAAGGCTCAGAGCAAATAATCAAAGCTGTTTAGTTTTGCCTCGAAAGTCAGCAATTGATAACTTGGATACAAAGGTCAAATGGAGGTTTATTCTATTTCCGAAAATCACCTAGTGATCACAACCGATTTATTCACGTTTTCGACAAGAAATTGCTGTATCTAATTTCCCTAGTGCCCGATATCGTACAGCTCAAAATGATGTGAAAATTTCCCGGATTCAAGTAAGTATTGGCAAAAACCATGAAATTTTCATTAGTAAACTTTCTCAGCAGTGGGTGATGCAAGGACTTTTATACAATCCAAACCTTTTTCCATATAGAATTTAATTCGCTCACGAGCTAAAAGAAGCATTCAATTTAGTCACCTTATTAAAAAACTGTGCCTAATAACCTTGGGAATAAACAGAATAACCGAATATATAGCACACAAAATCCATGAATAATGATTAAACCTGAAATTCTCTCATTTTGAACCAGTGTTCGAAAATAAACAGAACCTTATTTAGCGTTTCCCGGTGGCGAACGTCATAGTGATTCAGCGTGACAAACGCTGACAATATTAATCATCGATGACAAGTGTGGATTTTTCTTTGGTGTCATATATGAATTTTTAAAGTATTTGTCTAAACTGTCATAGATGACCAATGTTGATTTTGTCTTGTAGGCGTCCATCTGTTTGTGAGTCCTAACAGACAATATCATCAACTTTCATTAGTGAATTTTTTCAGGTATAGTGACAGGATTCGATTATAGATTAACGTGAGTATCTGTCCTAAGACCTTACCTCACAGTGATCCAAACCAAATCACTTGGTGAGTTAATATTAAGCACTTACCAAATGCCCCCGTGTGAGCTAGAATTCATTTGCACAGACAGGTGGCAACTTTGAGTGTATAAACCCGTCGAAGCCTATAACACTCATCCCTTGCTTGAGAACCGGAGCTTTCTAACCTCCGCTGCTTTATTGAATTCCAGCAGCATCTGTCGAATAGCAACAGCACCCAGGAACCCCCTCACAGCCCGAACTCTCCCCGAAGGTGAAAAATCAGACTTTGTATGTGAGCGAGAACCTACCCGCGACTTTGGGTTTAAACCACAGCCACTACGTGCTCTCCAAATTAGCGTCCCTCCAAAGGGCATCGGCTCACGCAAGACAATCAACCTGAAAGACAGGAAGCATTTCTTGCAGAAACCCAACTAACCGGAGACCTCATCCAACCGTCAAACCAGCCTAAGCTGGGGGCAGATGACGCCCGTAGTGCCTACTGTTTAAGTCTTAGGTCAGACCTCGAGTGAATTTGGTCTATCCAGACCAAACGAACTCTAGCTTTCGATATTTCTAGTGACGCCATCAAGCAGCATACGCTCTGTTAGGTCATATGAGACTCACTAGGAGTG
The DNA here is from genome assembly GCA_930367215.1 of Pollenia angustigena. Taxonomy (NCBI): domain Eukaryota; kingdom Metazoa; phylum Arthropoda; class Insecta; order Diptera; family Polleniidae; genus Pollenia; species Pollenia angustigena. The sequence goes on from OV884060.1 coordinate 14,221,184, forward strand.
CCAGTACACCTGGGTCAAGGATAAAATCCAAGACCATTCACAAGTCAATTGTCACCTTACGGATCCAGGGATAACTCCAACCTGTTCAATGTTGACTCAACCGACTCCCCATCTAACTCAACATGCTAGATGGGTAAGCAAAATTGAGCAACTTCATCAATCTTTCAAATGATCACTATACCAGGGTTGAAATACACCACAAATATGTTTACTAAACTTCCTTAGAAGAGTAGTGTGATAATTTGAGTCATATATGTCTCTGCTTGCCTACGCATGGAGTACAGACCCCATCGTCTCTTTAAAAAGCCGAAGACTATTGTTCTTGCACAATAACCACTATACAATGAGGTGAATTCCTCAAAGTATCTTTCTGCCCTTCTTTTTCGAAGCGCAATTTGTTACACAGACCTGTATAATAACCCTGTTCACTTAGCCAACTGGAAATATCCACCTGTTACCAGGAGCCACCACGCGGAGGTGGAACATAGGCACTCGATGACAATTTGATGGCTTACCAGGCACATCAAATTGACATCTTCGGCTCCTAGGTATAGTGACAATGAAAACACAGAATGAACTCAAGTAATAAATGGAACAGAACAAACAGAAAAAAAAGGTCCGTTATTTTCTGATTTATTCATTACGCCGTTGTCATGCATAACTCCCTAAATATCAACTTGCTAATGACTCTGGTGCGATTATTCATCGATGAAAATGTCATAATGACAATGTCGCTCATAAACGCCACCGGGTTAGCTCACACACATACATGCAAAGAAAAAACATAGTTGTGGTAAACATATTCTAAGAGCAACATATTATGATAAGATTCGTGATTGTAGCCACCATATTAAGACTATTATTGAATCATATTATGGTTAAATATATTCGTAATATTACATCAAAATATTTTTCCCTTAATCATTTTATTATTCTGTTAATCATAATATGTTAAGATATAATCATATTTGTGATGTTAATCATAATAAGTTAAGAAGCAATCATATTATTATCATGTTAATTATAATGTTAAGAAATTAATCATATTATTGTTATGTTAATCATAATGAGCTAAGAAGTAATCATTATATCATCATGTTAATCATAATAAAATAAGAAGCAATCATATAATGATACAGGTCCTTTAATAACAGTCATAACAATACAAAATAAATTAAAATTTGAATGTATCGATTTTTTATTTTGTGACTTTTTACAATTTTTTTTCATATAAATAAAATATAAAATAGCAGAGTTCAATATTTGGCTTGCAAAAGAGTAAATGCAAAATATCGTAACGCTTTGATAAAATAAAATTAAATCCCTGCATGTTTTGCTGTTGGATTTTACTCCGATATTTTAAAAATAAAACGAAATCTCTGTGTGTTTTGGTGTTGAATTTTACTACGATATTTTGCACTATTACATCACTAATACTGAAGTCCGCTAATATTTTAATTATTTAAATTTTTTTAAATTTATTATTTTTTATGGTAATGTATCTTGTTTAACCGCTCACATGTAAAACAAAAGACACAACTGACTCCAAATTATTTTACAAATGGCTCTAGCATCTAAAACATAATATGATAAATGTATGGAAAGTTATCATGTTATGGCTATTAAATATCATGATAGGGTTGTGAGTAATATAATATGTTTTGAAAGTTATCATAATTTAGTTGTTAGAAAAATAATTATTTTTCGGTCAACAATACTCAAATTTATAATTGCGATAAACATTGATATGTTTAAAGTAACTATAATATTGCTGATATTTAATAAAAATAACAGTTATCTGTGTACGACAACAATATATTGTTACAACAAACATAGTGTTGTTGCCGTAACCATGCCCAACAATATTTTTTCTCTGCGTGTAGGAACGATATCTATTTTTTTAGTGTTTGTGTAGATGAACACAACCTCTTTTACCGTTAGTGCAAAGAGTGTTCTGTTCTTCGTTTAAAAACAGAACAATTGTAGTGATACTGTAGACAAACACTATATTTTAATGTTCTATAATGTTTCTTTTTTTTCCATTGATAAAGAAATGAACAAACAAAAAAATTTTAGCAACCACCGCAGCAATAGATTGTGTGTGTATTGTGTATATGTTTTGTTTGTGTTAAATTATTTTGCTGGCGTTTTGGGTTTTTTTCGTATATGTTTTTTGTTATTATAAAGAATTTTTGGTTTTTTTACCAGCCAAAAGGGCGCTAAGCACAACTGAAACGAACGAACCCTAATGAGCTGAACCGAACACAATGAAGTTTGTGGCTTATTTAAAAAAAGCCGAACGGAATTAAATAATCTGATCTTTTTGTTGATTTGGATAGGAACAGTATTATTTTTGTGATCTAAAGATGAAAAACACGAAAACGTTATTTTTTAATGATTTACTGCACAAACACTATTAGCGTTTGTTTTTTCCACAAATCTACCGAACCGAACACTAAGGAGCGATATTTAGTGTTTATTATCAAACACTGTTTTGAGCAGTAATGCATGGAAAAATTTTAGAAGGTACCACGTTGTTTTTCATTCGAAAACGAGGAGGAAATTGCAGATGATGTGAATGGCATTTTATAGAAGGCTCTGATTCATAGCAATTTTAGCAAATACATTTTCGCTTTACCGGAGATTTCTAATAAGCAAACATTCACTAGTACGATGAATTAGTTCATTTAAGAACTCGTTATAATTATAATTCTCCTTATTTTTGCCCTTGATATTAAATTTTCTTTAAAAACTGTTGAAAATAAAAATCAATTAACATTTTTTTAAACTTTAATTTTTTTGAAAGTCCTGCCAAATGTCCTTTTTATAATTTGTACCGTATCTCTAAAATAACTTACATGATTAACTTGTTTAATTTCAAAATTTTTTATATTTACTTGAAAAAGTTCAGATAAATTCTATTTAAGTTATTTTTTTTTTTATAAAATTAAATTTTTTTCCACCTGAAAAACCATTTGGGTTCAAACTTTTTGTTAACAATACGTAAAAACAGGTCTACATTAAAAAAGTATTAAAACTTCTTCAAGATTCTTACATTTCAATGGTCCTGCCGAATATCCTTTTAATGGCTTTTAGCTCTAGGCTTTTTAAGGGCCAAATACATTCCCGCTTGACCTATAATTCAAAAACAGTGAACATTCACCACTGCGAGGAATAAGCGAAACCAAAATATTCGTTAAATGGTCCAAAATTTAGGATATATGGGTATTTCCCCATGAAAGTCTACTTATTGTCACGTTAAGGCACCAAAATTCTAAATTGTTTCTCAAAGAAAAAATGTACATATTATTTTTTCGTATTTCGGTTTAAAGCGCAATTGCGTGAATGAAAAGAAATATTTGAAATACAAGATAAATTGTCTGGTGGCGTTACTTGCCACTTCTGTGGAAGTTCCCATAAGTGAACGTTCGCAAGAACAAAGTTTCGGCGAAGATATTTCGAACTAAATTTTGTGTTAGCTAGTAAGTTAAAAAGAGTTATTGTCCCTAACTTCTCAAAAAATCTTAATAAATAATTTTGCGCTTTTTTTTAATCAAACAAAGATCCTCTTAAGCAAAAAAGTCTCTCGCTGAAAAAAACAAAACCAAATTGAGCGTTTTTCCAAAAAAAGTCATAACGTACCCTTTTTTTATTTGGAAAAAATGATGAAAAAGAAACAAAAATTAAGAAAAAAGTGGCGAAAGCTTCATATTCAAACTATTGGCAGACTATTAAAAAACGAATGTTAAGCGAGTAATAAGAACGATTTTAAGTGAATATTAAACGATGTCACAGACTTGCTGCCACAAACTAAGCGACTGGTGAACTCTAAAATTTTTTTTTCCTTTCCCTAGCAATAGTTGTTCTCGTTTTTTAGAGAAACGTTTGCAAATTTATTGAAAGCGAGATTTTTTCGTCTGCCGTGGTCAAGCGGGTTGGTCAAAAATTCACATCAAGCATTATCGTTGTATCAGTGAAAATTTTTGTGTATGTGTGACATCATTGATCAAACATTTTAGATTTTTTCGTCAAACACACGTACACGAGATTAATGTCAAGCAGTTTGACAATGCATTGGGCCAAAAGGGAGATAACAATCCAGAATTGTGATTTTAACAAGAAAGACTGACACAGCTAGTCAAATTATGACCCTTCTGTGCGCAATTTTTGGCGATTCAATAATATTTTTTTTCTAATTTCAAATGGCCATCGAATTATGTCAAAAAGCCAAGAACAAATTAAACATCCAAAGGCCATTATTCGAAAATACGAGAGATAAAAGAGACCTTAAATGCTAAGAAAATTTAAAGGCCTTGATCTGAAAAGACAGCTCAGATCGAAGCAAATAATGGGCATTATTTTAAAGACATATCCCCGTATTCATAAACGATTATTAAATTTAACAAACGTTTAATAATTAAAATTTTAATTGTACATTTGTTTTGTAAACCATTTTAAAATAAAAAATATTTCTATGAATACAGCAGGTAATCTTCAATACTTAAATTAAACATAATTCTAAATTATAAATGACAATCTTAGGAAAAATCAGAAATATTAAAAATTTTTCATAAAATAATTTTATGTGATCAGAAAGATCAGATTATATCTCTTTTTTGAAACTTCAGAGGCCTTTTTGTTTGAAAAAAAATTAAGCGTTAAAGTTGTCCTTAAATTCTTACAAAACTTAAGCTTTAACTTTCAATACAAACTTTTTTTACTTCATAAAAATAACCATGAAAATATGACATTTTTTAATTGAATTCAACCACATTGACTCGAAAAGTATAATTTCATACAAAACAAAACTTCTCTAACTTAACAAAAGGACATCAACAAAAACTATCAATAAATAAACCTAAAAACTAAAACTATACGAAATCTTTCAACTTGTTCTCTCTCCCGATTATTATGTGAACATGATTATATAAAATAATAAATCAAATTACATAAGTTAAACAATAAAAAAAAGCAACAACATGGAATTCTAAGAAAATGAACTCAATTTAGATTCTGTTATCGGTGTAATAATTTTGAATTTTCTATAAAATTAACGCTTGTTATACGAATAGAATGTATAAAACTCCAAAGTATTTCGAAACAACTATGTATATGTTTTGTATGTGTATACCAATATAAAAGCCAGAAAAAGGATTTTACCTGTATCACACACATACTTACATACATACCAGCACACAATAATATGTAAATATCTTTATGGGTGTAGAAAAGTTTCTTTTGAAATTTATAACTTCATTAAATAATTGCGCTAAAATGCATTTGTTGAAAATCACATACTAGAACTTTGCAATACACTCATACACACACAAATGCACGTTTACTTACAAAACACTTACAAGTCGAAATATAAAACATTGTTGTCCTGGCATTTGGTGGATTCCTTAATATGTTCTTGTCCAATATATCGAATGTACTTTGAAGTTCTTGTTTTAGTTGCTTAGTTGTAGTTATTTCTTGGTTGTGTTGCAAAGTTTTCTTCCTCTAACACATCAAATGCCAGCCAAATGAACAGCAAAAGTTTTACACACACACGCCAACACACTCGCATCTGCATATTAAACACAAATTGTTGTTTGTATCTGTGAATGTGTGTGCAAGTGTGTGTGGCTTTTGTGTGTTAAGATTTTACTTCGTTATTGAATTTTCTAGTAATTTTCAAATGTACAATACAATAAATGCATTGAGGAAAGTTCAAAATTAACACATAAAATAATTGTAAAATAGAAATCGTGTTTATTTTCTAAGCAAGTTATGCAAGTGATTGTGTGTGTGTGTGTGTGTGTATAAGAAATATGGGCAAAGTTACTTTTATTGATGAAACTGTATTAATTTAACCTTTCAAGGTGCAAATGGTTCCATAAATGTTTAACAAAAGCACTTTTGAATACTTTTCGTTAACTTAATTTAAGGACATTATTTTTAGTTTGAAATACTAGAATTTACAATATACAGGCTTTATTTCTAAATAAAAGTTTATCGAATCGTTCTAGAGCCGCCATAGAAACGTATCCCGTAATAAAACTTTTGGTTCGTTAGCGGCTACTCGAGGCAAGCTAGGTAAGGTTCGTTGGGCAGCTATCGAGATACAGCTCACTTGGGTCCTTCGGTGTTCCCTTTGTTCCAGCGCTAATGGCCATCCTTCAGAGCAGTTGGCGTCACTGCAGAGTTAAACCAATTCGTATTCTTAATGAAGAGAAGAAGCAAACATTAATTATATCCTAGATAGATCCTCTTACAGCTATTTTTGCTTAATGCCACAGATTCCAGAACATTGCCATAGAAAATGAAAGACTATACTTCATGCAAATGTAACCCCGGCATGAGAGGTTTGGCCACGACTTCGGATACAAGAAGTGTATTTTGTTAGAATTTACCTTAACGAACTGTTAAATTCAATTTAGCAACAAAAAAATTTTCATTCTACAAAAAGGACATTCTCAAGGACTAGATAAAACTCAGTATTTTTGAAAAATTCTCTTGGTATATGAAAATGGAACGAAATCGTCATATCGTTAAGTAATAATATTAAGATAACTTTAATGTTCTGGAAAAACTATTTATATAAAACTTTTTTTTTTTTTAAAAGGACATTAAGCAAAAACTTTAAAAGTATAACATTTTTATCATATATAAATTTTATTACTTAGAGTTCAAAATTACCCAAATTGTATATTATAAATTTTTGACAGATATCCTTTGTTTATTAAAAAAAAAATATAAAAAATATTAATAAAAAAATTTGTATAAATATTAACACTTTGAAATTGAAATTACATTTTAAAAATATTTGCATGGAATATAACAATTATTCTTTTAATCAAGTGGACCAGTACTGTTCTCGAACTACAGGACATTTACAAATTCTTTAAAAAGTGATTCTAAACAGGGTTGTCAGATCGATTTTTACCTTTTTCGCCAAATTCAATGTCAAAAATCGCCAAAATCGCCAAAGCCTTTATTTTTAACTTTTTGACAATAAAATATAGATGATTTAAATTATTAAAAATATTTTTTATAAATCTTAAAAAATAAATTTGTTCCAAGTCGCTTAAATCCGCCAAAAATTTTAAAAAAAAGTCGCCATAATATATATTCTTTGATCTTCTTTTTTGAAAAATATTGTAAGTGTATTAAATTTTTTCAACGAACGTACAAAAGAAGTCCATCATGTTGTATTAACATTCATATATGTAATTTATAACTCGTAGCAGCGCGTCAAGAACTGCATTCTACTTAGAAGGAGAGTTTAAGTGAAGTTCGAGATTGAAAATACATTTTCAACACAGTCATTACACCCACACCACAATAGTGTAGAGGGTATTATGCATTTGTGCTGATGTGTGTAACGCCTTAAAAAAGTGGTCCTAGACCCACCTTAAAGTATGCCGATCTACTCAGAATCACTTTCTGAGTCGAACTAACGATGTCCGTCCGGCTGGCTGTCCATGTAACCTTGTGCGCAAAGTACAGGTCGCAATTTTCGAGATAATTTGATAAAATTTGGGTCATAGGTTCTTACTGGCACAAGGACCAAGCCAATTGAAAATGGGCCGAATCGTAGGACCACGAGGGAAGATAGGGGGAAATTTCTTCCTCTCAGAAACTATCAAACCGATTTTAATGAAATTTAAAACTTATATAGAACCATATCTATATGGACACAAAATGTATACATTTTTAAAAAAAATCGGACCACGAGGGGAGATAGGGGCAATTTCTGCCTCTCAAACCGATTTTAATGAAATTTAAAACATAGATAGATCCATATCTATAGGGACACATTAGCTATACAGTTTTTAAAAAATAGGACCGCAAGGGGAGGCAGGGGGCAATTTCTGCCTCTCACAAACTTTCAAACCGATTTTCATGAAGTTTATAAACATAGATAAATCCATATTTACATGAAAACATAAGCATGATGTGTTTTTAAATACTGTGGTGGAGGGTATCATATGGTCGGGCTTGACCGACTATATTTTCTTCCTTGTTACTAGTTGGATTTAGCACCATATAATGAACAGCCAAAGCAAGTACTTTACGTACCTGACGTGTCTTTTTGGCGAAAACTGATAAAAATAAGATGTAATATCAACCAATTACAAACGGTCATTTTGTCCATTGTGTTTCATAAACAACCAAAAGTACGTTACGATTCATTAATATCTTCAATAACAACGAATTTTGTTTGTGATAATAATTTGCCACATTTTATAATGGAGAAATGTTCGTAAACTTGAAATCGGTATATTCATGCTTTATTAATTCTTTTTTAAATATGAAAAATAATTTTCTCCTGGATTTTCAATATATTCATCAGCCATTTCAACAAAACATAATTTAGCAAGGTATATTTACACAAGGTAAACTCGTTGGCCCATATACTTGTCAGCTGATTACCCCTAGTTGGAACCCAAACGTCAAATTTCGTGTATATGAGCCAAAATTTGCAGATGTGTGCGTTAAATTGTTTTTGTTTTATATGAAGACAATTTTGACAACTCGGTTCCTTTTAAAGAGCAGCATGTCTACACTCCCAAATGAGTCTACCTTGTGTAAATATTAGTGCTGGGAAACTATCGATAGATTATCGATATTATTAGTCTTAAAATATCGAAAATATCGATAGGAAAAATATAAATATCGATATTTTTATTATTTAAAATACAGCTATGAAGACATCTAACAGCAGCTATACACACACAGTTTTTTGCCGCAAACTTTTACTTGCTATTATTAATTTGCGCTGAATTACAGCAATGAATACAAACAACAAGAATGGCAAGTGGTATGGATTGCTTAGCAGTGCTTTTGACTGCTAATTTAAGGCCTTTAAGTCGAAATTTGTACATGTTTATATAGAGACTGAAATGTCAAATATTTTTGTAATGTTGTAAAAAAGAAATTCAAATCCAAATGCAATTGCGGGCATAAGACAAAACAATGAACAACCATCAGAGGATAAGTCCGCTAGATAGATTACCTTTTTGGGTTTAGAATTTAGAAAATTTTTTAAAGTTGCAATGGAATATCTTATAGTCCCTGTTACTTCGGTTCCTTCAGAAAGGTACTTATCAATTTTTAAAAAACTGCCATCTAAAATAACGTGCGTACATACATACGTCTCAAACATTCAATAAAGTGATAAAAACAACGAACTGTAGCCTTATAAAGAAAATAATTAATAAATAAAGTTTTCCTGCACAAGTACAAACATTCAGTCGATAGTAATATCGATATATCGATAGTGAAATCTGAACTATCTATAAAAACCTAAAATGTCATACATAATTTTTATAAAAATAATATAATTTTTTCGTATTGAATTTAACGAGTTTTAAAACAAATGCATGGGCTCACCAAAAATAGCCAAACAAATCGCCAACTATTTTAAAATATCGCAAAAAAATCGCCATGTCGCCAAATCGAAAATTAGGTCGCCAATCAAGAAATCCCCACATCTGACAACCCTGATTCTTAACTAAAGTTAAACATTTCACATACTAAAGCAATTTTAAACAAAGTATGTTTGCTATTGGAAATAAAACTTATTTCTAACGAAAATCGAAATATTGAGAAATAAAAAAATTTATTTAATAAACAATTATATTAAAATATAATATCGAGCCCTAATAACAAAAATGATGTAACTAACAACATTTTAGATTTTTGTTTTTTGATGAAAATCGATAATTTTTGATCATTTGCATCATCTCTAAACATCTCATATCTCTGGGAAGTACCGTTATGAAAAAAGAGCAAAAGCAATTTCAAACGAAACACTAGACTTGAAGCAAAATTATTTAAAAAAAAACCTTCTCCTGTAAAATTTTATTTTTGTTGGTTACATCATTTTTGCTATAAAGGCTCGATATATATTAAAATATAATATTTGACATTTTCCCTAAGCTTCAGACAAATGTAACCCCAGCATAAGGGATTTGGCCACGATAATTCGAAACGAAACTAAATTTCGTGCAAATTCTTCTTTCATACAAAGTTGGTTTGGTATTGAAATAGGAGAAATTAATCCATTATTTAAATATTTCGTTAATATACAAGTAAAATCGCCTTATTATAAATAACGACTAAAATCCGAAAAACGTAAAATTTGAATAAAGCTTCAAAGTTGTAAATCTAAAATCGAAATTTTAATTTGCCTTAAAGTTCTAAAATTAATAATTTCATTTTAAAAAGTTGTTAAAGCAATTTTCAGAAACAACTAAATTAAACATTTCGTCGTAGGAATTAATGAACGCTGGAACTGACAAAAAATCGAAAATAAGTTTTTTTACATAATTTTTATCAGAAAAAATACTGCGTCGATTGGTCCCGGCCCCATATTTGTATGATCAAAAAAAATTCACTTACGCAAAAAAAAAATCTTTTAAGTTTTAAAGGAAATTTTATTGCGGAATTTCGTATTTTAGTATTTTCAATAAACTAAACCGTTTTTGAGTTACGCAAATATATGTTGTGCAACCTCTTCCATCTTCAAATAACGGTATATCTCGAAAACAAGAGCTAACCTAAAACGGGCACCATTGGATTCAGCGTACCCGAATTATGCTAAAACGTCATGTGCCCGGCTTGTCAAAAAAAAAAGTGTCAACTTTATTTTATTTGTCATATTTATTTAGTTTAGCTTAGAAATTAATTTAGGAACTTTCAATAATTGAAGCACAGCCGCGAATTACTTTGTAAACGCCACATTTTGCAAAAACAGTTTTTTTTGCAGATAACCGTACCCTTACTCTCTTACACAGTTTAAACATCAAATCAACCAAAAATATGCAGCTTAACGCCTTCAAAATGGCGCACAAAGTGTCAGCCAGTGGAAAAACATTGCAAGTTACTAACAAAACGATGAAACCGAAATGGTTTTGCAGTTTGTATTATCATTATTTTTAATAATAGAAAAAAAAATTTTAAAACAAACAATGCTGCCTGTCAAAAAACGTTGTTTTGCTCTCCTGAAAAATTATTATTTTGTAACTTAAAACGTTATTCGCGGCTGTGCTTCAATTGTTTTCCCTTATTTTTTCCTTAAAAATTACATCTTACTGCAACTTTGTTCCTTACAATTTGTTAAATTCTACTTAAAATCAGAATCGGTTAAAAATTTTTTAAGATTTTAATTTTTTTAAAGATCCTGCTAAATGTCCTTTTTTAATCTTAACCGTTTTCGTTAAAGAATTTTCACTACTTGCATGCATAATTAAAAAAATTTGTTAATATTTCAAAATAATCCAGATATTTTTGATATATTTTCTTTTTTTTACAACATTAATTTTTTCCAACCAATTTGTAAGGTTTGCCTTTTTAATTTTATATTACAATAAGTCGAATTATGCCTTTAGTCAAAAAGTATTGAGACTTCTTCAAGATACTTACATTGCCGAATATCCTTTTAATGGAACCAATTAATAACCACTTAAAATAATTCAGAATTTTTTCTTTTTTTATTAAGTGTTGTTTCTTTTAATCAAGTATTTCTTGTTTTTTCCCCAGCTCAGCCAATAAAAATTATCAATAAATTTTAATAAAAAAAATTCCAAGTTGTAAAATTCCTTCCCTCAGTGAAATAAATTTGATAAACTCAAGCCTAATTAAATAATATCAAAAATTAAAAAATTAACAGTTCAACTAAAATAAAAATTGCTCTTAAAATAGCTATGGCACAAGCTCTAATGTTTACATTTGTACTTTAATTTGTACAAATAAAATGTTGACGAAAGTGGACAAAAAAAAACATAATAAACAAATGTATTCAGGTTTTCAAGACAAAGTCTTGGCAGAAAGAATACGGAAAAAAACAGAGGAAAGGAGGCAACATGTAATTTAAAATTTACCACAAGTACTACTGGTTAAATATTGATGTTTGACTGTTGGCTAACGGGCACCGCAGTGGTGCAGTGGGTAGAACTTAAAGATCTTCCGACGATAGAATGTGGTGATTCTTAAAACATGTAAAGATCAACCCGGGTTCAAATCCCAGCTCAGCCAAGGAAAATTATCAATAAATTTTAATAAAAAAAAAATTCCAAGTTGTAATAATTGAAAATAATTTAATAAAAATTAAATTTGATGAACTCAAGCCTAATTAAAGAATATCAAAATCTTAAAAATTAACAGTTCAACTAAAATAAAAATTGTTCTATTTTTTTAATCTTAATGATGAAACAGAACTGAGTCTTCAACTTCAGGCAAACATTTTAAGGCCCATAATTAAATATTTTGTATTCCCAAAACATTAAAAATATATTAAAACTTCTTCAAAAATTTGACTTTGTAAAGGTCCTTTTATTAAATTTTCTTTTATGTATGTATATTAGAGCGACTCACCAAAAAAGTGCTCGCTGTATCCTCCTAAAAATGAACCTTGGACTTTTTTAAGATGACATTTTGAATATTTCGGCTCCAGCTTTGACCTCTCGTGAGCTGGACCAGTTTGAAAAAGGGTCTATTTTTGCATGTTTTGTTAATTTAAGAATCTGTTTCCTTACCAACATATACAAACTGGGTATCGTAAGAAAGGTTTTTTTAAGGCGCGTCCAACTGTGTATACAATTTTTCCAAGGACGATCATCCATGCCCTTTTTTTAAGGATTTTCTGCAAAAAAAAAAAACGGTTTTTGAATTTTTTGTTTGGGGTTGTTTGTAATAAAAGTGCCAAATTAACATATTTTAATCTTCAGTCGATTTAATTAAATACGTGTCTCCTCTTTTTTTGAAATTCGTGCTAGTTCGCGTTTTGACAAAAATGCAACGGTGTGGCAACCCTTCGTTTAAAATAGGGCAATATGGGTATCAAATTTTATGTCATCTTAAAAAAGTCCAAGGTTCATTTTTAGGAGGGTACATCGAGCACGAATTTTGCTTCCATACAACTTGAGTCGCTGTAATGTATATATCAAAATGTTTCGTTTATTTTCGTTAATTTTATATTATATACTTTAATACTTTTAATTTAATTTCACCTAGATACATATATTTGTATTTAGATACTATATAATTTTTTTTTATTAGATACATATTCAGCCTGATAACGGTTGGCGTTGGCCTATACGCCATAAGAACAAAGGTTTTGTTACTTTAATCTATTACAACCAAGTAAGAAAGTATAGTCGGTCAAGCCCGACCATATGATACCCTACACCACAGTATTTAAAAACACATCATGCTTATGTGTCCATGTAAATATGGATTTATCTATGTTTACAAACGTCACGCAAAATCGGTTTGAAAGTTTGTGAGAGGCAGAAATTCCCCCCTGCCTCCCCTTGTGGTCCTATTTTTTAAAAACTGTATAGCTAATGTGTCCCTATAGATATGGATCTATCTATGTTTTAAATTTCATTAAAATCGGTTTGAGAGGCAGAAATTACCCCTATCTCCCCTCGTGGTTCTATTTTTTAAAAAATTCATACATTTTGTGTCCATATAGATATGGTTCTATATACGTTTTAAATTTCATTAAAATCGGTTTGATAGTTTCTGAGAGGAAGAAATTTCCCCCTATCTTCCCTCGTGGTCCTACGATTCGGCCCATTTTCAATAGGCGTGGTCCTTGTGCCAGTAAGAACCTATGACCCAAGTTTTATTAAATTATCTCCAACTTTGCGCACAAGGTTACATGGACAGCAAGCCAGCCAGCCTGCCAGCCAGCCGGACGGACATCGTTAGTTCGACTCAGAAAGTGATTCTGAGTAGATCGGTATACTTTAAGGTGGGTCTTGGACCACTATTTTAAGGCGTTACACACATCAGCACAAATGCATAATACCCTCTCCACTATTGTGATGTGGGTATAAAAACGACTCAGGCGTTTACGCCAACGCCAACCGTTATCAGGCTGAATGATTTTTTCTCCTTAAAAAAAATTTATTTTCTTAAAAATGTTTGCTTACAATATGTTAAATTCTACATGAAACCCAAATCCATTAAAAGTTCTTCAGAATTTTTATTTTTTTAAGGCCCTGCTATATGTCCTTTTTCGTATTTGTTTACTGTTTTAGTACAAAGCCTACATTATAACTTCTAAAGTTTAAAACAATTTTTATAATTCATTTAATACTTACTTAAGCTACAGAAAACAAATCTTATTTAATTTTTTTATTTATTATTTTTTTTTTATTTAGTATTTTTTTTAATTATTTCTTTCTATTTTCCCCTCTAAAAAATAAGGCAAACGTGCTTTTAAAAAATTTTGCATACAATATAAAAAAGTATACCATTAGTAAAAAACTGTTAAAACTTTCTCAATATTTTCACTTGTTTAAGGTCCTGCCTTATATCCTTTTAATGGAATTTATTATTTCTTAATGTATATTGAAAAAGTTTTGTTTTGCTATTGTTGTATTTACGATATTTACTTGAAACTTTTTTTTGAAATATGTTCTAGGTATGTACTTATATATTTTTTTAAAGTTTTTCTCCACTACTTAATTTTTCGGTTTAAAAATTATTTTCCCTTGTAAAAAATTTGCTTACAATATGCCAAATTCTGTTTGTAAGAAAATATTATTAAAATCTTTTCAAGACTTAAGCAATTTATAGGGGTTACAGTATGTCCTTTTTTACCATATTTTTTTATTTAATTTTATTATCAGTTTGCTTTCAATATTTTTTATTTTTTTTTGTAATTTTTATTATTGCAATTAATTTAATACAACTAATTCTGCTAGAGGTTTATTTTATCAAACCTTTTCTCTTTATTATTTAACACCTCCTGGATCTAAGTGGCTTCAGTTTAATCATTTATCGTATAGACTCATTAATGTATTACCCACAATTACCTTTACTAACTTTTGTTTCATCAATTTTCATTAAATTTGTACAAAACTTCCTAAACTTTTCAATATACATACATATAAACATCCTGCCAACATCTACAAAAAAAAAAACATTGATTCCTTAAAATTTATATTTAGGGATATTTTTCGCGTACATTATGGAGCAAAAATAATACAACATTTTATAATCAAGCAAGAAAATGTATAGACAAAAACTAGAGAAATGGTGAAAAAAATAAACAAACAAAAAAAACGGAAATGAATCTCATGTGTATAAATGTGAATAAATCCAAAAATAAATTGAATTAAAAAAAAGTCCAAAATAAACGACTAAAAAAAGAAGTAGCAAACATTTTTTTTTATTTTTACTTAAATACAAGAAATCCTTCAATGAGTAAAGAAGTTTCATACAACATATTAAATCGTAAATTCAGCGTATACATTTGTTAGGTCGATTTTTTTTTTTTTTTTGCGATTTTTTCAAAATCAATGACTAAGTTATTGGGAGGACGGGGTGATTTTGGGGCATTTTGAATACTTGAATTTTTTTATACGAATTTATATGTTCTATAGAATAGAGTAGTCATCCTGGAGGCTGTCTGTTATTATGGGTGTTTTTAATGGCCAACAACGTTTGGCTTCTGAGTGAGTTTAAGGAAGTGAGAATGTAATAAATTCAAGCATCAGTCTTTATATTTTTTGGTGGATTTTTTTTTTGCAAACTTTGAGTTTGGTACATTTGGTTTATGTTTAGCTTAAGGGACGCGAAAATAAAGTTTTGCATTTTCGTTAGAGAACATAAAAAAATAATAAATAAAAAAGGAATAAGTTGGTAATAAATGGTACGCCAGGTTTTATATACATATGTACATATGTATGTACATATATTGTATATATTTTCCTGATTTTTTTTTTTTCTTTTTTGGTAACTTACTGAAATAAAAAGCATTAAACAAATATTATAGCCAAAATAAAAAACAAAATACAAATATCAAGTTTGTATACAATTTTGACTATTGACCAGTTGGTGTTTGCAGAAAACGTGTTAATTTTATAAAAATGCCTGTTAAGGAGAAGGAAAAGTAATTTTTGTCGTATTAAAAAAAATTTAAATGGAAAACTTGGAACTATGGCCAGACAAACAGCAAAAAGCATATAGCATTAGTAAAATCTAACTCCTTTTATGACTTTGAGTTGTTTTGCCGTTTATTTTTATAAAAATCTTATAATTGCTTTAGATTTAAGAAAAAATCGCTTATATTGAAAAAACAATTGAATTGAGAGAACCGATAATGATAGGCAAGATCACTACTCTTAAATATCCCCAAGAAAGAAGTCTAACGTCTGTCAAATCACATGATCGTGAAGGGCAATTAACATAGCCACGACATAAGATAACACGGCCATTGAATTTCTCGTGCAAAAGAGCCATTGTTTCGTTTGCTGTCCAGGTCTTTATCCATAAGCCACACTTAACAATCACTTGTTGTGGATGCATTGGACTTTCAACATTCACTCGTGGATTCTCATTTGCCCAAATGCGGCAATTCTGTTTGTGAATGAATTCACTGAGGTTAAAGTGTGCCTTGTTGCACATTATGAAGTGCAAGAAATGCATTTTGATTCGAACGCTACTTTTCGTTAGAGGCTTCAACAATCTTAGCGCGCTGCTCAGTTGTGTACCTCTTCATGGTTGAATTTGTCGAACACTGAAGCAAAGAAATGTAAAATTAAGTTGGGCCAAAATCTTGACGTTAAGGTGTGACTCAAAATTAACATCGTGCATTGTGGTTGGAACACGATTTAGAAAACCACATTTCCCAAAAACCCTTTATAAAGCGTAAACTCGTAACAGAAAACTTTGGTAAGACAATGCAAATGATTTACAGTTCAGTACCTGTCATGGAGGCCTACCTCATCCTTGTCTTAGACCCGGTATACCAACCGCCATCAACACCACTCACATTGCTTCCTGTTGAGTGTATAACTCAGCCGAATTATATACTCAATCCTTGTTCCGCTGTGGTTTTGATGCAAGCAGCATCTACTGAAATAGCAGCAGCACTCAGGAATACCAGCCAGCAGACGGGCTTCTCCTCAAGGTAGAAAATCAGCTTGTGAAGCAAACTTTTTAAAATCTCACTTCCTGCGACTTTGGATATATACCACAACTACCACGTGATCTTATAGTCAGGCTGAAACCGAAGTTTCAGGGGCTCTTAACCAGGGTTTAAAAAATTGCAGTCGAAACCAAAAACTGTCAAACAAAAAACGAAAATTTCTGAACAACTTTTCGCTTTTTAAGTTGGTTTGACAGCGACTGTTTAAATTTTTTTTTTTTTTTTTTTTTTTGCCAACGACAAAAGAAGAAGTGAAAAAAATGAAAGAGGATGTATCCCTACATACTCCCTGGAGGGGGGAGGAGGTTTGACAAGTTATTTTAAATAAAATCTCTTTATTTAAAATTGTATTAAAATTACGAAGCACAAGGTTATGATTTAATAGGCGAAGAATTTTTTTGCCTTGAAAAAGTCGACAAACGATCGATGAAACGTCAGGAAAAAAATATTGTAATAAAAAATTTAATTTTATTTACATTGAAGAAGTAAAGGCTCTCGACAAAAATAACAAAAATTTTTTGTTTACGTTTCCAAAAAAAAAATAATTAATTCTATAAAAAGGACATTCACAAGGACTAAATAAAAGTCTGTAGGTTCGAAAAATTCTTAGAAAAAGAAATTCTCAGGTTGTAAATAAATAATAAAAAGTTTCTGGAAAATAATTTTTATATTAAAATCTTTTTTCAAAAAAAAGGACATTCAGAAAATATTTTAAAAGTTTTTTATTTTTGTCAAATTAAAATTTTATTACTTAAAGTTTAAAATTACACCACTTTTTAGTAAAACATATTTTTAGAAATATCCTTTTTTTATTTTATGAAAACTTTTTCAATTTAAATTAAATTTTTCAAAATATTTATGAAGAATTTGATAATAATTCTTTTAATTTAGAAGACAATTAGTGAGGAAAATTATTATATTGATAAATAAAAACATTTTTAATTTAAAAATCTTTTGCTAAAATTTGTTTTTTTTTTTTTTTTTTATTAAAACTAACTTAATTCAAAATTTTTATTTGTCTTCAAATCTTTTTATATATTTTCTCACTAATTGCAAGTTTATTTTTTTTTACAAAAAAAAAAAAGGATTTTAACAAATATTATTTTACATTTTTTTCCAGTTCATAATGAATGAAAAGTGTGCTTAAAAAAACTTAAATAAAATAAAGAAAAAGTTATTTAAAACTAAAGTACTTTATACAATCTACGAAAATTAAATAAAAATATATATTCTTTGAAATACACATACAATTATTTACTCCCACACACAAACAAACACATGTACATACTTGTAAATGAATTTAAAAAAATATAATAATTTTGTGTTTAGTTGGCATGAATGTTGAGTTAGAGAAAAATAAGAAAAAACCAAAAACAAAAAAAAAATAGATGAGAAAATGTAATTACAGCAACGAGTTGTACCAAGTTTATGTTGCATTTTGCAAGCCTGCTTTTGCATTCCTTCTATGTTCACATTTTGTACAGGTGTTTTTCAGTTTACACTCCTCCTTTTCTAGGTTTCTTTTTCCTCTAATTTTTTTCCTACTTTTTCACGTGCATGCCAAATATAGTTTGTATGTTTAAAAAACTAATTGCTTTTTTTAAGTGGCAGGAAAAAAAAATATGCAGAGAAAAAATCTGGCTGAAAAAAACGCTAAGGATTCAGCAGAATAATCAACAATTACAGAGATATTTAAATAAATTATTAAATGAATTTAGGAATAAAGACATTTTTTAAGTTTAAATGAAACAATGAAAACAAAAATAATTTAATTTAAGATTAAGTTTTAGTAAAACCTTGTAAAAAAAAATAAGTTTTGAAAAAAGGACACTCACAACCTCAATAGAAAAATAGATAATTGTCAAAAATTAAAACTTAGTTTAACAAAATAGTGATTTTAGCAAGTCGTAAGTAAAAAAAAATAAAATTTAATTAACGTTTTTTACCCGATTTAAGAGTTATTTAAGAAACAACATCTTTTTAGTTGATATTTTAGGCGTTTTTTTTTTAGTTTTTTAACATTTTGATATGGAAAATCGATTTTTAGTCAATAATAATGCTGATCACAGATTAAAGTCCTTTTCTCGATTTAAGCGCTATTTTAAAAATTAGATTCATTATGAATATAATACCACATTTTGGCATGAAAAATCGGTTTTTGGTCAAAAATAATGGAGATCACAGATTTATAACCTTTTCTAGATTTGACCGCTATTTAAAAACTAGAGCCATTTTTTAAATTTTGGTATGAAAAATCGATTTTTGGTTAAATAATGGTGATCACCGATTAACGCCCTGTTTGAATTTAAGCCCTTTTTTGAAATTAGAGCCATTTTTTGTTTTTATAACGGTTTGGTATGAAAAATTGATTTTTAGGTATTCACATATTAAAGTCCTTTTCTCGATTTAAGCGCTATTTTAATTTTAATTAGAGCCATATTTAGTTCTTTTTTTATATTTTGGTATGAGAAAGTAATTTGGAGACCTGCTGGCCCTGTTATCGGAAAAATTGTGCTGTTCTATTCACCATTTTGGCGAAAGAAAGGTAATTGCTTAAGATATTTCCAAGGCGTTTGACTTCGAGTTGTTATAGATGGGGTTTCGTTGAACCAGTTCAAGATTCATTCAGGGCAAGACTCCGTTGTTTCTCCTACATGGTGTAAGATATACTTCACTCCATCTGATATCCTTACTTGTATACCATCTTTATCCGACCACGAATGGAATACTACTCTGATGTATTCGCCGATACTTCAAAGTCTATTTTGGAGTTTATCGACCACGTGCTGGAGAGGGCGAACGTCCTCATTGGTGACAGTAGAGTATCCAATTATATTAACTCCCTTGAGCACCGTCGCAATGTGGGTTGTATTTGCCTTTTTATCGTTACTACAATGGGATGTGCTCTGATGAAATTAGGGATCTGGCTCTTGAAACCCGTACGTTGGCTCGTATTACACATTTTTCCTCAAGAGCCCATCCTTTTGTGGTCGATTGGCCGGTGAATCAAACAACACATTACAGAGAAGATTCGTTTATAGGCCGGACTGTTCGTATGTGGAATAACCTTCCTGCTAAAGTCTTCCCTCTCACTTTCAACATGAATAACATCCAGTTGAATGTTCACAATTACTACTCCCTATTTACTCCTTCCCATAACCTGTTTTCCTAGTTCCAACATAATGCAATGCATTAATAGGGGTCATCTCATAAGAGATGTTCCAAACAAACAAAAAATTGCGATATGTACATTTTAAAGAGAACAAAAGAGTTCATTGCATTACAGAAAGTATTGCAATTCTGAAGGAAATTTTTTAATGAAATCTTTACACAGCATGTAAATAAGTGAAAAATGTCAATTACAACAAATTTCGAACCAACAATACCATTGATTAAAGACTGATGGGTGACTATAGACTGGCAGCCGCCGCAGTGGCGCAAACGGTAGAGCTGCAAAGAATTCTGATAATGGGATTATGGTTATTCTCGAAACATTTAAATTCGCCCCGATTTCAGTCAAAAATAATAATTATCAAAACAAAAAAGAATTGTAATTAATTTAATGTTGCAAGATTCCTTCCTTCACTAAATAAATTTAATGAAAATTTAATTTGATGAACTTAAGTCTAGTTTAAAAATATCAAAAATTTCAATTAAAACCCAACAATTTAATAAAAAAAAATCACAATTGTTATAAAAATTTGCTATTTACATAGTATTTAGGAAAGTCTTTGTTTTTGTGATTTAATAGTGATATTAAAGTTACGACTGGCTTAGATATTATTTAATTACCTCATTGCATACAAACAGCTGAAAGGTAATAAGTCTTTTGTTAATATAAATAAAAAAGGACATTCAACAAAACTTTAAAAACATTTTGTTTGTTAAAAATGCTTGTACTATTAAAGAATATTCATTCAACTACAAGTTGTAAGCAAATAAAAAAAAGGATACGCACCAGAATTAAAAATTAGTCCATATGCTTAAAAGTGTTGTTTTTTTTTAAATTAGTAGATTTTTTATTAACTTGTTATAATTATATATTTTTTCCAATTTAAATACTTTTTAAGACGAATTGTTTAGGAAAAATAAAATATTTCTTTATGTTATTAAAAAGGACGTTCTACAAAATTTTAAAAAACCATTTTTTTCCAAATAATTTTTGAAAATTAATTATTTAAGAGCTAACTACATATCGTAGGATGAAAATTAAATAAAACAAGTAAGAGTGCTATATTCGGCTGTGCCGAATCTTATATACCCTTCACCATTGTGCGAGCAGAATACAGAGCAACTAGACAAAAACTAAATAAATTTTACATACCTATACATACATATTTACAATACTTAAAACTTCATTATAAATAAAATTTAAAAAGCGAAAACTTGTAAATATTGTTTTTAAATCGTTTTTAGAACATAAAAAAAAAATAAAAATATTAAAAAAAAAATTTTTTCTTTTTAAAAACCAAGATTTCAACCAGGGAACTCTCAGTTTCTAACACACCCCCTAGACAACTGAACCATGAAGGAACGTTAATCGAATATCATTAAAATGAAATATGGCACGTTTACTGTTCACAAAATTCAACAAAGTTGAGTTGTAATTACTTCTGATGTTTTTGTTCACCACAATAGCAAAGTTGGGAAATATATTCACCAAAATAGTTTATGCCATGTATGTGTGTTTGTTTGTTTTCTTTTATAGTTTTTAAGTAGCAAAAAAACACAAAAATTCCTAGTTTCTATTTGTAAAAATATTTTCGTTAAATAGATGAAATAATCAAGAAGGGTGATAACGAAAATCATATTGGGCGATATGCTAGTAGATGTAAACAATTGAAAGGGGGGGGGGGGGGGCAGAGGGACATCACATAGTTAAATCAAGTTCTCTCCTCATATGGACCCAGAATATATATACTTTATAGGGTCTTAGATCAATATTGCAGAAATTACAAACGGAATGACAAACTTATATATACCCTTTCCCACCTGAGGTGAAGGGTATAAAAACGCTTTTAGAATTGACTTAGAAATATTGAATCTGATTTTTTCTTTTTTTTTTCAATAAACTTATTTTAATTTTTTGATAATATCTTATTCCTATCTATTTTTGCCAAAATTATTTCAACTCGTTGGTTATAGTTAAAGTCGTTTACCACAAGCAAGATTATCCTTTAAGGCAGCGACCTTAAAGCAAGATTTGTTGAAAACCCTTTTAACCTTTTTTTTTGTACTGAAAAGGAGCAGTTTTTATTTATATTAACCCAAACAAAATGAACATTAAACCCTTAAGCATTACAGCGTAAAACCGCGTAATTTTTATAAAAATAAAACAAAAATAACATATTACAAGTGACCGTAAAGGAACAGTCATGTGTGAAAAAAACAACAAACCATTATACTCGTAGAACATAACTTTGGTTAAAATAAAGCCATTGTCAAACAAAATCTTAATAAAGAAACAACAAGTCAAAATGGTTCAACCTTTCCCCTGCTCCCTGGAAACCCTTAAAAACTCTTATTTTTTTAGTAAAATAATAACAAAACCGCGATAAGTATAAAGTCATTTATCTTATTTTGTCAAATTCAACAAAAACCAACAAATCATTTTATTTTATTTTTTTTTTTTTTCTAACCAACCTTATCGAGATTTCAGCTCATTTTCACAAACTTAATGTCATGTTTGTAGATCAAGTTTTTTTTTTGTTTTCTTTGATTTGCTTTCATTATCCTTTTTTTGTTTAACATTGTCCTGACTGTGTTAAGGTGAATCCCTAACTATTATTAGCTGTCACAAAGTTATTTTAGATTTGATACTTCTGCTGGTCTCTATTTATTGCTAGTATTTCTTTGGCAGGATTTTGCTGAAAAGGAGTAATTCAAATTGTTATTTATGTGTATTTTGTTGGTGTTTGTATAAGTTTTTTTTTTTTTTGCGCCAGTTTTACTTGACATAAGACAAGTGTTTTTATTGCCAGCTGATTAATGGCTTTTGTAGTAATGAAATTAATATGTTTGCTAAAGATGGGAAACATATAATAAGAATTAAGAAGAAAAAAATAGAAAATAAATATACTTAATTAAATAATCAAATAATACTAGCATAAAAAGGATATTAGAGTGGAAATAAAACCGAATAAAATAAATATAAAATTTTAATAGGATTTCACATTTACATCGATATACTAAACTGTAGTTAGGTTTTCATTGAAAACAGTATCAGCTTTTACTATTTCTAAATAAATTTTCTCCGTTTCGTTACCACTTAAAAAAACGTAAAAAGGACATTGTTTGCACATTTTATCAGTTTTTAAACTTTGTTATATTTACGTGTCGCAGTTTTTTTCTAAATTAATCAAATCTCTATGATTTTGTTTAAATTTATATAATTTTTTTTCTCAATATTTGGTTAAACCCGAAAAATATAAATTTTTAACCAATTAAGGAAAAGGAAATAGCGAGACATTCAGTGGTTACTCCTAAATGGGAGACTGGAAACTCTATGGCTGACTCGTTGGCGCATGCAGGCACAATCTTAAGTCTAAACGGTTCAACAAGGTCCTATATTTCATTCTCAAAAAGCAAGCAACCTTTTTGCACACAAATTTCATCTTATTGGCCGTCAGAGATGGTTTAATGAAAGTACCAATGGAGAAACAAGAAAAATCTGACCCATTATAAAGGGTTGTCCAATCATAATGCGCGATGTTAATTGTGAGTCACAACTTAACGTCAATTTAGTGGTGCCTTAAGATTGTCAAAGCCTTCTACGAAAACGGGCGTTTAAATCAAAATGCATTTCATGCACTTCGTGATTTTTTCGGTCAGCATAATCGATCAAATGTGTCCACAACCTTGAGATTTGTGCGCATATTTCAGCAAACCGGGTATGCATGAAATGTGAAAACACCTGTGCATGCTCGCCCAGTTCATTCTGCGGAAAACATTGCTGTTGTTTGCATTACTGTGGCAGAAGAGCTGTCAACCTTGACTCGTCGCCCTGCCTAACAATTGAACATCTTACGAACGTTACTGATGCGAATTTTGAATAACGATTTCAATTCACACGCTGACCATTTTAATTTTGGTCAATACGCCGATTGGTAAGCTGAACAGACAGAAGTTACTTTACGGTCATGTAATTTGACACATCTGAACTTTTTTCTTTGGGGATATTTAAAAGAAAAAGTGTACGACGATAAGCCAAGAACAATTCAAGAGCTAAAGGATGAGATAATTCGGCACATTAACGACATTCAACCTCTATTATGTCTCAGAGTCAGTGAAAATATGGACCATCTGATAGAGGTATGCCACTAAGGCCGTGGCGAGCATTTGGTCAATATTTTGTTTTACACATAATTATATAGATCCTTCTATTATTATAAAAAATATTAAAATAATTCTCTGAAAACTTTTTGTTTTATTTATTATTGACAAACTGCGTTTGGTTGGACCAACCTTTGGATGAAAAAGGCTTTAAAGCTGTCCAGACTTCACCATAGGTACCTAATTGCGGTTATAACTTATCACTGGCCTATTTGGAAATACGCTCAGATGCTAGAGCTACCTTATAACGACCTGTGCAGGAGTTTCGACGATGCGGAGAAGGAGGAAGGGTCAACGGAAAATCTTGGCTGAACTGTTCTTTCAAAAAAACCTTAGAGACAAAGCATTTCTCTCTGACATCAAACTGAAAGGTATCCACTTCCTCATTGAATCATCTAGATGGCTGAGTAGATATATCAGCAGCCGGGTAACAAAGGAACCTTGGGAGATAGTGAAACATAGTAACACAACAGGAACTAATTGCTGGACCCACGAGAGCTTTGCGGTTGCCAATGGAACCTAACCTAACCACTAAAGAGCAGGAGTTTAAACAAACTTAATAAAATTTAAAATGTCTGGGAAGAGGTTTATCAAAGTTGTATTTTTAAGAATGTTTTTTTCTAAAATTTATTTCGTGTTCAAGTAATATTTTATTATACAATATCGAAAACTGTATTTAGTTTTTTAAAACTTAATTAATAATAAAATGCATGACATGGCTGTCCTCTTTGTGCTAATTTTCCTAAAATTGCGTTTACAACATAAATATTTTTGTTTTGTTTTTTTTTTTTTTTTGTTGCTTTTTTTTGAGGAAAAGTTGTACAAATTTCCCGTTATTTTTATCTTACAACTTATAAAGGCTCAAACACTCTAGAATTTAGTAAAAATTTCTATAAACTCTGCAATAACAAAAAAGTTTCCCTTAAATCCTTTTTTTTGAATTTTTACAAGACTTTAGAAATTTCAATTTTCTAAATGCTGATTTTAATAAAATCAATTGAAAAACTTTATTTTATTAATTTTTTATCTTTAAATATAAATTATATAGTCTATGGAACATTTAAAGACTTTAAAGTTTTTATGTCTACAGTTTGCCATATTAAATGTCCCTTTGGATAATTTTATAGAACGAAAAAATTGTTAATATACATGCATACATACATACATACATACATATATGTATTTTTCTTAGGATTTTCACAAAACTAAATTTCTTAAAATTTTTTCTGAAATAATTAAAAGAATGTTCTTAATAATTAAAAGAATGTTCTTAAAAATCTCTTGTCTACAACTTGTAACCTTTTATGCTCCATTAGAATATGTGTTACATTTTTAAAAAATTTTTACAATACAAAAGTTTTTCATATATCCTTTTATTCAAAAAAAAACCTTAACATTGTTAAAAATAATTTTTTTTAGCTTCAACATTTTCTAAAATCTTTGTTAAGCTTAACATATTTTTTAATAACAATTAATGTATTAAATATAGCTTTCATTTATTACAGAATTTTGTTTAATTTCAAATTTTATTTAAAAAATGTTTTCTGCAAAAACTAACCAAACACATGTGCTAACAAAATATGAAAAAAATGATGGTAACAAAAATCATATAAAACTTGTGCATGTATTTTAAAATAAATGACCATTGTCCTTGTCACCTTTGCTACAAAATCATAAATTTCAAATGCAAACGCGACACCATCTCTAGTCATGCTATAATGTTGCAGAGTTCCTCTTTTTCTTTGTTTTTTTTTTTTAGAATCTTCTCACACATTTAGTGCGACATGTAAAAATCAGCACATCCGTTACCAATACCACAGACTATCAAGGATACCCAGAGTGTTAGCCAACAATAGTTTTTTCACCAGCTCTTTTTGTTTTTTTTTTTTTTTTGCTTTTTTCACACGAAAATTAATGTGCAGAAGAAAATCATTACGACGAAGAAATATTTACAGAAAAAATTCAAGCGATGACTGTATAGAACTTCAGCAGAGAATGAGTTTTTTCATATTTATTTTTTTTTTTTTTTCTTTGAAATTATGGTAAAATGTGAAAATGTTTAAAATAATGGTGAAAAAATATTTCAACACTTTAAAAAAGTGTAGAAAAATCTTAGAAGTAAAGGGCCAAGTTCTATGAAAAGCGCAGAATATTTTTCAAACATATATTTAAACACGATTTGTATAACTTCGGGTGTCGAAATGGCGTTTAAGCTGCATTTCGGAAATGCAACATCTTCTTTCGACGTCACTAGAACTCAACTCGTGTAGTACAAATTTCCTTCCTTTTGGATGAATCCTGATACATGCAAGGACTTACTGCCTGCTTGACGATTTCAAACGTCAACGTTCGAAATCGATGAACAGGCTGTTGACAAATTCTGCTTTGTCTGTGTTGAAAAACTATTTTACATAAGTTATGCCTATAATTTTTCATTTTTGAACTTGTAAGCGTACATAATCGGTACTTGTCTTAGGTGTCAAATGCTCAATTTTTGAACCGCACAAATCCTCACTCACACATTGAAGTCGGTGAAACAGACGTAAGATAAGGATCGTTAAGTTAAAAATGTGTTTCAGCTGCACTATTCTTCAAATTGAGGCAGTAAAGAAAAGCTTCCCAAAATTTAGAATAAATTACAGATATTTACCCTCTTTAATAACTATGTTATTAAAGACACAAACCATGTGTAGAGAGTATGTCATTAATTGTTAATCCCGCATTTTTAAATTATACACAAAATAAAAAGTAAATTGTTTTGATAAAGTAAAAACACTTTCCGAAAATGTGAACAATTGTTTATCCTCTAAATTGCCATATAAGTTATTGAGGACACAAACCATGTGTAAAAGTTACGTAGTCTGTTGTGAATCCTGCATTTTTAAATTAAACACCAAATAAATTGTAAACTTTTTTTTTTTTAGAAAGTAGAAAGTAACTTGTCCGAAAACGAGAATTAATAATAGATGTTTACTATCATCTATTTATGAAACACACCATTAGTAGAAGATAAGCCATTTGATGTGAATGCCGATTTTTAAAGTTATACACCAGAAATTGAGAATAAATTTATCCTTTAAAATGTCATACAAGTTATTAAAGACACAAACCATGTGTAGTAGACAAGCCATTTTTTGGCAATCCCGCATTTTGAGGTAACGCAACCAATAAATAGCAATTTTTTTTAATTTCTACGCAGAAAAAATTTTCGCCAATTTTTTTTTTTTTCAACTAAACCATAAATAAAAAATTTGAACAGCTTTAATTAAAAAATTTAATTACGTGAATCAAACGTTTACTTATATCACCAACATAACTACAGATCATGTTATTTATATCGGGTGATTTTTTAGCTGTTATCTTTTTGACAACACTGCGTGCTCTGTTAAGAAAGTTCATGGCGCACTTCTTGTGTTCAGCGATGAAGCTCTTTTTTGGCTCAATGGGTACGTTAGTAAGCAGAATTGTCGATTTTGGAGTGAAGATCAGCCAGAAGCATTGCAAGAGCTACCAATGCATCCAGAAAAAGTCACAGTTTGGTGCGGCTTATGGGCTGGTGGCATCAGACCGTACTTCTTCAAAGATGATGCAAATCGTAACGTAACTGTGAATCGTGAGCGCTACCGTGAGATGATATCCAGTTTTTTTTTTGCCCAAAATGCAAGAGCTTGACTTGCATGGCATGTGGTTTCAACAAGACGGTGCCACATGCCACACAGCACGTTTAACAATGGACTTATTGAGAGGCGAGTTCGGTGAACATTTTATTTCACGTTCGGGACAGGTCAATTGGCCTCCTAGATCGTACGATTTAACGCCTTTAGACTATTTTGTTTGTGGGGCTATGTCAAATCTCATGTCAATACACACATGCGCGCTTCAATTGACGCATTGGAAGACAACATTGATGCATTTATTCATGAGATACCGGCCGAAATGTTGGAAAGTGTATGCCAAAATTGGACTAAGCGGCTAGACCATTTGAGGCGCAGTTACGGTCAACATTTACATGAAATAATCTTCAAACATTAAATTATATGGACCGTACTATCGATTCAAATAAAGATTTCATGAATTTTTCTGAATTTTATGTGTTTTTTTTTAAACTTTCCTATAGCCCTTCAAAAATCACCCATTACCAAAACATGTAACAAAACGGCAGGTTTTTTTTTAATAAAACAAAGAAATGGGTGATTTTTTTACGCAAAAGTGTTAATATATCGTCACCTTAAATGCAAACGGACGTTACCTGATTTTTTTTTAAGAAGGAGCAAAAAACTTTACAAAATCAGTAACAACAAGGTGTTTTTGGCGTTTAAATTTCTTAAATAAAATCGCCATTTTTAATCGCAAGGATCAACAAATTCACGTTAAAATGTGGTTTAAAAACACGAACAAAAATCAATCGAAAACTCAATTTCGAATTTTTGTGTAGTGACTTCGTTGAATTTGCATAAGCATGTTACACTTTTTAAAGCTGTTTATAATAAAAACTACAAAAAAAAACCGGCTTTAACATAAATAAAAATGCAAAATTATAACAAAACATCAATTAAATGTTAGGAAGGATAAACTCACTCACTGTTTATTGTTGGTGTTTTATTGAAGTTTTGATATGGTTACAAGTAAGACTTAGAGTGTTTATAATTCTTATTCGCTTTAGGGTTTTATTTGTTAATATTTTTAGCTTTTCTAAAATCTTTGGAAAAGGTTTCCTGATGATCTGGCCTAAGCAACCAGTGAAATGCGCATAGAAGCTAGCTTTCCCTCAACAATAAATTTCAGTGCATTTATCAAATATGAAAAGATTGGGAATTTAGCACGTCATACAGAAATCTTATTAATAATATATTTTGTATTCCCGGAAAATAACTTTGATAAATATTTAATTGTGAACAGTGATTAAAATTTTTTTGAATTAATGAAAGTGAAATGGTTTTTAAGGCGCTGCGAAATATGTCCCCAATAAAATAAATGAAAATTTACCCCAAATTTGGGGCTATTTTTCATAATGCAATATGGTCCCATTTTTTTAATGAAAAATTACACCAAACAAAATGAAAAATAACCCTAAAAATAAAATGAAATATGACCCTAAATTTGGGGTTATTCTTCATTATGAAAAATCACCTCAAAATTTATAATGAATTTGAACCCCAAAAAAGAACACAAAGAAAGTTACATTAAACATTTTCGGTGGAGTTCATATGCCCGAAACTAAAAATCACAGATTTAGAATCTCGATTTCAAAATCCGGATAATTATACAGTTTTGGTTTTAAAAATCGTACGATTGATAGCATGGTTGGGCTTTCGGCCATGCGCAAGGATTTTTTTCTCTATGGTATAACGAAAACTGGCTTTGCTTACTAAAGTTTCACGGTATAGACGGCCTGCGACCTGGCGCAAGGATTTTCTCTTCTATGGTATAACGAATACTGGCTTCGCTAACTAAAGCTTCTCTATATAGGCGGCCTTCGGCCGGGTGAAAGGATTTTCTTCTCTTTTTTATAACGATAACGAACACTGGGTTCGCTCACTAAAGCTTTACTACATAGCTGGCCTTTGGCCGGGTTCAATGGTTTTTTCCGCTATGGTATAACAAACACCGGCTTCGCTAACTAAAGCATCTCTGCATAACCGGCAAGGATTTTCTCTACTTTGGTATAAGAATTCGGGTTTTTTATACTATCCCTAGAAACTATTACATAGAATTTTATAAAATTTGTGTAAAAATGTTTGGAGTGATTTTTCATTTCTTAAAATTTGCATTTTTTTATTAGTAGACGAAAAATAGCCCCAAAGTAAAAATTGTGATTTTATTTGGGGCCATTTTTCATTCCACTTAAAATGCAAAAACACCCAAACGAAAATATGAAAAATAACCTCAAAAAAAACAAAAAGATTGCGCCAAAATTGCGTGTTGTTGTGTCTCATGTAAAATTTTGGGGCTGTTTTTCATTTTACTTTTGGGGCCATATTTCCTGGGGTCATTTTGCGCACCGCCAGTTTTTAAATGTATTTTAAGTAAAATTTGTTTACAAATGTTGCCTTAAAACACATTTAAAACTTATTTTGTATGAATACGGCAGTAAATATGAATACTATTAATTTGTTTAGTGGTGCAAATTTTATTAATTTTTTAATTAATATCACAAATTTTTTAATAGAAATCAATTTTTATTTTTTTCTTTGAGTAGCAACCTGGCCTTTTTTATACCCTCCACCACTAGTGGTGAATGAGGGTATACTTAGTTTGTCATTCCGTGTGAAACTTTTTTCAATATTAATCAAAGTCGATGTCTGTTTATCCGTCTGTCTGTGTAAATACTTTTGAACGACTCAAAATAAAAGCGCACTATTGGTGTCAAATTCTTTCTAGTTCTCCTAAGCAGCTTGAGATTGAAATCCAGGCAGCACAATCGGTTCAGAGGATAAGAGTTATGAGTCCAAATTTGGAAGCACTACCCAAAAAAATTGATAATTATGTTATAAAAACGAATATAAATGGTGGCGAAAGCCACGGAATATTATAAAATTTTGCACAAATTTGTTTTATATGATTATAAATCATACAACTTAATTTTGTGTAAATCAGTCTATAATTTCTAATTGGCCCTATCAGTAATGGAAAATTCAGTACTATGGTACTATTTTCAGTACTTTTTCCTTTCAAAAATACCGCGGTACCCCCAGGACCGTTTTAGTACTCTTTTCTGGTTATGACTCTTTGTTTAGAAATTTAGCGTTGATATTTTTTTTAACAGTAATAACTAGGGCTAGGGAACTAGTTCCGACTCCAACCGCTGAAATTCCGACTCCTAATCTAACCTTAATGCATATGAGACTGGTCCTTATTTGACTTTAAACTCTTTTTTTAATGAAGAACCTTTTAAATGGTTAAATATAGCAAGAAAAGGATTCAGTAAAAATTTCGAATCAATATTATAATTATTGCATCGCCACTTTCGAAGTATTTTTATTTTGGAAATTATTAGAATATTTTTCTAAATTTTTCATGCCGAAAAAATTTGGAGTCGGAGTCGAGAATTTTTTGTGGGTAATTCGACTCCAGTACATAAACCTCAACAGCAACTTCGACTCTTCAGCCCTGTTGACAATATTGCGTTCACAAAATGTATTCTTATCAAACGGTTATGGCAACACTGCTTGTTGGTATATTTTATTGTCAGATATCCTCATCAGAATTTTGCTGTTGAAATTTAGCCAGCTTGGTCCATAAATAGCTGAGATATGAGCAAAAAAAATATGTATTTAAGTTTTTAATTTTTAAGTTTATTTTCCATAAAAAAATATGCTTGAAAAAAGTACCAAAATGTTGAAAAAGTACTCTCTTGCTTGGTGGTCAGTACCATCTTAATTTTTCAATTTTCCATCACTGGGCTTTATATAAAGCCCATTCTCAGAGAACACCTTTGTACGCCTTAGACAGTACACACAGTGTCACAGTTTTATAAGACAAAAAATCACAGTGTCAAGCCCATTCTCGAAATAAAACTCTTGTTCATCTTAACCCGTAACAAATAATGATATTGAAGTAAAATTTAGTCTGTCATAGTTTCAAAGGATTAGAACGATATTTAGAAGGCCATACGGAACACTACGCAGATGATCTTTTGTGCAATCTGTGCATCTCACCATTAAGCCTTTTACCTTGCCAGGTAAAAGATCATAAATTTAAATAAAGATCATCATTTGCCCCCGATAAATTTCCGCCTGGAAGTCCCCAAGTTGGGACAGCAGCAGAGCAGATGTTCTGACGTTTCATTCTCAACCTCACAAAATCTGCATATCTTTAACTGTTGGTATGTAAGACCACAGTGCACAATGCTCCGCCAGCAAGTAGCCTTAGCTTCCCCTCTCAAGCAGAAGCAGCCTTCCCGCTCTGTTATGGCACATGGTCACAAATCTTTTGGACTGTCCAGAAATGGACATCCATATGTGAAGGATTTCATTCTCGGGCCATGTTTGTATCGTCCCCTTACTTTGACCAGCAGGGACGCTGAAGATAGGCTCAGGGCCTATAAATGGATGGTGAGCGCTCTTGTTTGCCAAAAATAAGAATAGAAATTATTTTGCAAAATTTCTTAAAGATCGGTCCATCATTTACCATAGGCCCCATATAATGCCCACTCACGGACAACATTTTTCCACAAAGCTCACTCCTAGAAAACTTTAGCTTTCGGTGGAGGGTATAAAAGATTCGGCACATCCGAATATAGCCCTTTAACTTGTTTTTACTAAAAATAGAGTAACATTTCTTTCACATATTTGTTATTTTTAATTTTCTACATTTTCCTTTGTATATTTTTAGTTAAACGAAGTATAACATTTCCACAGGATTTCTATTTTATATATTTTTCCCTCCTTTTTTAATAATTTTTTTTGCTTTAAACTTTACATTTGTTTTTCAACACTCTTATACAAAGTTAACATTGATTACTGCTGCTAAACTTAAGTACAAATGTGAGTGTGTGTGTGAGTGCATGTGTACATGTTTGTGTATGTTAAAGTTACTGCGAAATAACTCACATTGAATTGAAGACCATCATATACATCCTGGTCCCATATGAGCATCATTTATATACCACAACCACAATTTATACGTTCGCGTATAAATTTTTTTTTTCAACTCTAGCAACAAGCAACAAAAAAACTTTCCACAGGACCTCAACAGCAAAAGCGAAAAAAAAGTTATTTTGTCTCATTAACTTTTAACTAAAATTGTATATTCTATAACAAAATAGAGAGAAAAAAATGAATACAATAAATAAAAGAAAGAAAAAATAAAACTCATATTTAAGCAAATGCTGTAGTTGTTCATACTTGTGATGGTTATTTGAGCTGCTGTATAGTTGTTACTAAAATGTAAAGCTTAATTTTCATTGTATTTATGTCCTTTTTTTCTTATTTTACCATCCTATTGCTCGCTGCTTTCTCTTACTACAAGGCTTCTTCACAGCCATAATAATGAATGAATGACTGAAAAAAAATATTTTTCAACAACAAGACATCACGGAAAAAAATAAATATATTATTTTATTAACAAGACAAATATTGTTTAAGCTTTTGCCAAAGTCCCATGAAGAGTGTGTGGAAAAGGCAACAGTGGAAAAAAAATCTCGTATTGCATTTTGGGTTAGAGTTGGCAACAAATGTATTGTTGTTTCCTTATTGGACGAACCTTGGCGTTTATTAATATTTTTTTTTTTTTGTGTTTTTGTTGCTGTTGTTTTCCAAGGTACAAGGGTTATAAAAATATAAAAATTAATTTTAATGTGACAGCGAAAATATTTTTTTACTCATACGAGAAAAAAAAATTCAACTAAAAGTTGAAACTGGTAAAATGTAGAAAAAAAAAACTGAAATTTTATATGATGTTTTAATTAGTGTTGGTTTACTCGTGTGGTATGTTGTCTTTAACAGGAATAGAAGAAGAAAAAAATATAAATGAAATAGAAATAAAAATATTTAGATTGGACAATTAAAAAAATACACAAACATTTTAAAGCACTTCGTAGCAAATTTCCTATAAAAATAATTTTTGGACCAAATTTTCGGAAAAAAATTTAAATCTTAAAAATTAAAAAAAAAAAAGTTTTTAAAAAAGCAAATTTAACTTTAAATTTATAAAACAAGAAGCAATTGTATGAAAGGCACATTTAAGGTTCGGTTTCATTGGCAGCCGCAACCAAGCACAGCTCACATGAGTCCAGCAATTGGTTCCCATTATGTTACCATGTTTCATCGGCTCCCAGGGGTCCTATGATACTTGGCTGCTGACATTCTTACTCAGCCCTCCGGTTGATTCAATTAAGAAGTGTATCCTGTTGAAATCAATGTCAGAGAGGCAAATTTAATCACTAACTGTTGTTCGACCAAAAAGTTCGAGTCTTAGTTTGCCGAATGCCGGGCAAATATAGAGAAGATGTTCCGTTGACTCTTTCTCCTCCTCGTCGCTGTAAATCCGATAGGTCCTACATTATAAGAGAGCCCTAGCTTTTCCAATAAACCAGAGGCCAGTTAAACCTGCAATAAGGTTTCTGACGTGAAGTCTAGATAGCTTCAAAGCCCTCCTAGTCCTTTTTTTTATCTATAATATGCCAGATTTAGTTTCACCACAGGTAGTTTAATTAAACCATCTCTAACTGGCAATAAGATGAAATTTGTGTGCGATATGTTGCTAACTCCTCAGGAGTGAAACTTCCAAAGCATATTTTAAACTGTTCCGATTCAAGGTGGTGCCTGCATGCGCCAACGATTTAGCCGTACAGCTTTCATGTATGCCACTGTATAAAGCGACTCTATAAAGGATAACCACTGAATCTCTCACTATCTCCTCCAAAGATAACCAACATTATTGGACAATTCTCGTTGTGATAAGCACATTCTCCAGCGATCTTATGACCGCTTAACTATCGGTAATACTGGAATTATCCCTGCCAGACATCTCACCATACCGAATGTGCCTTGTGGCAGAGTTGATTGCCATTTTATCGGACTGACAAAAATTAAAACATGTACAAAAAAAGAAAACGCGTTTGTTTGTGTATTTGTTGCTCTGTTTATTTGTTCCTTATAGACTCCTTAACTACTGAGCCGATTTACCTTAAACCTGTTTTTTGAGCACAAGTTTTGCATGGACAACCCGCCGGACGGACGGACATCGTTAGATCGATTCGGCATGTGATTCTTTGTCAATCGGTTTACATAAAGGTGGGTCTAAAGCTAGTATTTACATATGCATAAGACCCCTTCACCTATGATGGTTCGGGTATAAAAAATGTTATCTGTAGCATGCTTTTAGGGGTTAATGCAAAGAAAAAGTTTGTATTATATCGAAAGCTTTTCTGTTCTGAAAAAAATTACAAATGAGGTTTTTTATATTATTAATTTTACATTAAAAATAATTTTACTGAACAATAGTAACGTGGACCTTCAACCCGTTGTAGAATCGAAAGCGCAACCATCATACTAACAACCAACAAACCTAGCGGGTCTCCTTAAAATTGAAAATTGCAGTACTGGCTTATATCCATTTATCTTTTTATTGTCAAGACTATATTTCGAACCATTTTTTAAATAGTCGCAAAAAAATTGGACTCACATCAGATGGTGTATCTTTAATAAATGACTTGTATATTTAATAACTTATAACAAATCGCAAAAAAATTGGGTACAACAAAAGTTAAAACCGAGAGACGCTAAAAGACGATTTTGCATGGCATAAATTCTACTTGAATAAAATCATTAGTAGCGATGAAAAGTAGATTTATGTCAATGAGTTGAAATGCAATAAATTACATGAGAAGCCCAGCCAACCAGGCAAGGCAACACCAAAGTCAAATAACTGTAGAGAAATTCTTTGTATTCGTTGGGATTATGAGCTTTTAAAATCGGGCCAGACGTTTAGACTTTTTAGAAAATAGAGCTTAGAAAAATTAGCATCACCCGCTTTGTAGTCCAGATCATGCCCTTTTTTTAAATAGTCGCAAACTCCCTGCGGGAAATGTGTATCAATTGTTCTTAAAGCACTTATCGCGTGTGGCTAGTGCACAAAATGTTATAATAATAAAAGGGTACTAATTGTTATGAGTGAAAACAAGACCTATAACTTAACTGGTGATAATGTTTTCAAAGGGTTGTTGCTCCAGAGGAAAGGTTATTTACATAAAACTACTCATGTGGCTGAATTTTGTGCGGGTAGTTGCAGATTCTATCGGATTCTATTCTATTCTTTATTAAAGTAGGGGGTCTAGAATTATAACATGATTCACTCGGGACAATATCGGCGACAGGCACTTTATTATCCGAAATTGAAATTGTCCATTTATATTATTTTAGTGACTTGTTACAAACTCTCAAAAGGGTGCCAATTAACCACCTCCTAAGACACCGCCATGTTAAAGTAACAAGTCCCCTTCATATAAAGTGTTAGAGCTGGAACCGGTCCCTGCCACTTTAGAACTGTCACGTGACAAGTTCGGTGTTAGCTCCCTTTTCCCTAGGGCTAGTTGTGTTAATAGACGCAGGACACTCTCACGGAAGTACGCTTCACTTCAGAACTGGGCAACCGAAATTATCTTAATTCCTTTTCAGCTCCGAAATGAAATTTTAATAACAAATTTTCCCATATAAATTAAAATATTTAAGCAAAACTAACTTTAATTGGCTACATTTCAGCAATTTTTTTTCTCAATTTTAACCAAAATTATTTATTTATTTCAAAATTATTATCTTATTTCAACACATTTAAATAAAAGTCCCATAAGGACATCCTTTATTAATAAAACAAACCAATAAGACAAACAATTTATCTATATATTCATTACAAAACTCATTTCACTAATGAACTCTTTACAATAATTTAAAACTCATTATTGCTTTTTATAGACCGCAAATAAAAACAAACCTACCATATACTCCCGCTCTGACATGTTTTATCAACAAAATAATAATTTACAAATTATCAATAAACATCCGGTCCAATGGACATCTACCCAATACATTCGGTCACTTTGGTTTTTCATAAATAATTTCAATGTTAACGAATTTATAATTGTAATGAAATCAGTAGGAACTTTTAATTGTAATAATATTTGTAATAAGCATATACGAGAGATTGCAACCAATTGTGGCATATGCTTTGCTATCAACGGTCTGGCATCAACAGAAACCGCCAAAAAAAACAAGTAAGAAAGTATAATCGGTCAAGCGCGGCTATATGATTCCCTATACCACAGTATTTAGAGACAAATTTTTGAAAGTGGACCCTTTTTGGAACACATGGGCAATCATGGACCTGTCAGAACAAAATTATGTTAAAGCTAAGATTCGTATTAAGGATCTTGTTGCCAAATATTGTTTAGATATCTACAGCTATGATATTTTTCCCCTTAAAGTGATTTTACGGCAGTGTTCGAAAATAAACCTTTTATATAGTTCCTTAATGTTCGGTTCATTTTTGTGGAAAACACAAACGCTAATATTGTTTT
Source organism: Pollenia angustigena (assembly GCA_930367215.1). Lineage (NCBI taxonomy): Eukaryota > Metazoa > Arthropoda > Insecta > Diptera > Polleniidae > Pollenia > Pollenia angustigena. The sequence continues at coordinate 14,258,464 of OV884060.1, forward strand.
TGTAGCGAATCATTAAAAAAATAACGTTTCTATGTTTGTTTAATCTTCGAACACAATTCCGATACTTATCCAACTCAACAAAAAGATGAGACCATTTAATAACGTTCTGTTTTTTTAAGCCAAAAACTTCGTTATGCTCGGTTCAGCACTTTAATATTCGTTCGTTTCAGTTGTGTTCTTTTGGTTGGAAAGAACACCAAAAATTGTTCTGTTTTATAACGAAGAACAGAACACTATATAATGCTCGTTACTTTCTTGAAAATAGTTACGAACGGCATTAAGTATTGTTTTCTATTTCACAAACACAAAAAAAGATATTGTTTGTGGGTGTGGGAGCCTTACACTTTCGAACACTATTATGTGTTTGTAATTATATGGGACCTAGAGCCAATTCTGATCTACAAGCACAACATTTTCTCAATTTCCATTTTCCAAAATTGTTATGTCAATACCAACATTTATAAGGAAGTTATGGCATTAAAAGCCATTTTCTGGAATAATAAAGGGGGTTTAAATTTGAATGTGGGTAATTCCAAAGTGTTGAACGTGACAGTCGTACGCATCAAAAATGCAATAACATTTTAAACAACAAATATTTTTACGTTCTCTTAACCCATAAATTATAGCACTAAGAAAGCACTGTTATCTATGCCAAAGTTTATGGAGGGCGCGACTCTAGGTCAAAGATAATGGCAAAAGAAGTAGCGGTTCGAACGGGAAAAAAACAGAAGTAGTTTTTTTGGCCATGTATAAAAAGGCGTAACTAAGCGAAACCTGGCACAATTTGTTAGTCAAACTACTTTCAGAATTTAACGTAGCAATGAAACATTAAAATGTCTTGGTTTGATTCCAAAATCTTCTGTATTGTCTTTTTTTTAAGCCAAAATCTGGGTCGATACGTGACATTTCGAACGTGAAATTTTTTCCGTAATAATTTAACTGAATAATGATCAAAATAAAATAAAAACTTACCGTTAATCCGAATAACATATTTCTCTTTGAACTCTTCCTTAGATTACAAACCATGTAAGAAAATTTTTTTGGAATAATTTTTATCAAATAACACCTCTTTTCAGGACGATCATATTAAAGAAAACATACAATAAAACATTCTCACATATAAGAAATAACGTTTGCACAACTTTGCAGTCTGATTGTTCATCTAAGTGAACAAATTTATGAGTAAATTTTTAAAATTAGTAAAATCTAAATATTTCTCTATAATAATATCGTAAAATAATCAGCTTTTAATAACTTTTAAATTTTCGGTCACGGTGGACCTTTCGACGGAAATACCCATATCATCAAAATCGCTACAGGGAGATGATCCAAAGTTTTAGTAAAAATTCCCATATTCTATCTTTTTAAATTATTTAGTTAAATACATCAAATTTTTAAAGTAGAATGATTACGAAAACTATATGGGGCATGGTGCTGGTGTCTTATTATTGAGAGTTCTTCTGTAAACAAAGGTCGTAATTCAAAAAACGTGAAACAAACATATGTAACGGGCAAATAAATAAAAATATTCTAACACTTTGACTTAAGTCAATTCCAATGACTTTGACTTAATGACAAACTGTCATTAAATTGATGCTAATGTGTCCTTTCTCGGATGTAACTGCGTCATCGCACTTAGGACATGTTCGTCATTTCTGTGATGCCGATGTGTCATCCCATTGATGACATAATTTTATTTTGACAATGATGACACTTTGGCCAAGTGATGTTAAGGTTGACATCACCATGATGAAAAGTGGCATGGGGTCAAAAACAAAGACACTTGTTATAGTACTGATGTCAAAATACATCAGAGTTATGAAGCCTTTTCTATCAGTGTGATAAATAAAATATAAAATATTAAAACAGTAAATTATTATAGAATTGCGACCTGGGGCCAACTTACGGCAGTCGATAACAATTGAGAATTAAAATAAATGCAATTTAAATGGGCACAAGTTTTACACGAAAAGCCAGCCCGTGAGACGGACTGACATCGTTAGATCGATTCAAAAAGTGATTCTCAGTCGATTAGTACACTGATTAAGTGCTACACACATCACCACAAAAACATAGTACTCACTCGACTATTTTGGTGTGGGTATAAAAATAGCCGGTCGGTTGACAGGTCAAATTTACCCTTGTAACGTAAAAATTTCAATTTATAAAATAATAATTGAAAATTATAGTAAATATGAGAAAATAAGTTTTAATTGAGTTTTATTTAATACACGATTTTTTTTTTTTTAATTACCACGATAAATTTGTGTGTGCGAGAGCAAATATTTACACATTTTAACACCTTTTCCTAGAAATATTTTGCATAAATATGTTTTATGCCTGCACAAGTGTATTGCGTATGTGTGTATGTCTATGTGTGTGAATTAACCAATACACGGTGTAACGGTATGTGAGCATTTAATGCCACAAATACCGCAAAATACTACTGCAGTAGGATTTTCAAATGTATATTGTTGAGTAATACAAACATATGAAACTATGTTTGTCATTGTTAATGTTTGTAACTGTTTTTTTATAGGATAATGCTATAAGAAGTGTTAAGCGAGAAATAATTAAAATGCTAAAGCAAACTGCTACAAAACAGAGTTTGTACATTATTATTTTTTGTTTTTCAATAATTTTCATTTTACTTTCAGAATGAAAAAGTATCTTCGAAGTTTATTTCCAAATAAAACACCCTGTTTATATTGTTTGCTTTCGATTTTATTCAAATATTGGCAGATTTGTAGCAGTTTTGTGGTTTCCTACCTGTTATGCAGTATTAAAGGTGTTAATAAGTGTAGTAATAATATTTATAATTTTAAACAGTGGCAATATTTAAAGTTGTGTATGCTTATCAGTCAGAATGTCATGGAAATGCATAAGATAATTATTTATTTTTTCAAGAAATATACAAAATAAGATAGTGAGTGTATGGGCACAAAGACTTTTCCGAAAAGAAGTTTGTAAGGGGGTCATGTGAAATTATGGACCGATGCTTATAACTTTTATAAGAACTTTTGTAGTAGATTTGTACTTTGCGTACAAGGTTTGCAAGGACAGACAACCAGACAGCTGGACAGACGGACATCGTTAGAACGACACAAGAAGTGATTCTAAATCGATCAGTTTACAAAAAGGTGGGTCTAGGACTAATATTTTTTAGTCTTATACACACAAGCACAAACGCATAATACCCTCTCCACTATTATGGTGTGGGTATAAAAAAGGACACTAGAGAGTTTTCTTAGTAATTGGTATTATTAAGTAAAACTATGATTTTAATTAATTTTTGCTTATCGTCAGTTTGAAAAATAAACAATTTCTATTTTTGAAATAAAAAAAATTTTAAATATTATTTTTTTTTTTTTTTTTTTTTGTTAAAAAAAATAAGTAAATAATCATTACAACTCCTTTTCTTTAGTTTTATAATAAAATCCTTTTACTTCCTTTGAAAACACGTACTTAATATTTTTTCACATTTTTGTCCCAAATTGTTTTTAAAAAATTCCGTAAAAATTACTGTTTTAACAGAAAAAAAGAAAAAACCTAAATAAATACCAAAAATACTTTCCTTTGCAACAACTAAACACAATGACAAACAAGATTAATAAATATAATAACACCTAAATTATCATATTAAACAAAAATATTATAACCTTTTTTTTAAACACTCTAGCACTGTTTCTCTATCCCCCTTTTTACAGAAAGCTCAAACCATTTAACCCATTTTTTGTAAATAACAACAACAATTTCAACATTAGAAGTGTTTACTCTAGAAATGTTTCTAACTAAAGAAACATTGTTAGAATACAATAAAAATACCTTAATTACAGACATTTAAGTGTCCTTTGTAAATAAAAAAGGAATTAGATACAGAAAGGTCCTTCAAGTATGTATTAGTTGTGTTTAATTTGGAGATAATTTTTTGTTTGTGAGCATTTTTTTTTTTTTTTGTAATTTACCTAAAATTTTTATTTTCCTATCATTTCAATAGACCTGGAGAAAAAAAACTGTAATAAATGTCACGAATGCGCGCGTTTTAATTTATAATTAAATTATTTTGTTGTCGTTATTGTTGTTGCCTTTGTTTTTTATTCTATTATTATTATTTTCTTTATTCTATTGGTAATTACTTCATTAATTTCATGTATTATTCAGCGTAATTTTATTTAATTTTCTCTGCTATTTATAAAACCCAACAAACAAACTGTAAAGTGTCTTGTTGTGGAGGGTGGGGGGTATAGAAGGCAATAGTCCTGTGTTGCGTGCTTATGGTTTAGACAGTAAATAAAGAGCTATTAGTATGTAAATTTGTATATTGAAAATGTCATAATTAAATGTTATTAACTTTTAATAATGTTTGATGTTAATATTCAAAGCAGACAGAACAAGTTAGAGGTAAAAGTTTTATGAAGAAAGGTTAATTGTATTGACTCTAATGTCTACGAAAAAAATATAATAGAGAAATTAAAAGTCTATTTAATTAATAATATATTGATTTTGTCGATAAAGTAAAATCAATTAGAAGTTAAGAAATAACTGACCTCATTTTTGAGGTAATTATTTATATTTTTTTGTTTCCTATAAATAGCAAATTGTGTATTAAAAGAAAAGTTTTCTTTAATTAGCTTATTTTGGCAGAATTTCCTCAAATACCGAATTTTTCAAAATTTCCTATAAATACAAGGTTAGGTAGAAATGGCAGTCAGTACTCATTTTACACACTTAGACCAAATCCATTGTGATACCATGGAGAAAACTTCCACTGTAGAACAAATCCCAGCTTTTAACGAACATCAAAATGCACTCCAGTTCAACGCCACAGATTTTAAACAATTCATCAAAGATGGCGAGTCCCATATCGGCGAGTCACCTTCTCGGCAGTTGAAGACAGTCACAAAGGAGGTGGTCCACGTTGTGCTGCTCATGTTCGTCATGGCAGCTGCGGCAGAAATCAAAGTGTCAACCTTCCAGACGCTGAGCATGGCTATCATTAAGACAATTTCACGTTCTAGCAGATACCCAATGTGATACTTCACTTTTTTCTATCCATAGTAGAGACACGCTACGCCCGTCTTCCATGCGGGGATACAATAACCTGTCAATCCTATAATCAGGGTTTGCGGCCCGCTATCGATACTTAATAGCCGTAATTCGAGTTTGCAGACGAACAGAGATACACCAATGCCTTGCAAACAAAGAGGAACCAGTAAAGTAGTGCCAAGTCTAGCAAGCTCACCCGCATTAATGTTCCCCAATATGTTCCTGTGCCCGGCAACCTTTATGAAATGAAAATTCAAAAAGAGCGAACGATGTGTATACATACAAAAAAAAACAAAGAGCAAAAGAGCATAAAACAAACAAATGCAAACATAAACAAACCAATACAATAAAACACGTGCAAAGCTTTCAATGTAGTTGTGCCCATAGCTGATCATGATGTCAAACTGCTCAGCCATCTCTTTTAGAGACCAGCGGCAGTCAATGGCTGTTCCTGTGCTTAGGAATGTAGAATCCAAGGCCATACTGGTGGCCCGGCCGGTCTTTATGAGTAGCCAAGTTGATTTAACGATGTCCATCTGTCCGTGTATATGTTGAAATGGGTTTTTCGAAGACCCCAGAAATAATGGGACCAAGGTTGTTCTATATTTATGTCATATATACTCCGCTTAAATTTGCTATTGATATGCAGCTAGATCGGTCCATAAATACCTGAGATATGAGCACAAAAACACGACAGCCCCTAATTTTACCCATAAATCCCTTGTTGTTGTCGTTTTTTTCTGTATATCTAGCCAATATACAACCTCTCTTTAAAAAAAAATGGGCGAACTCAGAGAAGTGGGCGTGGCACTTCCCAAACAAAGAAATCATAAATTTCCGAATATCTGAAGAATAGAAACTGCCAAAGTTTCCAAACTAGGTACAAACATTATCAATCAATACACAACATCCCAAAAAAAATATGGACGGGATTGCAGATGTGAGCGTGGCACAAAATAGATTTATTTATATCGAAAAAGCGGTATTTATAAAACTTTCTTATTGCACCTTGGTGAAGGGTATATAAGATTCGGTATAGCCGAATAAAGCGGTCTTACTTGTCTTTTTTATTTCAAGTTGACAATTTCCTTAAATCTGTGGCAAAAAGGAAAAGCGCTTGAGTTGACTTTAGCTTAATTTGAGTTAATGACACCTTAGCAATCTTAACGTTCAAAATTACGCGTGGGCAAAGTTTTAATTATTTTGTACAGCTTTTCAGAAAGTTATAGACTCAAAGAAAAAAAAGCTTCTTTATTGCCATAGAAACAAGTGTGAACTTATTTTAACTCGGAGCAAAACCAATTTTGAGAAAATTACAAAAATTCTTTGCCAAATAGGAGCATATTTTAACAGGTCAAATATGTTCCTTTTTTAAGGGAATAAAAATTATTCGAAAGTTTCCATTGTTTTTCGTACTTTTTGTGTATCCTTTTTAAAAAATTTTTAAGATGTTTTAAAAAATTAGCATAATTTTTTGCCAACAATTTTTTGAAGCATGTTCTCACTTTAAATCAGTAAGAATTATAAAAAAATTTTTTCTATTTTTGGACGACCCATATATCCTTTTCATACCCACCACCACAATAGTGGAGAGGGCATAATACGTTTGTGCTGATGTGTGCAATATATAAAAATATTGGTACTTGATCGACATTTTAGTATAGCGATCGGCCCAGAATCAATTCCTGTGTCGATCTAGCAATGTCCGTCCGTCCAGCTGGCTGTCTGTCCATGACCCCTTGTGCGCAAAGTGCAGGTGCAAAGAATATTTTTAAAAAAATTGGAACATGTGTTTTAAATGAATTAAGAATGAAGTCTATTGAAAAAGCCTTAAAATGTCTTTAGAACATAGTCTACTGACAATGCTGAAAATTTTTCCATAATTTCACATGGCTTTTTACCGGAATAGTCTTTGTGCCCAAAAACTATCTTCTTATGCTCGAACTTACATTAAATTTATTATTGTTACATAAATCGTCCAACCAATTTTGTTAAAAACTTGGTCCATATATAAATGCCACTCCCGAAAAAAACTTTTGTGCCATAATTTCCTTATAAATGTTTGTTGTATTGATATAAAATTTACCTAAGATACATTTAAAAATAATTTCTATGTGATGGCAATATTTTATACTGGAAGCTATAAAAATTTTGCATAGATCCCTCTCAAAAATCGCTCTAAGACGAAAAAGCTCATACACTTAAACAAAAAATCAATCCATCCGTACTCAAATCAATCCGAAGCGGTATTAATAGTACGGTGAGTACGGATTTTCTTGAATCAAGTATGGATTTTCAATCGCAAAATACTTCAATTATCCGTATTAAACCCGATTTCGTACTTGAAATAATCCGAAAATTAGATTGATTTAAATAAAACTAAGATTGAATCAATTTCAAAATGCGCTTGATTCAAGTATTTTAGTGTTGATTTTATCCCGAATTAGAAAGAAAAACTTATTACGATTGATTTACTTACTCGTATTACACCTTACAGAATGATAAAACACAAACATCATGCCCGATATGGTTTGTACTTTAGAAATCTAATGAACATATATAACCAAAAATATAGACTAAATGAGAAGCAAGAGTTCAAATTTACTTTTTAACCCTTCATGGTACACATGAGTGTGGCCAGATCTTTTTTCAGTGTATTAAGAAAATCACAACATGCGTGCGCCGGAGAGTTAAACACAACAAAAAGTTTAACTTTTTTTTTACTTGATATAAGAATTTTTTAATTATTTCAAGAAATTCCGGGCTGGATTTTCGAAAGTAATCCCATTTAGGATTGTTTTGAGTATGTTTTAGTGTTATTCGTACTTGAATTTTTGAGTATGACTCGTACTTAAAGCAATCCTAAAAAACTTGATTTATCCCGAGTGTTTGTCTTTCTGTGTATAGATGTAAAAACAATGAACTCGTATATGAATGTTAACCTCATAATTTTATCGTCCATTATTGGCCATGGGTCCCAAATATTGCACAATCTCGAACATTTGTCTTTGTACTGTGGTGTAGGTTATCAAATGGTCGGACTTGACCGACTTACTATCTAACTTGTTTTTAATTTATTTTGGTAAAATATATTTATTTTCTTTCAAAGAAATAAATACTCAAGCTCGAGGTCATAAGTTTTTTAAATAATTTTTATTTATTTAAATACATCCAATATTTCGATATTCTTTGAATATCATCATCAGGGATAGTCTAAAAAACAATATAAGTTTATAAAACATCAATACAAACAAAAAATTAAAAAATTACACAAAATTCAAACAGTAATAGCAATAACAACAATAACTTACTAAATTATTAATAAAAAATCACAAAAAAAACTTTTTCTTATTCTCTATGTATGTAGTGTTTACTACCATCGTCATGATTGTACTAAATTTGAATATTGATTTGTCTTATTAACTAGATATCTATATTGTTTTGCACAGCCACTCTCTACATCGCTCTTAAAATTCATAGTTGTTGGTATGTTGACAATGTTCAGCATCTCCAACATAAAGCGTCGTTTGTAATTTTGTTCTTGTTGTAATATTCGTACATCATTAAAATTTGGCGAGTGATTTGTACTGGCACAATGGGCTGATAGTGCAGTTTTTTGTGACGAAAATGATTGAGAAGGATGACTACAACAAAAGGATGAATGACATAATTGGTGATATAATGACATATCAGAGATTGAAAAGGGACCCAACAAGTATACTACAAAAGAAAAATAATGATATCGTAGAAGACCTTTTTGCGAATCGAATAATTACACCAATAGAGAGAAGAAAACTTAAAACTGACACGGCTACAGCACCAAGAATTTATGGAATGCCCAAAATCCACAAGGAAAATTATCCATTAAGACCAATATGTTCTAGTGTAGATGCTCCATCGAGTCAACTTTGCAAATACGTGACCAATATTCTTAGGAAAATTACGGAGAAATCACAGTACAACGTAAGGGATTCTGTGCAATTTAGGGATAAGATTAAAGACTTGACTTTACAAGACGATGAAAGATTATTTTCGTTTGATGTAGTGTCGTTATTTCCAAGTGTACCAGTCGATCTAGCATTAAGAATAATCGAAGAGAGATGGAATGAAATTACGATTTTCACTGATATGTCAAAGACACAATTTTTGAACATACAAAAATTTTGTATTAAAGAAAATAGATATTTTAAATACAACGATAAAATATTCTCTCAAAAGAAAGGCCTACCCATGGGATCACCAGCATCACCGATTGTTGCTGATATCGTGATGGAGAAACTCCTGGACACTTGTATAGAAAACTTGACGCAGAAACCAAAAATATTGACGAAATATGTAGATGATCTATTTAGCATAGGTACGGAAAATCAAATAGAGGAAATAATGAATTGTCTGAACAAATTCCATCATAATATAAAATTTACAATAGAAAAAGAAATTGACGGCAGACTTCCATATCTCGATACCTTAGTAATACGGCAAAATAATAAAATTAAAATAGATTGGTATCAAAAACCAACCGCGTCTGGTAGAATAATTAATTTTTATTCGAAACATCCCAAAAGAATAATAATAAATACAGCCTTAAACATAATAAGGAGAGTTTTAAATATTAGCGACGAAGAATTTCACAACGACAACATTAAAAAGATAAAAGACATGTTGCACAATAACAATTTCCCGACAAAAACTGCAACAAAACTTATAAAAGATTTTAAGAAACAAAAGACACGTAAATATGTAAATAAGGAATCCCCGACCATATATAAATCGTTGACATATGTTCCAGATCTGTCCGAAAGAATTGAAAAATCCCGACTACATAATGCCGAAAAATATAGAATGGCCCATAAAACATGCTATAATCTCGGACAATTATTTAGCAATACTAAAGACAAAGTAGAAATATTGGATAAAGCTAATGTTGTATATAAAATACCATGCAACGGGAAGAATGGTGAAAATTGCAATAAAGTATATGTAGGGACTACCAAAAATAAACTTAAAACTAGAATATCAGGCCATAAATCCGATCAACGCATTTTAAATATTTCGTCACAAAAAACTGCACTATCAGCCCATTGTGCCAGTACAAATCACTCGCCAAATTTTAATGATGTACGAATATTACAACAAGAACAAAATTACAAACGACGCTTTATGTTGGAGATGCTGAACATTGTCAACATACCAACAACTATGAATTTTAAGAGCGATGTAGAGAGTGGCTGTGCAAAACAATATAGATATCTAGTTAATAAGACAAATCAATATTCAAATTTAGTACAATCATGACGATGGTAGTAAACACTACATACATAGAGAATAAGAAAAAGTTTTTTTTGTGATTTTTTATTAATAATTTAGTAAGTTATTGTTGTTATTGCTATTACTGTTTGAATTTTGTGTAATTTTTTAATTTTTTGTTTGTATTGATGTTTTATAAACTTATATTGTTTTTTTTTAGACTATCCCTGATGATGATATTCAAAGAATATCGAAATATTGGATGTATTTAAATAAATAAAAATTATTTAAAAAACTTATGACCTCGAGCTTGAGTATTTATTTCTTTGAAATTCTATAAAGAAAAGGTCGATTAAAAAAACCAACTTTTATATTTATTTTCTTTTAACTAGCTTAACTGAAGAGTAAAAGTGATAATGTTGGAGTATTTTTGGCATCAACTACTAATAAATGATGTATGTTCTTTAAAAAAGGGGCCTACTTAAACAAATGTTTTACATTATAACTCAATTTGAACCATGGAAAGATACACAATCGAGCAACACATTAAAGTTATTCAAGCTTATAATGAAAATGGGCGTTCAAATCAAAATGCATATCGTGCACTTCGTGATACAGTGATGAGGCACATTTTCACCTCAGTGGATTCGTCAATAAGCAGAATTGCCGCATTTGGGCGAATGATAATCCAAGAGTGATTGTCGAAAACCCAGTTACTGTGAATGCTGTTCGCTATCGTGATATGATAACGAACTTTTTATGTCCCAACAGGATGGTGCGTACCACTTGCCACACAGCTAACGAAACAATGGCTCTTTTGCGAGACAAATTCAATGGCCGTGTTATCTCACGTGGTGGCGATGTCAATTGGCCGCCAAGATCATGTGATTTGACACCGTTGGACTTCTTTCTTTGGGGTTATTTGAAAGAAAAGGTGTACGTCGATAAGCCAGCAACAACTTAAGAGCTAAAGGATGAAATAATTCGGCACATTAACGGCATAGAACCTCAATTATGCCTCAGCGTCATTGAAAATTTGGACCATCGGATGGTGGTGTGCCGCCTCGGCCGCGGTGGCCATTTGTCCGATATTTTGTTCTATATATAATTGAACCATACCAATATTATCATAATAAAATAAAATGGCAATAATTTCCTAAATAATTCGTGTTTTATTCAAAATCAACATCAGCCCTTAAAATTTAACCACCCTTTAGTAGTAGGTATTTATAGTTTTTTCAATAAAATATTAATTTTTTTCTTTATAATCTTTATTAAATTGGTTTCAATTCAAATTTTTTGTAAAAAAATCAGTATATTTGCATGTACATAGTTTATAATTTTATTAATCATTCCATTCTCCATTTCCGGTTTTTATATTCTGCTTCTCAACGCCATCATTGTTTTAAGCATACTAAACTGTTTCTAAATAAACTCTAGTTTTCATGCACCTAAATTGAGATTAAAAAAAAAATAAAAAGGAAAACCTCCGAAAGCTTTTTTTCATACCCATTCCCCCTTTGCCCCATCGAAATGTGCTCCAAAACAACAACTACGTAAGCATTATGGAAAAAATATCAACAAATTCAAACAATAACGAGTCTCTTTAAAACGTCTCTTACCCACAAAGTTGTTCAAAAATAAAAACAAGTTTTTATTCTCTTATTACTCTTTTTTTCAACAAACAAATTTCACGCGGCTGCAGCGCAGCTAGCAGAGTTAACTGAAAAAAACTGTAAAAAGCACGTGGATTTTTGTGTTGTCGTTTTTTTCGTTAAGCTTTTTTCTGTTTTTGTCGTGTAACAACAAGAACAAGACAAGATGAGAACTAACAGGAAAAAAAATGTAAATAAAAGCTGGAACGACTACAACAAAGAAACTTAAAGAGCTGTTTTGAGTGAATGAGTTCCCTTTGGTGCCGGTGAGCTTGCTGAGGCCCCAACAGTACTGTTATGACATGATAACAGCAGCAAGCAGGCTGTTGACGTTGTAGTGGCAGCAGAACTGTTTATATACAAGTGGCTATTTGGATTTCTTTTTTATGTTTTTCTACAGTTTTCTTTTTGTTTTAACATTCGTAAACAATTTTTCTGATTGGTTGCTAAAAGGCGGGTTTGGTGTATGTACAAGAACAACAATACCAACAACTAACTTTCAGCAACCCACCTTTTTTAGTCAACAAAAAAAAACAAATTCAAATCTCTATACATACTTTTGTACCTTGTATAAGACAACACAACTAGTACAAAATAGAAGTGGCGTGTGGTTGTAGTTTATGTTTAGACAACAACAAAAAATCCAAAGCAACTCATACCAATTGCATGAAAGCATTTTCTAGTACATAGAGGGGTTTGATAAATTATTTAACGGCGGTTTTTGGCATGAGTTTGTTGTCTTGTTAACTGTTTTATTTGGTGCATACTTTTTCTAAATCATCTTATTAACGCATAAAAGAAAACAACAAAAACTTTTAGTTTAGTATGAAATCTCTGCCTGCTTTTGTATAAAAAAATGGGCTGAATTTGAGAAAAAGGCAAGTGAATTAATGGTGGGTTTTAATATTGCAATATACATTTGTACATACAGTGAAGGACTAAAGTCTACATGCAATTCACTATTTTACGATTTTTGAAAATTGGTAACGATAATGAAAAATTTTTTTATAACACCAATTAAAACACTTTTAAAAAATATTATTTGAAAAAAAAATAATTTAAAGGAAAAACGTAACATGTAAATTAAAAGCGTTAAACAAAATTATAAGTAGGACTAAAGTCTACACAAAATATGACATGACTACTTCGAGGAAAACTTGAAAAAAAAAAACAAAACGAAACTAGGGGAATCCCATTCTTTAAGCCGATACTGTACATATTTTGCTTGTCGTAACAAGTATTTCAATAAGTAATTTAATATATTTAAATATTGCATTTAGAAAAATTATTGATCTTTGAAAAAGAAAATCGACAAGAAATATTTATTTTAGTGATACATTTAATAATAAATCTCCACGAAGAGCAAAAAAACTTATGTGGAAATTGCAAAAACGGTCAATTCAAGTCGTTCTACAGTACGTACAAATTATTATAAGAAATTATGATGAAAATGGAAATACTAAAAATCATCCTTGATCTAACCAGAAAAAATTCTGTCACGACACGATGTTACTATTCTTAAAAAAGATAATGCGGATTCAAAAATAAGTCCCTTAAATTTGCGGAACATAAAAAAAAGTGTCCACCTATAAACGAGCCTTGTATGATAATGGCCTGAAAAGCAGAGAACGTTGTTTTTAAAATAAAATAAAATAAAATAAAATAAAACAAAAAGTTTTATGAACATGATTTAAATTTGTATTGTATAACGAAGGGAAAAGTTCGGCCTGACAAATGTCCAGCACGACCACGCTGACAGATGTCGATTCTTCCATCAAAGTTTGTAATCACTTTTTGACAAAATGGCGGGTCTATTACGTTAATCACATCACGGATTTTGAGTTTTAAAGCTGCAATTGATTCGATTGGCTCCGTATAGACTCTGTCCTTAACATAGCCCACGAAAAGAAATCTTGTGGTGTTTAATCACACGATCTGGCTGGCTACTAAACAGCTGATGCCAGTGAAATTATGCGATCGGGCAGTTTAGTTTGCAATAAATGTATCGTTTCATTGGCTGTGTGACATGTGGCACCGTCCTGTTGAAACCATATGTCAGTGATATCCACGTCATCAAGAATAGACCAAAATGAATTTATTAACATCTCGCGATTGTGTGATCCATTGACCGTTACCGCATTTGCAGCCCAATCACGCCTCCAGATCACAAAGCGCACCATACAGCGACACGTTGAGCATGCAAAGGCTTCTCAATAATCGCTTTAGGATTTTCAGAAGCCCAAATTCGGCAAATTCTTAATAGCGGTCTCAGGAGGACGATTATGTTGTCCGAAAATATAATGAATTTTACGAAATGTAACTTTAACAGAACCATCATTGTCATGGTGGATTTTAGTTATTTTAATGCGCTTTTCGAGCGAAATTGAATTAATTGCAACAATTGCCAACGCATCTGCTACGAATACGTCAAAAAACTAAATGTCAAAACTATCATGTTGTTGGTGTTGCCACAATTAAAAAACAAAGTTTTTTTTAAAAATACCGATATGTATCTGTCCAAAACTCTTTCTTGAATTTACTTAAACACATTAATAAGGATACAAAACGAGTCTGGAAAGGTGTTTTATTCATTGACGAAGGTAAAAAAAATATATTTGGAAACAACGGCCGTTCCAAAGTTTGGAGAAAACCCAACACAGTCCTAGATCCAAAGAATATTATACCCACAGTCAAACATAAGATGGAGGTGGTATTGCTATGGTTTCGGAAGCCATGGCATCATCCGGATGTGGTAAATAAGTTCTTATTAAATGCACAATGGACCGATATATTTATAAGAACATTTAAGAACATAATTTGAAACAATCAGTTGAGAGCTTGGGTATTGGAAATAACTAGATTTTCCAGCAAGACAATGATTCCTAGTTAACAGCACACCTTGTTCGCTAATGGAATATGGAATATTATGATTCCAGACAACTTAATTTTCCACCACAATCACCAGATTTAAATCCTAGCAGAATTATTTGCTTTACATTCTTTGTGTCTGTCCCAAACATTTGAGACTAAATCATAAAAAATTCTCGTATAATCATCGTTTCAAACTTTATTTATCAGAACTAAATTTGCTTAGTACTTTAAATTTATTCATGCTCTTTCTATGCAAGCAAAATAGCTGTTTTCATAATGCTGATAAAATTTTGCGAGTTTTTTATAAGCACAGTATATTCATATAAGCGAGTTTTTATAAATGCACTTCTCATTTGAAAGAACCAAAAAAAAGTGCAAATTATGAAATGCTTATAAGCGATTTATATCATTAAACGCAAAGACTTATGCTTAAGTATAATTTGGAGTATGTTTAAAATTCTGGAATGTTTTAGAGAAAGAAAGTCTAACAGCCGTATTCATAACAAAAAGTTAGCCACAGTTTGTACACTACGTACAACGAGCTGCTAACTAGAATGCCGATTAAGCTTAGCAGCTTGTTGGCACAGAGTTAATTCATAACGAACTTTTCTCCATCTGCCAACTTTTAATAAAACAACTCTGAATTTTTATGATGCCAAATTGCATTACTCAAAAATGCAACACGTTTTGCATTAATCATCGCTGAATTTGTAATTGTTTCCTTTTTTTGTTTTTCCCTTCACATATAAAAAGTTTATAAAATAACAATAAATTAAGTAAAAGGCAGTAAATTAAAAAAAAAAAACAATTAATTTAAAAACGAACAAAACAATTTGACATTAAACGGCTGTTGTTCACAAGTTGGTAAACGTTTGGCAGCTCGTTAACAAGAGCTTAGCAAAACGTTGGCTAGAGTTTGGTTAGTGTATTATGAATAAACTTTTTGCTAACTTTATGCCAAATTTTTATTATGAATACGGCTGTAAAAATATTAACTTAGCAGCAGTTAAAGGCTGAAAACAGTGCAGAGCAAACAACTAAGGAAATCACAGGAAATTAAGTAAATTCAAGGCCTCGACATTTACAAGCTGGGAAAGACCAATTAAATGTTAAGTTTTAAGAAATGAAAATTTTTGTAATGCAATTTTCAATTATATTTTTTATTCTGTATGTACACTTTTGTCCTTTGAACTTTGGTTGGGCCTTTAATAATGGCATACAAGCTTTTTTTACCAATTCACAAACGTCGTAAAACAGTAGGTTGCATATAAACTTTATTCCTTCACTGTAGGTGTATGTATGTATGTGGCAATATTAACAGTTATTATCCGAGTTGACAACAGAATTTCAAAGTAAAAAAACGCCTAAATGGAAAATATTTCTTTATTTGATATATAATTGAAGCACAGCCGCGAATAACGTTGTAAACGCCACATTTTGCAAATACTGTTTTTTAGCAGAGAACCGTTAACCTTACTCTCTTACACAGTTTAAACATCAAATCAACCAAAACTATACACCTTAACGCCTTCAAAATGGCATACAAAGTGTCAGCTAGTGGAAGAACATTGCAAGTTTCTAACAAAATGAAGAAACCGAAATGGTTTTGCACTGCGGAATAATGTTTTAAAAGCCTTTTGCATAAAACTTCTTATTATCATTATTTTTAATAATAGAAAAAAAAAATTTTTAAAACAAATAATGATGCCTGTCAAAAAACATTTTTTTGTTCTCCTGAAAAATTATTATTTTGTAACTTAAAACGTTATTCGCGGCTGTGCTTCAATTATTGCTCATAGCTTTATAACATAGTCTTCGCGATTTTGGAAAACAAAAAAATCGTTGACTTTAGAAAATGTTGTAGATATTTTTGGCGAAAATTGTTATCTAATTAATGGCTGTTTTTTTATGTATAAGATTTCAGTTTTGGATTGAGAATAATTTAGACTGACAAACGGTTGTCACATCTGGTAACACTAAATCAAGTTTATCCAAATTTATTTTATAATGAATAGACTAACTACTGAATATCCTTGATGGGATAGATGCGGTAAAAAGTATAGAAATATCTTTTCATTAACTTTTTTTTTTTTTTTAGAAAACTTTTAGTTGCCCTAATCATTAAAGTCGCAATGAAAATTTCTTCTTAATATAATTTGCTAAATCATCTAATTCACATTAAGGCCCCTTTCACACATTCTACAAGTACATTTCGGTTAATTGAGCCCCGCTTAATTAAGTTTTCCGTTTTATTGTCGTTTTAATTGCGTCGACGATTCAATTAACCGAGTACTGCTTTATAGAGTTCCCGTGTAATTACGTCAAAAGTCGTGCATTTTTAGAAACTCAATTAAGCGGAAATAACAGTATTTAGATTTTTGCTCTCACAAAACACAATGATTTTTGGTTAAGTTGCCAAAAAACCTATATATAAAATTTTTTCGCTACACTTTGCGTTTCCACTATCACACTTCAAATAAAAAGAAATTTCTTTAATGATCACAAACGGCTTTTCAACATAACAAATATTTTATTTTAATTTTAAATGCGTTTGAAAATTTGTCGAGATTTAAACAGATATTTAAAAATTAAACGCTAACAACATGAAATGTGTTACAGAAAAAAACTTACTAACTGAGCGCCAATCGGGCTTTAGGCCTCAGCATAGCTGTTTGACAGCCCTAACTGATGTTGTTGAAGAGATAAGGGGTAACTTAGATACAGGAAAAATATCAATGTTGGTACTACTTGACCACTCAAAAGCTTTCGACACGGTTGACCACTCTATACTGTGCTTGAAACTATCAAAAATATTAAATTTTTCTACAACTGCTGTTAAGTTAATCTTATCGTATTTAAATAATAGACTGCAGAGCGTTTCATATGATGGACTTCTTTCATATCCTTTATGTGTTGTAAGAGGTATTCCACAGGGTTCCATACTTGGACCATTATTATTTTCTCATTGTATGCAAATGACATTCCGAAGCAACTTACATAAGTATTCCAGTATACAAATGTATGCTGCTGATATTCAAATTTACCAGAGTAGTTCCAAGGCATCCATTAGCTCTTGCGTAAATGATCTGAATACTGATCTTAATAGTATTTTTCTCTGGGCGTCAGCAAATGGGTTGCGTCTTAACTCAAATAAGTCTAAATGACAAATAATTTGTAAGAAATCTGTCAAAATAATAATAATAATATTTAATAAGTTTCAGTCTGATGCTGGGTGCCCCGGTAAGTTAGTTGGTAGTAAGCTCGACTTATAGTAGGGGGGTTACGGGCTCGATTCCCGTCAGAGATACTGGTCTGTTTCACCACAACGGGCTGAAGGTCTAAGCTAATATTGCTCGGTTAATTAAGCTAGAATATAACTTTTAATTTTATTTGTTGCTTTTAGAGTAACAGCCATACCTTAAAAAGAGCGGAAAGCGGACCGTTTTCTTTCGCTAAGCTAATACGCTGATCTGCCATACTTAAACAAGAGCATCAATGGTGTGTCACAAACAGTAGTGCTTACTTTCGGAAATAAAGCCGCTAAATTAATTTAAAAATCAAATTGCCATTACTCTCACTCACTATAAAACACGCTGAAAAAATCGGGTTTTCCATTTGCAAAGCGTTACCGCAGCGCTATTTCAGTGTGCTACATACAAATGGTATTTGCATGAGAATTTTTGACAGCTAGAAAACGTATTCTGTTCTCGATGAGGTATAGCTGTATAGTTATTTTCTTCAAAGTTGGTAAAGTTGATGCTTAGAAAAATTTAAAAAAAAAATGGTAAGAGCCGTAAGCACGACTGTTTAAATTCTTTACTAATTTTTCCAAGTATTATAGTTAAAAGTACAAAAAAAAATCAAAAATTTCATCTGAAAATATGCTGAGCAATTCACAAAGTGTTCTATTGTGTAATATTGTTTGTGTTGGCTATAATTTTATAAATGTCATATTCTTAAAAATACAACCAATATGACACAATACAACACTTTGTGTATTTCCTTTACATTTTTGTTTTTTTTAGTAGCTGAGCCCTTTCGGTTATTCTATGCCATATGACATAGTGCTTTTTGCAAGCCCCTGTTTGGGGCAAAATAGTAAGAAAATAATTTTTTTGATATTTTTGTATTTTTATTTAATACTTTTTATTGAAATTGAAAAATAAATTTTTTTGATTGGTACACCCAGTGAATTCTGATAGGCCAGAAAGCAAACATGCCTTTCAAGATTTGTAATTTACGAAAAAAGGTCACTTTGTAATTTTGTAAATATTTGTTACGAAAATAATATTATTTTTTAACTTTCAATAAAGTTTAAAGCAGATTATCATTGCCTTAATTAGTGGAGAAAAAGTAAGATCCCAAGTGTTGTTCAAAGAAGGTGTCCGATTTTTTTAAAAACATACCATGCCATTGGCATAGATTTTATTCAGAGGAAAAATTTAATTATATAGAAATATACATATGTACATACATGATCGTGTTTTTTAATTCATTTGTCTTTCTGACTGTAGAATAATAGCTTTAGGCCGAGGCCACGCAATGAGCGGCTAAGCGTCAAGCGGCTGAGCGATGAGCGTCAAAAAATTAAGACATATGAAATACTACTGAAGTGGCCACGAAATGAGCGGCATGTGAGCGAAATTTTTGAGCGGCTAGGCGGTGTCGCTCAGGAATAAAACTTGTTCTAATTTTTAGTTGTTTTCTGAGCGTCAAAAAATAAACATGGCAAAAGTGAATATGGAGCTTATAATTTCATCCGTACAAAGCCGACCGAATTATGGCAAGACAGATTGCCAAATTTTAAAAATAAAAATATGACCGAGAAATTAATTTTTTGTTTTGTCAATTTGGTGTTAAACTTTTTGCAACAGCAAATGAAGGGATATCACAGACATACGGCAGTATTGTATTGTTTAGATTTGTTTATAAATGGTTTAATTCCCCTTGCTTGATTTATAGGATGAACACCAAGGCCTGTTCGTCGATTTCGATATATTTATACCTACACCACAATAGTGGAGAGGGTATTCTGCATTTGTGCTGATTTGTGTAACGCCTTAAAATATTGGTCCTAGACCCAATAAAACTTTCTGAGTCGAACTAACGATGTCCGTCCGGCTGGCTGGAAGGCTGGCTGGTTGGCTCTCCATGTAACTTTGTGCTCAAAGTACGGGCAATTTTGGAGATAATTTGATAAAATTTGGGTCATAGGTTACATAAGCTATGCAGTTTTTTTTTAAATAGGACCACAAGGGGAGGTAGGGGGAAATTTCATCATAGATAAATCCATATTTATATGGACTTATAAGCATGATGTGTTTTTTAATACTGTGGTGTAGGGTATCATATCGTCGGGCTTGATCGACTATACTTTCTTACTTGTTTTTTCTTAAAAAACGCATTAAATTTTTATGAATACGATTTTCGCGTAATAACATTAAACAAGCCACTCTTTACAATGGAAAATTAACAACTAACCGCTCAGATATGACGCTCAGTAATAAGCCACTTGCTGCTCAAACTTGACGCTTTGACGCTTATCGCTCAGCCGCTTGACGCTTAGCCGCTCATTGCGTGGCCTCGGCCTTATTTTATAAAGAAAACGCGTTTGAATCGTTTTTTGATAAAATAAATCTTCTATAAATCTTTCTGATTATAAAATTTTTGAAATTGCATTAAAAAATTTTAATTTAAATTATTTCTTTTTTTTGCTTTAAATACATTCTATGCCATATGGCATGATGCTCAAAAACCACTTTTGCTACAAAATTTTAAAAAAATTATTATTGATAGTTTATGGCATTAATAGTTATAAAATCGAAAAAAAAAATTTTTTAATCAAAAACAAAAAAGAAGTACCGAAAGGGTTAAATTTATTTCTGCAAAAATAAATGTCGAACTATTTCAAATGAAAATTAGTCTGAAATAGGGAATGGTAAATCGATTTCGATTCCAATCGAAAATCGATTTTGTTATATAAAAAATCGATTTTTTGCAATGGAATTTACGTATGCGATTTTATACTGAAATCGATTATTCTTTTAAAATCGATTTTTTTATTATTATCAAAATTTTGCCAATTTTTAATTTTAATCTTAACTAAATCGATAAATTATGGGCATGCACAATAAAACTTATTTTTTTGTGCGTCTGTTGGTATTCTTATGCAGTTTCCCAATTCTAAAGTTGTAGTTTTACGTATTAATCTATTTGAAATATACCAACTTCCAACTTTAATATAAGGGCTCTTGTTATTCAGAAATTAAAGTCATCAATGGACAGTGAACAAAACAGTCCTAAGCATATCGTACCGAACCAAACACTGAAAGTCAGCTTCGTGAAAATCAACATATTATAGAAACACAACAGGTGACAACATTTCATTCCTGTGGAAATACGCTAATATTTAAACAAACCAGTTTAGTTTTAAGCAGAGTGAAAAAAACAAAAAGTATGTAATTTATCCTATCAAATACGAAATATCTCTGCATCTTTCTGAAATCAATGACATGCAAACGTTTGTTTTCTAAAACTATCTTAATAGTAACTTAGCAAAGAAACAGTCGCCACCGATCAGGAACTATTATCATAATCCTTTGAAATACTATCCATACATTCAGGCTTGTCACAGAAATTAATTCCGATCAAAAGTGATTTCGTTTTATATCAAGCTAGATACGAAATCACTTCCACTTTCTATCGGAATTAATTTATGTGACAGCCCTGATTGACTACACAGGAATACAATTTTAATATGTGAAATGTACATGCACTTGTTCCTCTGAAGGCCATCTCAAAATTTACACATTTTCACTTTTTACAGAATTATAAAAAGTAGTCATATATACCCACTGTAAAAATCTAATTTTAATATCTCTAGTAGTAGTAGTAGTTTGCCTTTGTGATATAATTTATAAGTTAGCAAATTAATCTTAAACGATTTTGAAATCGATTTTAAAATCGATTTTGAGGTTTGATTAATCGATTTCAAAAACCGAAATAAAAAAAGTCGATCGAAAAATCGAAAATCGATTTTGGAGTCCATTTACCATTCCCTAGTCTGAAAGTGGAATATCCTCACTAAGTTTCTGGTTTTTATTATATAAATGGAGATCAAATTAAGAAAGTGTGTTGAAAAAAACATTCCCAATTAACTTCGAAAAAAACACTGAATTGCAAACACTGTTTACTTTGTAACGAATACACTTATAAAACCAAACTCAAACAGTTTTACATTATATTAATCTAAAACTCAACTTATTTTATGCTGCACATGTACATTAACTGCACACACACACACACTTAAACTAATTTAAATAGTCCATCTCTTTTACACTTTTCTAAAACTAAACAGCAACAACAAAATTTCAAATAACAGCTTTAACTGTACAAATAGTTGGATTTACCGTAACTAAACATGATTACTCTCTGCTCTTATTTCACTTTGTTTCCGCTTTTTTTTTCTATTTTACATAACATTTTTGCGTATTTATGTTAATCACAATCCGTTTTAACTTTGAGTTGTTTTTTTTTTTTTTTCTATGTACCCACATATTATGTTGTTGGTATGGGTTTTTTTTATTTTGCTGCTCTTGTGTAAGAGGCTGCGTGGTATTTACAAGAGGCCGCCTATTTTTTTCCTCTTATGTACTTTAACTAACTAACAAACACACACACATAAATACTTAAAAGTCCTGTTAGCTAACAAACACATGAACTAATGTTATTTGTATGTGTATGAGTGTGTACTTTTCTATGCATTTTCTAGTAAAACGTTGCACGCCTTTCCCAACAAAATAAAAATATTTCAGTTGTATACGTTTTTAATTTGTTATTTTTTCATTATACGTATGTATGTATGTACTTTTTTCTTTATGTAGTTTTTCATTATTCATTATTCAGCCTGTTGTATGAGTGTGTGTGTAATTTTTTTATCATTTTCTAAAACGATTTTTCACCATTTTATTTATTTACAGTGTGTGAATGTGTGTGTTGTTGAGTTTCTATGCCTCTATTGCTGCATTTGTGTGTGTTTAGTTTTTAATTTAAAACAACTTTTAATTGCACTTTTTTCTAATAGAATGTTGAATATAGAAGAAGTGGTTGGGAGTTTTTTTTTCGTAACTGAAGAAGGACTTTTTTATGGATTTTTACAAAATGTTTCAATTATGGTTGGCAAAAGAACTGAAGAGATAAGTTAAAAAAAAAAAACCAAACTATAAATAGAAAAAATGCAGAAACAAGCTAGTAATTAAAAGGTCTAAAGAATAAAATTAGCCTTTGGAGAATTTACTAAAATAATTAAAAAAAATATATACATTTATAGTGTACATATATATTTTCAGATCTTTTAAATATTTTAAAATTAAGAGAAATATGTACACTAGAGTGTCCTAAAGACAAAATTTTTTGGGGCTCAAGCAGAATTTAAAAGCTTATAGGGTAAAGTATTTTTGAGATTTTACGGAAGAGGTTTAGAGGTCACTCAAGCTCAATTTTTCGCCACAAATCGGGCTTGCCGGTCTTTTTTTTAACTTGAGCGACCTCTTCCGAAAAATCGAAAAAAAACCTATAAGCTCTTAAATGATGCTTGAGAACCCATGAAAATCAAAAAACACACTAATGAGTGAATCCATGTCAAACCGTTAAGTCGTTCGGCATCATCACCTCCGATTTGAATGAAATTCAACACAAATGTTGAATGTTATTGGACTTTAACAAAACATAAATTTTCAGACTCCAGATTCTTTCGGCTTCCGAAATATGACGTCATAAAAGATGAGAAAAATGTGAAAAAAACTCAAAAGTCTCCTTACAAAAGGGGATAGAACTCTTGAACTACGCAAGATAATTTAGTTTTATTGGTATCGTTTTAAAGGTGAAAGTGCACCCTTTAAAATGATATGCATATTGGTCTTGAGTTCAAAGGTCCATATCTAGAAAAGTATATTTTTTAAAATTCTTAAAAAAATATATGTTAAGTATTATACCCTCTTCAACATTTGCAGAAAATTTAAAGGTGGAGACTCGATTGGTGTCAGAGTTATATACCAGAACGGGATTCTAAGTATGTTTTGTGTTCAAAAACCCCTTGTTGTTGTTGTATTTTAATTATTTTTTTCAGTATATCAGGAGATCGGCAAGAGCCAAAGTTTCCAAATTTAGTACACAAATTTTAGGTATCAATACACACCATCCCACAAAATGTGGTCGGGATTGGAGAAGTGGGCGTGGTACCGCCCGTACAAGAAACGTTCTGGTATATAACTCTGACACCAATCGAGTCTCCACCTTTAAATTTTCTGCAAATGTTGAAGAGGGTACTTAACATATATTTTTTTAAGAATTTTAAAAAATATACTTTTCTAGATATGGACCTTTGAACTCAAGACCCCAAAAATTTACCTTTGACCTTTTCTTAGAAAAACACAATATGCATATCATTTTAAAGGGTGCACTTTCACCTTTAAAACGATACCAAAAAAACTAAATTATCTTGCGTAGTTCAAGAGTTCTATCCCCTTTTGTAAGGAGACTTTTGAGTTTTTTTCACATTTTTCTCATCTTTTATGACGTCATATTTCGGAAGCCGAAAGAATCTGGGGTCTGAAAATTTATGTTTTGTTAAAGTCCAATTACATATAACATTTGTGTTGAATTTCATTCAAATCGGAGGTGCTGATGCCGAAAATGCCATATTTTCGTGATGGTTTGACGTGTTTTAACTCTAATGTAACACGGTTCACGAACCTCGTGAACTACGATTTCATATCGTTGAAACATAATTTTGGATTTTTCTCTACCTCGGGCTTTAAACATGTTTCATACATTATCCGGTATTTAATGGCATTGATATTAACGGCACCTTTTTCGTTGTTTTCGAAAAAAATGTGTGTGCATCCAAATGGGTGCATTTGATGTTCAAAAAATATTCTTGTATTTTCAATGCCCCATATTCTGCAATTTTGTTTATGACCATTGAAGGGCAATGGGCTTCATCTTTTATTATTCGATATGGTCTTTATGTCAGAGTAATCAAATGTTGGCGTTCAAAATAAAATTGAACAACTTTGGTTCTGTTTTCTGTGCTGAGTATTTCGATTAAATTTCTCCAAGGTTTTCTACGAAAATACCAAAAAAAAAAAAAAATGTAGGGGGGTGCTTTAATACCATGGTAGATAAGTCCATGATGGCTTTATCTCTCATTCAATAGGGAGATAAACCCTTTTTTGTTTTTTTTTTTTTGATTTGAATGGGAGATAAAGCCATCATGGCTTTAGTTTACATAAGCAATATTAGAAAATGGCTTTATCTCTCATTTCAGTTCCGGAGACACTAAAGTTAAGTATTGAAATCTGGCTTCGCATACTAAAGTTTTTCTGCGTGACGGCCTGCGGCCGTGCTTAGTGGTTTTTCCTCCAGTAGGACGCAACAGGTGGTTTCGCTGAATAAAGTTTTCCTGCGTGCGTCACAAGAATAAAAAAAGGATTTTCCCTTTTACAGAATGTTTACACCCTGCATAACAATTTTCGAAAAAATATGGCTTTATCTCTCATTTGCGAAAAAAAATGGCTATATCTCTCATTTCGCAAAATTTTAAATATGACCTTACCTCCCAATGATAGGGTAATAAGGCCATTATGGCTTTATCTCCCATTCAATTGAGCAATAATGCCATCATGGCCTTATCTACCGTGGTTTTAAAGCACCCCCTCAAAATGTATTCATTTATTAAATCATAACGTTATTAATACGCCACCCTGTACTAGACATTACTTAAGCCAGTTTTTTAAGCTTTTATGCTCAAAATTATTGTTTTTTTTTTAATATTTTACAAGTTCACAGTCAATTCTTAAAAACTATTTTAGTTTTTACTAGGGACGGTACCGATATATCGGCGACATATCGGTATCAGCGATATTTTACTATCGTATAAGACGATACTTTTTTCATTTGCTTAACAGTTTTTTTTTGCTTATTTTTTGCATAACAACTACACTGATAGGAAAGGCGTCATAGCGCTTATGTATTTTGACATCAGTACTTCGTTTTTGACCCCATGACACTTTTCATCATGGTAATGTCAACCTTAACATCACTTGGCCAAAGTGGCATCAGGGTCAAAATTAAATTATGTCATCAATGGGAGGACACATCGGCATCACAGAAATTACGAACATGTCCTCAGTGTGATAACGCAGTTACATCGGGGAAAGGACACATTAGCATCAATTTAATGACAATTTGTCATTAAGGCTAAATCATTGGAATTGACTTAAGTCAAAGTGAGAGAATATTATTATTTATTTACCCGTTACATATGTTTGTTTTACGTTTGTTGAATTACGTCCTTTGTAAATATAATAATAATAAATAATAGAAATCTTTAATTTGGATAAATAAAGATAATACAGCTATAACAAAAAGTCGTCAGCTGGAGTACATCCTTTTTTTACAGCAGAACTCTCAATAATAAGACACCAGCACCATGCCCGTTATGGTTTTCGTAATCATTCTACTTTAAAAACTTGAT
The DNA here is from genome assembly GCA_930367215.1 of Pollenia angustigena. NCBI lineage: Eukaryota > Metazoa > Arthropoda > Insecta > Diptera > Polleniidae > Pollenia > Pollenia angustigena. Next base: position 14,284,819 of record OV884060.1, read on the forward strand.
GTATTTAACTAAATAGTTTAAAAAAATAGAATATAGGAATTTTTGCTTCTCATAATACATTGTAATAATGAAAATAATATTAAGCTACGGTCACACTTATTAAAGATTTGACCAAATAAGCGTAACCCCTACTTTTGTTAATAGTTATTGAAATTTAACATGCTCTTAATATCACAAAATAAACTAATCAAAGAAAAAAATAGTCTAAATAAATATTGGGATTGAAGGAAATGATTATTAAAATTGCTTGTTGGTCCCGTTTATTCGTCAAATATTTGATAAGTGTGACCGTAGCTTTAGTAATATACAAAATGTGGCATCGAATTAATGTCACTATAGTCATAAAATAGATGACACGTAAAAAATTAAGAAATTGTACGAAGACGTTAGTCATTGAATTGATGTTATTTTTTGCATCATTGATGCCATTTGTAGTAACATTGATGTCACAATTCTGATGTAAGGGCATCATCAATATGAAGATGCTTTTTTCTATCAGTGTATGAGTAATAACACATAAAAAATCGGAGCAAAAATTAAAACAGAATAATATATTTTTTGGTTAAGTTATTAAGCTGGAGGTCCACATAACGCTTTCTATGCGTTTGATACTTTCTTTTCCTATTTTCAAGACACATGCGATTCATGCAAAAGTAGAAAGTAATCCTACTTCATGCATTCAATACGTATATGCACTCTTCGCGTTTACTTAGTTGTCCATACAATTAAACAATGATCCCATTTTTTACAGATGCATCTCCATCTTTACCCGTTTTGCTTTGCACCGTATTAGTGAAATATTCGACTGTACCAATTAAGTCCCCAAAACGAAAATAAACCAAGCCCCCAAATCAAAAATGAGCTAAGTCCGATTTTTAAAATTTAATAAATCCCCAAAAATATGAAATGGTCCTGAAATAAACTAACTAAGACCCCATTATTAGCAACTTATTTCACAATGATATATGTAAGTCCCCATTTTAAAAATGAAACAAAGAAGCTTTAGTCAACCGAAGGTCACCTATGCAGAGAAGCGTTAGTTAGCAATTCGCGATCTTGGCATTCGAGATTTTAAGTTTCGGGCATATGAAGCCAACCATTAAAAATTTGCATGCAGTTATCATATATATTTAAGGGTTTTAATTCATTCCTAGAAATCGGGGACTCATTTTATTATAAGCTATTAACAATAATTAGTATTGTGTAGAGTTGTCAACCGATTAAGAATAATTCGATTAATCGATCAAACAAAACCAAACTCTTGTTCGAATAATTTCAAAACAACGATTTTCGAATAACGAATAAATCGATTAATTAATGTCGATTAATCGAAAAATTTTTTTTTATTAAAAAATAAATTAAATAAAGCATAAAATTTGATTTATTCTCATACGTTTTTAGTGATGTATACAAAACTAGCTGGCCCGGCAAACGTTGTTTTGCCACACAACTTTTTTCTTTCAGATGCAACAGTGTCTGCTAGCCAAATTATAAGAAAAAATTATAGGCTATAGTTCTTTCCAGATGTTACACTATTTGCCTGCCCAATTTCAAGAAAATTAATTGATTAGTTAAGAAGATATAGGTAGGCGGAGTTTTTACCCTCTTGCCCTATTCAATGCCCTGTCCTCTTTCCGATGTTACAGTGTATGCATGCCAAATTTTAAGAAAACAGGTTGATTAGCTAAGAAGATAGAGGGAGGGGGAGCTTTTACCCCTCTTGCTCTATTTCACGCCCTAAATAATAAAAACTATTGGCTACTATACTATTTGCCTGCGAAATTTCAAAAAAAATCGGTTGATTAGTTAGGTACGAAGATATAGGGAGGGGAGCTTTTAGCTCTCTTTCCCTGTCTAACACCCTATTCTCTTTCAGATGTTACATTGTCTGCATGCCAAATTTTTAGAAAACCGGTTGATTAGTTTAGAAGATTGGGGAGTGGGAGCTTTTACCTCTATTGCAATATTTTGCGCCCTCTAGCGCTATAAAATATACTCTAAGACCTATTCTTATACCTAACAAATACACATAAAAAATTTCATAAAAATCGGTCAAGCCGTTTCGGAGGAGTTCAAAATGAAAGGCATTTTGTTGATATTTGTATGGGAAAATAAATACATGTTTCGGAATGAATGCAGTGTTCACTAAATTGGCTTTAACTCCTGAACGAATACACATTTGAAAACCGTTGATACATAAAAACCTTGGTATTGACGTCACTTTCCACGTGAACTTCACAGAAACAAAATAGGTTCACGCATTTCAGAGAACATCAATTACTAACACAATGCAACTTATTTTTATATTTATAGATGTAGGAAAGTTAAAAAATATTGAAGCCATTGCCCTGATTGTAATTAATCTCAATGTTTATTAATCAAAATTCGTTAAGTACTCATATGGCCATTTTCTCATTAGGCGATTATCTTTTTTCCTAACGAAAAACTGCACATTAAAGAAATTTGGTTTTCTCAATGTCTCATTTGCTTCGATTTTATCGCAAAGCTAACCGGCACTCATCTGCCAATTATTTATTTTCCTTTTATTTGCCGTACAGATAAATTCAATCAGCTGACTCCCAACTTTAACATGTATTTTGAGTGGCGTTGCCAGCTGAAAATTTGGTTTTTTGTCGGTATATTGAGAAACCCAAAATCGTTAACGGACAGCTTATCGGTCCAATAAATTTATGTTGACATTAAGTAACAGACAGTATGTCGATACATTGAGAAAATGGCCAATAGTATTTCAAAAATGTAGTTTCTGTTCTTATTGAACAAATTTTAACAAACAATTGAGTAGGTAAGTTGCAAAACTCTGTAACGAAATTAAAAATACGAGATGACAATTGATTCTGTCAGTTCTTTCGGCGCATTTTGAGCAGAAATATCTAATTGTATCAATGCGTGTCATCTTCTATGATTTTAGCACGGACATGCATTGATGCAATCAGAATATTTCGTCTAATAAAGCGCCAAAAGAACTGAAGAATCATTTGCCATCTCGTATTTTTAATTTTGCAACAAACGAGTTTTGCAAGGTGAGTTGCAATTGTATCAGCTGTTTTATTTTTAAATCAAACGTTTAAACATTTTCAAGAAATAGGATATTTCAATTTCGGGTGGAAAATTTAGAAAACAACAAAAAGCTTGAAAATCAAGAATTGATTTATATAAATCATATTTTGAAAGTAGAAAATGTGGTTATTGTATTATATTTTTTTTTTAAATTATATATGTATATCTTTACCATTTGCGTAAGTGCCACAATATCACCATTAAAAACGATGTAGTGGAAGATAATCCAACGACATCAAGAAATGCCGAACTTGGTCAAATGGAAAAATACATTTAGAGAGACAGCGGCTGTTCTATAGAACAAATTGTAGACAGAAGTTTGAGTGAAAGTGGTAGGTCTGCCAACGCCTTTCGAAACAAACTAAGGGTTTTACGATGCCTTTAAGTAATACAACGATATGGAGTTAAAATTAAAAATTTTATGGAATGAAAGATTTTCCATAGTAATTTTTTTGTAAATATAATTCTTTTATTCGTAATTCTCATCGATTAATCGAATAATTTTTGAGATTTAATCGTTTGATCGAACGAACAAAAACAATTATTTGAATTATTCGAACAAAGTTGAAAGGCGAATAATTGACAACTCTAGTATTGTGGTTATTTTGTTGAACTGTTCATGGGTTTTAATCCAAATTTTGATATTTTAATTAGACTTAAGTTCATCAAATTTTATTTTCATTAAATTATTTTTATGAAGAAAGGAATTTTACAACATGAAATTAATTAAAATTTATTTTTATAATTTTTTATTCTTAACTGCCGCTGGGCTCGAACCAGGGCTTTTACGGGCAGGTTACCCTTACATGTTTCAACTGCAACCACTCAATCTCTTCAGAGTGTTTTGCCGTTTAACACTCACAGCCATCGACGACTGCTATTAACATGAATTATGTTCCCCAAAAATTAATTAAACCCCCAAAAATCTGCTTTTTATATTTTCAATGTTGGGTACTTAGTTTATTTTCGTTTTTTAGGACTTAGTTCGAACAGCTGGAATATTCTTTCTCTGTGTTATTTTGTATGTATTTGTACGCTTTAAGAGTTTTCTGCTTATTTTCATTAAATTTTTGTGAAAATAAAAAATATTTTGCTGAAAATTTTGTGTTACTTCGAAAAGGCTACAAAATCCATGAGCAAAGCCTCTGCCAAATTTTATAATATATAAATGAATCTGCGGAGATCATGGTTCGAAGTCAATATGTATCGATATCGCCGGAATTATCCACGTTAAACAAAGTCTTATTAATTATTTTTATTATATTCTATTGATATACACGACATCTTATAACCTGAATAAATAGCTAGGACACTTTTCAATCAATTCCGCGTAAAAAAAAATTGCAAATTTTTTGAATCCATAAGCTAATCAAGCCAATTCCGAATACCCAGTTCCAAAATCACATTGTAAAACTTTAAAAGTCGAACGCCTGGATGACAGCAGACCTCAAAAGTCAATGTTAACTTACGACATCCGATGTTCTAGAAGACGAGGATGGCTGCTAACGAGATGGAAAAACTGCGTAGAAGACGACTGGCGACAGAACGGCGAAAATAGAGAAGAATGGAGAAAAATAATTGATAAAGCCAAAGTTCACCCCGAGCTGTTACGCTATAAGATGAAGATGATGATAATAATGATTATTTTCTAAAATGAAGAGGATTTCAGTGCGAGCTTTCTGCATCGTTTGAAACAAATGGAAGTCGGACTACGAGGGGGTGAGCTTTTACTTTTTAGGCACTTTTCTCTGAATTGATTTTAACTTGATGCAAAGTAGTCAGTCAATGGCATGATAAAATATTACAGCTCTATGTTCAATCGCGCATTGCTTCCGTTTCTGGCCAATGCTCGATTCAAGCGCCAAATTACGGCATTCGATATCGATTGAAATTCCCATTTATATATTATTGTGATTTCGATCGATATCGAATGCTGTAATTTGGCCCCAGGTATCTTGTGAGTCCGTCTGCCTGTGCGTCTGTTTGTCCGGCTGTCTGTCTATCTATCCGTCATTTGTTGAACGCTAAACACGCTCAATTTCAAAAGACTCAACAGAAAATATTTTTTCTAGGTTTCTTAAGCAAATCGGAATTGAAATTCAGCATATTCGATTAAGTAGGAAGACAGCTATGAACTCAAATATAGAACAACCACCCTATAGTTTTATAACATAATTTACCATTGCCCCATATAAAGCCCACTTTCGGAAAACATTTTAGTACACCTTTACCGTAGTGCAGTAAAATTTTAGTAAATTTTGATCTGTCGTTTTAAAATGAATCTAATGAATTGCTCGCTCTTAATCACGCTAACTAAGATAAGATAAGAAATTACTCTGTCAAATTTCAAAAACCGCAACGAATTATAATACTGTGATCTTAAATGTTTTAATATGGCTTATAATTTTTAGATATAAAGCGCAAACCTGAAATATTTTTACTCTTGGTGGAGGGTGGCAATGAATCGGCAGAGCCGAATATAGCACTTTTTCAATGTTTTAATGCACTACAATAACATAAGAAAATACCGAAATAATCTCTAAAACTTTGTCTAATTTAAGATTATGACACGGAACGCTCCAAAGATTCCTTAAAAAAATAATGTGCGTAACATTAAAGTACCAAAAAAAAAATTCACGTATTTAGATGATCATCCTAAATAAGCAAGAAAAAAGCAGGCAACAACAAGAAACAGCCCACAAAAAACGTGAGAAGTAATGGGCCCCACAATAACAACCCACAATATGTGCGTTAAGCTGATTGGTTGGCTGGTGAGTAAACTACACTTTATATATACAAGCACGAACACACACACCCATACTTATAAATATATGTATGTATCACTACAACAACTGTAACATAGAACTACGGACATAAGTAGGGAAAAACAACAATTACGGTACATGGAAAATGAGCATAGTAATATACAATAAAAATGTATATAGACCATAAAACGTACACATGAAACACATGTACATTAAAATTGCTTGTTGTTGGTTTACAATGTGCAATAAATGAGAGTGTAATTGTGTGTGTATGCGATTGTGTAAATGTACAATTGCAAAAGTATGAGTATATTTAAAAAACCACAATAATAACTACAACGAAAGTACCACCTCTCGCAGCCTAGTTGTATAAAATAAAAGCAAAGAAGAGAACAGAGTAAATATGCAAACACACACACACACACACACACACTCAAATAAACAATGCACACTTAAACATACAACAGCCGCTGGGTCAGGAATAGTAATTAAAAGTTAGTGACCATTATCAACAAGCCAAAAACAAAAAAATGCAAAACAGCAACAAAAATGCAAGAAAATGCTATAAAAATCTATAATAATTTATAATTGCATGTATTTGGCTTGTTGGTGTGGTGGAAATGCAAATGTATTTGTTTACATTTAACATTTTGTGTATGAGTTTAATTTATATAATAAAGCCTACTTTTAGGCAGGCTATAGAAATTTTATATAAAAAAGGGTGTTGTCATGTTCGTTTATTTTAACATAAAAAAAAACACAACAGCATTAAAATAAACTCAATTAAAAAACGTTTTTTAATACAATTTCATGGCAATTTTTGTAAACTTTATTATAAATTTTATTAAATTCTATTTTTTGTTTTGTTTTAAGCTCAAAAAAACAAATGAAACATTTTACAATTTTAATTGCTAATACATACTTTTGCTTAAATATTGCGTTCATATGTATTTATGTAGATTTATTTAATTTTATCTATATTTTTTTAGTTTTTTTAAATTTATTGTAATTTTTTTATTAGCAATTTATTATGGCATGCTCTTAGGCATTAGCCAATGCCACAGTTTTAGCCAGATAAACTTTGAACCAAAACAAAAACATAATAATTTCTATGCATTCATTTATTTATTTTTTTAAAGTTTGACTTGAATGGATGTTGTCATGGCAAAAGTTAATTAATGATAAATATTTATTATTTAAATGAAATTTTTCTTTTACAAAAAAAAAATAAATATTAAAAATTATACTGTAAACGTAGTTTAAATTAAAAAAAAAAAACAATTTTTCACAAAGAAATAATTTTCAAAAATGCTACAAATTTGGTGCAATGAGGTATGAGATAAAAAAATAAACTGTTTAAAACTTACTAAATCCCAGAAGTTGTTTTAATGGTAAATATCACGCGTTAATTTGTCGTTTAAAAACTTTACCGCATGAACAATGGCAACATGCGGTATAAAAGCCTCTTCTGTCAGCTGTTTTTTTATTTGTTTACTAGAGTTGTCAATTATTCGTATTTCAACTTTGTTCGAATAATTCAAATAATTGTTTTTGTTCGTTCGATCAGACGATTAACCCCCGTATTCATAAACGATTATTAAATTTAACAATCGTTTATTAAGGACAATTTTCATAGTAAATTTGTTCTTTAAACCTTTATTAAATTTAAAAATTTTTTATGAATACAGGCATAAATCTATAAAATTATTCAATTAATCGATGAGAATTACCCAGCGGTAAATATTAATACCATACCATGACGGCTCTATCTCTCATTCAATAGGGAGATAAAGCCTTTTTGGTTTTTTTTTTTCATTTGAATGGGAGATAAAGCCATCATGGCCTTAGCTCACATTATCAATATTAGCAAATGGCTTTATCTCTCATTTCAGTTCCGGAGACACTAAAGTTAAGTATTAAAATCTGGCTTCGCGTACTAGAGATTTTCTTCGTGACGGCTTAGGGGTTTTTTCCTCCAGTAGGACCCGGCAGGTGGCTTCGCTGAATAAAGTTTTCCTGCGTGCGTCACAAGAATAAAAAAATGTTTTTCAATGGTAACTAAAGATTTTCCCTTTTACAGAATATTTACACCATGCAAAACAATTTTCTGAAAAAATATGGCTTTATCTCTCATTTGCGAAAAAAAATATATGGCAAAATTTTACATATGACCTAACCTATCAACGACTGGGCAATAAGGACATTATGGCTTCATCTCCCATTCAATTGAGCAATAATGCTATCATGGCCTAATCTACCATGATTTTAAAGCACCCCCCCCCCCCCCCCAAAAAAATTTTTCATCTTAACTCCACATCGTTTTATTACTTAAAGGTCACGTTAAACCATTAAATCCTTAAAAATCCGAAATTACTTTTTTGTTGGCAGGCCTACTGCCTTCAGCTAAACTTCTGCATACAATTTATTTTTATAGAACAACCGCTCGCTATCAGAATAGTCAAAAAAATCTATTTGAAAAAATCGAGTTACGCCTTTTTTATATTAAGCCATCATCTTTATGTTTTCAAAAAATACGAAAGACTTTGTGGGATTAGTGTGTAACGGCCTTTAATAGCACCAAAAAAAACGTACTTGTTATCAAATGCTTATAAACGATAAATATATATATATATATATATATATATATATATATATATATATATATATATATATATGTATGTTTTATACCATTTTTTGATAAATTCTGGATTGCTTTAACTGTTTATAAGCATAGTTTATTTAATGGCCGGTTAAAAAGCCCCAAATATCGAATTAAGTATGTATCGCAACAATATATATATATATATATATATATGTCCTTTATTTATCTAAAAAAAAGTAATATGAATACAAAAAATATGTAAAATAAAATATCTATGTATATATAAATCGGCTAAGGCAAAACAGTTAAGAGCACTTTCCTCCTCTGTATGTCAACCGATTTGAACAAAATATATGTACACCAATTGAAAGATATTTACATACAAAAGTGCACAATATATATTTCTTCAAAATCTGTTCAATATTTTCAGAGTTATAACCCAGCAGTAACTAGAAGGAGTAAAGAGGCCTAATAGAAGGCCTTATTTAGCAGTCACAAGCAGTCAGAAGCTCTTCTCGCCTCATTCCATACTTATTTATTTTTTACACAGGTTGTCATTGGGCGCAAGGCCTTCCACACTTCCTTTCAAAACAACTTCGATCCCTTCCCAAAGAAGGGAGTAAGGAAGGTAAAAATAAAAAGTAAATAAAACTGAACACCTTCCTTTCTCCCTTCTCAAAGAAGGGAGTAGCGAATGTGTACTGAATATTTCAGAAGGTCTTTTAAAAAGAAGTTTATACCTTCTAGAAGGCATACTTCTGAAGGCAGGATATCACGCGAAGCGAATCTTTTAGAAAGGAGTATAGAGGCCTTCAAAAAGGCCTGCCACTTGCGGTCCTTTCAATATTTACCGCTGGGAACCGTTCAAATTTGCTACTAACACATATGCAAAACACATTAATACAAAATTTATTTTTTTCAATTATCAAACAATAAAAAAAAGGGTGCTCGATTATTCGATATTTTTTAGAATTCGGGAAATTAAATTTCTTTTTTTTACTTTTCCGTGCTGCAAGTGATATTTTTTAAAGTTGCTATAATATTGAACTTAGAAACATTATATAATAGGTGCAGGGTCCTGTGTGAATGAAAGCCTATAAGATGAAATATCTTGGCACTTTTTGTTATTCATTTGTACTTTTTGCATTTTTGTTAATTTTCGACCTATAAAGATAATATAAAACATGCCTGGTCCTGAGTGAATAAGAATATGTAGAGGGGAGCTTTCGGTATTTTTTCGTTCAACGTCTGGTACTTTGATTAATTTTAGACATATTATTATTAGAAATAGAAAAATAAAAAAATAATAATGACAATCTATAAAGGAGATTTTTTGATACATTTTTGTTTTTCAATTGATAATTTTTATATTGAACTTACAAAGTTAAATTAACTCAAAAAGAAAAGCTCGAAACATGTTAATTCAAATATACTTAGGCCCGTTTTCACAACTTACCGATAGCTAAAGGTAGGATTTTATCGGACGTATAAAACGTGTTCCATTATTGCAACTTAACTTTTACCCACCAGGTAGGATGGACCTTAATTTACTCTTTCCCTCACTTAAGGTTAAAGAAACGTTTTAATAATGGAACACTTTTTATAAGGCCGGTTAAAGTCTACTTTAAGCTATCGGGAAGTTGTGAAAACGGGCCTTAGATGTACTATGCTTTCTTCATACTTATATAAAAATTTGTGGTCGAATATTGACCAAAAGCGAACACTAGTTAAAATAAACTGTTCACGGAGAACATAGGGCAGGGCGTCAAATTTAAATTCAAATTTGTTAACGTTTCTATAATCGATTGGGTTTAAGAAGATCGACTGATAAGGCCAAAGCTTCCGATTCTTGACTTGGGACTGCCAACAAACCGCTAGGCCGGCTAAATACAGTTGAGTTTCAACGACTAATTGTTGTTGGATTGTCACCTGGCTACTCGGTACTGTACGCCCCCTCACTTTAGCTGCCACTAGACGGAAGCCTGAATGACAATACCAGGGAGCACTTGGTCTAATGCCCGTAATTTCTACCAAAATAAATTTAGTCGTGTTCGTACCTAACAGTTATAATTACCTATTTCAACGTTTATTTGTCCAACGTGTTTTTACCTTCAGTTTTCTTTAAAAAATATGGCAGCTTTTACACCATAGATATCTATACCAGGGCTGTCAGATATGGCGATTTCTTGCCAAACGTGGCGATTTTAAAACGTGTTTGGCGATGGGATTTTCCATTTGGCGACTGGCGACTTTTGTGGCGATTTTTGATATAACTGGCGATTTACTTGGCTATTTTTACCATTCATATTATTTCAACGATTTTGAAATAAAAAATTTGCACTTTTGTTCACATAAGATGAGTTAGGCCTCTCCAGCTAAATATATATAAATATATACATACATACTTTAAAAAAAGTCTGGCTAATTTTTTTCACATGATTTTTGTTTTATTGTCATTTTAAGTGAATTTTATATTCAGTCACTATTTAATTCCAAGGTTTAAAAAACTGCAGTCGAAACCAAAACCTGTCGAGCAAAAAACGAAAATTTGTCAACAATTTTTCGCTTTTTGATTTGGTTTGGCAGCGACTATTTACATTAAATGAATTACAAGTAAAAGCAAAAGTTTTTTTTGACCAATGACAAATGAAAAAGTGGAAGAGATGGCAGTTTTTCAACTTCGACTGCAGTTTTTTAAACACTGCTTAAATCTGATAGTACGTATGCAGGCCAAAACATCAGTAATGAATCAGTAATGATAAGGCCAAAGCTTCCGATTCTTGACTTGGGACTGCCAACAAACCGCTAGGCCGGCTAAATACAGTTGAGTTTCAACGACTAATTGTTGTTGGATTGTCACCTGGCTACTCGGTACTGTACGCCCCCTCACTTTAGCTGCCACTAGACGGAAGCCTGAATGACAATACCAGGGAGCACTTGGTCTAATGCCCGTAATTTCTACCAAAATAAATTTAGTCGTGTTCGTACCTAACAGTTATAATTACCTATTTCAACGTTTATTTGTCCAACGTGTTTTTACCTTCAGTTTTCTTTAAAAAATATGGCAGCTTTTACACCATAGATATCTATACCAGGGCTGTCAGATATGGCGATTTCTTGCCAAACGTGGCGATTTTAAAACGTGTTTGGCGATGGGATTTTCCATTTGGCGACTGGCGACTTTTGTGGCGATTTTTGATATAACTGGCGATTTACTTGGCTATTTTTACCATTCATATTATTTCAACGATTTTTAAATAAAAAATTTGCACTTTTGTTCACATAAGATGAGTTAGGCCTCTCCAGCTAAATATATATAAATATATACATACATACTTTAAAAAAAGTCTGGCTAATTTTTTTCACATGATTTTTGTTTTATTGTCATTTTAAGTGAATTTTATATTCAGTCACTATTTAATTCCAAGGTTTAAAAAACTGCAGTCGAAACCAAAACCTGTCGAGCAAAAAACGAAAATTTGTCAACAATTTTTCGCTTTTTGATTTGGTTTGGCAGCGACTATTTACATTAAATGAATTACAAGTAAAAGCAAAAGTTTTTTTTGACCAATGACAAATGAAAAAGTGGAAGAGATGGCAGTTTTTCAACTTCGACTGCAGTTTTTTAAACACTGCTTAAATCTGATAGTACGTATGCAGGCCAAAACATCAGTAATGAAATCGATGAGCCTGAAGTGTATGATCTTATAGACTTGTGTGCTAAATTTTAGTTTTTTCAACTAAATAAATTTTCTCCATTTTATGTTAAAAAAAAAAAAAATAACAGTTACTAAGCTAAATTTACTTTCGGCGACTTTTTTGTATTTTTCTCAGTTTTTGGCGATTTTTGACTGCAATATTATATCAGCTTTTTTTTGTATGCAAAATTTAATTAAAAAAACTAAAAAAGATTTCGAAAACTGAGCAAAATAGACGTTTGGCGATTTTTGGCGATTTCTGACATCCGGTTTGGCAATGGAGCTCAAAAAAATCTGACAACCCTGATCTATACACAGCTAGATTTATTTTTGTAGAAATTACGGACTTAAGACCGAAAGTTGTGAGATGCTTGGAACTTTCGGCAGAGGAATCGCTTCTTGCTACCCCAAAGTGTCAAATAAAATAAATGAAATTATGTTTGCCATGCGTTCAGTCTTAGACAAATATTTGCATCAAATAATTATTAAATGAAAGTGTTTAAAAATTAAAATATATTTCACAAATATTAAAAATTGCCAAATTGGCGGAAATTTGCAAAAATTTGCTAATAGCGGCATTATAGCAAAGCCTAATAGTTATTTACAATCATTAAAGCTGTAAAGATTCACAGGGAAAAATCGCTTCTTCGCGAGCATGGCTAAAATTCGCGAAAAATTGCAAACTTGGAAACAAACCCTAAAATTTATTTAAAATCGTTTAAGACAAGTTAGAGTGCTATATTCGGCTGTGCCGATTCTTTGATACCCTCCACCGACAGTCCGAATGTTTAAGGAGTAATATCTGTGTGATGTCTATTTATTATTATTATCTTAAACTGTGACGATTTGTTATTAATAATGATTTTAGGCGACTAAACTGTTTTCCGGTAGTAGGGTTTATTTGGGGCCTAAGGTAAATTATGGACCGATCATCACAAAATTTCACAGCGTCATATCTAGTTCTTTAAAACTGTGACGAGCTTAAATTTGTTATCAGGGGTGTGCTGGAAATCGCAAACGCAAAACGCAAGAATTTTAAATGTCGTTTTTTAGTAAGATTTCTGTAATAAAAGAATTTTATGACAATTATTATACAAACATTTCTCTATTAAACTGAATTTTATAAATTATAAAAATTTGATAAAAAGTGTATTATAAACAGCCTCCAAGTTCTTGCGTTTTGCGTTTGCGATTTCCAGCACACCCCCCTATGATTGCATTTTTTTTACGGTTTAAGGCGTACTAAACTGTTTTCCGGTAGTAGGGTTTATAAGGGGCCTAAGGTAAATTATGGACCTATCGTCACGAAATTTCACAGTGTTATTTCTAGTCCTAAAAAACTGTGACGCACCAAATTTTGTTACGATAGCGTTATTTTTTACGGTTTTAGGCGTACTAAACTGTTTTCCGGGAGTAGTGTTTATATGGAGCTTAGGGTAAATTATTGACGGATCTTCACGAAATTTAACAGCGTGATTTCCAGTCAAATAAAACAAATTTTTGCAAAATCTTATCTCATTCCGTGCCTTGTTCCAGCATTTATGTTATTTTTTGTAACAGAATTATCAATTTTTTTAGGTGGTGGTTCCACATTTTGATTCATAGCTCTGGTCCTACTGAACCGATTTTGCTGGATTTCAATCCCAAACTGCTTAGGATAACTAACTACAAGCAATTTGGCACCAAGTTTGTTCATTTCTTTTGAGTTGTTTGAAAGTGAGCGTGTTTTCAACAGACGGACAGACAGACGGACATGGCTAAATCGACATAGAATTACTCAAGGACCCAGAATATATATACTTTATGGGGTCTGAGATGAATAATAAGAAAGTTTCACACGGAATGACAAACTTAACTTCACAACTAATTGTGGTGGAGGGTATAAAAACAAATTGTCGGAAAATAGCAAAACAAATGTTGTTTGCAAAATAAGCGAGAATTCGCGACAATTTTTAAAATTTCAAACACGCCATAAAATTGACTAAAAGTCCCTAAAAGTATAAGGAATGGCAAAAGTTTTGTAAAAATTGCCAAATTAGTGGAAATTTGCAAAAATTTGCTAACAGCGGCATGATAGCAAAGCTTAATAGTTATTAAAAATCGTTAAATCTGCAAAGAATCACAGAAAGAAATCACTTCTATCACGAACATGGCTAAAATTCGATAAAAATTCCAAACTTGGTAATCGCTTAATCGGTTAAAAAATACACAATGTCGTGGAAAAACAAAAAAATTGCAAAAATAGCGAAAATTCGCGAACAATTTTAACATTTCAAATAAAACCATAAAATTTATTAAATGTGCCTAAAACTATAAGGAATGGCAAAAATTGCTAAGTTAGCGGAAATTCGCATAAATTTGCCAATAGCGGCATGATGAAAACTGTAAAGAATCCGAAAACTTACAAGAAAAATTGCTTCTATAGGTAACATGGCTAAAATTATTTGTCGTTGTTTGCTCTTACAATTTTTTTGTAATATCAAATAAATGGATGCTCAAAAGCTACTAAAATATTTGATTTTTTGTGTTCATATGATGTTCACATTGGACAAATATTTGTTTGCCGGCAAATAATTTTATTTTTCAAAATCAGCTGTTATTTTATTTGACTCTCAAAAATATTTTGTGTGCAGACTACGTTAGTGAAATATTTGATGTTTGCTATCAAATATTTCATCAGTCTAAACGTACCTTTAGTCAAATTTTTAATTAAAACTAATTTGATTTCTTTTTATTGGTTTAATAAAAAAAAATTGGCGAGAATTTTTTCGGTGTGCTTTATCGGCAATTCCTTCAAATTGCAAAAGTTCAATCAGAACTATCTGCAAATTGTGTTATCGTAGCAAAAAATTCCATATTTTCGAATAAAAAAAGTCTTGTTGTTGCCACTGTTCTGTTCAATGACTGACAAAAAAAAAGTAACATAAAATTAGAAATAAAAATATTTCTTAAATTTTTATGAAATAAGCGTGTATTTCAACATTTTTATTATTGCGTTAGTTTTAATGTATTTAAAAAAATTGTCTTCTAGTACACGAAAAGCGTATGTATTAATGACTAAGTCATGAAGAGAATAAACTTGAAATATTACGTCAATAAAATAAAAATATTTGTTTTGAAATACAGTGTTGTGGGCCCCTAAAGATAAAAAAAAGATAAAAGAGATAAAACAAATAAGACAATTTTTAGAATATTTGAAAGATGTTTAAAGAATAGTTAACAAAAACAAAAATAACAAAATGGCCTAGTTTCAATTTGAATTCTCTATTTTATGTATCAACTGTCTGTATTGATAAAATTTTTAAAAAAATTAAAAATCAGAAAACCTTAGAAAGGAGGAATTGCTTGAAGTTTATAATTTCGATTCGTTCAGTACCGTCCGAAAGAACTTTTTGCATAGCAAAAATACCTTCTTGATTTGCCGCTTAAATATACAAATGGGTCGAAGGCTCTCAATTAAGCAAGGCGAATTCATCCCAGGTAATCTCGGTACTAAAACAAGTACAACTCGTATAAAAACCACAAGCAATTTGTTTTTGTAAAATTATTGTACAATGTCAAAAACAGAAATAAAACAAAACAGAAACAAAGATAATAAAAGAGAATAAACAAAATTTTGACATCCAATAGTGATTTTAGCTAATATCAGCAGGGCTTTTAAGACCACCTGTAATAAATTCGCCTTGGGTGAAAGGCTTATAAGATTCGACGTAGCATAATACATAAAGCACTCTTACTTGTTTTTTTATTTTGGAATTTATTTTTCTTCAGTTTCATCGCTTCTATTCCAAATTAAAAACTGTGTTAGTTTATGTTTTAAGACATTTCCCTTCATATCGTCACTTTCAATGTTCAAGTTCAAAAACACGATTAAACAATTTTAGAATAATACAAAAAATAAATAAATAGAAACATTGTGAAAAGTTTTGTAACCTGGTTTTTATCGAAAAAAAAATAAGTAAACCAACATTGAAAATAAATTTTATCACCTGTTTTATTGTTTCTAGAAAAGAAATATTCTCACTTAGTCAGAATATTTGTAACATATTAACAAAAATTTTACGAAAATTCTGAAAATTTTATAGAAATTTTATGGAGATATATATTTACTTGCCATTTTATTTACAAGAGGTATATTTTTCCGAAACTTACCACTTTTTTAGAAATCCACCATAAGCTCATAATATAAAATAATATAAAAGAGTTATTAGAAAAATTATTAAGTTATGTTTACTTGATTATAGAAAAGTATCTAAATATGGGCTTAACAAAAACCACACTTTCTAAAACCTACCACAGTTATTTAACGGGGGGGGTGCTTTAAAACCATGGTAGATAAGGCCATGATGGCATTATTGCTCAATTGAATGGGAGATAAAGCCATAATGGCGTTATTTCCCAATCATTGAGAGGTAAGGTCATATTTTAGCCATATTTTTTTTCGCAAATGAGATATAAAGCCATATTTTTGTCAGAATATTGTTATGCATCGTTTAAAAATTCTGTAAAAGGGAAAATCCTTAGTTATCATTGAAAAACATTTTTTTATTCTTGTGACGCACGCAGGAAAACTGTATTCAGCGAAGTCACCTGCCGCGTCCTACTGAAGGAAAAAACCCCTAAGCACGGCCGCAGGCCGTCACGAAGAAAAACTTTAGTATGCGAAGCCAGATTTTAATACTTAACTTTAGTGTCTCCGGAACTGAAATGAGAGATAAAGCCATTTTCTAATATTGCTAATGTGAGCTTAGGCCATGATGGCTTTATCTCCCATTCAAATGGAAAAAAAACAAAAAAGGCTTTATCTCCCTATTGAATGAGAGATAAAGCCATCATGGCCTTATCTACCATGGTATTAAAGCACCCCCCACCCCTATTTAACTTACCTTACTTAAAAAAAAAAACATTTAAAAAAACTATAAAAAAGGGACCTGTCAGCGCAATTCGCAAATATTTTGCTTTTTTAAACTCACCACTCTTACCAAATTTTAATATAAAATTATGCAAAATAAATAAAAAAAAAAATTTTAATATTAACACCAGGGTTGGTTGACAAAATTGGTACATTTGTACTTTTTTTGGTACAATTAAAAACTAAAAAGTATGCTGGTACCCCCGTGACTCATATGGTACTATTTCCAAATTTTTCAAACCTATCCATAATTGATATGGATACTGTCCAATGAATATAAGCGGAGTTAAGTGTTTTGTGCAAATAGTTTTTATGAAATCTAAGGGAAACTCTATTTTTTGTTGTTGGATTTAACAAAACAGCTATTATATTTTGCATTTGATCTTTTGCAAGACTTTTTGCACCAGACACTGAACTGCGCTTTTGTGAATAAATTTTTGCACTTGTTCATTGAACGATTGCTTATGCCACATCCTAAATTTAGTATCAGCGGCAGCATATTAGGGTACATTTTCTGATGAAATTGACAAGTTTTTAAAAGATATAGGAAACCACTTCTGCAAAAGTTCTACGTAGTAGAAGAGACGACTCAAGATTATTTTGGAATGAACTCATAATATTTTCAAATATTCGTCAATAAGATCGTTGTTACGTCAAAGAGTAATTGACAGAATTTTGGAACAGTTGGAGCCTACTCCATTGTTATTTAACTCCGAATTATTTTGAAGGAGATTTTTCACGCGCTAAGTAAAATTTTTTTATTTTCGGATGTTCTTCTCCTGCAATACAAATTAAAAATTGTAAACACAATAAATTCGAAATGCTTGTATGCACATATTTTAAGAACGCATAAAAAGTTTATTTTCATTTAAAATTCGAGATTACATTTGAGAAATATATATCAATTTTCCACAAAAAAGGCAATAAATTCTAAAAAGTGTATGAAAACGCTCTCTGGCGGCAATTAAAAATAAAACGGGATTTCTTGACCCTAAAAACCGCATGAATCAGGTCTGGCTAGACCAAATACAATTTGTTGGCCTCTATTCTTGAATATTTTGGAAAACTAACTATTTGGAAATATCTGGGGCTCGCAATTCATTTTTGACCTATGGTTTCTTTGGCAAAGTTTCTTGGAATGACTTATAGAACAAGAATCGCGTTGTGCTTTTGACGCGAAATAATTTTACCAACCCTATTATTATGTATAATTAATGATCATGTATTTTTTTGCTATCTATTCTTTATATGTGCAAATGAATTTTAAGTACCTTTTGTTTTATTGAATTTTTATTTTTTTAAATAAAAGAAAAAAAAATGTATAAAAAAATGATTTAGTACTATTGGGGCCGAAAAAGTACGATTTTAAAAGTTCGTTGGTACGATATTGGTTTTCTCATTTATCATCCCTGATTAACTAAATTTATGTATGGTAAGATACACTTTAATCCACCACAATATTTAAAACGTACGTGTTCGAACCTTTTTGTTGGCATTTAAGATGTATGTAAAACGGTTGCAAAATTGACAAGACTTTCAACGCTAATGTCAAAATTTATTAACCTGAACAGTGTCAAAGTTTTACTTTAATAGAAATTTTACCCTTAATAGAAACTTTAAATTTGTTAACACTTGGAGTAATAAGAAAACCAATTTTTTAATATTAAAGAAAGTTTGAAAATTCACCACACCATCAAAAACTCACCAGTCCTCTCCTCAAATAGTTTGGCTGCCATTTAGTAAATTATTACTAAAAAACGGAAAAATTAAATGTTTTTTTTTATATTTTGAAGTGTGGTGAGTTTTTCTGCTAATTCCATCTTGAACTTAAACTCACAACACTTTAAAAAACATTTCATGAAATTTAATTTTGCCCTCAGATAATTAAAAAATAGCAAGTTAAAGAAAATTTATTATTTTTAAAAACATCTCTCCACAGCACTGAAATTATTCCTATAAAAGCATTATTTTTGGTCAATTTTATTTTCTTCTTATCTTTTTTCTTCTTAATTGTTCGTATTAACATTTAGGTTTGAAGAATTTCGTTTAATCTAAAGTTGTTTATTCAATAAAGTATTTGAAATTCGTCGTAACTGAAACAAAAATATTTATTTCATATTGTTGTTGCTAAAGACCCCTATAATGGGACTTAAAAGACACTTTTGTTTTTCAATGTTGACGCGGTTGTAAATGATTACGATATTTTCTGTGAGGTAATGTAAGTTCTGTAAGTATTTGCACAAATGTTAATTAATGCATTTAAAAAAACACAACAATAGTTATTCAAAATAAAATAATTAGAAATGTTATAATCGGCTGTGCCGAATCTTTGACACACTTTACAACCAGTCTAAAACTGACACGAAATGCTTAAAATTAACACTAACATGATGTTAGTGTAAAGTATAGACTCATCATGTTAGAGGGTTTTCTCATGTCTTAACAGCGTTCCTAGGCGATCTGTCTTGAAAGCTCTTTTATAACATCACTAGCTGACCCGACAGACGTTGTCCTGTCTAAAGTAGGAAAAATTTTTGCGTTCGATTTTTAAAATCCGTTAAAAAGATACGAACATTTGAAAGAAAAGTGAGCGTAAAAGTGGGTGGGACAAAATTTTCTTTTCGCATAAATCTAAGTTGGACCATGGCGATCATTTTAAAGAAAAAATCGTCCAAATTATTTAGAAGTCATTGGTGGTGCAAAATGAAAATTGGTTTTTACCACGCCCCTCCGCACGCAGACCAAAAATCAAAAATCAGACTTCACAGTCACCCGCCTGAATAATCTGAAGATTCCCTGAAAATTTCATCAAAATCGGCCCAGCCGTTTTGGAGTCCATACGTTACATACATACATACGTTACATCCTATTTTATAAATATAGCCGCTTGACGCTTAGACGATCATTGCGTGGCCTCGGCCTTAGGGTTACAAAGGATAATAATTTTTTCGGAGTGAAATATTTTTATTTTATAACACTTGCTGCCAATTTCACCAAGTTCAGTTATACAGGCCTGTAAAAGAAATCAATTCCGATCGAAAGCGATTTTGTTTTATGTGAATCATTATACGAAATCACTTCCACTTTCGATCAAAATTAAGTTCTGTGACAGACCTGGTAAAAAACATACATATTTTTAACTGGCAGTTATAGTTAATTATAGAAATAAAGAAAAAGTTAAACACAACAATTGTTTGCAGTTGGGCTTTTATAAAGGTTTAATTTTTTAAGTACAAAAATTTTTTTTAATATGGACACATAACTTCTTTCTCTCTCTATCTCTTTCTCTATCTCTCTCTTCTCTTCTCTATCTATCTCTCCTTGCACAAACTGTAAACAGCTTTTTCTATATACAGCCGCTTTTTCGTCATTTTTGTGCTTCCTACGACGAGTTTTAACTAAAAATTAATCGTGTTGGGCGAAATTTGCCGTTCGATCTCGTTGTGTTCCTAGCTTAGGATAACTCAACGACCCAGATTATATGAGGTCTTGGTAAATATTTGAACTCGTAACACACGGAATGGCAAACTAAATATGCCCTGATTCAACAATTGTGGTGTTAGCAAGTACAAAATATTCAGTTAATAACAGTTAGTTCAATAAAAATACGTACCATAAAACCGAATTAGTCTATTTTAAACAACTTATTAAATCAAATATCCTTAGCTAACAAAATTATAATTTATTTCTTTTAAATTCTTAAATTTGTAGCAACTAAATAAATGTAAAAATTTTATACTTAATACTTTTTACAAAGTAATTTTTGGTAATACAAAATTTTTATTTAAAAGATTTTGTTAGTCGTGCTTAATACCCAATTTTTATTTTTAATTACTTAATTAATTAATATTAAATAAAAAAATTACACATTTCTGAATCAAGGCTTTCTTTAACGGCCTTAGGACTTGAGTTTTTTTACGGCCCTGTTATTTTATTACACTATGCAACAAGCAAAAATTCTTTGAATAATAATTTGTTGCTTTTACGCCAAATCGTGGGCGCATAGTGCCAAAATTGGTTTCAGTAACAATTGTGATTTAGGAGCAGTAGGTTGTTAACCCAAGGCTCTTAGCCTTTTGATGGGGCTGCCATCTTTGATATAGCTGAAAAGGCACAGCATTTCTTATCTTAGCCGCTCGATACGAGACAGACGCTATCCTTTTCATTAGACACCCTTCAATGTCTCCACGACCGGACAATTCTTTGAATAACCACTATATATTTTTTTGATGCGCTCGAGTCACGTAACTGCAAATATAATAACTGCGTAATTGAAATAATATTTGAAATAATTCTGTGATAAGGTTTTTTAATAAATTTTTTTCTAAAAATTGAGATTTTTGAAAAGGCTGCTCCTTACATCTTATCGTAACTTTGGAACGACGTACCCGATTTTGCTATGCAATCCGTCAAAGGTTTTTAAATTACGCCAGATTTAAGTTTCTCATTTTTTAATTTAGCCATTATTTTTGGAGTTATTGAGGCCGAAGTGGCAAAAAAAATATTTAATTTTTTTTTTTTTTTTTATAAAATTTTTGAATTCAAAAAATTCATAAAAATTTGAAATCAACAAATACTTACCAGTTTTAGTACTTAAGTTCAAAGCTGCATGTATTAGAAGTAAAATAAATTTTATTTCATGAAAATCCATGGATAAATTCTTGTTTTATTCCCGGCAAACTGACCTTTTATATCGCAAAATTGTGTAGAGCCAAAAATCACTAAGTTTTACCTTTTTATTACACAATATTTTCATACCCTCCACCACAAGTAGTTGTTTACAATTCCGTGTGAAACTGTTTTATTATTCATCTCAGACCCCATTAAGTATATATGTTGTGGGTCCTTGAGTAATTCTAAGTCGATTTAGCCATGTTCGTCTGTCTGTCCATCTGTCCGTCTGTTGAATACACGCTCACTTTCAAAAAACTCAAAAGAAATAAACAAACTTGGTGTCAAATTGCTTGTAGTTATCCTAAGCATTTTGGGATTGAAATCTAGCAAAATCGGATTAGTAGGATCAGAGCTATGAATCAAAATGTGGAACCACCACCTAAAAAAATTTATAATTTTGTTACAAAAACTAACATAAATGATGGAATAATGCACAGAATGATTTAAGATTTTGCAAGAATTCGTTTTATTCGACTGGAAATCACGCTGTATTTCGTGAAGATCCGTCCATAATTTACCCTAGGCGCCATATAAGCCCTACTCCCGGAAAACAGTATAGTACGCCTTAAACCATAATTAATATTGCTATCATAACAAAATTTGGCTCGTCAAAGTTTAATAGGACTAGAAATGACACTGTGAAGTTTCGTGAAGATCGGTCCATAATTTACCCTAGGCCCCATAAAACCCTACTCACGGAAAACGGTTTAGTACGCCTAAAACCATAATTAATATTGCTATCATAACAAAATTTGGCTCGTCAAAGTTTAATAGGACTAGAAATGACACTGTGAAGTTTCATGAAGATCGGTCCATAATTAACCATAGACCCTATATAAAGCCCACTCTGGTAAAACAATTAAATACGCCTAAAACCGTAGCAGATATAGATATTGCGGTAAACTTTCTTCCAGCTTAGCTTTATATGGTCAGAAAAAATGTTATGCAATTTTGTGATATACGGTCCATAACACTGCTTTACAAATTTTTAGTTTGGAAAAGTACCAAGAACGCCACATGCCTAGATAAGTTAATTGGGACCTCCTGAGCATGAAAAACGCTGTAATTTTTTTTTTCCTAAGTACCGTTTTTTAGATAACGGAATTTTTGTGTTTTTCGGTGTATGGTCCCACTCAAACCCTTGTGGAGCCTAACCAAAAAGTCCGATCGAAATAAAAGGCATATCGTTGGAAAGTTAATTGAATGCCTTTTCCGTTCCACAAAATCCTTAATAAAAACTTTATTTTTCATCAGATTTTTTTCAAATCACGCTTAAAATGTTGGTAATTAAATATACTATTTGGTTAAAAAATAAAACATTCCAGATATTTAATATAACGTAGAAAAAAAACGAAATAAAAATGAAAAATTTAAAAAAAAAACGTAAAAAATAGGCGAGCAACATGTTGAAAACATAAAATAAACATGTTGCTCTACACAAATTTGCGATAAAAAATTTTAAAATTTGGTACTTTCACTTTATCGGGAATAAAACATGAATTTATCAATGGATTTTTGTAAACTAAAATTTATTTTACTTCTAATACATGCAGCTTTGAACTTAAGTACTAAAACTGGTCAGTATTTGTTGATTTCAATTTTTTATGAATTTTTTGAATTCAAAAATTTTATAAAAAATAACATAAAAAAATATTTTTTTCCACTTTGGCCTCAATAACTTAAAAAATAATGGCTAAATTGAAAAGTGATATTAGAGAAACTTAAGTCTGGCGTAATTTAAAATGTTTTGACGGATTGCATAATAAAATTGGGTACGTCATTCCAAATTTACGATAAGATTAAGAAAAAAATTTAAAAAAAAAAATAATGATGATTTTTGCAGTTAGGTAACTAAAACGGATCAAAAAAAGTATAGTGGTTATTTAAGGAAAAAAAAACTTCCCATTTGTTGCATAGTGTTATTGTTACATAAGTGTTGCATTTATTGCTGACGCTTATAAACCAAAAATGTTTTATTAGCCCTAAAATTAATATCGTTGTCTATTATCTAATATTTGTTTTAACAATAAAAAAAATAATAATACTAAGAACAATAACAAATTATGCACAAGTTAATTTGTTTAGAATAAACGAATACAAGTGGTTTTTAAGTCTGTTAAGGTTAATTTTAAAAAGTTATTTTCATTTTATAAAATAATGTGTAACTGCT
This sequence comes from Pollenia angustigena, assembly GCA_930367215.1. Taxonomy (NCBI): domain Eukaryota; kingdom Metazoa; phylum Arthropoda; class Insecta; order Diptera; family Polleniidae; genus Pollenia; species Pollenia angustigena. Next base: position 14,308,718 of record OV884060.1, read on the forward strand.
CGAAAGTAACGCGGACTTTAAAAGGTAATAAGAGACACTAAAAATAAAATTAGAACACAAAATAGCAGTACTAAAGAATTTGTGTTAAAAACTTTTAAGCTAAATGACGAAAAAAGTAAAAGAAATTTCAGCAAAGAAATTTTAAATTCAAGATAAAAGATCAATTTAAAACAAAACTTTTGCCAATCAAAAAATAAAAAAATATTTAAAAAAGAATAATAATTTTTAAGTAAAATAATATTACAAATTAAATGTTTTAGTGAATTTCCAGAAAGAAATAAAGTTTTCTTTAAAATTTATTATGTACATTTTAACGGAAGGCATTACAAAAATCACAAAATTTAAAACAATTCACCTTAGGTGGAGTGAGGTTATATGTATACATATATGTATGTAAGTTTATAATTCTGCTTTTAATATCTGCAAGGTTGATCTGAGACCCTTTATAGCTAATATATTATTGGACCTAATTAGTAGCAAAGTTAATTTAACTGTCTATTGAAATGGGTTTTCCGAGGAAGCCAGGAATGATGGGAACAAGGCTGTTATATATTTATGTCAGATATGGGCATTTCCGTCAATGGGTCCACCGTGAGCGAAAATGTAAAATTTATCAAAATCTGATTATTTTACGATATTGTTATAGAGAAATATTTAGATTTTACTAATTTTATACATTTACCCATAAATTTGTTTACTAAGCCGAACAAGCAGATTGCAAAGTTGTGCAAACATAATTTCTTATTTGTGAGAATGTTTTATTGTATGTTTTCTTTAATAGTATCTTCCTTAAAAGAGGTGATATTTGATAAAAGTTATTCCAAAAAAAATTGTTTTACATAGTCTGTAATCTAAGGAAGAGTTCAAAGAGCAAAATGAAATTCAGATTAACGGTAAATTTAAATTTTGTTTTAATCATTATTCAGTTAAATAATTATGGAAAAAATTTCACGTTCGAAATGTCACGTATCGACCCAGATTTTGGCTTAAAAAAAAAATACAGAAGATTTTGAAATCAAACCAAAGACATTTTAATGTTACATTGCTACACGCAAAGAAAAAACATGGTTGATGCAGCCACAATCGCAAACTATCATTTATGTTTGTGGTTATGATTGTGTCAAACACTTCTTTAGTAACAATATATGTTCAGACAGAATATTTTTAGCTTATTATTGTCTCAAACATATTATAATATTCAGAAGCAATACGCAAACGGCATTTCCAGCCACGTTTCTATATTTCCCAACACCATGTAAAATGTCTATTTGAACATGTTATATGGTTCTCACAATAAAAACAATAAGAAATCAATTCTCAAACATTAATTTTTTATTAGAAATACATATGAGGGGCTTAAAGCACAAGGGGTTTAAGTGACTTATGTTAAATAATGAGACAAAAGCGGTTGTTTCGCTTGTGCTCCAAGCGAAGCAGTTATTTTAATGTCAAGTGCTTGAATTGTTCACCATGAGAATCCTACATTCACCTCTTGTGCTCCGAACAACTTCTCCGAACTAAACCCCTTGTGCTTTAAGCCCCTCATATGTATGTACATATACTTTGTTTGATATAACACTGAAGCATATATTCAAAATTGAATTTAATACATACATTTAAGACTTGTGAAAACCCTGCGGGAAATTTGTTTCAATTGGTTTTAAGGCACTTATCCCTTGACAAGTGAATGCAGTTTTATAATAAGAAGGAACGAATTGTGATAGGTTAAAACAGAACATATCGATTAACTGGTGATAATGTGCTAAAAGAGTAGTTACTCCAGAAGGTAATTGTCAAACAACTTGTCATGTAACTGGATTTTGTGCGGGAAATGACTGATTTATTCTACCTGGTTCTATTACTTTAAATGAAGGGGATCCGCCCTAATAACATGGTTCATTTGGGACAATATTTGCGACAGGCATTATTTAAACTGAAATTGATAGGTGTAAAACGCCATATAATATTATTATAGTGAATTTAAATAAGTTAAGGACAAAAAATATTTTTTCAAGTTATATTGGGATTATAATAAACTTATTAGGGCAAAACAATTAGGCAAATATGAATAAAAATATTCGTAGTGAACATGTAGTAATCATATTTTTTCTCTGCGTGTACGTAAAATTCTGAAAGTAGTTTGACTAAAAAATTGTGCCAGGTTTCGCTGAATTACACCTTTTTATACATGGCCACAAAAACTACTTCTATTTTTTCACGTTCGAACCGCTACTTCTTTTGCCATTATCTTTGACCTGGAATCGCACCCTCCATAAACTTTAGCATAGATAACAGTGCTAATCAGTCGTATAATTTTAGGGTTAAAAGAACGTAAAAATATTTGTTGTTTAAAATGTTATTGCATTTTTGATGCGTACGAGTGTCACTCTCTGTTAATGACTGAGATTTGAGCAAAACACCACGGTTGCCTCTAATTTTTGTCATAAAATCCCCTGTTGTTATGGTTTTTTAACACTTAAAAAATATATAGATAACTTGCCGCTTTAATAGATAAATGTGTTTTAAACTGAAAAATTTTATTTTTTTTTTTTTTATTTTGTTTAATAATGTGTATTAGTGGGTGAGGGTCAAGGACGTTGCTTTAAGGGTATTTAAGATCCGGCACAGACGAATATATCATTCTTACTTATTTTTTTTTTTTTTTTTTTTTTGATATTATGTGTTAGTGGGTAAGAAGTCTAAGACGCTGCATTACGTTGGGTTCAGAGTATTAATGTTCTGCCACAACTGAATATAGCCTTTGAATTTTTAACAAAATAAAAAAATTACAAATTAAAAAACTTTAATTTAAAAATATTTTGTAGAGTGTGGTGAATTTTTTTTTCAATTTGCCATTTGTTTGGTAAAATTACTATACAAACAAATTAAAATATAAACTAATAACATTGTTTTAAAGCATCTTAGGCCCGTTTTCACAACTTACCGATAGCTAAAGGTAGGATTTTATCGGCCGTATAAAAAGTGTTCCATTATTACAACTTTACTTTAACCTACCAGGTAGGATGTACCTTAATTTACTTAATCGCTCACTTTAGGTTAAAGTTAAGTTTTAATAACAGAACACTTTTTATAAGGCCGGCTAAAGTGTACTTTTAGCTATCATTAAGTTGTGAAAACGGGTCTTAGCCTTTGATTTTTACAGTTTAATTTATAAAAAATCGATATGGAGCATTAACTTTAATATAGGTTTTACAAAATAAAGAACTTTTATAAGATCTTATTTGTTTCATTAATTTCTGATTGAGGTTTTCAAAAATTTTGTTAATATTTTAAGACAAAAATTATTCAATATTTTACGAATTTTATGCGCTTCAAAATTTTTTTTTTTATATTTTCCATATATATATTTGAAACTCACCACACCTTAAAAAGTTATTTTAATTTAATATGCATTTTAAAAGTTAAATGCCTAATTTTTTATTTAAAGAATAAAAAAATAACACTTTTTTTGGAATTGATTCCGTCTACCACGGCTACGAGTTACAAGGTTCATATGATCAGTCCAATTTTTTACTTCTTTTTCTCTTAAATCTGGCCGAATGGTGTCCATTGCAGCTTGTATGGGAATATGGTGGGACAATATTGATCTACATCGATTACTATCTTGTGCTTCTCTTTTGGCTTCATTCCAGGTTATACCAACAGTTTGAAGTTCGGCTTGAACTTGACGCCTCCAGTTATTTTTAGGGCGACCCCTTCTTCTTGCTCCCTGTGGGTTGTAGTCAAGGGATTTTCTATTGATGTCATCGGTTGGCTTTCGTAGAGTATGACCCAACCATCTATACTTGCGTATTTTGATCTCGTGGTCAATTGGAGGTTGTTGCGTTCTGAACCATAGCTCTGAGTTTATAATAGTTTGGGGCCAGAAAATTTAAAGGATTCGGCGAAGGCATTTGTTGACGATGTCCTGTAGTTTTTGGATATCTGAATTTGTTAGGTTCCATGTCTCCGAGCCATAAAGCTATTAAAAACTTTAAGTATAGTAGACACAGCGATGTTAGCTGACCACTAGAACTTTCAATATTCCAAAAGCTTGTTAACTTTTGCCAGTCTGTTTTGAATATCATCGTTGCATCCACCGGAAGTAGCAAAAATACTGCACAAGTAACAAAAAGTTGTGACATCTTCCGGTTGTTTCCCCATCAGTGAGAAATGATAATTGCTTGCTACATTGAAAAGCATAGATTTTGTCTTTGAAATGTTTACAATTAGACCTGCGCTTAAGGCTTTTGCAGTGATGCTATTTAACATTTGCTGCATGCTTTGTTGGTTGTGTGACAATAAACAAATGTCATCGGCATAATCTAGATCAGTAAGTCTACCTGTCACGCCCATTGTGTTCCCATGAACAGGATTCACACATTGACTCATTATAACATTAAGTACGATGTTGAACAGTAAGGGGGATAAGACGCATCCTTGTCTCACACCAGTTTTAACGTTTAAGTTATTGCCGACTTGGCCACTGTGGAGGACAGAGCAAGTTGCATTAGCATACAGACCTTCTACGAGTCTGATAATTTTAATTTTATGGCGGAGTGATGGAGTGAATCAAATGCACGTTGAAAATCTATAAATATCAGGTACAAACTCGATTGCCATTCTTCTGTCTGCTCAGTTATAATGCGTAAACTGTTAATGTGATCTATGCAAGATCTTTTTGGCCTGAATCCTGCCTGTTCTGTTCTTAGTTCGGGCTCTTTCGCTGCAGCTATGCGGTTAAATAAGATACGAGATACTATCTTGTTAAGCATATTTAAAAGGGTGATGCCACTCCAATCCTTGCACTCCATCTGGCTTCCTTTTTTTGGGATATTGATGATAAGTCCTTCCTTAAAGGTTCTTGGGAGCGTTTCTGTTTGCCAGAAGTATTCAACTAATGGTTGAATTATTTTTGCCGAAAGGGATTTATCAGCTTTGAACAATTCTGGAGGGATATTATCGGGCCCTGCTGCCTTGTGATCTTTTAGCGATGATATTGCTTCCATTATTTCTACGTGGCTAGGAGGTTGGATGTTCATGTCACTTATTTGACTGTGTTGTGCGTGCTGACAGAGTTCAGCCACTTCATCTTCGATTACGCTATCCAGAAAGTTGCGATAACGTTCTTCCCATACTCGCAGTTGACCCTCTTTTGTATACACCAATTCACCATTAGTGTGATTATGGTGGGACAAGGTTTATGTATAATTTCCCTATAGCTCTTGGTTAGTTTAAATAGCTGTCAGAGTTTTAGCTGATTACTTAGGCGTTCAAGGAAACTGCCCAATTATTTGAGGCTTGCAATTAAAAACACTAGTTGTCGCCGAACTAGATTAGTAATTTCAAGTCTGAATTATTTAAGTTTGTATTGTCTTATATATGTACTACATTTGAGAATTAATCTTTATCTTTCAGACTTATTCTAAACATGAAAGTATTATATTTTTCTCTTTCAATACTATGAAGAATCATATTCACATTTCTATTTGACCAATCGTTGTACTTTGCAGGAATGGGCAAAAAATATCGATATATCAAAATATCGATATTTTTAGAAAAAATAATCGATATATATCGCCGATATTTAAAATACCGATATATCGATATTAAAATACGACTATCGAATTCGATATTTTTTAAAGTCAGTCTTCATTAAAAACTTGAAATTTTAGCCGTTTTTTAAACAAAATGTTTTTTTAAGAATCGGCATCACTGCATGCACCATACGTTTTTTTTAAACTAATATGAAGATTAAGGCGAATTCCCTAGAAGGTGGGTTCAAGTCAACATATGGGGTTTTTTTCGGTGTTCAACTTGTCAAAGTTTCTATACAAATCATGGTGTAATAAGCAATTGGCATCGTTATGGCAACAAATTCAACATTACAACAAAAATGGAAATTATATCACCGTTTACGTCTAAAAATACTTTACACAAAAATCAAAGCGGGCCGCTGAACGTGATGAAATAAATACATTTTAAGCCAATTTTTATTTAATTATGGTCAATATCCTATTTATTTTAATTTAAAATTATCAACAACTTTAATAAAATACAATAATCACAGCACAAAACGTGAACTTTTTGTAATCATAAACAAAACTTTGAAATAAGATTAGACAAAGAATGCAAGAGCAAAAAATCGTCATCTGCCACCTTTATTATTTCACCATGATACAAACTATTTTTTTATGTAAACAAACTTATTTTTTACTAGCAATATTTTTGACAACCCGACCACAGAAGCAGTGTTGTTGTAGAGTTGACCTCACATTCTCGTCAATTTGCCTTGTATGAAGATCTAAAATGATTGGCATTTATAAGAAGAAGAATTAAGAAAAAAGCGGGGTTTTCACATAAGTCAAGCGAACATGAAAAGATTTATTTTATTCGGTTTTTAGAACAATATATGTGCCTTTATTTATTTGGAATAATAATAAGATTCGTGCATATATACATACATATAAAATTTTGTAATTTGGTAATAGTTTCAGCAAAATACGTTCGATATATCGATACATCGATATTTTTGAAATAATAAATATCGATACTCTTAAAAAATATCGATTCGATATATGTATATCGATATATTTTTTCAATTTGCCCATCCCTAGTACTTTGTGTGAAGAAACGCACTCAAATAGAAATGTGTCACTCAAATAGTTATTGAAAATTGAGTAATGTTATCCATACACAGAAAAAAATGTTGCACCAGTTAAAGCAATAATCAAAATAAAATCATTTTTAATTAAAAATTTAATCAATTGAATTAAAAGTTTAATCAACTTAATTAAACGTGTAATTGATATTATTAATTTGTTTGCTGTTGCAAATTAAATTTGTGAATGAAACGTTTAATACTCTTGATTAAAAGTTTAATTTACTTGATTAAGCGTTTAATTCACTTGATTAAATTTTTAATTAAAACTGATTTTTTTTTTTTTTTATTAATGCTTTTACTGGTATAAAATTCTTTTCTGTGTACTTATTTTTCAATACTCGCGCTACAACAGCAATATTCTCTACGGTATGCACAATTCTTTGTCTTGTTGATGGTTTTGAATCAATTTGTTTTTATAATAAGTGCGAAAACGGTCAATAACTGCACGAATTGCTAGCTCACTATGCCGATTATACAGACCGTAAAATAGAAGAAGTGTTCTATGAACTTCGCGAACAGATATTTTTTTTTTTTTTTAATTAATTTCCACAATTTGGAAGCGTTGTTCTAGCGTTAGGCGACTCAAGATTACTTTCGAAACCTTTCGAACAGAAATGTCAACACAGTTTTACATTTCCAGCTGTCAAATCGATAGTTTTCAATCAGCTTAAAAATACCCGATACTTTGAAAAAAGTTGTATGTAGATTGTAAAATTATTAAGATATCAAAAAAAGACGTAGTTTGAAACTCGAATGCCTACATCTGGCTCAAAATGCATTTAAGGGTTGAGTCCTACTACAACACAAAAACATCTTCATAGAATGTTTATTCTTCTTCTTCTTTTCGAAATTTTAAAATTTTGATTTTTAGTTGAACTGTTAATTTTTGATATTCTTTAATTAGGCTTGAGTTCATCAAATTTAATTTTCATTAAATTATTTTTACTGAGGGAAGGAATTTTACAACTTGGTTAAACAATTATTTCAATGCCGCACAATAGTAAACCAATTGGGTAAGATTGAACATAATTTTCATAAAAAAATTCTCAATTTGGATATTTCACAAACAACCACAAATATTAAATTAACAAAAAGAAAAATTTATCACATGAGTGCTGGTATTGAAGAAATGGTAACAGATGATGACTACAAAAATTTCATTAGCAAACAAATGGACAGAACAAAACACATAAGAGAAGAAGTGAGGACAAAACAGCTGATTAAATTAAATACACTTAAAGAAAAACAGTTTAAATCACACGGACTAATTTTTAATAATCATTGGTTTAAAAATAAAACAACAATAAATATACCTATGGAATGTAAATGGATACTCTCGTTAGGAAAGAAGTTTGCATTACCAGTAACTGATAAAAATTTTTCTCCAATAAATATAATCGCGGATATAGAACAATGCATCCAAGACATGGACGAAAATGCTGACAAAGAAAAGGATATAGCAAGAACTAAGCTGGCAAATAGTATAACTGGTTTTAAAAGAAAAATTAAACATACTCCCAGGGAAAAATTTATTTCAACTGTTTTTGAAAAAACTGAACAATAATTAGTATTGTGGTTATTTTGTTGAACTATTTATGGTTTTTTTAATCCAAATTTTTAATATTTTTAATTAGGCTTAAGTTCATGAAATTTAATTTTCATTAAATTATTCTTATGAAGAAAGGAATTTTACAACTTGAAAATTAATTAAAATTGTTGTTGATAATCTTTCATTCTTGACGTGGCTCGGGCTCGAAACCTGGCCGGCAGGTTACCATGACATGTTTCGATCGCAACCACTCGATCTCCTCAGATGGATTTGCCGTCTTACACTCGCAGCCATCGACGACTGCTGACGTCAATAGTCAAACATCAATCCTTAAACCAAATTGTACTTTAACATTTGGTAGATCGAAATTTGCTTTCCTGAATGATTATCCATTTTAATTGATTTTACATGTTTTTTCCTTACTTCTGTTTTTTCGTACTTTTGTCAAGAATTTTTCTTGAAGTCCAAGTACATTTTTTGTTTTTTTTTTTCATTTTGTCTTTCTCTTTTCTGTTGACCTTTTTCAGCACAACTTGAAGGACAAATGTACACATAGAGCTCGTGCCTTAGCTTTAACAATAATTAGTATTGTGGTTATTTTGTTGAACTATTTATGGTTTTTTTAATCCAAATTTTTAATATTTTTAATTAGGCTTAAGTTCATGAAATTTAATTTTCATTAAATTATTCTTATGAAGAAAGGAATTTTACAACTTGAAAATTAATTAAAATTGTTGTTGATAATCTTTCATTCTTGACGTGGCTCGGGCTCGAACCCTGGCCGGCAGGTTACCATGACATGTTTCGATCGCAACCACTCGATCTCCTCAGATGGATTTGCCGTCTTACACTCGCAGCCATCGACGACTGCTGACGTCAATAGTCAAACATCAATCCTTAAACCAAATTGTACTTTAACATTTGGTAGATCGAAATTTGCTTTCCTGAATGATTATCCATTTTAATTGATTTTACATGTTTTTTCCTTACTTCTGTTTTTTCGTACTTTTGTCAAGAATTTTTCTTGAAGTCCAAGTACATTTTTTGTTTTTTTTTTTTTCATTTTGTCTTTCTCTTTTCTGTTGACCTTTTTCAGCACAACTTGAAGGACAAATGTACACATGGACTTCAAGAAAAATTCTTGACAAAAGTACGAAAAAACAGAAGTAAGGAAAAAACATGTAAAATCAATTAAAATGGAAAATCACTCAGGAAAGCAAATTTCGATCTACCAAATGTTAAAGTACAATTTGGTTTAAGGATTGATGTTTGACTATTGACGTCAGCAGTCGTCGATGGCTGCGAGTGTAAGACGGCAAATCCATCTGAGGAGATCGAGTGGTTGCGATCGAAACATGTCATGGTAACCTGCCGGCCAGGGTTCGAGCCCGAGCCACGTCAAGAATGAAAGATTATCAACAACAATTTTAATTAATTTTCAAGTTGTAAAATTCCTTTCTTCATAAGAATAATTTAATGAAAATTAAATTTCATGAACTTAAGCCTAATTAAAAATATTAAAAATTTGGATTAAAAAAACTGAACAATTTTTAAAAAAGCACCAAGAAATGATCATAATAAAGGCAGATAAAGGCAACAAAACGGTAGCCATGTACAAAAAGGATTATGACCAAAAAATGGAAAATCTTCTACAAGACAAAGATACCTACAAAACAATAAGAACTGACCCGACTCAAAACCTTCAGAAACAAAATAACAACATCATATCAAACTTAGAAAAGAATGGATTCATTGATATGTGGCAAAAACGTAATCTTACTTGTCATGCGGCTGTTGCCCCAAGAATATACGGATTACCAAAAATCCATAAACCGGAAACCCGTCTTAGGCCAATTGTGTCATCAATACAAGTGCCATGTTACAATTTATCTAAATATTTAGGAAATATCCTTAAACATATTATATCAAGGGAATATAACATCAAAAATTCGTTTGAATTAAAAAATCATCTGTGTAATATAAAACTTGAGTCTAATGATATATTAGTATCTTTTGACGTCATCTCACTTTTCACAAATATTCCGGTACACACAGCCATTAAAAATATTATGGAAAAATGGCTAACAATAAGGAAATTTACAAACATTCCTAGACCGACATTTTTAGAAATTTTGAAGTTCTGTCTTACGGACAATAATTACTTTGTTTATGGTAAAAAAGTAATTAATCAGATATTTGGTATGCCAATGGGCAACCCGCTCTCTCCTACAATAGCGGATATTGTTCTTGATAATTTACTGAACGATGCAATAAAAAAATTAAAAAATAAAAATATAAATATTAAATACATAGCAAAATATGAAGACGACATTTTCGCTATCATTAATAATGACGATAAGGACGAAATTCTTAAAACTTTAAATTCTCACCATCAAAAAATTAAATTCACCATCGAAATAGAAAAAAATAATGAAATAGCATACCTCGACGCAAAACTACAGAAAAATAAGGACAACATTATTTTTAATTGGTACTCTAAGGAAACAGCTTCAGGCAGACTTTTTAACGCCACACAACCCAGAAGTCAGATTATAAATACAGCGAGAAATTTAATAGAGAGGGTACTGAAAATTAGTGACGAAATATTCCACAACAAAAATATAAACATAATACAAGAAATATTGATACAAAATAGTTTCCCTAAAAAATTAATAAATTCTTTAATAGACGACGTATTTAGACGATTAAATGAAAATAAGAAAATTGACAACACTGATGAAATGGAAAACAAAAAATTCTACAGTGTACCATACATCCCTGGCCTTACTGACAACAGAAACATGATAATAACACTGAAACAAAATAACATATGTTTTGCGTATAAGCCTAACAAAACAACAAATGCAATATTCACTAAAATAAAGGCGCCAGTAGAAAAACAACAACAAAATAACGTTGTTTATGAAATAAGATGTAAAGGAAACAACGAAGAACTCTGTGATCAGGTGTATATAGGAACAACAAAGAGAGCTTTATCAACAAGGATAGGAGAACACAAGATGGATATAACGCGGCAGAAAGAAACAACAGCACTAGCAATGCATATGATTAGTTCACACCATGCACCAGATTTTCAACGTATTAGAATATAAGACAAGGAGGAAAATATGAGAAAGAGATTTACGAAGGAAAGCTTGAGAATTCAGCAAAACATAAAAAAGACAATGAATTTGAAAGAAGACACCAACAACATATGTGCAAGTTATAGAGTAGCCATCAAATAAACTTGTATCACAGTTGTTAAATATTATGTGTTTAAAAATAATTCGAAGTTTTTATGTTTTTTGTATTATATATGTAAAACGTAAAAAATTTTTGTTTTTAAAGTTTGTTTTTCAATGTAATAATATATAAAAAATGTAAGTTCTAAATGTTATTTGGTAAATAATTGTTAATTAATGTCATGCTTTAATTAAATAGACGATCCCCAGAAGAAGTCGACAAAAAATCGACGAAACGTCGGGAAAAAATGTATTAAAATTGTGTTTTTAATTACATTAAATATTATAGGCCGTATTAGCTTAAGAAGGAAATACAAACAGATTAATGAACTAAAGCCTAATTAAAGAATATCAAAAATTTTAAAATAAAATATTAAACTTTTCATTAAAATTTATTAATAATACATATTGTTACAAGTTATTTTACAATTTCTGAGAACTCAACACTCAACACTTTTTTAAAACTCAACACACCTTTGAAATTGATGTGCAAAAATTTTAAATGATTTGTATGTGCATGTCAAATAGTCACTTGCATAATAATTTTTCTTCACTTTTACTCAAACTGCATAAACTTTTTTTCTAGAAATCCACCATACCTAAAAAATAGCGGATTATAATTCTACTTTTTTTAAAAAAGGTATCATGATAGGTAAAAATATCATCAATCTTACTCTAACCACACCTTGAATCCTTGTAATAGTAATAAGATTTGGCTCAGGATTGTCAAAATGTTTTTTTTATTTCTTATTTAACATCTTTCAATTTAATTTAAATAAATACTTGTTATTATTTCAGTTTTACGCCTCCTATCCGCTGTCTTCAGCCTTATCCAAAGTACTGAAGCTGCTTATTTCGATGGCTGTGATCATACATACAATATTAACCCTGGCTACTCTTATCTAGAATCCCCTTATTATCCGAACTCATATCCATCTAGTTCATCATGCCGTTATAAGTTCGTAGCCCCTCTAGATTATGTTATTACGATTAATTGCACCATAAATTTGGACAAGGTAAAATTATTTAAACACTTTATTTAAACAATTAAAAACTTTAACTTTCTCATACATTAAAGGGTGCGAACGGCTGTAGTACCGAATATTTCTATTTAGCCCGCGATGGGGATACTTTGTTAAGAGATTCTGAGCAATTTTGTGGTTTTGGCACTTTTATAAGAAAAACTGATTTTCGTTCGGCGGTATTCGCCTACATATCCAATGGCTCCAGTGGCAGATTTCGTTGCCAAATGAATGCTGAGCCTCAACCCTGCAACTGTGGATGGTCCGTCAATACGAAAATTGTCAATGGGCAGGCGGCTAAAATAAATGAGTATCCCTCCGCGGTGGCTCTTAAAGATAAAACAACAAATCAGGCATCATTTTGCTCGGCAACTATAAGTAATTATTTTAATATAGTTTAAAAAATAAACTATGCTTATTTTAAAATTATGTTTCCTCATTTAGTATCCCATAGATATTTGGCAACGGCTGCCCATTGTGTGAGAGTACAAAGAAATCCTGCGTACATATTGGCTTTGGTGGGACGTCACAATATAGAATCGAGTATGTTTTAACAGAAACTTGTAACCAAGCTTGGGTTTTTTTTAATATATATATATATAATTTTTATAGCTGAGGACACAAAATACTCTGCTACTTATTCTATTATTAAAATTATTGAACATCCTTATTATACTGAAAACCCGATTAACAATGATATCGCTCTATTAGAAACAACTACCGATATTGAATGGTCTAGAGGTGTGGGACCAATTTGTTTGCCTCCAGCCTCTCAAGCGTAAGTCCTCTATATATATATATAAACATATATACGTTAAAACATTTTTATTATTATAAATTTTATTGAATATTTAATTCCCTTTCTTCTCTTTAAGCAATAATGATTTCGCTTACAATTATGTGGATGTCATTGGTTGGGGTACTACTTCATTTGCCGGTCCCACTTCCCAAATACTGCTAAAGGTTACTTTAATGGTTACGGATTACCAAACGTGCAGTCAAACTTATCAAAATGTAGCCCCAATTTATCAGAGCCAAATTTGTACTTACGATTCTTCGGGAACAAAAAAAGATTCCTGCCAATTTGATTCTGGTGGCCCAGTAATTTTCAAATATAATCGCCAGTTTCTACTTGGTATAATAAGTTTCGGTCAAGGCTGTGGTCAGGGAGATTATGCGACTGGGATCAATACACGTGTAACATCGTTCTTACAATGGATCTATGAAAACTCCAAGTATTCAACATGCAATGTCAGTATGTAGGGTAAAAGAAGACAATCTTTGTTAGACTTTTTTGTTAAATAATTAAAATATTATATCAAAATCTAGTTAATAATTTGTTATTTAATTTGTGTTAAAAAAAACATTTGAGAATTTTTTTTGTAACCCTCTCTACATTGATAATTTAGTTTTATGTTTTGAAGAAATAAATTTATAAAACAAATATAAATTACGATTTCGGGTATATAAGACGTTTATTTTACAGATGTGGAAAATATTACATGAACACCTGCTAAATGACTTTTTCTCAAAATTAATCTTAACCAATGGGAGGAAAACAATGCGTTGAACAACAACCGCCCCTGAGTGTGAGAGCAACCAGCACACAAAATAGCAACTTAAGTGCATAGTTCCTAATTTAGCAGCTAGATCTATCTTATCTCCGCTACATTTGGAAATATGCCAGCAGCATATGTTAAGAAGCAGCAGCACCTAGGGATGATCCGTCCCTCAGGCCGAACTTTCCCACAAACATAGATGCCAGATAATTTAAAATTATGCATTTAACATCTTTCTCAATTTTGGAGGTTATTTTCAGAATTTGATTATTCCACTCTCGACAGAAATGGTTTTAAATTTTTTTTTTTTTTTTTTTTTTTTTGTAACATTAAAATTAACACTCAGCGAAAATAAAATTCGGGAAAAAACTTTATAATTACACCAGAAAAATAAAAAGTAAAGGCATGATTTCGTCAAATGTAGATTATTCCAGTTCAAAATGACATTCCTTAAAAACTACTTTTTCAAATTGTGCAAAAACACAAAAAGTGGAAAAGTCAAGTTTTGAAAAGAACATCGTTATTATAACAGCTATTATTTTTCGTCATTATTGTGCTTTAAACGACAAATTGACACAGCGAATTACTGAAAAATTTGTCGTTCTGAGCGAAATTCGTCGATCGCCCCAGCTGTGTTCCTAGTATTAGAGCGTGTTTAACAGACGGGCATAGCTAATTAGACTTAGAAAACCAAAATGTTTTATTAGCCCCAAATTTAATATCGTTATTATACCCTTCACCACAGGTGGTGAAAAGGGTGTATATAAGTTTGTCATTCCGTTTGTAATTTCTGTAATATTGATGTAAGACCCTATAAAGTATATATATTCTGGGTCCTTATGAGTTGATTTAACGATGTCCGTCTGTCCGTCTGTCCTTTGAAATGGATTTTCCGAAGACCCCATATATGATGGGGGCCAGGTTATTTTACATTTCTGTCACATATGGTCCAGAATTGTTTGCTATTATATGAGTAAAAAACCACGAATGTCTCAAATTTTTTCCTTTAAAGGTCCAATTAGACGTGACATTACCACACCAACACTGTATAACCAAAACGACATAAACATACCATACAAACCAATTCAATTTTGGTGGCTACAGTGGCTATGGTAATACAGTGTTGGTAATGTGTTTTTTTTTTTTTTTTTGTTGTTTTTTATACCCTTCACTACAAGTGGTGGATTTTATTTGTAATGTGTTTAATTTTACGCATACACATCAGAGAACGGCTTTGTGCAATTGCAAAAAATCGCATTAAATGAACAGCAACAAATACACTCGCTTGCGGTCATACAATCAAACTTGCGTAACCGCAAACATTCGCTGCTGGTTTGCAGTCATTCAAATAATGCACATCGTGCTTTGTTATTTATACCATCGTTAGCTTCGTTTTTTAATAAAGATGTTTGTGTGTTCGGTGCGACAATGATTGTTTTGGTAAAGAAAAAAAAAAACAAAAAAGCCAGAAACCAAGCAATCATTACTCATGTATTCATTCAGCAGTTGCTATGTAATACAAGAAAAAAAAATTAAACTAAACGCACATATGTAGGTACAAACAATTTCCATAGAAACAGAAGGCTTTTTTTATCATCTTAAAAAGTACAGTAGTTCTGTATGTATAATGTATTCTTGTTATTGTTGTTTTTATTGTTGTTAATTTTAACAAAGCGTCTCATGGAGTGGTTTATTGTTGTTAATGTTAACAAAACGTCTCATCGGGTGGACAATGACTACTTGAATGCAAAAGTATAAGAATGTGTTCCTTTTGAATTTACACAGTTGTGTTATATTGCGTGCGCAACAAAAATGCAAATAAAGCAACTTCAATAAAAAACGAATACATGCAAAAATCAAATGTGTACGGAACTATGTAAAAATTACCAACGTTGAACTTTGTTTTGCAAGCAAAGAGTGAATGTAAATTTGAGGGTATGAATAAATCAAGAAAAATAGTGATTTTGCAGTTCTCTGATACACATACACATTAATGCATGTATATGATATGCCGCTCAAATAAATAAACAAACTCATAGACTCAATATATTTTAATTTAACGCTTCTTCAGTTAAAGCATTCGTAGCCGAGTTGTTAAGTTCTCTCCTGAGACTGATGGTATTATTTAACTTTTTTATGTTCTAAAAAACGATTTTAAGATTATAAAACGAATTTCAAACATCAACTTTGGCAAAAGAGGAAACGGGCTTAGGTACATATATAAATTTTTTGTTTTTTTATATTCTTCGGCATGACGAAATGAAAAGTTGGCGTGGCTCAATTAATATTTATTTATACCTTTCTAAAGAACTTTATTTATGTATATAACTTTTTGTTCCTTTCTTATCATGATGAAGGGTATATAAGATTCGGCATAGCGGAATAGAGCACTCTTACTTGTTTTAATCTTATATTTGTTTTAGCAAAACAAAAAAAAAACCAAAAAAAGATCAAAAGATTTGTGCACTAGGTGATTTGTCTATTATAAACTAATACAAGTGTTTTTTTTTTTTTTTTTTTTTTGTTCTTAAAAGTCTGTTAAAATAAAAATGAAAAAATGAGGTTAATTTAAAAAAAAAACTATTTTCATTTAGTAAAAAATGTCGAACGACTTGGAAGGAACGCGGAATTTAAAAGGTAATAAAACAAACTTAAAATAAAATTAGGACACAAAATAGAACAAAAAGCAGTACTAAAGAATTTGTGTTAAAAACTTTTAAGCTAAATGGCGAAAAAAGTTTAAGAAAATTTAAAAAAAGAAATTTAGTACAAAATTTAAGAAAAGAAAATTTAATTAAAACAAAACTTTTGCCAATCCAAAAAAAAATTAAATATTTTAGAAACGAAAAAAGTAATATGTTTTAAGTCCCCCACTAGTCCCTCGACCATTCATTCCATCAAACCATCATCACCAACGCAATACCCTTTTTGACCATCTTATAAAACGTGCCTCCCACAGCACTTATCTAAAGTTCGGTTATACCCCTACCTAAAAGTGTATGCCGCCGGAGTCCTCAGTTAATAGTCAGTCCGATGCCTGCTCACCGGTTGCTACTGACTCCCATGATACCATATATGATTTCCGGTTAGCCTTCGGTAAATAGAAATAACGAGGATTTCAGGAGGCCTATCATTTTTAATCTTTGTTGGATTCCAGGTCTGACTACACCTGATTATAACACGGAGAATGCAGCACAAAAAAGTTGAAATATCATTAAGATGATCACTAAACCGGGGAGGTGGAGGTAGATAGGTTATATATAAATTTTGTATTATGTTTCTTATTTCTTTAATATTGACCTTAGACCGTATAAAACATCTTAATTCGGATTCGGGATTTAAAAAAATCAAATCCCGGGATTTTTCGGAATTCGGGATTTGGAAAAAGCTTTAAATTAGTGTACAATTTCAAAGTTAAATATAAAGTTATATTGATTACTAAGTTCAGATAAAACTTACTACAACTTTAACATCCAGTTAACAATAAGTTTTTGACAGTTATAACTGGTAGTTAGTTATAACCAGGGCAAGGAAGTTCATGCACTTAAAATCGCAAAATATGCGCATAAAACATGCAATAAAAATCGTAAAATATGCAAAAATAAAAGTAAAAAATATGCATTAAAAATATATTTCATTCAGTTTTAAAAACTTAAAACATAGTTTAAAAAGTAGTAGTAGATAAAGATATATTTACATATATAAATAAATAAGTTTTTTTTAAGTTATTAAATGTAAAAATCATTCTATTTGGTCTTAAAACAGTTTTAAGCATTGAAAATGTTCGTTCGACATCAACGGATGTAATAGGTAGATATTTAAAAGTGGTCAACTCCTTTTTAGAATATTCATTGTCTACAATTTTTTCTTTTAATTAAATAAGAAAAAAATCACATTTTTGCAATTTTGCCCCCAATTTTACCAAGTTCAAGGGACTTCATGCAAATGCATGTTTGTTGTCGGTACTCTGAGACCCACCTAAAGTTAATATCTTTGCGAATCACAATATTTCCAGTAAAATGGCATCAATTTGTTAGTGCATATTTTTGCATATTTTGCTTTAAATGCATGTTTTTGCATATTTTGATATAAATGCATATTTTTCGTCATATTTTGTTATAAATTCACATTTTTCGTCATATTTTGTAATATTTATAAATAAAATTGCTCTTTTCTTAGTTTTTTGTTTAGAAATATCTTTCTGTTCAAGGCGAATTCATTACAAGGTGTAGTCAGTGAATCAGCTGGTTATAGTTGTTTCAGCCCTGAAGCTGTCAAACAGTCAAAATAGTATGGGAAAATGTTTTTGTTCGCGGTTTTTTTTACTTGAAGAAGCAGCAAATAAAAATAATGTTCGGCAAAGAAAAAATAGAACTCAACATAATATTTTTGATTTACGGTGTAAAAAGTATGACCTAAAATCCAAAAAGTATTAATAAAATAAATTGTGTTTAAGGAAAAAAATGCCAAAAGAAAAAATATCAAAAAATAATCTTTTAAATACGTGTGTTTTTGAGTCTTCAAAATAGAGGAAAAAGTACTTTTTTGCAAAGTTTACAAAAAGGTGTTTTATTTAAAAATTTCAAGTAAATCAGCACCTTCAAAGCCAGAAACACAAAGATTTATGATTTATGAAAACGTTTCGCAAACTTTAATTTCAAGAAAATCAACTTTTGGGGATAAGACTAGCAAATTTAGTTTTGAATTGTATAATGCTCTGGTGTCTGCAGATATACCTCTATATTAGCTAATCAGCCAAAATTATAGAATTGTTTTAAACAAATATAACAATGAAACCATTCCTACGGAAACAACCCTTATAAAAACTTATATCGCCAAGTTGTACACTATACAACTATGTGACATTGTTGAAAGAATTAAGTGACATAATTTGTGGCTGTCTATTGACGAAGCAATGGACACTGAAGGACGTTTCGTTGTCTACGTAATTGGGATCTTGAATGCAGAAGAAGATCTTGAATGCAGAAGAAGAACAGAGTAATCACAAATTTTTGTTAAATATTGTAAAGTTGGAAAAGGTGGATCATGCTTCAATAGCTCGAACTTTCAAAGATTCAATTTCTCTTTTAGAATCCTCTAATAAAAATAAAATTTTGCTCTACTTGACCTTTTTTTAAGATATCTTACTCAAAAATGTTACATGTCACATGCTAAGCTCATGCCATGCACGAAAGTTTTTAAAGTCAGCTTTGCGTTTCAAACATGTATAACAAGATGGGGTACCTGGTTGCAGGCAGTTGAGTATTATGCCAAAAATGTTGAAGAATTTAAAGATGTGGTAAATAATTTTAACGAAAATAATGCAATCGCGATAAAAAAGTAAACAATATTTTAAATTAGAATTTATACACTCAAACAATGGGTTTCTAGTCGAGACAATAACCGAACTTCAGGGGTTTAAATCATTGAACAGCTCGGATAAACTCGTTGATGACGCTGTCATTAAAATAAGAAAAGTAGAAGGTCAAATCGGCGAAAAAATAAAAGCCAAAATTTATGCAGTTTTAAAAAAGAATGCCGGATTTAAAAAAGTTAAAGAAATTGGTAATATTTTTAATTTTCCTTCCAGTAAAGAAAAAATTGTAGACAATGAATATTCTAAAAAGGAGTTGACCACTTTTAAATATCTACCTATTACATCCGTTGATGTCGAACGAACATTTTCAATGCTTAAAACTGTTTTAAGACCAAATAGAATGATTTTTACATTTAATAACTTAAAAAAAACTTATTTATTTATATATGTAAATATATCTTTATCTACTACTACTTTTTAAACTATGTTTTAAGTTTTTAAAACTGAATGAAATATATTTTTAATGCATATTTTTTACTTTTATTTTTGCATATTTTACGATTTTTATTGCATGTTTTATGCGCATATTTTGCGATTTTAAGTGCATGAACTTCCTTGCCCTGTTAATTACATAGTGCAACACAAAAAAAAAATAACCATGTACGGACATCACTACGTGAAAAAGACCAACAAAAAAAGACCCGAGTCTCCCAGTGTTGCCTAAAGTCATGCACTTTTTTTATGGGCCCCCAAAGATTTGTGGCCTCGGTATCATTTTTGCAAAAAGTGATTATTTTCTCAGGCTCATATCTTGCAAGCCGTTGAGAATTTTGATTTACCCTCTCAGACAAAGTTGTAGCTCTTGTCATAAGAGCAAAAATTGTGAACATATAAAATCAGCAAAACATCATCTTCAAGATCAAAATCGCAAAAAACTTTAAAAAACTCGATTTTTTTTACCTTTTTCCGTGTTCTGGTCCATGATAGCAAAACATTCAAAATTCATGTAAGCAATCAGCCACAAAAATGTACCTAAGATCTCATTTAACAACTTTTAACAACATATTAACTTCCTAGGAACGATTCTTAGCACCGTTTAGGTAGCCGCAAAAGTGAAAAATTTCCCGAAAACTCGATTTTTTACCTTTTTCCCCCTGTTTAGGTCCATAGGTAGCAAACCGATCAAATTCCAAGGAAACAATCAGCCACAAAAATTTACCCTAGATCTCAATAAACAACTTTCTAGAGCATATGAACTTCTTAGGAATGATTCTTAACACCGTTTAGGTAGCGCTTATTATGTAGCCACAAAATGAAAAATTTCCCGAAAATTTTTTAATTTTATTTGTTATTTCTCGAACCGAATTTTCGGTAAAAGTTGTTTATTGAGATCTTGGGTACATTTTTGTAGTTGATTGTTTCTTTGAATTTTGAACGGTTTGCTACCTATGGGTAAATCAAAATTCCGAACGGTTTCCGAGATATGAGCCTGAGAAAATAATCACTTTTTGCAAAAATGACACCGAGGCCCATAAACAAAAAAGTGCATGACTTTGGGCAAAACTGAGATACACTGGTCTTTTTTTTTTTTGGTCTTTTATCACGTAGTGGTGTTTGTATATGGTTATTTTTCCATGACTTAAAAAATTACACACAGTGTTAAATAGAAAAAAAACAACGTACGATTTCACAATGTGTTTTATTGATTCAATTAAAAATAATTAATATAAAATCTATATATCTCAGTTGATCCAAACAAAATAAAAAAATAATTAATCTTGTTATTGAATAGAGCAAACTAGTAATTGATTTATTTGTAAGATTCTGTTAAAAAAATTTTAAAAAATGCTTTATTAAAATTTGAATTCTGAATTAATAAACAAAATCAATTTATTAAGTTACATTTTTATACCCACCACCACTAGAGGTAGGAGTTATGTAGTGTATTTAATACATTATTTAATTTCGTGAAATCGCTCCATAAATTACCGTAGGTCCTATGCCCATTCTCGAAAAACACTTTAATAATCCTAACCCTGTAAAGGGTAAACTTAAATTTTGAATTTGGTGCACCAGTGGAATGTTTTCTGCCTTTCAAAAGTCATTTCTTTCTTAATTAATGATCTTCTTTAATTTTTTTGAGCACTTCTTAAAAAGAATAACAAAGTTTAACTTTTTTCTTTCGTTTTCAATGACATTATTAACAGAGTTAATTAAATAAATATTAAATATCAATATTGTGTATTCTCTCAAGAGGGGATGTCATGATAAATTTTTTTTTATAAAAGAAGGTAAACAAAAAAAAATTAAGTTAACAATTTTGGGATTGACTAAAACTCAAAAATCGTGGGATTATATTCGGGATTTGCTGAATCCCAAAAATCCCTGGACAAACATATGTAGGTCCTTATGATAAGCGAAATTGATTTGACGATGTTCCGCTGTTTATGAACTCTCAAGTAGGGCCGCGGCGAATATTCGGAAACGCTTATTTTTCATATTTTCTAAATAGCACTGCAATGAACAGCCTGTTTTATTATAACACGTATTATCGTTATCACAAGTGTAAACGTCAAAATAATGAGACAAAAAATATATAAAAATATATTTGGATAATTCCATGTCAAAACAACCAAGAGTGGGACACGACCCCTTCCGATTTTAATGAAATTTGGTGAATAGGTTCCTTTTATCTTATAAGGACCATATATGAACGAAAAAAAATTAAAAATTTTTTTTTTTTCAAAAGTGATGTCATATTCAAAATGTTATAATTTCGCCGAATTAGCCGAAGGTTCTTCTCACCAAATTTCATCAAAATCGAAAGGAGATGTATCCCACTCTTGGTCGTTTTGACATGGAATTACCCATCTTTTTATTTTACGAGTGTAAATAAATCATAAGGATAATAACTTAAAAGTGGTACCCAGCATAGGACGCCAATGTTTAATATCGCATATCTTAGGAACTGTTATAGTGACAATGTTCAAACTTTGTAGAAGTCACTCTTATGGTATACTACACTATTGAAAATAAAAATAAAGCGGGTAGGTGCAGGGGGGAAATACTTCCCATAGGATGCTTGTATTAAATATCGCTCAACTGAAGAACTATTAAAGGGAGTGTCTTCAAACGTGGTTAAAGGAACTATTATGGTAAACTATGAATTTCAACATAGAAATGGGCGGGGTAGACAGAGGAGGAGCAGTACCCCTCATAGATAGAAATATTAATAAGAGCCGCTGCACGCATTTTGTTGAACTGTTGGTAGTAGGATCTTCTGAGCCCCAAAATTGAAATAATGAAGCATAGGGGGAAGTGGTACAAACCATGAGACGCCAATGTTTAATATCGCATATCTTAGGAACTGTTATAGTGACAATGTTCAAACTTTGTAGAAATCACTCTTATGGTATACTTCACTATTGAAAATAAAAATAAAGCGGGTAGGTGCAGGGGGGAAATACTTCCCATAGGATGCTTGTATTAAATATCGCTCAACTGAAGAACTATTAAAGGGAGTGTCTTCAAACGTGGTTAAAGGTACTATTAAGGTAAACTATAAATTTCAATATAGAAATGGGCGGGGTCGATAGAGGAAGAGCAGTACCCCTCATAGATAGAAATATAATTTAGAGTCGCTGCACGCATTTTGTTGAACTTTTGGTAGTAGGATCTTCTGAGCCCCAAAATTGAAATAATGAAGCATAGGGGGAAGTGGTACAAACCATGAGACGCCAATGTTTAATATCGCATATCTTAGGAACTGTTATAGTGACAATGTTCAAACTTTGTAGAAATCACTCTTATGGTATACTTCACTATTGAAAATAAAAATAAAGCGGGTAGGTGCAGGGGGGAAATACTTCCCATAGGATGCTTGTATTAAATATCGCTCAACTGAAGAACTATTAAAGGGAGTGTCTTCAAACGTGGTTAAAGGTACTATTAAGGTAAACTATAAATTTCAATATAGAAATGGGCGGGGTCGATAGAGGAAGAGCAGTACCCCTCATAGATAGAAATATAATTTAGAGTCGCTGCACGCATTTTGTTGAACTTTTGGTAGTAGGAAATAAAATAGCAGCGGGGGAAGTGTTACCCCCATAGGACGCCAATGTTTAATATCGCATATCTTAAGAACTGTTATAGTAAGAATGTTCAAACTTTGTAGAAGTAACTCTTATGGTATACTACACTATTGAAAATAAAAATAAAGCGGGTAGGTGCAGGGGGAAATACTTCCCATAGGATGCATATGGGCAAATCCCAGAAACAGTCCACCAACCAAAAATTTTTCAAATTAATTTTTTTTAACGGAATATAAGACTAGATGTTTAATTTCATTTTTATATTAAAAAATATGTATTTCAATGATCATCAATGCAATAATTTTTACCAAATCCTACCCCACTGCTGATTTTTTAATAAAATACGTGAATTTAGCATTATTTTAGGTGATTTGTGTGCTTAAAATAGCACTTAGAGCAAACTTATCAAAATATAAATTTCGTTAAATAAAAGTTGATATTCATTAGTTAACAAATTAGTTTAAGAAATGCAGTTCATAAAAATATAATTTGTTTTGTTAAAATAAATAAAATATAATAATAAAATACTACTGGAAAAACTGTAGCGTGCGTCACAAAGGGTTCACGGCTTTTGTCAAAAAATCACAACATTTTTTGGCTGCAAATAAGTGCGTTTAGAATTCTCTTATACTCATCTTTCATTTAGGAATCAGATTTTGTATACCTTATCAGGCAAAAATCGCTAAAAATTAGGAAAACGCACTTCAACCTTTGAAGTTACTTCCACTTTTTGTAGCGTGCGTCACAAAACTTTGTGATCAATTATTTCGCAACAAATGCTTCCTAAGAAATAATGATATATGCCATTCGTAAGTACATATTAATGTCAGTATATACTATATATAAGTTGAAGCTATCTTTTTTGAAAGACCAAAAAATGTGTATATTTCAATCAGAAAACGCGTGCGAATGTAGCGTTCGTCACGCAGGATTTGCTCATATATAAAATATCTATCAACAGAAGAAGTGGTTAAAGCAGTATAGCGAAGCGCACCGGGTTAAGCAAGTAGCATATTCAACAATATGTCACAATAGAACACTTTGTGAATTGTCTTTTAGTAATACATAATAATGAGATTTGGCCAAAGTAAACAATATTGTAGCCAAAATTTAACGATTTTTTTTTTCTTAATGTCTTATTAAACATGTTTTAATTTAAATAAATAATTTTAACAAATAGAATCTCAGAATTATTCCGTTTCATTAATTACTTTTTGGTAATATTCAACATTTTTTTTTTCGAATGTGTTCTATGAGGCAAATTTTAATATTTCAATATTTCCAATACTTTTTATTGCTTAAGGAAACCTTTGGTTAACATTGAAGCTATATCGATGGTTTTCTTCCGCAACCTCGTAACACAAAAAATACCTACTTTTTTTTACCAAATATTTGAAACTTTTTGCTATATATTCTTTTATAATCCAAGAATTAGAAAAAATTCCGATATTCCGCCAAACAAAAAAATTGCAAGGCGTGTATTACATAAAAGCTTTACAAAATTGAAATTTACCTCAAAGAATATATTCGAAAAATAAAAAAAAATTTTTGAATATTAAATAAATAATTTTTATTATTTCAGTTTTATGCCTCCTATTTGCTGCCTTCAGCCTTACACTAAATACTGAAGCTGCTTATTTCGCTGGCTGTGATAATACATACAATATTCAACCTGGTTACTCTTACCTGGAATCACCACGTTATCCGAAGTCATATACACCGAATTCATCATGTCGTTATAAGTTTATTGCTCCTCTAGATTATGTTATAACGATAAATTGTTCCATAAATTTGGACAAGGTAAAATTATTTAAACAAAATAAAACTTTAACTTTCTCTTATATTGAAGGGTGCGAAAGGCTGTAGTACCGAATATTTCTATTTTGATCGCGATGGGGATACTTTGTTAAGAGATCCTGAGGAATTTTGTGGTTTTGGCACTTTTATAAGAAAAACTGTATTCCGTTCGGCGGTTTTCGCCTACATATCCAGAGGCTCAAGAGGCAGCTTTCGTTGCCAAATGAAAGCTGAGCCTCAACCCTGCGACTGTGGATGGTCCGTCAATACGAAAATTGTCAATGGGCAGGCGGCTTCAATAAATGAGTATCCCTCCATGGTGGCTCTTAAAGATAAAACAACAAATCAGGCATCATTTTGCTCGGCAATTATAAGTACTAATTTTAATATAATTTAAAAAATAATTATGCAAGTTTTAATAAAATGTTTCTCAATTTAGTATCCCATAGATATTTAATAACGGCTTGCCATTGTGTGAGAGTGCAAAGAAATCCTGCGTACATATTGGCTTTGGTAGGACGTCACAATATAGAATCGAGTAGGTTTTTACAAAAGTTTATAAGCAAGTTTGAGATTTTTTTAATTAATAAAATTTTTATAGATACAGACACGAAATATTCTGCGACTTATTATATTAAAAAAATTATTGAACATTCTAATTATACTGAAAACCCGATAAACAATGATATCGCTCTATTAGAAACAACTACCAATATTGAATGGTCTAGAGGTGTGGGACCAATTTGCTTGCCTCCAGCTGCTCAAGCGTAAGACATTTCTTTTAACTATGCATTTTAGATTACTTTTTTTTCTTTAATATTAAATTTTCTCTCTTCTCTTTAAGCAATAATGATTTCGCTTACACTTATGTGAATGTCATTGGTTGGGGTACTACTTCATTTGCCGGACCTACTTCCCAAATACTGCTTAAGGTTGCTTTAATGGTTACAGATAAGCAAGCTTGCCAGCAAAGTTATAAAAATATAGCCCCCATATTCCAAAGCCAAATTTGTACTTACGATACTTCAGGAACAAACAAAGATTCCTGTCAGTTTGATTCTGGTGGCCCAGTAATTTACAAAAAAAATCGACAATTTCTACTCGGTATAATAATTTTTGGTAAAGATTGTGGTCAGGGAGGTTATGCAACTGGGGTCAATACACGTGTAACATCGTTCTTACAATGGATCTATCAAAACTCCAAGCGTTCAACATGCAAAGTCAGTATGTAGGGTGAAAGAAGACAATCATTGTTAGACTTTTTGTAAATTAATTAAAATATTATTCCAAAATCTAGTTAACAATTGAGTTGTTCACGGAAGGCTGTTTATAAGGTAATATATCCATATATTTATTAATATTTCCAGCAACAAAATACATTTATATAATTTTTTTTTTTTTAATATATTGTAATATAATATAACTACATAGCCATATAACTTGATAATCCGCCTTCCGTGAACAACCTAAATCTCTTTTTATTATTTTTGGTAAAAACAGTTAAGAAATTTTTAAAAATGATCTATAATTTTTTGGTTTTATAAATTTTTGTTTTGAAGAAATAAAATTATAAAAAAAGAATACAAATTACGATTGTGGGTATTCAAGACGTTAATGCAAATGCGGAAACAATTTACATTATCTCAATATGGATTTGAACCAGGGTTTAAAAAACTGCAGCCGAAACCAAAAACTGTCGAATAAAAAACGAAAATTTGGGTACAACTTTTCGCATTTTGAGTTGGAATGGTAGCGACTGTTTACATTTAATGAATCAGAGGAATGAGCAACAATTTTTGTTGGCTTATGGCAAATGAAGAAGTGGAAGAAATGGCAGTTTTTCCACTTTGACTGCAGTTTTTTAAACGCTGATTTGAACCACAGGATGACAAACAATGCGTTTAACAACAACTGCCATGAGTGTGAGAACAACCAGCACACCCAATAGCAATTTGAGTGCATAGCAGGGATCAGCAATGCATCTTTTTTGCGCTACGCAGTTTGATTTCTAATTTTAAGAAAATACTTATAATAAAGGGTGTTTTTTTTAGAGCGTCACAACTTACACCAGGGCTACGCTTGCAAATTGTTGAAATTTTTAATCAAAATAATTCGGCAAATGAGCTTAAGCACAAGTTGCTATCGATTTTGAATTTCCATTCAAAATTTTATTTGCCGATAAAGCCTATTTCTGGTTGAATGGGTACGTAATAGAGTTGTCAATTATTCGCCTTTCATGTTTGTTCGAATAATTCAAATAATTGTTTTTGTTCGTTCGATCGAACGATTAAATCTAAAAAATTATTCGATTAATCGATGAGAATAACGAATAAAAACTAATATTATTACAAAAAATTTACATTTTTTAAATTGATACCATTCTGTTCCATTCATCTACAACCATCTTCTTTATTTTTATAATTGATTGTCAAATATTTGTTTAATAAGAACATAAAATACATTTTTGAAATCCGATTAATACTTAACACGCTTTTTGCATACTAAACATTGGGATTAATTACAATCAGGGCTATATATTTTTTAACTTTTCTACATTTTTTTTAAAGGGTGGTCCAACCATAATGCACGATGTTAATTGTGAGTCGCACTTTATTGTCAATGTTTTTGACAAACTTAATTTGACATTTCTCTGTTTAAGTGTTTGACAAATTCAACCATGCAAAGGTACACAATTGAGCAGCGCGTTATGTTTGTTGAAGACTTTTACGAAAAGGAGCGTTCAAATCCCAACGCATTTCGGGCACTTCGTGGTTTTATTGGTCAGTATAATCGACTTAATCGGGCATGTTCTAGAAATCGAAATGAAGTGGAATTAAAATCGAACGAAATTTTGAACTCAATTATTTGCAAAATGACTGTAGTTTTTCCTCTTTTTAACAGTGGTTCTTTTAAAGATAATTGGTACTCTAAGTATGAAGTATATAAAAGGGAATATTTTTATGAACTTTCTTTACAGGCTCGTTTTCAAAATTTGAGTGATTTTAAATCCACTTCATTTCGATTTGTAGAACATGCCCGTATGTGTCTACAATTGGGAGAATTGTGCGGTAATTTCAGCAAACCGGGTCTATAGGAAATGTGAAAACAGCTGTGCATGCTCGCGCTGCTCGTTGATGGGCTGGTGGCGTCATCGGGCCGCATTTCTTCGACAATGGTGTTCGATATCACGACATGATAACGGACTTCTTGTAGCCAGAAATTGAGGATATGAACATGGAAGATATGTGGTTCCAACTCGTTTGCGCTCTTTTTCGCGAAAAATTCAATGGTCGTGTTAAAAGAAAAATTGTACGTCAAGAACAAGAACAATTCAAGAGCTAAAGGATAAGATAATTCAGCACATTAACGATATAGAACCTTAATTTTGTCTCAGAATCATTGAAAATATTGGCCATCGGAAAGAGGTATGCCACATAGTTGTCATAGATCTTTCTATAACAATAAAAAATATTCTCTGAAAACTTTATGTTTTATTTACAATTAACATCGTGCGTTTTGGTTGGACCGCCCTTTATAAAATCATTAAAAACGTATCAGAATAAATCAAATTCTAAGCTTTTATTTATTTTTTAATAAAAAAAATTGTTCGATTAATCGACATTAATTAATCGATTTATTCGTTATTCGAATATCGCCATTTTAAAATTAATCGAACAAGAATTTGATTTTGTTTGATCGATTAATCGAATTATTCTTAATCGGCTGACAACTCTAGTACGTAAATAAGCAGAATTGTCGCATTTGGAGTGATGAGAATCCACAAGCTTTTGTCGAAACATCATTACATCCACAGAAAATTACTGTTTGGTGCGCTTTATGGGCTGGTGGAGTCATGGTCAGAATGCGAAATATGTTGAAATTTGGTGTTCCAGATTGCGTTTTCTACGCGCCAGTCGTGGCGGCCACATGGCAGAAATCATATTTTAGCATTAATTTCCTAAAATTATATGTCCTTGTTTTATTATGATTTAAACTTGTGTCACTCTATAAAAAAAGATCGTTTACTTACATTGATTCATTTCATTCAGCTCTATTTACCGTTCTCACACTACAGATCAAACACATAACTTCATATTCAGCGCTGCCAGATAAATTTGCCGAAAAATCGTCCACTTTATACGTTTAACTTTAGTAAACTGTAATTGCCAAATCGTCACTTTTCTATTTCGGGGACGAATCTGGCAGCCTTGCTTACGCGCCTTTACACATTGAGTTAAGTTGAATCTAAATCAACCACTATATAAATGTTGCTAAAGGCTAGTTTACACTATCTCACAAGTCTTACGTATTCCATTAAACTTTGTGAGATAGAAATCTAATGTGTTTTGTTGCGACTGTCAAAAAATCTAATTTAACATGACAGTTTGTGTTAACACCATCACACAAAGTACAAACACTCACACATGAAATAAAATGCAACCCTGATCCAATGAAAAGTATTACTGTTTAGAAATTTTTCAAAAAACGATGAAGTCATAAGGGATGTCAACATTTTTTTCATAATACCTGTAATTTTCAGCACACATGCATTCACACTATCAGACTTTTATTACTTGAGTTTTTAACATGTTTTAATACAAAGTATAATAGTGTAAACTAGCCTTGTATGAGTATGAGTAGGATAAGTAACCTCAAACTTCTGAGTGAATATGAGCTTCGATAATATTGCAATAAGTATGAGTGCGTATAAGTACAAGAAATTATGAGTCATGATTCAGCTCTACTCACTTTTTCACTACTCATTGCTGATCTCTGGTGCATAGTTTGGCAAGATTGCTTAGTCTGCTTTCAGACGTTTCATCTTTTGATGCTCAACTCTTATGTTTTTAGGTGAGAGAAGAAAGAAGAAAGGGGGTTAGTACGGAGATGCCTGTACTCGGTCAGTACGCTTTGTGTTTTCATTCGTTGGTATATGCACAACGATGGCTGCATGTAATTTTTTTCTTTTCTTTTTCTCTTTGGTTCGCTATTAATAAAATTGTTGTTATTTTCAACCGAAAAAAGTGTAAACCGATTGCTGCGTGTGAATTTATTGGCATCTTTAAAAGGGAATTGAAAATAAGTTGAGCATCAAAAGATGAAACGTGTAAATTTAGACTTAGAAGCTGGATATACATATCTAGCCTCCACTGCTTTTGGAAATATGCTAGCAACATCTCTCTCACACAAGCGGTGAAAAATCAGCCCTCCTTGAGAGAGGAATTTCCTTCCAATGGCTTTTAGTTTAAACCACAACCACCAAATAAACCCCGAAGGTATACATATTTTCAATTTTAGTCCTTTAACTAGTCCCAGTTATTGAATGAAACCTGAATTCTCCGGAGGATGTAACACCAGAAGGTAAAATATCCTTAAAATAATCCCTAGGAGCAGTTTGTTGGACAATATAAATTAATTTATATTATTCGGCTTCGTTGGCCGAATGTTTTTCCATATACATATCGAGCCCTGATATGTATTCCGCGCTTAAATAGCTAATTCAGCATCAATCGAAGCAAATCGTCTTAAGAAGGGGTGAAATAACAAACCTTCTAAGCAATTACTTTCTAAAATGGCTTTTATTATGTTTATGATTGAATGTTTTGGCATCATCTCTTCTTGTCGCATATTTCGGGCTTTTTCCGTCGATGGCTCGCTTGAAGCAATTCAATTGTGTTCGATACAGGTCTCTTACGATCACCTGATCAGATTTTAGAAGTGCCATGGATATTCGGCGCTTAGCCGGGTTAGACATTCAATTTTTTTTCGTTTTGGTTCGTCGAAATGAATCCATTTACGTTCCAAATAACAATTTGATACAAATTTTTAATGACGTTCGAGTAACCATTTCGAACAAGCAAGTTCATCTTTCAGAGCCTTTCGGCTTTAATTCGTGCTTTTTGATAAAGCCTGCTGCTTGTAATCGTTGGAAAATTGTTCCTTGAGTGGCTCCCAATTAGTTTGCGAGTTCTTTAGAATAAATGATCGATGTACACCCCTCTTTAAAGCCATATAAACTCTATAAGACACAAACCATGTGCTAATGATACGCCATCTATTCTTACTCTCGTTTTATACCTCTAAAACAAATTTTTGTATGCACTTTAAATTTCAAAACTACTTATATTGAAATAATTTTGAAATAACGTTCTTTTAATACAAATGTAAATTTTTCCCAATTGTGCAAACAAAATTGGCCGATAAGGCACAGTTGACATAATTTAACTTAAACATTGTTCTTTCAACGAAAACATAAACAAATAACAAAATTAAAATGTATATTACATTAATATTTGTTTTAATATATTGTATATTTAAAAATAAAAATTAAGCAATTTATTTTAACAAGATAAGAAAGACAATTGTTAATACAAAATTGGATTTAAACAAAAAATAACTCTTTAAAATGCAACAGTCATTTTTAAACAGTCAAAATAAAATGTTGTTTTTACAAATTAAAGCTGGTAAAAAAACAAAACACACACAGACACTTTAAAACTAAAAAAAATTGAGTTTTCTTTCCAACTATATCAGAAAATTTTCCCACAAGTTTTCTTTTTACTGGTAGTTTTAAATGATATACAAGTGACACCAGCCCAACAATGTTTTTCCATGGATTATCAAATTCTTTCCGAGAGAGATGTTCTGAATATAAGCTCTCCTAACTATCCAAATGCTTATCAGCCGGGTTCGAATTGCAGACATCGTATAACAGCTCCCAGGAATCATGTGGTCATACTCACCTGCCGTTTCGAAGTGGTATGTTAAATAAAACCATTTTTGACTTAAGGAAATAAAACAAACGATTATTTCATTATTAGATTCCCAATAGTTGTGACACAGAACATTTCTTTCTGTCGCTTGATGGCGATTTACAATTTCGTGATGGTCAGCGTTTTTGCCGTTCAACTCAAATTACAAGAGTTTCAAATTTTCGTTCAGTGGCCTTGGCTTTTACGTCAGCACGCTTTAATACTATTTTACGTGGTCGCTTTAATTGTCAAGCTCGTGCTCGCCGGGCTCCCTGTAATTGTGGATGGGGCATGGGCACACGAATTGCTAATGGCCAAGAGACCATACGTAATGAATTTCCCTCAATGGTGGCTTTAAGGGACCTGACCTCACCACAAAAAATTTTCTGTGGTGCAAATATAAGTAACATACTTAATTGAATTTAACTTTAATATACATATAAAAAAAATTTAACTCTTAGTCGGCGTCCGTCACATTTTAACTGCGGCTCATTGTACTCGTGCCCATCCCAATCCAAATAATATAATGGCCTTCGCAGGGGATCATGATCTAATGGCAGGTATGAGATTATACAAACAATTTACTTACAAGAGCAAAAAAAATACTCACCATACCTTTGGATTGTGGAATTTTGACACTTGGGGTTTGTCTGTCCGCTAATGAGTCTACCTTGTGTAAATGTTCCTTGTCACTGCCCACTTTAAAAAGTGATTTAAGCAAATTAACCGCTTTCACGAAAAACTCACCACACCTTCAATATAGACTCTTTCCTGGTTTAAAATTTAACTCTGATACTAATTTGTTTAACATTTCTTCAGGGGCCTAATTCTGGCAGTCGTGATCGAGTACTTTCCCGATTCGAAAGCAATTTTATTTCTAATTCTTTTAGTCGATACTGAATGAACCGAAATTACTTTTTCAGTATTGTGAAACTCAAAATAATGCTTTACAACACTGAAAAAATAATTCCGATTCGTTCAGTATTGACTGAAATAATTAGATATGAAATTGCTTTCGAATCGAGAAAGTACTCGATAACGACTGCCAGAATCAGGCCCCAGGCCAGTCACAGAATTCAATTCACACAAAATTTGATTATTTGTACCTGTTTCAAAAAATAGTTTACACTTTTAAGAAACTCACCACTTTCGTAAAGTAAATATTTGACACTGTTAAGGTGAATACAATTTCACTAAAACGGGGGAAAGCATAAATATTGACACTAGCGGGAAGCGAACTGACACCAAAGTAGTCCCGTGATACGTCTTTGGTGGTAGAGACCGGTTCTAGTTCTAATAAATTATTTGAATCAGACCTATCACTTTTACATGGGGTTGTAATTGGACGGGGTCAATTGACACCATATGACTAGTCACACATCTATTCGCAATGAACATGTTTAGTGTCAGTTACTGCAATGTAGTATGATTTCAATTAAAATGTAGTATTATTTCAATGAAATAAGTCCTAGAATTAAAATCAAGAACCAAATTTTAGAAATTCCCAAGAAATGTGTCACACCACCGGTGAAGACTGTACTGCAATTGATTTCATAAATTAGTCTAATGATTGGTTCTCGTTTCACTGGTCATGAGTTCTTTCTTTTTGAACTTGTTCTATTTTCACAAATCCCAGGACCAGTCTGTTGGACCAATTGACACAAATTTCCCGCAGGTATTTCAATTTACCATAGAACTTTGCTACCGTTTCGCACACACTAAATCTAAACGTATTCCAACAAACTCGCCACACTTTTTGAAACTTACCACTACTTTTTAAGCATATATTCTATAATTAAAAAATAATACAGATGTTATTAAGTTTTAAGGGGCCAATTTTGTGTTTGACATTCAAAGTTTTTTTTGCAATTTTTCTAAACACAGACAATGAAACTCCTTTCGCCGCCCAATATCGCATTCAAACTATACTTAATCATCCCGACTATAGTTCCACAGCCACTTCTATAATCAACGATATCGCCATATTGATAACTAGAATTCCCATGGAATGGTCTAGAGGCGTAGGACCCATTTGTTTGCCCTGGAGGCAGCAGTAAGATTTTAAGGAAAACAAAAAATATTTTAAAAAACTTTCTAAAATAAAGCCCTTTGCAGAGCTGAAGTCTTTGCCTATTCGAATGTGGAAGTGGCCGGCTGGGGTACTTTATCATTTGCTGGTGCCAAGTCCAATACTTTGCAAAAGATCCAAGTTTTGACTTTGGAAAATCGTATTTGCCAGGAACAATACAATGACACCATAAGGACTACACAAATATGTACCTACGATTACCGGGGTTTGGGTCAGGATTCTTGTCAATACGATTCGGGCGGACCGGTAATGCTACGCCAACAAAGGCTAATGCTTTTAGGTATAATCAGTTATGGGCGCAGCTGTGGCCAACGTTATGGTATTGGCGTAAATACACGCATAACTTCGCATTTGGGATGGATATGGCGTCATACCCAAAATGAGGTGTGCGTTCTATAAATATGTATCGTTATTGTTTTAATTTAATAAAAAAAATTTGTGGAAATTATTATCATGTCCGGCTGTAGACTTTTATTTAGATTTTTTTTTCTTTACCTTCAGTGTAAGTGCCTCTTTTGTTCTGTTCACGGCAAATGACTTAATTTATGCACAACCATAATTTTTGTGTGATTTTTTTTCATTTTTGCTTGTATTTTCAAGGATAATGAGCTTTGTTATCCTTTGATGTTCGTGCCTACATATACATTTAATTGTTACTTTTATGCAACAACAAAACAACACAATAAAACAAGTAAATTAGCGTTAAGTACTCTTAAATTGTTTTACAAAAATATTTTAATTGTTTTCAAGGGGTTGATTTCAGCTGATAGAAAAAAAGGAGAAAAAATTTTAAATAAATTATATGATTTGTTTTAATTGTCATGAATTATTAAAAGATAAAACAAAAATATGTTTAATGTGGCAGCAAAAAAGAACAAACCAGCAACAAGTTCAAGTTCATATTCATGATAATGATGAGAAATTTAAAGTAAGAATTTTTTAGTTAAAATGTATTAAGGATCTCTTAGGAAAACGCTATAAGGACTAAAAGTAATTTTAACAATTTTAAGCATTGGTAGCATCTTTTTAATTATTCCGCAAAAGTATGCAATCTTTTTCAAACAATATTTCTGAATTTACTAAAATGATACGGTTATTCAGGAGAAAAAGCTTTTGATAGGGCATATCATGACTCTTCTAATAAAACTCTATCGAAGCTTTTTCGCTCTTCACAGCTCTTCACAGGACGAGGCTTCTTGCGGTACTTCACAGGGTTCTGTTTGTATCATATTTTTATATATGATTTTCCTCTCGAATAAATGAATTCATCAAACGTAAATCGTACAGGAAGAATCACAAGAGATGGCAGTGTGAAAGTACCTGGGGGTCTACTCTCTATTGCGATGCGAAAACAATTTCCATGCGAAAGCTAAATGCCAACTTGGTACTCTCTATCACTTTCGCAAAATTTTCTGAAAATGAAGCGATAGTGGCAATAAAAATTAAAAATGGCGCAGATTTATAGTAATGAAATGCCAAAGTGTGTAAAAATATTGGAAATTCGAAAATTTAAATAATATAAAGTGATGATTTGGAGGGTTCAAAGCTGAACCGAACCAAGTCACAAAATAAAATGCATATATGTATTTCAAAACTGACGTGAAATTCTTCGCAAAGTTTAGCTCTATCGAGTTTTGTAACGGACTAAATCAAAAAGTTTTTCGTTCCAAAGGTAACGGTAATAAGCCCATGTCAATGGCTCCAGAAATTAATGGAAATTCACTTACTCAAACTCAAAATTATATCGAATTTTCATTTTTGACTTGGTTCGCTTCAGCTCTGAGCCCTCCATTTACGAAAAGAAAAAAATTAAAAGATGCGAAAGACACATGCGCAAACGTATTGAAGAGTACCAATCGCTGAATTTGCTACAATTTTCTTTCGCATTACAATAGAGAGAAGCCCCCCTGTTCGATGGCCAAGTCTGCAGTGACATCTGGAGAATAATCTGTACTTAAGAATATTTGCTTAATTTGAACTTTGTATGATTTTGTATAATTGTTTTTTAATTAAAATTGATCGAACAGGATTTTAAAGTAAATTTCAAAATCTTCGCAACTCAAAATCAGAATTCGAAAAAAATTCTGTACACTAACGTAGTGAATAATTTAAAAACGTAAACTCTAAATCTTTTTTTGTGTTTGTGAATTTGTACACAAACAAAATATGGTACACAATAATTGTATGCTGATGAACACAAACACTGAGATAACTTACCGAACTTTTTTGGAAACTTGTATTGTATTTTTTAGTGAACACGTAGTGAACTTTTAGCCACCGTGTTTTTTTATAAGTGTATGCGTAGTGAAATTTTAATGTACTTGTTTTTTTTTGTAAGTAAAGGATTTAAAATAATAAATTCTTTCTATGTATGGGAAAGAAAATAAGAAATTTAATTTTTTAAAGGTTTTTTTCCAAAATATTTTATATATTTTTTATGCATTAAATTTTTTAAGTTTTCATTTGCCCGCACGCATGCAATATTTTTAATTTAAATTAGGACCAAAAAGTTTGTTGCATTATTCAATTTGTTTAAAAAAGAATTGTAGCACCCAATTTTCACGATGATATTTTCCTATTTTTAAATCATGTCTTTTCGTTTGAAAGCGAGCGGGGAAGGAAAGTAAGCGGGGTAGAAAAAAAGAGATAATTCGTATTTTCTGTGTTTCTTTTTTGACATTTGTGTTTTTTTTTTATTTTTATTTATCATTATTTCAAAGTAAAAAGTGCTTATTAAAAAATAGAAAAATAAAAAAAAATCAATATAATAATTGGAAAAATAACATGGAACTAAGGCAATCTGAAAAAATCAACTCTGAATGCAAAAAAAAAAGAAAAATGGTGAAAATGTAACAATTTTTTTGAAGTGTCTTAAAAAAATAAATACAAAAAAGACATGTCTTTTATGTCATCGGGAAAATTGAGTGTAATTTACAATAAATTACAATATTTCCTTTTTTTATTATTCATGAGTAAAAAAAATTTATTAAATTTTTGTAAAGATTGAGGTTTGACTATAGACTGACTGCCATTCCGGTGGCAGAAAGAGTAAAACTGCAAAAAAAAAAAACTCTGACGATGAGAATGTGGTTATTCTCAAAACATGTAAGTTCGACCCGAGTTCAACCCCTCGTTCAGTCAACAGCAAAAATAAGCAATAAATTTTAATTCATTTCCTATTGCAAAATTCCTTCCTTTATTAAAAAAGTTAAATGAAAAATAAATTTGATGAACTCGAGTCTCATTTAAAAAAAATCAAATTGTTGTAAAATAAAAAAAAAGTTATTCTGAAAATTTTCAAAAAGTAGGCAATTCTTTTTTAAAGCCTAAAAGTATGTTAAAGTTTACTATTGTTCTAAATAAATTGAGTCTCATTTAAAAAAAAATAAAATTGTTGTGTAAAAAAAAGTTATTCTGAAAATTTTCAAAAAGTAGGCAATACTTTTTTATATCCTAAAAGTATGTTAAAGTTTATTATTGTTCTAAATAAATTAACTGCCTGTTTAACGATTTCGAACGTCAACGTTCGCATAGAAAATTATACTTAAAACAAAAACAATATTCGAAAATTTGTTTTTGTTTTAAATGTAATTTTCTATGCGAACGTTAACGTTCGAAATCGATGAACAGGCTGTAAGTCTCATTTAAAAAAAAATAAAATTGTTGTTTAAAAAAAAAGTTATTCTGAAAATTCTCAAAAAGTATGCAATACTTTTTTAAGTCCTAAAAGTATGTTAAAGTTTATTATTGTTCTAAATAAATTAAGTCTCATTTAAAAAAAAATAAAATTGTTGTTTAAAAAAAAAGTTATTCTGAAAATTTTCAAAAAGTAGGCAATACTTTTTTAAATCTTTAAAGTATATTAAAGTTTACTATTGTTCTAAATAAATTTACTGGAAAATATCTAAGCCACTAAAAAGCCAAAAACCCAACCTCCCTCAAGTTTATCTCTTAACAAAATGCTTTGTTATACCTCAAGTATAAGCACATTTTTCCTTTTAATTCCTGCTTATTTCATAAAAAAAAATTCATCATTTCTTGCATCTACTTAACACGGAAGTTAATAACAATATAATATTGTACAATAAAAGAAT
Source organism: Pollenia angustigena (assembly GCA_930367215.1). Classification (NCBI taxonomy): domain Eukaryota; kingdom Metazoa; phylum Arthropoda; class Insecta; order Diptera; family Polleniidae; genus Pollenia; species Pollenia angustigena. The sequence continues at coordinate 14,346,894 of OV884060.1, forward strand.
TTTCTTTGAAGCCTAAAAAGCGGCTATATTTTTATTGTATTTTTTGTCGAAAGCACTCTTGAAGATCTTTAAGTCTATTCTTTTGCTGGTTGCAAAAACTTTTAACAAAAAATGTATGCCGAGTTTTTCCAATTTTTTACCCTTTTTTTGCTTGTATGTGTAGGTTAGGTTAGGTTAGGTTAGAGTGGCCGGTCACAAAGACCCCGCATAGACCAAATAGGTCCCTAGCGTTACCACAATTGTCCGATAACCCACAGAAGAAAGTAAAAAGGTCAGTCAGATGTGATGGTATCCAAGGTACCCCACACTCTCTTGACGAATGCAAGGAGTCTCATTAACCCAATTCCAGAGACTTCCCCGAGATCTTGGAGATAATGATCTCCCAGACAGTTCGCCCTGGAGCGCACGAGTGCCGGACAGTAGCATAGCAAGTGCTCTACCGTCTCCTTTTCTCCTGGTACCCCACAAAATCTACAATTGTCACTATTCAACCGGCCCGCCCTATAGGCGTATACCGCAGTCCAACAATGACCCGTTATAAAACCTATCAGAAGTCTACAGTCCCTTCTCGATAGCGACAGAAGCATTTTCGATGACTCCGGATCATAGGATCCCCACATAACCTTGGAAACCCTGCACGTTCTTGTGTTTTCCCAAAACGCCTCTGATCTCCTCCGTATAGCAGAGTCCGTATCTCTCCTTATATTCTGAATTGGAGCCGGGATGACCACCATCCTATCGTGTGGTAAAAGGGCCCCCCGTTTCGCCAATTCGTCCACCTCCTCGTTGCCCTCTATGCCCTGGTGACCGCGAACCCAGTAGATATGCACTCTCCTATTGACACAGAGTCTATCTATCGAGTCCCTACACTCCTGGACGACAGATGAGTATGAGTATTCCGCGGTTATAGCCTTGATCGCCGCCTGGCTATCAATGAAAAAGTATACCTGCGAGTTCTCGGTGCTGGGAACACGTGCCAAATCAGCAGCCATTTTGGCTGCAAAAACCTCCGCCTGGAAAACGCTGCAGTAATCGGGAAGCTTATACGATTCCCGAATACCCAGTTCTCGGCAGTAGACTGCAGCTCCAACTCCGTCCTCCATTTTGGAACCATCAGTGTAGAATCTGAAGGTCCCTTGGCCTGATCGGAGTCCTACCAACCAGCCGTCCTCCTCTATGGTAACTCGCGGTTTCCTTCCAAGTGTCAGTCTCGGAATGGTGTAGTCACTGCTACAATCTATTCCCCTTATAATACTACCGTGACCATAGGGTCCATATACAAATTGTCCCGTCGCCCTTAAGCGGATCGCAGACCTCCTTGCAGTTCCTTCTGCCACTAGATGAATCGGCTGCAAGTCCAGGATCACATCCATTGCCGCAGTCGGTGTACTACGCAGAGCACCGGTGATACTAAGTTCGGCGAGTCTCTGTACGCCCGTTAGCATATTCCGGTACGATATCTTATCCAAGGCCGTCCACCACACAAGTATCCCGTAGAGTAGGATTGGTCTCGCCACCGCTGTGTAGACCCAATGTGTAAGAGCAGGGGTTAGACCCCACGTTTTGCCCAGCATTCCCTTACATGCGTAGAGCGCAATCGTTGCCTTTTTCACCCTCTCCTCCACATTCAGTCTCCACGACAGTTTGCTATCCAGTATTACTCCCAGATACTTAGTGTGGTGTTTAAGTTCTAGGTTAGTACCCCCTAGTTTAGGTCTCCTCCATGGACCAACTTTATACCTTTTCGTAAATAGTACTAGGTCCGTCTTCTCGGGATTAACTCCCAGTCCTACTCCGGCTGCCCACTGGTTGATTATCGCCAATGTAGCCTCCATTACAGAACTAATAGTATTCAGATCCTTGCCAGTAACTATCACCGCCACGTCATCTGCGTATGCGGTCATCTTTGCTGCCCCGTCCTGAAGTCTATTGAGAAGTTCGTTGACGACAAGCGTCCATAGCATCGGCGAGAGTACCCCTCCCTGGGGGGTTCCCCGGTGTGCCCTCTTTGTTATCCTGGAGTTGCCCCACGCCGCGGATATAGTTCTACACCGTAGCAGGTTACCAATCCAGTTTTTAGCATGCGGATGTGCCCCAGTGCGAGATAAGCTGGCCAAAATTGCCTCTGTGGACACATTATTGAATGCTCCCGCGATATCCAGGAACACACCCATAGCGAAGTCCTTATAGCTCAGGGTCTTCTCAATCAGCGAGACAACTGAATGAAGTGCCGTCTCAGTTGATTTACCCTTCGTGTACGCATGTTGATTGACAGAGAGAATGGTCGGCCTCATGTTACCCTTGACATGATAGTCCAAGATTCTCTCCAACGTTTTCAGCAGGAAGGATGTGAGACTTATAGGTCTAAAATCTTTTGGGTACATATGATTGCTCCTGCCCGATTTCGGCAGAAATACAATCTTAGATATCCTCCAAGTTTTAGGCACATAGTTTACCCTCAGACATCCTTTAAAAATTTCCACCAGCCATGGTACTATCCGTTGTCTACCCCGCTGTAGTTGCGCTGGGATAATTCCGTCAAGACCAGGCGACTTATATGGCTGGAACGAATCGATTGCCCATTCCACCCCCTCATAGGTGATAATTCCGCTATCACCATCTGCCACAACAGAATTTTCATCAGTTGGAATGGGATCATCAGAGCAGCCCGGAAAGTGTGTATCCACAAGCACCCCCAACGTTTCCGCGCTGCTCCCTGTCCATTCTCCGTTTTCCCTACAAACCGTACTTGGCATTACCGGAGTGCCCACTAGCATCCTCCGCAGTCTTGCCGTTTCGGTTGTCTTCTCTATATTGTCGCAGAAGCTTTTCCACGAAGCTCGTTTAGCCCTTCGCACGTCGCGCTTATACACCCTAAGAGCGTCCTTATACTCCCCCCAGCACTCAGACCGGTCGACAATTTTCGCCAGTTTGAATAGCTCACGAAGCTCGCGTCTTCCAGAGTCCAGCTGACCATTCCACCACGGCGGTCTGGACTTACGCCTAGCTCGTGTCGGGGGACACGACTTCTCATAGGATCTAGTAACGCCCGATACCAATGTGTCTACAGCCGAATCTATGTCCCCTGAACTAACCAATGTTCCCGAGTGACCTAGGTCCCTGTTCAAAAGTGAAGAGTATTTGGCCCAGTCCGTATTCCTTGGGTTCCTAAACACTGTTTTGTCAGGTATAGTATAATTTAACAAAAATGATATATAGGAGTGATCAGAGAAGGATGGCTGCGTAAGCACCTTCCAATCATCTATCACTGTTTTATAATCAGTATAAAGCGTCACATCAAGCACATTTTCTGAGGTGGGACCCCTATACGTGGGGACCTCACCTCTATTCGCAATTTGTATATTATTCTGTAATATAAAAGCAATAAGATCCTCACCTCTACTGTTGGTATCCTTACTGCCCCATATTGTGTGATGAGCGTTAGCATCTGTACCCACTACCAGGTTTTGTCTCCTTCTACAAGCTTCCTCGACTAGTCTATGGAGTTCTACTGGTGGGGCATCCCTATCGTGTGGCATATAGGATGATGCAAAAAGTACCATGTCATCTCTGCCATCCTCCAAGGCCACCACTGTGAGATCGTCAGTGCTGTAATTATAGAGAATATATGAACAAAAATTCTTCCTCACAAGTATTGCAGAACGTATTCTACCTACCACTTTTGAGAAGTACGTGTTATAATTACGTGACTTCAATCCAGAAACCCGATTTCCTGTGGAGATCCACGGTTCCTGGATTAAAGCCACGTCGTAGCGACCCTCCTCTAACGTGAGGAGGAGTTCGACCGATGCCATCTTACAATGTTGAAGGTTGACCTGCAGGATCTTTAGCGTCATCGACTAAAATCACCCGCTCGGGGTCGGCTCTATCCTCATTGGCCGTCTCACCCAGACTCAGTCCAGAAGTGGCCGCAGTGGCAGCTGCTAGATCACGCTCCACTTCATCGACCTCCAGTGTGTTATGGTTGGAGTCCTGCGGATGTCTTTTCTTTAACCGTAGAAAGACACTTCCAACTCCCCATGACATTTTTCCATACCGCGGATACAAAAGGTCTTCCGACTCCTTTGTGATCTGCAGTATGTAGTTCTGTCCGTCCTTATTACCTTTTTGCACGTGCAGAATCCTCCATTCTTTAGTGGGAATATCAGGATTCTGATTTTGTAGGAGACGAAGAGCGACTTCCGGTTTGACAATACGCGGAAAATTCACCTTCGCCTTCGGTATAGCAGGAATGTGCGATCGATCCACAATCTTAAGTTGTGCATCCGACCACAAACCCTTGAGTTTAGTAATGACTCCTTTAAGCCATTCCAGCGTCATTTCGTCCTTGCAACTGATGAGCTTCACTCCATTGAACCAACCAGCCCCATCAAAAGAGGGCAGCGGTCTGTCAGGTTCAGCTTCCATCTTAGCAACGATTGCGTTGAAAATCTTAAGCTCCACAATCTTCCATCGCTCTGTGGACATTTGACCAAAGGGGTTGCTCATGTCGAGAAGTGCCACGCTCAGAGGACGTTTGGCCACTTCACTGACTCGTGCAGCCTTTGGCAACGGCTCAGTGGCAGATGTCGAGGGTCTGATCTCCTCGGGGTTTCTCTTGGATTTTTTCGTCTCCTTAGGATTTACGGCAGATGGAGACTCATCAACTGACCGCTGTCTTTTTCCCTGCATGCTCTTAATCACGGCTTCTTCAATGCAGTTGGGGAAACCATGGTTTTTGGCAGCATATTTGGGGTTATTTGAAAAGTGAGCTCGGCCTTCTGCAATCGCTCCTTTGGCCCACTTCATCCGCTCTTTCTCATCATTGGAAAGGTTGGATTGGGAGCCAAGCCGATGCTGTATCCGGACCGCAGCTTTGTATTCTGATAGAGCTCTAAGTCCTTCCTTGCTTCTCCTGGGCCTGTTCCTATTTATGGAATGGGCTCCCCGAGATGTGCTAGGTGAATTTAGCAGCTCACGTTCCTCTTTAGAGGTAATAGTTTTGACGCTATCGAGATCCGAGTCTGAATCGACAACGGCATCCGTACGTGTCACAGTTGCGTTTTTGGCATCTTTAATACTTCCACCGTAAGGCGCCTTAACCACGGCAGAGAATGTGTGACCGCTGGCGACACGCAGAGGAGATACTGGTTCTCCACCGTGCCCGCCGGTGGTCGCAGTCACTGCTAACACCGACGTTTGGGCGTATATTACCGCCCGGCTTTTATTAATTTCCTCTTCCATTTCATTATCTTCAGTTGCATTTTATACATACTGCCATGTTCGTATTAACGCCGATCCACCGGATAACAGACGCGCACCAGGAAGCCGCCCAATATGGGAACAGACGCGCCTGGATTTTAGTTCCAAGAATCGTGGAGACATCACCGACCCGAAAACCGCCCAATGTGGGAAACAGACGCCCGGACCGAATCAAACCCCACGATTACCTTCTACCTATGATCAAGACCCATCACAGTAATGTGGCAATAGGCATTACATTGAGACACTATGCTCAAGGCCCTGATCTTAGCCGCGTACCCACCAGTACCCGTTTCCAGCCAGCACCCCCGTGGAGGGTTCAGTAGAAGGATTTTCATGCCGGCCGCTTGTATGTGTAAGTGTGTTTGAATATTTTTCGCTTGTATGTGTAAGTGTGTTTGAATATTTTTTTCAAAAAGCAAAGTATTTATAAGTTCATTTGTTCATTGTGTCAGAATGCTAGAAAATGAGAGAAAAAAAAGGAATAATACAGAAAACGGAAACAACAGCAAATCATCATGATTCTTTTGAGTTTTTGTACGTTTTTTTTTTTTTGCTTTTTACTATTTCTTGCTGTTGTTTGGTTTTGCAACAAAAACAATACAATATAAATGCATTAAAGTACACTTGACGCGACTTGTATCCTTTTAGCTACTTGTTCTTTACTCAAACTCTCTTACGAAACAACTACTTGTACATTCGTCTATATTTATAAAAATTCAAACTGAAAACAACACAATAAAAAATAACAATTTAAAGTAGCTGTTAAGAGATGTTGTTGATGTCCTGATTTATTATTTTTTTCTTATTTTTTTTAATAAAGTATCTGCAAAAAATAACAAACAGACAATAATAATTTGCACTAAAGTATGCTAGTATTTTTGTTGGGTTATTTTTAACATCATTAGCGAAAAAAAAATAATGTGAAAGTAAAGAATAAATAACAAGTTAATTAACGAATGTTTGTATGTATAACAAAATATAACTGAATTTTAAATAAAGGTTCCTCGAATAGATATAAAACATTTTTTTCTACCTAAAATTATGCTTTGTTTGGTATTCTTTAAACAAGCTAATTTTTCTAAACTATTAAATAAACCTTTACAATTATTTGGACTATTGACTAAACTTTCGGATGGTCTATGGACTAGGCGATAGATTTTAGAAAAAACTTTTATCTTGACTGTACCTTGGAACACAGATTGGATTATTGACTGGACTATTAACTAAAATCTAGACAGGACTTACACCAGAAAAAAGACTGTGCTATACATTGAACTATAGATTGGATTATAAACTAGACTTCACTCTGGTGTATAGAGTGAACTCTAGACTGGACTATATTTAAGATTCAAGATATACTGAAATGAAGATTGGATTAAAGACTGGACTTGTTAATACTACACCATAGATACGATTTTAGACTGAACAGTGGAATATAGACAGGAGTAAGACTGGACTATTAATTTGACTATAGATTGGATTATAGACAGGTCTATAGAGTGGTCTACATAGGGAACTTTGAATTGGACTATATTTTGAATTCTAGAGTGAACTATACAATAAACCAATAGATTATAGACTGGACTTTATTTGGACTGAATTATAGACTAGACTACAGATTCTAGAGCGAACTATAAACTAAGCTATTAGAACTATAAACTAAACTATTAGAACTAAAAACTTAACTAATAGATTATAGACTAGAATATGGACCGGACTTTAGACTTAATTATAGACTATACTTAAAGTCAGGGGGTCTACTCTCTATTGCGATGCGAAAACAATTTCGATGCGAAAGCTAAATGCCAACTTGGTACTCTCTATCACTTTCGCAAAATTTTCTGAAAATGAAGCGATAGTGGCAATAAAAATCAAAGATGGCGCGGATTTATAGTAATGAAATGTCAAAGTGTGTTAAAAATATTTGAAATTGGAAAATTTAAATAAATTGAAGTGATGATTTACGAAAAGAAAAAAAATTTAAGATGCGAAAGGCACATGCGCAAACGTATTGAAAAGTACCAATCGTTAGATTTGCTACAATTTTCTTTCGCATCGCAATAGAGAGTAGCCCCCCAGATTATACATTATTAAATTAACTATAAATGGGATTATATACTAGACCATGGATTGGACAACCGATTTGTTAATAGACCTGGATGCAGATAAGGCTATAGACTAAACTATTGGTTAGAACTAACTATATAATGGGGGCGACACGAAATAACTCCCGATGAAATAACGCCCAGTTAAAAAAATGAAATTAACCCCAATAAAATTGCAAAATTTGAAAATTGGGCCTAATATCGTTTTTTTTTGGGCTTTATTTCATAATGAAATTACCGCAAATTTAAATATGAAATAAAACCCAAAAAAAAAACGAAATTAGGCCCAATTTCCAAATTTTGCAATTTTATTGGGGTTTATTTCATGTTTCTAATTGGGCATTATTTCATCGGGTGTTATTTCCGTTTGTACAAGGATTATCTCCTCTATGGTATAACAAACACCGGCTTCGCTGACAAAAGCTTCTTTGTATATCCATTCTTCAGCCGGTTGCAAGGATTTTCTTATTCACTCTTCCTCTTTTCACGTTTTTAACATACATCCCTTACCTTTTCAAAATATTCCAAATGTATAAGTAGCAACTTAATTGAATTACAAGAAAATTATTGGATTCCAGAAAACATACAAAATGTGGTTCTTATTTAATTTTTTGGGGTGTTATTTCATTGGATCTTATTTTATTATTTCCTTGGGCTTTGTTTTATTATGAAATAAGTCCCAATTAGCAAAAATTTTTTTATTTTTAAATTGGGGATTATTTTGTGAAAATTGTGCATTTCTTCATTATTTTTTACTTGGCTGTTACTTCATTTTATTGGGGTTTCTTTCACTGGGGTTTATTTCCTTTTTCGCCTATAATGGGGTGGCCATGGTGGCGCATAAGTAACGATATAAACTTTTTCTTTCTGATTTTATTAACCGTTGGCTTTTATTAAAATTTAGATCATAGTTTGGAAATTATGTTTTGAAGATAATATCTTACAAACGATGTCCATTATTTGCATAGACCTGAAGTGACCTTTTTAGAGCATTCCCCATAACTTTTCTTATAATTTCAGGTCCCAGCGCCCACAATTCTTCTCCGATACTCGCGTTAAGCAGTTGGATGATTCTTGGCTTATTGCCAATTACCTTACCCTAAATGTAACCCCAGTGAAAAAATAGGGAAGAGTTAAATCGAACGCGGTTAAAATCAGAAAAAACGCAATATTATTCGATCCCCAAAATTTTGCGTAGGAAGATTTTTGTCTCCATCTTGTTGAAACAACAATCCTGGCCTTTAAATTTGTTCAATCATTGCTCAGTATTGAATGCCATTTCGTTCGTTGGTTTTAAGTTATTCAAAATAAAGTTTAACAACTTTGATTCTTTGTTCTGTGCCGAGTCTTTTCATCAAAAACTTCCCAAGATTGTAAAGTTTAATTCTGAAAAAAAAAATCTAAAATTAAATATTTTTTTTCCTCTCCACAGCCAGTTTCCGATTGACTGGTCACAATTTATCACGTGTATGCAAAAATTGCAGCGATAGCGTGCAAACAAAAAATAACATTTCTTCACTATTAACCCTTTTGCGACCATAACTTTCAAATACGTGTTTCAGAAAAATGTATCTAGCCATTTTTTTTCTCAGAGTAAATAGCGCAACATTTTGCCTGCCCTTATTTTTGTCCTAACTGTTATTATTTAAACAAAAAACTTCAAAAATGCTCAATGCTTAGAAAAACTGCAAAATTCAGATAAACCTGCACATTTGGTACCGCTGGTGCCACATGAACTAAAGAGCGATATTAATATTGATTTTAGACGTCGAAAATCCTGTTTCAGAGTTTCAAAATAAAATGGTTGAAAATTTGATTTATTACCATACCAAATCATGTTTAAAACGAAACCAACGAGCACAAAAACGCCAAAAAAATGTTTTTATTATAAACTACTGGAATATGAAAATGAATACCAACCAAATAACTGAAAGTCTCCAAAAAGCTATAACAAATTTTAAAGAAAATCAAAAACTTTTATAATTAGTACAAAATTAGTCATATAAAAAATCGTCAAATTTAGTAAATTAATCGTCAAACCGCCAATAGGACATTATTGTATCCAAAAGTCGTCCAAATGACGATGAATCGGCAAATCTGCCAACTGTAAGTTCATGTTATAAACTTTAAAATTTTGCCAAAAACCAAAAACATTATAAATAAGACAATAGGCTAACGACCGAAGTATATTCATGCACTAGCCTACACCCAGAGAAAAACGTGTTCGAATATGGTCACCTCCAACAAAACTATTTTTAAAGAAAATTGTAAAAATATTATGTTTTATTTAAACATGTTTTTTCTCTGCGTGTATGAACTAGAATTTTCTGCAATAACTTAAATATTCTGTATTTCGTTTTTCGTTATTAAATCAAGCAAGAATCTTAACCTACTTTAACGCTTCTTTTAACACATTTATCTGGCATATCAAATCAGCATCTAACTTTTGTAAATTTATTTTCAATTACTCACTTCATTGTTTTTTAATTTAATTAACAAATTTCTTAGTTTTTCTATAATTTAAATAAAAATAAATATTTTTATAGCAAAAAGAAACTATAAATTTATCAAACCAAAAGTATGTTCTGTAGGAAATTATATTAAAAAATATTTTGTTTAATAAAATTGTCAGAACAAAGAAAATGTCTTTATATGTGTTGTCTTCTTCTTCATCATATTTTCTAGATCAAATCATAAAAATATATCTGACAAAAGACTTAATTTGCATTTAAATTAAAATACAGGCCTGTTTAAACTCAATCATATACTTGTAAAATTCCATAAAAACAATAAGTGTATAGGGGTTTGAGAAAATTTCCTTTCTTGTTGCTGGCTGCCTGCCTTTTAACAATAAAAGAAATTCTAACTAAAAATTAAAACAAAGAGAGACAATTAAAAAGCAAGCGATAGTTTTTCTTTTGCAAAACTCGAGGAAAATATTGTGCTGTGTTTATTAAAATGTAAAGGAGGAAGGAAATTTTAATATTGGTTAAAAAAGCTGCACTTACTACTCGTAGCAGGGAAATGAAACTGGTTTTGATTTGTGGTGTTGTGTGAGAAAATTGAGTTATTAAGATTAAAGAAAGTTTAATATTGAAATTATATATTAGACAATTAGTTTTTTTAGCTAAATTTTTTTTATTCATTATTTTTCATGACCTCGCTTTAATTTTAACTATGATTTGAACTTTGTTCTCTACTTCGACTAGAATATGACTCGACTATGACTAGACTATGACTAGACTATGACTAGACTATGACTAGACTATGACTAGACTATGACTAGACTATGACTAGACTATGACTAGACTATGACTAGACTATGACTAGACTATGACTAGACTATGACTAGACTATTACTAGACTATGACTAGACTATGACTAGACTATGACTAGACTATGACTAGACTATGACTAGACTATGACTAGACTATGACTAGACTATGACTAGACTATGACTAGACTATGACTAGACTATGACTAGACTATGACTAGACTATGACTAGACTATGACTAGACTATGTCTAGACTATGACTAGACTATGACTAGACTATGACTAGACTATGACTAGACTATGACTAGACTATGACTAGACTATGACTAGACTATGACTAGACTATGACTAGACTATGACTAGACTATGACTAGCCTATGACTAGACTATGACTAGACTATGACTAGACTATGACTAGACTATGACTCGACTATGACTAGACTATGACTAGACTATGACTAGACTATGACTAGACTATGACTAGACTATGACTAGACTAGACTATGACTAGACTATGACTAGACTATGACTAGACTATGACTAGACTATGACTAGACTATGACTAGACTATGACTAGACTATGACTATGACTAGACTATGACTAGACTATGACTAGACTATGACTAGACTATGACTAGACTATGACTAGACTATGACTAGACTATGACTAGACTATGACTAGACTATGACTAGACTATGACTATGACTAGACTATGACTAGACTATGACTAGACTATGACTAGACTATGACTAGACTATGACTAGACTATGACTAGACTATGACTAGACTATTACTAGACTATGACTAGACTATGACTAGACTATGACTAGACTATGACTAGACTATGACTGCAAGGGTATCCTCAGGAGAGGATAACGGGAGTAACGACCCCGCGGACCCTAGTTTTGGCAGGCATGGAGGGCGCACTAAAAAGGTACATGTGCTTGATGAAGTCCTGTGGCAGGGCGAGTGGATGCCGCCCTAAACTATGTATCCAACCGAAAATAACTCCCGCCGAAAGGCATTAAAACTAAGCCCAGTACGGTTTTATTTATGGCATTTCTGGAACTACGCATATGAACTGACATAACCCCGGGCCGACGGTTTTAACATTCTGGAATCTCAGTACATACAGTCTCATCAAAACCTGGCAAATCTCAAAGAACGCTCAACGTTTTCGTCGCCATTAAGTTGGTGGTGTAGGCTCAGTTGAGGAAAAACTCCTGACTAACACGGATCTGGCACTGAACACAATTTCCCATAAGGATTTTATGTCAACCCCTGCATGGCCGCCCTGCTTGCATAGATAACCATGGGATCTAAACGTGACTATACTTCGAATCGGTGATAACGGCTTTGAGTTGAGACCCTGAGAAAAAAAATATGAACAGAAACAACCCCAACTACAATAACAAGAATCAAAATGAAGATGAAGTTTTTACAGGTAAGCCCAAGGATACTTACGGGAGCTACCTACCGTTACAACACAACCCTTTCAAACGTAGCATAGTGTTGGCAAGATCGCCTCCGAATAACACAACGGGAACTGCCGACATGGAACAACAAGGCGATCTGGAAAAAAATGGAGAAAATCCTAAGCATCTTTTATTGCTAAAACAAGACGAGGAAAAAGCTTTTATAGAAATCGGTAATAAAATTAGCTCGGTAAATGCGATACTATTGACCGCGAAGAACATACACAAGTCGATACGGGATGATATCACATGTGCTATGGCCATATACCAACAGATGAGAGAGCTTAGAGAGGCAATTTCCAAAAGTCCTACTGCAGAGGTTGCTCCTGTAGTTAATGTTACTATGGAAACAAAGGCAATACAAGTAGACGTAAGAACTCATACAACATCTTATGAACAAAAGCAAGGAGAAAGGAGTAAAAGACAATCGTCAACTTCGCCAAAGCAGGATAGTGTCCCGAAAAGACCAAAGACCGTAAATACAACACACGTAAAGGTCCTACCTGGTACAAGCAAGGAACGGCCGCAGGCGATAGTAGTCGTTGATCCCACGGAGGAAGAGGCCTACAATTGGAAAATCGTACAACATCGAAAGGAGAAAAGAAAAAAGACTATAAGGAATAAAAAACCAAGAGCTATACGCGAAACAGGTGAAGCAATTGCCGTTAATGCTAACCAGGAAACGTATGCAGATGTCATAAATAAGATGAAGAATGCTGTTAACCCTAGCGAAATAGGTGTGGAAATCAGCGGCATGCGAAGAACAAGAGCGGAGGAACTTCTCGTTAAGTTTGGAAAAGGAGAAGGACAAGCAAATAAATTGAGAGATGCGTTAACGATGAAGCTTGGTGAAGATGTAACAATCCGATCTGTTCTTAAAAACCAAACTCTTGATATCAGGGATATGGATGAAAGCACAGATATGCAGGAATTGATAAACGCCCTTAAGACTGCAACAGGTGAACAGCAGGATACTTTGTTCAAAATCCTTAATTTAAGGGAAGGATATGGTAAGACTAAGCAAGCTCTGGTACAAATGCCGGCAAACCTTGCGGCAAAACTTGTGAAAGAAAGGAAGATCATCGTAGGATGGGTGCGATGCAGAATTAAACCAAAGACGCGGGCTGTAATATGCTTTCGATGTCTAGACCGTGGACACCGGGCAATCGAATGCAAAGGCGCAGATAGAACGGGAACATGTATAAAATGCTGCCAACCAGGACACCTGGCTAAAGAGTGTCAGCAAGATGAAAGGTGTATACTCTGTCAAGAAGCTGGTTTACAAAATATAGACCACCTTATTGGTAGTGCGAAGTATGTTGGAAACAGGATGAAACCTCGAACAGTATGAATATGAAATTTATTCAAATAAACCTTGGACATGGAAGAGAGGCACATGATCTAATGATCCAAAAATCCGCAGAAAGTAAATGTGATATAGTTCTTATTAGTGAACCCTATAGAAAAGCTCATTCTAAAATTTGGTACGAAGACTTGACAAAGAGAGCGGCAATGATGGTATTAAATAAGCAATTATGTATTAGCGAAGTAAATGAGGAAAATGATGGCTTCGTTTATGCAACTATCAATGGGATACGAATTTATAGCTGCTATTTTTCACCGAATATGGACTACACAAACTTCTCACATGCAATTAATAAATTAGAGCTAAGTATCAGAACAGCAAAGGGAAAAGTTATCGTAGGCGGTGACTTCAACCGCAAATCCCCAGAATGGAATTCAAGAAAACTAGACAAGAAAGGTACCATCGTTACTGAATTGATGGCATCTCTCGGTCTAACAATTTTTAACAATGGTGATACTCCTACATTCATAAGAGGAAAAAGTACCAGTATTATCGATATAACTTTTGGATCGAATGAACTGAATAACCAGATCATTAACTGGAGGGTACTAGATGAAATTACCTTAAGTGATCATCAATACATAACATTTGACATCACTAACAAGAGACCTGTTCTTCGATACGAAGAAAAACTCCCTAAATGGAATGTACGGAAACTTAATGTGAAGAAAACTACAGAATATCTCTTACATGCTAAGGAGGAGAAAATAAATAGAATAAATAACCTATCTGGAGACTGTGAGGATATTGTTGCTCTCACAACAGACATCATTACGAAGTCCTGCAATGCAGGAATGCCGAAAATCAAAAAATTCAACGGAAATAAACAGCCAGTTTACTGGTGGACTACCGAAATTGGGGAGCTAAGAAAATTATGCTTGACTGCTCGTAGAATATCAACGAGGTACCCCGATGATGAATCTCTCAAATTGGAATATAAAATGAAAAGAAAGGCTTTAAGAAGCGCAATAAAAAGGACCAAGCGGGAAAAATGGGCTGAACTGTGTGACGAAGTTGATGCAGACCCATGGGGTAAGCCACACCAAATCGGAGGGAGAAAACCAATACCGGGAATTGAAGAACCCATTTGGGCAGAAGAAGTAGTAAAAACGTTATTCCCAACGAAAAGAATGAACACCAACGAAAAGATGGTATCAACCGAAGAAGTAGTACCTTTTAATGCTGATGAATTAAAATTGTCAATTAGAAAATCAAAAACTGGAAAGACCCCTGGTCCAGACGGTATACCAAACGAAGTCATTAAATTGGCAGCTGAAACATGGCCTGAAATATTATTAAAGACCTTTAACATCTGTTTAGTCCTCATAAGAAAGGGCGCCAAACCATTAAATGAAGCAAGCTCATGTAGACCTTTGTGTATGCTTGACACACTGGGAAAGTTGCTAGAATGTCTTCTTTTGCAGCGACTAGAAAAAGAAATAGAAAGCCTAGGAGGCCTTTTGCCACAACAGTATGGTTTTAGAAGGGGAAAGAGCACAGTAGATGCGATAAGCGAAGTAGTTGGCTTAGCAACAAGGGCAAAAAACGCTAAGGGTTTTTGTGCTATCGTAACACTAGATGTTAAAAATGCCTTCAACACGGTAAAATGGAGAGTCGTCTTAGACGCTTTACAGAAGAAAGGAGTAAAAACACACCTTCACAATATGATAATATACTACCTTAGTGATCGTATACTCATCTATGACACAGATATCGGAATAAAGGAATATACCATCACGGCGGGCATCCCTCAGGGATCGGTGCTGGGTCCTTTCTTATGGAATGTGATGTATGATGGTCTTTTAAATATAAAACTACAACACGGTGCAAAGCTTATAGGATACGCTGACGATGTTGCCCTAGTTGTAACTCAGCAATGCCCTGAGTTGCTAAGAATAATTGCAAACGATAGTATTTCTCGGTGTGATAGATGGCTGAAAGAAAGTGGACTTAGTCTTGCAGCAGTCAAAACGGAAGCAATACTTGTAACTAATAGAAGATCCTTTAACATGCCTAATATCATTGTCCAACAGGAGGAAATTTCCTTCAGACGCAGCCTCACTTACCTGGGCGTACAATTAGACGACAAACTCAACTTTCATGAACATGCAGGAAAAATAAGAGATAAAGCTCTGAAAACAGTTAACACACTAACAAAAATAATGCCAAATTGCCGAGGCCCAAAAGGCTCAACAAGAAGATTTATCAACAGTGTGATACAGTCACAGCTATTGTACGCCGCGCCAACTTTTGCTATGGCAATGAATAGAAACTATGTGGTACAACAATTACAAAAACCACAAAGAATCAGTGCCTTACGTGTTATATCGGCATACCGCACAGTATCCACAAATGCAGCTTCTGTACTTGCTGGAATTCCCCCAATAGATCTCATGGTAAAAGAAAATGAAAGAATATATAACATATCGAAGAGCGGAAACACTGGGCTAACTGCAAGCCAGATAAGAACAGACGCCCGGCTAGCGCTACTAAATGACTGGCAAGTACGATGGGATACTGGTGGAGATGGTAGGTGGACCTATCGGTTAATCCCTAATATTCGCCGCTGGATAGAGAGAAAACATGGAAGCATGAATTATTTTATTACACAGATGATGACCGATCATGGTAGTTTCAACAGCTACCTATATAGATTTAAGATCAAAACTTATAAACACTGTGACGAATGCGGTGGTAAAGAAGATAATGCTGAACACAATCTCTTCCATTGTCCAAGATGGGAACATGAGAGACTTGAACTAAACAACAGACTCGATGTGGTTTTGTCTCCTGACAACATGATTAGTGAAATGCTGGGCTCTATAGAGTCGTGGAAAATGTGTGAAACCTTTTTCTGCCGCATAATGAGAGAAAAATGCCGCAGAGTTCCAAACCCCTAATCTCTTTGGAGGACGGGGGTCTAGGATCAAGACAACTATATGATGAAGACGTGTAACAACACAACACCACCCACCCTGATGTAATGCTACAGTGGTACCGGGGTGGATTGGAGAAGATATCGTGGGGCCACTAGATGATAGCGCGCTATCACTACGTCCACTATAAAAAAAAAAAAAAAAACTAGACTATGACTAGACTATGACTAGACTATGACTTGACTATGACAAGACTATGAAAAAACTATGACTTGTCTATGAATCTAGGTCTGAAAGCTCTACGTATTCCCTTGATATACATACAACTAAACACACACTTTACGGACAGCAAAGAGTAAGTTAAGGGACATAACGGGACTAGAGCTGCAATAGATGAGAGTATTATCTTCCTGAATATAATTTCATAGGCGTTAGTTACTTTCTCTCCCATTAAATCGCTAGTGTCAGATGGTGCTTTGCAGGTAGCCGAGGACTGTATAATTCCCTGGTTAAGAAGAATATTCATGATTTGCCTTTCTCTTAACTACGTTCCGAGGTGCTGGAGAAATGTCAGCATTTATTGCAAAATGTGAAAAGCATCTCATATTTCACAAGAAAGACTCATATAATTGCACATTAGGCAACGACTGGAAGAACATCGACGATTTCAAGGAGTCAGCACTCATAGTCTGGACTGGACTAGGCCATGACTAGACTATAACTAGACTAAGACTCCACTATAGATTTTGCTGATTATAAAACTGAGAATTTTAAAACGCCTTTCTGCCTCTTATTGTACGCTTAACAGATCTCTGGGCCAAAATTTGCTACCACCACCTTTTAGCCCAACAACTTGTAATTCAATAGAGCCTTTTATTTTACCTAAATGTAAATTAAAAGTCGTTCCTTTTTATCTTGTTGCTCTCAGCGTCATTTGAACTCTTGGCAAAAAAGTATTAAAGTAAGAGTGAGTAAGACTCATCTGCTTACAAAAAAAATGCATATATTTAAAAATTGCAATTTTCTAGCAGACAATTTTCTCTATTTCGTTGCCTATTGGTTAGATGCAAATGAATAGCGCTGTTAAATGTAAAAAAAGAAAAAAAAGATGCGAAACTTGCAACCAGAACCTAAATAAAAATTTTATATTCTATTTTTTATTAAAGTTTTTTTTTATTATTTTACAGTGGTTCTTGTTGTTTAGAATGACGACGAGAATGATTTTTGTAGCCTACACATACACAACATGCAATCAGCCTAAAATGTATGCTATAGAAATTTGTTTAAAAAGAAATTACATAGAAGCCATTGAAATACAATGCATATTTTTAAGGGTGGGTTTATTTTCCCATACTTTTTGTTCAGTCTAAGTGAGTTTTAATGTTTGTGTGTGTGAGTGCACCATATAAGTATAAGTGCATTTGTGTGCTTGGCATGACTGCTCTTATGCAGTTAACAGGGAATAAAATTCATGTGTATATAAAATTTATTCTTTATGTGTATACATATGTACATACGTATGTATATTTTTAATGCTGTGCATGCACATACATGTTAAGCTAACATTTAATTATTTAGGTTTTTTTGAAATTCTAAACAAATCGAAAAAAAAACAAACAAAATAAAGAAACAAATTAAAAAAATATGATGCATATAAAAAAAAATTTAAATCGAATATTGACATTTGAGTTTTTATTTCATATTGAGATTTTTTATATTGTAGCAAAGGAAATAGTTGATTGGGGTTGCAAAATAAAATTCCTTGGAAAATGTTGATAATTGGTAGAGGAAAATAAGAGTAAATCATTAGCACATCGAAACCACGTTAAAAGTGGCAAGTAAGTGTATTTGCTTGAATTTTTAAGTGGAAATGGTAAAGCATATTTTAAGGTGTTAATTAGTTGACATTTAAAATTAATTGCATTTAGGCAATAAAGCATAAAGTGTTAATTGCTTCACACCTTATATTATTTGAAAAAAAATCCTTCAAATAGGCTTTACAATTTATATTTTTTTTTTTTTTGTGGAATATTTTTTTATAAACAAAATGTCACTTGAAAATGTTTTTATGTAGATAAAAAAAAATTTTATGTTTTAAAAATGAAACGTGACCATTTTATTTTAACTTCTATTAATTTAACAAGTTTTCCTTAATTGTATTGCATAGTTTTAGGAAAAAAAGGTTTCAAATTAAACGCAACATAAAAAGAAAAAACATTTTACAACAAAACAATAATAATATGTGGTTAAACTTTAAAAAAAAATTAAAAAAATGTTTGCTTTATTTTATTTGGTACAATATTTAACCTCTGGAGTCTTACTTCTAATCCACTGTAAATGGGAAGAAATCCTTGTATTAACTGATGGCTGATTTGTAGCACAAGCAAATCCATAACTTACAATACCTACAGCATACAAACGTTCCTTACGGGCATACAAAGCTCCACCCGAGTCATACTGGCAGGTATCACGTCCAGGAGTATAAGTACAAAATGTTCCAAATGGTAAGTTTTTTAAAATATTTTCGCAGTCTGTGCGAGATATTACATCCAAGGTCGTCTTTAGCAATACAGAGGACTGTTGCCCGCCAAATGAAGTAGTACCCCAACCGGCAGTCTCTACACGTTCCCCTGCATAGGGTGTCGCATCTCCACCATCTTGAAGTGTATAAAAGGGTAGGCAAACTGGCCCCACACTACGATTCCATTCCATAGCAAAACGTGTCTTGAGTATGGCAATGTCATTCTCGACTTTGTTGGCGCTGGCCTGGAATTGCTCGTGGGGTATAATCATTTCAATGTCATATTTACGCGTGTAAAAGGAGTCTAGGACTAGAAAAAAAAAATTTGTGTTGATTCTTATGGATGTTGAAAATAAAGAAGAGCTTTATTTAAGTATGAATCTACAAAATGGTTGAAAGCATCTTTATGAGAGAATTGTAAAAATTAATGTTGATTTCTAGTGTGCGTCTAATAGTTTTAGTTTGATAGAGAAATTTATATTTTCAATAGCACAGGCCGACAAAATTTGGTAACCCTGGAACAAGAGTACACTTTTAAAAGACTTTAAGTTACGCTGAATCGAAATCATCTCCATCGCAGGGCTGTAGAGTCGTTAAGAAATAGTTATAACTCCGAGTCCGACTTTATCCGCTGAAATTTTTTAAGTACGACACCGACTCTAACTCCCACTTCGACTCTAACTCCGACTCCTAATCTTACCTTGATGCTAATATATATAATACTGGTTCTTATTTGACTTTAAACACTTTTTAATTCTAATACGTGCCGCATTTAATAATATAGCTATTTACATATGTAAAGTAGACTGGTTTCTATTTTCTGACTTAATAAAATTTTTAAAGCAGACGGTACAAACTCAACTCCGACTCATCAACTTCGACTCGGACTCCATAGTCCTGCTCTATCGCATCAGATTTTCGAGATATCTTCGCCATATTATGGACATAATAATTGCGCGATTTCATCTTTATTATATAAAACCTGATATGTCGTCTTAAAGCCCTACTAATTACCTTTAAAATACATATATGTTTTTCTTTGGCCATATCGTGTTCCTTCTCTAATATACCTTAATCCGACATGTCAGATTTTATAAATAAAGATGAAATCGCGCAGTTTTAACGTCTCTTACATGGTGAAAAGCCGGTTTTATTTAACTTTAAGCTAAGATACCTCGAAATAAGATGGAGAAATTCCGAATACAAACTAAAATTCAGCGCAACTCAAACCCTTAAAACAATATACTCTGGTCTATGGGTTAAGAGTTTGTTGGCCTGTGTAATTATCTGTTCTGATACTTAATATCCGAAAACTTGGAATATACTATCGGTTTATAATTTTATTTAGACCTCATAAAGTTGTTTTACTGGAAAAAAGGGATTTTATACGCAGTACTGCATTCGTGCACGATATATGCCAAAAACATTACCTAAATTTGTTTTAAATTGAAATCTTTTCCTACAATAGAGAAAGGCTAAATTGGCACAAATTGTCCTACAGTTTTACCTAGCACGGTTAAACTTTCTTTCAAATAAGATATTACAATAACAACTATGACAATATGATATGATATGATAAATTTGCAAGTGCACAACTTAGCATACTGAACTGGCAAATTGCTTTATTTTGTTTTTCTTGCGAAAACAAAAAAGCAATTTGTTCTTGTTTTAATTTGGTTTTTTCTTAACTCACTTACAACTACAATTAATTAATGCCAACCAACTGGAATTTGTTTGCAAATATCTTTGGCTTTTCTAAATTTTTTTGGGCGAATGTTTCCTGATGATCTGGCCTAAGCAACCAGTAAACTGCGCATAGAAACTAGCTTATCCCCTAACAATACATTTCAGTGTATTTATCAAGAACAAAAATTGAGAATAAAGAACGACAAAGAAAATAACTTTGATAAAATATGTATTTGCATGTGCCCGTGCAAAAAACTGAACTCGCAAATTGGTTATTTTTTTTTTTTTTTGTTTTCTTAAGAAAACAATAAAAATAAGCAATTTGTTTTGAAATTTTGTTTTTTTTTACCCACTTAGAACTACAATTCGAGTCGGAAAGAACCCAACCAATTGTAGGGGGATGTAAGAAAAGACAAACTCACTGTTTATTGTTGGTGTTTTGTTTGAGCTTTGATATTGTTACAAGTAAGACTGTGAGTGTATATAATTCTTATTCGCTTTAAGGTTTTATTTGTATAATATTTTAAGCTTTTGTAAAATCTTGATGATCTGGCCTAAACAACCAATAAAACGCGCATAGAAGCTAGCGTTCCCTCAACAATAATTTTTAGTGTATTTACCAAAAATAAAAAATCTTATAAGTGGTTTTCATCCTTTGTATTAAGTGCACAACTCTGCTTAACTTAATACGATTTTATACTACAAAGCGTGAGTGTCTTTTTCGTTAGTATTGTAAATTAATGAAATTGTTGAGTGGGGGAGAGAGACAGATATAATTTCTTCAACTGTCTCATTCTGGGTTATTTAACAAACGTCTTTATTGCAGCTTTTTGTTGGATTTTTCAACCACAGCGTAGTAAATTTTAGTCTTATACATTTTGTTGTGTCAGTGTTGTAAATCTTAGTACTTTAACTAAATTAATAAGATTCACAAGGTCTACAAGGGACTTCACTATCAAGGATGAAACCGCTATTAATTAACAATAACACTGTGCAAGTCGCAAATTTTTTTACGAATATCGCGAATACGAGAGCTAACTTTTAAAAACGTTTATCACCATTGAATACAGCGCATTAGTTTTACTTGAAGGGTGGTCAGTTTGTTACAAATTGCCACTTACACAGTGTATTCAATAAAGTTAAGAAAAAAAATTATTAGTATTGTGGTTATTTTATTGAACTATTTATGGTTTTTAATCCAAATTTTTAATATTTTTAATTAGGCTTAAGTTCATTAAATTTAATTTTCATTAAATTATTTTTATGAAGAAAGGAATTTTACAACATGAAAATTAATTAAAATTTATTGATAATTTTTCATTCTTGACTCAATCTGGGCTCGAACCCAGGTGTTTACGGACAGGTTACCCTGACATGTTTCGATTGCAACCACTCAATCTCCTCAGAGGGCTTGCCGTTTAACACTCGCAGCCATCGACGACTGCTGACGTCATTAGTCAAACATCAATCCTTAAACCAAATTGTATTCAACCTTTGGTAGATCGAAATTTGCTTTGAATGATTATCTATTTTAATTTATTTTAACATGTTATTCCTTTACTTCTGTTTTTTCGTACTTTTGTCAAGAATTCTTCTTGAAGTTCAAAGTACATATTTTTGTTTTTTTTTCATTTTTTTGTCTTTCTTTTTCTTGTTGACCTTTTCAGCACAACTTGAAGGACAAATGCAAACATAGAGCTCGTGCCTTAGCTTTAACAATTATTAGTATTGTGGTTATTTTATTGAACTATTTATGGTTTTTAATCCAAATTTTTAATATTTTTAATTAGGCTTAAGTTCATTAAATTTAATTTTCATTAAATTATTTTTATGAAGAAAGGAATTTTACAACATGAAAATTAATTAAAATTTATTGATAATTTTTCATTCTTGACTCAATCTGGGCTCGAACCCAGGTGTTTACGGACAGGTTACCCTGACATGTTTCGATTGCAACCACTCAATCTCCTCAGAGGGCTTGCCGTTTAACACTCGCAGCCATCGACGACTGCTGACGTCATTAGTCAAACATCAATCCTTAAACCAAATTGTATTCAACCTTTGGTAGATCGAAATTTGCTTTGAGTGATTATCTATTTTAATTTATTTTAACATGTTATTCCTTTACTTCTGTTTTTTCGTACTTTTGTCAAGAATTCTTCTTGAAGTTCAAAGTACATATTTTTGTTTTTTTTCATTTTTTTGTCTTTCTTTTTCTTGTTGACCTTTTCAGCACAACTGAAGGACAAATGCAAACATAGAGCTCGTGCCTTAGCTTTAACAATTATTAGTATTGTGGTTATTTTATTGAACTATTTATGGTTTTTAATCCAAATTTTTAATATTTTTAACTAGGCTTAAGTTCATTAAATTTAATTTTCATTAAATTATTTTTATGAAGAAAGGAATTTTACAACATGAAAATTAATTAAAATTTATTGATAATTTTTCATTCTTGACTCAATCTGGGCTCGAACCCAGGTGTTTACGGACAGGTTACCCTGACATGTTTCGATTGCAACCACTCAATCTCCTCAGAGGGCTTGCCGTTTAACACTCGCAGCCATCGACGACTGCTGACGTCATTAGTCAAACATCAATCCTTAAACCAAATTGTATTCAACCTTTGGTAGATCGAAATTTGCTTTGAATGATTATCTATTTTAATTTATTTTAACATGTTATTCCTTTACTTCTGTTTTTTCGTACTTTTGTCAAGAATTCTTCCTGAAGTTCAAAGTACATATTTTTGTTTTTTTTCATTTTTTTGTCTTTCTTTTTCTTGTTGACCTTTTCAGCACAACTTGAAGGACAAATGCAAACATAGAGCTCGTGCCTTAGCTTTAACAATTATTAGTATTGTGGTTATTTTATTGAACTATTTATGGTTTTTAATCCAAATTTTTAATATTTTTAATTAGGCTTAAGTTCATTAAATTTAATTTTCATTAAATTATTTTTATGAAGAAAGGAATTTTACAACATGAAAATTAATTAAAATTTATTGATAATTTTTCATTCTTGACTCAATCTGGGCTCGAACCCAGGTGTTTACGGACAGGTTACCCTGACATGTTTCGATTGCAACCTGTGCTGAAAAGGTCAACAAGAAAAAGAAAGACAAAAAAATGAAAAAAAAACAAAAATATGTACTTTGAACTTCAAGAAGAATTCTTGACAAAAGTACGAAAAAACAGAAGTAAAGGAATAACATGTTAAAATAAATTAAAATAGATAATCATTCAAAGCAAATTTCGATCTACCAAAGGTTGAATACAATTTGGTTTAAGGATTGATGTTTGACTAATGACGTCAGCAGTCGTCGATGGCTGCGAGTGTTAAACGGCAAGCCCTCTGAGGAGATTGAGTGGTTGCAATCGAAACATGTCAGGGTAACCTGTCCGTAAACACCTGGGTTCGAGCCCAGATTGAGTCAAGAATGAAAAATTATCAATAAATTTTAATTAATTTTCATGTTGTAAAATTCCTTTCTTCATAAAAATAATTTAATGAAAATTAAATTTAATGAACTTAAGCCTAATTAAAAATATTAAAAATTTGGATTAAAAACCATAAATAGTTCAATAAAATAACCACAATACTAATAATTGTTAAAGCTAAGGCACGAGCTCTATGTTTGCATTTGTCCTTCAAGTTGTGCTGAAAAGGTCAACAAGAAAAAGAAAGACAAAAAAATGAAAAAAAACAAAAATATGTACTTTGAACTTCAAGAAGAATTCTTGACAAAAGTACGAAAAAACAGAAGTAAAGGAATAACATGTTAAAATAAATTAAAATAGATAATCATTCAAAGCAAATTTCGATCTACCAAAGGTTGAATACAATTTGGTTTAAGGATTGATGTTTGACTAATGACGTCAGCAGTCGTCGATGGCTGCGAGTGTTAAACGGCAAGCCCTCTGAGGAGATTGAGTGGTTGCAATCGAAACATGTCAGGGTAACCTGTCCGTAAACACCTGGGTTCGAGCCCAGATTGAGTCAAGAATGAAAAATTATCAATAAATTTTAATTAATTTTCATGTTGTAAAATTCCTTTCTTCATAAAAATAATTTAATGAAAATTAAATTTAATGAACTTAAGCCTAATTAAAAATATTAAAAATTTGGATTAAAAACCATAAATAGTTCAATAAAATAACCACAATACTAATAATTGTTAAAGCTAAGGCACGAGCTCTATGTTTGCATTTGTCCTTCAAGTTGTGCTGAAAAGGTCAACAAGAAAAAGAAAGACAAAAAAATGAAAAAAAACAAAAATATGTACTTTGAACTTCAAGAAGAATTCTTGACAAAAGTACGAAAAAACAGAAGTAAAGGAATAACATGTTAAAATAAATTAAAATAGATAATCATTCAAAGCAAATTTCGATCTACCAAAGGTTGAATACAATTTGGTTTAAGGATTGATGTTTGACTAATGACGTCAGCAGTCGTCGATGGCTGCGAGTGTTAAACGGCAAGCCCTCTGAGGAGATTGAGTGGTTGCAATCGAAACATGTCAGGGTAACCTGTCCGTAAACACCTGGGTTCGAGCCCAGATTGAGTCAAGAATGAAAAATTATCAATAAATTTTAATTAATTTTCATGTTGTAAAATTCCTTTCTTCATAAAAATAATTTAATGAAAATTAAATTTAATGAACTTAAGCCTAATTAAAAATATTAAAAATTTGGATTAAAAACCATAAATAGTTCAATAAAATAACCACAATACTAATAATTGTTAAAGCTAAGGCACGAGCTCTATGTTTGCATTTGTCCTTCAAGTTGTGCTGAAAAGGTCAACAAGAAAAAGAAAGACAAAAAAATGAAAAAAAACAAAAATATGTACTTTGAACTTCAAGAAGAATTCTTGACAAAAGTACGAAAAAACAGAAGTAAAGGAATAACATGTTAAAATAAATTAAAATAGATAATCATGCAAAGCAAATTTCGATCTACCAAAGGTTGAATACAATTTGGTTTAAGGATTGATGTTTGACTAATGACGTCAGCAGTCGTCGATGGCTGCGAGTGTTAAACGGCAAGCCCTCTGAGGAGATTGAGTGGTTGCAATCGAAACATGTCAGGGTAACCTGTCCGTAAACACCTGGGTTCGAGCCCAGATTGAGTCAAGAATGAAAAATTATCAATAAATTTTAATTAATTTTCATGTTGTAAAATTCCTTTCTTCATAAAAATAATTTAATGAAAATTAAATTTAATGAACTTAAGCCTAATTAAAAATGTTAAGAAAAAAAATTGACAAAAAAATTTTCGCAAAAAAAATAACGAAAAATTCTATTTAACAGAGTGGATTTAAATTTAGATGATCTCAAAAGTATAAAAAATATCTTTATTTTAATTTTTTTTCGCGAATACGAGAATTAACTTCAAAAAATGATAAGCACCATTAAATTCAGCGTACTCAATTTAGCTTTACTGGTAGGGTGCCCATCTTGCTAACAAAAAAAGTATCAAATTCGTGCTCAGTGTTAAAAAAATCACTCAGTACATCTTGAATTTATACTGGGGAATTTCTAAGTGCAAAATATTTTTTGCAAAAATTTTCACTTTTTTTTATAAATCTATCAGGGGTGTGCTAGAAATTGAAAATGTAAAACACAAGAATTTGGAAGTTGTTTTTAATACACTTTTAATCAAATTTTTATGATTTTTGTTATAAAATTCTATTTAAAAGAGAAATATTTCTATTTATTACAGAATTCTTATTAAAAACGACTTTTAAAATTACGTTTTCGATTTCTAGCACACTTAATATACTTAGGCTTAACTCGCAAATAAGATACCTTCCCGGAAACTTACCTGTTGTCAAATCATGTTCACCAACAACAGCTGTCAGATATTCTGGTCTATTCGTTTCAGGTGTTTCATAACAATGAGCAGCCGAAAGTAAATAACGATGATGAACTAAAAAAAAAAACAAAAAAAAGAGAAAATAAAAAATAAAACCTTTAAAAATTCTTTTGACCAAAATGTTCCGTTATAAACAGAAATCACCATTGCAAACTTACTTATAGTTGCGCCACAAAAAATCTTTGATTTTTTATCGTCAGTATGCCAGCCATTGAAGGAAATTCATTGATACCTGCCACACCAGCAGGCCCAGCTATTTTCAACGTAGAACCCCAGCCACACTCACATTGAGGCTCAAGGACTTCGACTAAACAAGAAAACGAGCCACCTCCTGCAGTTGAACGGGTGTTGAGGGTGAAGAGGTTTAAAAAGCTTAGGACTGAGGCGGATGGTGTTGTTGATTGAGAAGTTGTATAATCTTGGCCGGCAATCACTTTCGCAACACGTTTTGTGGAAATCTTATGCGTGGCCACTGAGCCAAAACGCCACATGTTGGTCGGTAAAAAATCATAGAAATTTAAAACACTTGTTGGTCTTGACGACGACGTAGTTTTCGTAACCTCAATAGGTGACTTAGTTGTGGTTGTAGTTATTTTTTTGTTAAAAACTTGTATGTCAATTTTGTTGGACAATAAAGCCAACACATAAGCAAACGAATTACTAACTTTCTTATCCTCTTCCATCTCTTCTATATTGGGATTCACATGCTCCTCTAAATTTAAAGATGTTGTAGACGTAAGTGGTTGTGTAAGGGAAGTCGTCAATAAATTTGTATGTATTTGTATTGGTTCTGGTGTCGTTGAAGTTGTTGTTGTTGTTGTTGTTTTTGTAGTCAATGTTGTTAACTGATTCAATTTAGGTGGTGTTTTAACAGTAGTTGTTTCAACTTTTGTTTCTGTTGTTGCAATTTTTTCTTGAAGTTTTGTTTCTTTTGTCTTGTTTGTTTTGTTCTTTTGTATTTCCTCTTCTGCCTCTGTTATAACATTTTGTTGTATTCTTTTGTAGAAGGGTGTCGATATATACGAGAGAACTGCTTGATTAAGAAAACTTTTCCTTTCCATTTTTCCTGTGCCACAAAAATACTCGGAACCTGTTAAAATTTCACTGCCCTCACGATTAAAGTAGAAAATATCATTTTGACATCTGGTGGCAGTAAAGGGCTGAAAATAACAGCGAAAATAAAGAATTTTAGATTTTTTTCATTGAATGTTTAAGGCAAGTTTTAAAAAATAGAAAATATTGGAAATTTTTTGATTCGCCTTTTAATATTTAGAAGTCTTACTTTGGCTTAAATTTTCAAATCTTTTTGAAACCAAATTTTTCTTAATGAACTACATAACTAACAAGAGTGGCAAGCGGTTTTTTTAAACATGAAATTTCTATACATTTTCAATGAAATAAACAGACCATTCTATCTGTTAAATAAGATTTTCCGGCTGGGTGGTTTTGAATTCGCTCTCTTAAGTTTTGTTTCGTATAAGCTGTATGAGATAAATGTATGCATTCAGCCAGATCGGTCCATAATTGGCTGAGATATGAGTGAAATCCCTCGACCGCCTCTAATTTTTCTTATAAATCCCTTGTTGCTGTTGTTTTTTATTTCTATTTTTCTAATCAGGAGAACGGCAATAGCCAAAGTTTTCGAATTAGAAACAAGCAATTTGGATATCAATACATAACCTCTCTAAAAAAAAACTGGAATGGATTGGAGAAGTGGCGATGTCATCTTCCATACAGAGCCATTGTAGATTTCTGTATTTTTGGAGAACATCAAGAGCCAAACTTTCCAAATTAGGTACAAGCTAATTTTGTACACATAACTGGGTTATTGATACAGAACCTTTCTAAAAACATGGGCGGAGTTGGAGATGTGGGCGCCTCCCGTACAAAGAAATTATTGATTTCTGCATATCTGTAGAACGGAAAGCGCTAAGGTTTTCCTATGAGGTACAAGTGCCTTGGTTATCAATACACAACATCCGGAAAAATTTGGGCATGGTACAAAATAGATTTTTTTTAATAACTAAAGATCATTATTTGTATAACTTTCTAGTAGCACGATGGGAAGGGTATAATATACGTTTGTGTTGATGCAATAAATCAGAATCAATGAAAAAGTCAATTTTTAATTTTTGATTACTTAGGGCCTTTTGCGTTTTAGGTAACGATAAAGATTCGTCATAGCCCAATATAGCACCCTAACTGACTGTTTAACGATTTCGAACGTCAACATTCGCATAGAAAATTACATTTAAAACAAAAAAACAAATTTTAGAATTTTGTTATTGTTTTAAATATAATGCGAACGTTAACTTTCGAAATCTATGAACAGGCTGTAAGTTGTTTTATTTTTAAAATTTCTCACCATTTTTAATTTTATATTGCACGTAAATTTTAATTCATAATCCTGGGGAGCCTTAATGACATAACGACAGGAAGTTCCTATAGGATAATCGGCGGGATAATAAGGAGAATTTAAATATAACTTTTCTCCCGCTTTCATTTCAATATTATGATTGCACATGTCGAATAAACTTAAAACACGGTTTATAGAAAAACTTAAAATAAAATAGAAAATTTTTAATATATTAAATAACATAGTCCTTTTTTAAGGAATTTTTAGGAATTCTTTGCAAAAAAAAATCTTTTTGTTCTTGTTTATTAAAATTTGTATTTTCTTTTTTTTATGTTTTTAATAATTTTGTAAACTTTTAACTTTAACTTTCTTCTTTCACTGTTTTCAAACAACTGATCATAGTTATTTAAAAACAAGTTAAATTAATGTTTGAATTTTTTGAAAATTTTTTGTTTCTATCTTCATTTATTAAGTCTCATTTTAAGATTAAATACCAATTTGTTGGGAACTCGATCGAATCTAGTTTTTGTTTTCTTTGTCTGCAATCACGTCAGTTAGAAAACATGGTTTAGTATCAGTTGTGTTATTTTTTTGGTTTTTAAGCCGTGATAAATATTTCAAATATTTTAAGAAAAAAAAACTAACTGGCAGACCACCTACACCGCCAACAAACACCACTCAAGTGGGTCACTTGATGTCTAAAGCAATAACAGTCTAAACAATTTAAGCCGATGATAGAAAGAAAGCTTGAATTTGATATTTTCCAAATAGTTTTTAAATTAATCAATATTATTTTTGCTTTATTTAAAAACTTTTTCTTTAAATGAAATGAAATTTTCTTTTAAATAAATATTAAGAAAAATTACTTTTTTCCTATTTCTTAAGACAAAATCCG
The DNA here is from genome assembly GCA_930367215.1 of Pollenia angustigena. NCBI lineage: Eukaryota > Metazoa > Arthropoda > Insecta > Diptera > Polleniidae > Pollenia > Pollenia angustigena. The sequence continues at coordinate 14,376,591 of OV884060.1, forward strand.
AAAACAAATGTGACCACTAAATTGATTTGATTGATTGATTTACCATTTACTTTCTTTTTACCTTTATTTTTTTTTGGTTTTGGCTTACAAAAATAAAAAAAAGTTTTAAATGTTGCAAGCAAAAAAACTAAAGAAAAAAACAAAGTCCGAAATGCTCTTAAAACGCCATAAACACAGAGCGAAAAAGGCGTTATAAAATTGTCAACCAATAGTATTAAAACTACAACGAATGGTTGTCAATATTTCGATAACATCTGTTATCAAATTGAAACCCAAGATGTAAAAATACTATTGTTGTCCCATTGACAACACTTTGTTGTCAAATAGATAATTCCCTGTTGTCATTATTAATTATTATTATTATTATTATTATTATTATTAAACGCGTACATACTTAAGTTTTAAAACTAACAGCTTCATTGTTAGCAGTTTAACAAATAAAACAAGTAAAGAAAGTATAGTCGGTCAAGCCCGACCATATGATACCCTACACCACAGTGTATAAGGAAAACTTTTTGCAATTGTACCTGCTCTATTTGGGGTCCATGGGCAATCAAAATTATGTTATTGAGCTACAATTCATATAAAAGTTCTTTGTGCCGAATATTTTTTAGATATCTTCATTTATATGCAATTTTGTTTGCCTTTAAGTGATTTTAGGAAGGGGTTTTATATGGGACCTACAGTTAATTTTGTTTTAAGTTCTAGAAACTTCATTGATCTACCTTTAATTTTAGGGCACGGCTGGTGCGGATTGTGTTTGCTTTGTATTGGGAACTACACGCAAAGAAAAAACATGGTTGTGGTAAACATATTCTAAGAGCAACATATTATGATAAGAATTATGATTGTAGTCACCATATTAAGATTATTATTGAATCATATTATGACTAAATATACTCGTAATATGTCATCATAATATTTTTCCCTTAATCATATTATTATTCTGTTAATCATACTAAGTCAAGAAGTAATCAAATTATTGTCATGTTTATCATAATAAGCTAAGAAATTATTCATATTATTGTCATGTTAATCATAATAAGCTAAGAAGTAATCATATTATCATCATGTTAATCATAATAAATTTAGAAGCAATCATATTATGATCAGCACCTTTCATAGCTGTCATAAAAATACAAAATAAATTAAAATATTTTTGCATCGATTTTTTTATTTTGTGGCTTTTTACAATTTTTCTTAATGTTAATCAAATAGCGGAGTTCAATATAAGGCTTGCAAGATATTTTGCATTTGCACTATTGCATCACTAGTACTTGAATGAACTCCGCTAATATTTTAATTTTTTAATTTCTTTAAAATTATTTTTTTATGGAATTTTATCTTTTAATTGTTTAACCGCTCACAAATAAAAAAAAACGACACAACTGCTTCAAAATTTTTTTACAAATGGCGCTAACATAATATGATTAGAGTAAAAATAGTTTGATTGCATTTTTAACATAATATGATAAATGTATAGAAAGTTATCATGTTATGGCTATTAAATATCATGATATGGTTGTGAGAAATATAATATGTTTAGAAAGTTATCATAATTAAGTTGTTACAAAAATAATTATTTTTCGGTCAACAATACTCAAATTCATAATTGCGATACACATTTATATGTTTACAGTAACTATAATATTGTTGATATTTAATAAAAATAACAATTATTTGTGTCGACAACAATATATTGTTACATTAAACATAGTGTTGTTGCCGTAACCATGCCCAACCATATTTTTTCTCTGCGTGTAACTGGTTAAATGTAACATGTATGCACTGTTGCCAATTTAGCCATTTAGTGGCTAGATTTAGTCATTTTTAACCCTGTTTAGCCATTTAAAGATGAGTTTAGCCATTAGCCAGTTTTTTAGCCATATTTCAACTTGTTTAGCCATAAAATTTTATTTTCCGTTTTTCTTTTAAAATAATAATTTTTATTTTATTATAAAAATGTATAAAAGTAAAATAAACATGTTTAACAATTAAAACGCCTTTAATTTAAATCACAAATTTTACAAATGTTGAAAATCGCTATAAACCATCGTTATGAAACATCTTTCAAAATAAAGGAAAAGTATTCCAATATTAAATTTAAAAAAAGGATCAACACAAACATCGCTGTTTCTTTCTGGTTGCAAGTATTTCAATAAAGAGATGCAGGCGGCAACAAATTTTTTTTAAGAATTTCCGAATTGACTATAAAGTTGCTCTCACTTCCATGGTCTAATGCTGAAGTAGAGGGGGTATTTTGCCAAGTAAACATCGTTAAAAGTAATTGAAGAACTAGGTTACATTTAGCAACCGTTAATTCGATATCAATATTTTTACCATAACAATAAAATTTGTATACCAACACCACAATAGTGGAGAGGGAACTATGCGTTTGTGCTCGTTTGTATCACCTTAAAATATTGGTCCTAAGCCCACCTTAACGTATATCTACCAATTGAATCAGAATCACTTTCTGAGTTGAATTAACAATATTTTTCCGGCTGGCTGGCTATCCATGTAAACCTTGTGCGCAAAGTACAGGTCGCAAATTTGTAAAGTGGTGTAGGCTATCATATAGTCGGGGTTGACCGACTATACTTTCTTGCTTGTTTTTTATTGAAGATCTAGACTCAAAAGGTTGGGTAAATGCTGTCGTGATTATGATTTACTTTGCCTATTAGAGGCACGAGTGATTCCTAAGAGATGAACAATAACGACATCGAATTTATCGATGATTTAATTTTTTAAATATCTATCAAAATATTAATTCACGTTTATTCTTATTTAAGAAATTGATCTTAACTTACAATTTCATCGTAAAAAACTTTAAATGAATTATTTCTGATTTGTTTAAATGTTAATGTGTTTTTATTTAAAAAAGCTTTTAGCCATTTTTTAGCCATTTTTTCCGTAAATTTAGCCATTTTGTATGTGTTTGAAAAGAAAAAAGGTGTTCAATTTTGAGGCGTGTCATAAAAGTGAGTATATTAAAATCTAGACATACTATATACTACGTTTATACGTAGCCTATTCGCGAATAAAAATTATTTGCGATTAACTAACTTACTGTTTATATGTCTATTTCTTAATGAAAATTCTTATTTTTAAGTGATGCCAGATGGAAAATTTATTCATTTAGAAGCACTGTTTGTATATAAACTTTTTATTTTTTTAATGAAACAGATCAAAAATTATTGTGTATTTTTAAATTTATTTGCACATTTTTTATTTAATTTTACTTTTGTTGTCATATGAATGTGCCCCATTGAAATAAAAACGTAAAACGGTTAAAAGTGTGGCAATGCTTAAAATCTTATTTGCAAATAGTGTCGTTAATCAGGAATTGTTTTCATAAGTTAGCTATTCGCAAATAAAAATTTAATTCCCTGTTTATGCGGCAATATTCTCTACTTGCAATATATTTATTTGCGAATAAGTGGTGCGTATAAACGTAGTAATAGTCAAGCCATGAACAACAGTATGCGATATAATGACTTAAAATGGCGGTGTTATATATATAAAAACCAAAAATTGCTGTATTTTTGAGCGTCCAAAAAAAATGTTTTCTGTTTAAGAAACTCTATTGGAGTTTCCTTCTTTTTATGGACGTATTTTACCAAAAAGTAAAAAATTTTGAGTTAATATCCTCTTTATGATCAAGTGCGGTATACTAACCAGGGATGTGGAGTCGTCCAAAAATAGCTTTATATTCGACTCCATCCCCTAAAATTTTATAAGTTCGACTCTGACTCCAACTCCGACTCCTACTCTAGCCTTGATGCTAAATGTATTTGGGACTGGTCCTTATTTGACTTTAAACTCTTTTTAATGCAGTACCTTTTAAATGGTCAAATTGATATTTTAATTGTAACACATGCCGCGTTAATCTTTAATATAGTTATTTACATATGGGTGTTTGCAACGGTCGTTACCAATTTTCGGGATTTTTTAAATAAAATTCCAACCTACCCAAATATGCCACGAGGATTGCTCCATTCTGGATTTACGAAAGTTCAAGCAACGGTAACAACCGAAAGAATTCATAAAAAATGTAATGTTAATACTTTTTTTGAACACTAAGAAAGTCACGGTCGTTACTTTATAAATTTGCTGTTTTCAAATGTCGGAAGCAAACATCATGTATTATAAAATTTTGCACAGGATATGTTAAGTAAAATATCTGATTAAATTCTCTGAAATGTTTTGTTTAAGGAATGGATTTATTTTCAAAACAAAGAAATTAGTTACCCAAAAATTTTTTTAAAAAGTAACGGTCGTTTCATTATTAAAAGTTAAACATTTTTTGTATCTGATTTCATTTATTATGGGTAACAAAAAAAAATTTTTTTTCTTAGTACTATAAAGAAAATTAAAGTAAAGGTACGTTCACAATCAAAAAAACATTTTCACTTGGTGTTCATAATAGAGCAACAATTTCTTTTTCAACCACACACATTTTGCATTAAGAAACCGTATGCAAATTTTAGCCACAACAATATTATGCATTTATTATTATTTTTTACAATAAATATTATGTTAAAATTCTCATTCAAAACTAAATAAAATTAATTTAAACGTCAGAAACAATTTCATACAAATTGTTGCTGAAGTTAAAGTAGACACAACTTAAGTTACATTTTTAAAAAAATTTTAGTTACATTTTTGTTCTAAAAATGAAAGGAAAATATATGAAATAATTTGGGAAGAAAAAAGATAGAAGAAAAAGCGATATTGTAACTCTGATTGTGAACAAAGCTTTAATCTTTCGGAAAATGACAGATACATTTATTTTGTATAATATTAGCGGAAAAAAAATTCATAAATTTATTTTCTGTGGAAACAACAATATGCAAAGAAGAGTCCTTATTTTCTGTCTTTAAAATTTTCAAAGCAGACACTCTTAAGATTTTCTTATTTTGAAAAATATTAGAAAAAAATTTTAAATTTTTTATGACGAAAAATTTTTAAGTCGAAGTCACGAGTTTTTTTGGGTACATCGACTCCGGTACAAAAACCTCAAATCTGACTTCTACTCCATAGCCCTGATACTAACGAAATAAATTGCAAAAATATACTTTCATAGATATATCTCATGTTTTTTATTAGTTGGGTTCACAATGGGTTATTCTTTACCCAGACTGAGAACAATGTGTTGTCGAAATGGCAACTAAATGTTGTCAATATACCAATAGTGTGTTGTCAAAATATAACCAACATATTGTCGACATAATGGTTTTAGGCCCGTTTTCACAACTTGCCGATAGCTAAAAGTAGACTTTAACCGGCCTTATAAAAAGTATTCCATTATTAAAACTTTACTTTAACCTAAAGTGAGCGATAAAGTAAATTAGTGATCATCCTACCTGGTAGGTTAAAGTAAAGTTGTAATAACAGTAATCCTACGTTTAGCTATCGGTAAGTTGTAAAAACAGGCCTTAATGTGATATATACACGCAGAGAAAAAATATGGTTGGGCATGGTTACGGCAACAACACTATGTTTAATGTAACAATATATTGTTGTCGTACACAAATAATTGTTATTTTTATTAAATATCAACAATATTATAGTTACTGTAAACATATAAATGTGTATCGCAATTATGAATTTGAGTATTGTTGACCGAAAAATAATTATTTTTGTAACAACTTAATTATGATAACTTTCTAAACATATTATATTTCTCACAGCCATATCATGATATTTAATAGCCATAACATGATAACTTTCTATACATTTATCATATTATGTTAAAGATGCAATCAAACTATTTTTACTCTAATCATATTATGTTAGCGCCATTTGTAAAAAAATTTTGAAGCAGTTGTGTCGTTTTCTTTATTTGTGAGCGGTTAAACAATTAAAAGATAAAATTCCATAAAAAAATAATTTTAAAGAAATTAAAAAATTAAAATATTAGCGGAGTTCATTCAAGTACTAGTGATGCAATAGTGCAAATGCAAAATATCTTGCAAGCCTTATATTGAACTCCGCTATTTGATTAACATTAAGAAAAATTGTAAAAAGCCACAAAATGAAAAAATCGATGCAAAAATATTTTAATTTATTTTGTATTTTTATGACAGCTATGAAAGGTGCTGTATCATAATATGATTGCTTCTAAATTTATTATGATTAACATGATGATAATATGATTACTTCTTAGCTTATTATGATTAACATGACAATAATATGATTAATTTCTTAGCTTATTATGATAAACATGACAATAATTTGATTACTTCTTGACTTAGTATGATTAACAGAATAATAATATGATTAAGGGAAAAATATTATGATGACATATTACGAGTATATTTAGTCATAATATGATTCAATAATAATCTTAATATGGTGACTACAATCATAATTCTTATCATAATATGTTGCTCTTAGAATATGTTTACCACAACCATGTTTTTTCTTTGCGTGTATGTTAACAGTTTGTTATCAGAATAAGACCAAATGGTGACAAAATGACAACGAGATGTTTTAAAAATGTCAACACCATCTGTTTTCAAATTGAATACAAACGTAGTGGCTTACTTTTGAGAATAGATGGTGTAAATTTTGATATTTTTATTCGGGATTTTTTTCCTCTGTGAAAATAACACATTTTTGCATCAAATCATTACCGGCGTTGAAAAATTAATCCATTACAATAAACCGATTCGCAAGAAATTGTATGAGAAGCACGACCAACCAGCCGTATCAACTTGAATGCCGAATATCCGAATATGCTTAAAGATAAAGAATTTCCGAGTCAACTTTTGTTCTTATAAAAATCATAAAATCCTAAAAACCCTAAATAAATATTTAAAAGAAATTAAGCGTTAAATAAAGCGCTTAAATTTTCTCCTTGTAAAATATAATCTCCATGAAATTGCCTCTACCTTTTTTTATTTATTTTCTTTTTCATAATATCTTACGTTTACATGAAAAAACACATTTTTTTTAAAATAACTAAACTGTTAGAAAAAAAGTAAATTAAAAAAATGTATAAAAATATTTACTTTAATTTTTATTTCCAGAACCAACAAAAAGGAAAGAAAAAACTTAAATAACTTCAAAAAGTCACTGCATAGAGGCAAAAGAGATAACCAAAATACTCATAGCCCAGCGAAATATTTACCTCAACTTACACATGGAACAGCTAATTTTTTGAAAGCTTATTTTTTAAAATAGTTTAAAAAATACTAAATACTAAATTAAATTGGTACAATTATGATACTTTTTATACACACCATCAAAAATATTGGGATATTGATTTTGATCGTGAACTAGAAGGAAATATTCTGAGAAAGAGAACTTAAGATTAAATCCTCTAGACAAACGTCGCATTGGATGGACATTCAGCAGCCAAGATTTAAGTATTTATTTTTTGACCTAATGTTGGTGGCCAAAACTAGACGATTTTGCCCCGTTAGAAATTTTTTGTAAAGATTTCTGAATTCCAAGATCGAAAGTCGCTTTGAACTTTATCCTTTGTATTCCATAAAGTTTCACAGAAAACTTTAAAGGTAGAAATAGAATTTATGCTAAATTCATAAAATAATCATCTTTTTCGTGGAATAAGCTTTTTTTACATAAAACAATCTAGTTGATGTTTTTACACTAATTTCATTTATTTATATAATTCTTTTTTTATTCTTGCTCTCCTTATCAAATAAGTATGCTACATAAACTATATTTAAAAAAAATGAATACCCCACACAACAATGAAAGGAAATACACGCTTATGTTGGTGTTTGTAACGTCAAAAAATAAAGATTGCAGATCCACATATTTGTATACCAATCAAAGTCAAGGCATTTTATAAAGTTTGTTACATAAGCTTGTTTTATTTGATCCAAGACGCATCCTATTACAATAAGAAGAAATCAATCCAACTTAGTTAATTTTCCGGAATAAGTTAAGTTAGGTTAGGTTCGGTCAGGTTGGGTTGGGTTGGGTTAGGTTAGATTAGATTAGGTTAGGTTAGGTTAGGTTAGGCTAGGTTAGGTTAGGTTAGGTTAGGTTATGTTGGGTTAGGTTAGGTTATATCTTTATGTTGGTGTTTGTAACGTCAAAAAATAAAGATTGCAGATCCCCATTTTTGTATACCAATCAAAGTCAAAGCATTTTATAAAATTTGTTACATAACTTGTTATTTGACCTAAGACGCATCCTATTACAATTAGAGGAAATCAATCCAACTTAGTTAATTTTCCGGAATAAGTTAGGTTAGGTCAGGTCAGGTTAGGTTAGGTTAGGTTAGGTTAGGTTGGGTTGGGTTAGGTTAGATTAAGTTAGGTAAGGTTAGGACAGGTTAGTTTAGGTTAGGTTTGGTTAGGTTAATTAGGTTAGGTTAGGTTCGGTCGGGTTAGGTTGGGTTGGGTTAGGTTAGATTAGGTAAGGCTATGTTAGGTTAGGTTAGGATAGATTAGGTTAGGTTAGGTTAGGTTAGGTTAGGTTAGGTTAGGTTAGGTTAGGTTATGTTATGTTATTTTAGGTTAGGTTGAAAGGCTAGTCACACCCTTACCCAGAGACCAATATGATCCATTGTGACGCCTTAGTTAGTGATAAAATACTAGTAAGAAAAGAATAGGAGAAATAAAGAGTTCAATCACAAGAATAGAGAAAGTAATGGAAGATAAAAATCGGACAAAACAAGCAGTAGCTACCCTACTACACAGAAAAGCAACCAATCGGGCTACCTTATTAATGGCAACTATTTTATTACTTAGATGGCATATTTTTCTACAAAATAAGGTATGGTCCATCATTCCCGGTCCTCCAGTTGGTTCACAATGGTCAAAAACCCTCAGAGAATCATACAACATAAAAATGCATTCAGAAAATGACTTAAAATGCTTTAAAAAAGCAACCAATCGGCCGATTTTATTAATGAAAAATACTTTATTACTTAGATGGCATCTTTATCTACAAAATAAGGTATGGTCCATCATTCCCGATCCTCAAGTACCCTACATGCACCCAGTTCTCAGTCTTCTGCTGCGCAGCCAGTTCTTTCCCATTAAAAATCCCGTCAGGTTCTCGAGCCCACAGCCCGAAACATCTCCCAATTCATGCAAGAATCTGCTACCTAGCCATCTTAGTATGCTGTTCTCTAGCCTGGGACAGTGGCCCACACTCTGGGTCCTCACACAATAACTCATAATCAACTACAAAATCTTAATACACCAACCTGTAGGGTATCATATGGTCAGGCATTGAATGACTTAACTTTCTTACAAGTTCCTAATAAAATATACAAATGCTTTTGTTGTTTATTAACAAAAAACAAAAACAACAATAATATGAAGAAGAAAAAAGTAAAATATATGTTATAAAAAATTAAACTCTATTTCGCCATTTTTAATTTCCTTCTCCTTCGTGAGTGTTTGTCGTAAACACACGCCAAAGGACAATAACTAACTAAGAATAACAGCGTATGTAAAATATATATGGACAAGGAGCACAGCAGCCAGAAATAGTCTGAAACATCATCAGGCTTAAAACAGCAATAGCACAGACTTTTATATTACATACAAACATACATATGTACATATATGAATATGTATCTCGCTAAAAAAAATTTAAAAAAAACTATAACTCTGCTTACATTTTGCTATAAAATAGCAAAAAGCTAATAAAACAAAACTGTGGAAATGTAATAAAAAATTAAAAAGAAATAAAAACGAATTAAAATCTAACGAGAGTTTTTTTGTATAACAATAACTTTGTCCAAAAAGGACATGTTCTTTTATTGTATTCGTATGTCTAGTTTTTCTTTATGTATTTTTTTCCACCATAGATGTTGGTGCTGTTTGATTTTTTTTTTTTTTTTTTCACTGAGCCAAAAATAACTAGAAGAAAAAAATCAGAGTAATAATATTAAGAGTAGGGACCCTCTAGAACGTGTCCTGTAATGGTTTTTAGTGAAATTGCCTTTTTGCAACTCTTATAGCTATTTTTTTTTAAGTATTTACGCGTTAAATGGCGGATATTTTTTTTTTAGTACTTAAGCAAATATATTTTGTATACAAAGACAATTAAACAAATCTAAGGATTTTATTTTTTATACAGGCTTTTTTTATTTTTCTTAATATTTAAATAAATATATATTAACAAAATTAAAACATATTTTTGGAGTTCTAACCAACAGTTGAAAGTATGTGAAAATTGAGAAGGGGCTTTAAAAGAGTCAAATAAGAAAATATCTAAAGAGGACCTTTAATATTAACTTCTAAGTAATAATTGTGTTAAAATCAGCGATTTAATTAAAACTCTTACACATACATATCTATATATTACACATTAAAAAAAATCATTGCCGCAAAAAAAGCTTAAGCAACAAAGACAAAAATTTACAGGAGAAGGTTTTTTTATTTTTTTTTTTTTTCATAAAAATTTTGTATGAAGTTTGTCGCTTTATATAAAACTACCATATACCCTCTACTTCGTTAGCGTCTCCTTTTTCTTCGTGGACATATTTTTATGCCAAAGTTTATTTTTCTAGGTTTAAACTTGTTAAAATTCTTACATTTAACCCGCTACTTTAGTAGAACCAAAAAGCTAAAGAAAAATATCAAATTTCCCATATTTCCTTTTTTGGGTTTTTTCCCCCATTAAAGTATCAAAAACTTCAGTATTGTAGTAGCAGCCCAAAAATAGTTACGATTTTCACCCCTTAAATGTTCGAATTTCGAAAAAGTACCCAATTCGTATGCGCACTTTTTTGATAAGTTTCGATTGTGGTATTAACTTTATTTCTATGTTTATTGGTTCAAAAGAGATTCAGATTTTACCCGTTTACTCCCTAATAGGGCCGAATTTCAAAAAAGAACCAGACACCTGTCCGCTTTTTTTTCTAAAGAACAACGATAAGTATAACATTTATTTTGCATCTCTTTTAGTTCTATTAATAAATAATAATAATAATAATAACATAATCTCTTCACGTTTTGGAGATATAAGGTTACCGAATTTCCCCGTTTTTACCTTTTTTATCCCCTAAACATTCTAGTCCAAATTTCAAATGTCTAGGGTCAGCGGTTTGGGCTGGCCGATGATGAATGAGTCAGTCAGTCAGTCACTCACGCAACTCTTTTATATATATAGATTGTTTTTGCTATAAAATCGTTACGGTTCCTTATGTGACCATGATATTTTAGGAGATGATGCAAGTGTTGCCAATAAAGACATATGTATATTTAAAAAACGAAAATTAAAATAATATCGCTTAAGCTTTTTTTGCGGTAATGACTCGATTTGAAATCATTTAAAAAAATATATCGTTACTTTAATATAGAAAAGCCCTAACTTACATTTTTCTTACTTTACAGGAGAAGGAAAAGACTTAATAAAAATTGTAGTATCGTAGCTGCGATTTTTTTAAACGCAGTTTTTTATTAAATTGTTTAGAGAGTTTAATAAAAAACTTCGTTTAAAAAAAATCGCGACTACAAGACTATAATTTTTATTAAGTTTTTTCCTTCTCCTGTAAAGTAAGGAAAATGTTAGTAAGGCTTTTCTATATTAAAGTAACGATATGTATATTGAATAATTAAAACGTTAGAGTGCTATATTGAGATGTACCAAATTTTTGATACCCTCCGCCGACAGTTAGAATACTTCGTGAGTTGGTTTTATGGTAAATTATGGACCGATCTTCACAACTTTTGAAAGTGTGATTTTTAGTCATATAAAACTGTGACAAACCAAAACTTATTACAATAGCGTTATGCGTTACGGTTTTACGCGTACTAACGTTTTTTCCGAATTGCCTGTTTAAGTTAAACAACAACAAAAAAACTCAAATTTGTTTTTGTTTTCAATATTAATTTCTAAACGAAAATGTTTATTTGATGTGCAGCTTCCACAATCAGGGTTACCGTTGGAAATTGGGTCACAAGAAGTGGATTTTCCAGAAAAAGGGGTCAAAAAAAGGGTATATCAAAAAAAAATGGTCAAGTTTTTTAAAAGCTGAATTTTCCATTTTAATAAATAAAATAAGACCAAGTTTTTTATAAACAAACAAAAAATAATTATTTCTGGTAGGCATTGCTTAAAAAACTTAATTTTTTATGGAATGCCCTTTCCTGTTTTTATCACCTGACAAAAAGTTTGTTCTTCATTATTATAACTAATTTTTTTAATACTTTTTATGTTATGTTCCGACATTTTCTTTTTTTTACCGATTTCGAATAAATTTTAAAGTTTGTTTCCAATTTTGCAATCGTTCGCGAATTTAAGCCCTGTTCGCGTGCGATTGAAGCGATTTTTTCCTGTAAGCTTTTTGATTCTTTAAAGGTTTTAAGAATTTTAATAAATATTAGACCTTGCTAGACCGAAGTCACCTAGTTTAAAGTGGTCTAAAAGTTCAATGTATTATGCCATTATTGCATAAAACTTGCTATTCTTTAAGAAAGCAAAACATTTTTAAAAAACGAACACCTACAGGTACATATGTGATGAAAATCGATTTTAAAAACGAAACGATTTGAAACCGAAAATATCGTTTTCAGAATCTTTTAAAATGGATTTTATTTATCCTATTGAAAGAACATAGTGAAAATGGGCAACTACATAATAAGTATCATGAAGGATAATATCTAGGGAAGAAGAAAAAGAATAAAATAAATACATATTCCTTTTATTTTTAGCCTTTATACTTTTAAATTTTATATTATATATGTACGTTAACTGAATTGTATTCTGAACGAAAATTTAAGGATATAATTCAGAAATGGATTTTAAAATCTCTCGAATTTCATCACACCTTTTTAAAACGTTCGTTTTGAAATTGATCGATTTTCATCACATACCTGCTAATTGCATTTTTAAAATAAAATGTCACATTTTTTTTAAGAAACCACCATAAGTTATTTAATAAATAAAAAATCGCAAATATGTATATGTATGTATGTATATGTAATGTTTACTATTAGGGAAATTGTACTTTAATTAGTACTTTTCTATCGAAAATCGAATTAAGAAGTCGTACAAAATCTTCTAACACAAACTTTTTACGAATACTTACTACTTTTCAGGAATGTGCATTCTTTATTTTGGTATTAAATCTTCACTTGAAGTCCATTCCTCCATCCCCACTTATTTTGAAAGCATTTGTTTAGCACTAATGCGCCCCCATACACTTTTCAATTCAATTGTCAATTGGGTCTTTCAACTGAATTGATGCTTGGCCACACACTTCATCAACTGAGTTGAAAGACTTCAAATAATTTTTAAAATTTAATGTTATAAAAGACAGTTTTTGAAATACTTTCCTTTTTTTGCAAAAGAAAACTACAAACATTAATTTTGACAGCTTATCAATAGACTCGAGCACACACAGTACAATCGAATTGAAAGACTTATGCCCGTAATTTCTACAAATAGGTATCTAGCTGTGTATAGGTATCTATGGTTTTCATAAGTTTAAAACGTATTTCTAACCTACGGGTTAAAGTGTAATGTATTTTACACCATCGATTTTCGATAGTTAATTCACGTATGCAAAATTAACGTTGAAATTACCACAATAGTGTTACCGGATAGGTTAAGGTAACTGTTAGGTACGAACACGACTAGATATCTATTTGTAGAAATTACGGGCATTAGTAGTCAACTTGAAAAAATCAAAATCTTTTGTTTTTCTTCAACCAACTCGACAACCGTCAAACTAATCAATTGACAAAGCCATACACGCTTTGATTTGGAGAACAACCGACCACAGAGTATACAGAGGCGTCACGAGACAGAAAATATTGTGTTTTTTCTGTCTTTTTCTTCGAAAGTTGCCCTTTTTGCGTTTTTTGTTTTGATTATGCAATTTATGTAGATAGTAGTGGCCTGTTTTTACGCATTGTCACTTCACTAACAAAAAACGTTTTCTTTCTCTTTCTTCGAAAGCTGCCCTCGCAAATGATTTAGGTATTTTTCATACGTCACTTTTTTCATCTCTGTATACTTTGTGCAACCGACTCAGTTGACAACTGAATGGAATCGTGTATGGCACAAAGTATACAGAGATGAAAAAAGTGACGTATGAAAAATTCCTAAATCATTTGCGAGGGTAGCTTTCGAAGAAAGAGAAAGAAAACTTTTTTTGTTAGTGAAGTGACAATGCGTAAAAACAGGCCGCTACTATCTACACAAATTGTATAATCAAAACAAAAAACGCAAAAAGGGCAGCCTTCGAAGAAAAAGACATAAAAAAAACACAATATTTTCTGTCTCGTGACGCCTCTGTATACTCTGTGGTGTATGGGCTGATTAACGTTCAGCAGTGTTGACAAAAAAAACAAAATGTGAGTGCTATTTCCAAAAAGGGTCAAAAAGTGGCACAAAATAGGTGAAAATTATACAAGAGGATAATTTAAAAAAAGGGTCATAAAAGGTATCAAGACCGACGATAAGGGTCAAATTGATACTTTAGTATCACAACGGTAACGCTGTCCACAATACAAGTTCAATCGTGCAGAAAAATGTATATGAAAATCATGTAGTGTTTTGAGTGAATCTTAGTAAATATTTTTTTTTTTTTTTTATTATTATTCACATTTATCCAGGTGGATCCGATTTGGGACCCATGAGCAATCAAGGAACCGACCAAAACAAAATTATGCTATGAACTATAGATAAACGATCATCACGCTATGCCCTCGGGGGTCGAGCACTTTTCGTGAATTTCACACACACACACAATATATGTATTAGAGCTATGGTCAAATATAGAGCAATCGTAAAAAAAAATTTGTTTGGCTTTTGTTGCAAAAAAATATTTTTAAACCAATTTTTAATAGGCTTCGCCTTGTGCCAATTAAGATGTACTAAATTAAAAAAAAGTTTTCTTCAAAATGGCGACCAGGGGCCAAATAACGGCATTTGATATCGATCGAAATTACAATACAATTCAAATGGAAATTTCGATCGATATGGAATGCCGTAATTCGCTCGCTCTACTTTGCGCACAAGGTTTACATAGACAGACAACCAGCTGGACGGACGGACATCGTTAGATGGACTCAGAAAGTGATTCTAAGTCGATCGGTATACTAACAGGTACATCTAGGGCCTATATTTTTTACTGTTACTCTCATCATCACAAACGCATAATACCATCTCTACTATTGTGGTGTGGGATTACTTAAATATGTATGTATGTATGTATGTATGTAACAATCGGCTCATTTTGCCATAAATTACAAACGTCCATTTATTTTCTTTAAAAACTAAACCAAAAACTCCAGTTCTTATTTTGTTGAGGCACTAATGAATGGTGTAAAATTAATCTCCTTTCAGGGTTTAACTGCTTCTTTTCATCTCAAGTGACCAAAACGATAATCATTTCAATTTAGTTAGACACTCAAAAAAAATCATGTATTTTTTGCCTAAAAGTCTTACAAAAAAGAATGAAATAAAAACATCAAACAAACATACATATGTATGTACATAAATACAACACAGATAGTAAAAAATGGCCAAAATTAAAAAAAATCTGCATGATTATCAGCAGACTCCAATACCAACCAACAAAAACAAATGAACACAAATACTCTCTCCACAAACAAATACAAATACAAACAGGACACAAGAAACTAAAGCAAATTTTTACTTCCAGTTTTGCAGAAATATTATTTTGTACGCGCTTTAGACAAAGTCAATGGTTTTACAAAACACACAAAATTATTCCTTTTCTTTTAGTGTTATTTTTTAAAAAGTAAAATTTTTAACTCCCCCTGGCACAAACCGAACATGGCAACCAAAAGCCAATTTATCAAAATGACCAAAAGAAATTCCCAAAAAAAAAATCGCGTTTTATAATACATAATTGGAAAGAGTTCGAATAAAGACTAAAAATGGGAATATGGTCACTTTGTGTATGAACATATACATATAAGCGGTTTATGTGGATGTGTGCTGGAAACACAAGCAATTGCAAATATCGTCTAATGGCCAGTTTCAGTTGTTACCCTGTTTGTTATTACCGACTAAAGCCTGAGTTTTTTTATGCCCACACCACAATAGTGGCGAAGGTTATGTTTATGTTTGTAACACCTTAACATAATAGTCCTAGACCTTACTTTTGGTATACCGGTCGATTTAGAATTACTTCCGTCCGTCCATCCAGCCAGTCATCCAAGTAAACCTTGTGCGCAAAGTACAATTCGCAATTTGGACATAATTTAATGAAATTTCAGCATAAGTTCTAACTGTCACAAGCAGGGCTGCTAGATACTTTTTTTCCTTGTCCCCAAAAAATTAAAAAAATATCCCCAAAAATCCCCAAATTAAGAAAAAAAACCTTAATAAGTAAATATTTTTCTGTTTGTTTTTTTTCTGACCAAATTTAAAATTTTTTTTTAAAAAAAGTAAAAATAGTAAGAAAAATTTTAATTAGAAATCCCCAAATAAAAATTTTTTGTAAAAAAAATTATTTTATTTTGTTTGTACCCTGAAGGAAAAACAACATAAATTTATAAAGTACCTTTAACACTACCTTTTAAATAAAATGATAATCTTAATAAGGACCTTTTACACCGTATAAGTTGTTGATAAGAGTAAGATAAAAGTTTTGCTACTTTTTTTCATATTTTTAATACGAGACAAAGAAAAATAAGCATAAATAATAAAAGGGAAAATATATTAAAAGAGTGTAAAATCCCCAAAAAATCCCCGAATTTTTTTTTTAAATCCCCAAAATAATCCCCAATCCCCAAATGACTTTCTTTGTCCTTTTTGCTCGCATAAAATCCCCAACTTTGGGGATAAATCCCCAAGTCTGACAGCCCTGGTCACAAGGAGCCTATTGAAAATGCTGAAAATTGGTCCATAATTTTACATAGCCCACATAAAAAATCATGATAAATTTGTGGCTTCTATTTTTCTAATTGCAAAATACTATACCAAGATAATTATGTATGTATGTAGGTAGAAACAGCAAATTGAAATTCAGATACATATTTCCCAAACTTTAATAGATAAACTATACATGTCGCTTACTTGTTTGAAGAGCTCGACTAGAAGATTTCATTGATACAATTTAAAAAATCGGGCTAGCATTAAGAATTCCGGATCGTTTTTAATTTATTCAATACTCGAGGTGCTCTACTTTGAGAATATGTTATGCCCCTCCTGATATGTTAAGAGACCCCAAATCTAAAACTTAAACTCGAACACAAGTCCTGAAATCTTATACCAATCGGTCTAACCGTTTACAAAATAGAGTAACTTCGGGTATTGCGGTAAGACTTCTTTCCTTCTTCGCATATCTTGTTGTTTAAAAAAAAAATATTCCATTTAAAATTATTTCTCAGCCTTCAAGGCTATTGATGGAATAAGTTCCACAATACCCGCCTTTAGTTATTTCACATTAGCCGATTGTCACATTTTTTAAAACAAATCTTATAAATATTACAAAACTTATTAAATTTCCCTGCTAACTAATTAAAAGTATTATGTAAAAAACACAAATAATATGTCAGTATTTGCAGCAAAATAACGGGTTGAATATGCACAAAAAAATACATAATTGTTTAAATTTGTTTCCAAAATTTCCTAATGTGCAACGGTTGGTAACTTGTTCGGGGTTTTTTTATGCCCTTCACCGAAGTTTAGTTTATCATTCCGGTTGTAATTTCTACAATATTGATCTTAGACCCTACAAAGTATTCTGGGTCCTTATATG
Source organism: Pollenia angustigena (assembly GCA_930367215.1). Taxonomy (NCBI): domain Eukaryota; kingdom Metazoa; phylum Arthropoda; class Insecta; order Diptera; family Polleniidae; genus Pollenia; species Pollenia angustigena. The sequence continues at coordinate 14,394,268 of OV884060.1, forward strand.
AAGCGAAGTTAATTCCGTCTATCCGTGTGTATGTATATTGAAATGGGTTTTCCGAAGACCCTATAAATGCTGGGGACTAGATTGTTATATACATACTAGCATTTAACCCGCTACTTCGTTAGCGTCTCATTTTTCTTCGTGGACATATCTGTATGCCAAAGTTTGTTTTTCTAGGTTTTAACTTGCTTAAATTCCGGAAATTCGAAAAGTACCAGTTAATATACAAAAAAGTACTAAAAAGTTCCCTCATAGATTCGTATCCACTCAGGACATTGCATGTTGAATTTTATGTTTTTTTAACGATAATCAAAAACATACCAGTTGTACAAACAAAAAGCTGAAGAAAGATATTAAGTTTCCCGTATTTCCCATTTTGGTATTATTTTTCCCCCCATTTAAGTATAAAAAATTGCAGTATTGCAGTGGAAGAAAAATGTTTTTTAAAAAAAGTTAAGATTTTCACCCTTTAAACGTTCGAATTTCGAAAAAGTACCAACTTCATATTCGTATTTTTTTGATAAGTTTTGAATGAGGTATAAACTTTATTTCTAGGTTTATTGGTTCAAAAGATAGATGGGGTGACAAAAAAGTACAAAAATTCAGGGTTTATCCGTTTTCTCCCTAAAAGAGACGAATTTTAAAAAAGTACCAAACACCTGTGCGGTTATTTTTCTAAAGAACAACGATAAGTATTCACCCCTATTCTGCGTTTCGATTCGGATCGAAATTTTCTCCGTATTTGGCAGCTTTGGTATTTTGTGCCCATGTTCTGTAAGTCCCGCGTTGAGAAACTTTTCGATTGAAATGTGAGAAAAGAAACAAAAATACCATAAATTGAAACAAACATGTTTTTCTCACTTTACTGTTACTGTAACAAAACATGGGCACAGAATACCAAAGTTGCCAAAAACGGAGAAAATTTCGATCCTAATCGAAACGCAGTTTTTTTGTATCTCTTTTAGTTTTGGAGATATAAGGTTATCGAATTTACCTGTTTTACCCTTTTTTACCCCCTAAACATTCGAATTTCCAAAAATCCCGTCTTAATGGACCGATTTGGGGAGAGACCCACCGAATTTCAAGTTTTTAGCTTCAGGCGTTAAGGCTGTGCGATGATGAATCAGTCAGTGACGCTAGAATTTTATATATGTATATAGATTTATGTACATAATGACTGGGATATAATCCCTTGTTGTTTATTTATTTTTCTGTATACGTATTTAGGAAACGGCAAGAGCCAAATTTTCCGAATAAGGTACAATCATCTCGGTTATCATCCATACAGAACCACTCTTGAAAATTTGGAGTAGTGGGCGTGGCACTTCTCATAGAAAGGCATTATAAATTTGTGTATATCTGGAGAACAGAAAGAGCCAAATTTTCCAAAATACGTTCAAACATCTCAGTTATCAAAACACAACATGCAACATAATGAGGGATTGGAGAAGCGGGCGAGGCCCAAAATATTTTTTATATCTAAAGAACGGTTTCCAAATTTGGTTCAAATGACTTTGCATGATTTCTGGCAAAAAGTGGGATTGGAGAAGTGGACGTGGCACAAAATATATTTCTTTATATCTGGAGAACGGTAAGAGAAAATTGTCCAATTTTGGTACACATAGCTGAGTTGTCAATACACAAAATCCGCCAAAAAGTGGGTGTTATTGAATAAGTGGGCATGACACGTCCCATACAAATACACAATAGATCAGTAACAGTAAAAGTAAAATATTAAGTACAAATAGCTTCTATACCAATCTATGTATATCAGGGACCGAAAATAACAGTTATTTTGAAATTTTTAAACAAACAAAAAATAAAGAAGTAAATGTCGGAAAACTGATTCAAGTATACCATATTGATCCTTATGAACTTTTCTATGATAAAATTTTTGGTTTTTATTTTTTCTCATTTTAAGTTGTTTTGGATTTTTATTTTTTCGAATAAAAAAAACAGTGAGTTTTATTTTTTTATTTATTTTTTTTTTTTTGAAAATTGAATCACTAACGTTTTCTATGTTTATAATCGTATTAAAAAAATATATATTATTGCAATCAGGCGTGTTCTGACAATCGCAAAACGCTTAACATTGGCGATTCTGACTTAAAATCCCATAAAACGTCTTCTGTAAATCACAATAGCAAGAAGTTTGGCGACTTCAAATTGCAAAAGTGGCGTAGTAAGAAACTATGCCAGATCGCAAGCTAAACGCACGAGATTCAGAACACCGTAAAATAAATCTGGCGTTTTGCGACTTCAAATCGTGCGATTGTCAGAACATGGCCGAATATCTCTTGTATTGTGTGAAAAAAGCCAGCAAAGTAGGCCGACGTCTTCCAGATATCTGCAAGAAACGTCGAGTTCATACAAACATGTTTTATATATTTTTTATATCATATATCAAACCGCTTGTGTGGTTAATTTGGCTCTGAACAAGTTAAACAAATTCGTAAATTTTAGTAGTCTTCGAAACAATGAGAAAATAACGTTGAAAATGTGTCAAAATATTTAAAGTAATTAGTTTAATTTTGACTTGAAAGGCACAAAATAGATTTCCACAGGGCCATCAAACATTCGAAAGTGCCACAAATGGCAGAATTGTGCCAAATTATGCATCACTAGGCTAAGTTTTTGATTTCAATTATTTGATTAAAATTCTAAGATTCATTAAAAAATTAAAGATATTACTATGGGCTATTGAAATAAAATTTATGCTTCGATAAATACGATACAAATGTTTTTGAAATTTAACGGAAAGTTAACCAAATAAAATAAATTATATCGCCCATTTACTTCAATAGTGACAACATTTCGAGATTAGCGGGTTTGAACTTTTTACATTGCTCTTACCACTTCGAAAAAATAACGATACATTAGCTTCAAACGGCGAAAGTATAAAAGATATTAAGATGAGTTTTATACACAATATAAAGAAAAACATAGCGAACAATTCTGCATCACAAACTCCAGTTATTTAAGTGATATCACTATTGAAGTAAATAAGCGATATGTTCTCTTATTTAAAATACTTCTTATTATAATTTGACTTTATTAAAACATAATTATTGTTCTACAAAAATATAGAAAGAGACATATTATAGCTTATAGGATTTCTAAATGATTAGTAGAAGCCTCTTTTTAAATTACTAAACAACTTGAGCCTGGGAGTCCGGTGATGTCTGTAAGCTTTGTTGATATTTTTCAACGGCTGCCAATAAAGCTAATGGCACATCCATAGTTTGGTCATCAATTAATACAATATCGAATGCATTCATATATTTTTCTAAATTTTGTTTAGGCTGAAATATAAAAATATTTTAAATACTAATGTTTTTTGTAATAAGGAAATCGCCAGTTACTTACATGATCAAACAAAAAACCTATTTTTAAAATATGTGATGAGGCCGGCACTCCATTTGCCATATCAGCATCTCCAATGGAATCTCCCATTACAATTATATGATCTCGATTTTGTACTAAATCATAATACTCTGTACCCTCCAATGCCGTTTCATTTTTATTAAAAGTATGTATCATGGGCTCTTGAAACCCATTTAATAGACCATCTTTGTATTGCAAAAAGTTGGAGACAACTTTAACATTTGAGTACATGACATTAGCCTGTTCCAGTACTGATACCACAGAATTGCCTAAACCAGCTGAAAATACCAAAACGGGTATATCCAAACGATTAAGTGTTTCGAAGAGAGTTTGGGTGCGATCACGAAGATCATCCTTATATTTGCCTGCAATACCATCGATTTCACTTTGACCTAAAGGAAAACCACTGAAGTAAACAGGTAAAATAATGAAAATAAAATGTCAGAGTAATTTTAGAAATCTTTATATATCGAGCCTTTATAGCAAAAATGATGTAACCAACAAAAATAAAATTTTACAGGAGAAGGTTTTCAAGTCTAGGGTTTCGTTTGAAATTGCTTTTGGGCGATTCTATTCTGACGGGTGCAACATTTAGACGCTTTAAACGTCTTTTACTAATAGAAAGAAACACATTTGCAATTAAGTTATTTCTAGAAGGGGTAACATTTTTTTATATACTATTGTTATCTATTTACAAGAATTTATATGAAGCGATCAAATAGCCACGAGTGAGCTTTAAAGTGCATGACGGGTGCAACCAGATCGGCCCACTTTCATAAGATCATACCACAAAAACACAAAACTCTGGGTGCGTTCGTAAATGCATCACTGCGCTGCGTCAGTGATTTCAAATGGTAATATATTTATCACTAAAGTAAATTTGGACCAAAAAATTGTGAAATACTTCACAAAATTAATAGTCGCACAATAAAAAAAATTAAAATTATTCTTTTATCGCCATTAAAAAAAGTTTGCTTTTCTGATGCAGCGCAGCGATGCATTTACGAACGCACCCTCTGTTAATTTTTAAACTTTTATTGTATTATTCTTTTTTGTTGTGAAAGATGAGATATCAGACGATGATTATCAAATCAAACATCGTAGAGAAATATAATCCAAGAATAAGAAATTTGCTCTTTAAGCCATGACGGGTGCAACATGCAATGCATTTTCTGTTCGCGCCAAATCTATGAATCTTAATGATTCGAAGTGCACAACAAATTTATATTTAAGCTTACGTCTAAAAAAATTATATTATTATAAAATATAGATATTTTACTTTAAATTGGCATCAAAAAAGTATCAAATAGTGTGATTTGAAAATTGATGTTCAAAGTTGTCTAGAATAGAATCGCCCTTTTGCTCTTATTTCGTAACGGTACTTCCCAGAGATATGAGATTTTTAGAGATGATGCAAATGATCAAAAATTATCGATTTTCATCAAAAAACAAAAATCTAAAATGTTGTTGGTTACATCATATTAGGGCTCGATATATATATATATATATATATATATATATATATATATATATATATATATATATATATATATATATATATATATATTTGACACATTAAATTTACCGCCGTTGTTGAACAAGTGCGATATGTTTTTAGCAATTGGAGTTCATTCACAATAATTGAAATACAGTCAGCAAAAAAAAAACTTGTACACTTGTTAAATTAAAATAAAAGAAAACACAGAGATTAAAGTAAAACCATATTATAACTTTTATTTCACATTTATTAAATTTTAAGATCTAAATTTTAATTTAAATAAAACTTCTTCTTCATTTTTTATATTTTAACGTTAAACAAAACAACAAAAACATAAATATGCTAAAACTCATAAACAAAAAAAAAGTTGTACAGGACAAAAAACTTAACATAACTTTAAAAAAGATTAAAATATTTAGGTTTTCAGTATGTTGTATGGGGTCCTTTATCTTCTTTAACAGATAGAAGTCTTCTTGGCATCGAATGGACTAGATTTTTTGTAACTTCTTGGGGGATAGAACTCCAGATATCTTTGAGAGCGTTTTTTAAGGATTCTTTGCCGGATATGTTGTAATCTCTAAATTTTGTTTTTATGTGAGCCCACAAATGCTCAATCGGATTTAAATTCGAGCTCTGGGGAGGATGAGGCAAAACTTTTTTTGTGTTATAAAGCAACCATTCCCTTACGATAACGGCCGAATGCTTTGGATCATTATCTTGCATAAAAACAAAATCATTCCCTAAACCCATTTTTTGGGCGGATTGTGGCAAATTATTTTTCAGGATATTTAAATAATCTATTTTATTCATGAGTCCCTCGATAAACACAAGGTTACCTACTCCATTAGCACTCATCCACCCTCAAACCAAAACATTGCCGACACCGTGCTTAACAGTATGAAAAATATTTAGTGGATTAAGGAAGGGGAAGCACTTAATCCACGAATCCAAGTGCAGGCAGATATTCGTCCATCACTTCCAAATACATATTTGGAAGTGATGGACGTAAATCTGTCTGGATAAAGTAAGGGGAAGTACTTAATCCACGAAATATTTTTCATACTGTTAAGCACGGTGTCGGCAATGTTTTGGTTTGAGGGTGGATGAGTGCTAATGGAGTAGGTAACCTTGTGTTTATCGAGGGACTCATGAATAAAATAGATTATTTAAATATCCTGAAAAATAATTTGCCACAATCCGCCCAAAAAATGGGTTTAGGGAATGATTTTGTTTTCATGCAAAATAATGATCCAAAGCGGCCGTTATCGTAAGGGAATGGTTGCTTTATAACACAAAAAAAGTTTTGCCTCATCCTCCCCAGAGCTCGAATTTAAATCCGATTGAGCATTTGTGGGCTCACATAAAAACAAAATTTAGAGATTACCACATATCCGGCAAAGAATCCTTTAAAAACGCTCTCAAAGATATCTGGAGTTCTATCCCCCAAGAAGTTACAAACAATCTAGTCCATTCGATGCCAAGAAGACTTCTATCTGTTAAAGAAGATAAAGGACCCCATACAACATACTGAAAACCTAAATATTTTAACCTTTTTTAAAGTTATGTTAAGTTTTTTGTCCTGTACAACTTTTTGTTTGTTTATGAGTTTTAGCATATTTATGTTTTTGTTGTTTTGTTTAACGTTAAAATATAAAAAATGAAGAAGAAGTTTTATTTAAATTAAAATTTAGATCTTAAAATTTAATAAATGTGAAATAAAAGTTATAATATGGTTTTACTTTAATCTCTGTGTTTTCTTTTATTTTAATTTAACAAGTGTACAAGTTTTTTTTTGCTGACTGTATGTACATATGTAGAAAACTGCCCTTAATCCTCAAGATTTTTATTTTGGATATTAAAGCAATAAAATTTGCCCGAACTCGCCCTAACGTTTTTAAGCTTAATGTATATATCGAAAATATCGCATTTTTCTCCATTTAAAAAAAAAAACATTAAAAATATTTCCGAAACATTTACCAAAACAAAAGTTTTTTACGAAGTTATTAAAATACCTGAAGTTGGTGGTTCCTTTACATTTTTTTTATATTTAAAAGACTTAATAAAAAATACAAGCAATCGAAATATTTGAATTTTTATTTTTAATTACGGCCAATAGCCAATTAATAGCTGCGTTCGAGAACACAAAAGTTTTTACTATTTTTTACTGAACTTTACTGCATTTTACGAAATTGCGTTCGAGTACACAAAATACAGTAAATGAGAACACAAATTGAGAGCGTAAAGTGACATTTCTTATCTGAGTATGTACAAATTTTTACTGCAGAAATTTTTGCAGCAAAATTTAGTTAATCAAAAAAACATATGTTTCAAAAGGTAAACAAACAAAAGTAACAAATAAAAAGCATGCTAATTGTGAAAAAATTGTTAAATAAAAGAAAAGTTGAAATAAAACTTAAACCAAAAAGTGAATAACTATTAATAAAATAAACTTGTTTGCAAAGCATTTATTTAGCTAAATACAAACTTTTGACATTTTTTTTGTTATTTTATTTTATTTTTTATAGATGTAAAAGTGTGAAGTATTTGGGTACTTAAGTAATCAATAGCAAAAAAATTATTCATGTTCTTTTAAATAATTTAACCCGCTACAAATTAGTAAAATAAAACAAAAACAAATTTGTATTTTCCAAAAATGTTCGTGCTATGCAAAGTGTTTAATCGAGTATCGAAAAGAAAACGAGTTAAGTAGTCAAAAGTGTATACTTTTTTCAACACTTCAATTATTTGCCATCAGCTGTTGCCTTAATTTTACGAATTTTTACAAATTTTGCGTTAGCGTACTTTTTTGGACAACAGCTTTTTGTGAGAGCAAATTTTTTAGTTTACTAATTTTCTGCATTTTACTGTAAAAGTACTCAAAATCACCTAATGTAAGTTACTAGGGTATTCATTAGGTTAACCGTCAATCGGTTAAAATCCGATTAACTGATCGGTTAATTTCAAATTGGCTTTTTTCGATTAACGATCAAACCGGTTAATTTAAGTCGTTTAACCGATTAACCGTAGTAACAAAAATTTCAATATTTTGTAGTATTATAACATATTTTTTTTTGTTTTTAATTATTTGCTTCGTCTCATACATATATCTACAAAATGTATCTGTTTGGAAAACTTTTTTATACAAACAAAACATTTTAAAACATTTTCCGCTGACCGGTGACTGATATTACAATGTTTTTTTATCTTCATCATCGATCAGCAGGAAAGTGGCGAAAAATGGGTTAAATGTTTGATTGTCGACACCTTCTTTTTCATACATATCTTCTCATATCAGTCTTTTAACAGAATTAACCGAAACAATTAGAAGTGTTAAAAATTTTTAAAAACTCTAATGGCATAATGGAGTATTTTATATGTTTAGAGAATGGAGAAAATGGAAAAGGACTGAGAAATTAGATCCACGATAAGTAAAAGAATTTTATCCAAGTTTTGTCAAAACTTAAGAAAAGAATCGTTTTAATCATAAACATTTAAACCAAATTACTTTTCTAAAAGATTCTATTAAGCTGCAAATACGGAAAATAAAAAGTTGTTTCTCTTTCCGGTAAAATGTGCTGAAAGTGAGTTAGCAGGTTTGCATAAAAAGCCGACGATATGACTGTTGTGGGCTACCGCCTGTAATTTAGATTTCTACTCTACAGTTATGACGAAACAGTAAACACAGCATTAAAATTTTTTTTTTTTTTTTTTTATTTTAAACAATTGTAAAATATTATTTAGGATATTATGACGCTATGACTTGTGCATTAATTGAAAAAATGCATATGTATTAACATATTTATGAATTGTTTTTTTGTTTGCTCGTTTTTTAGTTCAACAATTGTTATGTTTGGCATGTTATTGTTTTTTTTTTTTTACTAATAAACTCCAAATAATAAACAATTAATGCATTTTTATATATTGAAATTACTCAATTTACAGAAAAAAAAAACTTGATTAATCGGTTAACCGATCAAAAACAAAATTAACCGATTAAACCAAAACCTCGGTTAATTAATCGAGCGATTAACCGATTAAAGTAAAGGGTCGATTAAATGAATACCCTATAAATTACTCAAAGCAGAAATTTCTGCAGTTGGTGATGTAGAATTTTATCTACTTTTCCCCAGTTCCATATATGTTCAGGAATTTTAGGATAGAGATTTTATAATTTTAGCACCGGGGTTTATATGGGACCTACGGTTAATTTTGGACCTACCAGGGCAACATTATATTATGACATAGTAGGTAGCTATCGTAAAAGTGACTATCGCCAATTTGTATGTTAATACCAACATTTATAAGGAAGTTATGGCATAAAAGGCCATTATCGGGAGTAGTATTTGTATGCGAACCATGGTCAAATATGGACTGATTCCAATAAAATTTTGTAGGATAATATTGATTGCAATAAAATAAGTTTGGAACAGATTCAATCTAAATACCAAAATAATAAGAAAGGTTGGCACAAAACCCCTATTCCGGAAAGAAGCTTGTATGGCGGCTATGTGAAATTATGAACCGACTCGCCCTGTTTTCAATAGTCTTGGTCCTTGTGCCAATTTGAGCCTATGTAAAAAATTCCATCAAATTGTCTACAAAATCGCTACGTGTACTTTGAGCACAAGGTTTACATTAACAACCAGCCAGCCACTATTGTGGTGTAGGCATAAAAACTAATTTAATGCATTCAATACTTACACTAACAATTCACCCGTCTTCGTCCACCAATCAATCATATGTTTTATTTTATCCTCTGTTAAAATATGAGGATCTACTTCGATTGGCCTATACATATGATACAATTTGTTTGACTCCTCGATGAATTGTTGCGGTAAAGATTTGCAAGCATTCAGGATACCAAAACTGCTTAAAACCGGTTTTCCATCAGAAGTACGCTGTTTCGTAATGGTAAAATCAAAATCTGAAACTAATTGCAAACGCTCCGTGCCACCTTTAAGAAATTCATTTAGAATCCGTTCTACCTTTGCGGGATCTTTTATTTTACAATGATCGTCACACAATTGTTTTATATCCTGCAGGCGAATGGTTATTCCGTTTTTGACATGATTATGGTTGTTAGTTTCCATTGAGAAGACGATTTTGCGATCGATAATTAGTCTTAAAATAGGTGGAACAGCAGCGAATGTGCTGCGTATTAGTTTAGACGAAATTTTGTTAAGATAAATTTCCAAATGTCAATTCGTAGTTCTATAATCGAAAAAATTTTTAAAATTAGACCTGACAGATGCAAAAATCATTAACCAGCAGACAGGTTCAAAGATTTGTTGCTATTTTTATAAAATGTTAGTATGTGCTTTTGTTTACCTCTTGTCCAAAAAAGGTTTTTGAGTTGGCTGCAAAAATTCGAGTTTGATGATTGCAACTAAATTTTTCGGCAATTTTATTTATTGTGAATTTATAACAGATTAATTTTCTGAACAAAGTTTATGCAACTTGAGAATTTAATATAACTAATTTATAACTTTTTATTCGTCAAAATATAGAATTATTTTTAAAAAGTAATTTTTTAGACTCTATAATTTTTATCAAACCAAAAACAAATACTTTTAGCAAAGCCGTTGGAAAAATTTTTCAACGGCTTCCAGACAGGGTTACCGCTCTTCGACTAAAATGCTAATTTGACCCTTTTTTGTCGGCCTACTACGGTTTGTAAGTCTTTTAGAGTCTTATTTTGAGACTTTTTTAATTTTGTGGCGACCTTTTAATTTTTTTTGATTTTTTTTCCTTTTTGCTAACAATACTTTAGATTACTGGGCTTAAGTCTAGTTTACCAACGCAGCTCCAAATAAAAAAAAAAGTAAGAAGAAAAAATAAAATGACAAAATTCTCGGAATCGCATAGTTTCAGAGTTATGGACCTTTGAAGTTTTCATATAAATTCGCGATTTCCCACTAAATTTTTGAACGTATATAGCCAATATTGGTATCATTTAAAAGCTTTTGAATAAATTTTTCTAGATATAAACATTTTATTTAAATATTATTAATCCATTAAGGATTAAGAAACCGGCTATGCGGAGAAGCTTTATTTAGCGAAGCCGGTGTTTGTTATACCATAGAGGAGAAAATCCTTGCACCCGGCCGAAGGCCGTCTATGCAGAGAAGCTTTATTTAGCGAAGCCGGTGTTTGTTATACCATAGAAGAGAAAATCCTTGTGCCCGGCTGAAGGCCGGCTATGCAGAGAAGCTTTATTTAGAGAAGCTGGGGTTTATTTGATTACATTTTTATTACCTAGTGCACTTCCGTAACATTTTGATATAAATTTTGTAAAAACAGATTAGGAGCTAAAGATTTAAAAAGTTTTAAATAAATTTTGCATTTCCAGAAAGATATGTTCAAATGCTTTCAAATAATACCAATATTGGCCATATACGTTCAGAAATGTAGAAGGAAATCGCAAGTTTATATGAAAACTTCCGAGGTCCATAACTCGGAAACTATGCGTTTCCGAGAATTTTGCCATTTAATTTTTTCTTCTTATTTTTCAATTTTCTTTCACCCTATGTACTTTTTTTTTTATTTAGAGCTGCGTTGGTAAACTAGACTTGTTCCGATTACTGTTAGCAAATGTCAAATCACTGTCCAATTTTACTGTCTGCAAAATTTGCTAGACAGCAGACAAGACAGTTGGAAAAGTGTGCATATTTAGTGAAAAGGCTTGCATGTATTGCTCCTGTCTTGCCAGTACTGGCAAATGTAAACGCCAGGATACGGGTGCTATGTTTTTCATAAAAAAGTAAAAATTAACAAAAAAAAAATAATAAATAAAAAAAACTTTAAATTAAGCGGTTTAAATTGGCTTAAAATCATATAAAAACGTTGTTTTATGAATAAAATCTTGTTGCCGGTTTATAAAATCTGATAGATGAATCGCACGCAATCGAGCTATTAAGGCCCACAGATGTCATTTTCGACAAATAAGAAGTTTAGGGAGTATTCCATATTAAAGAAAAAAATTCAAAATGTTGTAATATAAATAAGTTCTATAAATTTTGTTTGCTTATAAAATCTGATTTGGATAGCACGCACCTAAAGCGACCCATACACTTGCAATATTATTGTATATGATATTCGCTGTTTTATTTCAATTTTGTCCTATATTATGCAATAAGTCCCACAATGTGTTCAATTTAAATATTGCACAACTTTCATTCAATAATAAGGTGAATATAACCTATAGGAATAACACAAGCAGCATTGTCCAATGCTGCCAACGCATTTCACTTTCGTTTTGTTGGGCAATAAAAATCAAAAGTCGTTTTATTGTTGCCAATACATAGTGCCACTTTCGAATATCACATACACATCGGCGATTTTACTGTACAATTCGGAAAAGTGAAAATTATATAGCAAGTGTATGGGCCGCTTAATAATGCAATTTTTGGTAGGTTTGGTCTTTGCGGGAGATATGTAAGTCCCAATTTACACTAGGGACATTTCTTGCCGGACAGATGAAGTTTAAAGGAGGGGTCGAAAAGGTAGAGTGTGTAGTACATGACTATCTGTACTGGACAGTTTTTCATTTCTCTTTCTTACTTATCGTAGTTTACATAATTTGACTTCTAGTGTTTCATATGTAAACGCTTCAGGTAAGATTAAAAGAGAATTCAAAAAATGTCCGGAAAGAAATGTCCCTAGTGTAAATTAGGACTAATTAGAAATTGTGTTATTGAGAAGAAAAGTGAGTGAATCCAACTCAAAGATATGATAAAATTTCTTGAAAATTTTTTTAATTGTACCAAAAATTGATGAATTGTACCAGTGTACCAATAAAGTTTCGATTGCACCAAATTTGGTACAATTGCACCACAAATCCTATCAGTGGCCTACGTCACAGCTTTCATTTTTTGGAAATTTTGACAAAGAATATATGTAAAAGACTATCAAGAAAAACTTGATCGAGTAACTGCAATGTAATAGTAAGTTCTAACAAGACTATTTCTTGCAATGCGCTTGCTAAATTGAGGGTTACACGATCAAGTTTTGCCTATCAAGTTTTAATACACTCACACTTTTTTACCAAAACAATCATACTTTTAAAAATTGAAACGAACTTGCCTTTAAAATTCTCTCTGCAGTGAGTGTTTCAATTTACGTTCTTGAAAAGAGCTGATTTCAAGGTTAGTGAGAAAATTTTTTGTTTGCCTTTACTTGGTGGCCACACGATCAAGTTTTGCCTTTCAATTTGCAATACACTCTCAGTTTTTTACTAACACACCCACACTTTTTAAATTGACCACGAGATGGCTTTCAATTTCACCTTTCCATTTGTTTGGCAATTTACTTTCAATTTAAAAGCTGAGTACAAGTTTGTCTCTGTTGTTGTTGACATCTTGGAAGTAAATTGCTTACAAATTGAGTGCAGCCTACGTCATAGCTTTCAATTTATGTAAATTTTGACAAGCAGTATATGTAAAAGACTATCAAGAACAACTTGAACGTGTGGCCACAGGGTTATAAATTGTTTTCTTGATGACATCTTGAAAGTAAATTGCTCAAAAATTGAATGCAGCCTACGTCACAACTTTAAATTTTTGGAAATTTTGACAAACAGTATATGTAAAAGGCTATCAAGAAAATCTTTTTCGTGTGGCTGCACTGTAAATACCATGGTCCAATTAGTAGGTCTGCTTGAAACGCCTGCTGATTTTTTGCAGAGTTGTGTTTTATACGTGCAATTGTTTTTGTAACAATTGCTTTTGACATTTCCACCATTTCTTACACTAACAATTGCTTTTGTTCTTGACATCCTTATCATTTTTACACAAACAAAATGCGTGTTGTTTTTTCTGTTGTTGGATTGTTGTAGTTGCGCGCAGACCTACTAATTGGGCCATGGTAAATACAACCCTTTTTATAAATAAAAAAATTTCATCAGTTTGGCAGATGCAAAAAATCTAGACACAACAAGCAGTGCTGCCAACATCTGAAACGAAATTCAAACAAAAGAAATTTGAGCAGAATAACGAAAAAGCGCCATTTTAGTACAGATTTTCATTTACATTTAGAGGAAAATAAAAATAGAATAACAATTTAAATATTGTATTAAGAAATTAAACCAAATAACAAAGCGATTTCATATCGCTACTTAAAATCTATTAAGAAAAAGTAAAATCAATATGCCGCGTACAAAAGTGTCAAAAAGTTCCAAACGCAATCGTGAAACTACAAATCTGGAAGAAAAAGTGCGTGAATTTGAAAATTCTTTGGATTGCTTACAAAATGCGCTTGATGTTAAGCTTGGAAACTTTATGAACGCCTATGAGAATGAGGTGAAATTAATGTTGCAGCGTGCTCCAAGGGCTTTATTAAAAATGAAAATGGTCGATGTATTTTCTTTGGTATGTTTTTTATTATTGGCTTTATATCAGAGTATGCATTACATTTATTTATTTTATAAATGTTTTGCAGGATTTAAATGGTTTCAGTGACTGGGAGAGACAAAATGCAAAGTTGTTAAATACAACTTCACAAAATTCTACTCTAATGAAATCAGTTAGGGCTACAAATCCAAACGATGAGGGTAAGTAGCAAGTAGATGCACTATTTTAAATATGGGTTCGGTGAAAACTAACAATAAACTAACTGTGTTATTGATACAAATTTTATTGGTAATAGAATTGTTATAATTTATTATTTTGCGAAAAATAAGCGATGTGCTTCCCTTTAAAATTTAAAAAAAATTCGATTTTGCTAAAAATGGAAAGAAAATTAAATTTTCAAAAGAAAAAATATTCAGAAACAGTTTTGGAAAACTAAACGATATAAAATCGTTATCGTTTTCAGTATCTTAAAAAATTAATAATAATTTTTTGTCTATTCGTTTTAAATCTAATTTACGCTTGCTCTTTTCAAACGTGATATTGGAACGTTTGACACTTTTAACATCTATCAGTAAATACTTCCAATTTTTGCGTTTTTAACCTCTCGTTTCGCCTTTGGTTCAATTTAATAAGTATGTGTACACATTTTTTGCTTCGGTCAAAAATATAGACAGGCTTGGGAATCAAATCTTATGCTTAGAAAATGGATTAAACCAACAAAAGATCCGTCAAAAGCTTTATGCAAATATTACAATTCAATTATAAAAGCTTAACATTTTCATATAGTATGCCATTCGGAGACTCAAAAATATAAAAAAGTGTGGCGTCTTTTAACGATTTTGTACTATCCCAACAAGATATATAATTTTCGCCAGATGTTTAGACAGAAACGTAGAATGTACATGCAGATCTTTCTTTATATACACCATTTTTAGCAATGAATAACCTTAGCGAAGCAAGCGTATAAATAGATATAATTGGAACGTATAAAAACTTCAAATTATTTATAAAACCAAACATGGCCGGAAGAATAATGACACTTTTAATGTTACATTTTGTATTATAAATATTTGTATACAATTTTTAAGTAGTAATTTTATTAAACATTAATATGTATATTAAATTTTTTTTAATATAAATGAGTTTGAAGTACAAAAATTAATAATAAATGGATTTTAAACATAACAATCTTTGATTATTAAATTTAAAACTTTTTAAGTCTTTTTGACTGCTCGCTCGGCAAGTTTTTCCATTGAATAGTTGGTATCTTTGGTGAGAAGTCTCGGAAATGCATAGTTTTAGAGTTGTGGACCTTCGAAGTTTTCGATTTTCCACTACATTTCTGAACGTATTTTTCAATGTTGGTATCATTTGAAAGCATTTAAACAGATCTAACTAACGATCTTTTTGAAATCGGCCGGTATAGAACTATTTCTTGACGACTCAACAGCCCTGGTATATAAGACCAATATGACACAATAGAACACTTTGTCAATTGCCTAATTGTAAATTATATATATGTATATAGATTTAAAAAAAAAGTATTTCGTATTATAAATACAAAATATGTATTTATATTTTTTGCATTGAAAATACATCAATGGAAGAAATTTTTTTGTCCAAAACTGGTGATTGGTTTATTTGCTAAAAAAAATCTTTAAAAATCTTTAAGCTTTTCATCCTTTAATAAAATTGTTATTAACCTTTTCCTTTTTGCACCTTAAACAAATGTTTAACAAACACATCTCATCTTATTAGTACTACTTTTCTTCTGCTTATTTATATGTATATTATGAACATTATGGTACTTTGACTCATATGGTAAAGGCTACCTTACAGAGGATAGTTCCACTGGCGGCAGTATTGGATCAACTCTGCCAAATCCTGCATTTTTAAGTAAATCAACAAAACCTATCACACAACAACAATCAGAACGTTTGCGTACTCCAGGGCCTTTAAGTTCAGCTCGAGCTAGACGTCCTAGACGTAGTCGTTCTGCGTGTGGCAATTTGGCTCCCATACCTGCATCAGCCTTGAAACCAAAACCATCACAGTTAAGTGTTACTGGTGGGGGCACTGAGCATCATGCTCGTAGTAAAATGCGTACACCAATTTCTTCACGCGCTAAGGCATTCAGTGCGGATCGTACATCAAAAATTGATAGTGCGACTGTACCGCAATCGCCACCAACAATTTTAAGATTTCCTAAACCAGGCGAAATGATTTTATCAACATGTGGCAGTCCTTTAGTAACACAAATGTAAGTTGAAGTTTAACAAATAACTTTGTCATTAGAAAACAAACTTTAGCTTTTTTTTTTAATTTTTAAGGTTACCGGAAAATTTTGCTCATTTAAATATACCATTGCGCAATGGTGTCATTTCTATGCGCCCTAAGAAAATTGCAGATGTCCAAGCACACATTATAGAAGACCTTGATCCTGTTACCGTAGATCAGCTTAGAACTCTTAAAACGAACATCGATAAGATTGTAAGTATGGTGGACAAAGCAGGATTTTAATATACAAAACGTTTTCTTCATCGAGCGAACGAACAACTCTTAAACTTTTAAGAATGCATTTTTTAACAAAAAAATTTAGATTTAATTAATTTTTTCTAATATATTTTTCGCCATCAATCTCAAGCTACTTTTCTTGAAGCTATTTTTATAGTCCTATACACCATTACTTATACTACATAATTGTTTGTATTACCTTTTGAATTTATTACTTATTATTTTTTAATAACTCTTATAAAATCTATTACACATTTATTTATTAATTTATGTGCAAAAGGAGTTTACTCCTTTAGATTTAATTTAGTGGCATGAATAAGCTTAATTGTGTGTCCTTTTAAGAGAACATAAAACAACATTTTAATTTCATGCTGCAAATTTCCTCATTTTTTTTTTTAGTTTGTGTTTGCTGTTTCTATTTTAAATTTAAATGAAATTTAGTTTTATCTGGTATATGATGGAAATCGATTGTAAATATGAAACAATTTGAAACAGAAAATATCATTTTAAGTTTCTTTAAAATTGACTTTTAAGGCCAAATTCACAATGACAGCAAAATTGTATCTTGGTATTCACAATAAATCAACAATATTTTTCACAAGCACACACATTTTCAATCAAGAGAAAGTTTGCAAATTTCGTCCAGAACAATATTCCGTATATATTTTTAAAAACATGTTAAACTTTTCATTTAAAACTAAATAAAATTTTTATAGAAGTCATTCAAATTGTCGATGAATTAGCCTCGATTTTAAAGTGCTATTTCTAAATAACAGGCATGTGATTGTGAAGTAAAAATCACTCAAAAAAATGAGTTCTTTTCATATAAATTTGACTGCACAATCACTTGCCTGTTATTTGGAAAATGGACACAAAATACTTTAGTAAAATTTTTTTTTTTTTTTTTTTTTTTTTTTTTTTTCGAAAAATTAAAAGAAAATATATGAAATTCTCTAAAAAAAAATTAAAAACGAAATTGTTGATATCATTGTGAACCAAGGTACATTTACACAAGGTAACAACACTAGGAATCTAGCTGTCCCTTTTTGTATGTAGTGGATTTATATCCAGAAGTCATGAATTTGAAATAAAGAAGACCTATAAAACATCATACGAAAACCCATTCCAGCATAGGCTTCTCTTGTCAATATACCTTGTTAAATGTACCTTGATTGTGAACGAAGTTTAAAACTGTCTGTCTTTATTCTTTTAAATTTTATGTGTTTACTGAAGTGTATTTGAAACAAAAATTAAGACTTATCATAAAAAGATTTTAAAGTCGCTCGAAATTCATCACACCTTTAAAAAACGTTTGCTTTGAAATCGATCGATTTTCATCAAATATCTGTATTTTATAAAAAAATTTATGTAACTAGTTAAGTTTTTATTCCAATTTCATAAATTAAAAATAAAATATTTCAAATGGCCAAAAATGTGATGACAAATTCATTTAAAATAATTAACTTTTTTTCTCAATAAAAATAACCACCCCTATCGTGAATAATTTTTTCCTCGTAATTTTTCCCCTTTTCACATATTTGCGATCATGAACAACTCCCATGAAAAAATGTAATTCAAAGGAGAATAATAACGTGAAAAAATGTTCACGGGAAAAAATTCCCCTTATCGTGAAAAATTTTTTCCCTCGTAATTTGTTCACATTTCCCTTAGAATTTCTCGCTTTATTTTTGCTAGGGAACAGAACACGTATGTAAGTAACTCCTCCTATAAATCGAATATTAAGGTTTAATAAAGCTAATAAGGCACAAACCGATATATTGCTCAACAAAATGCAAAACAACAGGTCGATTGCCTGCGGATTTGTGAAGCCTTCGATTGACTTGGTGGCAGAATTTTGGAAAATATTTTACTACATTAAATTTAAAAAGTGCAAAAAACTAACGTTGTAATCAAACTATCCCTCCAGTACCAAATATTTTGCTTTATTATTTTAACATTTCTTTAAAATATATACTTGTATATTTTTGAACAAAAATTTCATTGATTTTTAATTTTTTTAATCTTTCTTCTTTTTTCCATTCACTGGAACTGATAGCGTGGAAAATTTTTCACATGAGATTCACGATTGCTTTTTTCCCTTCGAGGGGAATGAAAATTTCATGGGAACAAAAATTCCACTTGTTATTCACGATAGGGGTGAATATCTTAATAATTTTGTAATGATTTGGGAAACCATATATATATATAACGTTTAAGAAATTGCAGTCAAAGGAGAAAAATTGGCACTCCTTCATTTGTCATTGGCGAATTGACTAGAAGGTGAGGTCAACTCTGCAACAACTCTGCTTCTGTTGTCGGGTTGTCAAAAATATTGCTGGTAAAAAAATAGGTTTGTTTGCAAAAAAAAACTAGTTTGTATACAAGCTTTGACAAGTCGACCACCGAAAAAACACCATATGTTGGTTTGACCCCACATTCTAGTGAATTCGCCTTGGTCATTGACCAAAATGTTGCTTTTACTTCTGATTTATTAAATGTAAACAGTTACTGTCATTCCAACATAGAAAATATCAATATGTTTCAGAGTACGGCTTTGTGCGATTGCAAAAAATTCGCATTAAATTAACATCAAATACATTCATTTGTGTTCATGCAATCAAACTTTCTCAGCCACACAGATCGGTGTTGTTTTAAAATTCATTCAAGTCATGTACAGCGTATTGGCTTTGCCATTCATACCATGTTTAGCTTCGTTCGCCAATTATTGCTTTGGTAAAAAATATATACAAAGAAAAATACACAACAATCTTTGCTCTGATGACTATTCAGCAGCTGAAACAATTTCCAAAAAAACAACACGGTTTTATTTTTTATCATTTCTTAAAAAGTACAGTAGTTCTGTACGTACAATGTATTGTTGTTATTGTTGCTTGTTACGCTTTTAAAGAAATACTCTGCAAATAATAGGACTAGTCCAAACACGCGTGTAAAATATAACCCTCAAGGGACAAGGACTAGTCCAAAAGTATTTAGTAAAGCCCTGCACGAATGCATTCGTTTCTTTTTCACATTTCTCCACACCAACTCATTGTTGTGTCAAATACTGAGTTCTTTTTTTAAAATCAATTCGAATGATACACAATGAAAAACCGAATCAACTTTTAACAGTAGCTCGTTTCAAACAACTCGTTGTTAAGCAGTAGTTTGATTTTAAAAAACAAATCAACTCAATGTATGATTCGATGTGAAACAAAACATAACACACAACAATTGTGAGTCTATAGACTCTATAACAGGGAATTCCATTTCTTTGCCCAGTTGTGCGTACCACTACTAACACATATTTTTATGATCATCAATTCAGTCGTCGATGTGACTTCGACAAGTTACATGTCTAGCGGATGCTATGTTATTTTGCTTCATCTTGACAGAAAAAAACTTTATGATGACAAAAAAAAAATTCTTTGATACCTGTAAAAGGGTTCCTTTTTCCTACGATAAAAAGACGTACCTAAATACAGAAATTATTAAGAAAAAAATAGCCACAAGAATTTGTTGGTATTTTGTGCTTGTAAAAATATTTTGGTTTCTGTACCAATCGCGTCGGTTCGGCTATTTTTTCTTAGAAAACACTTTTCTTAAGTAAGTAAAAAAAAACAAGTTAAAAAAAGGATTGTTTTGCTACAATTTAAGTGTAAATAACCTATATACATAATAGCAAATGTGACAGTAGGTAACATGTTTGGGTAGAAAGATGTGTTTCATTGATGTATTAATGAAACTTTATTGTTTCGCACTATTTTTACTGCATACTTTTTATGCTACAATTATATGACCGAGCCCAAAGAGTTAACCTTACCTATTTATGGTAACTATTTAACGAAACTTTGACCTGTTATAATGACTTTATACATTTTTGCAGGCAAACTCAGGTGCGCATTTGGTATTTTGTAAAATGTTATGATATAATTAAAATGTATGCATAGATGTTTGAAGTATAAGTAACCCAACACCGTGAATACCATTACTATTTTACTTATCACTATGAATATCCTAACTGTTTACTAAAATAACTTTTTCACGTTATAATTCTCATTTAGATTATTTTTTTTTTGAATAAATAGACCAGGGAAATGCATTTCTATGCACAAAAGTGGAAAAAGAAATTAGGAAAAGGTAATTTAATATACATCCATACCTCCATACGTAATACTTTTTTAGTGTTAAAAATATTTGGCTTATTTAAATTTAATTTTTTTAAATTTTTTGTCTACATTTATCTACCTAGTTTTATTAATTCGTTTATTTTTCTTTATATTTATGTACATACATACATATGTATACAAACATATTTAAAATAGATGTCAGCAAACGATTCATTTAATTCAAATCCTTCCCCAAGTATCTCAAATACTTCATTAAGTACGCCTGTTATTAGAAATTCAATTGTAAGAGGCGAGTTAAAAATAAGCTCAAAAAGAGGAAGAAGTAAGGTGTGGGAAGTATTCGGAAAAGTTGAAAATATGTCAGAGGAAGAAATAAAGGACGTTGTTGCTTGCAGAAAATGTTTAAATGTTTATAAATATAATGGAGCAACTACATCTAATTTAGTTCGACATAAATGTTATTTGACATCTAATAATAAGAACATCAAAAAAGTAGAAGTAAATGCAGGGACAAAACAAAATGGAACTCTGATATTTACAGAATGGATTGTGGAGAACTGCAGACCATTCCAACTAGTAGAAGATACTGGCTTTCACAAAGTTGCAAAGTTTCTTCTATCGGTTGGCGCAAATTTCGGCGAACATGTAGATGTTCGAAGTCTTTTGCCACATTCAACAACAATTTCCCGAAATATAATGAATGTTTACAATAAACATTTTGAAAAAATAAAGACTGACATTAATTCTGTGAAGAGTGTTGGTTTTGGTCTTACATCAGACCTTTGGACCGATAACTTTATTAGAAGAACATATATAGCTGTGACCATTCACTACATAAAAGATGGACATATGTTTAGTAGACTTCTTGGCATTAATTCTATGGATGGTGAACAATGTACAAGTAATATTTATTTATTTGATAATATATATTTATAAATAGGTTTATTATAAACTTTGATATATATATATGTTTAGATGATAATATCAGTCGAAAGGTAATAAAAATACTTAATGAGTTCGATTTAGATCTGGATGACAAAGCCATTATTGTCACAGATCGAGGAGCAAACATGGTCGCTGCCTTTCGGAACAATAACCACATATTTTGCATTGACCATTTACTGCACAATACTATTCAAAAAGCTATGAAAGAAGTAGCTGCTGTTTCAGAATTATGTAGTTTATGTACTAAACTCGTAAAATATTTTAAAATTTCTGGTCTTAATGTAAATTTACAAACAACCCTTAAAAGCTTTTCACCCACCCGCTGGAATTCAATTTACTATTTATTTGTTTCTGTTGAAAAAAATTGGTCCGAAATAGTTAAACTTTTGCAACAAAAAAACGAGCTCAATAGAATGAATAATATTCATTTGAACCATATAACAGCTTTGATTAAAGTTTTGGAACCTTTCGAAGAAACTTTAAAAAAGTTAGAAGGGGAAAAGTATCCGACAATACACCTTGTTTATATTTATATCCATCGCTTAAAGAAAAAATGCAATGCTGATATCAACGACTTAGAAATTACTAAAGAGTTTAAAGAAAAATTAGCAATTTTGATAGATTCCATAGTAATTCGGAATCTAACTATTTACCATAAAATTGCTGTTTTTCTTTTCCCTCCATTAAACAAATTAGTTCAATTTAGTGAAGAAGAAAAATTCACGATTAAAGACAAATGCATGCACATTATGAGAAAACACTTTCAAGAGCAACATGAATCAGAAAATCGATTTGAAAGTGAAACAGCAATATCTAGCCATCTCATAGAATTATATTCTGATTTTTTACCACCGACTGAAAATACTACACAACTTGATGCAGTATCCAATGAATTGCTAATGTATGAAAGCTTAAATGTTAGTATTAATGAAGATTTCAACATTTTGCAATGGTGGAACTTACATCAAAATGAATTTCCACTTCTCTACAAAGTGAGCTGTAAAATATTAGCAACACCTGCTAGTAGTGCAGCTTCAGAGAGAGTTTTTTCAGTAGCTCGGAATTTGATTTCTGAAAAAAGATGCAGCATTGCTTCAAACGGTGATTCTATAAATGCCATAATGTTTCTTCATTCAAATATAGAAGCAACTGAAATACAAAATGAACTTTTAAACTGTACAAATTAATATATATTTTAAACCATTTTGCTCATTATATTATTTTTATCTTAATTTTGCAATTAATTGAATTTAGCTTTTCATTTCTTTTTTACTTTTAATAAAATATTTCAAAATATATTTTTGTAACTTTTGAATAAAATAATTTAAAATAAAAACTTAAACATTGTATAAAAATATCTTGCATCTTCATTTGTTTTTTTTTGCTCAATACAAATTTACTAGTCATACCTAATAATAAAAAAAAGATAATTCTTATCATCTATTTTGTAACTGTTGTTTGGTTTGAATCGTTTGATTCGTTTGATTCGTGCGATTCGTTTGAGTTGGTGTAGTTTGTGTTATTCGTTTGATTCGTTGTTTCATGGAGTAAATTTCGTGCTCTTTACACTTCGTATTTGGTCGTTTATAACACACAAATTTAAATTCATTTGCATTTGTGTGTTTATATTCTTTTCGTGCTTTATGTGTTTTTCACAATACAGAGTTTGATTCGTTAGCAAAATGCAATCGACAATCACGAGTTGAAAAACAAACGAATGATTCGAAACGGCTTTCAAATGCATTCGTGCAGGGCTTTAGTATTTAGCATAACGATGTCCTAGGGCAGGACCATATAACCCAGCTTTGGATTACAAAGGAGTAGTATTAAAACTACTCCATGGTATACTCAAGATAATTAGTTTTGAAGTCGTTTAAAACGAACACATTTCGTTAAAAAACGAAGACATGTCGTCTCACTACAAACACTTTTTAACAATGACATGGTCTATGCTTGCATTACAAAACAAATTGGACAATACAACTAGTTTATTTGAACCAGTGTTACCACCAGCAAGATTCAAAATTACACTTGAGATGTAGCAAAATTACCCGATTTAAATAAAATTACACCTGATATAAAATTGAAGTTTTATTTAATAAAAAAACATTTACAAAGAAGCAAAAACACAAATAACTCATTAAAAGAAGATCAATATTAGTCAAACTGTTAATTTTATTTAAATTAACAAAAATTACATGAAAGGCTTAAAAAAATTAATAAAACATAAAATAAAACTGCTAAAATAATGAGTTCAACTTCCACATTTGGTTGCATATATCTAGGGAATAGGTTACGAAAGGTTAGCTGTCAAACGGACTGTCATACTGTTTTCACTTTTTGATCGGGCACACAATCATGAATTGATTCATGCTTGAACAACGCCACCAAATTATCCAAATATACTTTGAAAATCAGCCATCGATTTTCGCAAGTTAAAGCTGACTTCATGATTTAAATGACGCAACTTTTTTTCACAAATGAAGGCGAAGTGTTGATTTAGAGAAAATAAACTGTCAATTAGACTTCAAGGCCGTGAGATGTGACACTTTTTGATTGTTTTCCGTAGTGACTTGGTTAATGCTGATTAACCAGCAACAATCGGTGTCTTGGAGGTCATCATTGTTCATTTTATTCGAAAAGAGAAACGAAATTGGACGTCTGCAATGCGTTTCGTCAAGGACAGGCGCCTATTTGTTTTAAATCAGTTTCAAATGGTAACGCCGTGTATCAATCTGCGATTCAAAATAAAATATATGTATGTTTAATTATTGAAGTCGTTTCTTAAAAAGAAACCGAGACTTTGGTTCAGTAGGCTGTGCATTTTTTAGCAACAATATTTAAAAAGAAATAAATGTCATCACTGAAATCTAAAGAAAGAATTTCAAATTACACCTGAATTACACCTAAGAGAAATTACCCACGCTCTACCCACGGCCGTAAAAATTATACCAAATTCGGGTAATTACCCACAAAGTGGCAACACTGATTTGAACTTATGCCTACAACAATTATACCAACAAAGCGACTCGTACTCACAGGGTTGTTAGGCTTTTTTCTTCAAAAATCGTCAAAAGTTTAAACAAAATTCGTCAAAATCGTCATGAACAGTTAACAAAATCGTCAACAAATCGTCAAATATTTAAATTTTACAAATTGGAGATAATTTATTGCATTGAGTGGTTCAAAAATATAAATTTTTAGCAAGAAATTATATTTATGATAAAGAAAGTGATATTGTTAAGTTTTATTCTATTTATTTCAGCATGTGGGCTGAAATATATTTACCATTAGAAAAGAAATAGTACATAAGAAAAAATATATTTTCATAAAAACAAAACAAATATTTATTTATGTCATTTATTTATTTATTTAACATATATTTAGGTCTATGGATAAATCCTTACAGCCTAATACACATGAGTATTTAACTTAAGTATAATATTACGTTTAACAATATTTAAATCTAGAGAAAAATCAATAAATTCAAACATTTCATTAAAGCAACAACACAGTTTTATAAATGGGTCTGCCATAGCATAGTTAGTTCGGAAAATTTTTATAAATAAGGGATTATAGTACCGTACCGTACGTCGTGGAATGTTAAATGATAAACTACTTAATAAAAAATTCGAATATACTCTTCCATTTATTAAGTTAATTACAAATGAGACATTTAGCATAACTCTGCGACTTTTCTGTGTTGGCAAACGTATTAAGGATAATCTTGTAGAATATGAGAGGAGATTATCATATCCTCGATATGTATCTCTTTATCCATATTCACAAAAACATTAAATAAAAAATAAAATCTCATATGCTATTAACTCGAGCTATCTTTAAATGATTAATTTTAAGCGCTATCACTAATGCAAATTGTTTTTACTGTTGAAGGTGATAAACCAAGGGTTCTGTCCAAATCAACAGTCTTTTTACCCGACTTGAAACGATTTATGACGTCCAATTTTAGTTCCAAACTAGTGCATTTTCTTTGCACTCATTTTTCATTTAGTTGTAGAATTCGAATTACTAGTGCTTTTAATGAAAACCACCTGGTTTGTGATGGGGAAAGAACTTTTTTGTTTAATTTTTAATAATTTTTGTATTTCGAAAAATGATTTTTACGTTTTGAGCTGTTCCCAATATAATTCTTAATATTTCTTGTTAGTGTTTTATTGGTGCCAAAAATCCTCATAACATTATTACTTTTAGTTTAAAAATCGTCAATCGTCATTCTACTGTATTTTTCACAAAAAAATCGTCAAAATGACGAAAAATCGTCACATCTAACAACCCTGCGTACTCATACCAATTTACATTCGTCGTTGTGTCATCGAGTGGACAATGACTACCTAAATGCAAAAGCAAAAGAATAATTGCCGTTTGACTTTAAGAAATTGTGTTACTGCGTGCGCAACAATAAATGCAAACAAAGCACTTTTAATAAAAAACTCACACATGCACAAATCAAAGGTGTACAAAACGATGTCAAAATTACCAGCGTTTAACTTTGTTTTGCAGGCATGGAGTTAATGAAAATTATAGCGTATGAGTAAATCATCAAAAATAGTGGATTTTGCAGTTCTCTGATATGTATATACACTAGGGCGGGTCGATTTTTTTTTTAAATCATATAGGAAAAACGTAATCTACATAAAATTCTCTGAGGAAACCATGGGTCTAAATAAAATCCTTATTCGCGCCTCTCGACTTGAAAATTTTTTTTAATGTAAAAAAAATTTTGAGTGTAAAAAATATAAAGTGCAAAAGGAACTACCTTACTTAACAATTTTATTCAAAAAATTCGATTTCTTTTTTTTTGAAAAAAAAGCTTTTTCCAATGGTTTCTTCGGGGAATTTTCTTAGAATTTTATGTAGATTACTTTTTTGCTATACGATTTTTAATTTTTTTTTTCATCCATACAAATCGACCCGCCCTAATATACACGTATATAAGAAATAACATCGCCATAAAGCCAACTAAACTATACAAAATGAACTACATATATATAAAAGAGTTGGGTGAGTTACTGACTTGACCCTAGAAACTTGAAATTTGGACTAGCGATTGGTCACTCCCCAAATCGATCCACTAAGACAGGATATTTCGAAATTCTTATGTTTAGGGGGTAAAAACGGGAAAGTTCGGTAACCTTATATCTCCAAAACTAAAGGAGATGCAGAATAAAGGTAATACTTATCGTTCTTCTTTAGAAAAATAAGCGGACAGGTGTCTGGTACTTTTTCGAAATTCGGCTCTATTAGGGAGTAAACGGGTAAAACCAAAATTTTCGTACTTTTTTTGCCATCTTTTGAACCAATAAACATAGAAACAAAGTTAATTCCACATTCGAAACTTATCAAAAAAATACGTATAGTTTGGTACTTTTTCGAAATTCGAACATTTAAGGTGTAACTATTTTTGGTACTTTTTTCACAAAACATTTTCCTCCATTCATTGACATATTCGTACTAAATTATGGGCTACCCCTACAATACTGAAAGTTTCGATACGTTAATGGGGAAAAATAAAATATAAATAGAGATTTTTCTTTAGCTTTTTGGTTCTACTAAAGTAGCGGGTTAAATGATAGAATTTAAACAAGTTAAAACCTAGAAAAATAAACTTTGGCATAAAAATATGTCCACGAAGAAAAAGGAGACGCTAACGAAGTAGCGGGTGCATTAGTAATCCATATGGAATTAATTAAGAAGAAAAGTTTTTTAGAAGTTTCAAACGAAATGCATTGTAAGAATGTGAAAAATACGAATCAACAGGCAAATAGTTCCAGCTTCTTGCTACCACACACAATAAAATATCTCTCAAACCAACTACATCTTATTCTTGGAATAATTATTTGAGGATTTCTGGTTGATCGTGAAAAAGAAAATTCAGAGCATATACGGTAAGGAACACCCAACCTAATAGTTCTATGGAAAAGCAATAAACAACGAAAATGTATGAATTTCCTGAAAACAAAAATGCCCTAACGTACTCCAATATATGCACTCGTCTACGGACATTATAAACGTAACGTACAATAATCACCCCTATCGGGAATAAAAATTCCTTGGGAGTTTTTTCCCTTTTTCCATTTTTCCTATGTTAATTCAATAGTAAAAATGGGAAAAGGAAAAAAACTCCCAAGGAATTTTTATTCGCGATAGGGGTGAATATTCACCAAACGATTTAATTTAGCAGAAACATAAGTTAACGTACCAGAGACAACTTCAAGTCCAAGGCGAATTGACTAGAAGGTGGGGTCAAGTCAACATATGGTGTTTTTTTTTCGGTGGTCGACTTGTCAAAGTTTGTATACAAACTAGTTTTTTATGTAAACAAACCTATTTTTTTTTTACTAGCAAAATGTTTGACAACCCGACCACAGAAGCAGTGTTGTTGTAGAGTTGACCTCACCTTCTAGTCAATTCGCCTTGTTCAAGTCCATTTATTGATTTTTTATGCCATAAGCTATTTTATTTACAACAAATCATTTAAAAATAAGAAAATTCCACGACACTACAAAAATTATATTTGCTTTTGTGATTTCAGGTTTGTTGTTTAGTTCAGTTAAAGATCGCTAACTTGCTCACAGCGGCATGAAAGCAAAGTCTAATATTTATTTGAAATCGAAAAAACTGCAAAGAATCACAGGAAAAAATCGCTTCTATCACGGCTAAAATTCGCGAAAAATTGCAAATTTGTAAACAAAACCTCAAATTTATTTGAAATCGCTAAATGTGTTAAAAAAACAAAATGTAAGATAATAACAAAATTTTTTTTTTGCAAAATAGCGAAAATTTTTATTAGTTCAAACAAGGCAAAAATTCTCTAAAAATTGTTTAATTAGCGGAAATTTGCTAACAGCGGCTTGATAGCAGAGTCTACTACAGTAGTTTTGACTTAGCTGCACAATCTCCTTTGCACGATTTTTTGTGCAGGTAAATCAAAAGTGCAGTTATCTTAAATGCATTTACCTGCCTTAATGTGCAGGTACACAATTATGGTTACCTGCACAAAAGTGCAGCTAAAGTAAAGTGTTTGATTTAAAAGTAAATTTTATTTCAACCCACCTAGCATTTTCAATCGCCTAGGAGTCTACTGGGAATCTCACAAAGAGTGTTTTTGATCGTCGACGAGCTCATTTTTTAATTGTAGACAATCAAAAATAAAATGTTTTTCACAATTTTACACTTTTTTAATTCAAAATGGCGAGCACTAACCATAAGTATGTAAACAAACACAAGGAACCAACGGAACCAACATAAATAACTTTTTCACACTCGTAAAACTGCTCTAAGTGGAGAAGCAGCTCGCGCTTTTTGTCATTATTTCTTAAGGGCAAACAGGTCGTTTTTGTTTGTCTGCTTTTGTTGCGTTTTGCGGTGTCACCCCGCATTGGTTAGTGTTTCGGCGTCGTATAACTGTACCGAGTTACAGTTTTTGCGGTATCTGCATTAACTATATGCAATCGTTTTTAACCTCAATTTGAGGTTTTGTTTGGTGGAGAACCATTTATAACTCATGTGACTGGTGGAGAACCAATATAACTCAGACGTTTTACTGGTGGAGTACCAAGGAAAAAACTCAGAAGATTACTGGTGGAGACCAATATACTCTGGAGCGGATTCTGGAAGCTCTCGCCTTCCTATTCGAAGGTTTAGGTCGAACGAGGACTTTGCGGTTGAGGCTCCTAAAATTTGTGTGATACCCTGGCAATATAACTATGATTAGTT
This sequence comes from Pollenia angustigena, assembly GCA_930367215.1. NCBI lineage: Eukaryota > Metazoa > Arthropoda > Insecta > Diptera > Polleniidae > Pollenia > Pollenia angustigena. Next base: position 14,423,817 of record OV884060.1, read on the forward strand.
CGCCAAAAAAATTTAGTTTTAAGAAAGCCAAAAAAAAAATAAATAACTTTTGACACTAGGGTTCCAAATGGGGTAAACAGCTGACAAACATATGGGCCAACGAGTTTACATTGTGTAAATATACCTTGATATTAATGCTCTATTATTAACAAACTTGCTTTTATTTATGCGCGTTTTTAAAAAATTAATCATAATAATTCTTTATTAAGTTAAAACTTCAATAACAATTTGACAACAATCCAGTAAATGTGAATTAAATTTTTAACAGGGTAATATTGCTTATCGTTTTGACATTTAGTGGCATGCAAGTGCCAAATTTCCACTCGCATGCAATTTTTGCTGCCACTGGAGCAAGGTCTATCCAATAGGTCTGCTTAAGAAGCCAGATGTTTATTTGGTTTTTTCCTCAACGATATCAAGAGTTGTTTACATTTTCCTTATACGTGTATATTTTTGTTTACTTCTTTGGTTTTTGCCACACATACATGCACACAAAACACATTTTTCCTTTTGTTTTGCCTATGTAGTAGTAAGATTTTGACAACGGCGAGGAACTTTACACAAACAAAATGCCTGTTGTTTTTTGTATTGTTGTAGTAGTAAGCAGACCTATTGGATAGGCCTTGCACTGGAGCTGCCATTGCGAAAAATGTGAGTGTATTAGTAAAAAAAGTGTGAGTGTATTGAGTTTTTCGAACTGGCAGTGGCATGTGTAAATGCTAGGTAACTGACGTTCTCAACGACTGCAATGTCACATCGGCTTCGGGTGCAATGTTATGATATTATAGCGTAACGACGTAATCGCTTTTGATATTTTTCGACATGAGTTACAAAGACAGTTTTTTCTCACTTTTCGAGAAACGATGGAATATTTTGTTTCACAGTTACAGAACATGGGTACATGTTTCAGTTTTTGCCATACACGATGAAACTAAAATCAAAACATCACTATTGCGTGTTTTTTTAATATACTATGTACTACAAAACAAAAAAAAATGTTATTTCTTCCGCATTTTATATCTAGAAAATCTTTATATTAAATAAAAAATTTTTCTAATTATCATAATTTGCAGTTGATGCAAATTTTCGCTTTATTTCTTCATATTTTTTTCTCCGCGAATTGTAAAAGCACCGCATCCCACAACAAAATGAGGTACATGAAAAAGTCAACATCGATACACACGATGAAACATTGTGGTTTGGAAAGTAAAATATTCAAAAATTTTTATATTCTAGAAACCAAAAGGGATAAAGTGGAACATGCCCATGTTCAAGCTATGTTGTCTCGTCTTTGGGCAGCATAAAACTTGACAACCAGATGTCACTGCTGTAGTGCACGTGTTTTTTTTCACATGCACGATTTGACAGCGTTTGATGTCAAATCGTCCATTTTTCTAACCTCGTTGTTGAGTCTGGACGTGTTGCTTTAAAATTTTTTTTATAACTTGAGTCTACTAAAATTTAAACTATTTTATAAATTAAAAAAAAGCAACGAATAATGGCCGATATTGGTAGGTTACACATTTTTTAATATACATACATCAACAAAGTTTTAAAAACAATTTAAACTTGGAAGTGAAGTGATTTTGTATTGGAAATAATTATCTCGTGTCTAACCACGTTTTTCGTTCATTAAAAAATAAATGTCTTTTTTTTTGTATTTACGCACAGAAATTAAAAAAGAAAAGAAAAAGAAGAGAATTAAGGAGGAGCCCATTGATGTAGATGACATTGGTGCTATACAAAAATCGGGAGATTTCACAGTTAAGCCCTCTGAGAAAACAGCTACCTTGGACACTTCACAATGGCCATTGCTACTGAAAAATTTCGATAAGTTAAATGTACGAACCAATCACTACACACCATTGCCCAGCGGCTCTTCGCCCTTGAATCGTGACATTAGAGAGTACATGAAATCAGGTTTCATTAATTTGGACAAACCCTCTAATCCCAGTTCACATGAAGTTGTCGCTTGGATCAAGAAGATCTTAAAGGTTGATAAGACTGGTCACTCTGGTACATTAGATCCTAAAGTAACTGGTAAGTGTTGTTTGGTACTGATAAAAAGCTTTTGAAAAATTAAATGTACATATCTCAATCAAATAACCAAGCCCCTAGGGTCATAAATCGACAGCTTTATTCCCAAGCGTGCTACAACTTTTACGTTTTGGAATTGAGTACATATTGTTAAATTTAAATTCTTTCAAATTTTTTATGCTGATCGGCATATCCAATCCAAAGTTATGCACAACAAAGTAGCTAAGCATACAAATAAATGTATCGCCCGTAAACTTAAAGATCTCCTGCAAAACTCACTTTACGTCAGCATATTTTACTATATAACAATAATAGTAATACTACAATTTAATAACTATGTACATGATTAATTATCGTGTAATAAATTATTTATCGTAGAGGGTTATTAAATGTAAGCAAAATTATTTAAGGATTTCTAGTTGATCTACAAAATAAAAGGGGAAAAACGACCTAAGTAGTGTGGGAATTTATAATTTTATATAGAAATAAAAGACAGTATGTAGGTATAAAGGCATGCGACCTAACAATTATTTGACGAACAATAAAAAAAGCTTGACGATTTAATTGAAACAGGCTTTATTTTTATAAATTTGTATTGATTTATTGGCTGATTTCATAAACGCAGTGGTGCTTCATAAACTCCTTAACCTTTATCTAATTTTTGCGCATGCAATGGCTTAAATGATGCTTTGCAATACGGTGTTTATGAATTCAGGCATTTTATCGCCCTTTTTTCAATGAAATCATTTTAAATTAAAAATTTAATTAAGTGAATTTAACCTTTTTTATATCAACCATTTTATTTATTTATTTTTATCAATACAAAGAAAGTCTATGAAGCCATTTTGTAAATTTTTTTTTCTGTGAAGATAATTGGAGTAAAACCGACTCTAATTTTAGTTCGAACACAAATCCAACAACATTGGATTTCATGACAGCAACGTATTAGTTGTAGGTTTTAAATTTAATACCGATAAAATTTGTTTCTATGACGCCCCTGATAAGTTCTTGAAGTTGTATCGAGAATAAATCACAAGCTCTAAATCCAAACTCTGTCAAAAAAAAAATAACAGTAGAATCTCACAAATTAGAACCACTTTGTACACCGGGCAGTTCGAAGTTCTGGACATTTTTTTTTTTTTTTTTTTACAGAAAATGATAAAATTATAATGGAAATAATGATAGATAATGAATAGTTGTGTAAGCTTTATTTTAACTCAAAACAGTTATCAACTGATCCAATTTTGTACAAGCATATTAAATTTCGGCTTAAGTCCAGTTTACCAACGCAGCTCCAAATAAAAAAAAAAGTACATAGGGTTATAGAAAATTGAAAAATAAGAAGAAAAAATAAAATGACAAAATTCTCGGAAACGCATAGTTTCAGAGTTATGGACCTTTGAAGTTTTCATATAAATCTGCGATTTCCCACTACATTTTTGAACGTATATAGCCAATATTGGTATCATTTAAAAGCTTTTGAATAAATTTTTCTAGATATAAACATTTTATTTAAAAATGTTTAATCCATTAAGGAGCCGGCTATGCGGAGAAGATTTATTTAGCGAAGCCGGTGTTTGTTATACCATAGAGGAGAAAATCCCTGCGCCCGGCCGAAGGCCGGCTATGCAGAGAAGCTTTAGTTAGCGAAGCCGGTATTTGTCATACCATAGAGGAGAAAATCCTTGTGCCCGGCCGAAGGCCGGCTATGCAGAGAAGCTTTATTTAGAGAAGCTGGGGTTTATTTAATTACATTTTTATTACCTAGTGCACTTCCGTAACATTTTGATATAAATTTTGTAAAAACTGTATTAGGAGCTAAAGAGTTAAAAAGTTTTTAATAAATTTAGCATTTCCAGAAAGATCTGTTCAAATGCTTTCAAATAATACCAATATTGGCCATATACGTTCAGAAATGTAGAGGGAAATCGGAAGTTTATATGAAAACTTCAGAGGTCCATAACTCGGAAACTATGCGTTTCCGAGAATTTTGCCATTTTATTTTTTCTTCTTATTTTTCGATTTTCTATTACCCTATGTACTTTTTTTTTTATTTGGAGCTGCGTTGGTAAACTGGACTTGTTCCTAAATTTCATATGCATATTACCGAATTGTACATACCACCAATAACTCGGTGATTTCCCTTTTAATTTTTACTTTAATGAGCGAAAAAATAATTTGTAGTGAAAATATAAAAAAAAATTCCAGAAATCAGAACAGCCTGTTCTAATTTTAATTTGAGTTTTCGCCTATTTAGTTCAAAATCATAAAACAAAAGTTTTCCTACTATGTATAAATATTACTGGGCAGTTTTTTTTTTTTTATCTTTAAAAGGATGTTATCTAACTAACACAATTTGCTCTGTAAATAGTGTCGTTTATTTGATGATTTTTCTGAGACCTACAAATAAACTCGTCAATCAAATTTGAGAATAGAAATAAAGAAGAGTAACTAACAATCACAAGATTTGGTACCATTTTCTTTCGCTTCGTAATAGAGAGTAGCCCCCAGATATGTAAGGCATAGTAAGGGATCACTGTTTTATTAGGGGATTGGCAATTTATGGGTATTTGACATAACGGACATATGTAGGGCGCAGAAGAGTTAGATGTCTAGAGGTTGCAGAAAAGTAAAAGCTTCATTGGAAAATTAAGCAATGTCTCAATCTTGAGAATTTGTAAGGGTTTGGGCATATCCTGTGCCCATGTTCTGTAACTCGCGTCGAGAAAGTTTTCGATTGAAATGTGTGAAATGAAACAAAAATGCCATAAATTGAAACAAACAGCTGTTTTTCTCACTTAACTGTGTGCAACTTTTTTTGGCGAGTACAAGCTGTCACGTAAGAAAATTACTCGCCAATTTACAGAAAAAGTGTGTCTGTAACATTTTGGTGAGAAAAGTTCCCGCTTTGAACTGTCAAATAAACTCACGAATAAAAATGGGGCGAAAAAAAATTTTAATGAGTTGTTTCCAGGTGACAAACAATCGATTGTGTAGTAAAATTTATATGAAAAGTATTCAAAAAACTGAGTGGCCTAAGCAACCAGTGAAATGCGTATAGGAATAGCTTATCCCATCAACAATAAATTTCAAGTGTTTTTATCAATAATAAAAACTGGGAATTAAGCACGAATAGCAAAATCTTTTGAAATTAATAAAAATGATTTTTTCATGGAGTTTTTTTTTTTAACTTTTTTGCTTTCTTATCTCGACTTAAGATGTTTTCTCAAAATGCCACAGATATGTATATTGATGATATTGTTACGTTTTTCCTTTAATAAACGCGTTCGGTTTACTCCCTTTATAATAAACCGTTGAGTTCTTTTAATTGCAAAATAAATACACACACTTATTCAACTTTACAAACTTTATTGAAATTCACAATTGTTAGTTACGAACAGAACCGTTTTTCAAAACAGACTAAACTAATTTTACATGAGTCACCCCTTTTTATATTTCATAATTATTTCTAGATTTTTCCTGAACCTTCCCGTAAAAACTATTTATTATGTTCTATAACCATTTCTAGAAATTACTGGGAAATTTATAAAGGAATTATTTTTAAAATAACAGTTGTGTTGAAAATTATACATGACAGTTTTAAGTAACATAAAACTATAACTTACAAGATAACTTATAACTATAACTATAAATAATTCTTAGATAATTTAACTTTCGTAACAATATGAATAACTTTGATTTTTCTATTTTCTGCGATCCTACCCCATCACATAAGCCGACAAAGAGAGTATATATAACCAGCTCTCTAAGTGACTAGGGATGGGAAAAATAAAACTGCTCCGATGTGTGTATGTTTTGAGATGTTTTAAAGTCTCTTTACAAAGATAATTTCAGAGTATAAATTATAAAAAATTTTATGTATTCTATAAATACTTTAAATTTCCTTTGATTTCCTTTTATTTCAGGTTGTTTAATTGTTTGCATTGATCGTGCTACACGATTGGTCAAATCTCAACAAAGTGCTGGTAAAGAGTACGTAGCTATTTTTAAATTGCATTCTCCTGTTGAATCAATAGCTAAAGTACGACAAGGTTTGGAGAAATTGCGAGGTGCTCTCTTCCAAAGACCTCCTCTAATTTCAGCTGTTAAACGCCAATTGCGTGTACGTACTGTTTATGACAGTAAATTATTGGATTACGATGAAACTCGTAATATGGGTAAGTAAAAAAAAAAACTAAAGCTACGGTCACACTTGGCAAATATTTGACTAGAAAAACTCGACCAACAGGCAAACTAAAATATAATTTCTTATAAAAACCAGTTTTTTGCTATCAAGCAGTCTAGTTAGTTTTATTTTGTGATATTAAGACCCGGTTAGATTTCACTATTAACAAAAGTAGTGGTTATGCTTATTTGGTCAAATATTCAATAAGTGTGATGAAGCTTAAATCTTTTATTTTTATAAAAATTTTCAAATATTAAACGTTTTAAACAGCATTTGCTTCATAAGTAAACATATTCTTTAATTTAAAACCATAGATTATGTTACTTAAAAAAAAAATATTCATACAAAATGCTACATAAATTAAACCATTAGTTTTTGTGTTTCTTTGCAAAAACCATAATGTACAATAATAATTTACTGTTTTTATTTTAAATATTTATTTTCTTTTTTTCGTACAAATTTGTATGGCCTTTTTACGAAATGTTGGCCTATATTTTAAATTAATCAAATCACTACGAAACAAACAAATATTGAAACTTTGAAGGTGTTTTTTGGGTTAGTTGTGAGGCTGGTTCTTATATTCGTACCATGTGCGTTCATCTTGGCTTGGTACTTGGTGTTGGCGGTCAAATGTTGGAATTGCGTCGTGTACGCTCTGGCATACAGTCTGAACGTGATGGAATGGTAACTATGCATGATGTTTTAGATGCCATGTATTTGTATGAAAATCATAAAGATGAATCTATGTTGAGACGAGTCATCAAACCTTTGGAAGGTCTTTTGGTTAATCACAAAAGAATCATTATGAAAGACAGTTCAGTAAGTATTAATTATTATTTTTTATTATTATTTTGTTGTTTAAGGAAATGTTTTGACCCCATGATATAAGCCGGCATAAAGAACATATCCCTAGTACTTTATGTGACTATGATTGGGAAAATTAAATCTGCTCTGATACGTGTGTATGTTTTGAAGTGATTTTATACAACATTTCTAAGCAAAGTAAATTTCAAAGTACAAATTACATAAGATAGAGGCGAATTATTCCTTTTTTTTCATAGACCTACTAGCACCTTTAGCAATGATAAGTTTTATTTAATGACAAAACTTTGAAAATTATTTTCGAAATTTGCCAGAAATTCGTTTTGAGTAGCCGATTATTTAATTTTGTTTGCTAGATTAAACGCCCAAAATTGGTGATTTAAACTTGCTAAAAACTTTTAAAAGTACGCACACTAATAAAAGGAAATATTACTTATCAAAGTACTAAAGTAAAAACTACTGTGCAAAAAAAATGGACTAATATTTTAAATAACTAAAGAATTTTTTTGAACAATTCCGATTGACCAAACATTCAATGATGTCCTTGTTTTCATCAACAAAGATATCCACGTCAAAAGTTGCACTCATGCGAAAAAGTAAAATTACAACCACATAGACAACTATTTCAACATAACCAACAAATATACGTACTTTTCGCTTATAGTCACATCCTTTAGTTGCAACCATAACGTGGACTATATCGCTAATGTGACTATAAGGCTAATTCACATATATGCCCCTATGATGCATATAACCGAATTCGAATATAATCAAGTTATGTGTATAAAGGAAATAAAAAATTCATATAAATTACATTGACATTAGGCTTATGGTTTAACAACAGAGTTGCATACTGTATACAAAATAGTCAAAATAATAACAAGATATTTCATAACTGATACCGAAGGCAAAAACTAATTTTTTACGAGTAGAGAGTTGATGACAAAAATTAAACGATTTAATTCTTTCTTTCTTTGGATGGATTGTGGTTTTGAAAACTAAAAAGAATATAGTTAATATTGCGAATGTGACTATAACGCCATTAATTTGCTTTACTTTTCCCTTTGATGACTGTTGATAGATGGCATATATGAAAAATGTGCTAATATCGCTAAATGGACTATAACGTTAATACTTTGTATTAAATTAACTTATAGCGGCAAAATAAACAGATAAAATGGACTATATCTCTAATCTGACTATAAGCGTAGTGACTATAAACGAAAAGTACTGTAATCAGTTTTTTGATTGTTTTTTCATATACATTTTTCTACAAGTTCAATCAGTTGTATTCCGAAAACAGCACATACGCTAAAAATTAATTTGTTAAATAAAACTCTTAATGGTTACGTTACGGTCTCTAAGATATGTACATATTTTAATTGCAGATCTTATGTAAACTTTTGTTATTTTGTGTTCTTAATTGCCTCACTCATAAATTTAATTGGTTTGATTCTCAGGTCAATGCTATTTGTTACGGTGCCAAAATTATGTTAACTGGTGTATTACGTTATGAAGATGGCATTGAAATGGATCAAGAAATTGTTATTTCTACAACGAAGGGCGAAGCAATTTGTTTGGCTATTGCCCAAATGACCACAGCTACAATGGCATCATGTGATCATGGTGTTGTGGCCAAGATTAAACGTGTTATTATGGAAAGAGACACTTATCCACGTAAATGGGGTTTGGGTCCTAAAGCATCTGCAAAGAAAGCTTTAATTGCCTCTGGTAAATTAGATAAATACGGCCGCCCTAATGAAAATACACCCAAGGAATGGTTAACTGGATTTGTAGACTATAATGCAAGAAAACCCGCAGCGGCTGTTGCACCACAATTGAATAATAATGGTGATTCAGTAGAAGCGGCTAAAAAGGTAAATGTTTAAAATTCTTCTATTATGAACTAGAAAACAAAAACAATCATTTATACAAATTACAGCGCAAATTAAGTGTTTCTAGCCAAGATGATACTGGGGCGTTTGTTGCTGGAGACGCTCCTGTCACAGAAAAGTCCGAAAAGAAAAAGAAGAAAAAACACAAGGCTGATAAAGAAGCCCCCGAAGTAGAACTAATAGAAGAAGTTGCTTCTGAAGCACAACCTGAGGGGGAAAAGAAAGAAAAGAAAAAGAAGAAGAAAAAGGATAAAGATAGGGAGAAAACAGAATAAGATTCCTATTTGTTAGAAATTTATTAGTATAAGTTCATTATTATAACTTTTACTTTCCTTACAAAACAACAATGCATTTTATATAAAGCTCATCAGTTTTCTTCTTTGGCAAGTAGAAGTCATTTTCCTTTTGCTAATACATTAGTTTTAAATAGATTTTTTTTTTTTATTATTTTTTACTTAAAAAAGTGCAAACTATAAGTTTATGTAGTTATTGGCTACATGTATAATAATTTAAATATATATGTTTATTTCATAAGAGAATGAAAAAAATATATTTTTAAAATGTTTAAAAATATTTTTTATAAATGAAAACCATACATCACGAGTTTTTATTAAAAAGTTAAGGCAGATTTTTTTCTTTTTTTTTTTTAATTTCTAGAGAATGAAATGTCTAGATTTATTCGATTTAAAAATTATAATTTTATAAAAAAAAAAAATGATGCAGAAAAAAATATTAAGGGCATCATACACCATACCAAAAATCTAATCAAGCGCCAAGGTAGTATTTGTGAAAATTTGATTGTATGTATTTGGCTGTTTTCCTAAAAGTGTGTTCACAATGTATCAATACCGTGTTGATGCATTGTGTACTTAAATTTTTACCTACGTTGTATTGTATATGAATATGGTTTAAATCTACATTATGTTAACTGCTTTAATTGTTTTTCTCTGCGCAGTGACATCTACAAAGTTGCATTTCGTAACTAAATGCATTGCCAAAATGTTTATGACTGCATTTAAGAACATGTTGCCATGTATTACTACAATGCAACAGGCATTTAGGAAAACAGACTATTTGTGACACCGACAACGCTTAATGAAAAACCAAACCAATTTAAATACTCGTGTACGTAAATTCGCCTTGATGTCCAGCATTTTGAAAGTGTATGGTGGTGCCCTTAATTGATTACAAATTGTTTTCAGTTTCAAAAAGTATTTGGAAAAATTTAATGTAAAGATTGATTAATAAAAGGTAAGAAAACAATTTATTTAAAAATATTTTTGTACAACATAATCACCCTTATTGTGTTTGGCCTATTTAAAAAAACGTCTACGACTGTTTCGTAATAGATTAAAGAGAACGTGAACTTTTTTTCTTTTATCGATTACCAAACAGTCGTAGGCGTATTTTAAATACGCCAAACACAATAAGGGTTAATGATTAATTAATTAACTTTCGCACCTTTCTGAAAGTTTTGGAAACTTCTCATGTTGAATGTGAAGATTGGTCTTACTGAAGAAGATATTTGAATTAAAAAACCGTTCCTTCAAAAATTTTACTATTTATTAATATATTTTTTCTTTTAATTTTAGTTAAATGGGGAAATAGTGGAAAACTTTGAAAGGATATTAACTGAAAGCTTCACAGATTACGGTAAGATTTTTTCTCTCAAATTAAGAATTTAAAAAACAAATCATTGTGATGAATAAGTTATTATTAACTTTCGTTCTACAGAAAAACAATGACGAAGCGTTAATACGTTTTCTAAAACTGATTACAAAAATAATATTTTATTTCAAAAAGTATTTTGTAACCAGTGTTTAATTCTAAAAATGTTTTCGTTTGTTTTTATTTTTAGTATTAACACGACTAAAAACAGAAAAAGGATCATAACCTGGGTTGTATTCAATGCAGAGAACACAGTTATTTAAAAACTTGAATATTGATACATATCTCCTGTTTTTTATTATTTTACTTAAACAAAAAAAATCTTAAAGGATCTTAAATGAAAGCTGCTACGCCTGTTGACTTATACGTAAGTTTTTTTTTCATGAATTATCAGTGGAGGAAAATTATTTATTATGATGAACTAGTTATTATTAACTTTCGTTCTACAGAAAAACAATGACGAAGCGTAAATACGTTTTCTAAAACTGATTACAAAAATAATATTTTATTTGAAAAAGTATTTTGCAACGAGTGTTTAATTCTGAAAATGTTTTCGTTTTTTATTTAAGAATTAACACGACTGAAAGCATAAAAAGGAGCATAACCTGGATTGTATTCAATAGAGAGAACACATTTATTAAACATCTTTCCTTTCAAAAACTTGAATATTGATACATATCTCCTGTTTTTTATTATTTTACTTAAATAAAGAAATCTTAAAGGATCTTACATAAAAGCTGCTGCGACTGTTAATTTATAGGTAAGTTTTTTTTTCATGAATTATAAGTGGAGGAAAATTATTAATTGACCCTGATTCGCATCGAAATTTTCTCCGTTTTTGGCAACTTTAGTATTCTGTGCCCATGTTTTGTAACTCCCGCGTTGAGAAACTTTTCGATTGAAATGTGAGAACTGAAACAAAAATACCATACATTGAAACGAACATGTTTTTCTCACTAGACTGTTACTGTAACATTTTTGGTGTGTAATAGCTGTAACGTAAGGAAATTACTCGCCAAAAATGTTACAGTAACAGTAAAGTGAGAAAAATATGTTCGTTTCAATTTATGGTATTTTTGTTTCTTTTCTCACATTTCAATCGAAAAGTTTCTCAACGCGGCAGTTACAAAACATGGGCACAGAATACCAAAGCTGCCAAAAACGGAGAAAATTTCGATCCGAATCGAAACGCAGAATAGGGGTGATTATGATGAACTAGTTTTTATTAACTTTCGTTCTACAGAAAAACAATGACGAAGCGTAAATACGTTTTCTAAAACTGATTACAAAAATAAAATTTATATTTGAAAAAGTATTTTGTAAGTAATGTTTAATTCTGAAAATTTCTTCTCTTTTTTTTTAGTATTAATATGACTGTAAACCGATGAAGGAACATAAACTAGGAAGTGTTAAATGGTAAGAAAATAGATACTGCCTGTTTTTCATACTAAAAGAATTTTATATTGCAAACTAATACAAATTTTAGCGAAATTTTTTATTTTATAAAAATACATAACTGAAATTTAGCTCATAGAATAAATTCGAAAAATGAAAAATGTTGAATATAATAAGGGTATTCACGTCACAAGTTGCACCCTTGCAAAAAAGCAAAAGTGCACAAATATAACAACAAGCACACAGACAATTAGTTGTGCGTAAGCAATTGTCTTTGTGGTTGTTATGTTTTTGCACTTTTGCTTTTTTGCAAGGGTGCAACTTGTGACGTGAATACCCTTAATATAAAGTAACCTTCGGAAGGAAACAATTCCCAGTTTTTATTTTATTTTCAAAAACCGCAGGCTTCAAATTTTAACCGTCAACTTTTGAGTTTATATGAAAATAAAAAAGAGGATGACATTTCTTTTTTCTCTTCTCAAAATTCAAGAATTGTCGACTAAAACCTGAAGCTTGTGAATCAGCACTAACATGAAAGTTTTGGAAACATCTCATTTTACTGGAAGCTTTTGTTTTGTTTTTAAACAAAATATCAAAATTATTTTATTGTATGTACTTTTTTTTTTATTTATTACAATTTTAGTTTAATAAAATGCTCGAATAAATAATAACTTCAAAATGATCATGCTAAGAAGTTATTGGGTGGCCCTTTAAAATAATGAAAGGTAAGTTGAATTTCTTAAAATTTTTTATCAAACGATGTAGGCTAGAAACACAATTGTGTCTTAGAACGTAAATGCTGTAAATTTCTAAAAAAAAAAAAAAAAAAAAAAAAAAAAAAAAAAAAATCACCATACTTTCGTCGCAAACGTATTTTGTTTTCTAAATAATGGTAAAAAAAAAACCAAATATATTTAAATTGTTGCTTATATTTTTTTTCTTCTTTATCATTTTGATTTTATCAGCCTTATTACGGTTGTCGTTATCGTAAATGATTGTCTTTTTCTGTAAAAGATTAAAGTAACACACAACCTTTGTTCTTTGATCTACTACAAAAAAAAGGACAAGTCGTCTACGACAATGAAATCCGTAATAATTCGTTAGCTATTGTGTGCCTTTGTATAAAATATTATTCGTGCAATTGTGTTTCTACGGTGAATGTGAAGATTTTATTTTAATTAACTTTCGTTCTACTGAAAACGAATGACGAAGCGTGAAAACGTTTTCTAAAACTGAATACATATTAGGTATATTAGGAAACAAAAACTTTTCAATTATGTTCATACATAGTTATTAATTTAAATATATTTTTTATTACTTTATTTTTAGAATAAATTTGTCATGAATCGTTGATAGATAACGTGCGCAATGGAGTGAAAATATATTTTAAGGTAAGCAAAAAAAAAATTTTTATTGTTAAGGTGGTTTCACGCATATTTAATTATTTAATACACTAGTATTTAAAGTATTTAAGAAAAATAACTTTTCTGCTTTAAACCCTCATAAATTGCTTCTTTGGACGGAATAACGGCTTTTTTGGCTACTGCCATATATGGACGGACTAGAGTTTTTAGAAGAAAAAAACATTCAAATACATTTTAATCTCTTTATCAAAATTGTTTCTTGCTCTTTTTCATCTTTTAAATATGACAAAAAAAAAAAAAAAAAAAAGCACCCATTCATGACTTCTCGGCACCATACCCGAACTTTCGATCAGAATACTTACTAATTGTATCGTCATATAATTTGAAAAAGCCCTAAGTTACAAAAAATTCAAAATTTACTTTTTACCTATGATGCACTGTATCAAATGACATTTTTCTTGATAACTTTACACTGCCGCAATTAAAAATAACGTAATAACGTTTTTATCAACAAAATTCTAAAAGGTCTAGTGCAAGCGCCTTCGTGAATAATAAATAACAAACATAAGAAAGTTTTATATTTTTATTTTATTATCAACAGTAAGTTTGCCTCCGGTGTATTTTAATAAGAAATAATCTGTTGTTTTATTTTTCTAAACAAAGTTTTTCAATGTAACTTTTTTTTTATTTATGTATGTTTAACTTGATAAACAAATAACTTTCGCCGAAAGTTTGGAAACATTTCATGTTGAATGCGAAAATTGGTTTAACTGAAATATGTACATAATTATAATTCTAAATTTTTTTGCTTTCATTTTATATGTACATTTCTTATATTAATTAATTTATTTGTTTTTCTTTTTAATTTTAGTATAAATTTTTTAGAGAACTAATGATTTGCAACTCAATTTCTTTAAAAAAATATATTAAGGTAAGAAAACATGTTAAAATAAATATTCATTTGCGCACGAAACTATTTTATGACTTTGTATACCAATTTAATGGTTACAATTAGTTTGGTTTGTGCAAGATTAATGTAGGCTTTTCGCTAACATCGTGCCAAATATTATTCCATGGTCGAAGTTTGATAGTAGACGTCTCAACATTTATTTAAAAAAAAAAATTTTAAATAAAAGTTTGAATTTTAATAAGATATGTATGTATATTCAGCCTTATTACGGGTTGTCGCTGTCGTAAACGACTGTGTCGTCAAAAGTTTTCTTGGGAGTCAAAAAATGTAATTAATAATATTTAGTTTTAATGTGCTAAATTCCCAATTCTTATTATTGATAAACTGAAATTTATTGTTGGTGGAATAAGCTATTCCTATGCGCATTTCACTGGTTGCTTAGGCTAGATCATCAGGAAACTTCATCCAAAGATTTTAAAAAAGCTAAATATATTATTAAAATAAAACTGTTAAGCGAATAAGAATTATAAACACAAAAAGTCTTACCCGTAATAATATCAAAGTAAGAAAAAATTTTAAAATAAATATTCATGTGCGCACGAAACTATTTTATGGCTTTGTATACCAATTTAATGGTTACAATTAGTTTGGTTTGTGCAAGATTAATGTAGGCTTTTCGCTAGCATCGTGCCAAATATTATTCCATGGTCGAAGTTTGATAGTAGACGTCTCAACATTTATTAAAAAAAAAAAATTTAAATTAAAAGTTTGAATTTTGAACGAGATATGTATGTATGTATATTCAGCCTTATTAAGGTTTTCTTGGGAGTCAAAAAATTTAATTAATGATATTTAGTTTTAATGTGCTAAATTCCCAATTCTTATTATTGATAAACTGAAATTTATTGTTGGTGGAATAAGCTATTCCTATGCGCATTTCACTGGTTGCTTAGGCTAGATCATCAGGAAACTTCATCCAAAGATTTTAAAAAAGCTAAATATATTATTAAAATAAAACAGTTAAGCGAATAAGAATTATAAACACAAAAAGTCTTACCCGTAATAATATCAAAGCTTAAACAAAACACCAACAACAAACAGTGAGGTTATATTTTCTTACAATCCCGACTACAATTGGTTATTTTTTGTGAAAGATTAAAGTAACACATAAGCTGTGTTCTTTTATCTAACCCAAAAACACCACTTGGTCGTTTACAACAACCGTAATAGACTGATAAATTAAATTTGAATATTCCTTATTTTCTCAGTATTTATGATTTATTGCCAAATTAATTTTATAATTTGTTTTATTTTTCTTTTTTTTTTTCAGATTTATAACCCGCAATACTTAGGCAAGAAACAAACTAATAAAAAAGGTAAGCTTTTTGTTTTGAAAAAAAATTTATATGTATAACAAAGTTAACATTAGAAAATTAAAACAAAAAAACAAAATAAAATCTTGATAATAACAACTGAATTTTCTCTATATGTATTCAAAAAATCCATGCTACATTTTACGAAAGAAACTTTCGTAGCTCCTTTTTATGTACTATTTGCAAAAGTTTTTTATAAAATACGAAAAAAGTTTACTCTAGAATTTTTTTTTAATTTTACGAAAATAAAGAATTCTTTCGAAGATCTATTTCAAAGTTTTTATGTTTTACAAAATAACTTTCGCAAGATACCGCATATGTGCTGTTTTATTTTCGTAAAATTACGCATGATTTAAATTTTTTTTTTTTTTTTAACGGTAAAAAAAAATTAAATTACTTTGAAAGTGCACTTTCGAACATTGTTGTTTTTATTTTACAAAATAAATATTTAAAATCTTTTTGAATTTTGTAAAATAATATAAGTTGGCTTTAAATTAAGTTTAAAACTCAGATTAAAGGTATTTATTTATTACGTCATTTTGTAAATGTCTTTCTATATTAAACTACGATCGTAATGCAGAATACACACAATCGAAAAAAATTTTAACGAAAATTTGAATTCGAATAGGAATTATAGTAAAACTTGAAATATTTTTTAATATGATGACAATAAACTTTCGCCCCTAACAGAAAGTTTTAGAAACTTTTCATGTTGAACGCGAATTGGTCTTACTGAAATTATGATAATTTATTAAAAATATAAAAATTATTCATCATTAATTACAATGAGATTTTTTGTTTGTTTTCAGATAAAATAAAGTTGAAACAAGGATATAAATTACAACCGAATAAAGAAAAAGGTTAGTAAGGCATTTAAATCTTTTTAGTGCGATTTTATAAATTATATTTACATAAAAAAATGCTTAAAATCTCACATAAAATCGTTAGCTTTTATTTAACATGATGACAATAAACTTTCGCCCCTAACAGAAAGTTTTGGAAACTTTTCATGTTGAACGCGAATTGGTCTTACTGAAATTATGATAATTTATTAAAAATATAAAAATTATTCATCATTAATTACAATGAGATTTTTTGTTTGTTTTCAGATAAAATAAAGTTGAAACAAGGATATAAATTACAACCGAATAAAGAAAAAGGTTAGTAAGGCATTTAAATCTTTTTAGTGCGATATTATAAATTATATAAACATAAAAAAAAAATACTTAAAATCTCACATAAAATCGTTAGCTTTTATTTAACATGATGACAATAAACTTTCGCCCCTAACAGAAAGTTTTGGAAACTTTTCATGTTGAACGCGAATTGGTCTTACTGAAATTATGATAATTTATTAAAAATATAAAAATTATTCATCATTAATTACAATGAGATTTTTTGTTTGTTTTCAGATAAAATAAAGTTGAAACAAGGATATAAATTACAACCGAATAAAGAAAAAGGTTAGTAAGGCATTTAAATCTTTTTAGTGCGATATTATAAATTATATAAACATAAAAAAAAAATACTTAAAATCTCACATAAAATCGTTAGCTTTTATTTAACATGATGACAATAAACTTTCGCCCCTAACAGAAAGTTTTGGAAACTTTTCATGTTGAACGCGAATTGGTCTTACTGAAATTATGATAATTTATTAAAAATATAAAAATTATTCATCATTAATTACAATGAGATTTTTTGTTTGTTTTCAGATAAAATAAAGTTGAAACAAGGATATAAATTACAACCGAATAAAGAAAAAGGTTAGTAAGGCATTTAAATCTTTTTAGTGCGATATTATAAATTATATAAACATAAAAAAAAAATACTTAAAATCTCACATAAAATCGTTAGCTTTTATTTAACATGATGACAATAAACTTTCGCCCCTAACAGAAAGTTTTGGAAACTTTTCATGTTGAACGCGAATTGGTCTTACTGAAATTATGATAATTTATTAAAAATATAAAAATTATTCATCATTAATTACAATGAGATTTTTTGTTTGTTTTCAGATAAAATAAAGTTGAAACAAGGATATAAATTACAACCGAATAAAGAAAAAGGTTAGTAAGGCATTTAAATCTTTTTAGTGCGATTTTATAAATTATATTTACATAAAAAAATGCTTAAAATCTCACATAAAATCGTTAGCTTTTATTTAACATGATGACAATAAACTTTCGCCCCTAACAGAAAGTTTTGGAAACTTTTCATGTTGAACGCGAATTGGTCTTACTGAAATTATGATAATTTATTAAAAATATAAAAATTATTCATCATTAATTACAATGAGATTTTTTGTTTGTTTTCAGATAAAATAAAGTTGAAACAAGGATATAAATTACAACCGAATAAAGAAAAAGGTTAGTAAGGCATTTAAATCTTTTTAGTGCGATATTATAAATTATATAAACATAAAAAAAAAAATACTTAAAATCTCACATAAAATCGTTAGCTTTTATTTAACATGATGACAATAAACTTTCGCCCCTAACAGAAAGTTTTGGAAACTTTTCATGTTGAACGCGAATTGGTCTTACTGAAATTATGATAATTTATTAAAAATATAAAAATTATTCATCATTAATTACAATGAGATTTTTTGTTTGTTTTCAGATAAAATAAAGTTGAAACAAGGATATAAATTACAACCGAATAAAGAAAAAGGTTAGTAAGGCATTTAAATCTTTTTAGTGCGATATTATAAATTATATAAACATAAAAAAAAAATACTTAAAATCTCACATAAAATCGTTAGCTTTTATTTAACATGATGACAATAAACTTTCGCCCCTAACAGAAAGTTTTGGAAACTTTTCATGTTGAACGCGAATTGGTCTTACTGAAATTATGATAATTTATTAAAAATATAAAAATTATTCATCATTAATTACAATGAGATTTTTTGTTTGTTTTCAGATAAAATAAAGTTGAAACAAGGATATAAATTACAACCGAATAAAGTAAAAGGTTAGTAAGGCATTTAAATATTTTAAGTGCGATTTTATAAATTATATTTACATAAAAAAAAAATGCTTAAAATCTCACATAAAATCATTAGTTTTTATTTAACATGATGACAATAAACTTTCGCCCCTAACAGAAAGTTTTGGAAACTTTTCATGTTGAACGCGAATTGGTCTTACTGAAATTATGATAATTTATTAAAAATATAAAAATTATTCATCATTAATTACAATGAGATTTTTTGTTTGTTTTCAGATAAAATAAAGTTGAAACAAGGATATAAATTACAACCGAATAAAGTAAAAGGTTAGTAAGGCATTTAAATCTTTTAAGTGCGATTTTATAAATTATATTTACATAAAAAAAAAAAAAATGCTTAAAATCTCACATAAAATCATTAGTTTTTATTTAACATGATGACAATAAACTTTCGCCCCTAACAGAAAGTTTTGGAAACTTTTCATGTTGAACGCGAATTGGTCTTACTGAAATTATGATAATTTATTAAAAATATAAAAATTATTCATCATTAATTACAATGAGATTTTTTGTTTGTTTTCAGATAAAATAAAGTTGAAACAAGGATATAAATTACAACCGAATAAAGTAAAAGGTTAGTAAGGCATTTAAATATTTTAAGTGCGATTTTATAAATTATATTTACATAAAAAAAAAATGCTTAAAATCTCACATAAAATCATTAGTTTTTATTTAACATGATGACAATAAACTTTCGCCCCTAACAGAAAGTTTTGGAAACTTTTCATGTTGAACGCGAATTGGTCTTACTGAAATTATGATAATTTATTAAAAATATAAAAATTATTCATCATTAATTACAATGAGATTTTTTGTTTGTTTTCAGATAAAATAAAGTTGAAACAAGGATATAAATTACAACCGAATAAAGAAAAAGGTTAGTAAGGCATTTAAATCTTTTTAGTGCGATATTATAAATTATATATACATAAAAAAAAAAATACTTAAAATCTCACATAAAATCGTTAGCTTTTATTTAACATGATGACAATAAACTTTCGCCCCTAACAGAAAGTTTTGATAAATTCTTATGTTGAACGCGAATTGGTCTTGCTGAAATACTTGACAAATAATATAAAAATTTTGTTAACAGTATAGAATTATTTTTTATTTTACTAATATAATATTTAATTTTCTTTATTTTTAGATAAAATTAAATTTCATTTCACATGGACAATACAAAAAGGTGAGTAAAGTTATTATTCCCGGATATTGTAAATTTTTTTATCAGTCACTAAGTAACAAGTTTAAAATATGGAAGATGGATAAAATCAATAAATAATTTTTAAAATCAGGGATTTTATGAGTAAAGTCGTAAAGTTTAAGACAACGTTTGAAAAGGTTTTTTTTTTATTTGCTCTAAATTTCTAAAATTAAAGTCAAAAGGCCATTACATATCTAGTTTTAATATTGTCCTTTTAACTTAAACAGGCCGGGATTTTATTTGATTTCTAAACTTATTGCACCTATTACGGTTCACAACTCAACTAAGATGAGTTGTAATTAAGGCAACTGGTTGTGTTCAGTTGTAATTTGTGTAAAGTTTTTGTTCGCCGCAATATAGCAAAGTTGTAAACCATAATACAAAAATTAAGAAATTACAACTCAACTGAGTTGAGTTGTGAACCGTAATACTGGCCTTTATTTAGTTTAAATAAAGTAGTATACTGATGAAAAAGGGGTTCTGATTATGTGGCATGATTTCACATTTAAACCGCAACAACGCAACCCGATTTATAATAGGTCCTACTGAATACTTTATGGTCTTAAAACATTGTTAAAAAAATAAAAAGTATTCTATGTTTTAAACTAATAAATATTTTTGTTTTCTTTGCAGGATGAAGCTAGTCTGCTTATAAACGAAAATTACTACAGACCAAAAGAAGGTGAGTTGAAAAATATATATATTAAGCTAAAGTTAGGCTAACGTAGTAATTGTTTTACTAAATTAAATTAAATTTATGTGTTCTAAATTTCTTAAGTTATGAGAAACTTAAGGCTTCTTAAAACTTAA
The DNA here is from genome assembly GCA_930367215.1 of Pollenia angustigena. Lineage (NCBI taxonomy): Eukaryota > Metazoa > Arthropoda > Insecta > Diptera > Polleniidae > Pollenia > Pollenia angustigena. Next base: position 14,444,493 of record OV884060.1, read on the forward strand.
GTCCAAAGTAATTTTTAAAACGTTGATTTTGTTCGCATTCAAAACTTGTATTTAGTCTTAAGAAAGTACACTGATGAAAAAGGGGTTCTGATTATGTGGCATGATTTCACATTTAAACCGCAACAACGCAACCCGATTCATAATAGGTCCTACTGAATACTTTATGTTCTTAAAACATTGTTAAAAAAATAAAAAGTTCTCTATGTTTTAAACAAATAAATATTTTTGTTTTCTTTGCAGGATGAAGTTAGTCTGCTTATAAACGAAAATTACTACAGACCAAAAGAAGGTGAGTTGAAAAATATATGTATTAAGCAAAAGTTAGGCTAACGTAGTAATTGTTTTACTAAATTAAATTAAATTTATGTGTTCTAAATTTCTTAAGTTATGAGAAACTTAGAACTTCTTTAAACTTAAGTCCAAAGTAATTTTTAAAACGTTAATTTTGTACGCATTCTAAATTTTATTTAGTCTTAAGAAAGTATACTGATTAGGCTTGTGTCGTTCTTGAATGAATTACTTCAACTGAATGAATCACTTAAGTGAAAGAATGAAATATTTCCGTATTTTATTTTCATTTATTTCATCTTTCGGTTTCATCTTGTATTCTTTCATATTCTGTTTTATGTCTATCTTGTTTGTTATGCTTTTTCCCTTCTATTGAACTTTTATTGAAATTAAGTTTTTTTTTTTTAACATTTTTAAGCGAATGACAATAAGAGCAATCTGAACTTTTATATACACACATAAATATACTAAATGTGTGCTTATTTTATACTTACATTTTTCTAAAACAACTCTTTAACTTTAACTTTAAATCTTATTTCCATTAACTATTAAAATACGTTTTTGTTTCATATTAATATCAATTTAATCATTCCTTAAACGAACTTGACACTTCATTCTGAAAGCTGTTTGTGATTTAGAAAGGTGAAAGAAAAGAATGAATTAATTCACTTAACCTTTCTGAAAGAGAATGAAAGATTCACATAAATGAAAGATTTTGCCCAATACTAATACTGATGAAAAAGGGGTTCTGATTATGTGGCATGATTTCACATTTAAACCGCAACAACGCAACCCGATTCATAATAGGTCCTACTGAATACTTTATGTTCTTAAAACATTGTTAAAAAAAATAAAAAGTTCTCTATGTTTTAAACTAATAAATATTTTTTTTTTCTTTGCAGGATGAAGTTAGTCTGCTTATAAACAAAAATTACTACAGACCAAAAGAAGGTGAGTTGAAAAATATATATATTAAGCTAAAGTTAGGCTAACGTAGTAATTGTTTTACTAATTTAAATTATATTTATGTGTTCTAAATTTCTTAAGTTATGAGAAACTTAGAACTTCTTTAAACTTAAGTCCAAAGTAATTTTTAAGACGTTAATTTTGTACGCATTCTAAATTTTATTTAGTCTTAAGAAAGTATACTGATGAAAAAGGGGTTCTGATTATGTGGCATGATTTCACATTTAAACCGCAACAACGCAACCCGATTCATAATAGGTCCTACTGAATACTTTTATGTGCTTAAAATACTAAGGGTATTCATTTCAGTTGTTTTATTCGTTGGAAAAATGGAAAAGTGGAAAAATGTAATTTTTGTTACAACAAACACAAGGAAAAACTTTTCCACCGAAAGTTGCAATTTAAACAAGCTTTAACCAAGTGTAAAAAAATCAGATTGGAAAATTACAATTTTTACAATTTTTAAAGAGTTGGCAATTCACAAACTTCCAGTTGAGTGTGGTTGCCACCATAATAAAAATGTTGTTATTTTTCACAAAAAGCACTAAAATTTACATCTCTTTTTAAGATAATCAACTATGATTCTTTAAACTCCATTTTTATTAAATCAAATTTTACTTTTTTAAAACGTCGTTTTTCAAAACTAAATTAAAAATTAATTCTATACAAAAAAATATAAAAAATAACTTAAAAATGACGTGATAATTAAATAATCAATTAATTCAATTTTAACTCTTTTATTTGGTATCATGAAAAATCAGAGTATGAAAACAAACAAAACATTTCGCAAACGTTTGAAAAATGTACAAAACTATTCAAAATTTTTAAATTGTATTGTACATGAGCAAAACAAAAACTTTTCAAGTGTCAAAGAGAGAAAACAAAACAATTGGCTTTCCACTCATCTCCATTATTTAATTTACTGTTACAATCGTACATCTGAGTACAAAACAGATAGAGAAACGTTTTCTTTTGAGTAATTGATTTAGTTCTTGTTTGGTTTTTGTAGTGGCATAACAAGAGTAAAATCCACAATGCCTCACAATTACTATGGTAGTCAAAATAAGCATTAATAAAAACAAAAAAATGTACAAACCTTTCTTTTTATTTCACTTAGAAACAATAGTAGTGAGTAAATCAATTACCTAACGTTTGTCAAACGTTTTTTCTCTGAATGTTTCAATATTGTTCTTACTCTTTTCTTTTCCAGCTGTGTACGTTTATATTAATGTACAATTTGCGCTCACGAGCAAAAATAATACAAAACAAAATGGCACAACCATTCTCATTGTTTTGGTTTGGTTTTTGTTTTACTCACTGCAAAGAACAAAACAAAACGAAAGCAAACGTTTCCTTTTGTTTGTTTTCGTACTCTGTGAAAAATATCAATTACTTCCAAGAATTATATGACAGATTTTTGTACCTTTAACTAAAAAAATACCGTTCACGTCAATAAGGTGTAATTTTCCTTTTTTCCATTTTTCCAACCAAAAAAATTTTGAAATGAATACCCTTACTATGTATTAAAAGACTTAGTTTTCCACATTTCCAACTTATACTAATTAGTTTTTAAGTTTTTTAATTTTTTTTTTTTCTATCTTCGCAGGTCTATGAAAAACATAACATTCGTTCCATATTGGACTTGTTTTGAAACCCACAGGGACTTAGTAAAGGTATAGTTTAAAATTAAATAAAAGTAAAGTTGTAAATTGTGTTTGTTTAATGTGTTAACTATTGATTATGCATAGTGTCCGACCGAACGCACTTTTTGAGACCAAACCCGAACTTCGGTAAATTTTGACAAGTTCGGCCGAACCCGAACTTTTTGTTAATAAATCTGAACAATTGTACTTTTTTTAATGTATTTATTTAAAACAAAATAAAATTTCGGGAAATTATTACATCTACACTTTTGGAATGATGCAACATGAAAAGATAAATTGCACTTTATAGTAGTCAAAACTATTATATAGTTAAACAAGAGTGCTATATTCGGCTGTGCCGAATCTTATATAAAACTGGTAAATATTTTTTTAAAATAAGAGACAACCGGTTTTGAACTTCGCTTTTCATAAGGATCCAGAAGATATATACTTTATAGGGTGTAGGATCAATATTGTAGAAATTACAAACAGAATGACAAAGTTATATATACCCTTTCTACCTTCGGTGAAGGGTATAAAAATAATTAGTACATAATTGCTTTTTTTAAGACCAAAAATAAAAAATAAATTTCAAGTTTAATGCAGTATACATTCGGGCGATAACTTTTTCACACTTTTTGCGAAAATCAAAAACGTCATAGTATAGTCGTGATGAACATTAAAAGTTATTAATAAAAAGTATGATAATTTTTTCGGATTGTTAAGAAAGTTTACGCAGGGATCGGGTTGAAGTTTGAAAACAACCATTTAATCTCACGGAAATTTTAAAAAATAAACATCTCATATTTGTATATATTCCTATACGTATCACTTAAATGCTATTTTGGAATTTATCCACTGCTTTAGATTTAAAAATGTTCCTACGGTTTACAATTCATCGCGGTTCAAAATTTCTTAGAAGGTTTTAGACATTTGCTTCCCTGCGTGAGGTTTTTTTTCGCAAAACGACAAAATTCGTTCGATCAGCTAATTCGACTACACTCGAATATCGTTTTTAGTTCAAATTAGGCACTTAAAAACAAAACTATTTCACGAATAAAAATTTTTCCGGAATTTGTTTCTATTATAAAAATAATTTCCCATGATTTTTTTTATACCCTCCACCACAATTAGTTGTGAAGAGGGTATATTCAGTTTGTCATTCCGTGTGAAACTTTTTTACTATTCATCTCAGACCCTATAAAGTATATATATTCTGGGTCCTTGAGTAATTTTAAGTCGATTTAGCCATGTCCGTCTGTCTGTCCGTCTGTCCGTCTGTTGAAAACACGCTCACTTTCGAAAAACTCAAAAGAAATCAACAAACTTGGTATCAAATTGCTTGTAGTTATCCTAAGCAGTTTGGGATTGAAATTCAGCAAAATCGGTTCAATAGGATCTGAGCTATGAATCAAAATGTGGAACCACCACCTAAAAAAAATTGATAATTTTGTTACAAAAACTAACATAAATGGTGGAAAAATGCACAGAATGATATAAGATTTCGCAACAATTCGTTTTATTCAACTGGAAATCACGCTGTGAAATTTCGTGAAGATTCGTCAATAATTTAGCCTAGGCCCCATATAAGCCCTACTCCCGGAAAACAGTATATTAAACCTAAAACCCTAACTAACAATGCTATCATTACAAATTTTGGCAAGTCACAGTAACATTGGACTTGAAATTAAACTGTTAAGTTTCGTGAAGATCGGTCCATAATTTACCATAGGCCCCATATAAAACCTACTTCCGGAAAACAACTTAGTACGCCTAAAAACGTAAAAAATAATGCTATCATAACAAAATTTGGTACATCAAAGTTTGATAGAACTAAAAATAAATCTTTGAAATTTCGTGAAGATCGGTTCATAATTTACCATAGGCCCCATATAAACTTTACTCCCGGAAAACAACTTAGTACGCCTAAAAACGTAAAAAATAATGATATCATAACAAAATTTGGTACATCAAAGTTTTATTGGACAAGAAATAAAATTGTGTTATTTCGTGAAGATCGGTCCATAACTTACCCTGGGCCCCATATAAACCTTACTCCCGGAAAACAGTTTAGTACGCCTAAATCCGTAAAAAATAATGCTATCATAACAAAATTTTGGTACATCAAAGTTTTATAGAACTGGGAAAAAGACTGAAATTTCGTGAAGATCGGTCCATAATTTACCCTAGGCCCCATATAAACCCTACTACCGGAAAACAGTTTAGTCGCCTAAATCCATAACTAATAACAAATCGTCACAGTTTAAGATAATAATAACATCATACAGATATTACTCCTTAAACATTCGAACTGTCGGTGGAGGGTATCAAAGATTCGGCACAGCCGAATATAGCACTCTAACTTGTTTGTTTTTTTTTTTTTTTTTTTTTTTTTTTTTGAAAAAAAAATTTCCTTGCAAAATATAGAAAAAGAGGTTATCGGGATTACTTCAGCATTTTTTGGTGTTCTGCATTTCACATCCACATGTTTTTATTCGTTTTCAATTAGAGTAGTAATGGGTTGGTGAAAGTAAAACGAATTGACTTTTATTCTTATATGTGATAACATTTTTAACAAAAAAATAAATTTTGTTTTTAGCATAAAATCTTCTTTATTTAATTAAATCAAAAAGTTATCATTATCTAAAACGCAAAAGGCCCCTAACTAACCATAAATTTAAAATCAAATTTTTCATTGATTATGATGTAATTTCCATTGGGCCACCAAAGAATTGTCAATATTCTTAAAAGTAATTGATTAACGATACATAGGCCGAGTTCCTAAACATCATAATACTTTGCAGTCAAAGTCAAAAAAGTATCATAGAGTTTAACTATATCTAGTTTGATTATTGTGTACGCATCGATATTGTTTTTAGTGAACTTTGGTACAGATAACATTGTAAAATTTTTCACGGTTGCTTGGTAGAAAGCACTTAAAAAAGCGAGTTGCTTTGCAACTGATGTTTTGGAACTCACCCATACTAACGTATTTGGAATTATACATTGGTTGGGACAGATAAAAAAAAAACGTAAGTACGGAAAAAACTGCATAAAAAAGTGCACATGAGGTAGACCAAATAAAGAGCAAATATTTTATTCAAAATTGTTTTAATCTTATAGGAATAAAATCACACGGCAAGGTTGTGCCGGTGAAGCGCGTCGTTCTTACAGATAAACCAGTCACGCCAGAATTTTTAATTCAGAACTTGAAATGCCATGATATTCTTTAAATTTTTTTTATTTTTAATTATTCTTGGCCCCTATTACGGTTTACAACTCAACTGTAGTTGTCAATGTGCGTGCACACTATAACAGTTATGCTGATGTAAAATACCAGTTTGTATGAGAGTGTGGTGCGGCGAATGGTTTTTCGTTGGCGTATAGTTTTAACCGGCTTTAACCCAGCGCAAAATCAATGCATGCCCATTTACAAAAACAAATGACCATTTTTATACCCAAGAAACACGGAGGTTTGATTTCAAATTTAAAACCAACCTTTTTCTCAAACGACAAACGTTGTTTGATAATGAATTGAAAATCATAGCATTCTCAACAAAAAGGAGAAATTCAGGTATGTTCCCACGTTTCGACTCGAATTGAAAACGAAAAAAATTTTTGAATAAGTTGAACTACAGATCCCTAATTCGCTAGCAAAGTCTAATATTTATTAAAAATCGTGAAAGCTGTAAAGAATCACAGGAAAAAATTTCTTCTATCGCGAACATGGCTAAAATTTGCGAAAAATTGCAAAATTTAAAACAAACCTAAAAACTAATTTAAGATCGCTTAATTGATTAAAAATTACATAAAAATCGTTTAAAATGAGCCATAATTTCATCAAAATCAAAGAAAAGTCGATTTAAAATTTTGAGTTAGTTAGGGCCTTCACGTTTTAGGTAAAGATATATGGACATTTCCGTCGAAGGTCCACTGTGACCGAAAATGTTATTAAAAGTAGATTATTTTACGATATTGTTATAGAGAAATATTTAGATTTTACTAATTGTATAAATTTACTCATAAATTTGTTGACTTAGATGAGCAATCAGACTGCAAAGTTGTGCAAACGTAATTTCTTATTTGTGAGAATATTTTATTGTATATTTTCTTTAATATTTTAATCCCACAAATAGGTGATATTTGATAAAAATTATTTCAATAATATTTTTTTACAAGGTCTGTTATCTTAAGAAGAGTTCAAAGAGAAATATGTTATTCGGATTAACGGTAAATTTTTATTTTGTTTTAAAATCTTTGGCTTGATAATTTTTCTTTTATCCATTTTAATTTTAAAATTATATTAAATTGGTATAAAATCCTCTCTTTTTCTTTTATATAATGTTTTGTTACAAGGTTTATGTATAATTTTCTTATGCCGCAAACTGTGTTCTTCAGATAAGGATTTTAGGCAATTTTTCTTTAATTGGATGTATTGAATTGAAACTAAAATATTTGTCCTTTTTTTTTTGCAAAATTATCGCCAATACTCGTAGGATTTAAAAAAATGTGGTGGTCCGAGTGGGCAGGATCTTTAGTGTGCCAGTTTGGCAGAGTCAGTTCGTAGTCCGCAGGATCGCTCAGCACTTTGGTTTAACCCATATTTTTGATTAAATTGGATAAAGAAGAAAATCGGTAGATTAATTTAAAAGATATAGGGATGAGGAGATTTTACCCCTCTTGCCATATTTAACGTCCTATTTCGTTTCAGATGTTACAGTATCCGCATGCCAAATTTTAAGAAAACCGGTTGATTAGTTAAGAAGATAAAGGAACGGGGAGCTTTTACCCCTCTTGCCCTATTCCGTTTCCTTTCAGATAAATAACATAGTATTTGGGTAGCTCTATGTTTAGTGCAAAAGTTGGATTTAATCGAGCTTAAGTTTTCATAATAATAGCTATAAGCATGTGGTCACGAACGTACGCAAAATAAAAGTCAACTTTGACTGATAGTAGTGAAATCTAAAAATCTGGAAAATGGAACGGAATATTCAAAAGTGATTAATATATATTAAAAGTGTTTTAGTGTAGGTCTCCTATTTACAAAATAAAATATCTCTCTTGGTTTTTGTTTAATTGGCTTATGTACCGGTCGCGAACGTACGGTTTTTCTTTATTTTTTTTTATTATCACCATGATTTTTCCTATAAATATCTTAAAATTTCCTTAACAAAAAAAACTTGATAGTCCTTTTACAATTGATTGTAATGGAGAGATTGTGAAGAAAGAGGGCAAAGCATAACATATTTTTTGCATGTAAAATAGATATATAAATGTCTTTAGAAGTAGAAAATATAAAATTTTCCAGTTTCCAGCGCAATTTCCTCAAAGTTAACAGCTGCAGGCTTAATCTGAATTGCGATGCGAAAATCAATGCGATGCATATATGCGAACAATTGCTATTCTGTATTGCGATATTCGCAAAGTTTTTTTTAATCGCATTTCAAATGCAAAAAGGTGACAAGTCGGTATTCTACATTGCGAAAACAAATGTCAAATTCGCAAAATTTATTCGATAACAAAATAGCATTCGCAAAGTAAAAACATGTTAGTGAAAGATAATATTTTATTTATTAATTCATCGTATATTTATTATTTAATTCAGGGAAGCAAGCAATAAGACCACCAAACCGCGTCAATTTGAAATAATGATAGACTTTATGAATAAGCACAGCCAATTGGCAAGAGGCCATTTGAAAACGCCAAATGCACGTCAGTCGGCAGATACTTTATGGCAAACTTTAACTGAAGAACTAAATATCAAAGGACCACCTATTAGAGAAGCTGCAGGATGGAAAAAGTATGAAATATATAAAACCAGTTCAAAAATATTTGACTTTAATTTTAATAGGTTTGGGCCGATTATAAAGTACACACAAAACATTTTCATTTTCTTCGCCGTCGAACCACAGTACCACAAAATCCATTTTTATTATTTTTTTATTACAGAATGTCTTAAATAAATTGTTTAAACAATTTTCACAGTCAAACACAAAAAATGTTTTTATTTTAATTTGACGTTTATTGACACTGACGTATATTTGAGCAGCGTTGCCACGATTTGAAAATAAATTGCGAATGCGATTGCGAAAGTCTAATGGTGTTTTCTTTTCTACAAAAAATGTGACATTTTATTAAAAAAAATTGCAATTTCGTGTATGTTTCTTAAAAATTTTGCTCCCGTAAAGGGTGGCTTGCTTTATTCTAAAAACTCACCCTTTTCGGGAGTAAACTTTTTAAGAAACAGACACCAAATTGCATTTTTTTAAATGAAATGTCACATTTTTTTGTAGAAAAGAAAACACCATAACAGAATACCAATTTTCTTTCGCATCGCATTTCATTTGCGCATCGTATTGATTTTCGCATCGCAATTCAGAATAAGCCTCCTGAGATATGCTATGAAACCATTCTTTTATAAAATCATAGACTTTTTTTATAATATAAACAATAAAAGACGATAATTATCAATATTTTATTTTTTCACCCTTGTAGACCATTCTGGGGAAATAAAATGTAAAAATTCAAAGGCCCAATTATGTAGATATAGCACCCTTTCACTGAATCAAAAAAGGGAACATTTTCAAAAATGTGTAAAAACCTACACAAAAAAGTTTCGCAATGATTGGCACCCGAGTTAAAAAAATGGGTGTTACCGCGTATTTCGATTCGAAAGACATCATTTAGGAATTCGAACAATTTGTACTGTGTATTACGATTTTCGTAATATTTGTTTCGAATAAAGCCTGGTACTCTGTTCAACATTTCACGTGAAATGCTGTCAAAATGCATATGAAAAAAACTTGTGAGGAATATCTATGAAATAATGTTGATGGAGTTGTACTCTGTTTATTTTGTGAAAAAGTACCGAAATGTTTCTGGCAACATTTTTTTTACAACCGCGAAATAATGTAAGCTGACTTTATTTCACATGGAATTTTAAGCAAAAGCAAAAAAGTATGAACTTAATATTTAAAAAAGAAATAAAAAATTAAAATAACACAATCGGTAACAGTTTTTTATCCGTATTTACTTTTTTTATTAAATTTTTTATTAAAAAAAAAAATAATTTTAGTAAAATATATGTGGCGTTTGTTTACATACACGAAACAGTGTAGCATACTTTGAAGGAATAAAAACGTCAAATTGTACAAACTCGCAAGATTGGACAATTTGACGTTTTTATTCCTTCAAAGTATGCTACATTGTTTCGTGTATGTAAACAAACGCCACATGTATTTTACTAAAATTATTTTTTTTTAATAAAAAAAAAAGTAAATATGGATAAAAAACTGTTACCGGTTGTGTTATTTTAATTTTTTATTTCTTTTTTAATATTAAGTTCATACTTTTTTGCTTTTGCTAAAAATTCCATGTGAAATAAAGGCCACTTACATTATTTCGCAGTTGTAAAAAAAATATTGCCAGAAACATTTCGGAACTTTTTCACAAAATAAACACAGTACAACTCCATCAACATTATTTCATAGATATTCCGCACAAGTTTTTTTCATATGCATTTTGACAGCATTTCACGTGAAATGTTGAACAGAGTACCAGGCTTAAGTAAAAAAAAAAAAATTATTTTATTATTAACATTTGCACTTTTCTACATTTTTCTTTTTGAAACGCTTGTTTTAAATAAACCCCACTTAAAACAAAATAAAAAATTACAAAAAAATGATTAGCTGTTGCTTAAAATTTCGTGCGAAGTATTATGTGATGCACTTGTTTCGCACGGAAAATAAAAATGTTGCTTAAACATTTCGCATGTTTTTCGTAAAATAAATAGAGTACAACTCTATCAAAATTTTTCTGTTTTTATTTCACAGACATTTTTTTATATTGAAATACTCAACAGATTACCAGGCTTTACGAATAAAACGTTTTCATAAAATTTCCCATTTTTTTTAAATACAACCTCTTATCGTTTCTTACGATTGCGAAAATCGTAATACGCAGTACAAATTGTTGGATCTCGTAAATTATTTCTTTCGAATCGAAATACGCAGTAACCCCCTAGACCTTACAAAAAAACCTTTTGCAAATACTTCGAATGCGATATTAAGCACAAAAATGCTTTGGGCATACATAACTAAAAACATTCCTATCTCTTAAAAGAATTTGCTACAAAATTTAGCAGCAGGAGCCGGCATTAAGTATGTATATTTATAGCTGTGCCCAGTTTAGTTGCACCTGTCGTTCATTTGGAATACCTTTATAAAAGCCTATGTGACTGCTCTTCACTCAAGCTCCATAGGACAAAATGCAGTAGTATTATACAAAATGTGTTTGGCTTCACTTTAATGAATATCTTTCTAAGCTAAAGCTAAATAATTTCAATTATTTAGCTTCCTTTTTATACCCTTCACCGAAGGTAAGAGTGTATATATAACTTTGTTTATGTTTAATTTAATTATTAGGTATTTTAATCATTTTTAGCCTGGTTTTATTTCTATATTTTTTTAGCTTTTTTTTTAAGCAAAATAGCATTTTTTCCCTTCAGTAAGTTTTGGCAACACTGATAGATAGCAAGTGAAAAATCGAATGGTCAGGGGTCTAATCACCGCATACGATATCGAGTAAAATTGATTGAAATTATTTATTTTGGTATCATGAAACTCGATATCGAATGAAATGTATTGAATTTGAAATAATAGCATTCGATATCGAGTAACTCGACATTACAATTATAGAGTTTTCATTCGATACGTCAGTGTCTATCGTATGCAAAACAATTCGATAGTTTATTCGATACGATAGTATCAAATGCGGTGATTAGACCCCAGTGCAAAAATAATATAACGATCAAAACAACGGCTGAAAAAATTCAGCTCAACATTCCAGTTAGAAAGACCGAATGTCATTGTACACATAAGGCATTACGAAACATCGTTTGGTAACTTTTCAAGTGAAAATAAAAAATCATAATATGGAAAATGAAAGGCATTTTGTTGATATTTCTATGGGAATACAGTGCTGTCTGGGTAGAGTGAACTTATTTTTGCCGAGCGATTTCACTATACCCAGGTTGTTCACTAAATCAAGGTTGAATTTTTTTTAGATAAAAAACTAATTTATTTATTTTAAATGCATTTTTATATTTCCATGTAATACTAAAGTTTAAATTTATGACCAATTATTCAGAAATTAAGTTTGAGACACGCCCTTAATGGAACATGCGCGCAGACTAAAATAAATTAACACTTCATAGAATGCGTATTTGTGAGAGTAACTTGTCAACGTACTTTAAAAGAATCGTTACTTTATCGTTATTTTATGTTCTCTTTAATTTTTATACTCTTTTTTATTGTTTTTCTCCTTCGCCAAACCTAAAAACTCACTATAAAGTAGGTTCACTCCATACAGGTTCATGAGTGTTCACTCTACAGAGTCGTCAATGTAAACATTCTTGTGTTCACTCTAACGAAGTATTCATAGCATGGGGGGTTCACTCTACCCAGGCAGCACTGTATATAGAAAAATCTAGATGCCATATCTCCGGAACTACTTGGCCGAATTCGAGCAAAATTCACATAAACCATCTACAGAATATCCCCCATGGTGGAATAAGCAGGTGGCATCGTTACGGCAACAAATACAACATTAAAACAAAAATGGAAATTATATCACTGTTTACGTCAAAAAATAGTTTAAAAAAAAATTAAAGCGTGCCGCTGAACGTGTTGAAATAAATGAATTTTTAGCCAAATTTTATTTAATTATGGTCAATGTTTTATTTATTTTAATTTAAAATTATAAAAAACTTTAATAAAATACAATAATGACAGCACAAAACGTGGACTTTTTGTAAACATAAACAAAACTTTGACATAAACCTAGACAAACAATGCAAGAGCAAAAAATCATCATCTGGCGTAGTGCCACCTGTTTATTCCACCTTGCTATCCCATACGTCACACGTGAAATCGATCGACCCGTTTTCGCAGTTAGCGTTGACATCAAAGTGTACACTTCTTTATATATACAATTATAGATAGATGTGTATAAATGTATAATTTATAAAATTAAAATCCTGACTGCAAAAAAAACAAGTTGTATGTAATGCACAAAAAGATCGAAACAAGATTGACAAAAATTAGGAAAATAACTGTTTTTATGACTTGATCACGTGTCTGTAAAAATAAAAATATTGTAACTAAAGTTGTAATAATAAAATCTTGTTATAAGGGTTGTTCTGGAAATCGAAAACGCAAGAATTTTAAACGTTGTTTTGTTATAAGATTTCTTTAATAAAAGAATTTTTGACAGATATTATAAAAAGATTTCTCTATTAAACAGAGTTTTATAATAAAAATTAAAAATGTTAGATTAAAAGTGTAAAATTGTAACTTCCAAATTCTTGCGTTTTCGATTTCCAGAACACACCCCTGCATACATATATTTCCTGTTACATTAAAAAAACTATATTTGTTCTTTTCGTTTTAGGTAAGAGAAAGATGTACATATGTATTTAAATGAAATATTTTTTAATTTATTTTTGAATAAAGAAAACAAAATTTTAAATTAATTTTTTATTGTTTGTTTTACATAAAGTTTGCCACGTGTTATTTCTTCAATTTTTTCTTATATCCGTTCAAAGGCGCAAAATCAACTAGTTGTCTCTTTCCTAATATGTTTCATTGTCAATTTCGTTTGATTTATAGAGTTGCCAACACTTTGATATGAATGTTAAACAAAAAATGCCATAAGTTTACTAAAATAAAATTAAAGATGCATTCATTAGCATGCATCCATTGTTTTTTATTTGCAACGTAATGCATTGATGCTTTTTTAAGCAAACAAAAGTATTTTATTTGAATTTGTCCTCGGTACAAGGTAACTCTATAAATACTCACCACATTTCATATCCACTATGTTTCTAAAGAGCAGTGCTCATTTTTTTTTTGCTGTTTAAATTTTATTCTCTTTGTCTTGTTATGAAACCAAATGTCAAGTAAATTAATCGAAGTTTTGCGGACATAAAAAATGTATCTTGTGTGAAAAAATTTTAACTTTAGAAAAACAAGTTTAAAAATTCTTAAATCTTTTAAAGAAATATAAAAAAGTTGTATATCGTATTACACTTGGGTAAGATGTTTTTATGATTAAAATTAAGTTATTTACACAATTTGTCTGGTGCAATAAAGGGTAGGGTTTACTTAAAAAAAATATTGTCTAGTATGAAATAAAGTGTGTACCTATAATTCGGTCGAGCTTATTTAGTCGTGTACGTAAGCAACTTCGTGGTGTCGGTAGACATTTTGTTTTTCCGTGCTCAACTAACTACAAGTGATCTGCGGAAGTACAGTTGTGTATACGAATTTTTTTTTTGCTTAATTTTAACAATACAAATTTAATCTTTGTAAATTAAGAAAAACAAAACATAATTTCCAATAACTTATAATAGGTACGTACATATTAATATAGTTAAAACAATATAATATTTTGAAATTATTTTGCAAGCCTTTGGAAAAATATTTTATTTAACAATTTTTGTTCTATGTCCTGCGCACTAAATATATATAAAAATTTGATTTTTTTCCTTTTTTGTAAAAGAAATTCTTTAGTCTTATTATTTTTCATATACCTACATAGGTAGGTACATATAAATGAGAGATGCCAAGTATTATTGAATGTTGCAAATTCTGGAAATTGGAATTTTAATCAATTATTGGTCATTAGCGTTCGACCGAACGTTCAGTTACATTTTTGCCGAAAGCCACGAAAAAATATTTTTCTACACGGCGCATACTGGATTGCCGCATGGCACATTTCTCTTAAATGGAAATAAAACTATTTCTTACTGATAACTCATTGTTTTGGAAACACCCAACAGGGTATCCATTTTCATTATACTTTATCCCCAATTTGCGGTTTTTCATTCCCCAAAATAGATATTTTCTTATTTGAAATACGCCTGCGACAGTTTGGTAATATATTAAAGAGAACGTAAACTTATTTCCTTTAATCTATTACCAAACGGTGGCAGGCGTATTTTAAGTTCGCCAACCACGATAAGGGTGATTGTTTTGTGAAAATATAAAGCGAATTTATTAAAAATACAAAAAAAATTGGTTTATAGGTACTTAAAAATAAATAAAACGTCCACTGCTGTTATTGCATATATTATTGAAGGAAGAGAGCTACGAAAAGGTTAAAAGAATTTCGCGAGATTGCAGCAATTCACTTGAACTACCGAAGACAGCGCAAGTATATTTTCTGTATTGTGCGGTCATATTCAAAGCAACTTTGCAGATTCGTATGTTACTACTAGCTAAACAAGATGTTTTCCGTGTGGTCCTTGACACAATAAAATAGCACCGTTCCCGTTCTAAAACTACGTTGCGATTTTAAGCTGAAGGGTCAGATCAAAAATCGGTTGGGAACCACTTTAATGGATGTGTTTGTGCACGGTGTCAATAATTTAAGACGATTTGTTCCAGGAAATGAAGCGGTTCATTTGCCCACAGCCCCTTCAATAATTGGTTGCATCTACGGGACATACATAAAGATTTTAGAGCCTAGCGTTAAATTCAGAATCAAAATCTTCTGATTCATCAGCTAATGCAGTTTTGTTGTACATGTTGTTTGTATTAAAAATTGTTAGCAAACTGAATTATTTTTAAAATGTGCATTTTTTTTTGCCAATTTTATTTTAATCTTGAGCAAATCGGTTTTGCGATTGCACAAATGGTATTTATAATATATCATAATACAAAATTAGCGAAAAACTTGTTTTTTCCTCAAAAAATCACCTGGAAATTTTCATGACATTTTTATCCCCGAATACCAAAAAAAAAAAATTTAAGTCAAATCCTTAAAAATGAGAACGCTGACACCCAAACAGATAGAAATAAACCAAAAAAAAAATTCATGAAAGTTTCATCTTTATTAAAAGAACATGACTCAGCACCATTTAGAGTCTAATGAAAATGTCAATAAAGCAACAAGAACTCTTTTGACCAGCCTTTAAGTTATAAAAACACGAAAATAGATGAATACTAAAACCGTGGTAATCTTTTTAACGCAGGAGCTATATAATTCCTATCTTCGCCACCGGTAAGCGGTTGTTTTCAGTTAAGAAGCAATTTACAAGGCTTAAATGCGGAAAAATTTCTTTTCGGTCATAATATACATATAAATATGAGATTTCTAGTACTATCTATATTGAATTTTTGCTCTGTTCTAAATTTTTAGTAATACTACAACTTTTAAACACGTGTCAGTTCTGCAAGAAAATGGTAGCTAATCTAGTTATTAGTACTTTAACGCGTTTGCGAATTTTTATTTATTAAATTTCAGTAACCTAGCTTATGGGCCATATAATTGGCTTACAAATTTGTCTTTCGCATCTTTTTATTTTTTTCTGTTCGCAAGTCATCACTATGTATCAAGGCGAATTCATCCCAGGTAATCTCGGTACTACAACAAGTACAACTCGTACAAAAACCACAAGCAATTTGTTTTTGTAAAATCATTGTACAATGTCAAAAACAGAAATAAAACAAAACAGAAACAAAGATAATAAAAGAAAATAAACAAAATTTTGACATCCAACAGTGATTTTAGCTAATATCAGCAAGGCTTTTAAGACCACCTGTAATAAATTCGCCTTGCTATGTATTAATTTTATTTAAACTTTCTAATGTCAAATTTTTTACATATCACATTTTATTACTGTCAATCTGCGGCATCTTGAATTTTTATTGCCAGTATTGCTTCAGTTTCGATAGAAGGATGTATTCCAAAACAGCATAATACTTTGCAGTCAAGGTCAAAAATGTATCATCAAGATTAACGATGCAGAGTTTGCTTATTATTTACGCATCAATAACTCTTTTGGTGTACTTTGGGACAGATGAAATTGCAAAATTCTACACGTTTGCCTTGTAGAATGCATCACGACAAATGTCAGCTGTTCGAAAATACATAACCAAAGCAGATGATGCGCAAATAAATCTAAAACACGTATCACAAAAATGGCTGATGCATATTGTGTCAAAAATTTAACCAAACAAGCTTTGGCATCAGCTAATTTGCATGTAGATCGCAAACTAATATCAGATGCAGTGCAGCGATGCATTTCCGAATTTTGCCTACCATAAAGTAGTATACATACATATTTTGTTTAAAAATGGTCGAATTGTTTCAAATAATCACCCAAAAGCATAAAAATATCCACGCTGTTGCGTAATGCTAGAAACACAACTGGGACGAACTTCGCAAAGTACCACGAATTCGTTGCGTAAATTCATTAAATGAGACACAGTAAGTGCGAGAACCTAACATTTTTTATAATTTTTAAAAAACTATTAATCGGGTATGTTCTAAAATCCGTATCCACTCGAAATGGATTTCTTCAGCATTTTTAAGGCCCAACCAGAATGTGCATAAACAAACTTAAGCTACTGTCAAAATTAAACGAAAAAGCCTCTCAAATACATTAAAAAAAACAAAAACAAAATAAAAAACATTTGATTCCGTACGGAATGTGCGATTAGTTTCGCACTTTGCTTAAGCAAATTACAGTTTCATAAAATTTAACAAAAAGTTCCCTTAAGTTCAACATGGTTTTACACATATGATTTACATGTATTCGCTCAGATGCTTAAGCCACGTTATTCACATTCTGGTTAGGCCTTTAGTTTTCTGCATTTCGATTTTGCGATCTCAAATTAGTTTTTGGGTTTATTTCAAATTTTTAAATTTTTTGCGAATTTCAGCTTGTTCGCGATTTATTCCTGTAAGTTTTTTAATTCTTTACAGCTTTCACGATTTATAATAAAAAGTAACCTTTGGTATCATGCCGCTATTAACAAATTTTTGCGAATTTTGCAATTTTTACCGAATTTTAGCCATTCCATATTGTTTTAGAGACTTTTCATTAATTTTATGGCTTGTTTGAAATATTAAAAATTTTTCGCCATTTTTGCAAATTTTTTTTGCCATTTTCCGACATTTTGTTCTTTTTCACCCATTTAGGGATTTCAAATAAATTTTAGTATTTATTTAAAAGTTTGCAATTTTTCGCGAATTTTAGCCAAGTTCGCAAAATAAGTATTTTGTCTTTGTGATTCTTTACAGCTTTCACGATTTATAATAAATAGTAGACTTTGGTATCATGCCGCTGTTAGCAAATTTTGCAATTTTTACCGAATTTTTGCCATTCCTTATAGTTTTAGGGAGTATTTATCAATTTTGTGGCTTTTTTGAAATATTAAATTTTTTGCGAATTTTTGCAAATTGTTTTTTTTTTTTTTTTGCTATTTTCCGACATTTTGTTTTCTTTTTTCACTCATTTAGCGATTTCTAATAAATTTAGGGTTTGTTTAAAAGTTTGCAATTTTTTCGCGAATTTTACCCAAGTTTGCAATAGAAGCGAATTGTCCCTGTAATTCTTTACAGATTTCACGATTTTTAATAAATATTGAACTTTGCTATCATGCTGCTATCATGTCCCTTTCCCAATTTATTCGTCGTTCGTCTGCGTAAGAAATAGAAATAAACCTATCGCAGAGTTCGTTACGCACGACGAATGGTTGTGTGCACTTTCATATACAACAATGTATTCGATTTTTGGAGACGAATATTCGTTGCGAATAATTCGTCGTTCGTCCCAGTTATGTTTCTAGCATAAAAGGGCCAATCTGCTGTTTAAAATCATGTTTCTAAGATTTTCATAGGTCATATGGCAAACAATTAATGTTTATGACTATAGAATTGGTCGGATTCTTCGAGGTGTCTACCTATTTCTTCGAGGGGTCTACCTATTTCATAAGTACCAGTATTATCTAAACATTCGAGTGTATAAGAAAAATTATAAAAATACCAACATATGCAGTTTGTCCCTTTCTACATTGCAATGTTTCTAGTAATTAAAAGGGGCCAACCTGGCAGTTTGGCGCTAAATGCTTCTATATTTGTACATATGAAAAATGTTCGGCCAATATTTGCATATAATAGGAAGAAAAATAAAACCTAGGTGCTTAATTACAAAAACAAAAAATTCTTTAAAGGAAAAAGTACATTGGAATAAAGAGTTATTTAATGTTAAGCAGAGTATGAAAACAAACAAAACATTTCGCAAACGTTTGCAAAATGTACAAAACTATTCAAAATTTTTAAATTGTATTGTACATGAGCAAAACCAAAACATAAACTTTTCAAGTGCCAAAGAGAGAAAACGAAACAATTGGCTTTCCACTCATCTGCATTATTTAATTTACCGTTACAATCGTACATCTGAGTACAAAACAGATAGAGAAACGTTTTGTTTTGAGTAATTGATTTAGTTCTTGTTTGGTTTGTAGTGGCATAACAAGATTAAAATCCACACTGCCTCGTCCAAAAAATTATTTATTATTTATTATTTTTTCTTTGAATTACTTTTTATTTAATTTACTTTTTTTTTTAATTATTATGGTAGTCAACATAAGCATTAATAAAAACAAAAAAAACCTAAAAACCTCTCTTTTTATTTCACTTAGAAACAATAGTAGTGAGTAAATCAATTACCAAACGTTTGTCAAACGTTTTTTCTATGAATGTTTCTTTATTGTTCTTACTCTTTTCTTTTCCAGCTGTGTACGTTTATATTAATGTACAATTTGCGCTCACGATCAAAAACAATACAAAACAAAATGGCACAATCGTTCTCATTGTTTTGGTTTTGTTTTTGTTTTACTCACTGCAAAGAACAAAACAAAACGAAAGCAAACGTTTCGTTTTGTTTGTTTTCGTACTCTGATGTTAAGTATAGCATTTATGTACTGAAAAGAATATTAAAAAGTGAAATTAGAAATAGTGTAATAAATGACATTTAATTTTCTTCTCAAGGAGGCGATCGTCTTCTTATTTCTTTTAATCTTCGTGAGGCTCTTCAAGTGCATCACGAACTGAAGATTTAAATATAGCGTTGTCCAGCCAGTAATTTTATTTTAGTTTTAAAATAAAACTTTCGGTTTTAATAGGCTTAATACTTGATTGAAAAATACTAAAACATTCAGAATCCAATTTTTCTTCCTATCAAAAACTGCTTTGCGAACTTTACATATGAATGAAAAATTCAATATTTTAAAACGTTATATTATATAAAACAAGCATTCTTTCAGAAGTAGTAGCAGCTCCTACAGATTGGCCATTGTAAACCATCTCGTTGTAGATAGGCCCAAGCAGTTTGGCCCTTTTGATTTGTTGATTGGTCCTTATAAAAAAAATGTAGATTGGCCCTTTTTACGCAAAAGCATCGACATATCAAATAATGTTGCGATTGTATTATTTTGTAAAATACTTCAAAAAATACATGATACATCTAAAATAAGTGCAAAATGACTTTCCCAAATATTATAATAGTTGAGCCAAAAGCGGCTTCGTCGGAATATGTACACCATGCTAATTCATCGTTATGACCGGCTCTATAAAAAAGTTTCAAGAGTAAAAAGCGCAAATCCTCAGAAATGTTTAATTGTTTTAATTTTCATGGTTAAAGTAGTAAATAATGTATGTATTTAGAGGAACGTGTTCGCATAAGCAAACTTTCGCCAAAATTTTGTATGTATTTGCTTTATCCAAAACAATTTTCAACCACTTTGTGAAATTTTAAACATAGTTTTATTTTGAAGAATGACTACGTGATTATTTAGTAGTAAATTTATAATAAATATAAGAATTTTTTTAATTGACTGAAATTAGTATTTACTTCAAATATTGAAGAATAGAATATAATAAAAATCTTAAATCCCTGCAATTAAAATAAATTTAATATGCTGTAAATAATCAATATTCGTGAACTGTGGAATCAAAAATCTCGAATCCTATTTTTTGCAAATAAAAATGTAAAATGGCATCCCTAATATGCAATCATTGTTGGTATATATTTTTTAACTGTCAAACGATTGTGTCGAGTGTTTGTTGTGCTGCACTTAGGAAAAAGCAAAGATGAAGAAAAACGTATCTTAACACACATATTAAAAAGCCTAGTGTATATTTGTTTTATCAAAATAAACGTAAATTTAAAACACAAGTTAATTTTTATGTATTATAAAGATTGTTAAAATATGAATTTCAATTCCACTTGTTTACTGTTAACCGTACCAAAATAAATACACCTCTGTAAATACAGTGAAATTTTGGCATAACGAATTTCGCTATTGCGAAAACAGCCCCTGGAGAAACCTCTATTGCAAAGTTTTGCATACAAAAATAGTTCATAGATATAACGAAGAAATGCTTAGCTGTTAAGCGGCCCATACACTTGCAATATATTGTATATGATATTCGCCATATTATTTCCATTTTGTCCTATATTATGCAATAAGTCGCACAATGGTTACATACATTCAACAAAAATGTGAACATAACTTATAGGAATAACATAAACAGCATTGTACAATGTTCCCAACACATCTCACTTTCTTTTCGTTGTGCAGTAACAATCAAAAGTATTTTGATTGTTGCCAATATATTGTGCTACCCCCAAATATCACATACACATTGGCGATATAATTGTACAATACATAAAATTTAATAATTTTATTGCAAGTGTATGAGCCGCTTTAAGGCTCTATATGGCTTAGCTTCAAAAGCCTAGAAATAATGAAGTCAGAATACACCAAACAAATTTAGGCAAAACTGTAAAGAACGATTAAAACAACGAAGTCTAAAAGCGTACACTCAGGGAAAAGCTGCAACTTTATAATAAGAACGCGTCACATTAATTCAATAATTTTCAATGTAATAGAAAAGTTATATTGAAATACAATACATCCAGTGATGTTAACTTTTATTTTTTTATTACCGTACGGCCCTCTAAAAATTACCGTTTTTGAGAAAAGATTTTTAATCGAAACTTTAATTTATTTTGAAAAGCACTCAGTCCATCGTTTGGAAACAGCACATAAAAGCAGTATTTATAAGCAATTTATTTAAATGTGTTTAAAGAAAAATTTGAATGGAAATTTTGTCTTAAAATAAATATTTTAAATTAAATAAAAATAATAAATGTTCATTCAACTTAAGATATTTTTATTTAATACGCTTAACGTACATATGTTTGTGATGAACATTAAAAAAATACTGTAAAATCAATTTATCCGTACTTAAACCAAGGTAAAGCAGTGTCAATAGTACGGTTA
Source organism: Pollenia angustigena (assembly GCA_930367215.1). Classification (NCBI taxonomy): domain Eukaryota; kingdom Metazoa; phylum Arthropoda; class Insecta; order Diptera; family Polleniidae; genus Pollenia; species Pollenia angustigena. Next base: position 14,466,526 of record OV884060.1, read on the forward strand.
GTACGTATTTTCTTAAATCAAGTACATAATGCTTGAGTAAAATGCGGTATTCAAGTGCCAAACACTTAACTTTAGTCACATTTAATCCCTGATCCGTTATTAAAATAATCCGAAAACTATAGTTAAATTTATAACATTTCGGCTATGTTTTATGTTTAAAAATCGTTGACTTTTAAACAAATTTCATTTTTCTTATTTTGTACTTTTCGGTGTTATGAAAATATTTGCAGAAACATAATGTTCTAAGTTTTTTTATATAACATCTATCTATTTAAATTGAAAATCACCTCAATAAAGTTAAAATTATAAAACCTACAAATGTAAGTATATTTATACAAAGAATTAAAATTTCTTTAAATAACCGTATTTTAAATAAAATTTCCTTGCAACCTTTTGCGGCCCAAAATTACCCTAAAAAAGGGTAATTACCGTACGGTTAACATCACTGAATACATCAGTCATTTTCCACTTTAAATTAATGTAGTTGCTATCTATTTCGTAGGATACATTGCATCAACGTTGTTTTAAAGTTAAAACGTGATGTTTTGAAGTTTTAATTTCATTAATTTCTTGTTCATAAAAAATATTTTTTATGATTTTCATAGGAAGTTTGTTCAATAAACCTTTTATAAATCAAAAATACTTTCTATAAGCGTCAATAAGAAACATTTTAAAATCTATATGGCAACATTTTAAATTAATATGTATATACCCCTTTCAAACTTGCGCAACTCTTGGTTTGCGTATGTCAGGTCGGGTTAAGACCAAAAAATTGAGTACAGACTTTGTTATACTAGACCCCTTTCACACTCGGCAAGTTACTTGCGCATTATACTTGCCGACAACAACAAAGTTTGTAAAAAATGTTTTTTCCTTACCCCGACCTTACCGCTATTATCTACAAACCAAGAGTTGCGCAAGAGACTTGCGCAAGTAACTTGCCGAGTGTGAAAGGGGTCCTGTGGCTGTATGTAAAGCCTCATAAAAGTGTTAGTCTGTATGTAAGTATGTATTTTCGTGTTTAAATGTACTTAGATGAAAACAAGTAAGTTTGCGATATTCGGATATGCCGAATCTTATATACATTTCATAATGGGGCGAAAATCACAGAAAGTTATATAAATACCGTTCTTTAAATATAAAAATTTCAACTTTGTGCCACGCCCAATTGTCCAATCCTGCGCACATTTTTTCGGATGTTGTGAATTGATAACCAAGATGCTTGAACCTAATTTGGTTCTTGCCGTTCTCCAGATATACATAAATCTATAATCACCCTTATTGTGTTTGGCGTATTTAAAATACGCCTACGACAGTTTGGTAATAGATTAAAGGAAAAAAGTTCACGTGCTCTTTAATCTATTACCAAACAGTCGTAGGCGTACTTTAAATACGCCAAACACAATAAGGGTGAATGTCTTTGAATGGGAATTGCCACGCCCACTTGTCCAATACTGCCCACATTCCGTCGGATGTTTTGAATTAATAACCCAGATGCTTCAACCTAATTTGGAAACTTTGGCTCTTGCTGTTCTCTAGATATACAGAAACCTTAAATGTATTTGTATGGGGAATTTAACGGCTACTTGTCCAATCCCGCCCACATTCTGTCGGATGTTGTGAATTGATAACCATATATGCATATTATCAGCCCAATTATAAACAAATTCCTCGGGAGTTTTTCCCTTTCCCCATTTTTACAATTGAATTAACATAGGAAAAATGGGAGTAGGAAAAAACTCCCGGGTAATTTTTGTTCATAATTGGGCTGTATATATTTTCTGAAGTTTTCGGTTCATAGAATACTACTGCCAAACAAATTGGGCTTATTTTTGATATACCTTTATATAAGAATGAAAGGAAAAAATTTTTTTTTGTGGAAAAACTGCATAACTACATTTGTTCGTAAAAAAAGGGAAAATTAACTTACTGAGTCAAATAGGTAATGTTTTAATTCTTATATATATACATATATATAAAAGAGTTGCGTGAGTGACTGACTCATTTATCATCGCCCAGCCCAAACCGCTGACCCTAGAAACTTGAAATTTGAACTAGCGATTGGTCACTGGGATTTTTCGAAATTCGAAATTCGAATGAAACGGGGAAATTCGGTAACCTTATATCTCCAAAACTAAAAAAGATGCAAAAATAAAGGAAATACTTATCGTTGTTCTTTAGAAAAATAAGCGGACAGGTGTCTGGTACTTTTTTGAAATTCGGACCTATTAGGGAGTAAACGGGTAAAATCTGAATTTTAGTACTTTTTTGCCACCTTTTGAACCAATAAACATAGAAACAAAGTTAATACCACATTCGAAACCTGTCAAAAAAAATTTATAATAATTTGGTACTTTTTTTGATACTTTAATGGGGGAAAAATATAGTACCCAAAAAAGGAAAAACGGGAAATTTGACATTTTTCTTTAGCTTTTTGGTTCTACTAAAGTAGCAGGTTAAATGCTAGAATTTAAACAAGTTTAAACCTAGAAAAATAAACTTTGGCATAAAAATATGTCCACGAAGAAAAAGGAGACGCTAACGAAGTAGCGGGTATAGGCTAGTATTAAATAACTAGTGAAATATGTTTAAAACTTTTAGTGTGGTTTTCTCATGTTTTCAAAAAATCGAGTTACCTAGTTTTTCCAAACGGCCACAGATATACATATACATATAATTTCCTTATTTTTTAGTTCCTCTATTTTGGTCTATCCACAGCTTTTTGAAGCCCACTATTGGACTAAAAAGCTAAAAATATAGTTAAACATCTATGCCAAATCCTACATAGCAGGATTTTAATTTAAGCCTGTAGGCGGTAAAAAGGGCGTAGAAAAATTAAATTTTTTTAAATATTTTAGCTTAGCATATGAAGCTGAAAATTACCTGTATATATTCCTAATAATCTAAGATTTAAGGGCGGTGAAATTACAGGAAAGGGGTGTGGCAATTGTGTTATTTTACTTTTTAGCTATTTTTGAAACCCCCTTAAGACTAATGAAGTTAAGAACTGCCAAGAGTAAGGTACTCGTGTTGGGGCTTCCCTTAAAGTATTTTTTCCTCCTGCCTGGCATAATCATATCAAGCCCTAACCGCAAAAATAACGTAAGTGACATGATTTTCAATTTTCGTTTTTTTTAATAAATGACTTTATTGGCAACACTTGCATCATCTCCTAAAATGTCATGATCACAAAAGGTACCGTTACGATTTTATAGCAAAAACAATTATATTGTAAGCGACAAATTTCATACATAATTTATATGAAATAAAATAAAAAAGCTCTCTCCTGTAAAATTTTATTTTTGGCGCTTACGCGCCATCCCATTCGTTATATTGAAGTTTCACTGTATTGAAAACGTGCTTCTTGGTCAAGGTCTATCCAATAGGTCTGCTTAAGAAGCCAGATGTTTATTTGGTTTTTTCCTCAACAATATCAAGAGTTGTTTACATTTTCCTTATACGTGTATATTTTTGTTTACTGTTTTGGTTTTTTGCAACACATTCATGCACACAAAACACATTTTTCCTTTTGTTTTGCCTATGTAGTAGTAAGATTTTGACAACCGCGAGGAATTTTACACAAACAAAATGCCTGTTGTTTTTTGTATTGTTGTATTGTTGTAGTAGTAAGCAGACCTATTGGATAGGCCTTGTTCTTGGTCTATTGCATAGGTATTAAATATTAAAATATTCCAAAAAAATACATATGTGCCCTAATCATATTATTTATTTCACTTTGTAATATAAAAATAATGCCAATTATTTTAACATTGGCGATATTTAATTTTCGCATAGTTTTTATTTAAAATTTAATATCGAAAATCTACATAGGTACAAAGATACATACATAGGTACATACATATGTTATGTATGCATGCATGTACCTACATACATACATATGTATCATTAATTAACTTCAATACTGCCATAATTCAAAAAATACTATTTTAAAAGCTGTTGATCCAAAATGTCGTTCTTACACAATATATTAAGGTATATCGTTTTTTCCCAAAAACCTACGATTCTAATCTTTAACCCTTTCAAAACTAAGATGTGTCATTGTTATAATTTAAAAAAACACGTAACAAGTTAAATAGTAAAGTCGATCAAGTCCGACCATTTGATTCCCACCTACAAAGGTGGGTCTAGAGTCTAGAACTTAACTTTTAGGGCCATTATTATAATTGGCGTAAGCTGTTATCCGACAGTAAACAGACGCTTTTTGACAGATAACACATTATTATCTGTCAATTTAATCTTAACTTTAGCTAACTTCAAGTTGTAATAATGGCCCTTACGGCCATTTTCACCAAGTTCGGTTATAATTAACTATCGGTTATAGCTGTCAAAACATATTGGTAACCGGAACTTTAATTGAAAGTGAGTTTTAACCGAACTTGGTGAAAATGGACATTAGTGTTACACACAGCAGCCCGCATGTACATATGTTTGTATAAATAGAAGGCCATAAGCACCGCGACCCAGTGAATCATTTGTGCAGCCTGTAAATCTCACCACGCCGGTTCAGGCTACGTACAAAGCCAATTACCTTGCCTGGTGGAAGATCAATTATTTCAGCTGGGCTCATCATATACATACCCCTAAAGCTGGAGGTCCATACCACGCGTTTTCGCCTCCACACAGTACATGCTTTTCTAACCTTACTTGCGTTCTTCCGTTCAAGTTACATGCAACGCTTTTTATGCAGCAGCAGCACAAGTAAAAATAACATTTAATTTGTCAAAATCAGCTGATTTGTTCGAACGCTGCTTGTGACGCTTACAAAAGTAGAAAGTAAACCTACTTTTCGCCTCAAGGCATCTACACTTATGTGCATGTAACTTACTACGTATAACTACACAGATTCTACTTTTTTGACAGCTGCGTATGCTGCGAAAAAGCGAGTAACGCGTGGTGTGGACCTGCAGCTTAAAAGATAAATGCGCAAACGCTTTCTTTCTCTTTTTTTCGAAAGCTGTCCTCGCAAATTAGGTGTGTTCCACAAGATCTCGGGCAAGTTCGGACTAATGAGAGTAAAATGAAAATTACTCTCTAAATTTGCCAAATTACCCAAAACTGCTGGAACGCAAAAAACCATTTTCGCACTTCTTCAAATACTAATGCTGCTTACTTTTCAAATTAAGATCTATTTAAGTGATTTTAGACGCTTAAAAGTAATAACAGTATAAAACCAAAACATTTGCATCATTGTAATTTTTTATATTTTGTTTTTTTTATATTAAAGATTAAAGAAAATATGTATGCAATAACGTTTTTACCACTTGAATTTTTTTGCAAAAACCTTAAATTTGGTTTTTTAATATGTTTTTTAATTAAAACTAAACTTTTTCTTTTGCTTGTAAATTTCCTGAATTATTTATCAGTTCAAAAGTAAACACAAACAGCTGATTGTTTTTTTCTTGTCCGAACTTACCCAAATAAAAAGTTCGTGCAAATTTGTACAGGAAATGAAAAATATTACTCTCTCAATTACTCTCTTAATGATGAAACAGAACTGAGTCTTCAACTTCAAGCAAAAATTTTAAAGCCCATAATTAAAACGTCGGCAGTAACTTCAAATTCTCTCTCATTTCTTTCATTTTCTTTTGTTCTTATTTTTCTTTGTTTACAAAATGTATGAAATTGAATGAAAGTATGGTAGCATTGTTGAGAGAATAATTGTATTTATGTGAGAGCATTAGAAAAAACGTCCTCAAAATAAAATTGATTTTATTTCTCGACCGCATTCTCTGGCATAATTTTATGTCAAACTGCATGTAAAAAAACGTTCAGCCCCAGTTCTGTTTCATCATTTAATTGCACAAAAATTGTTATGTGGAACGCTTTTGGGTAACTTTGTGCAAGTTCGGACTGTTTCGTTATGCATGTGGAACAGAGCTATTATTTGGGCATTTTTTTAACTTTACTTTTTCATCTCTGTATGCTCTCTGTTTTGTACCGTTTTCTTTCGTATCGGAATAGGGAGTAGCCACCTTATGTTGCTAGAAAATCGTGCTTTTTTTATTTATTACGGAAACTAACAATATGGAGAATACAGCCTCAATTTATTTTATCCTCAATGTACGTACATACATATGTACATTAACTAAGTGCCGGTTTACACATGTCAAGTTTGACTCGTCAAGTCTTGAGCTTTTTGGAGAGAGGGGAATAGAGAGAATGACATTTATTTTCCCCTCTCTCTTAAAAACTCAAGACTTGACGAATCAAACTTGACGTGCGTGAACCGGCACTAAGTGCACATTAAAATTTTCTTTAAGAAACTTCCAGACTCTGTTTCTGAGCTTTATGGTCTCACCAAATTAATAAAACCGTTGAAGTTAAGGCCCAAATACATTGATCAAAATACTCATCAAGCATTGTGGTAGTATTAGTGAAAATATGTTTGTATGTGGCACACCGACGATGCTGGATGGAAAATCAAATAATTTAGATATGACGGCGAATATTACGTCAAGCACACGTACACGATGAATTCGCCGGCTGGACAAGCATTTGACAAGTGTATTTGGGCCTTTAGATAAGCACAAAACGAAAGTTCACGAAAAACCGTACTTTGCTACATAGAGTTAGCGACGCTTTACCATTAAACCAATTTAAAAAACGAGCGAACGCAGCCAAACAAACTGTAAAATTGCCCTTATGCGATAATGACACGCAAACTACTTTCCCGCCCTTTACAAAATTATAGTTGGGCAGCTCTGTTTGCAAATTAACACAAAGGTTTAGTAACGCAATGTTTATTCTCCTCCAATTTTTATACAAAAAAATTTCTAGCCCAAAATACCTTTTGTTTTGACCTACATACATATGTATATAAAAGCGTTTTTTCGATCTTCAGACGGAAAAAAGAATCTTATTTATTTATGCTTCGAAATTAAGTTAACTTATATGCAGGTACATTCATATTTTGTTCTAAAATAACAGTTTTTTACTAAAAAGTTTAAATTGAAAATGTTATGTAATTACACCTAACCTCAAAATATGGTGACTTGCAAAAAATAAGCACATGTTCATTTTAATTTTCATCAACAATCAAACAGCTGTTAATGTTTATCACTACAACACACACTTACACAAATATGCTAGAAAGCATGTGCAGCACAAACAAAATTCCGCCACTTTTTATTATAAAAGTGATACCATACATCCATGTGTACATATGGTAATAATTTTCACCAGTGTAAACAAATAACATGTTATTGTTTAACCAAGCTCCCGCTTAAAAGGAAAGCAAATAAAAACAAATTGTTTCACTAGTTCACCTCATTTCTCTCTCAACACAACAACTGATTTTTGTTTTGACAATCATTTGTAGAGGAACATGATAAAAAAAAAACACAAGTATAACAAATGTCAAACAAGCAAAAGTTTTGCGATCACACTGTAATACATTTTTCATTTTTTTAAATATTTTTTTAAGTGAAAATAAAAGGTTTTTTGAGTTGAAAATTATAAAAAAATGCAATAAAAATGTGCAAGAACAGTTTTTTTTAGAAGATATAAACAAAATGTCTGTGTAAATGTGATTTATTAATAAAAATTTGTAAGCATTACTTTGCTGTGATTCTAGTGTTTGCGGCGAGCATTCACATACACAGGCACAATATACACGCCATTTGCAAAGTGGGTGTTTGTGTTGTTCTTGTTGTCTAATATATCCCTTTTTAATTTAAAATACACATAATGGTGGTGTATTCTTTATATTTTTTTAAATAATTTTTCTTTTGATAAGTAAAAGAAATTCGTGAACGAAAGAACACACATATTTGTAATGTGAAATAAATTAAAATTTGTTACCACTAGATACAATTTTCAAGGTAAGAATATTTGCATTTTTTAATTTTATGTGTTGAATGATTCCATTCCAATAGAATCGATTGGTGTCTTAATTTATATAGTGTTGTGTATGTATACAGAATAGAAAAACAGGACTGCCAGGTTTTTATGATATTAAGTTTTCGTGACAATAGCGGAAATGAAACTAGAAAATATTTTAATTTAGCTGTAAAAATGGTTAAAATTCAATAAAAATTAAAAAATCGATTTAGTTAAAATTATTACAATAAGCTTGTTTTTTACTATGTTTTTGGAGATTCTAAAAAAATAGTGAGTTGTTATCTTGTAGAACAGAATCAGGGGTCTAACCACCGCATTCGAGACTATCATATCGAATAAACTATTGAATTTTTTCGCATACGATATACACTGACGTATCGAATGAAAACTCGATAAATTTAATTTCGAATTACTCGATATCGAATGCTATTATTTTTAAATTCAGTACATTTCATTCGAGTTTCATGATACCAAAATAAATAATTTCGATCAATTTTGCTCGATATCGTATGCGGTGATTAGACCCCAGTATGATATTCGTTGCTATCGGATAAGCTCTCACTTTTTCGGTACTAATTTGTGCCTTCAAAAAAATACATACAACGAATAAAATTTATTCAGGTGTTTTTAACCCATTAAGGCCCTGCGTTGCGTTTTCGCAACGTTCACTTAAACCTCCCCTCAGGCATTTTGTTGTTACGTGATAGTGTTATAAAGCACAGTTAAATAAAATTTAACTAAATAGGTATCTAATCGACCTGTTTTTGGATTTGTTTCATACATAAGTTTTTTTTATAAAAATTTTTAATCCAAATTTTTAATTTTTCCTGTTTTTTCGGCACTTTTGAAAAAAGTTTAAAAAAATAAAGTAATATATAATATATCTATCTGAAACTTCTGAAGGAGGTACCTAACATACTAACATTATTATTTCTACTGAAAAATCCAATCATCGTAGACTTTTTTTATGATTGTATATATCCGTGATGCGAAAACGCAACACTGGGCCTAAACGATATACAAATTACATACAATTTTCAAATACCTACAAACATATTTATACAATCACTTTCTATTTTAAACAGCATAATAAAAACATGTATGTATGTTAATTATAAGTTGTTGTTATTTATGTGTTTTGAAATTTTCGATAATTTTTTCACCTTTTTCAAACTAATTTCCCATTTTTAAAATGCAGGATATTTCGCAGAAGGTAAATTCTCTATGACAATTCTTTTTTTTTATGCCCAAAGTGTGTTATTTTTCTAACCTAGCATTTACACATGCCACTGCCAGTTCGAAAAACTCAATACACTCACACTTTTTTACTAATACACTCACATTTTTCGCAATGGCAGCTCCAGTGGCAGCAAAAATTGCATGCGAGTGGAAATTTGGCACTTGCATGCCACTAAATGTCAAAATGATAAGCAATGTTACCCTGTTAAAAATTTAATTCACATTTACTGGATTGTTGTCAAATTGTTATTGAAGTTTTAACTTAATAAAGAATTATTATGATTAATTTTTTAAAAACGCGCATTAACAAAATCAAGTTTGTTAATTATAGAGCATTAATATTGTTTAAATAATGCTTATATAAATAAATGAAAAAAATGTCCCTAAAATGTGCCAATATGATTAACTCGGTAACTCTATTTTGTTTTCTGGTACTTTTTTTTTAATTTGAGAAGTAAACAAAATTGCTCAAGTTGACGCTTCTACGACATTTTGAAAATAAACTCGCAGTGGCATGTGTAATCACAAAAGTTAATGGAATGAGATTCGACTATTTCGAACAAATTTTCTTTGATAATATGTACCTATACAACAGTGGCATGCCACTACTTGCATGTGTAAAGGCAGGGTTAAGGAAAGCGAACTTACACCAAAGTAGTCCCGTGATAGGTCTTTGGTGATAAGATAAGAAATATCACTTTAACATGGGGTTGTCATTGGTCAATTGACACTATTTGACCAGTCTAACATCTATTCTCAATGAACGTGTTTAGTGTTAGTTATAACAATGTTAGATTATTTCGATACAATGTAGTATGTCAATAAAAGAAGTCCCTAGAACTAGATTTAAGAATCAAATTTTAGAAAGTCCCAAAAAAAGTGTCACACCATCGGTGAAGAATGTACTGTAATTCATTAGTTTTTAACCTTTTTGTTCTTAATATACCAGTTAGATGATAAGTTCTCCTTGTTCTATTTTCACAAATCCCAGGACCAGGGGGTTGGAACAATTGACACAAATTTCCCCCAGGGTTCTTCAATAGGTAGGTACAATAAGAGAAAATCGAACAAGTAATGTGAAATTATCTACTCCCAGGATATTATCTTTTTGAACTTGTTCTATTTTCACAAATCCCGGGACCAGTCTGGTGGAACAATTGACACAAATTTCCCCCAGGGTTATTCAATAGGTACAATAAGAGAAAATCGATTAATTAATGTGAAATTATCCTCTCCCAGGATATTAAAAACCAGTAAGAGTGATATATGCGGCTATGCCAAATATATGATACCATCCACTGACAGCTAGGATATTTCAGGATATTTCATTGGACCTGTGGTAAATTATGAACCGATCTTTACGAAAGTTGACAGTGTGATTTCTAGTCATTATAAAACTGTGACAGAACAAAATTTATTACAAAGTGTTTTTTGAGAATGGGCTTTATATGGGGCCTATGGTAAATAATGGACCAATCAATTACAAACATGAGAAATGTGACGTAGCAGTGCACCCAAAGTGCTTTGGAACATATCATAATTGAATTAAAAATGAAATGTATTATCTTTTTTAATTTTTTTTTCCTAAAGCGTGAGTATAAAATTTTAATTTAAAATGTTTGCAAATGCGCTTAATTTTTATATCGTAAAGGCCCAACGTTGCGTTTTCGCAACGGGGGTTATCTGGGCTCCCACGTATCCGATTTGCCCAAAATTTGTTTTCTTTCTTATTTAGGTATAAACAATAAAAATTTTAAAAGTTTCGTCATTATAACTCAACGGGATCATGGCTCGGGCCTTAATGGGTTAAAGTCATTGCTCCGAATAAATATGTTTTATTGAGCGGGTATTTATTATTTGCTATTGTTGTCATACAATATCATCTACAATTTTGAGAAGTGAAAATTCCCGGTTCAACAATAGTTTTTTTCTATTTTTTTGAAACTGGAGAATTCTATTTGAAATTCGGAATATTTGGCTCTATAAGTAACACCACGTTAGTTAACTTGTATGTAGTACACTCACAATATTCTGTACGTAAAATTTACTGAAATTGTAATATAAAATAAATGAAAATTAAGTTAAAAACCGGTCTACTGATCTTTCATTTATTTTTAACAAAAAGTTCATTTAATTTTTACTGTCAAAAATTCAACAGTATATTCCAAGGCGAATTCATGTAAACGGTGGTGTCGATACTACAACAATTAACAACACCAAAAACAAAACAATGTATTTTGTTGCTGCTTTCGTTGGCCGATAAGTCAAAAACACAAGTAACTTTTGACATTCCTCTCTCTAATTTAAAAAAAAAGTAGCACAGCTGTGCTTTCAACGCCACCTGAAAAATGAATTCGCCTTGCTATATTCCGTAAATGCCCGTCTAAAACTGACATGAGTTGCTGTTATAACTTGATGTTATAAAAGCGTTGTTAAAACATTTGCATTAACAACCGTGTTATAACATGAGAAAACTTCTAACATGATGAGTCTATACCTAACACTAACATCATATTAGTGTTAAAGTTAGCATTTCATGTCAGTTGTAGACTGCATGTAAAATCAAAAAAATATTCAGTTATTTTGTAAAACTTTACTGTCAAAAATTCAACACCATATTCAGTAAAAACATTAAATATTCAGTTATTTTATAAAATTTTACTGTCAAAAAATTAACCCATATTCAATAAAAACAATTAAATATTCAGTTATTTTATTAAATTCAGTAATTTTCGTTTAATCCACAAAAGAGCCAAATTTCTAAAAAATACCACAGACAGCTGTCCGCTTTTTTTTCTTACTGCGCGTCTACAACTGACATGATTTGCTGTTATAACTTGAAGTTATAAATGCGTTGTTATAACAATTGCATTAACAACCGTGTTTTAACATGAGAAAATTTCTAACATGATGAGTCTATACCTAACACTAACATCATATTAGTGTTAAAGTTAAGCATTTCATGTCAGTTGTAGACTGCATGTTATAAGCGAGAGAGGGAGAATATTATTATTTACTTACCCTGTTACACACGTTTGTTTTACTTTTGTTGTACTGACCACGTTGTTTACAAAAGAACTTTCAATTATAAGACACCAGCTGCATGACCGATATGGCTTCGCAATTATTTTACTTTTAAAATGTATGTATTTAACTAAATTATTTTAACAAATAGAAAATGGGAATTGCTTACGCAAAACAAGCAATTAATTTTTTATAGATAAGTAAAAATTAATTTTTGGTATTTAAATTATATAAAATTACTGAATGTTCATTTGTTTTTACGGAATATGTAGTTAATTTTTTGACAGTTAATTTCTATAAAATAACTGAATATTCATTTGTTTTTACGGAATTCGCGGTTGAATTTATGACACTAAAAAAAATTAAATGAACTTTTCGTTACTTTAAATTATATTTTTATTTAATTTAATATAAAGAAGAATTTAACTCAATCAACGGACAATATTAACTGCAACTGAAAATCCGTATTAATATGCACTTAGTTTTTTGAATAACTGTTAGAATCAGTTAAAAATAAATTTGCTTAAAATTTTAAATGTTTATTTATTTAAAAATGACTGAACGGAATATTTTTTATATAAACTACAGTCCGTTGCTGTAATAATATTGTGAGTGTAGATATAAGCATAAGTTAATAAATTAGCAGGATCTTAAGATCAATAAAGTTATATACCGGGTCCATATTTTCGAAAAAAAGCTTTTTTTGAATTTTGACATCGAAAATATTTAAGAATTAAAAAAAGTGGGTATGATGCTTTAGTAGGTATGGGTATTACTTTAAAATTATTAGGTCATGTTCCTGAATATTATTTCATTCCCGGACTTTAAAAAAAAAAAAAAAATAATAAAAAATTGGTTAGATTTAAGCAAAAATATAAAAAACAGTATTTTGTTGGTATTACTTGGAATCTGTTAAAATATCGATAAGAATCCAACAGAATTCGTTCAGGTTTTTTTTTTTTTTGTTCTAAAAAGCGAGTTGTATGCCCGCCACTTCCAAAATTTAAGAAAAAATAGTGATAGGAACTAAAAATCAAAATGATGACCACCACTGCCTCTTTATGAAAACCATTTTGTAATAATATAAATACATACCGCTGATGAGCGATATGTAGGTTTGTATATCCTGGCAATTATTTCGATTGTTTTAAGATAATTTTTTTCCAAATATTCAGGAATAGGTATGATGGAAAATGATTTTGAAAACAAAACGATTTGAAATCGATAATGTCGTTTTCAGTATCTTCAAAAATTGATTTCTAATAAATTTTCCGCTTTTTCGTGTCATACAAGCCTGTTCTGAAAACAACTTTAATTGAAATCACGTGATTTCAAATTACACTTGTAATATTGTGGTGTTCCGTTCCGTTTTGTTTTCGTTTTGATTTTTAATTGCCGAAAGCACGCCGAGCAACAAAAAACGGTATGGTATTCAGAAAACCACAAAATTACACGTGTGATTTAAAAAGCACTTGATTTAATATCACGCGGTTTCCATAACAGGCCTGTATATTTTTTTAAATTTTCTAATACATATACATATTTATATGTTAACGGAACTGTATTTCGAACAAAAAATTTAGATTTTTATTCAGAAATGAATTTTAAAATCGTTCCAAATTTATCACATCTGCTAAAAGCGATCGTTTTGAAAACAATAATTTTTCATCACCTACCTACCGTACAAACAAAATTTAATTACCTTCCATATTTTTATATACTTCATAAACGGTAAAAGGGTATATATAAGTTGTTCATTCCTTTTGAGTCCTTATGAGGGCGAAGTCTCTCCGTTTGTATGTTGAAATGGGGTTACAGAGGACCCCAGAAAGTTTGCTATTGAAATTCAACCTGATTGGTCGATAAATGACTGAGATATGAGCAAAAAACCACGACTGCTTCTTATTCTACACACTAATCCCTTGTTATTTTTTTTTATTCCATTTTTCTGAATATCTAAGGGCAAGAGTCAAAGTTTCACAAATATGTACCAGCATTTTGCTTATCAAACAATCTCTCTAAAAAATGGGTTGAATTGGGGAAGTGGTCGTGGCAATTTACATTCAAAGACATTATATATTTCTGTATTTTTGGGGAACGGAAAGAGCCAAAGTTTCCAAATTAGGTACAAACATATCGTTTAGTGGGCGTGGCACAAAACAGAATAGTTTTTTTAATATCTAAAGAACGGTAAGAGAAATTTGACCAAATTTGGTAAACATAGCTATGTTATTAATACACAAACTCTTAAAATATGGGCGAGATTGGGGAAGTGGGCGTGAACCTCCCGTACAAGGCCTTTCACTCTTATCGTGGATGGCGAATTTAAAATACGCCTACGACTGTTTGGTAATAAATTAAGGAGAACGTGAACTTATTTACTTTAATCAATTACCAAACAGTCGCAGGCGTATTTTAATTTCGCAACCACGATAAGGGTGATTATAAATTTAAGACTATCTGCATAATGGCAAGCGTCAAAGTTTCGCAATTAGGTACAAGCATCTTGGTTATCAATACACAACATATGACAAAATGTGAGCTGGATTTTTATAACCTTCCGTTCTTATCACACCATGGTGAAGATTCGGCACAGCCTAATATAGCTTCTGACTTTTTTTTATTAATTTTTTTTTAAGTATGTATTATAAAAAATAAAATAGGCGTTTTAATTTTTTTTTTAGATTTTTCATCATATACCTGCCGCAAATAGTCTTAAGTTAATTTACTTAAAATGATTAGACTAACACAAAATGATTGGCGATTATTTCGGCGCCTTCAGCGAAAGCATAAGGTATCCACGGAATTCTTACGTTATAACTTAGTGAATATCGAAAAGTTTATATGGTTTGAAACATGGCCACGTATTGTAATAAAAAGGTATGCAATACGCAAGCAAAATCGAGTGTTCATTATATACTATCGCCTTAGGCGGGTATTATTCGATCAATCGAATCGTAAAATCTTTAAACGTATGCGACAAAACATCAAACAGTGGTCGAAACGTATAGTGGCGTGGCAAAAAACTCATTTAGGCATTCAGGAGTACATTGAAGAAGTAGTATGCGAAGATAAATCTGAGGAAACCCCATGCGGTACTAATGAAGATGTGAGCAAACAATTGAAAGAACAATTGGAACTATTAAAACATGGAAGAAGGCACCAACCATTAATTGCGAACACAAAAAAATCAAATTTAGCTCCAGAACAGAAACATGAGTTTATAGAAAAAACCCGTACCGAGAGCCATGAAGAGAAACAAAAGTCTGATAGTAATAGTGTACATGATGTTATAACGAAACTAAAAAAACAATTAAGTAGTACAAAACATCGTAGAAATAGTGCTGCCGCTTTAGATATGTTAAGAGTGCAAGAACCTATAAGCAGAGATACCCGATTTTCCGAATGTTCAAACACAGAAACGCAAGGCGATTGGCAAATTAACTTAGAATCCACACCGGAAAAACAAATAACTACGCAGGAAAATGTACAACCCGTAAAACAATTGGACACCGATGAGAAGACTGAAAAGTCAAATACAGAATCAAATACACAACAAACGGAAAAGCTTAAAAGCGGCTTAAATTTCTTAGACATGCTCATGTGTAAAGTTAATGGTAGTACGATAAGCATTAATTGTATAAATCAGACAAGCTCTAGCTGTGCAAACATATCACCTTCTAAAGCAAAAGAAACTTTGAAGAGAATGCCGTCTTCTAGTTCTCTTAAGGAGGGCTTTCAGCATGAACATTCTATGGATTCAACGGACGAGTTTTTAGGTTTTGACGACTGCGAAAGGATTCCGGGCATGCTAATGACACCTATTGTTCCACATTCCAGTAAAAATAGCAAGAATTCGGCGTTTGTAAGTGAGTCCCTAAATGAATACATGCGACTTAACGATTTGGAAACTAACTATTGTATTGACAAAGATAAATCGGTGACAAAGAGTAAAATATTTGCCAGAGATATGGAAGGTCTGATGACACCTAAAACAAAAGCCCCACACTTTGACATGCCGGCAGTGCCAGAAAATTTACTTAGGTTTCGCACTGTGGCCGAACGAAAGCAATATTTGCAAAAGTTTTCAAAAAATTCTCGCTTGGCGATCATTAACAATGAGGCGAGTATTTATAGAGAATTACAAAGAAGAATGCGAACACAAAAGGTCAAAAGTGCAAGTCAAATGTTAGCTCAATCAGCAAACTCTTCAATGTCCTTTACACGCAACGGTTGGAACGCAGCTTCTTTTATAAACACAGAGTTCAACAAATACTATTTCCAAATCTTAGATGTTGACAATGGGTCTTATATAGTACGCTTAAAGGGGGCTCGAGGCAATAATGATGAATTTCATAAAACTGCTTATATAAGTCGTGTAATCAAACCTTCCATTGAATGTTCCGAATATTGTGCTGATGATAGAGTTTGGCAATGTTTAAAGCCCATCAAAACTATAGCAGCCAAAACACAAAAACTTAACAAAAGCACCTTGCCTTCGGTATTTAAACCGTGTCCATTGTCTCATAAGACATTCCAGAAGCCCTTGGATGATGACACTGCTGCTTTGCTTTTGGCTGGCGGCAGTATGGCAGTAGTTCGTATGCCCACAGTAGAATTAGAGGTTTTTCCTGAGTGTGGCAAATCTTTGCATGAAATTGCCAAACGTTATTTGCAGTACATTTTGCCACATCATGATATTTCTAGAGAATGGGCGGAATTTAGTGTTTCAACTCTACAACAACCTAAATCGCTTAAGGAAGCTGAACAAACAGCCGCAAAGAGTTTAAACGCACGATATCAAAGAAAGTCGTATACGTTCGTCATACCCTATTTAAATGATCGTAATCATATTTTGGTACGACGTGTTGTAGATCGTTCAGAAAAATTGGATCAATCATTCGAACAATGTTTGGAAGAAAGACAACTAGTACCAAAAACTGATTTTTCCTTTCGAAAAAATTTGGATCAAACTGATGATGTACTTCTAACGTGCGCCGATGTTGTTAGTGATATGATTAATACTGTCGCTATTAGTTGTAGTGAGAACTCATTCATTAAAGCCGATCCTGATGGCTTAAATATTGATGAGGTCCCAAATAGTAAAAAAAAACTATCAAATAGCAAAAAAGATGCAAATGGATCGGAACGTCCAGCATCATCTTCGCCTAATACCACATCAGCGACAGAAGAAACCTTTAAAAAGCAAAAGAAACAGAATAGCTTGTTGTAAGTTTTTTTTTTTTTTTTAACTTATCTTAAAGTTAATTTTGCTATTATATACATATAATATAAAATTAATGCTTTTAGAATGGAACTGAAACGTCTTAATGCAACAATAATTGATGCAGCTGTTAAACCTGAAAATGGTAAGAATCTTATTATTACCATCACTTGGAAATTCTATTCATTTGACATATTTTTAGATAAAAGACCTTGCCCTAAGGAGTATTGTCAAATGGGTTGTATTTGTGTTAGTCTGAAAGAAAATGCGCCAGTTCGTGAACACTGTGGAAAAACGAAATGCATGCTAGAGTGTACTTGCAAGCCATCCAACCAGTCACGTATAATGCGTTTAGAAACAGATGTAAGTAAAATTAACTTACATACAGTTAGAATGATCTCTATAATGATATAAAAATATTTAAGGGTCGAACTCTAACCACGGAGGATGCGTTTATGTTACGCCGCAAAGCCACCGCTCGTCTGGCCAGAATGGAAAAAGAATTTACCTCTACAGTAGTGTTAACGGAAAATGAAACATTATTAATTAACGAAACAAATAATGACAAAAAACGCCGCTGTACTAAAGCCCCCAAACGTTATGAAGATTTTACGGACACAGAAGATGAGCAGCGAAGAAATTCGCCGAAAAAGGCTGCTTTAACAACAATAGATAAAGAAAAACACTGTGCCGTTGAAATCAAAGAATTACACGAACCGGTGTACGTTAAGGACTCAATATTAGAGCAGTTGAAACATTGCACAGTTAACTTAGTGGTCTTGCCAGCAATGGACAATATTGCTCCTTGGTGTATGGTTCATCATTTATATAAATGTTTTTGCAAAGGTCGGGCTGTGGAAGGCAAGCCCATGGTTATTGAAAAGGAAGAAGTCAATACCACAGTTGAACATGATTCTCAACAAAAATTAGACTTTGATTACAATATTAGTGTTAAAGCTAAATATACCTTTGAGAAAGTAGAAAAGAAGAAAATTGATGAAAGTAATGAAAGGGACGATAAAGATGAAAATTATAATGATGATAATCAAGTCGTACCCGAACATTATGACGAGGAAGATGAAGACGACAGCGATGATGACAATAATTGGATTAAAGAAAGAAAACGCAAGAAAAAAGATATCAAGGAAACAAGGGTAGAAAAGCATATAGACAAACGAAATGTTACTAATGAACAACCAAAAACAGACGATGAATCCGAAGAAACTGTAGGTGAGGAATACGCAAGTCAATTTCCGACTGAAAAAAGACACATTGAAGCGCAGAAATCCAAACGAAGTTTGCATGATGTGCGTATACGTTTTTATCAACCGCGGTTAGAAAGTTGTAGGCGCCATGTTCCTACACCTAGACGCATGTTTTTATATTGTAACCGGAGGCGCAGGCTTAATGTTTTAAAATATATCAAAGATAATGAAAATGATCAAACTAGACTTCTTCTTAATGAACATGTAATGAGGTCAGTGTATTACCATAAAATAGATATTGATAATCATAGGAAACAACACAATGCAAGTAGAGCTAAAGAAAAGCAAGGCGAAGAAGAGAAATCAAGTTGTAAGATAGACCAACAACCTAAAGCAGCCGAAAGCTTGCCGGCAACAGATGTAGCAAATAAAAAGTATTTATTAGTCAATGAAATTGTAGATCTAGTAGAAGATGAAGAAGAGCGCACTAGTTCAAATGCCCTTAATAAAAATAAAGATGAAAATAGCCAGTTGTCTTCATCGACCACAAAATCGTGCAGTTCCTTTGAGAAGATTTTGCCAGACAAAGAATCTGCTGAGACCACTAATCATTTTCAGATCTGCAGTAGTGGCGGTGTTATAACAGTTAAAAAATTCCCTGCTTCAACTGATCTTAAGAAAACAGAACAAAATAAATCCGAAACACCTGCTTCGACCCCGACAAACCCCAATGAGTTAGCTGAAGTAACCAGTTTAGACACAGATACTGAGACTGATGGAATTAAGCTTCCAAAAATAGCGAGTTGTTTTTCACTGAACGTTAGAGCTAATGTACAAAAGCCTCCTTCTACTGCCCAACCCAATGAAGAGCAACAATTAGATTTTACGTCTGCCACGTCAGTAAACTCGGCCGCTTTTGCTCATACTCCAAATCAACAAACAACAATATCACCAAGCCCATTTTCAGCAGGAGGAAGTGCTACATCCAAGGATGCAGGCAGTGCTTTTGTTCTAGACATGGATATGGAAAATGTCAAAGATGTGTATAATAGTGTTATAAAAACAATGAATTCATTGGTTAGTAAAAAGATGCAAGATATAGATTGCGCTCTGCAAAGAGAATCGCATATAATACCAACTCCCAATTCAGACATTTTGTGTGTAATGAAGTGGTGTAATTTCCTTGATGCTTTCTGCGAAGGCTTTGCCTACATTTGGCAGGTGAAAGTAAAGGACTCCATATTTTTTGTAGTTACCATACAAAACGTAATGCCATTGATCGCCGGTGCGATGGGCATAGTTAATATTACCGCTTTGAAAGCGGAAAAAATGCCATTGATGGGCAGAATGTTGTTACAGAAGATTCGCAATAAAGAGACCGAAAGACTGGCAGTGGTAATGCAGGGTAAACATTCACATTGGGTAGTAAAAGGTTTTCTAAAAGCAGATCCATCCTTAGCCTGCAACAAACCAACTCCAGAAACCCATCCTTCATTGACAAAAAAAATAAATATTTTATGTTCATTGTTAGTAAAACAAAGACAAAAAGAACAAAAGAAAAAAGATAAATTGACAAATCAATGGAATAACTCTCAAAAAAACTCCGCAACACACACTATTATAAGGCCGACACAAACGTCAACTCAAACACCGCAAGTATCACCAAAAATAGCACAAATTTTGCCAACACGTAGAACAATAGCAATACAACCAACTATTACACCTCGGGTAAGCACGCCACCGCAATTTGTAAATCCACCACAAATTCCACAGCCAGAACTTCAGCCACCAACACCGACTCCTACTACCCTACAAATATCACAAATAGTTCACCAACATGACACCGATACTGTACAAAAAACCCCACAACAAAAGGATATTGAGCCTGGTAAGTTAATTGCTAAGATAAATTCTCGAAAACGCAAAGTCGACCAGGTACAATCTAACCATTTATTAAAAATGGATGCTTATAGTAAAATGAGTTCAAATATTGAGTTTCGTAGTGTAAATCAGAGCGACATTGATGAAATTTTCTTACCTGAATTACATAAATTGGATCACAAGTGGTTGGTACTCGATTTACACAATGATTTCTCTCATATATTCGTGCCAGATTTTCGTGATCTTGTATCACTAGATCGCATACAAAAAGTGATTAACTTTGCCCGCCAAAAGAGTAAAATTGTTAAGTTGCAATTTTTTCAAAATGCTCCATTTGATGCTTTCGTTACACCAAAATCGGGGAGAAAAATCTATTTTGGCCCTTTAACTATGAAAATGAACGCACCTACTCTCATATTGTTGCAAAGTGTCGACGGGCAAATGATGTTGAGAGAGTTGTATCAGTTAACACATAATATAGTAAAGAAACCCGATGAGAAAACGAAAGCTTTTTGGTTAGTACACCTTAAAGGACAGACACACTTTGAAATGGAAATAAATGTGAATAATGAAAAGGCGACAGTTGAAAATATTTTGGCCACTTCAAATACACCTGCTGGAAATATGTTAACAACTACGCCTGAGCCAACAACAGCAATTGTCAGTGAAGAGGCAAATAAAAATGTCATTTGTGACAACGATGACGAAGATTGTATGATTATAGATGACTCTGCGCAACATTTTAATTCAAAAGATATTGTTATTAACATGATACCCGAATCAAATCCATTGCTCGCTCCAACAACATCCAAAACTAATAATGTCGAAGCTCCAATACTGGCTGCGCACTCATATTCCCTATTGAAAGTGCCAAATACAAACACTATTATTAAACCACTGAACTCCACTAATACTTTGCCTCCTGTTTTGATTAACGTACCACCTATATCGAATACCAACAAAACTTTGCCAATTTTAACTTTACCTCCAAATACAATAATAACCGGCATAAAGCCACCTACCCCTTCTTCAGATGTATTAGCACAATCACTTGCCAAATTTCCAACAACTGCTGTTATAACAGGTATAGAATCTGCACCACCTGAAGCACCATACAGCTCCACTATCTTTATTACATCTTCCACACCGTCTTCAGCTACATCATCTGTAGCAACAACAACATCTGCAACGAATATAAGTAACACAACCATAACATTAAATTCATCGGAAATTAATCGAATCCAATGTAGTGAGTTAAAGTCTCCAATCACAAAACAATCCACAAATATAATGAGGCAAGCTCTTGAAGCCGGTGCAATAAAACGGAGACGCATTTCATTGTTCTGTTCGAATAAATATGATAAAATTTCCGAAAACTTAGCAGTTGATGCAGTGATCAGAAAAATTTTACCCAATAATGCTGAAGACATACAAATTAATCCAGTAAGGGAGGAAAGGAATATTCTTCTAAACACCTCCGAAGTTGTAGCAACTGTAGGTTCAACAAAAATTTCCAAAATTACCCACACTGAAGCGAACACTTTGCAAACATCTATAGGATCTACAAGGAAATATGAAATGGCAGCGACTTCAACAAAACCTCAAGCACCTATTGTCTTTGATGTTAATTTTATGGATGATGGGGATGAGCCTACGGCATCGATTGTCATTAAACCGACTACATCGGCAGAAACAAGTTCAACAGCAAATACGATAACATCAAAAGCTGAAATTTGTAAAATAGTGAAATTAAATACAACAACTACCAGCACTTCAATAATAAAAGGACAAATTGCTTCCACTACAGCTTGTGCCGCTACAAATTTGAGTTCATTGACAACAATTGGAACATTTACGGCTCCTCCTTTCAAACAAATTAAATTGCCTCCCACAGCTTTAGTTACTAGTGGTACAAATACACCTGTTGTTACTACAAAAGGAAAACTTATTGGCTCGTTACTATGTGCAAAACAGCCAAACATTGTACAGAAATTTTCAACACACCGGCTTATAGCACCAAAGATAAATGATACTCCTTGCTCTACTCTGGGTTCATCATCAACAGATAAATCTGTAACATCATCTTCACCTTCATTAAATAAAACACCAGCTTCCCTTAGAGTGCAAAGAGTGGTTACTTCTACCGCTGTACCATTACAAGTAGTCAAATCAATTACAACAACTGCAACGGTTGCAACAAGTCAATTGCAATCAACTCCAACTTTAACGGTAAAACAAGTGCAAGATATGTTAAAAAAACCTTGTCTTAATACGGCGGCAATCAATCCAACGATATCATCATCAGTATCAAGTCCATCACTAACTTTGCCTCTACAAATTCTACCCGCAATAAAAGCTACAATAACACCAGCCAAAATAACACCCATTCCAGCCACTTCAACCATAGCAACAACACCAGCCACATCAACTTCACTTTCATCTCAAGGCTTGGTTCCTTCAACGTCAACGTCTATAGCTAAATCAATCAGTTCGTCAACCCTAAACTCAAATTCATTGAATACCACTTTAACTATAAGCAAAGTACAATCGTTTGGTTCTCTCCAAAAACCACATAATCCTGATATAAATATGCAACCAATTGTACCTTCTCCAGCGCCAATTGTAATTAATGATGTGAATAATACAGCACCAATACCATCTCCACCTGCCCATATACAATATGGCTACATTGTTTCTGCAGCTTATGTTAATCAGAAGTTTGTAGCCAAACGCGTAGCTGAGGAGTTTTATGTAAAAGTACCTTCAGTTGGTATATTAAAATTACAAGGTTTGCCAGCTGTCAACAATTACCTTAATAAGTGAGTTAGTTCATGCTTAACCGTTTTTAAGTGTAGAAGATAACAAATGTAATTTATTTTTAAAAATTTTAGATATATTATTAAAATTATTAAAGAAACTCAAGCTACAGCAGCAGTTTGGCAATTTGTAGCTGCAAGTAAGGCCGTGCAAATGCAAAATGTAAGTAGTTAATAAAATATAAGAAGTTTATCAAATATGGACGAACTTGACAACATACCGCCAAAAACAGATTAATAAATGGGTTGCTTTTTACAATCGGATCAAATTCTTTATGCAAAGTTGGCTCGTTTAAGAATAATAACGCTGCATAATTCATATATGGGCATTTCCATGTCATCGTACGTGACATTTGTACGCCTTCAGAGCGATAGATATTTTGCAAAAAAAGTAGTAACTGGAACATTTTTTGTATCATTATGTTTCATTTAGAGGGAACTTTATATGAGGGAAAAAAATTTTCAAATTCGGAACCTTGTTGTCCAAAATATCGGGCAAAATAAGTGCATATCGTACGTGACATAAAACGGAAGTGATATTTGGGTGAATGTAAAATAATACGAAAATCTGCGAATTGTGGGAGGGCTTTCTCCTTTTTTTAATTTCATACATTAAACCACATATTTTTTCTTTATAATCCGTAATTGGAAAAAATTTTTTGTTTTGGATGGTTTTATAATGAACCAAGTGTAATATCGTTCGTGACATACCGTACGTTTACAAGGTATGATATATATTTTTTGTAAATATATGTATATTAAAACTTTAAACAAACAAGTTAGAAAGTATGGTCGGGCAAGCCCGTCCATATGATACCCTACACCATTATATTTAAAAAAATTTTTTTAGAGGGTACCCTATTTGGGACCCATGGCCAATCAAAGCAGAATTATGCTATGAGGTTAAGAATTATATAAAAGTTATTTGTGCCGAATATTATTTATGGTTAATTTTATATCTAATAGCACAACATTTTGTCATGACATAGTACCTATCGTAAAAGTCATTGTCGCCAATTTTTATGTAAATACCAACATTTTTAAGGTAATGGCATTAAAAGCTATTTTTGGGAATAGTACTTGTATGGGAGCTATGGTCAAATGTGGACCGATTCCAATAAAATTTGGTAAGATGATATTGATTGTAATAAAATAAGGTTTGACCAAATTTTAACTAAATACCAACATAATAAGATGACGCATTTAGTTGCATTTTAGTACTTACAATATCGTACGTGACGAACTTTAAAAGTTTATAAAATTTTTATTATACCAATTAAAAAAAAAATTTTCGATCAATATTTTTTTCCAACAAATATCTTGCTTTGAACTTTTATTTTAAAACTCCTAAGACTGATCAATTTCAAATGATAAAGACAAATGATGTTTTTGCACCACGTACGTGACTTTAGAATAGCATCCAAAACAAACACAAAAATATACCGCTAATCGAACTATATATTTGGTCTTTCCTCGTGGATCTTGTTCATTGTTGTTGTAACATTAATTTCAAAGCATAATTGGGTTGCCAGTATCTGTATTTAATCGGCAGAATATTAAAAATTGTAAATTGCAGTTACTAAAAATGAATCAAAGAGAAAGTCAGTTTAAACTTTATTTTTTGCTTTTAAAAAATTGTAATAAGCTATAAGTACCTCGGCATAGTAAAGTTTGGTGTTTTTTTTCCTTTCTCCCATATTTGAAAAAAAGTTTCAATCGTTTTAATTTTTTGAGTCGTGGTTGACATTCTAATGGAAATGCCCATATGTATGTATGTATGTAGTCTGTTTGTCATAAGTATTTATATTCAAAACTTTCGTAACTACTAGGAAAAGCGAAGAGTCATGGAACAGGCTTTTTCCTTTATCTATTCTAGGATGACTCGGGATCCCAATCTGCATAAAGAGCGTTTCTGTGCTTTGAATTTGTTTTTAGAGAATTAAATTCTTCTAGCACGAAATGGCCCAGACTTTACCTTCGTGCAAATTATGTAAATTGTCAAACACGTGTTAAAGAATTAGGAGAATTCAAGAAAAAAAAAAAACGGTATAAATTAGCATTTTTAACCCCCCATATCGTGTGAACAATTTGTTTTTTCCCCTACTTTTGTTTTTATTACAGAAATTTGTTCTTAAGTATTTTCAGAACAAACAAATATTTGACAAAAAAATTTATCAAACTTCAGGTTTATTTTTAACTTGGAAACTTAAATGATTTTTGAAAACGTTTTGCAAAAGCAAACAATTTTTTATTAAACTAGTGGTTACGTAAATTAGGGGAAAAATAATAAAACTAAACATTTCTTTTTATTAAAATATAAATTTATTGTCATTTCCATTTCAGCATCAAAAGTCTTTGTTAGTGCGTAAAACAAAGAACAATACTGGAACACCTAAAACCAACACGTTAGATGAACCAATATTGATTGATGATTAAATCTATCCGGTTTTTATCAAAATGATGTAGATTCGTACATCTAATGCAATGAAATCGATATTATATTGATAATTTCCATTGAAATTTGTATATATACCTAAATTTTTAAGCAACCCTTAAAAGATATTAAGAAAATATTGTAAATTTTTTACAATACTAATTAATTATTTTTAATTTATTCGTTTATAGTTGTGGAAATCCATAACAAGAAGCAACAATTCCACTCTTTAAGGTTTTTTTTTTACTGATGCTATTTTACATACAACTTACCAAATGTGAATAATTATGTTCTTATTCAATAAAACAATTTTACGTCTGTGCAAAAAATATGGGTGAAAAGTAAACGGTAACAAAAAAAAGTTGTTAAATTTCTATTAAATTTAAAACGAAATGGTAAAATTACAATATTATTGAATTAACAAAGTCTTAATTCTACACCTAGTTCATGTTAATATGCAACATTTCTATTGGGTTCATATCAAAATGAATTTAATAACTATGAATCGGATCAAAACTAGAGTTGTCAAAACCGGTTTCCGAACTATTCGAAAAACCGATTTTTTTTGGATTTTTCTGGTTTTTTAAAACCGGTTCCTTACAAAGGCCGGTTTTCGAAGTATTCGAGAAACCGGTTTTTTGGTCTCGAATAATCGACTTTTTCTTATATTTAATTTTTGTCATCATACATAACATATTCATTACAGTACCAAGCTATTGAACTTGCAGAAGAGTACTACAAAACAGAATTTTTTATAATTCCCAGCAGTATGAGTTAAGCCCAAGTTCTGACTTTGGCTTTGGTTTGTTTCTTTAAAGTATTAAAAATGGATAAAATTACTTTAATAAAGTTATCAAGAGATTATTTTAAACATATTAATGATGGATTATTTACCCTGCAGCCACACAATTAAGTCTTTCTAGATAGTCTTTTACTGTTTGCCAAAATTTCCAAACATTGAAAACTGTAATGTAGGCTTAACGCAATTTTTAAGCAAATTACTTTCAAGATGTCATCAAGAAAACAATTTATTAAGACAAACTTGTAATCAGCTGTTAAATTGAACGTAAAATTGCTAAACAAATGGAAAGTTGAAATCGAAAGCAATCTCGTGGTCAATTTAAAAGTGTGAGTGTGTTAGTAAAAAAGTGAGAGTGTATGTGGCCGATTCGACATCATACTGAGTTTGAGGTGTGTTCAGGGGATTCTTTGTGATTAATGAGATGACTTAGTGGTAATCATGCCAATTTAAAGTGGTTAACAAATCACTTCAATGTACGGTTAATTATCTTGATTTTGTATGATTAAAGCTTAATCACGTTCGAGATGCTTTAAATAAGTAGCTTGTATTTTACGTTTTAGTTCTGAAGAACATACGTACAAATAGCTTGTTTTGTTTTACTTTTTTATTAAATAATTTAAAAAACCGAAAAACCGATTATTCGAAACCGGTTTTTAGTTGCAAAACCGAAAACCCGATTTTTTCAGAAGACGGTTTTTCGATGTATTCGAAAACCGGTTTTTGTAAATATACGAATATTTGACAACTCTAGATCAAAACGCTACAATTCCAAAATTGTTTTCTTAATAACTTAAAAACTAACTGCCAGACAAATTAATTTGTTATGAATTGTGTTAATGCTAGTAAACTAATGTACCCTTTTTGTTTTAAACAAAAAATTATATATCGTTACCTAAAACGCGAAAGGCCATTACTAGCCAAAAATTAAAAATGGACTTTTTCATAGATTCTGATGAATTGCACAACACAAATGTTCAAAAACAATTTTGGAATCTTCCAACCAAAATTAGCGATTTTAATAATCAAAAACTAACGGCCCTTACAGCGCTAAAAGGCCTAACTAACCATTTGCATAATATGCAACATTGTCACCTGTAAAAACAATTGGTAGGTTTTACTGTCAAGCAATTTATTTATTGAAAAAAAATTAATTTTGAACAGTTTAAACCAATTAATCATTAAACTATACTTTTTATTTTAAATAGTTTTTTGCTTCTAAAAAATTTTCAAAATGTTTGCGCTTAGTTAACGATATATATATGTATATATACACTAGTGGCTCAAACTTAAGCAACTCAGAATTTTTTTCCCGCTATAATTTTACAATTCAATAACGAAAAACTTGTCATGCGGGGCACCCGGCGGTTAAACCCAGTTCGAGTACGCTGAATCCAGTGGTGGTAACCGTTTTTTTTTAGGTTGGCTCTTGTTTTCGAGATACATACCGTTATTTCGAAAATTGAGGATATGGCAAACATATCTTAGCGTAACTCAAAAAGGGTTTTGTTTATTGAATAACAAAAAAATAAAACAGAAATTCAGCGAAAAATTTTTTTTTGAAAATAAAAATAGTTGCAAATAGAATCTGGGAATTATTTCTTTTCATAAGTTAATTTTATATTCAACATTTTTTATTTTTCGAATTTATTCTATAGCTAAATTTCAGTTATGTATTTTATAAAGCTAATAGTATGGTAGTGTATAACGTCATTCCTTAAAAAAATTTAAGGAAAAGGACTATTACAAAAGGCTTTATAAAATACATAACTGAAATTTAGCTCATAGAATAAATTCGAAAAATAAAAAATGTTGAATAAAAATAGTTGTTTATAGAAACCAATATTAAGGATAGATGCTTAGGTTTTTGTCAGCTAAAAAGTACTAAATTTTTATTCGAAAAAAGAAGAAGAAACCCGTTAAATATTTTTTTATATAATGCATATACATAATTTTAAAGCATAATAGAAGACTGTTTAAATATCAATAAAAAAAAATATATGTATTCGTAACGGTTTTTCCTCTTCTTATTATTGAATTGTAAAATTATAGCGGGGAAAAAACTTCTAAGTTGCTTTAGTTTGAACCGCAAGTGTATATATGTACGTACTGGCTTTATTTATTAATTTTTTTTTTTTTTTTTTCATTTATCCACAATATGGTTAAAGTGGAATTGTTACGAAATGTTATGGACCTCCACAGGTATGTTTTAAAATTTGTGTTTAAAAATGCTTTAAAATGGGATAAACTCATTAAAAGAATAAGTTTGTTATAATGAATGGTTTAAGTTTTTAATTTAATTCAACAAAATATTAATTAATTATAGTTTGCGTATCTTATTATTGCATAATTTTTTTTCTCATTTCTTTTATTCATTTAAAATAGCGTAAGTTTGTTTTATTTTAAATTAATTCAATTCAATTCAGCCTTACATTTTTTATATTTTTGTTGAATAAAAATAAACCATATAAAATTAAAAAAAATATATAAAATTTTTGCATTAGGTATTGTTCAGTAATAAAAATTATTGCTAGTTTGCAATTAGTGTTACTAGTAAGTGTTCACGTGCTCAAAAAATGTCAACAAAAAAGTGAGAAAAGAACGTAAAAATAAAAATTGAGTTTTTTTTTTAATTTTTACTAGCAAGAATTATTAAAACATCTGTTTTATGTTTTAAAAATCGAAAAAAAAAAGAAAAAATTTCATATTTTGAAAGAAATTTTAAGTTTTTAACAATAAATAAAAAAAAATTAATAATTCCAATATGAAACTGGGAATTATTTCCTTGTGAAGGTTACTTTATATTTTATTAAACATTTTTTCATTTTTCGAATTTATTCTATGAGTTAAATTTCAGGTCTGTATTTTATAAAGCTTTTTTGTAATAGTTCTATTCTTTTAATTTTTCAGAAATGACTTTATACACTATCAGACTATTATATTGTATTTTCTTTTTACATTTTACCTTAGCCTTCCTTTGGAAAGCAATGAAGTATATTGAATGTACAGAAAAATTTACAATTATTAGACACCAGCAGAATGTAATGCATTTTCTGGCCCGCTACGGCCTTCGTCAGCATTCTTTGTGTCTCACTGGATAGTGTTACTTTATAAATTGAATGTATTTAACTCAACTATTTTAACAATTAGAAACTGGGAATTATTTCCTTGTGAAGGTTACTTTATATTTTATTAAACATTTTTTCATTTTTCGAATTTATTCTATGAGTTAAATTTCAGGTCTGTATTTTATAAAGCTTTTTTGTAATAGTTCTATTCTTTTAATTTTTCAGAAATGACTTTATACACTATCAGACTATTATATTGTATTTTCTTTTTACATTTTACCTTAGCCTTCCTTTGGAAAGCAATGAAGTATATTGAATGTACAGAAAAATTTACAATTATTAGACACCAGCAGAATGTAATGCATTTTCTGGCCCGCTACGGCCTTCGTCAGCATTCTTTGTGTCTCACTGGATAGTGTTACTTTATAAATTGAATGTATTTAACTCAACTATTTTAACAATTAGAAACTGGGAATTATTTCCTTGTGAAGGTTACTTTATATTTTATTAAACATTTTTTCATTTTTCGAATTTATTCTATGAGTTAAATTTCAGGTCTGTATTTTATAAAGCTTTTTTGTAATAGTTCTATTCTTTTAATTTTTCAGAAATGACTTTATACACTATCAGACTATTATATTGTATTTTCTTTTTACATTTTACCTTAGCCTTCCTTTGGAAAGCAATGAAGTATATTAAATGTACAGAAAAATTTACAATTATTAGACACCAGCAGAATGTAATGCATTTTCTGGCCCGCTACGGCCTTCGTCAGCATTCTTTGTGTCTCACTGGATAGTGTTACATACTTTATAAATTGAATGTATTTAACTCAACTATTTTAACAATTAGAAACTGG
The DNA here is from genome assembly GCA_930367215.1 of Pollenia angustigena. NCBI lineage: Eukaryota > Metazoa > Arthropoda > Insecta > Diptera > Polleniidae > Pollenia > Pollenia angustigena. The sequence continues at coordinate 14,496,935 of OV884060.1, forward strand.
GAATTATTTCCTTGTGAAGCTTACTTTATATTTTATTAAACATTTTTTCATTTTTCGAATTTATTCTATGAGTTAAATTTCAGGTCTGTATTTTATAAAGCTTTTTTGTAACACCCAATTTTCATGATGATTTTTTCCCCTATTTTTGAAACATGTCTTTTTTAGTTTGACAGCGAGCGGGGGAGAGAAGTAAGCAGGGTAGAAAAAAAGACATGAATCGTATTTTCTGTGTTTTTTTTTGACATTCCTCTTTGCATTTAATATTGTTTTTTAATTTATGTTGTATTTTTATTTCAAAATTACAATTGATTATTAAAATATAAAAAAATAAACAAATTTAATTCAAAAAAATTCAATACATACATACATTTATAAGGAAAATAAAAAAAAATCAAACAAAATAAGAAACATTGTGAAAATTGAACATGTCTTTGGAAGTTTCTTTAAAAAAGAACTACAAAAAAGACATGTCTTTTAAATCATCGTGAAAATTAGGTGTAATAGTTCTATTCTTTTAATTTTTCAGAAATGACTTTATACACTATCAGACTATTATATTGTATTTTCTTTTTACATTTTACCTTAGCCTTCCTTTGGAAAGCAATGAAGTATATTGAATGTACAGAAAAATTTACAATTATTAGACACCAGCAGAATGTAATGCATTTTCTGGCCCGCTACGGCCTTCGTCAGCATTCTTTGTGTCTCACTGGATAGTGTTACTTTATAAATTGAATGTATTTAACTCAACTATTTTAACAATTAGAAACTGGGAAAATGTAAAAAGAAAATACAATATAATAGTCTGATAGTGTATAAAGTCATTTCTGAAAAATTAAAAGAATAGAACTATTACAAAAAAGCTTTATAAAATACAGACCTGAAATTTAACTCATAGAATAAATTCGAAAAATGAAAAAATGTTTAATAATTCCAATATGTTTACATTTTTCTTAAATTTAGAAAATCTGCAAATTAAGTTTCACAGAATATCGTTCTGCAATTGACAGATCATTGTCAGACGTTGGATTTTATTTCTTATTGTCAGATGTGCGAAGTTTACCCCAGGTCTACACTAAAACCCCGTTTCCACATGCAAGTGCAAGTTCAAAAAACTTAATACACTCACACTTTTTCACTAACATTCACACAATTTTTGTATTTTCAGCCAATCGGCTGTTTGTCTGGGTTCACACTATGGAAGTTTTCTTTCAGAAAGTCTGAGTTTATTGGTGAGAGGGGAGGAGAACATGCTTTTCTTCTCTCCTCTCTCACCCATAAACTCAGACTTTCTAAAAGAATACTTTCATAGTGTGATCCCAGACTTTCCTCGATTTTTCGTTGATAATACGTATACTCTACTTGCAAGTAATTACTTGCATGTGGAAACGTAGGGTAAAGATTAGGGTATTCATTCGGTTAACCGATTAATTAATACCCGATTAACTGATCGGTTAATTTAAAATTGGCTTTTTTCGATTAACGATTAAACCGGTTTCATTTTAGATCTTCATATTAGTTTAAAAAAGCGTATGATGCATGCAGTGATGCCAATCCTTAAAAGTGCATATTCGGGTGTGTTCTAGAATCCGAATCCACTCGAAGGTGGATTAATTTAGCATTTTTGGTGTTCTGCATTTCACATCCACAAGTTTTTATTCGTTTTCAATTAGAGTAGTAATGGGTTAGTGAAAGTGAAACGAATCGACTTTTATTCTAATATTTTTTTTCAGACTTTTATTCTAATATTTGATAACATTTTTAACAAAATAATAAATTTTTTTTTTAGCTTAAAATCTTCTATATCCAATTTAATCAAAAATATATCGTTATCTAAAATGCAAAAGTCCCTAACTTACCCTAAATTTAAAATCGACTTTAAATTATTATTTTTTTTTAACAATTTTTATGTTTTTTGCAGACAATTTGTTTTTTTAATTGATTTAGCGATTTCAAATAAATTTAAGTGTTTGTTTAAAAGTTTGCAATTTTTCGCGAATTTTAGCAATGTTCGCGATAGAAGTTTTTTTTTCCTGTGATTCTTTACAGCTTTCACGATTTTAAAAAAATATTAAACATTGCCATCATGCTGCGGTTAGCAAATTAGTAAACCCACCTTTTAGCAAAAATAAAAGCTGAAAACGTCTGAATTTTGCAAAAGTGTAAGAAAAATTCAGTTTTAAAGATTCAATGCGTGTAACATGCTTAGAAATTATGAGATTGGAGCCAGTCGGACAGCAGTAAGCATGGCTGGCGTAAAAGTGTTAGCGTAAAAGAGAAGCGTAATTCAAAATATCAAAATTTTGAAGATTTCATAAATGACTTTAAATTGTTTTCACGGGAGCCAGCTTCGAGCACTTCGCTAATTCAGAAGAAAAATGTGTGCCAAGTACTAAAAAGCCATCCTTTAAGACCCGTAGATTCCAGGATAAGCCATATTCGGCTAAGAACCTTGACATGGTGATATCATTATTCAGGACAACGATCTTAAGCATATTTCAGAAACAGCTAAAAGTTAGTTTGAAGAAAATCAAAAATCCAAAAAAAATGTACAAATTTTTTTGCTCATAGGAACCCTCCTAACACTGCATATAAGCTTTAGGAGCTTGCCGTTAAAGCTTGGAAAAATAAAGCCGAAAATGCTAAAAAATTTGTAAAAGTATTAAGGCAGCTTAAAAGAGCAAAGGGATAACACACCAAACGCTAGGACCCAAATACAACAATAATCTCTAACTGCGGTCATAATTGTTCACACTAATACCGTGTAAAATATTATGAAACATTTTTTGCAAAATTTTTATTTCTAAGTTCTTGAAATATTCTACATTTCATATACATAGTCAAAAAAAATTAAATATGTAATTATAAATAAAACAAAAATTTATAGCATATTTTGCCAATAACACTAATGTGAACAATTTTGTCCCTAACTGTATATATATAAAAGGGTTGCGTGAGTGACTGGCTGACCCAGCCCAAACCGCTGACCCTAGAAACTTAAAATTCGGACTAGCGATTGGTCACTCCCAAATCGATCCACTAAGACGGGATTTTTCGAAACTCGAATGTTTAGGGGGTAGTAAAAGGTAAAACAGGAAAATTCAGTAGCCTTATACATATGTATTTCCAAAACTAAAAGAGATGCAAAATAATTGTAATACTTATCGTTGTTCTTTTGAAAAATAAGCGGACAGGTGTCTGGTACTTTTTTAAAATTCGACCCCATTAGGAAGTAAGCGGGTAAAATCTGAATTTTAATACTTTTTTGCTACCCCACCTATCTTTTGAACCAATAAACATAGAAATAAAGTTAATACCATGGTGGAATAAACAGGTGGCAGCACTACGCCAGATGACGATTTTTTGCTCTTGCATTGTTTGTCTAGGTTTATGACATAAACTTTATGTCAAAGTTTTGTTTATGTTTACAAAAAGTCCACGAATTGTGCTGTGATTATTGTATTTTATTAAAGTTTTTGATAATTTTAAATTAAAATAAATAAGATATTGACCATAATTCAATAAAAATTGGCGCAACATTTATTTATTTCATCACGTTTAGCGGCACGCTTTGATTTTTTTATACTATTTTTTGACGTAAACGGCGATATAATTTCCATTTTTGTTGTATTTGTTGCCGTAACGATGCCACCTGCTTATTCCACCATGGTTAATACCACATTCGAAGATCGTAACTATTTTTGGTACTTTTTTTTACAAAATATTTTCCTCCGTTCATTGACATATTCGTACTAAATTATGGGCTGCCACTACAATACTCAATTTTTTGATACTTTAATGGGGGAAAAATATAGTACCCAAAAAAGGAAATACGGGAAATTTTATATTTTTCTTTAGCTTTTTGGTTCTACTAAAGTAGCGGGTTAAATACTAGAATTTAAACAAGTTTGAACCTAGAAAAATAAACTTTGGCATACAAATACATATGTCCACGAAGAAAAAGGTGACGCTAACGAAGTAGCAGGTATATGCTAGTAAATAATAAATAAATAAACGAAAATGGACTAACAATTATTGCAACATAAATTGCCGGCAATAAATATGTAAAATCGCAAAATTTTAAACAAACAAAAAAACTAATTTGAGATCGCTAAATCGATTAAAAAAACAAATTGTCTGAAAATAACATAAAAATAGTTAAAAAAAATAAGCTGTAATTACATCAAAATAATGAAAAAGTCGATTTTAAATTTAGGGTAAGTTAGGGACTTTTGCAATTTAGATAACGATATATTTTTGATTAAATTGGATAAAGAAGATTTTAAGCTAAAAACAAAATTTATTATTTTGTTAAAAATGTTATCAAATATTAGAATAAAAGTCGATTCGTTTTACATTCACCAACCCATTACTACTCTAATTGAAAACGAATAAAAACTTGTGGATGTGAAATGCAGAACACCAATAATGCTAAAGTAATCCACTTTCGAGTGGATTCGGATTCTAGAACACACCTGGTAATGTATATTAAAGTTAAGCTTTAATATTTCTTATATTCGATAATCGCCCCTATCGTGAATAATTTTTCCCCTTTTCACGTATTTGCGATCATGAACAACTCCCATGAAAAAATGTAATTCAAAGAAGATTAATAACGTAAACAAATGTCCACGGGAATAAATTCCCCTTATCGTGAAAAATTTTTTCCCTCGTAATTTGTTCACATTTTCCTTAGATTTTCTCACTCTATTTTTGCTAGGGAACAGAACATGTATGTAAGTAGCTCCTCCTATAAATCGAATATTAAGGGTCAATAAAGTTAATCACCCCTATCGTGAATAACAAGTGGAATTTTTGTTCCCATGAAATTTTCATTCCCCTCGAAGGGAAAAAAGCAATCGTGAATCTCATGTGAAAAAATTTTCACGCTATCAGTTCCAGTGAATGTAAAAAAAAGAAGAAAGATTAAGAAAATTTAAAATCAATGAAATTTTTGTTAAAAAATATACAAGTATATATTTTAAAGAAAAGATAAAATAATAACGCAAAATATTTAGTATTGGAGGGATATATATCGGTTTATAACTTTATTAACCCTTAATATTCGATTTATAGGAGGAGCTTCTTACATACATGTTCTGTTCCCTAGCAAAAATAAAGTGAGAAAATCTAAGGGAAATGTGAACAAATTACGAGGGAAAAAATTTTTCACGATAAGGGGAATTTTTTCCCGTGAAAATTTTTTCACGTTATTATTCTCCTTTGAATTACATTTTTTCATGGGAGTTTTTCATGATCGCAAATATGTGAAAAGGGGAAAAATTACGAGGGAAAAATTTTTCACGATAGGGGTGAATAAGGCACAAACCGATATATTGCTCAACAAAATGCAAAACAACAGGACGATTGCCTGCGATTTGTGAAGCTTTCGATTAAATTGGTGGCAAAATTTTGGAAAATATTTTACAACATTACATTTGAAAAGTGCAAAAAACTAACGTTGTAATCAAACTATCTCTCCAATACTAAATATTTTGCTTTATTTTTTTAACTTTTCTTAAAAATATATACTTGTATATTTATGAACAAAAATTTCATTGATTTTTAATTTTTTTTATCTTTCTTCTTTTTTTACATTCACTGGAATTGATAGCGTGAAAATTTTTTCACATGAGATTCAAGGTATATTTACACAAGGTAGACTCATTTGGGAGTGTAGACATGCTGCTCTATAAAAGGAACCAAGTTGTCAAAATTGTCTTCATATAAAACAAAAACATTTTAACGCACACATGTACAAATTTTGGCTCATGTACACGAAATTTGAAGTTTGGGTTCAAACTAGGGGTAATCAGCTGACAAACATATGGGCCAACGAGTTTACCTTGTCTACATATACTTTGATGAGATTCATGTTTGCTTTGTTCCCTTCGAGGGGAATGAAAATTTCATGGGAACAAAAATTCCACTTGTTATTCACGATAAGGGTGAATGATTTAATCATTTGTGATCGACATACTGATCGTAATTCATCTGATTGTTTGTTAAGGCAGTTTCATTGGAGAGCTCTGATTTCTCTACACACCTTTGCGCCCCTCGACATTGGTAAGTATTTTTCTTATTAATTCTCTTCATGTTGATGCAACTGGACATGTAGTAGAGGATAGGAATTTTCGAACTTTCAGAGTATACAGTTTAAACCGTGCAAAAGCTTGTGTGCCATGGGATAAATCAGCAAAGCATTTCAAGTTTTTCTTTTCTTGCAAGTCTTTTTTGTTTAGTATTTTTTATATGATTAAACAAAATTAATTCCAAATACATTTTGGTGTTTTTTTTTTAAATTTTGGTACTTTTCACAACGTAATTTACTTTCAGAAAATATGCACTTCATACCACGCAAAAGCCTGTGGTTCTGGAATAAGTCAGCAATGATCTTTTCAGACCAGTTTAAGGTGCTATCAGACGGGATGTATTTTACATATGTACTGTCAAATTTTCCATCTGTAAAAGTTGTACACATCGTGTGATACCTACATATGAAACTTTGAATGTGTAAAAAACATGTGGAAATACATATGTAAATTTTTCGATTAGAACACGCTCTATTTTCCTGTGGTAAACATAAACAAAACAGCTGGTTTGTTTTGAAACGTAAACAAAAGTCAGCTTTTGTTTACATTTATAGGTTATGTCATAAGGAAAAACATAAGCAGGTGTGATAGCAAAAATTATGAATCGTATGTAAAATGGAAATTTTGACACACATACGGAATTAAATATGGGAAAGAAAAGTGACAGTACATATGTAAAATACATCCCGTCTGATAGCACCTTTAGATGAACCCAGATTTCTCTGGAACGGCTCAGCCAATTTTCAACCCAATTCTCTCATTTTCCTCTTAAGACGATATATTTTACAGTGTTTAAAATTCAGTCGCCAGTTTTTTTTTTAACAGGCAACTATGCTGAAAATAGTTCGACACATCAATTTTCATCCACACTCATACTTAAATCAGTTGAACTGTGTGCGCACAGTTACTGAAAAAACAGTAACACAATTTACTTTTTGTTCAGCAGTCAAAAGAATCAGCAGCCGACTCACTCCATTTTTAACACACAGACTGCTGAACTGGCGACTGAAACACAGAAGCTGTTGTGTTTACAGTTGACGTAAACATTTTTTTTTAGTTTACTAAACGACGTAGCTAGAAACTGGCAGTTCGACTGTATAGTCGCGTAACACAAACTGGCTGGTGACTATATTGAGTTCTGTTCACTTAAAAATACATTTGTTTTGTTGTTGAAAAAGAAAAGAGAAATACAATTACATACGTACATATATATGTATGTATGTATGTATTAATAGAATGAAGAAACTTATTTGTAATGTTTGGAATGTCAATTATAATACTTTTTATTTAAAAATATTTATTTGTGCTTTATATAGGTACATAGGAATTTAATAAAAAATTGTTTTTAAGATAAAATGAAAATAAGATTTTCTATAGAAAAAATAACAAACATACAAATTTTTTCTGTTAGTTTAAAATATTATAAGTTTCCACTAAAATTATTTATTAACTATTTTATTTTTAAATCAAGCTCTAGGTCTTTTTAATATTAAATTATTTATTTTCGATAATAATAAAAAGACCTAGAGCTTGATTTAAAAATAAAACAGTTATTAAATTAAAAAAGGTCAAATAAAAGCTAAATATAAAATTATTTATAATAATCTAAGTTTTTTTTTGTTTTGTTTATACATAGGTATTTTAATTATTATATACCTTTTTATATTTATTTATTTATTTACATATGTCTATAGAACATTGTCCCTTGCAGACTATTTAAAGAACTTAAATTAGTTAATTCAAAATAATATATACAATTTGTTAACTATTATTTACAAGATTTAAATACTATTTACAAAATATTATTATAAAAATTATATTTAAATGTGATTATTTCTCATATTATAAAAAAGAAAAGAATTATAGTTATGTTTTGATGAGCTAAATTCCATTATAAAATGATGCGACAATTTATTAACCCAGCAAAAACTTTACTTACAATCCTACTTCTAATGACTTCAAGAATTCATTACTTTGTAGCTTTATTCGCCACTTTTTGGATTATTAGTTATATATTAAATAATAACTTTATTATTATATCTTAAATATACAGACAAATTTAAATTTTCATTATGACAATAAAAATGTCATTATAGTCATTATAGTAAAAAAAACATAGTTTTTTAATACAAAAACTACACTGCCCCGCTAGACTAGCTGGTAGAGAGCTAGTCTATCAGCACCGAGGTTGCGCGATCGAATCCCGCCAGAGACAGAAAAAAAAATAAAAAATAAAATAAAGTAAAATAAAATAAAATAAGAAAAAATAAAAAAAAAATAACTAAAAAAAATAAAAATAAAAAAAAAATAAAAAAAATTTTACTTTATTGACTTTGTGTAACTATATATTTTTATAAAAATTTTAAGTATAAAAAAAACCTATTATTTTTTGGATTATAATAGGCTAAATTATAAAGGATTACTTTTGGGACATCTCGAACAAAAATAAGTACTTTTTCTAGTAGAAAAGTAAGTAGTTGGCTCGTCAAATTCTTATTATTTTTCTGCTTATTTTGTAAGCAAAGTTTTTGCTGGGAAATAGAGCTCAAGCTCTAATAAATGGACTATTAAGTACAAAATTAGAACGTTGCAGTTGAATAAAAAATTTATTATGGACACGAAGATTCCTTCAGGGAACGTTAAAAGCAATTTTAGCCAATGTAAATATTATGTTTTATAAACGCATATGCATCGCGTTTTATAAGCAAAAAAATTACCTAAAAATATAAATATTTGGGCTAAATATTTAAAAAATATGCACTTGAAATTTTTTTTTAATATTTATTAGTGGAAAAAACATAAATAGAACAAGAAAATTACATAAAAACGTAAAAATTCAGTCTTATAAACGTAAGTAAGGCAAAATACCTTCAAAAGTAAAAGTTAAAATGAAGAAAAACACAAAAATATAAAGAAAAACCAAAAATTAAACAATCATGTTAACAAGTTTAAATATTTGAACCTGCATATAAATTGAATTAAGAACATATTTTTAATTATTTTCAAAACTAAAGTTCACTGCCTGTTTTTCAAAAGAAAATAAAACTGAAGTTTTTAAGCTATTTTCGTAAAAATTTAAAAAAAACCAGCCAGCAGTTTGTTTAATTGTTTTAAGACCTTCAGTTTTTTAAGTTTTATCCAGCTTTTTATTGTCATAATGAAAATTTAAATTTGTCTGTATATTTAAGATACAATAATAAAGTTATTATTTAATATATAACTAATAATCCAAAAAGTGGCGAATAAAGCTACAAAGTAATGAATTCTTGAAGTCATTAAAAGTAGGATTGTAAGTAAAGTTTTTGCTGGGTTAATAAATTGTCGCATCATTTTATAATGGAATTTAGCTCATCAAAACATAACTATAATTCTTTTCTTTTTTATAATATGAGAAATAATCACATTTAAATATAATTTTTATAATAATATTTTGTAAATAGTATTTAAATCTTGTAAATAATAGTTAAAAAATTGTATATATTATTTTGAATTAACTAATTTAAGTTCTTTAAATAGTCTGCAAGGGACAATGTTCTATAGACATATGTAAATAAATAAATAAATATAAAAAGGTATATAATAATTAAAATACCTATGTATAAACAAAACAAAAAAAAACTTAGATTATTATAAATAATTTTATATTTAGCTTTTATTTGACCTTTTTTAATTTAATAACTGTTTTATTTTTAAATCAAGCTCTAGGTCTTTTTATTATTATCGAAAATAAATAATTTAATATTAAAAAGACCTAGAGCTTGATTTAAAAATAAAATAGTTAATAAATAATTTTAGTGGAAACTTATAATATTTTAAACTAACAGAAAAAATTTGTATGTTTGTTATTTTTTCTATAGAAAATCTTATTTTCATTTTATCATAAAAACAATTTTTTAATTTTTTATTAAATTCCTATGTACCTATATAAAGCACAAATAAATATTTTTAAATAAAAAGTATTATAATTGACATTCCAAACATTACAAATAAGTTTCTTCATTCTATTAATACATACATACATACATATATATGTACGTATGTAATTGTATTTCTCTTTTCTTTTTCAACAACAAAACAAATGTATTTTTAAGTGAACAGAACTCCATATAGTCACCAGCCAGTTTGTGTTACGCGACTATACAGTCGAACTGCCAGTTTCTAGCTACGTCGTTTAGTAAACTAAAAAAAAATGTTTACGTCAACTGTAAACACATCAGCTTCTGTGTTTCAGTAGCCAGTTCAGCAGTCTGTGTGTTAAAAATGGAGTGAGTCGGCTGCTGATTCTCTTGACTGCTGAAAAAAAAGTAAATTGTGTTACTGTTTTTTCAGTAACTGTGCGCACACAGTTCAACTGATTTAAGTATGAGTGTGATGAAAATAGAATACAGTTCATTTTTTTCCAGCATGTTGCTGAAAATAAATGAAATTTTATGCAAATTTTGACTGCTTTTAGCAGTTGTTCGAAACCCTGATATTTTAGCCGAAAGTCGACGCTAACTTTTTTTTAGCAAATCCCCATTACTTAGGAGTTTTGGTTTCCGTTTTTTAAATTCCTAAAATCGACGCTATCTTCGCACATCTGATTTTAAAGCAGGGATGATAAATGAGAAAACCAATATTGTACCAACGAACTTTTAAAATTTTTTTCGGCCCCAATAGTACTAAATCATTTTTTTTATAAATTTTTATTTTTAAAAACAAAAATTTAATACAACAAAATCAAAAAGTACTTAAAATTAATTTGTACATGTAAAGTATAGATAACAAAAAAAAAAAGCACATCGCGATTCTTGTTATATAAGTCATTCCAAGAACCTTTTCCAAAGAAACCATAGGTCAAAAATTAATTTCGAGCCCCAGATTTTGCAAAATAGTTAGTTTTTCAAAATATTCAAGAATAGAGGCAAACAAATTGTATTTGGTCTAGCCAAACCTATATCATGTGGTTTTTATGCAGTGTTCAAAAAACTACATTACCTAAAAATTTTTTTACTATTACTAAAACTAGTACTCTAAACAATTACAAGTAGCGGCAAAAGAGCAGTTGTCTTGTTTTGGAGCATTACCTTTTTTAAAACTACTGCTACGTGCAAAATATAAAACCAAAAAATGGAGTAGCAGCAGTAAAAACAAAAATGAAGTAGCAGTTAAAAAAACTAAATAATTTTCTATTGGTTTGATTGAGGTTTTCGATTTATAGCTACTACTTACAACACTGGGAGTTTTTTTTCACTAGAAAATTTTTAGGCAGTAGTTTATTAACATTGAGGTAGTAAAAAAATAACATTGATGTAGTATGTAAATAACATTGAAGTAGTAAAATAATAACATTGAGGTAGTCAAAAACTAAAATAAAAAGTAAAACTATAAACCAACAATGAGTACGTATGTATGTGTAGTTGTTGCTTGAATGATTCTAAACAGTGTTGCAACTCGACACTTTTTAAACATTTGTATGCGAAAAATTTTCGACTGCTTATCTTCGCAGAACATATTGTGAACAAATTTAAACAATAATTTAGAAGTTATTGTACTCATATCTTTTGATATTTATTTTATGAGCAGTCATTCCACAATGCAGTGGAATGTTTGGAATTTTATGTTTAATATACAAATTTTATTTTAAAACACCGTAAATTTACCTATTTTTTAAGTTAATTTAAAAAATAACGTCCATATTCATAAAATATAGATTTAGAAAAGGAAAATAAAGCCATAATACTAAAAAATTTAACGAATAGAAACTGGGAATTATTTCCTTCCGAAGGTTACTTTATATTATATTCAACATTTTTTATTTTTTCGAATTTATTCTATGAGCTAAATTTCCGTTATGTATTTTATAAACAAGAAAATACAATATAATAGTCTGGTAGTGTATAAAGTAATTTCTGAAAAATTGAAGGAATAGAACTATTACAAAAAAGCTTTTTAAAAAACATAACTGAAATTTAGCTCATAGAATAAATTCGAAAAAATAAAAAATGTTAAAAAATGTAAATTATTTACTTTTTCAGTAAGCATGTTTTTCGGATTTATTGTTGTGAAATTTTAAAGTTGATTAGACCTATTTTAAACAATCGTCGCTTAAATTTGTTTCACACATTTCTGTTTCTGCTTTCGTTATGTGATTTCGGTTTTTTTTTCAGACAACGTCAGTTGCAAAGCAACATTCTTTTTTGAGTGCATTCTACAATACAACCGTGTAGAACTTTACAATGTTATTTGTCCCGAAATACACCAGAAAAGTTATCGATGCGTAAACAAAAAGCAAACTGTGCATTATAAGCTTGATGATGCATTTTTGACTTTGACTGCAAAGTATTATGACTTTTTGAAATCTAGCTATAATTAATATAACGTAGTTATGACGATGTAACAATGTGTGTGCGATATTCCTATCAACTTAAAAAGCGTTAAGTTTTGTTAAACAATATTAATTTTAATAGTGTATATAAAAACATTTCAATTTTAAAAATTATAAATTAATGAATTTCATTAAAGTTTCCAATTTTCGTTCTATGTTTGTTATAAGCTTAAAACATTGGAGATTTATGTTTTGAAATCATAATCTTTTATGGGATCACCACATCAATTTCTTAAAGACAAAAGTATCATCAGGAATTGGCATTCTTTATAAATTTAAAAATAAATAAAATACCACCACCAAACTTATGCTTTACCACGCATTAATTCATTCACATCTAACATACCTTCCTATGATATATGGCTATAAAAAATGTTCAACATTAAAGTCTTTACAATCGGCACAAAATAAAGCCCTAAAAATTGTATATGGCCTACCGTTCCGGTACTCCACAGTAAATTTGTTTAAAAATCATGCCAAATTGATACTTCCTGTTCGTGGTTTGTATAAACAACAATTATTAATATGTATATATGTTTAAATGTATAAAAGGAGTTGGCACTCACAGTATACGGTTTCAAGAGAACATGTCAATTACACATAGAACTACGAGGCAATCAAGAAATTTAAATATAACGAGATGTCGACTTGAGTTATCTAAACAACGTATTTCTTACAATGGGTCAAGTGAATATAATCAGTTACCAAATGAATTAAAGAATATTCCGGTCTTATCAACTTTTAAACATAATTTGAAGAAATATTTACTCGAGAATGTTGAATAAATATATACATACTAGCTTAACCCGGTGTGCTTCGCTACCCCCATCGTTATAAAATTAAACTGAAAGTATGTATTTACAATATATATAAACAAAAATTTATTTATTAAATTATTAGCTGCTTCGTAGTAAGAGAATTCCGTGGCATTTCGTTTTATGGGGGTATTGCTCTCCCTCCGTCAACCCCGCCCATTTTTCTTTTAAAATTTACCATAAAATGGATTTTATCACGTTTGAAGACTCCAGCTATTATAGCTCTTCAGTAACGCGATAATTAATATTTGCATGTTATGGGAGGTATTGCTCCCCCTGCGCCTACCCGCTTTATTTTTATTTTCAAAAGTGTAGTATACCATTAAAATGACTTCTACAAAGTTTGAATATTCTCACTATAACAGTTTTTAAGATATGCGATATTAAACATTGGCGTCATATGGGGGTACCACTTCCCCCGCTGCCAATTGATTTCAATTTTGGGGCTCAGAAGATCCAACTACCAAAAGTTCAACAAAATGCTTGCAGCGGCTCTTAAAATATGCGATATTTAATATTGGCATCCACGAAAAAATATGGCACCGCCCCTTTGTCCAATAACACCTTTTTGAACCCTACGACACATTAATTCAGAACAGAATAGCCTTCTGCGAAAATTTGATACAATCGGTTCAGTAGTTTATTAGATATAACGTTTTTTACTTTTTGTGTAAAGGGCGGGTCCACGCCCACTTTTTTAATTAAACATGTTTCTATTCATGCCAACAACATATATACCAAATATTATCGCCGTAGGTCAAAAAATATCATAGATAACACGATTTAAAATTTTTGGTTGTATGGGCGTGGCATCGCCCCTTTGCCCAGTCACAATTTTATATAGCCTAATGTCTCTTCCAGGGTCACTGTAACATTGTGTGAAAATTTCAAGGCCATCGGTCAAGTGGTTTGGCCTGCTATAAGGCACAAATATATATATATACAAATAAATATACATACATTCACTTTTATATATATACATAGATGTATTTATATTATTTTTTTTTCTTTTTTCCTCTTCATTTATTGTACGTATGTAAATATTGTATAAATTAGAATAATAGATATAGTAGTTGCCATTAGCCTCTTTAATGTCATACTGGGCGCTGAGGCGATTTATAGTTATGTAATATTATTACATTGAGATTACAATAATACACAAATAAAAAAAAAAAATTGTGATTTTCTGGCAACACTGATTAAAACACACATGTACTTATTTTTCTAAAGATTTTAAGTTTTTATTACTTCTACTGCTACCAAAATGTTATTTTATGACTGCTTCAATGTTATTAACCTACTACTGCAATGTTATTCTAAAACTGCTTCAATGTTATTAAACAACTACTTCAATGTTATTCTTCTGCTACTTCAAATACTAGGTTGTCTTCTCCTTCTATAACTACTGAGGTAGGTAGTAGTTAAAATTTAAAAAATAAAACTACTTTAGCAGTAAAGGGTAGCGAGAGCAGTACAATATTTTTTACTATGCTGCTCCAATTATTTTCTTTTTGGTCTACTACTACAACTACCGCTACTAAAATGTGACGGTAGCGGTAGTAATAGTAAATGAACGACTACAAGTTTTTAACATTTTTTAACTAGACTATTTTGTGTTTTTTCGTTACTACAGCTACTTGGAGTCTAGTTTTTTAAACACTGTTTTTATGGTCGAGAAATCCATTTATTTTTATTTTTAATTGCCGCCAGAGAGCGTTTTTATTTACTTTTTAGAATTTATCGTCTTTTTTGTAGAAAATTTACGAATATTTCTCAAAATGCAATCTCGAATTCTAAACGAAAATAAAATTTTTAAGCGAATTAAAAATATGTATGTGCATTAGGGCTTCCAATCGGGAAATCCCGATCCCGGAAATCTCCTTAAAAATAATTCGGAGTAAAATAATAATAGAGTGGGTTCCCACTGTTCCAAAATTCTGTTGATTACTTTTTGACGTGACAACAATCTTGTTGACGAATTATTTGCAAATATTATGAATTCGTTCCAAAATAATCTTGAATTGAGAGGAAGTCGACATTCTACTATGTAGAACTTTTGCAGAAGTGGTTTCCTTTATCTTTTAAAAAATTGTCAATATCATCAGAAAATGCGAATTAAAAAAAATAGGGAAACGTCAAAGTATAATTTTGTTTGTGTTTTGCGCCAAAATAACCGATAAAATTTCTTAGAAAAACTGCGAATAATTAAAGTGAATTTAATAATCTCTTTTATTACCCAAACAAAATTTTTATTTTGTTTTTCAATCAATTTTTGCCTTAGCATTTTTGACTGCCGCCTATTAAATTGCAAAAAAATACATTTTTGTAGTTGTAGAGTTGCACTCATGGTGAAATAAACAGGTGGCAGCACTACGCCAGATGACGATTTTTTGCTCTTGCATTGTTTGTCTAGGTTAATGTCAAAGTTTTGTTTATGTTTACAAAAAGTCCACGTTTTGTGCTGTGATTATTGTATTTTATTAAAGTTTTTGATAATTTTAAATTAAAATAAATAAGATTTTTATCAAAATTAAATAAAAATTGGATACAAATTTATTTATTTCATCACGATCAGCGGCACGCTTTGATTTTTGTTTAAAGTTTTTCTTGACGTAAACGGTGATATAATTTCCATTTTTGTTGTAATGTTTTTGTTGCCGCAACGATGCCACCTGCTTATTCCACCATGGTTGCACTTACCTTGTTAAATTCGCCTTGACTGTGGCATAAGCAATCGTTCAATGGACAATTGCAAAAATCTATTGACAATAGCGGAGTTCAGTGTTTGGTGCAAATGGTCTTGCAAAATAGCAAATTCAAAATAGCATTGCTGTTTTGTTAAATCCACAAACAAAAAATAGAGTTTCCCTTGGATTTCATTAAAAAGCTATGACATTTTTCGCAAGACTATTTGCCCCAAATACTAAACTCCGCTTATATTCATTGTGCCAATTTAGACTAGACTAATTGTTTTGGCAGAAAACGACAGTTTGTAGGCGAAAGAGGTGAAGAGAGTCGATTTTGGTTGGCATAATTTTTAATCCAGCTTCAACCCCGCATTAGCAGAACCAAGGCGAATTGACTAGAAGGTGAGGTCAACTCTACAACTACAATGCTTCTGTGGTCGGGTTGTCAGGTTTGCTTACATAAAAACTAGTTTGTATACAAACTTTGACAAGTCGACCACCGAAAAAAAACACCATATGTTGACTTGACCCCACCTTCTAGTCGATTCGACTTGTTTGGAACAAGGTATATTTACAGCAGATAGTCTCGGAAAGCCAGCTGGTTATTTTTTTTTGCTTGTTTTGTGATACAAACGGTCAAATGTTGTATAGTAAACAAGTAAGTGCCGGTTCACACACGTCAAGTTTGACTCGTCAAGTCTTGAGCTTTTAGGAGAGAAGGGAAAAGAGGATGCCACATCTTTTCCCCTCTCTCCTAAAAACTCAAGACTTGAAGACTTAAACTTGACGTGTGTGAACCGGCACTAAGCAAGTTTTTTGTTTTTATCTATTGTCTTTTTTGTCTCTTATCAACCCCTTTGCTGTTTGACAGTTCATATCACAAAACAACAATAAAAAGCCCTGTTGTTTGTTTTATTGTACAATTGTTGTAATCTCGCAGCTCCCTGCTTTAAATATACCTTGGTTTGGAAAGAACAAAAGTTAATCCGACTAAAAATTAGTCTAGTCTAAACTGGCTCATTGGACTGTAAATACGAGTTGCCATTTTATATCAATTATAAATATGTAGGTTTGAAAAATTTGGAAATAGTACCAAATGAGTCGCGGGGGTACCAGCGTACTTTTAGTTTTGAATTGTACCAAAAAAAGTACCAACTTTATCAACCTTGTTTAAAAGCAATTTGTATGTGGTATTTGCGCTAAAATTGCTAAAACTTGTGTTTTTAATAAAAAAGAAGTTAAAGAAAATAAAATAAGAAGTGGTAATGTAGTAAATATATTAAATAATTTCTATCGTTGTATTATTTGCATTTGTTGTTTAAGTTTGTGTAATTTTATTGTTTTGTAAAAATATAAAGCAACAACTCGTTTGAAATGACGGAGACAAGGTCTATTCAATCCAATGGATAGGCCTGGCCGGAGATATGCAAATAAGTTTTATTTTTTTTTACCAGCTTATCAAAACTTTATTTACTTGCATTTTTGATAAAAATCTGACTGTTAAAAAAAATAAAATTAAAAATAGAGCTTTTAGCTACTTTGTTTATTTAGAATAACAAACGAGATATCGTCGCAGGTATTAAAGAACGCTGTAACTGACAAAACATAAAATGTTTACCAGAGCCAAAAAACCTGTATGAAAGAAAGGAGAAAAAAATTCATATCACAAAAACTACCTATACAACTTTGGAACATGATTTTAAAAACGTATTTTTATTTTTTCTCGCTTTCCTCTCAA
Organism: Pollenia angustigena; assembly: GCA_930367215.1. Taxonomy (NCBI): domain Eukaryota; kingdom Metazoa; phylum Arthropoda; class Insecta; order Diptera; family Polleniidae; genus Pollenia; species Pollenia angustigena. The sequence continues at coordinate 14,514,634 of OV884060.1, forward strand.
ATCTATTTTTCCCGGTGATTCTGCGGCTTAAAGCAAACAAATGGTTTTTTCTTTGCGTAAGTGATTTTTTTTTATCATACAAATGTGGGTCCGGGACTAATCGACGCAGTATTTTTTTCTGATGCAAAGAAATGTTTTTTCGATTTTTTGTCAGTTACAGCGTTCTTTAATTCCTGCGACGATATGTAAGCTGGTTGGTTTATTTTCAATTAAACCGATAATATTGGTTTCTGTGACACCTCAAGGCCCAACTTTAATATTTATGCAAGCGCTAGCTTAAGCTACCGTCAAAAATTAACGGAATGTGCGATCAGTTTCGCACGTTGCTTAAGTAAATGACAGTTTCAATTAGTATTTGGATCATGGTTTCATAAAACTTAACAAAAAGTTTGCAGTGTATATTTGTGCTCCAATAGGGCACTGCGTAAACCAAACTTGTGACACACACTATACAAGTAAGCTGTGCAAGTTTATTTTTTAACTCAGCAACACCTGTTCTTCAGTTCTTGCTGCTACAACACAACAACAACATGTGCAAATAAAAAAAAAAAACAACATACATAGGTATGTAGGTATTATTATATTTCATAAATTTTTTTGTAGGATTCGACTTTAATGAGTCTATTGCACCATAATTTGGGCGATTATTTGCACAATAACCATGTCCAGAATATCTGAAAAACCGCCACAAAACTGAACGTTTTTAACATATATACATATGTACACTACACAAGTTCAGTGTATAATTTTACACACTTGAGCAAATATTAAAATCGTTTTGATCTTCACTCAGTTCACTGTGTAAATAGCAAAAACACTTGTCACACTGCACAAATGCACTGTACAGTGCCAGTCTTGAGCACTCAGCTTATGAACATTATGGTTGGGCCTTAAGACCGAGACTAATTTTAGTTCAAACAAAAACTTATAGGTAACATTGTATCATGACACACACATTTATTTATTTTTTTTTGGCTTAAATCTAGTTTACCAACGCAGCTCCAAACAAACAAATGGAAAATTTAAAAATAAGAAGAACTCGAATTTTTCATATACCTTCATATACATGTGTGTAAATATATTTACATATATATACATATTATATTTATTCAACTTTTACTTATTTCTGTATAATTTATTGAGCCCCTGCCGGAGATTGAACTAGAACCCAACTGGTACCAAACTAGTACAATAATATCCAGCACTAGTACTCAACTGTTATGTTTTGTATACCATCTTAATGCTCCAACTAGCATTGATTGTACTTGAAAATTACTAGTACTATTGGTTCTAGACGCGTATTAGTAAACTTAGACCACATTGGGTGCTCAAGAGCCAGTTTGTTACTTTGTATAGAATAAAATAGCATTTTGCATTTTAAAAGTTTTTAATAATAAAAATGGCATAAATAAATGATTTAAATTTAAGAAGCAGTGTCAAAATAAATACATCGAATTTTAATTTTGTTAAAAAACTTTTATCAGTCTACAAGTGGTTAATCTCCTTCACGGGCTTGAGATTTTTTTTTATAAACAATTTTAATTTATTACTCCAGTATTTTGACACAGCCATTTGTATCATCATCAGGAAAAAAATAAACAATGAAACTTACCTTTTTTTAAAAAAATAACGGAGAAACAAAAACAATTGTCAAATAGAAAAAATTATTTTTAACTAGCTGGTCGCCCCGGCTTCGCCCGGTAGCTGATTACTAATGATCGATGGAGCCGTTTTCTGATTTTAGGTAAATTGAAAAAAGTGGGCGTAAAAGTGAGCGGGGCAATATTTTCTTTACGTAAAAACCTAAGTTCGACAATGGCGATTATTCTTAAGAAAAAATCGGCCAAATAAATCGAAAAAGTGGGCGTAAAAGTAGGCGCGGTAAATTTTTCTTTCGATGAAAACTTAAAATGGATTAATACGAACTTTCGAAAAAAAATTAGTCAAATCGATGCAGTAGTTTTCGGATTTTAGGTTAATCGAAAAAGTGGGCGGGGCAATATTTTCTTTACGTAAAAACCTAAGTTGGACCATGGCGATCATTTTAAAGAAAAAATCGTCCAAATCGGTCAAGCCGTTCTCAAGTTATGCGATCAGCAACAGACAACATTTCTTTTTTATTATATAAGTACATACATATTTCAATTAAAAAAATTTTTATACAAATAATCTATAACATTGTAAAAAATTTTAAATTTCCTTTTTTTATGAACTAAATAGCTCTGTAACAGAGTTGCCAATTTAGCGCCTTTGGCGCTATATTAAGCGCTTTTTAACTGTCGAAAAGGCGCATATTTTTTCCTTAGCGCTTTTTTTAAAAAGAGCGCTAAGTTAGCGCTTTTATTGATACCCAACATTTTTGTACTTTTATTTGCATACATTAAAATCAAGACACATTAAACCAAAATTTGTTTCCGTTTTGAAAATACTTTACTCTGAAAAGCATTCTATACAAGGAAAGAAGTTTATTTTCTAAAGAAATCCATTTCGTTTCTTAAAACAAGAAAATTCAAAACTAAATAACTGGTTTTAACTTATTTTGTTCGTATTAAGTAAAAGTTTCTTAAATAAAGAATCATTTTCTCATGATTAAAAAATTCACGTTTTTGGTATATGATCAAAAATTTCAAGAAGCATTTATTTAATATTAGTCTGATTTTAAAATAGACTCAAGAAACAAAGTTTTTTTTATAAACTAACTAGTGCTATACGTTTTTATGGAAAACTTTTAGGCTTTTCTTCTGATTTTGTAAAATAAAAAGCAAAGAAAACTTGATTTAAGTAACTATAGATTATTTATTTATATATTTTTTAGCTGTATTTTAGTAAATTTTAGTTTGCTTTGAGTCACAACTTTTTGCTTATGTTTTTATACAATAATAAATTTTTGACTTGGACGAGAATAGTGCAAAATTTTCGTGGTTCAAGACATATTTTCTGGTGAATTAGTAAATAATTCTTTCCGTGTATAGTTGAAATTATATTACTTTAAGCTTCCTTAAATATCAGAAAAGGCTTTATAAAAATATTAAAGTTTTATTAACACTGCTCAGCAAAAAACTAAAAAAAAGTCGATCTAGAGAACTTGATTATGTGATTTTAATTCACTTTAGCGTGCTAAATGCAAATAGTTTATTCAATCACGTCTAGTTAACATTTTGTTTACTGATTTCTTGCTGTTTTTATTCATAATACCTGGATTTCTGATAAATGATAAAAATACTCATTTGCATGGAAAAATATAATATAAAATATAAAATAATTATTTGTAAAATATCAATATCGTTCTCAAGTTATGATAAAATATATGTAGCACATAAATGCCTTATTTCGGTCAAAATATAAGACTAGCCCATAAAAGAACAAGACATGATAGAAACAACTGAAAACGGATTTGAATTTAGCGCAGTAGTATCTTTGTTTTTCATAAATTTTTATTTAAAACGATTTTTTTTGACGGCCAGTGTTACTAATAAAACTTGGATTTTAAACATGTCATTAAGTTTTTTATTTAAATTTTATTTAGCGCTTTTTAGCGCTTTTTGATTGGAGACACGGCGCTTTTTGATTAGAAATAGTTCACAACCCTGGCTCTGTTTCTTTACTTTTTGGGTAAAGTTCGTGAAAATGAGAGCAAGCATAAATTTCTCTCATAAAGAGACAAAATTACACAAAAGTACAGGAACAGAACAAGGCCCATCTATCAGGTCTGCTTACTTGTACAAAAACAAAAAACTTTTTCTTTTAAGCTGTCAAAAACTTACTACCACATATACAAAGCAAAAGGAAAAAACGTGTATGTAAACAACTTTTGAAAGCTCAAAAGAACGAAAACAATGATCATCAGGTTTCTTGCGCAGACCTTTTCAATGGGCCTTGGAACAGAAAAAACCAAATTTTAAGCACAAAATAAAAAGTCATTGTTTTGATAGTTTTTACAAAACAAAACAATAAAAGTTTATGCCACTTTTGAAAAATTGTATATTGTCTGCAGAAATAAACTAATTTGACCAAAAATTAAACCAAATAAACACTTTTACAATAACTAACATTATGTTTTCCTAAAATTTCAACATAAAACTTTATATTTTAGTACATTATTTTACTCCACAACACTTTTTCCAAAATTTGGTTCATGATTTTTTCCTTTGCATTTTATTGTTTTGTTTATGTTTTACAGCTGTTTGACAATTTACACAATTTGCACGAAGAAAAAGTCTGGGCTGTTTCGTGCAAGAAAAAGAAGAATTTTATTCTCTCAAATCCGCTCTCATTTACACAAATTAAAAGTACGGGAACGCTTTTCGTGCAAATTGGGATCCCGAGGGATCCCAAAGTAGAGTAAAGAAACAGAGCTAATGTCTTTAATTTTGTGCTACATTATCCGTTCCCGATTTAAAATAAATTCTTAATAATTTTGGTACTTTAATGATTTGAAACATTTCAAGCATTAACCACGCAAATAATTTTTTCTATACATATTTAAAACTGATATATTCTCAATGTTCGGAGAGTGATTTAAACTAGCACAGTGGGTTGTTAATGCTGTTTTTTTTACGAAAGTGTTGTACCTACATATAATTTATTGCATTGCCCATTATTATTTCTCTTACAACAAGCTATTTTATAAACTACATTTACAACTTATCTACTTTATTCTTTATTCTTTATTTCTTCATTTTCAATAACCTAGCCTTTTGGCCTTAGCCGGTTACAAACTTCTACTCAAAAAAAAAAAAAATTCTATAATAAAAATGTGAAATATGTACATATTAAAAATATTATAACAATATATAAACCATATTAATAAAAATAAATTAATCTTATATAACATACATATCGTCACCTAAAAGACGAAATAACCTATCTGCAGTTTTCAAAAGTTTACAGGAGAGGGAAAAAACGTAATAAAATTGGAACTATTAACGATATTGAAACGAAAATTACACATTTTGATTAAAATGAAACCAGTAATATATATTGGTTGGGAACATTTTGCTTTTCTAATCACAGCTTATGTTATGACACTTAGGTTTTTTGGAATTGTAAAAATCTGAAACCAAATAACCTATCTGCAGTACTAATTAGTATGAATAAATAAAAATTTCTTTATACACATGAATATTATATACATTAAATAATTACAGTAGTAGTTTCTTTTACTGGTTTAAGCAAAAACAAGGACTTAATGTTTGTTTAAATTACACTATGCAACAAAATTAAACTTTTATCGTGATTTTGTATGACTTATTTTTCTCTTTTTTTGTGCTTAACGGTCCTCTAGGTACAAAAACTTTATCATTTGTAATATTACGTGTTCAAAATTTTGCACACATATGCGTTATGATATAGGGAATAAAAATCCATAAAAAACTCAATTTTGAAATTTTTGCAGATAGGTTATTAGGCCTTTAAGATGACGATATAACTGTTTTTTTTTTTTTTTTTCAAATTCAAATCCCAAATAAAACAAAATCTTAACTAGGACCTTAAATTAGAAGTTATCAAACTATCATAACTGTCCTATCCCTGTAGGAAGTCAAACACATTTATAACTAACTTCAAACTGGTTTTTTTATAACCACATCTAGTTGATTAAGTGACTTTTTTCCTTGTCGACGACTCATTATTTTAACATGGGCATGTCATAGGCAGTAGTCAATTGGCCATCTTTGCATGACTTTTTAACTGACTACTAACTACTTATTTTTCAACCTATGTGTAATTAATTAAAAGTATTGTCAGTTTATAATAAATTATTTAAATTTAAAATTTTTGCCAAAAAAAATATATGTACATTTGAACCTGCATACATATGCATATCTTTATATATTTTGTTATAGAAATAATTATTTATGAAAATTTTGCATTAAACTGCCCTAAATGATGATGTATAATAGTCCAGAAATAAATACGCCACATAATTGCTAGTACATAAACAGATTTGTATTGATTCATTTTTTAATGTTTGTATATTTTTTTCATTTGACTTCATGGCATGCTTGTTTTACTTATTTTGATTTTATTTGTGTTTTACGTGTGCCTTTTTGGTTGATATCTGCATGAGATTTAAACCAATTTGTAGTCATTTAAAAAAAAGTTAATTTATAGTTAGAGTTTTTTGCAACTGACTTTTGTATTTACTACAGGGATTATCCTGAATATTTTGTATAAGTCTTTTTCTATATGTGACCTCAGTGCATCCAAAACTCTTTAATGAGTTAGGTAATTTATTGTACACACGCGCTATTCTTACTTGGTATGACCGTTCCATAATTGGCGTTATCTTTGGAAACATTATCTGTCTATTTCTAGTAGATTTACTGAACCTAAAAAATTTAACTAAGAATATTGGTGACTGCATTTTAAAAACCTTGTGCAAAAGCAATAAACTTCTTATGTTTACCAAATCACAAAATGTACATCCCAAAAATTTAACTACATACGAGGTTATATGTTGATGAGATCCAACACAGTACAAAAATCTTACTACTCTATTAAATGCCAATCGAACTTTTTTCATTATATAACCACATGTTCCAGAAAACAATATAAAAATTGAGGCATTAGAAGTGCATGCACTATTTTCTCCTTAATATGTAAAGGAAGAAATAGATTTAAGTTATTGAATAATTTACCAATTGTATTGTATGCCTTATGTGCTACATATTTTATATTATTTTGTGTTGTATTTTCGACTTTTCTAAACGTTTCGATATTTTTGGATATAAGTTAGTGATTTGTAAATTTTTTGTTCTGCAATTATATCTGAGTTGTTTTGCTCTGTGGTTATTTCATTGTCCTATTAAATTTTATATCAGTTCCATTGGTTCAAAATATGTATTTTCAATTTTTTTTTAATCTTGTTATGAAATTCTAAGTCACTTGTTCTCAGTATTCTATCTATAAGATTTTTAATAAAAGTATGTATCTTCGAAAATATTCGACGGATTTGTTATTCAAATATAATGAAATTACTAAAAAAAAACCACAGGTCGTTGGTAAAAATTGGTTAAGCAATGACGAAGTTTCATTGGACCAAATTTCAAATTTCACAAAAATTTTAATGATTTTTTGCAATAAATTATGTATTTTATTCGACCTTTATTATTTCAAATTTTAATAAATTTTCGAGCCTAAGGTCACTTATTGTTAAATTTGTTGTAATTTGTTAAAAAATTTTAAAATAAGGAAAGAAAAAATAACCCTGAAGAAGGCACTCAAAGAAGTGCCGAAATATTGGTTTTTAAATAAAAGTTAAGAGTTTTTTATAAAAAAATATCTTAGGCTCGAAAATTTATTAAAATTTGATTTTTTGCAATATTACTCTTCAACTTTTTTTTTTTTTAAACCAAACAATAATTTGTTTCTAAAGTTTTATTACTTACGACGTTAGCTTGTTTCAATAAGCACATTTTGTGCCCAATAGGATCCAAATCGGTAAAAATATTACAAAGTTACAGAATATTATTTGAAATATCACACCTTTCAATTTTTACCAAATCATCAAAAACACACCAAGTAAAAACACATAGCGAAATTTTTTGTAACAAAAAATATTAAATAAAAATTGCCTAAAACTGTTAAATTACTATGTGGGTTTATACACTAAATCTTCTGTAGCTTTATCATTTTTGCACTAATCTAGGTCTTGTTAGGCGCAAAATGTTCGTATTGAAATAATTCCCCATGCAATAAAACGTTACAATTTTGTACTGTTTAGTAAAAAAATAACTTGAAAGGAGCAAAATTGCAAAAATTCATAAAATTTTCAATGAAGTTTGAACTTTTGTCCCCTGTAACACTGTCGTTTCTTGACCAATTTTCACTAGCAATCCATTATTTTATTAACTTTCATTAAAACAAAGAAATACATAATCCGTTTAATATTTTTGAAGATATTTGCATTGAAGTGACATCATCTTTTTTAAAAACACAAATAACGGTTTGAATACGGTTGAAATACCTTGAAAACTGTTCTACTTTTGAGCATTTTGACTTCATATTCGTATTCAGGTACAATTGTGATTTTTTGTTGAACTGTTAATTTTTAATTTTTGATATTTTTAATTAAGCTTGAGCTCATCAAATTTAATTTTCATTAAATTATTTTTTTACTGAAGCAAATAATTTTTTACAACATGAAATTTTATTAAAATTTATTGATAATTTTCTTGGCTGAGCTGGGGTTCGAACCTGAGTTGAATTTACATGTTTCAAGAATCACTACATTCTTCATCAGAATGCTTTGAGTTCTAACCCCTGCACCACTGCGGTACCTGCCAGACAACAGTCAAACATCAATCTTTAACCAGTTGTACTGGTGGTTCGAAATTTGCTGTAATTATCATTTTTCAATTTTATTTACATTTCTTTCTGTCAAGACTTTTTCTTGAAAACCTGAATACATTTGTTTATTATGTTTTTAATCCACTTTCGTCGACATTTTATTTGTACAACTTGAAGTTCAAATATAAACATTACCATATCTATTTTAAGAACAATTGTTATTTTTAGTTAAACCGTTAATTTTTGGTATTTTTATGGTGTTTTCTTTTCTGACAATAATGTTCCATATATGCTACCATTCGTGCGAGTTTTTGTTCCATTCTAAAAATATATGCAAAAATGTGAGAAGTTGTCGTTTTCCTTTCTAAACATGTTGCAACAATAAATGGCAAATTTGTTCCATTTCTTACCCGCAGTTATAACTGAGTGTGAGACAATACCCTTTTTTGCATCTGCGTGAAGTACTTTTTTATGCAAGCAAGTATTTTTTTTATTAAGTGCTGGTTCACACAGGTCAAGTTTGACTCTTCAAGTCTTGAGCTTTTAGGAGAGAGGGGTAAAGAGAATGGAAAGGGTACATACTTGACCGTACCAGTCAGTTTTTATTTTTCTTTTCGTTTTTAATCCGTAATATAATAAAAAGCTACAAAGTTGAAGGAAAAGAAAACAAAAATTCATTTTGTGCATGAACGTGAACGCAAGTTCAAAAGAAAATTTAAATAAAACTGTTCAAGTAAACTTGACCTGTGTGAACCAGCACTAAGTTTTTCTTGTGTTTGCGGACAATTTGCGTTATATTGTGATTTTTAGTTATATAGTGATGGATATAAAAACTTTTTGTTTTTTGACATTAAGTGCCGGTTCACACACGTCAAGTTTGACTCGTCAAGTCTTGAGTTTTTAGGAAAGAGGGGAAAAGAAATGGCCTTCTCTTTTCCCTTCTCTCCTAAATCAGTGCTGTTAACGCTTATTGGAATTGTAAGAAAATTTAATGTTGAAAATTGCTACAATTTTTAGTACAAACTTTGCATTCAATATTTAACACGCTAAATACACATTAGTGTTGAGTGTAAAACGTAGCTATTATTTTGTTCCATTGTAATTTAGAAAAATTACTCACTTTGTAAGGGTTCGTGTAACCTAATAAATATATTACACAACTATAATGCATCATTATTTTTTAGAAAAGAAAACACCATTAGTGTATTTATTAGGTGTCAAATAAATTGATCAAAAAACTCACAAAGTGTTATTTATATAAAAATTCTTAACCCGTAAAGAAGCGGGATGCGTTTGCGAAAATACAAGAGCTTTTAGTAAGCATATTCATTGCTATGCAGAGGTATTTAAGTTAGCGAAGCTGGTGTTGTTAGTGTACCATATAAATAATACAAATATTGGTCAAAAACGTAGTAATGTTGCGGAGAATCACAGATATATGTACATAATAATGTATATGAAAAATTTAGGGGGTTAAATCTGAAAGCAGAGTATGAAAACAAACAAAACATTTTGCAAACGTTTGCAAAATGTACAAAACTATTAAAAAAATTTAAATTGTATTGTACATGAGCAAAACCAAAACAAAAACTTTTCAAGTGTCAAAGAGAGAAAACGAAACAATTGGCTTTCCGCTCATCTGCATTATTTAATTTACCGTTGCAATCGTACATCTGATAGAGAAACGTTTTGTTTTGAGTAATTGATTTAGTTCTTGTTTGGTTTTTGTAGTGGCATAACAAGAGTAAAATCCACAATGCCTCGTCCAAAAAATGATTTGTTTCGTTATTTTTTATTCTTTTTTCTTTGAATTACTTTTTATTTAATTTAATTTGTTTTTTTTTTAAATACTATGGTAGTCAAAATAAGCATTAATAAAAACAAAAAACCCTAAGACCTCTCTTTTTATTTCACTTAGAAACAATAGTAGTGGTAAATCAATTACCAAACGTTTGTCAAACGTTTTTTCTCTGAATGTTTCAATATTGTTCTTACTCTTTTCTTTTCCAGCTGTGTACGTTTATATTAATGTACAATTTGCGCTCAAGAGCAAAAATAATAAAAAACAAAATGGCACAATCATTCTCATTGTTTTGGTTTTGTTTTTGTTTTACTCATTGCAAAGAACAAAACAAAAGCAACGTTTCGTTTTGTTTGTTTTCGTACTCTGTCTTAAAGTCGTGATCGAATACTTTTTCGATTCGAAACACTGAACCAGCGTTGCCATTTTAGTGCCTTTCGGGTATTTTTTGGTGCTTTTTTGCTTATCCAATACCCGAAATTTTGTTAAACACCCGTTTGTGAAAAGCGGGTATTTATAGTGCTTTTCATAATTTCTCACAGTGCTTTTAAGTGCCTTTTACAATATTTATTTTTTTTTTGTACCATTTTTTAAAACTTCGATTATATTGAGGATGATTAAGATGAGATTTGCTATTTGGGGTACAATTTTGGGAAGGCCTATAAGGATTTTAAGGTTTCAAATGATAAAAAAAAAATGATAAAAGAAAGTTGCATTCGTTTTACCAAAAACTTTATTTACGAGGTTAGAGCTAGGCTTCCTAGCAATTTGCAAATTTTCGGTAATTGCAACAGGCCAGATTCAGAAATAAAGTTTAAAATCGTTCGAAATTCATCACACCTTTTAAAAACGGTCGTTTTGAAATCGATTGATTTTCATCACATACCTCTATATTTAATTTTAAATGAAAATGGTCACCCATCAACGCCATCGACTTTTTTTAAATTTTGGAGGTATATAATATTCGGCACAGCCGAATGCAACTTGTTTTGTGTTTAACTAAATTTAAAAAATGGCTTAGTGCTTTTATACGCTTTTTTTGTTCAAAATAGTGCTTTTTAGTGCTTTTTGCTCTCAAAAAGTTGGCATCACTGCACTGAACTGTTTTTTCAGAGTGGTCATTTTTTTTTATTATGATTTCCTTCATTCAGTTTACATATTTGAGATTTAACATAAGTATAACAACAATTATTCGTTAGGACTAGGCTATTATAATGTTAAAAGATATCTCAGATAAGGGATAAAAATAAGAATTAAAAACCCTTAAAAAAAGCATTTATTTAAGTTTTTACAACACTAAAAAAATAATTTCGTTCAGTACAAGACGAATTAATTACAGGTAATCTCGGTACCAGAGAACTGTACGCAATATAACTTACTGTGAGCGTCAAAATAAAGTGTACAGCTTGTTTTCCAATATAAAAAGAGTTTTGTTAGTTATAAAAAGTTAAATTTCTACTTTTCCAAATTTGATCAGACTTCAAGCTTGCTGTCATCTGTGAAAAATACGTCGCTTCAAAAAGTGACAAAAGCAAGTTGGACAAAACAAAAACGTGATAAAAGGTAGAAATAAGAAATTCAACGGAAAAAATATAGTATCTAAAGTGAAGCGTGATAGGGTTAGCTTTTGTAAAACGTCCTAAAACAGATGGATCAGCCCAATGGTCGCTCGATATCAACTCAAGTAAACATCTGGAAACATTTGGACAGACAAATTAAAAAAAATACATTAGCAGCAAGCACTCTCTGAATAAAATTCTGCAGGAAGAGAAGTAAAAATTGTCTACTGAGCTAACTTTAAAATGGGTGGAATTGATGCCAAAGAGACTAGAAGCCGTCCTAAAAGCAAAAAGAAATCAATCAAAGGATTAGCCACTTCACTTTTCTAAGTATTTTAAAACTGTACACTTTTTTTTGACGCGTTTAAAAGGGAGTAGGGTGAATGCACCAATAGTCGGCACTTTAACTTTTTTCTGATATTTAAACTGGTACTCTCATGAGTGTGAACATGATATTGGGATGCCAACGAATTATTATTGTTCAGTAGTTAGTATAGTTTTAGACTCAATTTACTGAGTCTAAGCATAGTTGTATTAAATTTGAGTAATTTACATTTTTTCTAAAATACACGATTTGCGCCTGTAGTCGGCACACGTTTCCCTAAATGCGGCACTTTATGACCCTATTGTCGGCATTGAATTTATTATGAAGAAAATTACAAAATCGTTAAAAAATTGAAGATATATTGTATTTAATACCAATTATTATTTAGCAATTTTCCATAATATTTATTAAAAAAGCTATGCCGAATCCTAAATGTTGTTGCTTTCTTTTTTATATATGTATATATATTATAATTATTAATTATAAATTCCCTATTTGTTTGTTGTTCTTTTTTGTATATTCAGAGCATTTTGAAGCCCACTGATGGGCTAGAAAGCTGAAAATCCGCATGCATATAGTAAAATACCTAGGCAAAATCTTAACGTCGCCATATTTTGGCCTGTGGACAGAGAATTAGGAGGAAACGGTGTGGTAAAATTCGATTTTTTAACATTTAAGTTTTTATTAAAGCCCCTTAAAAGCATAGGAAGCTGAAAATGGCCAAGCATATAGTCCTTACAAAGGAGCATAGTCTGAAGTAGTTGGATCTAAAATTTTTGGACTGTGGGCAGAGAATTGAAAGAAAAAGGTGTATTGCAAAATTATGCTATTTTATATATCAGCAAATTTTTAAGCCCCCTAAAGACCAAAAAAGCTAAGAATTGCCAAGCATTTGGTACTGACGTTGGAGCTTACCTTAAAGTAGTTTCTCTTCCTGCTTGGCAGGGACAGGCTTAACAGCTAGTTTTTATATAATTTAGTGTTTTGTAAGTGTAATCTCCCTCAAACGGAAACTCCCTTAAAACGAACTCCGTTCCCTGATCCTGGCAATGTTATAAAGGAAGGCAATAAGTTCTTTTGAGAGGCCATTTCCCTTGAACGGACACAATTAACGTCCCTTTCAGTGTACAATAATGAAAGATTCCACGGTATTTTTTATTTAAATTTAAAGCTATCTGACGACTTTAATGCTACTTTCTAGAATGGAAGTTTTCATTGGTACCCATTGCACCGAAGCCAGGAAAAGACCATACTAGAGTTGAGTCATAAAGGTCTTTTAGTGTATCATCCAACATTTTTAAGCCATTTGAGAAAATAATGTTGTTAAAATCTTCAATTTGGGCTTAAAAATTAATATTTTGATAAGATAAACTTACCCATACTATTTGATTGGTCTAAAATTTGTTATTGAAGTAGGAAATTTTTTAAGTTCTTCTTAATCGATAACCACAGGAGTCGCAAGGAGGCAATTTATGACCTCTATTTTATTAAATATTTACTTCAGACAATCCAAACATCAACTGATACAGCTTTTTTAAGCAAACTGCTACCTATAAAGCATCTCGATAATTACAGAACCATATACATATTTCAATTAGAATATTGTTAAAACAATTGAAGATCAAGATCTATTAATATATATAGAAAATCCGCTTTGCGTTGTGAATCATTCATTAAACAAAAAATACATCTTGATCGATGTTTAACATTGAAATGCTATATACAAACCTGTCAAAGAGATCAGTTCCGATCGGAAGTGGAAGTAATTCTGGTTTCTCCATAAAAGAAAATTAAATTTAAAGAAGCTAAAACAAATTCGATCCGTAGTATTTTGATCGGAATGTGTGGCAGGCCTGATAGAGGCAAAATTAACTGAAATGAAAATCAATTCAAATAACCTGGCTCCTTAAGCGGAATTCTTTCCTTAGTCTAGATTGTAAACTCCCTCTTTACAACTCTATCTTAAACCCAATCTGGTCTAATGACATTTAGTTATCGGTTGCAAAGGCGCCAAAGTAAAATTTTTGTTGAAAATTTACAAAATTTTTGTACATTAAACTTACCAATAGGTTATAGTAAAGTCTTAAAAATAAAATTTGTATCGAAATTTTGATGTTTTTGCACCTTTTACTTATTTCTTAGCCATTTATAAACGATTTTTATATAATAAAAGCAGCTGCCTACTATAGGATCATTTATATCCTAAGTTCGGCATATATTTGGGCACTCAATATAAACTGTGCCGACTATTAGGTAAATTCATTTAAAACTCATTTATTTTTGTACTGTTGTCAAGGGAGATGAGTAAAGAAACATTTTTGAGAATTTGAGCTTAATATGAAAAAATTATGATTTTCCAGTAGTCGGCATCACTATGCCGACTACTGAAATTTGCAAAAAAAATTTGTTCCTAATGCCGGCATCCATAAAAATAAGTTAAAATAATATTTTTTTTGCAGATTTATAGATTAAAGGCCATATTTGAACATATTTTCACCTATAAAAACTGTTTTGGTAAAAATATTATTTATATTAGTACGATTACCACTTGTTCTAGTTTGCCTTGGCACTAACAAATTATTTAAAAAACAGCCACTATGGAGCGTGTAGAAAGCTTGACACTAAATAACGACCAACATAGACTTAAGTTCTCATCCTAGCCAAATGCAAATATTACATAATGAGAAATGAGTGTATTTTAAGTTAAAGCTGAATTCGAAATATATATAAAATTTCCGTAATTCTTATTTATTTAAGATTTAATTCAAAAGTGCCGACTATTGGTGCATGCCGAACTTAGGGGCTTTCACCCTATATTAGTTTTTTTTTCGTACTGTTTTTGTTGTTTTTGAAGTATTTAAAATTTTTAATTTTAAATTGTAATAACATTGTCCAAAGTTTTGTAAATGATAATAAACTTTTAAGAATTTGAATTCTTTTTTGCTAAAATAACACTTTTTATATTGGAAAACCAGTTGTACACTTTATTTTGACGCTGACAGTATTTGTTTAAAGTCAAAAGGCACACATTCTTATACTTTTGCATACATACTGAGCGTGACCAATCGGGCCTGGGGGAGCCGAACGGACTGTCGGGTATCACGGACACTGTGGCCGGTGCTTAGGAAGTCCGATTCGGTGTCGCTGTTGGGCAGGAGCAGGGTCTGCGTTAGGACCATGATAGGAATTATCACGGGCCACTGTATGATAGGCAGGATGGCGGTGAGGATGGGATCCGACTTGTCGGATATATGCAGGTTGTGCGAGGACCCTGAGGAGTTGGAGTCAGTTGAGCACTTTCTGTGCCACTGTCCCAGGTTGCAGGGTAGCAGGTGGAGGTGGCTGGGCAGTAGATTCCTGGGCGAATTAGAGGATGTCTCGGGTTGCGGACTCGAGAATCTGATAGGATTCGTAATGGGGATGGCCTGGCTGCGCGAGGGGAGACTGGGTGCTAACCGCGCACGTAGGGCGGATTTGGTTTTAGTGGGGTTTCTCTCGGGGTTGGTCCTTTACCTTCGGATCTGTCTTATGCTTTCGCTGCTTATTTCACCTACTTTATACCTTCTTACCTATCTCTAATTAAGGCGTCACAATGGACCATATTGGTCTCTGGGTGAAGGTGTGAAGGAGACTTCACACCGGCCTTTCTACCTACCTACCTACCTATACTTTTGCATTCAAGTAGTCATTGTCCACTCGATGAGACGCTTTGTTAGCATTAACAATAATAAACCACTCGATGAAACGCTTTGTTAAAATTAACAACAATAAAAATAACAATAACAAGAATACATTGTACATATAGAACTACTGTACTTTTTAAGATGATCAAAAAAAGCCTTCTCTTTCTATGGAAATTGTTTGTACCCACATACATGTGTTTCATTTAAATTTTTTTTCTTGTACTACATAGCAACTGCTGAATGAATACATGAGTAATGATTGCTTGATTTCTGGCTTTTTTGTTTGTATTTTTTTTTTCTTTACCAAAAAAATCATTGTCGCACCGAACACACAAACATCTTTATTAAAAAACGAAGCTAACGATGGTATAAATAACAAAGCACGATGTGCATTATTTGAATGACTGCACACCAGCAGCGAATGTTTGCGGTTGCGCAAGTTTGATTGTATGACCGCAAGCGAGTGTATTTGTTGCTGTTCATTTAATGCGATTTTTTTGCAATTGCACAAAGCCGTTCTCTGCTGTATACCCAACGAGATGCTTTAATTTCGCCATCCACATTTAATGTTTACTTTAAAATGAAGACAAAGCAGGTTGTAATTAAAGATAATGTTATTTTGAACTTTCAAATTTTACATAAAAGCAAAAATTAAGGAAAAAGCAATTACATATAAACATACGTCTTGGCGATGTGTGCAATACATAGAAATCTGAGCCAATCTTTTAGTTCACCGATCGACTCAGAATCACTTTTTAAAGTTATTTAACTATGCCCATTCGTCCGGCTGGATGGTTGTCTGTCTATGTTAACCTTGTGCGCAAAGTACAAGTTGCAATTTTTTACATAATTTGATAAAATTTGGCAAATGCATTTTTATTGTGCCAAGGACGAAGTCAATGTAAATGGTGAGAATTTATTTTTAATTTAATATATTCCCCATAAAAACTTCTTTAGACTCTTTGTGTACGTAAGAGCCATCTAATTATGTTGGCATTTAGATTGAATTCGCCCAAAAAATATGTTGCAGCAAATTAAATTCTCTTCAAATTAGTCTGTAAGAATTACGGTGTTTGAACTTAACCGATTATAATTTTAGTATTGTTTTTTTAGTGCAAATGTTGAATATTGTGTTTTTAAATGAGCAATTTTTGATTTTTTCGAGCTTTTGCTGCATATTTAATGCGCATAAAACGCATTTTTTAGAGCATATTTCTGGTTTCCCTGATAATAATGAAACTATTATAATTTATTATATTACATATATATATATATATATTAATGTGCTTTCACTTCAATTTAGATTAAAAAAAAAAACATAATTTAACCCCAAATCCCCAAAGAAGTTAATGATTTCATCGAAACAACTTTGTAAATCCACAATTTCATCAAATGAAATATAGGAGACCCGTTCCAACTATTCCACAAGCAATTTGGTTTTAAATAATACTTCTTCCTATAAACAAAAACATCAGCCAAGCTTTACTTAACACTCCTCATCCTTAAATTCAAAAATTAGTCCTTCACGCAATATAAAACAATCATCATTAACTTTAGCTAAGAAACCTAAGGAAGTCAAAAGTAGCGATTATTCGTTTACACATACTGTTTGTTGCTTTCAAAAAAATTAAACAATCGAAACTACTTAAGCAAGAAAAAATATATTCTTTTACGGATGCATTTAATTTACCTGTTTCGGATAGCACAACCATACATAAGGAAGTTAATATAAACCAAAAGGAGGTAAACCTACAAAAAAACAGAAAGCTGCAATTCCCAACGCCTGAAAAGAGTTTCCTTTAACAGCCCAGAAGTAAGCAATTTTTCTGAAAAAGAAGAGGCAACTAAAACTGTTATATACTGTTCCAAAGCAACAAAGCCCAACACGACACAAAAATCAAATTTATCGTTGAATACTTTTTCCTTGAATTTACATCTGACAAATAATAGAACCAAAAACAAAGAATTTGGCACAAACCAAATACAGATGGATAAAAATGAGAGTGACCGGGCTACAAGATCACGTTCTAAAGCAATTTCCAATAACAGCGCTGGAAAAAGTAACAGCTGTAATGTAAAATTAACCACCAATATCAGTGAAGATTTAAAAAAAAAATTCACAGAAGTAAATAATTTCTCTGACAGTAGTGTATCGTTAACAAACGACAGCTTGTCTGAATTTTTCTTTGACGAAATAAATGAAAGCTTGTCTGATTTTTCGTCTGACTCATCAATTTATAATACATTTCCCAGGGAGCGCTTACACTCCAATACTACGTGTGTAGAAAATACTGAATATAGTGCAAAAGAAATTTTACCGCCATTAAATTTAACAAATGATTGTGTCACCAATCCACGTTCAACTTTCAAAGCAATTTCCACCACAAACATCTGTGAAGATTTTAATAAAAATTCAACAGAAATCAGTCATTTGTCGGACAGTAATGTATTGATAAAAAACGAAAGCTTGTCTGAATTTTTGTCCAACTCAACTAATGAATTCTTGTCTGAAATGTTGCCTGACTTAACAAATGATAACGCTTTATCCAGGGTAAGCTTAACATTAAATACCACGTGTATGTGCAATACTGAAAATAGTGCAAAGGAAAGTACATCGCCATTAAATATAATTTCCCATAACAGTACTGGAATAAATAATGTAAAATTAATGACGAACATCTGTGAAGATTTTAATACAAATTCGACAGAAATTAGTAATTTCTCTGGCAGTTGTGTATTGGTAAAAAAGGAAAGTTTGTCTGGCTCAACAAACGAAAGCTTATCGGAATTTTTGTCTGACTCAACAATTAATAATACATTTTCCAGGGCAAGCTTAAACTCTAATACTACGTGTCTAGAGAATACTGAAAATAGTGCAAAAGAAATTGCACCGTCATTAAATATATCAAAATTAAAAGTTCCGTATAGCAATAAAACAAAAAAACATTTTTGTATATTTTGCAAAACATTGCAAACAAAACTATCAAGACATCTTATACTTAAACATAAGTCAGAAAAAGAAATTATGTCTATTTCTAAGTTATCAATAAAAAATAAGGATCGTATAAAAACTTTAAATCAGTTAAGAAAAAATGGAGATTTTTTGCACAATACAAACAAATCATTTAATACTGGAGTGTTAATTGTTAGTAGACAACAAAAAGCCAAGGCAAAAAAGGAAGCGGATGACTACGTGTGCTGCAGGAATTGTAAAGGATTTTTTTCTAAAAGAACTTTAAGGATTCATTTACGTAGATGTGGGGAATCGAAGAAAAACGATAGAACAAATATAATAAGCAGTAACAAATTAACCCAATATATACATGAAGATGCAAACCAAATTCTAAAAACAATAATTTTTCCCGTTTTAAGAACTGATAAAATTACCAGAGTGATCCGTTACGATGATCTTATAATTAAGTATGGAAATAAAATATCGGAAAAATCTACTATTACACATCAACATGACATGGTACGTGCACACTTGCGGTTATTAGGGCGCTTTAAACTTGCTGTTATAGAGCTGTGCCCTGATGTTGAAAATCTCAGAGAAATCTTTAAACCCCAAATGTATAACACTTGCATTAAGGCCCATCGAAAAGTTGCAAACTGGGACGAAAAATTGATGAGGTTCAAAACACCAGCAGTGGCACAGAGTTTAACCTCACTAGTTAAAAAGTGTGGTTACATACAAAGAATGGAGTATATTAAAACACAGGAAAAATATTTAAAAACAAATGTTGACAAGTTTTTGCTACTATGGAAGAAAAAAGGGCCAACGAACTCTAAAAGGGCTTCAAGGTTTCATTTACTTAGTTGTGGGGCACCTACGAAAAACTATAGAACCAATACAATCAACAATGTTCAAGGCAGAAAATCGTTAAAGAAAACTGAAAATGATAACCCTGCAAATAACGAATGTTTACCAAATTTAATATTAAGAGCCATGCCAAATAACAGCGTTGAAAAAGCCAACTGCTCTGAGGAAAATTACAAAATACAAAATGAAAACTTTGGCTTAAATAATTTCAGCGAAAGCAATGTACCTGCTATTTCGAATACATCTTCGTTTAGTGATGCATATAATTTACCTGTTTCGAATAGCACAATCACATATAAGGAGATTCATATCAACCAAAAGGAAGTGAACCTAAAAACAACTGAAAACTGCAATTTCCAATATATAAAAACAGCTTCCTTTAACAGCTCAAAAAAAAATAACTTTTTTGAAAAAGACGTTTCAACTAAAAATGCAAGTGAAAACTTGAATATGACCAATTGTTCCAAAACAACAAAACCCAATTCGAAACAAAAATCAAATTTATCGTGTGATACTTTTTCCTTGAAATCACCTCTGGGCAATAATAAAACCAAAAACAAAAAATTTGCCACACACCAAATAAAGTTGGATAACAATGAGAGTTTCCGGTCTACAAGATCACGTTCTAAAGCAATTTCCAATAACAGCACTGGAATAAGTAACAGCTGTAATGTAAAACTAACCAACAATATCAGTGAAGATTTTAATAACAATTTTACAGAATTGAGTAATTTCTCTGACAGTAGTGTATCGGTAGCAAGCGACAGCTTGTCTGAATTTTTCCCAGACTCAACAAACGAAAATTTGTCGGAACGTTCCGAATCATCAATTGATAATACATTTTCCAGGGAAAGCTTAAATTCCAATACTTCGCATCTGCAAGATACGGAAAACAATGCAAAAGAAATTACATCGCCATTAAATATAACAAAATTAAAAGTTCCATATAGCAATAAAACAAAAAAACATTTTTGTATATTTTGCAAAACATTGCAATCAAAATTATCAAGACATCTTATACTTAAACATAAGTCAGAAAAGGAAATTATGTCTATTTCCAAGTTATCAATAAAAAATAAGGATCGTATAAATACTTTAAATCAGTTAAGAAAAAATGGAGATTTTTTGCACAATACAAACAAATCATTTAATACTGGAGTCTTAATTGTTAGTAGACAACTAAAAGCCAAGGCAAAAAAGGAAGCAGATGACTACGTGTGCTGCAGGAATTGTAAAGGATTTTTTTCTAAGAGAACTTTAAGGATTCATTTACGTAGATGTGGGGAATCTAAGAAAAACGATAGAACAAATATAATAAGCAGTAACAAATTAACCCAATATATACATGAAGATGCAAACCAAATTCTAAAAACAATAATTTTTCCCGTTTTAAGAACTGATAAAATTACCAGAGTGATCCGTTACGATGATCTTATAATTAAGTATGGAAATAAAAAGTCGGAAAAATCTACAATTACACATCAACATGACATGGTACGTGCACACTTGCGGTTATTAGGACGCTTTAAACTTGCTGTTATAGAGCTGTGCCCTGATGTTGAAAATCTGAGAGAAATCTTTAAACCCCAAATGTATAACACTTGCATTAAGGCCCATCGAAAAGTTGCAAATTGGGACGACAAATTGATGAGGTCCAAAACACCTGCAGTGGAACAGAGTTTAACGTCACTAGTAAAAAAGTGCGGACACATACTTATAACTGAATATATCAAAACACAGGAAGAAGATTTAAAAAAAAATGCTGAACAGTTTTTGTTTCTATGGGAGAAAAAAGTACCAGCCAGCACTGATAATACCGATAGAGACAGAAAATCCAATATAAATAAAAAAAGAAAAACTGAAAGTGATAACGCTGCAAATTTTGAATGTCCAAATCCAAATAACACCGTGGAAAAAACCAACTGCTCTGAGCAGAGCTCAGTAACAATATTCAATATGCAAAATGAAAACTTCAGTGGCTGGGCAGTAGATTCCTGGGCGAATTAGAGGATGTCTCGGGTTGCGGACTCGAGAATCTGATAGGATTCGTAATGGGGATGGCCTGGCTGCGCGAGGGGAGACTGGGTGCTAACCGCGCACGTAGGGCGGATTTGGTTTTAGTGGGGTTTCTCTCGGGGTTGGTCCTTTACCTTCGGATCTGTCTTATGCTTTCGCTGCTTATTTCACCTACTTTATACCTTCTTAGCTATCTCTAATTAAGGCGTCACAATGGACCATATTGGTCTCTGGGTGAAGGTGTGAAGGAGACTTCACACCGGCCTTTCTACCTACCTACCTACCTATACTTTTGCATTCAAGTAGTCATTGTCCACTCGATGAGACGCTTTGTTAGCATTAACAATAATAAACCACTCGATGAAACGCTTTGTTAAAATTAACAACAATAAAAATAACAATAACAAAAATACATTGTACATACAGAACTACTGTACTTTTTAAGATGATCAAAAAAAGCCTTCTCTTTCTATGGAAATTGTTTGTACCCACATACATGTGTTTCATTTAAATTTTTTTTCTTGTACTACATAGCAACTGCTGAATGAATACATGAGTAATGATTGCTTGATTTCTGGCTTTTTTGTTTGTATTTTTTTTTTTCTTTACCAAAAAAATCATTGTCGCACCGAACACACAAACATCTTTATTAAAAAACGAAGCTAACGATGGTATAAATAACAAAGCACGATGTGCATTATTTGAATGACTGCAAACCAGCAGCGAATGTTTGCGGTTGCGCAAGTTTGATTGTATGACCGCAAGCGAGTGTATTTGTTGCTGTTCATTTAATGCGATTTTTTTGCAATTGCACAAAGCCGTTCTCTGCTGTATACCCAACGAGATGCTTTAATTTCGCCATCCACATTTAATGTTTACTTTAAAATGAAGACAAAGCAGGTTGTAATTAAAGATAATGTTATTTTGAACTTTAAAATTTTACATAAAAGCAAAAATTAAGGAAAAAGCAATTACATATAAACATACGTCTTGGCGATGTGTGCAATACATATAAATCTGAGCCAATCTTTTAGTTCACCGATCGACTCAGAATCACTTTTTAAAGTTATTTAACTATGCCCATTCGTCCGGCTGGATGGTTGTCTGTCTATGTTAACCTTGTGCGCAAAGTACAAGTTGCAATTTTTTACATAATTTGATAAAATTTGGCAAATGCATTTTTATTGTGCCAAGGACGAAGTCAATGTAAATGGTGAGAATTTATTTTTAATTTAATATATTCCCCATAAAAACTTCTTTAGACTCTTTGTGTACGTAAGAGCCATCTAATTATGTTGGCATTTAGATTGAATTCGCCCAAAAAATATGTTGCAGCAAATTAAATTCTCTTCAAATTAGTCTGTAAGAATTACGGTGTTTGAACTTAACCGATTATAATTTTAGTATTGTTTTTTTAGTGCAAATGTTGAATATTGTGTTTTTAAATGAGCAATTTTTGATTTTTTCGAGCTTTTGCTGCATATTTAATGCGCATAAAACGCATTTTTTAGAGCATATTTCTGGTTTCCCTGATAATAATGAAACTATTATAATTTATTATATTACATATATATATATATATATATATATTAATGTGCTTTCACTTCAATTTAGATTAAAAAAAAAAACATAATTTAACCCCAAATCCCCAAAGAAGTTAATGATTTCATCGAAACAACTTTGTAAATCCACAATTTCATCAAATGAAATATAGGAGACCCGTTCCAACTATTCCACAAGCAATTTGGTTTTAAATAATACTTCTTCCTATAAACAAAAACATCAGCCAAGCTTTACTTAACACTCCTCATCCTTAAATTCAAAAATTAGTCCTTCACGCAATATAAAACAATCATCATTAACTTTAGCTAAGAAACCTAAGGAAGTCAAAAGTAGCGATTATTCGTTTACACATACTGTTTGTTGCTTTCAAAAAAATTAAACAATCGAAACTACTTAAGCAAGAAAAAATATATTCTTTTACGGATGCATTTAATTTACCTGTTTCGGATAGCACAACCATACATAAGGAAGTTAATATAAACCAAAAGGAGGTAAACCTAAAAAAAAAACAGAAAGCTGCAATTCCCAACGCCTGAAAAGAGTTTCCTTTAACAGCCCAGAAGTAAGCAATTTTTCTGAAAAAGAAGAGGCAACTAAAACTGTTATATACTGTTCCAAAGCAACAAAGCCCAACACGACACAAAAATCAAATTTATCGTTGAATACTTTTTCCTTGAATTTACATCTGACAAATAATAGAACCAAAAACAAAGAATTTGGCACAAACCAAATACAGATGGATAAAAATGAGAGTGACCGGGCTACAAGATCACGTTCTAAAGCAATTTCCAATAACAGCGCTGGAAAAAGTAACAGCTGTAATGTAAAATTAACCACCAATATCAGTGAAGATTTAAAAAAAAAATTCACAGAAGTAAATAATTTCTCTGACAGTAGTGTATCGTTAACAAACGACAGCTTGTCTGAATTTTTCTTTGACGAAATAAATGAAAGCTTGTCTGATTTTTCGTCTGACTCATCAATTTATAATACATTTCCCAGGGAGCGCTTACACTCCAATACTACGTGTGTAGAAAATACTGAATATAGTGCAAAAGAAATTTTACCGCCATTAAATTTAACAAATGATTGTGTCACCAATCCACGTTCAACTTTCAAAGCAATTTCCACCACAAACATCTGTGAAGATTTTAATAAAAATTCAACAGAAATCAGTCATTTGTCGGACAGTAATGTATTGATAAAAAACGAAAGCTTGTCTGAATTTTTGTCCAACTCAACTAATGAATTCTTGTCTGAAATGTTGCCTGACTTAACAAATGATAACGCTTTATCCAGGGTAAGCTTAACATTAAATACCACGTGTATGTGCAATACTGAAAATAGTGCAAAGGAAAGTACATCGCCATTAAATATAATTTCCCATAACAGTACTGGAATAAATAATGTAAAATTAATGACGAACATCTGTGAAGATTTTAATACAAATTCGACAGAAATTAGTAATTTCTCTGGCAGTTGTGTATTGGTAAAAAAGGAAAGTTTGTCTGGCTCAACAAACGAAAGCTTATCGGAATTTTTGTCTGACTCAACAATTAATAATACATTTTCCAGGGCAAGCTTAAACTCTAATACTACGTGTCTAGAGAATACTGAAAATAGTGCAAAAGAAATTGCACCGTCATTAAATATATCAAAATTAAAAGTTCCGTATAGCAATAAAACAAAAAAACATTTTTGTATATTTTGCAAAACATTGCAAACAAAACTATCAAGACATCTTATACTTAAACATAAGTCAGAAAAAGAAATTATGTCTATTTCTAAGTTATCAATAAAAAATAAGGATCGTATAAAAACTTTAAATCAGTTAAGAAAAAATGGAGATTTTTTGCACAATACAAACAAATCATTTAATACTGGAGTGTTAATTGTTAGTAGACAACAAAAAGCCAAGGCAAAAAAGGAAGCGGATGACTACGTGTGCTGCAGGAATTGTAAAGGATTTTTTTCTAAAAGAACTTTAAGGATTCATTTACGTAGATGTGGGGAATCGAAGAAAAACGATAGAACAAATATAATAAGCAGTAACAAATTAACCCAATATATACATGAAGATGCAAACCAAATTCTAAAAACAATAATTTTTCCCGTTTTAAGAACTGATAAAATTACCAGAGTGATCCGTTACGATGATCTTATAATTAAGTATGGAAATAAAATATCGGAAAAATCTACTATTACACATCAACATGACATGGTACGTGCACACTTGCGGTTATTAGGGCGCTTTAAACTTGCTGTTATAGAGCTGTGCCCTGATGTTGAAAATCTCAGAGAAATCTTTAAACCCCAAATGTATAACACTTGCATTAAGGCCCATCGAAAAGTTGCAAACTGGGACGAAAAATTGATGAGGTTCAAAACACCAGCAGTGGCACAGAGTTTAACCTCACTAGTTAAAAAGTGTGGTTACATACAAAGAATGGAGTATATTAAAACACAGGAAAAAGATTTAAAAACAAATGTTGACAAGTTTTTGCTACTATGGAAGAAAAAAGGGCCAACGAACTCTAAAAGGGCTTCAAGGTTTCATTTACTTAGTTGTGGGGCACCTACGAAAAACTATAGAACCAATACAATCAACAATGTTCAAGGCAGAAAATCGTTAAAGAAAATTGAAAATGATAACCCTGCAAATAACGAATGTTTACCAAATTTAATATTAAGAGCCATGCCAAATAACAGCGTTGAAAAAGCCAACTGCTCTGAGGAAAATTACAAAATACAAAATGAAAACTTTGGCTTAAATAATTTCAGCGAAAGCAATGTACCTGCTATTTCGAATACATCTTCGTTTAGTGATGCATATAATTTACCTGTTTCGAATAGCACAATCACATATAAGGAGATTCATATCAACCAAAAGGAAGTGAACCTAAAAACAACTGAAAACTGCAATTTCCAATATATAAAAACAGCTTCCTTTAACAGCTCAAAAAAAAATAACTTTTTTGAAAAAGACGTTTCAACTAAAAATGCAAGTGAAAACTTGAATATGACCAATTGTTCCAAAACAACAAAACCCAATTCGAAACAAAAATCAAATTTATCGTGTGATACTTTTTCCTTGAAATCACCTCTGGGCAATAATAAAACCAAAAACAAAAAATTTGCCACACACCAAATAAAGTTGGATAACAATGAGAGTTTCCGGTCTACAAGATCACGTTCTAAAGCAATTTCCAATAACAGCACTGGAATAAGTAACAGCTGTAATGTAAAACTAACCACCAATATCAGTGAAGATTTTAATAACAATTTTACAGAATTGAGTAATTTCTCTGACAGTAGTGTATCGGTAGCAAGCGACAGCTTGTCTGAATTTTTCCCAGACTCAACAAACGAAAATTTGTCGGAACGTTCCGAATTATCAATTGATAATACATTTTCCAGGGAAAGCTTAAATTCCAATACTTCGCATCTGCAAGATACGGAAAACAATGCAAAAGAAATTACATCGCCATTAAATATAACAAAATTAAAAGTTCCATATAGCAATAAAACAAAAAAACATTTTTGTATATTTTGCAAAACATTGCAATCAAAATTATCAAGACATCTTATACTTAAACATAAGTCAGAAAAGGAAATTATGTCTATTTCCAAGTTATCAATAAAAAATAAGGATCGTATAAATACTTTAAATCAGTTAAGAAAAAATGGAGATTTTTTGCACAATACAAACAAATCATTTAATACTGGAGTCTTAATTGTTAGTAGACAACTAAAAGCCAAGGCAAAAAAGGAAGCAGATGACTACGTGTGCTGCAGGAATTGTAAAGGATTTTTTTCTAAGAGAACTTTAAGGATTCATTTACGTAGATGTGGGGAATCTAAGAAAAACGATAGAACAAATATAATAAGCAGTAACAAATTAACCCAATATATACATGAAGATGCAAACCAAATTCTAAAAACAATAATTTTTCCCGTTTTAAGAACTGATAAAATTACCAGAGTGATCCGTTACGATGATCTTATAATTAAGTATGGAAATAAAAAGTCGGAAAAATCTACAATTACACATCAACATGACATGGTACGTGCACACTTGCGGTTATTAGGACGCTTTAAACTTGCTGTTATAGAGCTGTGCCCTGATGTTGAAAATCTGAGAGAAATCTTTAAACCCCAAATGTATAACACTTGCATTAAGGCCCATCGAAAAGTTGCAAATTGGGACGACAAATTGATGAGGTCCAAAACACCTGCAGTGGAACAGAGTTTAACGTCACTAGTAAAAAAGTGCGGACACATACTAATAACTGAATATATCAAAACACAGGAAGAAGATTTAAAAAAAAATGCTGAACAGTTTTTGTTTCTATGGGAGAAAAAAGTACCAGCCAACACTGATAATACCGATAGAATCAAAAAATCCAATATAAATAAAAAAAGAAAAACTGAAAGTGATAACGCTGCAAATTTTGAATGTCCAAATCCATATAACATCGTGGAAAAAACCAACTGCTCTGAGCAGAGCTCAGTAACAATATTCAATATGCAAAATGAAAACTTCAGTTTAAATAATTTCAGCGAAAGCAACGTACCTGCTATTTCGAATACATCTTCGTTTAGTGATGCATATAATTTACCTGTTTCGAATAGCACAATCACATATAAGGATATTCATATCAACCAAAAGGAGGTGAACCTAAAAACAACTGAAAACTGTAATTCCCAATATATAGAAACAGTTTCCTTTAACAGCTCAAAAAAAAGTAACTTTTTTGAAAAAGACGTTTCAACTAAAAATGCAAGTGAAAACTTGAATGTGACCAATTGTTCCAAAACAACAAAACCCAATTCGAAACAAAAATCAAATTTATCGTGTGATACTTTTTCCTTGAAATTACCTCTGGGGAATAATAGAACCAAAAACAAAAAATTTGCCACACACCAAATAAAGTTGGATGAAAATGAGAATTTCCGGTCTACAAGATCACGTTCTAAAGCAATTTTCAATAACAGCACTGGAATAAGTAACAGCTGTAATGTAAAACTAACCACCAATATCAGTGAAGATTTTAGTAACAATTTTACAGAATTGCGTAATTTCTCTGACAGTAGTGTATCGGTAACAAGCGACAGCTTGTCTGAATTTTTCCCAGACTCAACAAACGAAAACTTGTCGGAGCGTTCCGAATCATCAATTGATAATACATTTTCCAGGGAAGGCTTAAATTCCAATACTTCGCATCTGCAAGATACGGAAAACAATGCAAAAGAAATTACATCGCCATTAAATATAACAAAATTAAAAGTTCCATATAGCAATAAAACAAAAAAACATTTTTGTATATTTTGCAAAACATTGCAATCAAAATTATCAAGACATCTTATACTTAAACATAAGTCAGAAAAGGAAATTATGTCTATTTCCAAGTTATCAATAAAAAATAAGGATCGTATAAATACTTTAAATCAGTTAAGAAAAAATGGAGATTTTTTGCACAATACAAACAAATCATTTAATACTGGAGTCTTAATTGTTAGTAGACAACTAAAAGCCAAGGCAAAAAAGGAAGCGGATGACTACGTGTGCTGCAGGAATTGTAAAGGATTTTTTTCTAAAACAACTTTAAGGATTCATTTACGTAGATGTGGGGAATCGAAGAAAAACGATAGAACAAATATAATAAGCAGTAACAAATTAACCCAATATATACATGAAGATGCAAACCAAATTCTAAAAACAACAATTTTTCCCGTTTTAAGAAATGATAAAATTACCAGAGTGATCCGTTACGATGATCTTATAATAAAGTATGGAAATAAAATGGCGGAAAAATATACTCTAATACACCAACATGAAAAGGTACGTGCAGACTTGCGGTTATTAGGACACTTTAAACTTGCTGTCATAGAGTTGTGTCCTGATGTTAAAAATCTGAGAGAAATCTTTAAACCCCAAATGTATAACACTTGCATTAAGGCCCATCGAAAAGTTGCAAATTGGGACGACAAATTGATGAGGTCCAAAACACCTGCAGTGGCACAGAGTTTAACGTCACTAGTAAAAAAGTGCGGACACTTACTTATAACTGAATATATCAAAACACAGGAAGAAGATTTAAAAAAAAATGCTGAACAGTTTTTGTTTCTATGGGAGAAAAAAGTACCAGCCAGCACTGATAATACCGATAGAGACAGAAAATCCAATATAAATAAAAAAAGAAAAACTGAAAGTGATAACGCTGAAAATTTTGAATGTCCAAATCCAAATAACATCGTGGAAACAACCAACTTCTCTGAGCAGAGTTCAGTAACAACATTCAATATGCAAAATGAAAACTTCAGTTTAAATAATTTAAGCGAAAACAATGTACCTGTTATTTTGAAAACATCTTCTTTTACTGATGCATTAAATTTACCTATATCGAATAGCACAACTATACATAAGGAAGTTAATATAAATCAAAAGGAGGTAAACCAAAAAAAAACTGAAAGCTGCATTTCCCAACGCTTAGAAACAGTTTCCTTTAACAACTCAGATGTAAACAATTATTCTGATAACGACTTGGCAACTAAAACTACAAGTGAAAACCTTAATATTATTACCAATTGTTCCAAAACAACAAAACTCGGATGTGGGGAATCTAAGAAAAACGATAGAACAAATAAAATAAGCCGTAAAAAGTCAACCCAATATATACATGAAGATGCAAACCAAATTCTAAAAACAAAAATTTTTCCCATTTTAAGAACTGATGTAATTACCAGCGTCATTCGCTTTGATGATCTTATAATTAAGTATGGAAATAAAATGGCTGAAAAATATACTCTCGCACATCAACATAACATGGTACGTGCACACTTGCGGTTATTAGGAAACTTTAAACTTGCTGTTAAAGAGTTGTGTCCTGATGTTGAAAATCTGAGAGAAATCTTTAAACCCCATATGTATAACATTTGCATTAAAGCCCATCGAAAAGTTGCAAATTGGGACGACAAATTGATGAGGTCCAAAACACCTGCAGTGGCACAGAGTTTAACGTCACTAGTAAAAAAGTGCGGACACATACTAATAACTGAATATATCAAAACACAGGAAGAAGATTTAAAAAAAAATGTTGAACAGTTTTTGTTTCTATGGGAGAAAAAAGTACCAGCCAACACAGATTATACCGATAGAGATAGAAAATCCAATATTAATAAAAAAAGTAAAACTGAAAGTGATAACGCTGCAAATTTTGAATGTTTACCGAATTTAACGTTTAGAGCCAATCCAGATAACATTATGGAAAAAACCAACTACTCAGAGCAGAGTCCAGTAACAATATTCAATATGCAAAATGAAAACTTCAGTTTAAATAATTTAAGAGAAAGCAATGCACCCGCTATTTCGAAAACATCTTCTTTTACTGATGCATTAAATTTACCGGTATCGAATAGCACAACTATACATAAGGAAGTTTATATAAATCAAAAGGAGGTAAACCGAAAAAAAACTGAAAGCTGCAATTCCCAACGCTTAGAAACAGTTTCATTTAACAACTCAGATGTAAATAATTTTTCTGTCAACGACTTGGCAACTAAAACTGCAAGTGAAAACCTTTATATGACCAATTGTACCAAAACAACAAAACTCGGATGTGGAGAATCTAACAAAAACGACAGAACAAATAAAATAAGCAGTAACAAGTCAACCCAATATATACATGAAGATGCAAACCAAATTCTAAAAACAAAAATTTTTCCCATTTTAAGAACTGATATAATTACCAGCGTCATTCGTTACGATGATCTTATAATTAAGTATGGAAATAAAATGGCTGAAAAATATACTCTCGCACATCAACATAACATGGTACGTGCTCACTTGCGGTTATTAGGACGCTTTAAACTTGCTGTTAGAGAATTATGTCCTGATGTTGAAAATCTCAGAGAAATCTTTAAACCCCAAATGTATAACACTTGCATTAAGGCCCATCGAAAAGTTGCAAATTGGGACGACAGATGGATGATGTTCAAAACACCTGCAGTGGCACAGAGTTTAGCGTCACTAGTAAAAAAGTGTGGAAACATACTTATAACTGAATATAATAAAACACACGAAGATTTAAAAAATGCTGAACAGTTTTTGGTTCTATGGTTTAATTATTAATTAAATAAATTGTATGCTAATATATGATTTAGCACAACATTTAAATTCAGAAGATATTGTTTATAAAATAATATCCCAATCATATCCATTGGTCTCTCCAACAACATCCAAAACTAATGATTTCGAAACTCCAATACTGGCGCCGCCTTCATATTGCTTATTAAAAGTGCTAAATACTACTTCTATTTTTAAACCACTGAACTCCACTAATACTTTGAATCCTGTTTTGATAAAAGTACTAATAATATCGACTACCAACAGAACTTTGCCAATCTTAAATTTACCTCCAAATGCAAATATAACTGGAATAATGCCATCTACTTCTTCTTCAATCAATTGTCCATTTTCCAACAACAGCTGTAAAACCAGGTATTTAATGTGGCCTCCTGAAGCACCATACAGCTCTACTATCTTTATAACATCTTGCACATCATCTTCAGCAACGTCAGCTGTAGCAACAACAACATCGGCAACGAATATAAGTAACACAACCATAACGCATTATAAAGCCGCCTTATAGCCGGAGATAAATCTGTAACATAATTTTCTCCTTCATTAAAGAAAACACCAGTTTCCCTTAGAGTGCAAAGAGTTGTTACTTCTACCGCTGTACCATTACAAGCAGCCAAATCAATTACAACAACTGCCACGGTTGCAACAAGTCAATTGCAATCAACTCCAACTTTAACGGTAAAACAAGTGCAAGATATGTTAAAAAAAACCTTGTCTTAATACGGCGGCGATCAATCCAACGAGATCATCATCAGTAGCAAGTCCATCACTAACTTTGCCTCTACAAATACTATCCGCAATAAAAGCTACAATGACACCAGTCAAAATAACACCAATTCCAGCCACCTCAACCATAGCAACAACACCAGCCACATCGACTTCACTTTCATCTCAAGGCTTGGTGCCTTCAACGTCTATAGCTAAATCCATTAGTTAGTCAACCCTAGACTCAAATTCAATGAATACCACTTGAACTATAAGCAAAGTACAATCTCTCCAAAAACCATATAATCCCGATATAAATGTGCAACCAATTGTACCTTCTCCAGCGCCAATTGTAATTAATGATGTGAATAATACAGCTCCAATACCATCTCCACCTGCTCATATACAAAATGGCTACATTGTTTATGCAGCTTATGTTAATAAGAAGTTTGTAGCCAAACGCGTAGCTGAGGAGTTTTATGTAAAAGTACCTTCAGTTGGTATATTAAAATTACAAGGTTTGCCAGCTGTCAACAATTACCTTATTAAGTGAGTTAATTCATGCTTACCTGTTTTTAAGTGTAGAAGATAACAAATGCAATTTATTTTTAAACATTTTAGATATATTAGTAAAATTATTAAAGAAACTCAAGCTACAGCAGCAGTTTGGCAATTTGTAGCCGCAAGTAAGGCCGTGCAAATGCAAAATGTAAGTATTTAAAAAATATAAGAAATTTATCAAATATGGACGAACTTGCTAGACCTACTGCCGAAACAGACTAATAAATGCTTTTAAGAATAATAACGCTGCTTAATTCGTATACAGTTATTTCTGCTTAATTGAGTTTCTAAAAATGCACGACTTTTGACGAAATTAAACGGGAACTCAATTAAGCAGTACTCGGTTAATTGAATCGCCGACGCAATTAAAACGAAAAACACCCGTGTGTAGATAGAAAATAAAACTCATTTCTTTATTTATTAAGCTAAAAAATGGTTTAGATTTTTAAAAAAAAAAAAAAATCAGGTACGTTCATCGTACTATCTTGCGGCAAAATAATTTTTTTATGTTTGTGATGCAAAAACACATTAAGTAAACGAAACATTTGCATTCACAGTTATACTAAATGATTTCGTTTCATGATTTTTAGTGCAATAAAACGGGAAACTCAATTAAGCGGGGCTCAATTAACCGAAAATAACGTATGTACATACATATCGTCGGTTGATTATTTAATTGTCGTATGTCGTATGTAATTTGTATCCACATACGACAATTAAATAATCAACCGACGATATGTTTGTAGCCTGTTTGACATACATAAGTATTTATATTCGAAACTTTTGTAACTATGTACTTGGAAAAACGCTTTTTTCTTTACCTATTCTGGGATCACTCGGGAACGCAAGAGCGTTCACGTGCTTTAAATTTGTTTTGAGAGAATTCAATTCTTCTTCTTGCACAAATTGCTTAGACTTTCTTCGTGCATACTCATAGTATAATAAGTACCAGGTAGGTATGTTCATTAGGGAGAGTTTTTAAAATTTACCCATGTAATGTCAAAATAATTTATTTGATTATAAATTAATTTTTTAATTTTTTCCATATTTTCTTTTGTTTGACGTTATATGGGTTTTGAAATTGAGAACAAAATTTCTAATGACTATACCTTGTACTTATTCTACCATGGTGCATACTATGTAAATTGTCTAACAATAAACAAGATAAAAACGAGAAACAAAAATGTGATGTTCATAAAAATTAGCATATTTAAATTAAAAACACTAAGGGTATTCATTTCAAAATTTTTTTGGTTGGAAAAAAGGAAAATTACACCTTATTGACGTGAACTGTATTTTTTTTTTAGTTAACATTGCAGTTACACGCTCAAGTTTTTCTTGATAGTCTTTTACATATACTGTTTGTCAAAATTTCCAAAAATTGATAGTTGTGACGTAGGCTGCATTGAATTTTTGAGCAATTTACTTTCAAGATGCCATCAAGAAAAAAATTTATAAAGAGAAACGAAAAATTTGCTCACTAACCTTGAAATCAGCTGTTTTCTTGAACGTAAATTGAAACACTCACTGGCAAGAGAATTTTAAAGGCAAGTTCGCATCAATTTTTAAAAGTATGAGTGTAAAAAAGTGTGAGTGTATTAAAACTTGATAGCCAAAACTTGATCGTGTAACTCTCAAGTTAAGGTACAAAACTGTCAAAAACAAAAATCTGTCATATAATTCTTGGAAGTAATTGATATTTTTCAAGATGCCAAATAAAAGAGTCATTTTTAAGTTCTTTTTCAATATTTTTTTGTATAGAATTCATTTTTAATTTAGTTTTGAAAAATTACGTTTTAAAAAAGTAAAATTTGACTAAATAAAAATGGAGTGTAAAGAATCAAAAAGGAAAATTACACCTTATTTACGTGAACGGTAAGGGTATTCATTTCAAAATTTTTTTGGTTGGAAAAATGGAATAAAGGAAAATTGCACCTTATTGACGTGAACGGTATTTTTTTAGTTAAAGGTACAAAAATCTGGCATATAATTCTTGGAAGTAATTGATATTTTTCAAGATGCCAAATAAAAGAGTTAAAATTGAATTAATTGATTATTTAATTGTCACGTCATTTTTAAGTTCTTTTTTTATATTTTTTTGTATAGAATTCATTTTTAATTTAGTTTTGAAAAACGACGTTTTAAAAAAGTAAAATTTGATTTAATAAAAATGGAGTTTAAAGAATCATTGTTGATTATCTTAAAAAGAGATGTACATTTTAGTGCTTTTTGTGAAAAATAACAACATTTTTAATATGGTGGCAACCACACTCAATTGGACGTTTGTGAATTGCCAACTCTTTAAAAATTGTAAAATTGTAATTTTCCAATCTGATTTTTTTACACTTGGTTAAAGCTTGTTTAAATTGCAACTTTCGGTGGAAAAGTTTTTCCTTGTGTTTGTTGTAACAAAAATTACATTTTTCCACTTTTCCATTTTTCCAACAAATAAAAAAACTGAAATGAATACCCTTACTGAAATGAATACCCTTACTGTGACATCCTACTTCGTGTTAACAGTTTTTTTTTCCTGTACTTTTATCTTTATGAAAGAAATTTCTTCTTAACATAGCGTTTACATTTGCCAGTACTGGCAAGACAGTAGCAATTCATTCAAACTTTTTCACTAAAACATAAACACTAGAGTTGTCAATTATTCGCCTTTTAGCTTTGTTCGAATAATTCAAATAATTGTTTTTGTTCGTTCGATCTAACGATTAAATCTGAAAAATTATTCGATTAATCGATAAGAATAACGAATAAATAAAAAATTACATATTTTAAATAAGATACATCCGTCCGTTAATTTACAACTATGGAAAATCTTCCATTTTCTTCTTTATTTTTTTTTCAAATCCACTATGACTTCTTTTTTTGATGCGTACAACAAGGAATCGTAAAATCATTAATTCTTAAATAACCGCTGTCTCTCTGTATGTTGGAAGAAGTTCGGCATATTTTAATGTCGTTGGATTATCTTCTACTACATCGTTTTCTATTGTAATATTGTGACACTTATGCTATGTTCACACTTTAAACGCGTTTAAGCAACTCGAGCGTGATTAAGCTCTAATCACATCAAAATCGAGATGATTATCCATATATTGGAGTTATTTGTTAATTGACATGATTACAGCTTAATCACTTCATTAACGACATCGAATTCTCAAACTGAGTATAATATAGAATCGGTCACCATGTCAGTACCCCTCGCGTGTACAGCCGACCATGATTTCTTCTTAATGTTTTTATTTGACTTTAAATAATTCGTTAATTTTCACAATTCCATTAATATGTTAATATGTTTAAATTGATGTTCTGATCACTTTATTAACGTATTTTTATCCATTTTTAATAACACTACGTGACAATTTTTTGACCAAATGAATTTGACAGCTAATCTTTATGTAAATTTTTCCGCTGAATCTGAATATGAAGTCAGAATTGTCAAAAGTAGAACAGTTTTTGAAATATTCCAAAATAACCGTTATTTGTGTTTTTAAAAAAGATGCTGTGACTGAAATGCAAATATCCAAGAAATAAAATGTTAGCCTGTTTCAATACGAACATGAAAAGTTACAGAAGATTAATTGAACTAACCCACAACAAATTAATATACAAAGCTAAATTTTAAGTAACAATAAATATTAAAACTTGCTTTAAACCAGTGTTCGAAAATAAACACTAAATATCGTTCTTTAATGTTCGGTTCGGTAGATTTTTGGAAAACACAAACGCTAATAGTGTTTTTGTAGAAATTCATTAAAAAAAATAACGTTTCCCTGTTTGTCATCTTTCGAACACAAAAATAATGCTGTTTTCACCATACTCAACAAATGATGAGAACATTTAATTCCGTTCGGTTTTTTTTTGAAAATCCACGAACTTCAATGTGTTCGGTTCGGCTCGTTAATGTTCGTCGCTTTTTGCTGATAAAAAAAAAAACCAAACATTTTTTACAAAAACAAAATACACACACGAAAAAAACATTATAGAACATTAAAATATAATGTTTTTCTACAGTATCACTACAATTGTTCTGTTTTTTAACGAAGAACCGAACATTATACAATGTTCGGTTCTTTCTTGAAAATAGTTACGAACGGTATTAAGGTTTGTGTATGTTTACACAAACACTAAAAAAATAGATATCGTTCTTCGGTGTGTGAGCCGAACGCTAAATAATGTACTGTTTATTTTCGAACACTGCTTTAAACTATTGAATTTCTATGTGGGTTAATTTACTAAATATGACGCAAAATGTTGGACGCAAAATGTTCATATAAAAATAGTCTAATGTCGCATGTAATAAAATATTACGATTTTAAAATCATTGGTTTAAAAAAAAATAACTTGAATAGAGCAAAATTGAATAAAATCATAAAATTTTCAATGAAGCTTGAACTTTTGTCCCCTGTAACTCTGTCATTTCTTGACCAATCTTCACAAGCAATCCATGGTTATTTTAGCAATTTTATAACCTTTCACTAGAAAGAAAGAATTACATAATCCCTTTAAAATTTTTGAAGATATTTGCATTTCAGTCACATCATCTTTTTTAAAAACACAAATAACGGTTATTTTGGAATATCTCAAAAACTGTTCTACTTTTGACAATTCTGACTTCTTATTCGGATTCAGCGGAAAATTTTACATAAAGATTAGCTGTCAGATTCATTTGGTCACGACTGTGTTGAAATTTTGTCACGTAGTGTAATTTAAAGAAATTTAAATTTGTTTGTTGCATTTTTTTTCTTTATCATCTGTACGGCTCTGAATAACTTCATGAAAATTGTTTAACGTTTGATTTAGAAAGAAAACATCTGTTACAACTGTTTATCAAAGATTTGTTTAATACGAGCATAAGATACATTTTTGAAATACAATGAATACTTACACGGTTTTTGCCTAGTAAACATTGAAATTTATTACAATGAGGGCTATTGCAACAATATTTTTTACTTTTTCTACATTTTGTATAAAATCACTAAAAACGTATGAGAATAAATCAAATTCTAAGCTTTTATTTCTTATTAGTCTTTTATTAATTTATTTTTTAATAAAAAAAAATTGTTCGATTAATCGACATAATTTAATCGATCTATTCGTTATTCGAAAAACGCCATTTTTAAATTATTCGAACAAGAGTTTGTTTTTGTTTGATCGATTAATCGAATTATTCTTAATCGGTTGACAACTCTAATAAACACTTTTACAGCTATTTTGTTTTTGCATTGTTTTGCCAACTAATATGTATATGCTTACTGTCTTGCCAGTACTGGCAAATGTAAACGCTGTGTAAGGTACCTATTATGTTCAGAACAAACAAATATTTGACAAAAAAATCCAAAAGTGGCGTGACCAGTAAATTTATCAAACTTCAGGTTAATTTCTAACAATTATTATTGTCTGAATTAACCTTATTTGTAAAAAGATAATTAATTGTAAAATGTTACTTCGAAAATGAAATGATGTTTGATCTAGCAAACGTTTTGCAAAAGCAAACGATTGTTTATTAAAACTAGTGGTTACGTGTAGGACGTCAAATATTTGTGTGGAACATAGTTTTAGTTTTATTTTCACAAAATTTACACAAAAAGTAATGAAACAGAGCTAATGTTACATGAGTTGTTGTCAGTAAAGAAAAAAATACACAGATATTCAAATAGGGAATTAGGGGAAAAATATTAAAACTGAACATTTTTTTTTATTAAAATATAAATTTATTAACATTTCCATTTCAGCATCAAAAGTCAGCTGGTGCGTAGAAAGAACAGTACTGTAAAACCAACACGTTAGATGAACCAATATTGATTAATGATTAAATCTATCCGGTTTTTATCAAAATGATGTAGATTCGTACATCTTATGCAATGAAAGCGATTATCAATATAATTTCCATTGAAATTTGTATATACTACATATTACTAAATTTTTGAAGCAACAGCCTTAAAAAATATTTAGAAAATATTGTAATTATTTTACAATATTAATAAACTATTTTTAATTTATTCGTTTATAGTTATAAAAAACTAAAACCTAAATGGGTCGAATTGTTGAGTTTTGTTACGAACCTCTACAGGTATTCTTTAAAACTTATGTTTGAAAATGCTTTTAAATGAGATAAACTCATAAAAATAATAAGTTTGTTACAATGAATTTTTAATTAAATCCAAAAAAATATTATATAATTATAGTTTGCGTATCTTATTGCTGAATTTCTTCTTTTCGTTTTATTGTTATTTGTTTTTAAAGAAAATAAATTTTCTTTTTTTTTGTGGAATAAAAATTTTAAATTAAAAAAAAATATATAAAATTATTGCATTGTTCAGTAATAGAAATTTATTGCTACATAAGTACATAAGTTTTTTAAAAATTTTCATAAGTGAAATTTTTACTAGCTAGAATTCAGAATGTACTAATAAAGTGACCTCACAAGCGCAGCTGTTTGCAGTGATTTTCTTCGTGTGTGACGTTTGGTGTCATTTTTTTTTATTTACTTTTTTTAATAAGACATTTTGACATTTGCCGTCTCAATTCTATCAACAAAATGCCTGTTGTTTGTTTCATTGTAGTACTCATTGTAGGTCACTTTGTTAATACATTTTGGCTTTAATTAAGCTTCGTTCACAATCAAAGAAACTGAAACAGAAAAATTGGTTCAACTAGAACTTCAGCAACAATTTGTAAGAAATTGTTTCTGACGTTTAAAATAATTTTAATTTTTATTTAGTTTTGAATGAAAATGTTAACATAATGTTGTAAAAAATAATAATAAATGCATAATATTATTGTGGCTAAAATTTGCAAACGGTTCCTTAATGCAAAATGTGTGTGGTTGCAAAAGAAATTGTTGCTCTATTATGAACACCAAGTGAAAATGTCTCTTTGATTGTGAACGAAGCTTTATTCAAACAGCTTTTTTATTAAAATTTGAAAAAAAAAATTTCATAATTTAAAAGAAATTATAAAAGTTTTAAACAGAGTAGTGCGATTCGTCGATCAATAAAAATTTTGATTAATTTAATAATTTTAATTTTGATTACAAATGGAATCAAGGCGAATTCATTTTTCAGGTGGCGTTGAAAGCACAGCTGTGCTACTTTTTTTTTAATTAGAGAGAGAAATGTCAAAAGTTACTTGTGTTTTTGACTTATCGGTCAACGAAAGCAGCAAAAAAATACATTGTGTTTTTGGTGTTGTTAATTGTTGTAGTATCGACACCACCGTTTACATGAATTCGCCTTGAGTGGAATATTATAAACAGAATAAGAGACTCACTCATGGCATTTTTGAAATGAAAAGGCATATGCACCAATAATAATGAACGGCACACTGGAAAAAATAGACATCTCAAACTGCATAAAGGTTAAACTCAATCTGAAAGAAATTACTCACCACCATTACTCCCATATAAATCCAAATAATAACCAGCCTATCTATCCGATATCACCCAACAAGAGCAACATTAATGGATTTTAAAAAGAATACCCAACCAACTTGCACTCGATGAATTCACACACTTTCAATTAATTATATTCTTTCTGAATGCTTATCATATACAGACGAAAACTATTTGGGAATGAGTCTACAATTAAACTACTCAAGGATCCATCTTCTGAGAATATTAACAAAATCTGTCACTTTATTAAACTAGCTAAACATAAAATTTAAACTTTTGCCGACATTGTAAGTATCAGTTTTTACATTTATATAACTTTATTTATAAGACCATATGTAAATACATAATACACACATTTATATCTGATTTTTTTCACTGAATTCCATTAGGTTTGTTTTCAATGGTGCTTAGGACATCTTCCATTACAACAAGGAATAAAAGTGGTAATAATATGCATCCCTGTCGTACACTAATTTTCGTCAAAAAGGTGTCGGAAAGCTTTACCTTATGACATACCTCTACTAGGGAGAGCTAACTAGATGTAATCGCGGTTGATACTGTTGTAACAGCTCGACCTGGAAAACAAGTATGTATAAAATTTATTTTCTATTCTTCTTCGCTCTGTCCATTCAACTCAGCTAAATCAAGGCCCAGTAGCTGTGGTACCTCACGTGGGCGGGTCCATAAGGACACTGCTTCTAGCTGGGTTGGGTTTGCACTGCAGTTGAATAGGTGTCGTACGTCGTGTGGGCCTATTCCACATGCACGGCAAAGGTCAGGGTTGGTGCAGTCGTAAAATTGGTCTGTATCGGTAAGCAGCTTGTGCTTTGTTATTTTCGCTTTTGTTTGTCTACCATTGCCTTACTTATGGATTGGTTTAGGTGTCGCTAACTGTACCGTGTTACGTTTTGCTATATACTATATTTTTTTACTTTTTGATAGAAATCGACATGTTATAGTAATATCTACCCGCTCTTAAAATATCGTGCTGTTTTGTCTACTTTTTTGTAAAGAAACAGTTGGTTTTAAAATACTTTTTCATAAGCTGAAAATTTTGAGTTAATACAGTATTGTTGAACAAGTGCGATATGTGCTAACTTGGCATAACTACTGAAGAAATTAGCCATTTTATATACCTAAGAACTCAACAAAATTAATAAAAGAAAACAGAAATAAAACAGAAAATTTTTCATTAATACAAATACGATTTTTTTATTAGCGATATAATTTAATATTAAATATTATTTTCTTTGTTTCTGCTTTTTTTTTATTATATAATAATATAATGTTCATAATATAATAAAAATTTATAATAAAAAATATAAATTGTAAATATATTTTAAGAGAAGAATGTTCAACATTCAATGTGGAATGAACAAAAATAGAGTAATAGAGCAATAGAGTAGGAGAGATAATACATAATTGTATAGTACATTACACATTGGAATATGTAATTATAAAAATAATAGTTATTATTTTAATAAAAAAAGAGATATTATTATAACAAATATTAAATTTCTTTTAAAGCTAATAAAGATTGGCGTAAATATTCATATTGATTTTTGGCATGTTTAATTTCCAAATCAGCTAACTCAGTTAAACTGTTAAATAATAATAATTGAAATTAAATTTATATTAATAATATTTCATATTTGTAAATGTAAATAAATATTTTTATTGAAAATACCTTTTCTTAAAAGCCTGAACACGACGATTACGAAAGCCCACTAACTCTTCTTTGCCACAAGCCGACATTGTCTCGAATTTTTCACATGCTTCTGCTTGTGCAGCTTCGGCCTGTTGTTAGTTAAAATGGAAAATAGAAAGAAAAAAATGTTTTAAGTAACAACATTTTTTGTAGTACACAGTTTTGAAAAAGT
This sequence comes from Pollenia angustigena, assembly GCA_930367215.1. Lineage (NCBI taxonomy): Eukaryota > Metazoa > Arthropoda > Insecta > Diptera > Polleniidae > Pollenia > Pollenia angustigena. The sequence goes on from OV884060.1 coordinate 14,556,381, forward strand.
TGTTTTGTTTTCAATACATCATTAAATAAAAAACATGCTTTTTATCTAGGAAATATAAAGGGATGCTGTAAAAATGTGTAGTAAGTATTAAGCTTGACATAGAAATTATAAATTTTTATTACTATGTTTAAGTATAAGACATATTATATATTTATATAAAATTATTAATAGTCAATTAATTTATATTTTATGGATTAGTTTATTTGTGAATGTAAATTATAGTTTTTCTAGTCTTAGTTAATAACACAACATTTAAACTGCTTAGTTTACTTTAGATTAAAAACAAAATACGTTAAAAACCATATACCTCTTGAACTTCCAAAGGCTGCAGTAAGGATTTTTGTATTGATTTTAAGGTTATGTAGAAGAAAGCATTAAATTATTGTAATTTTGAGTTTAATATTTAAAAGCAAAAAATGTTAAAACATAAAATTAGATGTAGTATATTAATTTAAAAAATAAACTTTAACGAAAATAATATAAAAAAAGGGACGATTTTTAAAAGCTATGCTTAAAATTATAACTAAGAGAATTTGTTAGTCATTTTAAACGAGCTCATCAAATTTAAACAAAATACAGTGAAACTTCGATATTACGAACTTCGTTATAACGAAAAACTCAATATAACGAATTTTTAGCTGAGTCCCTTGAAAAAACCTTTTTATTGCAAAGTTTTTCATACAAAAATGCTCTATAGCTATAACGAAGAAATTCTGAGCTATAAAGCCTCTACAGTACTTTTCGCTTATAGTCCACTACTATAGTTGCACAACTTTTGTGGACTATAAGCGAATTTGGACTATAACCGATTTTCTTATAAGCCATTTTATAGATAATAAGTGAAACCTTGTATAATCCACATTTTGAACTATATAAAAATGATTTTCTTCAATAAAACAACTCTTTTTAAACAAAAGAAAAGTATATTTAAAACATTACCAAATATTGATTTATTTTAAATAAATAGTTAAAACAAAAATCTTTATTATTAATAATTCAAATGCTTTAAAAGATTTCAATATAAACAAATGAGTTTGAGATTTATTTGGATGACGAAATCAAACACTACATAAATATCAATTTTACATGATTTTTACCTGACAATTTTTTGTTATACCAAACGTCAAAGTCTATATGAAAAAACTCATATTTTTATTAGTGTTTTTTTCTATGAAGTTTGACTGTTGCCAGTTGATTATAAAAATTATAGAAAACGGAGTGGACAATAAGCGAAAATTTTTGCATGAAGAATTATATACGCATGCTAAGAAAATGTGGCTTTTAAACGAAAATGGACTACAAGCGAAATGGACCTTAGAACAAATAATTTGTATGAAATTCGAAAAAATCTGCGTGTGAATAGGACAGTTATGGCTTATATCCGTTTTTGGCCTTTAAGCCAAAAGTACTGTATATAGCGACAACGAAATTATAATTGAGAAATACAAACATATAACATTTTAAGTGTGTAAGTCATTAAAATCCCGTTATCAAAAGCCTCTACATAACGAAGTCTTGAACTATAGCCTCCATACAACGAAGTTAGAATAAAGCAAAATTAAATTTCAAACAAAACGGGGAAGTCCCTTTTTAAAACAACGAAAGGTACATAAATGTCTTTGCATATGTAAAGCGCCACAAATGTAGTCAGTTCTGTTTTGGTTCTTTGCCAAATAAAAACATAATTTTTTATTTACCTCTTAAATATTGAATTTTTATTATGTACATATGTAGTATTTTCGTGTAAAACAGAATTTGGACAAACAAAAAACTGTAGTTATAACGAATTGTTTTCGTATTTCTTTAAATTTCGTTATACTAAGGTTTCACAATGCATATGTATAACGAATCAATAGCTATAACGAAGTGTTTTTCGATCCCCTTCAGATTCGTTATATCGAAGTTTCATTGTATTGGGGTCATCAAATTTAAACAAAATATTGGGAATAATAATTCATTGTTAAAATAACAAAACGTTGGCATAAAAATTAGGAATGTAATGATAGATACACCTTTTTGCCGAAACGATACCCATACTCAAAAAGAAATACTAATGTATGTATTTTGAATCTGAATTCAAGTTAAAATTAACAAAACTCAAGCAAAGAAATTTTTTTATTATGCAAAATAACACCGTATGGTATTATTATTATGAAAACTAAACTTTTTGTGCTATTTTCTTTGTTTGAGTAGCCAAAGTCATTGATACGGTAAACAATCGTCTTTCTTAATATTTGGAAATATTTTAGGTAGAAAAAAACATCTATATACTATATAAAAGAGTAGCGTGAATGACTGACTCATTCATCATCGCCCAGCCCAAACCGCTGACCCTAGAAACTTGAAATTTGGACTAGCGATTGGTTACTCCCCAAATCGATCCACTAAAACGGGATTTTTCGAAATTTTAAGGGTGTAAAAAAGGTAAAAACGGGAAAATTCGGTAACCTTATATCTCTAAAACTAAAAGAGATGCAAAAAAAAAAGTAATACTTATCGTTGTTCTTTAGAAAAATAAGCGGACAGATGTCTGGTACTTTTTTGAAATTCGGCCCTATTAGGGCGTAAAATCTGAATTTTAGTACTTTTTTGCCACCCCATCTTTCTTTTGAACCAATAAAATTAGAAACAATGTTAATACCAATTCGAAAAAAAATAAGTATAAGAATTTGGTACTTTTTCGAAATTCGAGCATTTGAGGGATGAAAATCGTAACTATTTTTGGTACTTTTTTTTACAAAACATTTTCTTCCATTCATTGACATACTCGTACTAAATTATGGGCTGCCACTACAATACTGAAATTTTTGATACTTTAATGGGGGAAAAATATAGTACCCAAAAAAGAAAATATAGGAAATTTGACATTTTTCTTTAGCTTCTTTGTTCTACTAAAGAATTTAAACAAGTTTAAACCTTTTTTTTTTTTTTTTTTTTTTTCATTATTTATTTATTGAATCTTCATATATTAAATATGAACTAACAATAATTAATCAAATCTTAACCTAATACGTTATTTTATGTCCTGCCAGTGCCAGACAAAAATTTTCTTCGTCACGGGTTCTGTTCACTAATATAGGTGTTTATCGCTCATCTAATTGGATAAGTGCTGCAGTGTCTCTTCTTCTTAAGCGAGTGTGGCCGCATCATTTAAAATATTTCGTGCTAGTGGGTTCGGGTGCAATTCGAGCCTTTTTAAGTATTTTACTGCATATTTCGTAATCATAGTTTTAACTAATGAAACATTGAGATCCCTGTGAATATTTGAGTTTTTAACATACCAAGGGGCAGCTGTGATTATTCGAAGTAGTTTATTTTGGCGCCTTTGAATTTTTTCGATATTAGAGGCCGAGGCAGTGCCCCATAACTGTACACCATAGCACCAGATTGGTTTTAAGATGGAGTTGTAAAGAAGAAGTTTGCAGTCGAGACTAAGGACTAAGAGTTTCTTCCAATAAGCCAATGAATTTGGATGGCTTTTTGTTTCATTTGAGTTAATTTTGCCTCTATATGGCTTTTCCACGTTAAACGGCGATCTAGATAAATACCGAGGTATTTTACATGCGAATTTTGAGGTATTATTTGATTATTGATTTTTTGCTCGTTGACCTTTATCCTCCATTGCTTTAACCATAGTTCGAGTTGAAATATATGATCCTGTAGGTATCGAGATGCTTCTTGACTGTTTTCGTGCACGCTTAGAAAAGCTGTATCATCAGCAAATGTTGAAGTTTGGGTGTAGTTGTTTGTTGGCATATCCGAAGTATATATTAAGTATAAAAGTGGGACCAGGATGCTTCCCTGAGGGACTCCAGCGTCAATTTGCTGAGGAGAGCTTAAATAATCACCTTCTTTAATAATAAACTTTCGACCGACTAAGTAGCTTTCTAGCAGCTTGTGTGTGTTTACTGGTAAGTTTAGCTTCAATTTATGCAATAAGCCTTCATGCCAGACTTTATCAAAAGCTTGAGAAAAATCGATGAAGAGAGCGGAACAATATTTTCTTTCTTCAAAGGCTTTTCTTATTGCGTTTACTATACGATGGGTTGGCTCAATTGTGCTGTGTTCTCTTCTAAAGCCGAATTGATGGTTAGGAATACATCTATTTTCATTTAAAATTGGGGTTAATTTTGACGTTAACAGCTTCTCAAACAGCTTTGATATATTAGAAAGTAAGCTTATAGGCCTATGACTCAACTTTTGTGTGATCTTTCCCTGGTTTAGGTATCATGGTGACTAAGGAAACCTTCCACTTTTGAGGATAGTATTCAAGGCGTAAAATAGCATTTAAAATTAAAAGAATAATTTTCTTTGCTATGCTGGGTAGCTTCAAAAGCATTTTGTTGCTGATCTTATCAAAACCAGGAGCCTTCTTGGGGTTTAAATCACAAATAGCCTTTTCGATTTCTCTTAACACAAATTTTAGGGCAACAGCTGCTCTAGCTGCAACAGGTGGTAACTCGACCGCAATATCGTGAGATATATTTGGGGTAAATACGTTCTTTAAATGATTGACAATAGATTTCCTTTTTCAACATCATTTCTTGCCCAACTTCCATTCAAGTTTCTTAATGGTGGTTTAGAGACAACTGGCCTTTTGAGATTTCTAGCTGCACGCCATAATGAGTAGTTTGATTGTGGGGTTGCATCAAGTTCCTCAAGATATTTTTCCAGAGAAGCCGTTTTCTTAGTCTGCAGTTACTTTCTTTCTTTTTGTACACTCTTTAAGTAAGTTCGTAAGTTGAGGGGATCTGTGCAATTGCCACTCTCTTCGAGCTGCTCGACATCTGTAGAATATATTTTAATAGTTTTTGTTTTTTGGGGGCAATATTGGAATGTTGAACAGCCAGTTTGATAAAACTGTCAAAATTGTCAATAGAGCGATCTGCATAATCCGGTGTACTGAGCGGAATATTTTCTGTGCAATGGGTACTGAGATACTTTTTATATTTCAACCAATTAATTTGCGTAGCTGTCGTCGCTAAGTAACCAGTCGGAGGTACAATTCTATTGGGGTTCTTATAGTAACAATTGTAGGTGTGTGGTCGGAAGATAATTCTACGGAAGCTTCAACATGAATCGTTTATATGGGAATGTTTTTAACCACGCCGAAATCGATGACATCTGGAATTTTTTGATGATCAGTGGGCCAATATGTTGGTTGTCCGCTCGCTACCACATTTAAATCCATTTTGGAAATTGTGTTAAATAAAACACGACCTTTTGGTGTTATAAGTCGCGACCCCCAGAAGGTATGTTTAGCGTTATAATCGCCAGCGACTAGGAAACACGGTCCTAATGATTTAAAATATTTATAATATTGTTCCTCCGATATTGAAAATCTAGGCGGGGAGTATAACGATGAAATTACTAGGTTTCTATTTAAATCCTCAACGCAAAAGTTCGTTGCTTGGAGATAATCTTTACGATGATCACACATTAGGGTAGTGTTTGACTCGGGTTTTTATTAAAATGGCAGAACCTCCACAAGCTCTATCTCGAGGGTCCTTGGTATTATATAGTATATAACCATTGATTCTAAACGTATTTCTTGAAGTCAAATGAGTTTCAGAAATCATCATGACATCAATTTGTTTATTTTTAAGAAAGTATTCTAATTCATTTTTATGTTGGCGGATGCCGTTTGCGTTCCAAAAACAAATTTGTAAACAGTTCATGGTTTGTCAAGTACAGCTTGCAATAACATCGATTGCATTCTAAGAATTTCCTGCATCATATTACCCATTGTGTTCGTAAAATTATTTACTGTTTGCACTAATGTTTCCATGGTTTTTTCTAAACGACTTAAATTAGAAACTGGAGTTTCATCATTACTTGGCGAGGCACCTTGCATTGGCTGATGGTTTGATTTTAGGACGTTAGCGTAAGAGGTTCTGTTATTACTAGGCTGGGGGGCTTGAATTGCATTTGTGTTTACTTGATTTGCAACCTGCATTTGAGGGGTATTTGTTTTCGGTCCAACCGTCTGCTTGACGATATTATATACAGGGCATCCTCTATAATTGGCAGTGTGATTACCTCCACAGTTGCTACATTTTTTTAGGTTGGGGTCGGTTTCAGACTTATCGCAAGAAACTGTACCGTGTAGTTCACCAAATGCTACGCAGACAGGAGGTAAGTAGCAGTATGCCTTGGTATGCCCAAATTCTTGGCAGTTTAAGCACATAACAGGTCCATTTTTTTTTTGTGCGGCTCCTCAATTGTGATTTTTCTGTATAGAATATATTTCAAACTATAAATGGGATGCGTTTTTTTTAACTTAATGTCACCGGGCTCTAATTCTACTTGAAAAAGTGGTTGTGGATTTTTGTCCCTATTTCTTATATTTACCACATGTTTTATCTTGAAGCCTTTTTCTTCCAAGAAAGTTTTAATTTCCTCTGGGTCTACGCATGAATCAATTCCCTTAATCAACACCTGGAGACCTTTACTGCTCTTGAGTTGGTATGTATAAAAACTTTTTTTAAGTGCCTCAAATTTGCTAATTATTTTGCGAAAGCCATTTTCATGATTTACTTGAATTTTAGTTTCATTTATACTGCCTCGCTTTATTGCGGCAACATAAAAAGAATTTTCACCAATCAACGAAGTTAAACTCTTTATTAGATCATTTGAGTTACGCTCCCTAAGATACATCGGGGGGAGGCTTAGACGATTTTATGACGTTTGGTGCTTCAGAGGATTCATCCTCCAGAATTGCAAAGCGATTTTGGGAATTTATTTTATCAAAAGATGGCACTTTTGATGCCGAAGCAACAGCTGAAGAGGTAGGGCTGCGACCCCGTTTAAGGACTGTTATATACCTGTCCATACCAACTTGGACTTGAGGCTTTTGACAACTTTTTACAGGGGGGCTTTCCATTTCATTTGTGTTTAAGTTCATGGTATCATTTCCCACTAAATTTGTTTTTGACGTCACGGCAATACTTGCTGGCCTGGCAACACTTGTCACCAAGTCTCGTTGTAGTTTTTTTAATGGGTCACTATCCACCGTTTGTGTAAATACCGAGGGTAAGAGGGAACGTGTTGTTTTATTTATTTCTGCATTATTTTCATTTGCTTGAACTAAAACGTAAACGTTTCTTTCATTTTGTCTTAGTGTTGTTTCCCTGTTCGTACTCATGCAGAGTTGTTTTTGTTTTTCACCGTTTTGCTTTGCTTTTAATATTTTTATTATTTATTGTATTAGAACACAAAAAAAAAAAAAAAAGAAATTTAAACTTAAATGTTTTTGTTCAGAATATGTATACATACATACATGTATGAACCCAGCGGTAACTAGAATGAGTAAAGAGGCCTAATAGAAGGCCTTATTTAGCTGTCACAAGCAGTCAAAAGCCCTTCTCGCCGCATTCCATACTTATTTATTTTTTGCACAGGTTGTCATTGGGCGCAAGGCCTTCCACACTTCCTTTAAAAACAATTCGATCCCTTCCCAAAGAAGGGAGTAAGGAAGGTCACTAAAAATAAAAAGTAAATAAAACTGAACACCTTTCTTTCTCCCTTCTCAAAGAAGGGAGTAGCGAATGTGTACTGAATATTTCAGAAGGTCATTTAAAAAGAAGTTTATACCTTCTAGAAGGCATACTTCTGAAGGCAGATATCATGCAAAGCGAATCTTTTAGAAAGGAGTATAGAGGCCTTCAAAAAGGCCTGCCACTTGAGGTCCTTTCAATATTTACCGCTAGGAAAATTCATACGTATATATTTTTACTTTTTATACCCTCCACCACAATTAGTTGTGAAGCAGTTTGGGACTGAAATCCAGCAAAATCGGTTCAGTAGGACCAGAGCTATGAATCAAAATGTGGAACCACCACCAAAAAAAAATGTATAATTTTGTTACAAAAAAATAACATAAATGCTGGAACAAGGCACGGAATGAGATAAGATTTTGCAAAAATTTGTTTTATTTGACTGGAAATCACGCTGTTAAATTTCGTGAAGATCCGTCTATAATTTACCCTAAGCCCCATATAAACACTACTCCCGGAAAACAGTTTAGTACGCATAAAACCGTAAAAATAACGCTATCGTAACAAAAGTTGGTACGTTTTTTAGGACTAGAAATAACAATGTGAAATTTCATGACGATCGGTCCATAATTTACCTTAGGCCCCATATAAACCCTACTACCAGAAAACAGTTTAGTACGCCTAAAACCGTAAAAAATAATGCAATCATAACAAATTTTAGCTCGTCACAGTTTTATAGGACTATAAATGATACTGTGAAATTTCGTAATGTTCGGTCCATAATTTACCCTAGGCCCCATATAAACCCTACTACTGGAAAATAGTTTAGTCGTCTAAAACCATAATTAATAACAAATCGTCACAGTTTAAGATAATAAAAATAAATAGACATCATACAGATATTACTCCTTAAACATTCGAACTGTCGGTGGAGGGTATCAAAGATTCGGCACAGCCAAATATTGCACTCTAACTTGTTTTATTTAATTTTATCGTTTTAATTGTTCACTATTATGTTAAATAATTTAAATAACAAAATATATTATTTATTGTTAAGCGTCCATTTCGGTTTGTGATTTGTTGTGATACAGACGTGTATTTTAGCCCCGCATACGATTTGAACTATTAATTAATCACATTTGATTTTGTAATATAAGCAGCGAATGGACGCTTAAAAAAAATAATATACATATTTTGTTATTTAAATTATTTAACATAATAGTGAACAATTTAAAACGATAAAATTAAATAAAATAAAACAGTAGAAATATCCCTACTAGCATTTGGAAGATTGTTTTATCAAAAATCACCTAACTAAGTCTTCCTCGAGTGCTCATTGATGATTAAACACTTGCACGTTTGAAAAAAGACTCGAAAATGATTCGTTTTTATGCTTAAAAAGTAATATATTGAAAATACAAAAACAAAACATACAGCAATCGAAAAAAATATCATACAGGAGTTTGATATATGACTGTTTTGAAGTTATTTATGAATAATATTTTGCTCATCTAGATGATTAAAAACTGATTTAAATTCTGTTATTGTTATTTGTAAAAATAGTTAGCTTTGAAGCAAGCGTAAAATATTAAAAAATTTAAATACCTATAAAAACTTACGATTTCTTATTTTCTTTGCGATATAAAGGGTGTTTTTTTAAGCTAGATAGAACTTTAAATTGTAAAAAGTAACACAAAAATTAAATTTTGATGAAATATTTTTTTTTATCGTTTCAGTATACTCTGACAAATCATCATGAATAGACTCACGCTTGAACAACGCTACGAAATTATCCAAATTTACTTTGAAAATCAGTCGTCGATTCGCGCAACTTATAGACGACTTCGTCATTTTTATGGCGTACATAATCGTCCATCTGAACAAGCCATTCGTCGAACTGTGGATAGATTTCGTACCACATACTCTCTAGAGGATGCAATAACACCCACACGTCGAAGGAATGTGCAAAAATGCACCGTTTGGTGCGGTTTTCACGCTGGTGGCATCATCGGACCTTATTTCTTCAAAAATGAGGCCGGAGCTCGCGTTACGGTCAATGGAGATCGTTACCGCACCACAGTAGCGCCCGTAGAGCAAACGAGGTTGCAAAAATCAAAATTTTCATGAGCACCGACGAAGTTTTGAATAAACTCATGTTATAGGAAACTTTTCAACGATTTCAAATCTGCCACTCTTAATAATATCACATTTTTAGTTTAGAAGATATAGCCGTTCAAAGTTGACCGACTTTCGGTTTTCAAAAAAACACACAATTTTTAGTAAATTTGTTGCGATTTCAGGTGTAATATCACGAAAAATAGGTAACGAATCGCCTTATTTTTTGTTTGTATTGATTGATGCATTTATTAAATGTGTAATGATAAAAAAAAAATGAACTGTTTGCTTTGTGTTTCTCCTGGTAAATCACTATTTAAAAACTATCCGTTTTTTCACTATTTTTCAACTTTGACGGAAAATAACAAAAATCTATATTTTTCTATATTTGCCATATTTGCAAAATCTGTTCTTTGATTATTTCTTTACATAATTCAAAAATTTTATCTGCCCGTACGTGCCCGTTTGGCTTCTAGAGGTAAAAAAGGTTAAAAAGACATGGTTGCAGAAATTGTATGACAGTAGTTTGATCTAAAATCTAAAAAAACTACTCATTGAAATTAGCAGGTACGTACCTCACTTAAACAATACTTTGGCGTACAAATGGTCAAGAACAATATTGACTACAGGTAGGCACAAATCTTATTTGGACACGTGCATAATATCAAAATTGCATTATTCAGCCTAATTCCATTTGTATGCAGGGAACAGGTAAATTTTTCGGCATGGTAGCATAAGCCTATATATTGCAAATGGTCAAGAACAATATTGACTACAGGTAGGCACAAATCTTATTTGGACACGTGCATAATATAAAAATGCATTATTCAGCCTAAATCCATATGTATGTAGGGAACAGGTACATTTTTCGGCATGGTAGCATAAGCCTATATATTGCAAAATAAGCATAATGCCTGGATTAGTCTACGACTGAAAGTTGGCGCAACAATTACTGAAACCATTAAACAATTTAAGTACTGAAAACATGGCGTTGAACAATTTTAAATTATTTGAACTGTTTAGAAAGTCAACCACACCAAATTTTTTCACGGAAGCTGCTTTAGAAGAACTTGATAGCTTATACGGAAATATTGAGAGAAGCGAAATTATAAAAAATAATTTTTATCTGATATATGCAAATATTAAGGCAAAATGGGTGAAATCTAATCGAACCATTCAGAACTTCAACTCCAAATACGAGGACTGGCTTAATGAAGATACCATCCTGGATATATTGGCAGTAGATAAACCCACCACATCAACCAGAGGAGCAAAAGGAAGGCCAAAAAAAAGTATTGAGGAGTGTTCAATTTTCACAAGAAAGAGGAAACTTGCCGATGCCACCAATGACTTGACCACGAAGCAATTATCGGAAGCGCTGTCTATTAAATTTACAAAGGATAGTGAAAGAGTTAGGTCGCACATAACCAAATCTGTTGCTGATGCAAGCCCACTGCGACTAAAAAGGATTAAGGAAAGCATTCCCACGCCCACAAACGCACACATTAAAAAGTATGGTTCCGAAGAAGCCTTGGCCTTGTTTATGGACTTAGAACTTTCCAAAGAGAAATATGAGAAACTACGGGCATCTTTAACGCGACACGGCGCTGACGTTTTACCCGGATACAAGCATATTACGCAAGCCAAAATAAATTCACGACCACTGCATACGGAATTTACGGAAGTCTCTGCGAAAGCCAATCTGCAGGATCTCATGGGCCATACAGCAAAACGGTTGTTGGAGAGTCTTCCTGAAAATGAGGTGAAAATTCTTCCTGAGAAGTTGACATTGATCAGCAAATGGGGCTGCGATGGATCATCCGGACAAAGCGTTTATAAGCAAAGGATATCTTCCGATGACGCTACAATATCGGACGGAAATATGTTTATGGCATCTGTTGTTCCTTTGCGGCTTAAATCGGATGTTTCCCTTCACTGGAAAAATCCACGTCCGTCATCAGTGCATTATTGCCGACCAATAATGTTTCAGTTTGCAAGGGAATCGGCAGAACTCATAAGGACCACGGTGAAGGACATTGAAGAACAAATAAGCAAGATTAAGCCTACAAAGCTGCAAATTGGAGAAGGAAAATATATTGAATGCAATTGCGAGTTCCATCTGACCATGGTTGACGGAAAAGTCGTAAACGAACTGACAGGAACAACCTCAACAATGTCATGCCCGATTTGCAAAAAGAGTCAGAAGAACTTTGGTAATTTAAACGATTCTACAAATGAGGAGAATTACGAATATGGAATGTCACCATTGCACGCAAGGATAAGGTGTATGGAATTCTTGCTAAAACTGGCGTATACCCTACCACAAGAGGAGGAAAACTTCGATGAAAATACATCAATAAAGGATAAGGAAAAGATCAGAAAGAAGCAAATACAGGATGCTTTTTTTAAACAAGTTGGACTAAAAGTAGACTGTCCCAAGCACGGATACGGTAACTCAAACGATGGAAACACTTCTAGGAGATTTTTTGAAAATGATGAGGCAGTAACTAGAATCACTGGAATTGACAATCAAATCGTGAAAAGATTGGGAACGATCTTGGATGTTTTAAACTGCAAAGAAAATGTCAATTCTACAAAATATGGAGAATATGCGTCGAAAACTGCATCTCTTTTAGCAGAAATGTATCCACAGAAGAAGTTGACCCCGACCGTCCATAAAATATTGGCGCATGGCAAAGATATAATTGAGTACCAGTCTTTGCCAATTGGAGAGCTTTCTGAAGAAGCACAGGAGTCTCTTAACAAATTTTATAAAAAATATAGATTGCAGAACACATTCAAAGCATCAAGGGTAAGGCAAAATGAGGACCTCTTCAACATGTTGGCAGCATCTTCCGATCCACTTATATCTTCCCTGCGGCATGTGAAGTCACGAATAGAGTTAGAAAATAATTATAGTTTAGAAATGGTTAGTCTTTTAGATATACCTTCTCTTACGAACTGTGATGAATATTTTACAGAAAATTGAAAAAATAAATTTAAAAAAAAATAATTTTTTTTTTAATTTGTTGGGTAATAATTTAAAACATAAAAACCTAAAGAAAAAAAATAAAAACAATCTAAAAATGTAAAAAAAATTATTTTTAGTTACCATAAAATTGATTTTTCTACTAATTTTAACTTTGATAACCCATAATTAGGCCCCTACAGAGCGTAGCACCCTTTCCAAACGCTCATTTCATAGGCTGAACAGTTATCTATCATATGCTGTTTAAACTGTTCAATTATCTTATTCGGTTCAAAAGATATGATTTTTGCAACGAAAAAACTCAAATGGCGCCACTGTGCGCACCAATGATTTTTTGTTTGAAAATATGGATGACATTGATCCGGAGGAGATGTGGTTTCAACAGGATAGCGCTACGTGCCATACGGCGAACGCAACCATCGACTTATTGAAATCAAAATTTGGCGATAAGTTGATTTCGAGAAATGGACCTGTCAATTGGCCTCCAAGGTCGTGCGATTTGACACCTCTCGATTATTTCCTGTGGGGCTACGTGAAGTCACTGGTTTATGCTGATAAACCAGCAACAATTGACGCCTTGGAGGCCAGCATTGTTCGTGTTATTCGTGACATACGGCCAGCAGTGCTCGAAAAAGTGGCCCAAAATTGGACGTCCAGAATGCGCTTCGTCAAGAAAAGCCGCGGTGCCCATATGCCCGAAATCATTTTCAAATGTTAATGTCACGTATTGATCTTTCGAATAAAAAAAAAATTTTGATTACAATTTAATTTTTTGTGTTATTTTTTACAATTTCAAGTTCTATCGGGCTTAAAAAAACACCCTTTACTACCATCTATTGTTTGGTTGAGGATAAAATTGTCAAAATAACTGTAAGTACAAATCAAATCAATTGTTTTTTCATTTAAACAAAATATTTTTTTTCTAGTGACAAATGTTTATGTTCCTCACACCGATAACCTTAAGAATCGTGTACTTCAATTCCTTGAAGAAGTTAAATTTTTGAAGTCTGAAATTTCGGATATGAAGAAAGATATTAAAGAATTGAAGGACGGAAGGACGGAAATAAGAGATCTTTTATTAAATTATCAGTGGGGTTCATAATTCGTCGTACATTTTGTATAGTGTGTAATTAAAACACAATAGTGATAGAAAAAAGTTTATACACCCGGTATGCATATTTTACATTTGGTTTTTTATTTTAACTCATTTTAACTGCCAGGCCCACGATGTCGACAAGAACATTTCTTTCGCATATTTATATTAAAAACAATAATAAAAAAAAATTAAAATTTGTTTTGTTTTCAACATAAATATACGAAAGAAATGTTCTTGTTGATATCGTGGGCCTGGGTCTAAGTTTTATATTAATTGTTTTCGACAAAAATAATTTATAAACTCACTATATATTTTCATATTTTTGTGTTATTCAAACAAACGAATTGAGAATACAAAACAAATTGTAAATTAAGCATACCGGGTGTAGAAACTTTTTTCTAATAGTACGTTTCCACTTACATGTTTTGGGCCACAAAACTAGTTTTGCAGCAAAACAAGTGTTTTGCTACTTGTTTTCCCATACATTTTTTATGTTCGAAAAGCTCAAACAAAAACTAGTTTTGCTCCAAAACATGTCGAAAATCATGAATACAACTCTGGGTTATCCATTATTGGTGATTGACAATTTCGAAAAAAGTTACATATTTACCAAAATATCAAGAATTATTAAATAGGTTTATGCAACTCTCCAGCTGATTTATTTGTTTGCAGCGTAAAAATAATAAAATAATATAATAAAAAGGAAGTAAATTGTGTGCTTTTATATATGTACATTAGGGTGATTACTATTTTTATTATGTAACATTACAAAAAGATGACATAAGTAACATCAAATTTTAAAAAAATTAAAAAAAGTTCCCCCTTTTTTAATTTTTAATTATTTTTTAAATCTTTAGTGCAAGTCTTACTAAGAAGTCATTTAATCACTTTTAAACCACCATAATATGTCTTCTAAAAACTCCGGCAATAGTGTTAAGGCAAACAGGTATACTTGGACGAAGAATCTACCTTCCTCTTCCAAACAGAAAAGGGATCCAAACATTCCATCTGTTGAAAAGCTTGGAAACTTCACTTTTCTGTTCAACAGCGAGAAACGGCGACTGGATTGAATCAAAAATAAGATTACGGATATAGAATTGCTCTGGAGGGAAACTCTAGACTTTCCACTTTTATCCAGCGCACTCATTAGAAAGAGCCTTAATCGTTTGATTGATCTAAATGACAAAAAGAAACCGTCTGAAAAATTCACTGCAACACTTTCTCAGTTATATGATGGCACCAACGTGAATGGAGAATGGAAATGCTAGGAAGTGGAGGCAAGGTTGGCTATTCAACGGTCAAACAAGCCCCTTTGGAACCAATTCACCCAAGAAAACGAATCCGACTAACAATATCTCAAGCTCAAACCAGTACTTTTCAAATGCAACACACACATGATAATGTCTCTGAATCTGCCTCCGATTCTTCACCCAAGTCTTCTTGGGTCATCTTCTTCGGAATGCAAACCGAAGTACAAAAGAACAAGCACTACAACAGCAAGTTTACTGGTACTGGAAAACAACATTTCTACACATAAAGCACATAACGTTCTTGCGACCATTTCTTAACAGGGTCATGATGTGCCTGTTTTAAGTCAGTCGGGTGTCTGGAAACGAGTAATCTCAGAAGGACAGCAAATGAAAGCCAACATTTTTAAAAAACTTCAAAGCAAAGATCCCTATTGTCTTCAGTTTGATGGTAAAAGAATCCAAGGGAAAGAGTATCAAGTAGTTCTGCTGAAAAATACCACAACCGAAATTAAACTCGGTATTCTAAAATGTGAGAGTGGTTCTGCCGCGGTCATTCCAAAGGAACTACATCAACTAATTGATGATTACGATGCTTGGGGAAATATTCGCATGATAATCTGCGACACGACAGCAGTAAATACTGGTCGTTAACACGGGATTGTAAAGCTGATACAGGATGATGTCTTGAGCAAGGGCTTTCAAAAGCCACAATACATTGGCTGTCAGCACCATGTACTCGACCTCCTTCTGAAGCATGTCATGAATTTCCTTATTCAAGAGCTAACGAGCAAACCAAAACTCAACTGTTCTTTCATTGGCAAATTAAGAGAAAACTATGTCTCTCTTCAGGCTCATTACCACCAAGTTGCGATTGATGATGTTTACACAGACGAGAACCCTGGATGGCGAGATGATTTAAAGTTCTTGTATGAACTATGTCAGGCATAACGTCATTACAAAACAACTTCACAATGACCCCGAATCAGCTGGAAGAAACTCCCAAACTTACACCAGACAAGATGGAACTCGCGTGCAATATATGCTGTTATAACATTTTTTCTGATGCCAGAGTGGCGCCACATCCTCAGTACAGCATGCGACTTCATCTGCTATGAATGGGCAAATGCTTGGTTCCAGTCGCAACACTACAACGAAGCGTCCTTCAATGAACTGTTAAAGGAGCATATAGACGACATGTTTTTGTCATCTGACATGTCAAATTTCCCACTGCAAAACACATACATGTCGTGTGTTACCTTTTTAACTTTGCTTCTGTAAAAGTCAGACGCAAAGTCATCTGACAAAATTTCATTTAGAGCGTGCTCTATTTTCTTCTGACAAACCATCTGACATCAGAAATCTATGCCGGGAAGAAACTGGCAGCGGCGTCAACTATTGACGGAATCATTAGCCGGCTGAAGTCAATATTTTACAATACCAAGATATGTATGCTCATCTCACCATTGAATAGAATTTATGTAAATATATACCTAAAAACCGTTTATTTATAAAATTCTAAATTGGTATCTTTAAAATAAAAGAAAAAATGTTAAGATGGCTAAATTATTTTACGGCGCAAATAAATATTTTCGTGGCGGCAGCAAGCTATTTTGAAACCGAGAACTACTTTGGATTCTGCAATAACAATGCGAAAAAAACAGAGACAATGTCAGAAGCAAATTACATGAACGTTTGTGACCGAATATTATAAACCTTATGTAAAACAGCAATTTTGACAGACATGAACAATTACATGTGACTTGAAAATTTGACATGTCAGATGACAAATGCATGTCGTGTACGGGCGCCTTAACCTCACTCACCAAGACAAAATGCAGAAGGCAATTACGTGTTTGAAGATGCACTGGTCAGTCGTGGAGTCATTAATTGACATTCCCAGATCTAACCAAAATGCTGAACGTGCTGTAAAACTGAGGAGGGACTACATGCGAACTCGAAAAAATTTGAATTTTTGAATCTAAAGTTCATAGGAAAAAATAATTTTTAAATTTTTGTTTGTACATTCTGTACTTATGCCCGTAATTCCTACAAATAGATGTCTAGCTGTGTATAGATATCTATGTTGTAACGAATTTTTCATAATTTTAATACGCATGTCTTATCTTCTGATTAAACTGTAGTGTATTTTACACCATCCATTTTTGACAGTTAATTCAAAAAATTAATAAAAACACAAATGTTGCCATATTTTTAAAGAAAATTTAAAGGAAAAACACGTAGGTAAATTTAACGTTGAAATTACCAAACTAGTTTTACCGCATAGGTAAATATAACTGTTGGGTACAAACACGACCAGATATCTGTTTGTTGAATTTACGGGCATTATTACTAACCTTTTGAATAAAGCAAAAACAGTATGTAATTTTTAAAAAATAAATGACTTTTTCACTTTTTTTCATCCGAATGAAAGGGGGAACTTTTTTTAAAAAACACAAAAATCCAGTTAATATTCTTAAATTACACAAAAAACTTCCTCGACTGCAAGTGGTTTCATAATTTATTTTTTTTTTTTTTGTAATTACACTAATGTACATATGTATATGTATTATGTGTATTAAAAAACAAACAAGGAGTTTTCATGTTGAAGAAAAATATTTTTTTTCAACACATATTTTTTTTGGCTTTCATGTTTGTTTACAACATAAATGTCAAATTGATTCGAAAATTCGAACACCAAAACCAGTTTTACATAATGGAAACACTTTGACACGTTTTGCCCAAAACAAGTTGTTTTGCTCATAGTGGAAACATAGTATAACACTATTGTTATTGTTATTATTTTATTGTTATTGTTTTATTATTATTATTTTTTTATAATTAATTCAATTCCTTTTTTTACTAAACATTTTTATATTTTTATTTATTTTATAATTTAATAATAATTTAATATATATAATAAACTGAATCAATTTAAATCCACAAATATTTCTTTTTGTAATCTATTACAAATATCTGAAAAAATAGTCAAAAAAGACTCGCAAACGATCAAAAATACGACTAAAAAACGACTCATTAATCACTCGCAAACGATTAGAATTAGTACTAAAAAATGGGTCGAAAAAGACTCTTAGATGATCAGCAATACGACTAAAAAATGAGTCGAAAAAGACTCGCAATTCATTAAAAATATGAGTCTTAAATGAGTCAAAACTGATCAGAAAAGCGGGTAATAAAAGACTCCTCAAGAAGAGTCCCGGGTAGGGTACCATTTCCTCCCGAGAAAACAATCATTTATGATCAGAAAATAAGCTCATATATGCTTATTTTAATCGTGCAGAGGAGTCATAAATGACTCGAATATGATTAATTTTTTCATAAAATGCTTGCAGGGTATATACGTATGTATGAATGTTCATACATTTGTATACATATTCTGAACAAAAACATTTAAATTTCTTGTTTTTTTTTGTTGTTGTAAAATACAAAAAATAATAAAAATATTAAAGCAAAGCAAAACGGTGAAAAACAAAAACAACTCTTTGCATGAGTACGAACAGTGAAACAACACTAAAGCTTCGTACAGACGATGGTCAGATCTTACAATATTGTAAGCAGGCGTTGCCAACAGCAAAATTTTTCTGACAATGGTCCATTGTCAGATGCATTAATTTTGCACATCTGCAAATACAAATGAGCTTACAATGTTCACACAGTTGTAAGACATTTTAGCCAATTTTAATGCAATTTAAGCAACGCTGCTTACCAATATTGTAAGATCTGACCATCGTCTGTACGAAGCTTAAGACAAAATGAAAGAAACGTTTTCGTTTTAGTTCAAGCAAACGAAAATAATGCAGAAATAAATAAAACTAAACAAAATAATATAAATTGGGAATTATTTCCTTGTGAAGGTTACTTTATATTATTATAAACATTTTTTTTCATTTTTCGAATTTATTGTATGAGTTAAATTTCAGTTATGTATTTTGTAAAGCTTTTTTGTAATACAGTCAAATCCCGATAATTCGTACCCCGATAAATCGTAATTCCCGATAATTCGTAATAAACTGTCGGTCCCTTGAAAAAATCTTTATTCGTAAAATTTCCATACATTTTGGTCCCCTCGATAATTCGTAATTTTTTTTCGAACAAAATCGTCTTTACATCTTATAAATCGTAATTGTTTGCTAACTACCACTTA
The DNA here is from genome assembly GCA_930367215.1 of Pollenia angustigena. Lineage (NCBI taxonomy): Eukaryota > Metazoa > Arthropoda > Insecta > Diptera > Polleniidae > Pollenia > Pollenia angustigena. The sequence goes on from OV884060.1 coordinate 14,575,489, forward strand.
TAATTCGTAATAAAAACAACAGAAACATGGAAATAATGATTTTTTGTTTACCGTTTTTTTTGCGTGGGTTTTTGCTTGTTCGTGTGTTTATTTTCTTAAGATCAGTTTGTTACATAAATAATTTTTATAGGTATATTTTATTTTTAACAATTGTCTTTTATGTGTTTTTTATTGTTTTAGTAAATAAATTGAAAAACCCCGTTAATTCGTATTAATTTTATTTAAACCTCGGTAAATCGAAATCCCGCTAAATCGAAAACCCCTATAATTCGTAAGAAATGGCCGGTCCCTTGCGATTACGAATTATCGCGATTCTACTGTAGTTCTATTCCTTTAATTTTTCAGAAATGACTTTATACACTACCAGAAAATACAATATAATAGTCTGGTAGTGTATTAAGTCATTTCTGAAAAATTAAAGGAATAGAACTATTACAAAAAAGCTTTACAAAATACATAACTGAAATTTAACTCATAGAATAAATACTAAAAATGAAAAAAAATGTTTATAACAAAATAATATAAACTATTTAACGGCTAAGCCAATTACTCGAACACGTTCCCTATCACCCTCAGTGTTTACAAAAACAGTGGATAGTGGCTCATTAAAAAAACTACAACTAGATTTGGTGACAAGTGTTGCCAGGCCAGCAAGTATTGCCGTGACGTCAAAAACAAATTTAGTGGGAAATGATACCATGAAATTAAACACAAATGCAATGGAAAACCCCCCTGTAAAAAGCTGTCAAAAGCCTACAGTACAAGTTTGTATGGACAGGTACATAACAGTGCTTAAACGGGGACGGAGCCCTACCTCTGCAGCAGTTGCTTCGGCATCAAAAGTACCATCTTTTGATAAAATAAATACACAAAATCGTTTTGCGATTCTGGAGGATGAATCCTCTGAAGCACCAAACGTCATTAAATCGTCTAAGCCACCCCGATATACCTTAGAGAGCAAAACTCTAATGAGTAAATAAAAAGTTTAATTTCGGTGATAGGTGAAAATTCTTTTTATGTAGCTGCAATAAAGCCCGGTATCATTAACGAGACTAAAATACAGGTGAATCACGAGAATGATTTTCGAAAAGTAATTACAAGATTTGAGAATCTGAATAAAAACTTTTATACTTATCAACTTAAGAGCAGTAAAGGTCTTCAGGTAGTAATCAAGGGCATAGACTCATGCGTAGACCCAGGGGAAATTAAAGCTTTTTTAGAATAGAAGGGCTTTAAAATCAAAAACGTAACAAATATCAAAAATAGGGGAAAAAATCCCCAACCACTATTTCGAGTGGAGCTAGAACCCGGCGACGTTAAGCTCAAAAAAATGAAACGCATCCAATTTATGATTTAAAATATATTCTGTACAGAAGGGTAACTATTAGGAGCCGCACAAAAGAAATGGTCCTGTTCAATGTCTAAACTGCCAGGAATTTGGCCATACTAAGGCATACTGCTACTTAACCCCTGTTTGCGTAGTATGTGGTGAATTACATGGAACAGTTCTTTGCGACAAGTCTAAAACCGACCCCAACGTAAAAAAATGTAGCAACTGTGGCGGTAATCACACTGCCAATTATAGAGGATGCCCATATATACTATCGTCAAGCAGTCGGTCGGACAGAAAACTAATCCCCCTAAAATGCAGGTAACAAATCAGGTAAACACAAATGCAATTCAAGCCCCCCAGCCTAGTAATAACAGAACCTCTTACGCTAACGTCCTAAAATCAAACCATGAGCCAATGCAAGGTGCCTCGCCAAGTAATGATGAAACTCCAGTTTCTAATTTAAGTCGTTTAGAAAAAACCATGGAAACATTAGTGCAAACGTTAAATAATTTTACTAACACAATGAGTAATATGATGCAGGAAATGCTTAGAACGCAATCGATGTTATTGCAAGCTGTACTTAACAAACCCAGTTCATGGTTGATTTAAAAATTTGTTTTTGGAACGCAAACGGCATCCGCCAACATAAAAATGAATTAGAATACTTTCTTAAAAATAAACAAATTGATGTCATGATGATTTCTGAAACTCATTTGACCTCAAGAAATACGTTTAAAATCAATGGTTATATCGAGTCATAACCGCAAAAAAAGCTTAAGTGACCAAAAAAAAAATTTTACAGGAGAAGGTTTTTTTTTTATTTTATTTCATAAAAATTTTGTATGAATATTGTCGCTTGAGATAAAATTGTTTTTGCTTTAAAATCGTAACGGTTCCTAATGTGACCATGACATTTTAGGAGATGATTCAAGTGTTGCCAATAAAGTCGTTTATTAAAAAAAACGAAAATGGAAAATGGTGTTACTTAAGCTTTTTTTGCGGTTATGACTCGATATACTATATGATACCAAGGACCCTCGAGATAGAGCTTGTGGAGGTTCTGCAATTTTAATAAAAACCCGAGTCAAACACTACCTAATGTGTGATCATCGTGAAGATTATCTCCAAGCAACGAACATTTGCGTTGAGGAATTAAATAGAAACCTAGTAATTTTATCGTCATACTCCCCGCCTAGATTTTCAATATCGGAGGACCAATATTATACATATTTTAAATCATTAGGACCGTGTTTCCTAGCCGCTGGCGATTATAACGCTAAACCTTCTGCGGGTCGCGACTTATAACACCAAAGGGTCGTGTTTTATTTAACACAATTTCTAAAATGGATTTAAATGTGGTAGCGAGCGGACAACCAACATATTGGCCCACTGATCATCAAAAAATTCCAGATGTCATCGATTTTGGCGTGGTTAAAAACATTCCCACAGAAACTATTCATGTTGAAGCCTCCCTAGATTTATCTTCCGACCACACATCTACAATTGTTACTATAATGAACCCCAATAGAATTGTACCTCCGATGACAGCTACCCAAATAAATTGGTTAAAATATAAAAAATATCTCAGTACCCATTGCACAGAAAATATTGCGCTCAGTACACCGGATTATGTAGATCGCTCTATTGACAATTTTGACAGTTTTCTGAAACTAGCTGTTCAACATTCCAATATTGCCCCCAAAAAAACAAAAACTATTAAAATATATTCCAAAGATGTCGAGCATCTTTTGTCTGAAAAAAGGAGGGCTCGAAGAGAGTGGCAATTGCACAGATCCCCTCAACTTAAGAACTTACTTAAAGATGTACAAAAAGACTAAGAAAGTTACTGCAGACTAAGAAAACGGCTTCTCTGGAAAAATATCTTGAGGAACTTGATGCAACCCCACAATCAAACTACTCATTATGGCGTGCAGCTAGAAATCTCAAAAGGCCAGTTGTCTCTAAACCACCATTAAGAAACTTGAATGGAAGTTGGGCAAGAAATGATGTTGAAAAAGGAAATCTGTTTGTCAATCATTTAAAAAACGTATTTATCCAAATATATCTCACGATATTGCGGTCGAGTTACCACCTGTTGCTGCTAGAGCAGCTGTTCCGTTAAGATTTGAGATAAGAGAAATCGAAAAGGCTATTTGTGATTTAAACCCCAAGAAGGCTCCTGGTTTTAATAAGATCAGCAACAAAATGCTTTTGGAGCTACCCAGCACAGCAAAGAAAATTATTCTTTTAATTTTTAATGCTATTTTACGCCTTGAATACTATCCTCAAAAGTGGAAGGTCTCCTTAGTCACCATGATACCTAAACCTGGAAAGGATCACACAAAAGTTGAGTCATATAGGCCTATAAGCTTACTTTCTTATATATCAAAGCTGTTTGAGAAGCTGTTAACGTCAAAATTAACCCCAATTTTAAATGAAAATAGATGTATTCCTAACCACCAATTCGGCTTTAGAAGAGAACACAGCACAGTTGAGCAAACCCGTCGTATAGTAAACGCAATAAGAAAAGCCTTTGAAGAAAAAAAATATTGTTCCGCTCTCTTCATCAATGTTTCTCAAGCTTTTGATAAAGTCTGGCATGAAGGCTTATTACATAAATTGAAGCTCAACTTACCAGTAAACACACACAAGCTGTTAGAAAGCTACTTAGTCGGTCGAAAATGTATTATTAAAGAAGGTGATTATTTAAGCTCTCCTCAGCAAATTGACGCTGGCGTCCCTCAGGGAAGCATCCTGGGCCCACTTTTATACTTAATATATACCTCGGATATGCCAACAAACAACTACACACAAACTTCAACATTTGCTGATGATACAGCTTTTTTGAGCGTGCACGAAAACCGTCAAGAAGCATCTCGATACCTACAGGGTCATATATTTCAACTCGAACTATGGTTAAAGGTCAACGAGCAAACATGCGTACATAAAACATTCACCTTGCGTCGGGAATCATGCCCCCCTATTAAAATCAATAATCAAATAATACCTCAAAATTCGCATGTAAAATACCTCGGTATTCATCTAGATCGCCGTTTAACGTGGAAAAGCCATATAGAGGCAAAATTAACTCAAATGAAACTAAAAGCCATCCAAATTCATTTGCTTATTGGAAGAAACTCTGTCCTTAGTCTCGACTGCAAACTTTTTCTTTACAACTCCATCTTAAAGCCAATCTGGTGCTATGGTATTCAGTTATGGGGCACTGCCTCGGCCTCTTATATCGAAAAAATTCAAAGGCGCCAAAATAAACTACTTCGAATAATCACAGATGCCCCTTGGTATGTTAAAAACTCAAATATTCACAAGGATCTTAATGTTCCATTAGTTAAAACTATGATTACCAAATATGCAGTAAAATACTTAAAAAGTCTCGAATTGCACCCGAACCCACTAGCACGAAATATTTTAAATGATAGCGGCCACACTCGCTTAAGAAGAAGAGACACTGCAGCACTTATTCAATTAGATGAGCGATAAACACCTATACAAGTGAACAGAACCCGCGATGAAGAAAATTTTTGTCTGGCACTGACAGGACAAAAAATAACGTATAAGGTTAAGATTTGATTAATTATTGTTAGTTCATATTTAATATATGAAGATTCAATAAATAAATAATGAAGGAAAAAAAAAGCGTCCATTCGCTGCTGATATATCGTCAGCTCAGAATTGGTTTGGCGCATATGCCAAAAAGTCGGAGTGGAGAAAAACGTCAAAGAAGATTTACATGAAGATTTCTCAAAATGTGCACGATATAATTTTTTTATATTTTTACCACTGCTTCCGGTATATGTTTGGAAGAAAAATGTAACCTTTTGCGCACTTTTATGAATAAAGTTACAATTTAATAGTATTTTTTTGAAAATGAAAAATATTGTTTTGTGCCGCATACGCCACTTTTCTAAAAATAAAATTAAAAGTTGCTTTATGTGTTGCATACGTATACTTATTGTTGTATATTGACTAACTTGTTGTTGAGATGAATTTTTTTATTTTTATTATATTATATTTTTTTTATTTGATTTTATTTTACAAAAACAGAAAAAACAGTTCTACTGTTATGAAAAGGTACATAAAAAGCCACAAATTAAACAACTTAAATAATGCAAAAGTAAAATAGAATCAAGAAAAAACACTTAAAATTTAAAACTTAATATTGAGTAAAATTTAATAATAAGATTTATCAACACGTGCAAGCCTTTTATGTCTCTATTTTGATCGCTGGAAATAAATGATGGTTTCGATATTTTCAAAACATTAGTCAACAAATTCTCAGGAGTTTTCAAAAAATTTTTTGATGCAGACTTAACCAAAATTACATATTTATATTTTTCCTCTCTCGTAGAAGTTTTATAATATATACATAAATCATTATATTATCTGTATAGAAGTACTTTAATTTTAGCAAAAGGGACTTTTCGAAAGTTCATTTTATTTGCTTCCAACGAGTATGTGCAAAAATCTTCCGGAAGCTTTCCATAACTTTTAATTTTGTTTTATAATTTGGCATTGTTTTAAGCAAATTTATTCTTTAAGTACCGGTCAATAACACCATAGACACAGTCTATTTCATGAATTAAAGAATGTCCTGGTTCTGAAGACTTTTGTATAACGGCATCAATATTATTTTGTTTAATGAACATTTTGATTGCGGTTGAGTTAATTCGATTTTTATTTCGAGATACGCAAGAATGGATCCATAATGTCAAAGTTTTAATTAGTGGATAATCTTTTATTAAGTCATTTAAAATTTTAATTAAAGCACTAGCAATATTACCATTCCGACCACTATGAGCTTCCGTCCACAAGGCACAATAAGTAAAAGTTGGTATATTTGGTATAATAATGGTTGCTGTAAGATTATACATATTTAATTTTCGTTTGTAGTAAAATGTTAAAGCATTTCCCTTAGGTAGGCTAAAAACACTTTGCAAATAATAGCAAACCGTACACTTGGTTGGGCCCATTATTTTATAAAACTATTTTTCACAAATTTATTTTCTTGTTGTCATTATACCCACACCACAATAGTGGAGAGGGTATTATGCATTTGTGCTGATGTGTGTAACGCCTTAAAATAGTGGTCCTAGACCCACCTTAAAGTATACCGATCTACTCATAGGTTCTTATTGGCACAAGGACCAAGCCTATTGAAAATGGGCCGAAACGTAGGACCACGAGGGAAGATAGGGGGAAATTTCTTCCTCTCAGAAACTACCAATCTGGCAACGCTATGCCTGAGTAGTTGTGTTTTTTAGTGGCTGATCTTTTTAATAAAATTTATTTCAACTTTAAATATTGTTTAATACCCTAAATTCAAATTAATAATTATTAAGAATTGAATATAGAAAATTGTATAAAATAAAGTATTACAAACAAACAAATAATACTGTCATTACTTTTTAAGTGAAGAAATCTGTTCCTGTTGTTGCTGCTGCTTTTGTGCGTGGTTTGCTTGTCGCCATTTTGGCTTTACTGCTAATATTTTAACTAAAAATTCTTTTGATGAATATGCCTTCCAATAAGGGATATAGTTGTGGTAGTTGCCATGAAAACATTAGTAGAACCCAACCTAGTGTTCAATGCAAAGGCTGTGAGCAGTGGCACCATGTTCCTTGTGCTGGTCTGAATGACAAAGCCCTTGTTCTTCTTAAGGATTGCAAGCAGTTGAACTATTCGTGCAAACCCTGCAGTTCAAATGCTACCGGCTTGAATATTTTTCGTAAAGAGATGGGTGCACTCAATTCCAAGCTTGATTCTTTCATTGAGAAATCCGTAAGTGATCACCTTTCGATCTCTAAAGTATTGTCTGATACTGTTGCCAGTTTTAAATCGGAGATGGCTGCTTGTTTTAAGGAAATAAAATCTGAGATTATTGACTGTAATAAACTTATTAATCATATTGATGCCTCCACTACGAAAAAAATTGCTGATCTTGAAGATGAAAACAATATGCTACACAAGAGATTGAATAGAGCCGATATTGTCGTTATTGGGCTGCCAGATGGTCTGAGTGACTTTATGGTAATTATTAGAGACATTGGTAAAATATATAACTTGGATATTTCGACGTATGATATTAATTATGCTTGTTATTTCAATAATCGTAAATCTGTGCTGTACAAATTTAATAATGTGTTTTTACGGGATAATCTCATGAGAGAATCACCCTTATCGTGTTTGGCGTATTCAAAATACGTCTACGACTGTTTGGTAATAGAATAAAGGAAATAAGTTCACGTTCTCTTTAATCTATTACCAAACAGTCGTAGGCGTATTTAAAATACGCCAAACACGATAAGGGTAAATATTTTAAATCCAGATCGTTAAAATTATGTGATGTAATTGGCGGTGACATTAATTCACGCCTTTACCTTAATGACCACTATTCACCAGCGGCTGGAAGATTGCACACTTTGTGTAGAAAACTCTTGCAGAAGAAAATTATTACGAAATACAAAGTTTTGAACGCGGATAAAGTTAAAGCCTCATTAACTATGAGTGATGGGAGGATAATGACTTGTAATTTTTCTGAATGTGCCTCATTTCTGGATAATACTTCTGTTCAATAGTTTTTAGTTTATTTTTTTATAAACGTATTCATTATGACAGAAATATTTGTACTTGTTGTCCAATTAAGCAACAGTTTTTTTTTTTTTTTTACTATTACACACAATTTCTAGCTGGTAAATATTTGCAAATTTTGCCTATAATAATATGAAGCATTTATGGCTATTTTTTTAACAATATATTTTTCAATACTTTATATAACTTTGCATAAGTGTTTTTCACAATCTTATATAAATTGTTGTTGTGGTATTAGCATTATGAACGGAATTGTTGCTATCATTGTGAATGAAGATTTATTTGGTGCTGTTAATAAATCAGATAATTAGTTATCTACTACAATTATTTCTGTCATGATTATCGTTATTATTATTTTCTTTGATCTCTTTTATTTGTGTATTTTGTTACCTTTGTAGAAACCATTTACCTTTACCTGTTACAATTGAATTTATTAACCTTATAATTTTGTTAAATTTAGTTATACTTTTGGGTACTTCTTGGTATTCGCTTTTGATTTTATTTTATTGATCAGCTGTTAGTATGAGAAAAATTTTTTTTTTGAATATGAATGAAAATCGAATGTTTTTTAACGAGTATTTAATAGTTTTTTGTTATTGGTTCCCCGTCTTAATAATGTTTTATAATTATGACTTCTCATAATCCTAATATTGGTCCTATGTTCAGTAGCTCCTATGAGGTTAATACTGCCTTGTGTCCTAATTGGCTTAAGCTAAATGTTGGGCACTTAAATTGTCAGAGCATCAAGCCTTCTAGTAATTTCTCTAAGCTTGATGAGTTAAGGTCTATTTTAGTTGGGTCGTTTTTTGATATATTTGCGATCTCTGAATCTTGGCTTAAACCATATATATCTAATAGCAGTTGAGATATCTGGATATAATTTTATTCGTAATGATCGTTTAAACTCGAGAGGTGGTGGTGTTGGCCTTTATGTTTCTACTGGGCTTAAATACAAGACTGTTTTTAAGATTACTGATTTAGGTGTATGTGAATCACTTTTTATTGAGTTGTGCTTTGAAGGTACTACAACCTTAGTTGGAGTTGTCTACCTACCTCATGGCAACTTTGTTTCGTTTGAAAATTTCCATAATGAACTTTTTTTGAAATATTCCAATATTATTGTAGTTGGAGATTTTAACTATAACTTGTTTGATAGTTCAAAATCTTTTAATGCCCGTACTATATGTCAAAGGAATAATTTGTCTATTTTTCATAACTCTAAACCTTCACATTTTGATATAGCCCACTGCTCTGAATCGCTAATTGATTTTTGGCTTGTTAGTAATAGTTCTATGGTTTGTTCCTCTAGTCAGTTTCAATGCCCGTTAATTTCTCATCACGCCTTATTGTTTGCTTCCTTTAATATAAATATTAACAAAAATTTAGAGTTTATAGAATACCGCAATTTTAATGCGTTGAGTTTAGAATATGTTTATCTTTCGTTGTCTACTTTCGATTTTTCTCGATTTTATTTGGGTGATGTTGATGATAAGTGCTTTTGTTTATCTTCTTTTTTTGATTCAATTCTTACTTTGGTTCCCTTAGTTAGAAAGAAAAGGTCTATGTGGATGAATTCTAGGGAAATTTTATATGCGAAATCACTTAGTCAGCTTGCTTATCGTTCTTATCGTTGTCATCGTTCAGTAACTAATTGGAAAATATTTTGCAAATACAGAAATAGATCGAAAACTGTTATCAGAAATGCAAAAAGGAGACATTTCTTTAAAATTTTTTATAACAAAGATACCAGGTATATCTGGAAAGTCTTAAAATCTAATGGCTGCCTGGATGATCAATCCAATGTCTATGAGGGTGACGTTGATATTTTGAATGCATTCTTTACTGGAAATGCTGATAATGCTATTGACAATTTAATTTATTCGGATGATATTAGTTTTGACACCATTGATTATCCTAACTCTTTTTCTTTTCAATGTGTTTCGGAACCGGAAGTTGCAGATGCGTTACTCAGAGTTAAATCGAATTCTGCCGGTGTTGATAATATTGGAATACGTCTGATTAAGTTGGTATATCCTGTGGTATCAAACTTAATACTTGATCTTTTTAATGCTATCTTAGCAACATCTAGTTTTCCTTCTTCTTGGAAAACTGCTAAAGTGATCCCTTTACCGAAATCTAAAGTAATTAATGAACCAGGTGATTTAAGGCCTATCTCTATACTTCCAACATTGTCGAAAGTTTTGGAACATATTATGAGAGATCAAATGCTTAATTCGGTATCATCTCGTTTGTACAAAGGACAGTATGCATTTCGTAGCGGTTATAATTCTACTTCGATGCTTCTATCTCTTACTGATAGAATTCGTAAACACTTAAATGAGAATAAATTTACCACCCTAATTTCCCTTGATCTTTCCAATGCTTTTGGTTCAGTTTCTTATCATACTTTAATAATGAAACTTAGAAATGAATTTAATTTTTCAAAATCCGCCTGTAAACTTATATTCTCATATCTTGTTGGGAGGTCGCAATTTGTTGAATATAATAGCTTGGTTTCGTCCGTTAGTCCGTTATTTTCCGGTATTCCTCAGGGCTCTGTTATGGGCCCTCTATTGTTTATACTATATATGAATGACCTTTCTTCATACATTAATTTATCATTATGTGAGCTAATTATCTATGCGGATGACATTTTTCTTCTCTTTAATAGTAATTTGAATGCACATGATGTTTTGCAATGCAATATTAACTATTGCCTTAATCAAATTCATGATTGGACTTCACTTAACTCCTTAGCTCTTAACCCTTATAAGTCCAAGGGCATCATGTTTGGGTATAGAAATCAGTTTTTCCCTAGCTTGGATATTGTTCTGGACAATGTGCGGATACAGTTAGTCGATGATATTAAATGTCTTGGTGTGCTTTTAGATAATCAACTTTCCTTTGACCCCCATATTAATCTCCTTAATGGTAAAATATTTGGTATTCTTCGTAAAATGTATTCATCTAATTTGTATTTCCCATTACGTGTTAGGTATAATATGGCTCATGCAATGTTGATGTCATCGGTATTATATGGTCTCGAAGTTTATTCTGGTACATGTTCCACTCGCTTAAGCAGAGTTAAGCGTATAGTTAATAGTATTGTAAGATTTGTCTACAACATTAAGCGTCGTGAGCATATATCTATTTCGGTCCGGCGTTTTCTTGGGTGTACGTTTGAAAATTATGTGAAATATCGATTAGGTATTTTGTTCTATGCAGTAATTCGACATCGCAGACCCATTGACCTGTCTAGTTCGTTTGTATTTACAAGATATGTTAGAAACCCCCAGATTATGATTCCCAGAATTTCCTCTTCTTTTTTTAGTAGGTCTTTTATAGTTAGGATTGCTAGGGTTTGGAATTTTTTACCATATTCATTACGGATATTTTCGCATTCAAATAATGTATTTCGTTTAAAACTACTAGAATTCTTCGCTAATTCTACTTTTTAATGATTTTCTATATCTCAACTAAATACATTTTAGCACTTTGTAAATTGTTTTTCCATTTTACCTTATTTGGGTGTGCTATTTCCCTCTTAGTTTGTTACTGTCTGGACCTTTTTAGGATATTTTTCATTTCTTTTTTTTTCTTTGTTATTTTTTTTATTGCGGCTGGGGAGCCATTAACCATTAACTATGATATGTTGTTTTTTGATAATAGCTTTATATTTTTTTATTATTATTATTATTATTATTATTAGTTATTAGTGTACAAATATATGATTCGTTGCTAATTTCTCAGGATATATGAACATGTAATATTGTTATTTTGGCCTCTAAGGCTTGATATTGCATAAATGAATGAAATAAATAAATAAATAAATAAAATAAATTTAAAACATAGATAGATCCATATCTATAGGGACTATACAGCTATACAGTTTTTAAAAAATAGGACCACAAGGGGAGGCAGGGGGTAATTTCTGCCTCTCACAAACTTTCAAACCGATTTTCATGAAGTTTATAAACATAGATAAATCCATATTTACATGGACACATAAGCATGATGTGTTTTTAAATACTGTGGTGTAGGGTATCATATGGTCGGGCTTGACGGACTATACTTTTTTTACTTGTTTTATTTTGCTTTTGCTTTAAATACTTTTTTTCTTACGGAAATGCAGCAAAGCAACAGTAAAATTTATTTTGTACGTTTTTATATGAAGAATTTTCTGCAATCGCCAAACAGTGGCTTGTAGAGCAAAACAAAACTTAAAACATTTTGAAACAGTTGATATGCAGCAAAATGAATGCTTTATTTCTCAGAAACCACAAAAAATTTCGCGAAACAGATTTTGGATTCAATAAGGGCGTATTAAAAATATATATACCCTATACCTAACTAAATTTTTTTAAAAATGGTCGGTAGGTCAAACCAATTCTGAGCTGACGATATGTCAAAATCAAATGTGATTAATTAATAGTTCAAATCGTATGCGGGGTTAAAAATACACGTCTGCATCACAACAAAGCACAAACCTAGAAAAATAAACGTTGGCATAAAATATGTCCACGAAGAAAAAGGAGACGCTAACGAAGTAGCGGGTATATGATATCGGGTGATTTTTTAGCTATTATCTTTTTGGCAACACTGGTTTGAACAGCTGACGCACGTTTCGTGTTTTGTTTCACTGTCAAACATCTTCAGTTTGGTCTATAATTTAACCATGAATCGTCTTACAAACGAACAACGCTTGCAAATTATTGAATTTTATTATCAAAATGCGTGCTATGTTAAGAAAGTACATCGCGCGCTTCTTGTGTTCAGCGACGAAGCTCATTTTTGGCTCAATGGGTACGTTAATAAGCAGATTTGTCGATTTTGGATTGAAGATCAGCCAGAAGCATTGCAAGAGCTACCAATGCATCCAGAAAAAGTCACAGTTTGGTGCGGTTTATGGGCTGGTGGCATCATTGGACCGTACTTCTTCAAAGATGATGCGAATCGTAACGTAACTGTGAATGGTGAGCGCTACCGTTAGATGATATCCAACTTTTTTTACCCAAAAAGCAAGAGCTTGACTTGCATGACATGTGGTTTCAGCAAGACGGTGCCACATGCCACACAGCACCCTTAACAATGGACTTATTGAGAGGCGAGTTCGGTGAACATTTTATTTAACGTTCGGGACCGGTCAAATTGGCCGTCTAGATCGTGCGATTTAACGCCTTTAGACTATTTTTTGTGGGGCTATGTTAAAGCTCATGTCTATACACACATGCCCGCTTCAATTGACGCATTGGAAGACATTTTTTTTTTTTTTTTAATTTATTTTTTATTATTGAATCTTTTTATCGAAATTTACAATATGTATTCAAATCTTAATTCTACTTGTTGTTTATTAGTTGTTACCAGTGTAACCACTAACTGCTGTATTCAAATTTTAAGACTGTCTTCTAGTTAGGCTCAAAGTATCGGTTCTTTTTAGCCTCTGGTGACCTTCGAACTGAAGCAAACCCCGGGCGAGGTAGTTAGGGTGGACCATTAGTTTATCGATGTAGCTTATTGATAATATTCTAGACTGTCTTCTTTGAAGCTTTTGGATGTTAGATGCGCATGCAGTACCCCATAATTGGATGTCATATGTCCATATTGGTTTTATGATGGACTTGTATAGAAGAATTTTGTTGTCTAAAGACAAGTTTGAGTTTCCACCGAGAAGCCAATGTAGTTGAGCTGCTTTAGGTTTCATAGCCGTTATTTTCGCTTCGATATGACGAGACCAGGTCAAGCGTCTATCTATATGAATTCCCAAGTACTTTACATGGTTTTCTACCGGAACAGTGATGTTATTTATTTTTACCGCTGGGCACGTTTGTCTTCTGAGCGTGAAAGTTACGTGAGCACATTTAGTCGGGTTAACCTTTATTCTCCATTTTTCTAGCCATGCCTCTAGTTCATTGATGTGGGACTGCAGATTTTGCGATGCGACTTTTGGGTCATGGTTAACGCTAATAAATGCTGTGTCGTCTGCAAATGTAGAGGTATGCGTGCTCAGGTTTGTTGGCATATCCGCTGTGTATATTATATATAGAAGCGGTCCTAATATGCTGCCTTGGGGAACACCAGCAGTAATTTTCTTGAGGGGGGAGTATTTATCTTGCGACCTTACTATGAATGTTCTGCCTGTTAGATAGCTCTCCAGAAGCTTGTGAGTGTTTTGAGGAAGCATTCGTGTTATTTTGATGAGTAGCCCATCATGCCAAACTTTGTCAAATGCTTGGGAAATGTCTATAAACAGGGCTGAGCAGTATTGCTTTTTCTCAAACGCCGATCTAATAAGGGTGACAATTCTATGCACTTGTTCTATTGTACCATGTTTCACTCTGAATCCGAAATGGTGATCCGGGATAATGTCGTGTTCATTTAGATGAGGAGTTATACTTAAAATGAATATTTTTTCGAAAAGCTTCGATAGGATTGATAATAAGCTTATCGGTCTGTACGACGCAACCTGGCTAGCATCTTTTCCTGGCTTGGGAATCATAACAATTATAGACCTCTTCCATGAGGATGGGATGTATCCGACTCTTAATATAGCGTTAAAAATGAGTAGCAAGATTCTGGAAGCAGACGATGGTAAGTTTCTTATCATTGACCCTGTGATACGGTCAAGTCCGGGAGATTTTCTAATATTCAATTTTTCTATTGCAGATTTTACTTGAGTAATGTTAAATTTTAATGGATGGTTTACCTTATTAGGAATGATTGGACGACAGGAACAAGTATGTGTATCATGTGGCGTGAAAACTTTCTCAAGGTGGCCCGCGAAAGCGTTTAATTTTTCATCTGTGTTTTTGGCCCAAGTGCGGTTTTCCAGTCTTAATGGAGATTCTTGGGTTATAGGGCATTTCATATGCCGTATAGCCTTCCATAAGCTATAATTGGAGTTTTTTGTGGCATCTAGGCTGTTTAGATAGCCTTCTATTGCAGACTCGTGGTTCTGTCTCAATTTGTTGCGAAGAGTTGTCAGGCATAATTGTAGTTGGGCCTTAGTGGTTGGGGAACGACTGTTTTGCCATTGTCTTCTTAACTTCCTTTTTTCTCTGATAAGGGTCTCTATATCCGTCGATGTATTGTAAGGAGCACGTTTAATTGTCCGCTTGATTGGGGTTGCATTTCTTGCTGCAGCATCCAAGACTTCTGTAAATCGGTCGACAGCTATTTGGATGTCAGATGAATTTTTTAGGGGAATGCACTGTGATAGGTGAGAGCTCACATACATTTTATACTTTAACCAATTTGTGTTTCTGTTTGGATAGGAAATACAGTTTGCAGCTGCGGCGTCAGAGTTACCTTTTAAAATGAGGATTGAAGGTGAATGATCAGACGAAAGATCATAGGAGGAACTAACTAGTACCTGATCGGAAGACAACATTGAAGCATTTATTCATGAGATACCGGCCGAAATGTTGGAAAGAGTATGCCAAAATTGGTCTTAGCGGAAGGACCATTTGAGGCGCAGTCACGTCCAACATTTGCATGATATAATCTTCAAACATTAAATTATATGGACCGTACTATCGATTCAAATAAAGATTTCATGCATTTCTCTAAATTTTATGTTTTTTTTTTAACTTTCCTATAGCTCTTAAAAAATCACCCGATAGTATCAAATAAAATCTGGAAATTTATTTCTCATGCTGAGTAACAGAAATATACAAACGAAAATTCTGAAAGTGCATAGAAAATATGCCTGTAAAATATTAAAGGAATAATGGCCATTTTCTCAATGTATCGACAAACTGTCTGTTACTTAATGTCAACATAAATTTATTGGACCGATAAACTATCCGTTAACGATTTTGGGTTTCTCAATATACCGACAAAAAACAAAGTTTTCACCTGGCAACATGTAAAAGATGGGAGTCAGCTGATTGAATTTATCTGTACGGCAAATAAAAGGAAAATAAATAATTGGCAGATGAGTGCCGGTTAGCTTTGCGATTAAATCGAAGCAAATGAGACATTGAGAAAACCAAGTTTCTTTAATGTGCAGTTTTTCGTTGGGAAAAAAGATAATCGCCTAATGAGAAAATGGCCATAAGACTATTAAAGCATGAAAGCTTTTTAAAATTGTAATTTGACTTAGAATACAAATTCTAATTAATCAGGTATGTGATGAAAATCGATCGGTTTCAAAACGAACGTTTTTAAAAGGTGTGATGAATTTCGAGGTATTTTAAAATCCATTTCTGAATTATAGTCTTAAATTTTCTTTTAGAATACACTTCAGTTATCGTATATAATATAAAATGTAAAAGAATAAAGACTGAAAATAAAAGGAAATTCTATTTAAAATCCATTTTAAAAGATACTGAAAACGATATTTTCGGTTTCAAATCGTTTCGTTTTTAAAATCTATTTCCATCACATACCTGAATATGAAAATAAAAAAAAAAAATGTTTGGAAGCGAAAATTTTTTTAATTGTTCCTTTCAATAATGTTTGTTGTTTGCAAACGAGCTTTAAAAACATTCGTATATTTTATAAAAATGTTAAAAGCAAAATAATTAAACAATGAATTTGTAATATGTTTTTAAGTGTTAATATTTTTTTCGCTCCGTTTATATTCGTGAGTTTATTTGACAGTTCAAGGCGGAAATTCTCACAGAAATTTAACAGGCATACTTTTTTTGTAAATTGGCGAGTAATTTCCTTACGAAACAGTTGTTTGTTTCAACTTATGAGATTTTTGTTTCATTTTTCACATTTCAATCGAAAAGTTTCTGGACGCGAGAGTTAGAGAACATGGGCACAGATGTAAATATACCAACATTTCAAAATTCTTTTTATTATTTTAGTTTTTTTGGAGTTTAATAATGTATGTACGTACTTGCTTTTAAAATAATCAATATCATAAAAAAGTAATCGTGCTCTTTTGAAAATTTTTAACCTGACACAAATAAGCAAAATCAAATAAACAAGTTAGAGTGCTATATTCGGCTGTGCCAAATCTTTGGTACCCGCCACCGTCAGTTCGTATATTTCAGGAGTGGGATCTATATGATATTTATTTATTTATTATTTAAAGCCTCCGTGGCCAATATAAAAATATAACATACCATTAAAAAAAATACCTAAGATTTAAAACTACATAACATTCTATATAATACAAAAATAAAAATTTTTTATATAAATGACAGTTTACTAAAATTAAAAACATCCTAACCATTTAAAACATTAGCTCCCAGCCAATATACAAAATTATAAAAATTAAAGATAAGTAAAGTAACGTTCCAATTCGGTACTTAAAATACGACAAATCTTAGTGCATACCCACACACGTAAGTATATATATATTATATCCCCACACAAGCATAAGAACAAATATGGATGTCAATACATTATCAAGCTAATTCCTGCATTCAAAATCATACAGTCAAAAAAAAGAGTTTTAGACGAAAAACATTATTACAGTGGAAAAAGATACGCAATTCCAAAGGTAGTTGATTCCACCACCTCGCAATCCTAATCTTAAAATATCTTTCAAACAGGGGTTTTCTAGCAAATTCTAGGAATTAAAATAAATGGGTTTCTACTCGAACGTTGAAAGATAAAAGAATTTAATAAGGGTAGTGGTATACGATCTCTTATAGCTATAGAAAAATGCTAAACTATGATATTTAATTAGAATCAATTTATTACTAATTTATCTTTACAAAAACAGACGTCAGCATTAAAATGGGTTGCGGTTTAGACCTACATATATTAAATTATTGACCGACAATCAGAAAGTTTTATGCTTTTTTTTAACAATTTCAACTAGCTTGAGTAAAATATCATGATTCGTAAGTCTGCTTTCACACGTTTCATCTTTTGATGCTCAACTCTTATGTTTTTAGGTGAGAGAAGAAAGAAGAAAGGGGGTTAGTACGGAGATGCCTGTACTCGGTCAGTACGCTTTGTGTTTTTATTCGTTGGTATAAGCACAGCGATGGCTGCATGTAATTTTTTTCTTTTCTTTTTCTCTTTGATTCGCTGTTAATAAAATTGTTGCTGTTTTGAACCGAAAAAAGTTGAAACCTATTGCTGCGTGTGATTATGTTGGCATCTTTAAAAGGAAATTGAAAAGAATTTGAGCATCAAAAGATGAAACGTGTAAATTTAGACTAACACTTCAAGATGACCTTAAATGATTTTCAGGAGGGGAATTTATATTGCAGCCATGATAAGTTATGGACCAATCATCCTAATATTCTGCAAAATGATTTCTGGTATTAAAAAACACAAATTTGAATAAATTTCAATTCAGCGGTTAAATTAGTTTCAGCGTTTACAATAAATTTGAAAACGCTGCAAAATATGGGATCTAAGGTTAATTATGCACCGTATATCACAAAATTGTATGACATGTTTTCTGGCCATATGAAGCTAAGCTGAAACAAATTTTACCGCAATATCTATACCGTTTTAGGCGTATTTTATTAATTTACCAGAGTGGGCTTTATATAGGGCCTATAGTCAATTATGGACCGATCATCATGAAATTTATTAGTGTGATTTCGAGTCCAAAAAAACTGAGTTTTAAATTTTATACTGATAGCGTTATTTATTGTAGTTTTAGGCGTATGGCTTATATGTAAATTATGGACTGATCTTCACGAAATTTGACAGTGCGTCTTTTAGTCATAAAAAACTGTCACGTACCAAATTTATTATGATAGCATTATTAATTACGGTTTTAGCCGTACTAAACGGTTTTCCGAGAGTAGGGTAAATTATGGACCGATCTTCACGAAATTGTGCAATGTAATTTCTAGTCGAATGAAACGAATTTGTGCAAAATGTTGATATCATTTCATCCACCATTTAAATTAGTTATACTCCCCGCCTAGATTTTCAATATCGGAGGACCAATATTGTAAATATTTTAAATCATTAGGACCGTGTTTCCTAGCCGCTGGCGATTATAACGCTAAACATACCCTCTGGGGGTCGCGACTTATAACACCAAAGGGTCGTGTTTTATTTAACATAATTTCTAAAATGGATTTAAATGTGGTAGCGAGCGGACAACCAACATATTGGCCCACTGATCTTCAAAAAATTCCAGATGTCATAGATTTCGGCGTGGTTAAAAACATTCCCATAGAAACGATTCAAGTTGAAGCCTCCCTAGATTTATCTTCCGACCACACACCTACAATCGTTACTATAATGAACCCCAATAGAATTGTTCCTCCGACGACAGCTACGCAAATTAATTGGTTGAAATATAAAAAATATCTCAGTACCCATTGCACAGAAAATATTCCGCTCAGTACACCGGATTATGTAGATCGCTCTATTGACAATTTTGACAGTTTTCTGAAACTAGCTGTTCAACATTCCAATATTGCCCCCAAAAAAACAAAAACTATTAAAATATATTCCACAGATGTCGAGCATCTTTTGTCTGAAAAAAGGAGGGCTCGAAGAGAGTGGCAATTGCACAGATCCCCTCAACTTAAGAACTTACTTAAAGAGTGTACAAAAAGACTAAGAAAGTTACTGCAGACTAAGAAAACGGCTTCTCTGGAAAAATATCTTAAGGAACTTGATGCAACCCCACAATCAGACTACTCATTATGGCGTGCAGCTAGAAATCTCAAAAGGCCAGTTGTCTCTAAACCACCATTAAGAAACTTGAATGGAAGTTGGGCAAGAAATGATGTTGAAAAAGGAAATCTGTTTGTCAATCATTTAAAAAACGTATTTACCCCAAATATATCTCACGATATTGCGGTCGAGTTACCACCTGTTGCTGCTAGAGCAGCTGTTCCGCTAAGATTTGAGATAAGAGAAATCGAAAAGGCTATTTGTGATTTAAACCCCAAGAAGGCTCCTGGGTTTGACAAGATCAGCAACAAAATGCTTTTGGAGCTACCCAGCATAGCAAAGAAAATTATTCTTTTAATTTTTAATGCTATTTTACGCCTTGAATACTATCCTCAAAAGTGGAAGGTCTCCTTAGTCACCATGATACCTAAACCTGGAAAGGATCACACAAAAGTTGAGTCATATAGGCCTATAAGCTTACTTTCTAATATATCAAAGCTGTTTGAGAAGCTGTTAGCGTCAAAATTAACCCCAATTTTAAATGAAAATAGATGTATTCCTAACCACCAATTCGGCTTTAGAAGAGAACACAGCACAATTGAGCAAACCCATCGTATAGTAAACGCAATAAGAAAAGCCTTTGAAGAAAAAAAATATTGTTCCGCTCTCTTCATCGATGTTTCTCAAGCTTTCGATAAAGTCTGGCATGAAGGCTTATTACATAAATTGAAGCTAAACTTACCAGTAAACATACACAAGCTGTTAGAAAGCTACTTAGTCGGTCGAAAGTTTATTATTAAAGAAGGTGATTATTTAAGCTCTCCTCAGCAAATTGACGCTGGAGTCCCTCAGGGAAGCATCCTGGGCCCACTTTTATACTTAATATATACCTCGGATATGCCAACAAACAACTACACACAAACTTCAACATTTGCTGATGATACAGCTTTTTTGAGCGTGCACGAAAACAGTCAAGAAGCATCTCGATACCTACAGGATCATATATTTCAACTCGAACTATGGTTAAAGCAATGGAGGATAGAGGTCAATGAGCAAAAATGCGTACATATAACATTCACCTTGCGTCAGGAATCATGCCCCCCTATTAAAATCAATAATCAAATAATACCTCAAAATTCGCATGTAAAATACCTCGGTATTCATCTAGATCGCCGTTTAACGTGGAAAAGCCATATAGAGGCAAAATTAACTCAAATGAAACTAAAAGCCATCCAAATTCATTGGCTTATTGGAAGAAACTCTGTCCTTAGTCTCGACTGCAAACTTCTTCTTTACAACTCCATCTTAAAGCCAATCTGGTGCTATGGCATTCAGTTATGGGGCACTGCCTCGGCCTCTAATATCGAAAAAATTCAAAGGCGCCAAAATAAACTACTTCGAATAATCACAGCTGCCCCTTGGTATGTTAAAAACTCAAATATTCACAAGGATCTCAATGTTCCATTAGTTAAAACTATGATTACGAAATATGCAGTAAAATACTTAAAAAGGCTCGAATTGCACCCGAACCCACTAGCACGAAATATTTTAAATGATAGCGGCCACACTCGCTTAAGAAGAAGAGACACTGCGGCACTTGTCCAATTAGATGAGCGATAAACACCTATAAAAGTGAACAGAACCCGCGATGAACAAAATTTTTGTCTGGCACTGGCAGGACAAAAAATAATATTAGGTTAAGATTTGATTAATTATTGTTAGTTCATATTTAATATATGAAGATTCAATAAATAAATAATGAAGAAAAAAAAAAAAAAAAAAAAAAAATTTAAATTAGTTTTTGTAAAAAAATTATCAATTTATTAGGGTGGTGGTTCCATATTTCGAGCATTTGCTGCAAAAGAATCATAACTCGAAAAACCTGATTTTTCATATAACGTATATAATTCTTCAATTCTCAGTGGAACATAGGATCGCCTGCTAGGTACAAATGTGGAGTTTATCGCCATATAGTTTCCTCCAATGTGTAAAAATTTCAAACAAATATCTCTAGCGAGAAGAATTAAATTTTAAGGTACTGGAAAATTCAAATTTGAGTTAAGACTCTATTGCAGCAAAGGCTCGATTTGGACTCATAGCTCTTATCCTACTGAGCCGATTTTGCTGGATTTCAATCCCAAACTGGGGTCTAATCACCGCATTCGATACTATCGTATCGAATAAACTATCGAATGTTTTTGCATACGATAGACACTGACGTATCGAATAAAAACTCGATAAATGTAATGTCGAGTTACTCGATAACGAATGCTATTATTTCAAATTCAATATATTTCATTCGATATCGAGTTTCATGATACCAAAATAAGTAATTTCTATCAATTTTGCTCGATATCGTATGCGGTGATAAGACCCCTGCTTAGGATAACTAAAAGCAATTTGATACCAAGTTTATTAAATTTGTTTTTCGACAGTGAGCGTGTTTTCAACAGACGGACAAACGGACATGGCTAAATCGACTTAGAATTACTCAAGGATTCGAAGTATGTATACTTTATGGGGTCTTACATGTATGTATAATAAAAAAGTAGCACACGAAATGATAAACTTAGTATACCCTCATTCACCACTAGTGGTTGTGGAGGGTATAAAAAAACAAATATGAAAAAAAGTTCATAAAATAATTTGTTTGTATTTTCCTGAAATGTATGAGTTATAAAAAGTATTTAATGTTCAAAAAATGTTCAGCACTACATTTGCTTCACTTCAGCTGTTCACTAATTTTACAAATTTTTAAAAATTTTTCGGTCGTGTTCATTTTTGGGAAACAACTTTACGTAAGTGTAATTTTTCATTTTTTAAGTAATTACTCATCTGCTGAATTTAACTGTAAAAGTACTCGAACGCACCTATTGTCATAATTCCAATAAACGTCATAACGTTAATATGGCGATAAAAAAAAGAGAAGTGTAACCTTCTGTAGTTGCATACAATGCTTCTGTATTTGTATCATGATTTCAGCTATTTTATTGTATGTACTGCTTATACATACATACATGTTTAATAGAAGAGCTGAATACAGTTCATATAATAAAATAAAGAACGATTCTGTACCGTTCTGTGTAATACAGAATGAATGGATGAACCGTAATTATAATAAAAGTGTAAACAGGAAATGAAATGAAGATTTTTAATCACTAACTTAGACTTATTTACCTCAATATTTGATGACATTTTAAATACAAATAATATAATTAAAATTTATCTTTATTTAAAGTTTTTTAATGAGGAATATTTTTTTTTAATAATTTTAACGTCTTTAGGGTACTTTTATAATACATAGTATTAAGTGGTTTTGCCATACTTTAACCAATAAACAAATGGAAAAATAAAAAGAAAACTAGTTTTTTAAAAAACTTACCGCATGTATATCTTTATTTTTAGCACGAACTTTTTCCAAATTACGATTGGTGGCTTCGTAGGCAGCCAAGCAACGTAAGCGACGTATTAAGAGAGCTTTAGCCGCTTCGCTATCACGTTGGTAATAACGTAAAGTATCACCAAGCTTTAAATCCTGATCACTAGCAACACGAACTTCAAGATTCTTTAATGGGAAATAAAAAACAAATTGTACACTAACTTTTTAACATAATATACTATTTAAATGTACCTTAATTTTTTCAAAAATATCAGCAGTCTTTGCACAAAACGTTTCCATATTACCCTTTTCTGCGGTTGATAATTGTCTCAAAGCATTCGAGATTTTCTGATGACACTCACCCACATCTTTATGACGTTGCGTCATTTTTTCGGTTCGCAATGAAGCTTCGCGTAAATGACCATTGTACTCGGTTAGAAATTGAAATTCATTTTCAAAGAAATCATTGACATCATGTACAGTTACACCTAATAGTATTTCATCGGTGGTTTTACCCAGAGACTTGACAAGACCACCAAATATGGCAGTCTTTTTACGAGGTTTAGCGCATAAATCTTGATCATATTCCAGGAACACTTTTAAATGTTGGTCATTGCGAAAAACAGGATGACTGGCCAAACGTCTAAGAAAAACTTCATGCATAGCGACGGTTTTCTTAAACGTGGCAAGATACTCACTAGAATGATCAGACAGTTGATACATTTTATATTTTTACAAAAATGCAAGAAAAAAGAGCGATTAAATTAAAATTTATCTGCGAAAACAGAACTAATTGCAGATAACCAAAAATTTAATTTATAAAGTTCTTAAATTAATTATGCCAACATTTCAATAAAAAGAATTACTTTTTTTTAATATGTATTATGATTATAATTAAGGGCCTGCAAAACAAATGGGTTCCAAAACTAAAAAAATTTAATTAAATGCAGCAATCAACATTTACTACTTATATCGTCACCTTAAACGCAAAAGGCTCTATCTTACATTCTGAAAATTTTACAGGAGAAGCAAAAACTATTAAATATGTATGATAAATTGCATTAAACTTTTTATAAATAATTTTTCTTCTTTTTATCTTGTAAAAGCTACCAGTTGTTTTGACAATTAGAGTATATCATAGAGTTGTCAACCGATTAAGAATAATTCGATTAATCGATCAAACAAAAACAAACTCTTGTTCGAATAATTTTAAAATGTCGATTTTCGAATAACGAATAAATCGATTAAATTATGTCGATTAATCGAACAATTTTTTTTTATTAAAAAGTTAATAAAAGACTAATAAGAAATAAAAGCTTAGAATTTGATTTATTCTCATACGTTTTTAGCGATTTTATACAAAATGTAGAAAAAGTAAAAAATATTGTTGCTATAGCCCTCATTGTAATTAATCTCAATGTTTAGTAGGCAAAACCCGTGTTAAGTATTCATTGTATTTTAAAAATGTATCTTATGTTCGTATTAAACAAATCTTTGATAAACATTTGTAACAGCTGTTTTCTCTTTACATCAAACGTTAAACAATTTTCATGAAATGTTGATTAAATTAATCAGAGCCGTTCACATTACATTTGGGATGATTTAGATGACAGATGATAAAGAAAAAAATGCAACAAACAAATTTAAATTTCTTTAAATTATTAAAAATGGATAAATATACTTTAATAAAGTGATCAGAACATCATTTTAAACATATTAATTATGGAATTGTGGAAATTTACGACTTATTTAAAGTCAAATAAAAACATTAAGAAGAAATCATGGTCGGTAGTACACGCGAGGGGTACTTACATGGTGACCGATTCTATATTGTACTCAGTTTGAGGTATGTTCAGAGGATTCGATGTGGTTTATGAAGTGATTAAGTTGTTATCATGTAAATTTGAAGTGATTAACAAATAACTTCAATATATGGTTAATCATCTCGATTTTGGTGTGATTAGAACTTAATCACGCTCGAGTTTAAAGTGTGAACATAGCATAATTGAAAACGATGTAGTAGAAGATAATCCAACGACATCAAAATATGCCGAACTTCTTCCAATGGAAAAATACATACAGAGAGACAGCGGTTGTTTTATAGAAGAAGTTGTACGCAGAAGTTTGGCTGAAGATGGAAGGTCTGCAAACGCCTTTCGAAAATCCAAAGTTGTATCGGATTATTTAAGAATTAAAGATTTTACGTTTCCTTTAAGTAATACAACGATATGGAGCTTAGATGAAAAGTTGTACGCATCAAAAAAATAAGTCATAGTGGTTTTGAGAAAAAATAAAGAAGAAAATGGAAGATTTTCCATAGTTGTAAATTAACGGATATTTAAAATATGTAATTATTTTTATTCTTTATTCTCATCGATTAATCGAATAATTTTTCAGATTTAATCGTTAGATCGAACGAACAAAAACAATTATTTGAATTATTCGAACAAAGCTGAAAGGCGAATAATTGACAACTCTAGTATATCATATAATCTTTTGTAGAAAGGGGCCGTTTGTTTTAATAAAATCCCTAATATTGGTCGAAAATTTTTTTGTGGACATTTTTGTTAATGCATACATACATCGGATTTAATGAGAAAGTCGATTTTTAATTTTTTGTTAGTTGGGGCCTTTTGCGTTTTGGGCAACGATACATAACTCTTGTTTTTGATTCGGCATACAATTGTTAATAATTTTTCGTACAATCCTTAAATCAGTAAATGGAAAAAAATGTTAACACTGCCTGGAATAGAAAAAGTCAGGAAAATTTTAAACCCTACCTACCAGGAAATAATGGAATAAAAATTAAAAACCAAGGTTGTGGGTACAATATCTGTAACGGTTTACAACTCGGTTTAAAAGCTGTTTTACAACTCATAACTAGCAGTTGTTTTATTTTCAACTCAACTGAGTTGAGTTGTAAATCGTAATACATACATATCGATGCCTTACTTTTTCAACCTTGTATCTTAAAAAAAAAAATACAACTTATCAGGAGAGAAAAAAAAACGTTTCATCTTTGTATACTTAGGTGTTTGGGTTAAAGTTAAAATGGAATTATTAAAGATTTGATTACATCTATGTATATTGTATTAAAATAATAAGTCTTTGCAGTATTAGAACACAAAAATAGCAGTCGTTTAATATGAAAAAGTGAAAACCGAATTTTTTAAGTTACGAGGTTGAGGAAGTAAGGCATCGATATGTAAAAAAACAATTTTTTTTTATAAAAAAAAAAACACCAAAGACTTAGGTAGATAAGTTACTTACGCTTCCAATTCTGTTTTCATCTTTCTAAACTCTTCCTTTGTCATATTGCCTTCACCTTCTCCCAAACGTTGCAATTTTTCGCGGGAAGCGTCAAAATCAGGTCTTGGGGGACAAGGTGGTATCTGCAAGTTAAAAAAAAGTAAGAGAGCTCATGTCTAAAAAACACATTGAATTACAATATATCCAGCATATTCCTCATTTTCTTCAAAACGATCGTGTAGCCAAACAAATTCTTCATGCTGTCTTACAACATTGTTGTCCGGTTTAGAAAAACCTGGTAATGTGGTACGTGTATGAACGGTGAATTTTACTTTATCCTTTTCACTTAAGGCATCAGATATTTCCACATGCAACGTGTCGTCAGCCATGGCGGTGGCTGATATGACGGACGATGATGACTCAGATGAGCCGGCACTACCACTGGCCCCATTATTTTGCGCCACATCAGATGATGTTGTAATTGGAGGAAGTAGGGGCGTTGAATTTGTTCTACGAAGACTATTGTTGTGTTCAGCATCATCTGCAGCTGTTGCTGCGTTATTGCTGCCAGATAATGGTGCTGACGTTGGTATTGATGTATTGTTTTCATCACCAATAGAAGTATTATTAATGTTAATTTCATCTGTTGTTAAATCCTATAAATGCAAAAATTGATAAAAATTTGCCGACGATCAAACAAAGCGATAAGAAAAAATTATAAGGCGTTTTTTCCAACTCCAAAGTTGTTAAACATAATATTTTAACAAAAGCCATCTATTATAAAATAGTTACCATATTAAGATGCGTTTATTTGTATGAAAATATTATTATTTTTAATTTTTTTAATGAAACGAATTTTATTTCTACAAGTGCACTGAGTGTTGTGAAAACAATGAGTAATTGAAATTAGTGTTGGAAAATTGAGTACTATGGTCTCCTTTTTCTCTTGCAAGTCAAATAGTACTTTTGTACGCACTTAATGATTTTTTGGCCTAAATGGCTTAATATTACGTAAATAAATGTTACATAGCGTTTACATTTGCCAGTACTGGCAAGACAGTAGCAATTCATTCAAACTTTATCACTAATGCATAAACACTTTTAGGGCACTGCTACACGTTCAATAAATATCGTGATATTTCTAGTATCACGATATTTATTGAACGTGTAGCATGTAATATTGATGGATCGCATTCCATATCGCAGAATGGCCTAAAATATGAAATCCAGATCGCGGATCGTGGATCGCGTGATTAATATTGAACGTGTAGCATTTTCATGATAATAAATCATGATACGTCAGTAAAAACTGGCAAATAAAAGAAAATACGCAGTGAAAAAAATTAAACAAATGAAAAGTAAAACACAATTGACAAAATTTGTGTATTTTTTGCTCCACATTTTTCTTTCCACTTTTTTCTTCAATGAAAAAGCAAGCAAACTAGCTAAATAGGCTTCCTTTTGGGTTTCTCGCGACATTGATCAACGACCCGCACAGAACAAAAATAACATTAATTAAGGCGACCAGATTTTGAAAATTAATATAGAGGACATAAAGAAAAAAAGTAAAAAAATTTTTTGACTTCAAGATTTTTTTTAAATATTTTACAGACAAATTAACATTCCCATATTAATAAATGTAAATAAAATTTAAAAAGAATTACATATCGTCGGCTTAATATGCAGACCTGCGAAATCCACTTTTAAAGTAAATTGAGATTTGATGCCGTGTTGTAGAGAAATAAGTATGCCTCGTCGACCAGCATGTAGTTATTCTTCATTTTGTGTCTTGAAGTGTGTCAAATCAACTATATTTTTGGTTCTCCTCTCTAGCAGTAAATAGGAAAAATAAAAAGTTTTTCCTGTAAAATTTGTTGAAAGGGAGTTAGCAGGCTTGCATATTAAGCCGACGATGTATAAAAATTTACATTTACTTAAGTAAAATTAGTTACAAAAAAAAAAAAAAAAAAAACAACTAAACTTTAATAACACAGTACAACAGCTAATCTGGGGGTTGAGAAATTCCAAGTCAGGGTGATGGTACTAGGTCAGTAGAGTAAAACCCTCAAAGGGTTTGGCGTTCGTATGTGTCAGTTTTTTTTTTATGACATTTTAAATTTTTTCCTTATCTTGATGTTTTTTTGTTTAACATAACTCGAGAACCACATG
This sequence comes from Pollenia angustigena, assembly GCA_930367215.1. Taxonomy (NCBI): domain Eukaryota; kingdom Metazoa; phylum Arthropoda; class Insecta; order Diptera; family Polleniidae; genus Pollenia; species Pollenia angustigena. The sequence goes on from OV884060.1 coordinate 14,603,775, forward strand.
TCCGATTTTGCTAAAACAAACTCAAAAAAATTAAGAATTACATTTGTGGAGAATTATAATTGATAAGTGCAAAAAAATGTTCAAGCCTGGATGTATGCAGCAGATTTTATCACAAACCTGCACTGCAATTTGTGTGACTTTTTTTAAGCGATCGGTGAATATCGTCGGACTTTTGTTTGTTATTTGAAAGAATACACCCACATTCAGTGATGCCAACAGTAGGGGATTTCCCCTTTTCTTAAAAAAAGTCACAAAAATTGCAGTGCAGGTTTGTGATAAAATCTGCTGCATACATCCAGGCTTGAACATTTTTTTGCACTTATCAATTATAATTCTCCACAAATTTATTTTTACCGGCAAAACTGTTGATTATAAAGAAAAACGTTATATGTACGGATTAAAGAAATTGTAATTCTAAATTTTTTTGAGTTTGTTTTAGCAAAATCGGACAAGTGGTTCTCGAATTATGTTAAACAAAAAAACATCAAGATAAGGAAAAAATTTAAAATGTCATAAAATAAAACTGACACATACGAACGCCAAACCCTTTGAGGGTTTTACTATACTGACCTAGTACCATCACCCTGACTTGGAATTTCTCACCCCCCAGACAATGATCCCAAAAATGTTCCATAGTGTAATCATTGCAAAAAATTATTCAAAATTGTATACTGCAAGTGTATGAGAGTCCAGTAGGAGTATGAACAGAACAAGCATCCCAGTGGAATAAAAAGTAGCAATCGCCACCAATGACGGGCGAAATAGTTAGCACTTTCACTCAATTAAATCATACCTAAATCTTTCCCTAGACACCAATATCTAGTGTTAACATTTGAAAATAGGTACCCACTTTTCGCTAGCTAATTCTATAGCTCCAAGTAATGCAGAAAACAATTTTTTTTCAACGACAACACAAAAGATTGTGTATTCGAAATATATCCCGCTATTAGAACAACAACAAAATCGCTGGCTTTTTGCTAGCCCGCTTTGAAGATATAAGTAGCTTACCCTTATGGTAGGTAGATATTATGTAGAAAGGGATCCATCGCCACCTCGTAGGACATCCCCGTGTTAAATTCGCCACTCAAAAGCATGTGAGGTAGATTGTAGTGGGACTAGCGGTAGTTTTCAATGAGCTAGCGAAAATACATGTTCAGAACTAGTACGCCATACCACTGAGATGGCACAACATTTTCCATACGATTTCACAGAAAAACCGTTGATCACCGTGAAATAAAATTCTTATTTTAATTTATGAAAATAAAAGCAAATATTGGTCATGCTTTTAAAAATAAAGAGGACAAAGATGACAGATTATGAAAAAAAGATGATAAAAGAGGACACAAATTTTATAGAGGACAGCCAGTTAAAAAAGAGGATTGTCCTCTAAAAAAGAGTACGTATGGTCACCTTACATTAATACTGACGCGATAAATATTGAACATGTAGCATACGCCCGTGATCCATCAATATTTTAAAATGGATCGCGATCCAAATATCACGATATTTATTGAACGTGTAGCAGTGCCCTTACAGCTATTTTGTTTTTGCATTGTTTTGCCAACTAATATGTATATGCTTACTGTCTTGCCAGTACTGGCAAATGTAAACGCTGTGTTAATAAAACAAGAAAGTGTAGTCGGTCAAGCCCGATCGCATGATAGCCTACACCCCACAGTATATAAAAACTTTTTGCTAGTGTACCTTATTTAGGACCCATGGGCAATCACGGACCCCTAAACAAAATTATGTAATGAGGTTAAGATTCATGTAAGTTGTGCCGAGTAATATTAAGATATCTTCATCTATATAGTATTTGAGGATGGGGGTTTATATGGTTCATTTTGGACCTACCAGTACAAAATTTTGTCATTAAATAGAAGCTATTGTAAAAATTAATATCGCCAATTTGTATGTTAATACAACATATAAAAGACAGTTTTGGCATTTAAAGCTTTTTTCTGGAGTAGTATTTGTATGGGAGCTATGGCCAAATATGGACTGATTCCAATAAAATTTGGTAAGATGATTTTGATTGCAATAAAATAAGTTTTGACCAAATTTATTCAAAATACCAACATAATAAGGCGGTTTATGGGCACAACGATCCCATTCCGGAAAGAAACTTGTATGGAAGCTATGTGAAATTATGGATCGATTCGCCCCATTTTTAATAGGCTTGGTGTCAATTATAACCTATGTTCCAAATATCATCAAATCATTTCCAAATTGCGACCTGTACTTTACGCACAAGGTTTACAAGGACAACCAGCCAGCTGGCCGTTAATTCGCCTCAGAAAGTGATCTGTATACTTTAAGGTGGGTCTAGGTCCTAGACTCTAGGACCAACATCAGCACAAATGCATAATGCTCTCTCCACAATTGTGGTGTGGATATAATAAAATTACCATCTTCTAATAATTTTTCCATCTACTATTTATTTTAATCCAAGTAATATAAAAAGAATATTTTAAAAACATTTGAATAAAAAAATAATTCAACATAATAAATCATTAAATTACTTTAATATGCGTTGTTAAATGTGCAATAAGTACATATTGATATTGAAAAAATTTCTAAAAAGACGAGTGCTGCCAAGTTGTATGTTTGACATGTAGATGTCGCTGAAACTGCAAAATTTAATTTTGATTTCCGTACCAAAAAATTTGTTTGCTTTTATAATAGTTTTGTCAACGGATAGTCAATCAGGTTCTATGGTGTAATGGTTAGCACTCTGGACTTTGAATCCAGCGATCCGAGTTCAAATCTCGGTAGAACCTTCTAGATTTTTATTTTGTTTGTTCGTTTTCGAATTAATCTACTTGTTCCCAAAAAACTGAACAATTTTTGTTTCTTCAGACAAATTAAAAAAGTTGCGAAGATATTACAGAATAATGATTTTTAGTTAAGAACAATTTAAAAAAATAAAGACAGTAAATATGTATTTTTCATAATTTTAATAGGAGGAGTTTTTCATAAAAAGTTTTTCTGGTGTGCTTAAAAGAAGCTTATGTTAAAATACATGCAAAGATCGATATAACAAATACTCACTTTAACGAAAATCCGATATAACGAATGAGCAAATTTTTTCATTAGTTACCTTATATAACGAACGATCAACATTTGTTTGTCCCGGTTTAACGAATGGTTAAATCTTGAATGTGCTTGTAAGACTTTCTCTAATATTGCAAAAGTATGGAATACCAGTCTTCAATTTGCACTTTAAAGAAGATGGCAAATAAAATTGATTACACAAATTTTAAGTGATGAGAGTATTGCAAGAAAAAGCAGTTGAAAAAAAGACAAATAATTTCCCCCAATATGTTAACAAGTACTTACGTATACAAGTTAAAAAAACATGAATATAATAAAATATAATAAAAGTTCGATTTAATGATAAATGTAGCTAAATTTTTATTTAAAAAAAAAGTTCGGTATTGCGAATCTCTTAGTTTAACGAAAGGGGCTGACATTTTATCATTTGTTATACCGGGCTTTGCCTGTATAAAATAAAAAAAAATTATGTATTTTTAACATGAGCCTAATTTTGCTGCTGGCCATCCGAAATCGACCCATAGGTCAAAAACATTGGAAAAACATTTTTCGTCTAGAAGCTCCATAGAGTTTCAAAAATAATTTTCAGAAATAGATGTTGTTGCCAAGACTTCTTCACTGGCTCGGTTCATATCTTTGGAATCGAGCTGAGCTACTTTTTTTCCTTCTAAGAGAGAGGAATGCAACGAAAGCAACAAATAAAGTGTTTTTTTTTTGTGTTGTAGATCGTTTACATGAATTCACATGGTTTGATAATTTCAAATCGTCGAATTGTGCAGTTGTAAAATTGTGTGCTATACTAAGCAACCTTATTGTAAATACATACCCTGAAAATTCGCTAAATATGAATTCTCATACCCCAAAGATTTTTGCCCATTAAGTCTAGGGGAAACCCATCTAATATGATAACTATAAATGTCGCCTACAACACTTTTTATTTTCAAAAAAACAACTATACGTACTTCATTTTAATTTTTAAATATAATTTATTGATTATTTGCTTTATTTACCATTTGAATACATCAAAAAATTATTTTATTCATTCAATGAATTTATGGATTTTTTTAGACTTTAGACTTAATTTTCATTTTATGTATTTTTTACTCGCTGACTTATATCCTTTAGAATAAAATTGTATCTTGTAGTCGTAAATTATTGAATTTTTTATGTTTCGATCAGCTTTATTTTTGTTTGTTAATTAAAAATATAATTTTTTGTGTATGTGTGTGTGTGTATTATAAATACACATAAGTAAATACCGTAATTTTCATGTTTTCAGCTTGAGTCTACTAATTATTTGAGAAAGTTTTTGAAAAAAATAATTCCAAAATGTGAACTCTGTTTAGAAATAAAAGCATTTAGACATTTTATTAAATAGATCACCAAAAGTTTACAATTAATCCCATATATCGTTTTGAATATTTAAAAGGTGGATTATACGACTAATTTTATGTTTCTAGAATCCAATTTTTATAATTTGAGTTATTTTTGCTTGTTGAGTTTTAATAATTAGACATTCAAAAATAGTTTGAATTATAATAAATAATAATAATTATTTTTAAATTTTAAACCTCGCCTTTTAATTTAATTTTGCTTGGATATCATTTTCGTGGTTCATTCTTTTTTTTTTTTTTTGTTGGTTTTTTATTTTTATTAAAGATAATATTTTTGTTATTAATTGTATCTTAAAAATATTAAATTGAAGTTGTAAGTTTTTTTCATTCTATTTTTAACTTAAAAACTAATTACTTTGCATGTTTCTCTTTACTTTATTTACCTAAATGTTATTCCCGGCATTTAAGAGAAAATAATATATTGGAAAATGTATTTTCTTGTTATTAACAATTCCTTTACATTACTTTTATGATCCATATTTATTTGATTTGATATACATATGTATGTATTTTTATTATATTTTTTTTTACATACTTCTGCTAAGGATTATTATGCTTTTAAATATTTTGCTACTAAAATCTAAAGTTAATCTACATAAGCAGATTTTTTAATGACACCGATTCGTTACTGCATAAAGTGTTTTCAGCAAAAAAAAGTTATTAAAAAACAAAAATGAATTCTTAACTTAATAGGCAAGATAAAACTAAACTGTGTTACTACAAGTTATTCTTAAAGAATTAAGATAATCCCCCTTATCGTGGTAAGATAAGAAATCACCTTTTTAAAGCTTCCCACACATTTGCAATATTATTCTTAAATAATTGAATTTTTTTGATCTTCTAAGGGCACTGCTACACGTTCAATAAATATCGTGATATTTGGATCGCGATCCATTTTAAAATATTGATAGATCACGCGCGTATGCTACATGTTCAATATTTATCGCGTCAGTAATTATATTATTTTTGTGCTGTGCGGGTCGTTTATCAATGTCGCGAGAAAACCAAAAGAAAGCCTGTTAACCTATTTTGCTTTCTTTTTCATTGAAGAAAAAAGTGGAAAGAAAAATTTGGAGAAAAAGTTGTTGCAGGATCGGAAAAAATACACAAATTTTGTAAATTGTTTTGCCTTTTATTTGTTTTATTTTTTCCACTGCGTATTTTCTTTTATTTGTCACTTTTTGCTGCGTATCATGATTTAATATCATGAAAATGCTACACGTTCAATATTTATCACGCGATCCACGATCCGCAATCTGGATTTCATATTTTAGGCCATTCTGCGATATGGATCGCGATCCATCAATATTGCTTGCTACACGTTCAATAAATATCGTGATACTAGAAATATCACGATATTTATTGAACGTGTAGCAGTGCCCTAAAAGAAAACTTTCATAGTGGGAACCCAGATAAAGCAATTTAATATCTAATTCTTTCAGTCGTACCTGAACGAATACTTTTTCGATTCGAAAGCAATTTTATATATCTAATTCTTTCAGTCGCTAGTAAACGAATCGAAATAAAAAAAATTTCGAATCGAAAAACTATTCGATTACGGCTGTCAGAATCAGCCCCTTGTTATTTTCCACCATAAAAATGTTTGTAATACCATGTTTTCGCACCGCAAAAACGCTATTTAAAAACAGCGGGCAGGGCCGAAAGTTTTACCTCACTTTCTTTATAGCATAGAGTTTCCAATTCGTTAGATTGAGAATAACCTATTTCGAATACGCTTCACTTCAAACGAAGATTTAAAAAGTAACGGACGAATCGGCCATGTTCTGGAAATAGAGTAAAATTGAAATCGAAGGAAATTATCTGTTCAATTTTGTTTTTAAAGTGACCGTAGTTTTTCATGATTTTTAGAGTAAGTCTGCTTTTACATTATACGATTTTTGTCGTTGCGTTTCTTACCTTATAGGCGAGAGGGGAGAGAGGAATTAAAAGGGGTACACAAGCGAATGTACTCTTCGATTCATTTTGTTCGCTCATTCGTACTCTCATTATGCTCTCATTTGACGAAAAATGTATTGAAGTTCGGTTGCACAGAAAAAGTTTTAACGACAAAAATCGTACAATGTAAATATCAGACCGACTTCAAAGAAGAAACGACAATAATCGCAACGACAAAAATCGTATAATGTAAATTGAGACTAACTGTAACAAATATAAGTTGTACTAAAAGTATGACGAATATTTTTATGAACCTTTTTGAAAATTTGTTCGATTTTAATTCCACTCTAATTCGACTTCCAGAACACGGCTGAATAATAAAAATCAAAAATTTGTTTTTGTTTTTGTTCTAAATGTAAATATACGAAAGAAATTTTCTTATTGAAATTGTTAGCCAGGCAGTTAATTTTATTCGTTTATGGTCCGCAAAGAAAAATCGCGGAATTCGCATTTTAATACAGTATAATAATCTCGTTCATCTGAGCGCATTAAGTTTAAGCCTTAGTCCAGATTAATTATCCGGTCTAAAGTTAGTTCAGTAAGGCCCGTTTTCACAACTTACCGATAGCTTGTATCAAGTGTTTTTATTCTTTGTTCGTTTTCAATTAGAGTAGTAAGGAGTATGTGAAAGTAACTTTTGGCAGCAATTTTGTCCAGCGTTTATTAATTCTAGTTTTGGTAGTATTTTGCCATGGTTTATTTAATTCGTAATTTACTGACTTTCTGATAAAATGTAAAATTTTTGGTCTTATAATGTTTTTTTTTATGAATTTTTGAAAACAAAAGATAGTACTAATTCTGCATGAAAAAAACTTATCGCCACTAATTTCTAACTCCGAAACAGTTGAAAATATAAGAAAATTTTATTTGGATGACTTAAAACAAATTTTATTCCTAATCATTTGCATATCCGCCTGAGGTCTAATCACCGCATTATCGAATGAAATTTATCGTAACTTGAGATGATAGCATTAGATATCGAGTTACCAAAGACATTTCATCTCTCGAGTTTTCATTCGATACGTCTATCATATGATGAAGAATACGATAGTTTACTGGAAGCGATAGCTTACTCGATATCGAACGCGGTTATTAGTCAAGCACATAAAAAAATTAATAGGGACTTGTATTTTGCGCTGTAAGATCTAGTATTAGTATTAGATATCGAGTAACCACAGACATTTCATCTCTCGAGTTTTCATTCGATACGTTTATCGTATGATGAAGAATACGATAGTTTACTGGATGCGATAGCTTACTCGATATCGAACGCGGTTATTAGTCAAGCACATAAAAAAACTAAACAGGGACTTGTATTTTGCGCTTTAAGATCTATACGTATAGTCATTTTTATTTAAAGACGATTTTAATATAAAAAATATAATAACGTATAAAAATTCAATAAAAACGAATATTTTTTACCAGGGACCGTAACTGTTTGACTTTTTTTCAAAAAAGTAAAAAAATAACTGTTATTTTTTCAGTCAAAAATAAAAGTTAAAATTTAATTGATATTTTTTCAGTCAAAAATTAAAGTTAAAATTTTATTGATATTTTTTCAGTTAAAAATAAAAGTTAAAATTTGACTTGTTTTTTTTTTAACAACAATAAAAGTTAAAATTTGACTGATATTTTTTCAGTCAAAAATAAAAGTTGAAATTTGACTAATATTTTTTTAGTCAAAAAGAGAAATTTAAAAATTATAATTATTATTTCTATAATATCTTTAGTTTTTCTAAAATCTTTGGATGAAATTTCCGGACGATCTGGCCTAAGCAACCAGCGAAATGCGGATAGGAATAGCTTATCCCATCAACAATAAATTTCAGTTTATCAATAGTATGAATTTGGAATTTAGCACATTTAAACGAAACCTTATTAATAAATTTCTGACTTAAGCGTTTTTAACTTCTTTTTATTATAACATTTGAGCGAAAAGGGGCGTGGAAAAATTTATTTTTTTAACATTTTAGCTTATATTAAAGCCCCTTCTTTACATATGAAGCTAATATAGTCCTAACAATGAAGCAAAGCCTGAAGTAGTCGGATCTAAGATTTGTAAACTAAGGGCGGAGAATTGAGAGGCAAATGGGTATGGCAAATTTGTGTTATTATACATTTCAGCTAATTTTGAAGCCCCCTAAAGACCAATGAAGCTAAGAATTACCAAGCATATGGTACTGACGTTGGGGCTTACCTTAAACTATTGTTTCTTCCTACCTTCCAGGAAAAGGCTTTACAGCTAGTTCTTTTATATTTACGTTAAAATATAGCTCACAATAAGTGTTCTTTGGACCACTCTAATGCAATAAAGTAAGTGATATCGGTTAATAGAAATAATTATAGCTTTAGTAACATTATTGGTGAATTTTTGTTTGTAGTTATAGCATTTTAAATTATTTATATTTCCATGAATAAAATATTTTTCGGAAAATAACACTTTTACTACCTTTATATGATTTTGTTTAATTTAAAATAAGGGAAAACTGAATGGAAGTAAATAATTGCTTGGAATACATTATTTTGATTTGTTTAAGTTTTAGTCGTAAATAAATTTTATTTAAAAACAAAAAAGTTGTTTAAAGGTTCTGGGGAGGAAATCGTAAGATATGATTTATGTGTAGTTTATAGAACACGAGCGCCTTACTCGTCCGTTCAACTTACATTTAAAACAAAAACAAATTTCGAAATTTTGTTTGAAATGTAAGTTTAACGGATGAGTAAGGCGCTCGTGTTCTATAAACACCACATTAAATAAGAAAATTTAATAAATAATTCTCTGTATGTTTAAATTTTTTTTTTTTTTTATAAAAATTTATGGTTAGCTTCTGTATATTTTAATTATTTATTTCAGTTAGTTTCTTATTATTTAATATTGTAAAATACAATGCTACATTAAAATTACTTTAAGAAATGGTTGTTTTCCATTGGTAATTGTTTTTCCCCCTTTATTTTAGCACTCCCTAACAAACACGGAGGTTTGATTTCAAATTGAAAATGATTTGAAATCAAACGTTTTCTCAAACGACAAACATTTGATAATGATTTGAAAATCATAGCATTCTCAACAAAAATGAGAAATAATTTTCAAATTGAAAAAATTACTTTATTTTCAACTTGCTTTCAAACGTAATTCTCAAATGTAGATTATAATACAATGTGGAATATAAATAAAAATATTTTATTTTTTTAATTTAAATTTATTTAAATAAACTGTGAGATAAACATTCGGCCACATAACTAAAAGATGAAATAATGTTTTTTCCGTCCTCTTATTCTTGGAAAGACAAACTACTTTGCTCCCTTTTATTTTGAGGATTGTAGCACCGCGATCGTTCAACAAACTTTCTTCACTTTCCCGTTTTATGTAACCACAAAGTAAAAAATTTAACTTTAATCGCCATTTTTAATGTTTACATTTATTTTTCGCTTTCGTATTGACAAGCTTATTTTTGATTTGAATTTAACATTACTTCGTGTTTGTTGGGTCTGTGTGATTTATTATTTTATAAAAATAAACAATTTTCAAATCTTCTTTGGAACCCGCCTTCACTAGACATAAATTTACTAACATTAACACTTAGGCCCTAATTATATAAAACGCAACGCAACGGCAGAGAATAACATTGAAAGCAAAAAACCAAGTCATAAATATTTTGTAATTTTGTTGTTGCTTTCTATAGCTAGTGAAGACTTCGGGTTATAAATAAAAAATTTGTAAGGTACTGAATTCCGACAAAATTTACCCCTTCATATTTTTTTAAGAACTTCACCTCACTTAATATTGAAATAATTTTGAAAAACTTTCTCAACGCAAAGTAAAGTAAAATTAATCCACTGAATTTAGTTTAATATTAAATTAGTGACCACTAAAGCGACTGTTTGGTAATAGATCTTTAATCTATTAGAAAACAGTCGTAGGCGTTGTTTCACAACGTTACCTTATTTTCGATTAATACACTGAAAATTATTAATTTTGTTTTTATAGAGTAGAAGGTTTTTCTAAGTTCCTTTGAACAAGTTATTTAATTGTCCAGCAGGATGTTTTTTCTTACAAGCTCTTTTCTAAAGTTTAGAGAAGAAAAACGGCCGAAGGATTTACCGATTCGTAAACGATTTAAATTACTCCTATAGGATTTTTTTAATAAAAATTAACGAGTGCATGTTAGAAAATTCGAGCAAAATTTCAAAAAATCTTAGAATTTTTTGGGTTTGAGTTTTTTAAATCAACCATTTTTAATCAAAAAACTTATGTGTAGTTTATAGAACACGAGCGCCTTACTCGTCCGTTCAAATTACATTTAAAACAAAAACAAATTTCGAAATTTTGTTTTAAATGTAAGTTGAACGGACGAGTAAGGCGCTCGTGTTCTATAAACACCACATTAATATTATTTTATTCACATTTAATAAGTTTAACATTATTGTGGAAAAGAGTATCGAAGCAATTAATCACCCTTATTGTGTTTGGCGTATTTAAAATACGCCTACGACTGTTTGGTAATAGATTAAAGAGATTATGAACTTTTTTTCTTTAATCTATTACCAAACTGTCGTAGGCGTATCTTAAATACGCCAAACACAATAAGGGTGAATATTCCAATATGTACTTATCTCTTACTGCCTCTTCAACAATTTCGAACGTTAACGTTTTTAAAAGGTCCGTTAAAATTTGCAATTGAAATTTAGCTGTTACATAAATGACTGAGATATGAGCAAAAACCCATGACTGCCTCTAATATTACCCATAAATCCATTGTTGTTGTTGCTTTTTTTTTTGTATATCTGGAGAAAGACAAGAGCCAAAGTTTCCAAATTATGTTCAAACATCTTGGCTATCAATACAAATCATCCTACAAAATGTGAGCGGTATTGGAGAAGACATAACATAGATTAATTTATATTTAAAGAACGGTATGAGGAAAATTGTCCAAATTTGCAACCTCTCTAAAAAAAATGGGCGGGATTGAAGAAGTGTGATTGGCACCTTCCGTAGAAGTAAATGTCTCCAAATAAGCCAAATAATTCCCTTTCCCTGGCTTTGCTGAACCGTAAGTGCCGGTTCACACACGTCAAGTTTGACTCTTCAAGTCTTGAGTTTTTAGGAGAGTGGGGAAACGATATGTTATCCTCTTTTCCCTTCTCTCCCAAAAGCTCAAGACTTGACTTGTGTGAACCGGCACTAATAGGGGCAATAATTGAGTTGAGATGTACAATTTAAGCTTGTTTTTTTACTATTAAACGTTTTTACTATTTAACATTTGTTCATTTTATTTTTATGCGAATTCGGAAATCACATAAAAAAGGACAACTTCTTTTTTGATTAAAATTATTACAAAAAATTTATTTATTAAGAAGACTTGATAATTGTTTACATTAAATATTAAAGCAACTTTCATGCATTTTATAGTTTATTTTTTTTTTTAATTTTCTTTTTTTTTTAAATTTATACTTAAATGTATTTATGGGTTTTTTTTAATAAAGATTGTTTTTGTCTAATATAATTTAAAGAAACCTTTTTCTGTATATTTTTTTTTTCTTTTTAAAAGTAATTATGTATGTATTTTTTGTTTCCTTCTATGTTAAATATTCCATTTTGTTTATTTTTAATAAATCACATAATTTAATTGTTTTGTCTTTATAAAATAAAATGTTTGTGGCTGTTTGAAGTACTTTATTGATTTTGTTTTTTGGGTTTTAAAAATCTAGTTTTTTTTTATAAAGCTTATTAATTAATAACATGCCATATTAAGTGTTAGTTAATATTACAATGTGAATGCCTTGCTTTATTAAAAACAATAAAAAAAAAAAAAATAATTAAGTTAATAAGCCGATTTTTTCTGAGAAAAGATGTGCTATTCTATATTCACCCCTATCGTGAATAACAAGTGGAATTTTTGTTCCCATTAAATTTTCATTCCCCTCGAAGGGAAAAAAGCAATCGTGAATCTCATGTGAAAAATTTTTCACGCTATTAGTTCCAGTGAATGTAAAAAAAGAAGGAAGATTAAAAAAATTAAAAATCAATGAAATTTTTGTTGAAAAATATACAAGTATATATTTTAAAGAAAAGTTTAAATAAAAAAAGCAAAATATTTAGTATTGGAGGGATAGTTTGATTACAACGTTGGTTTTTTGCACTTTTTTAATTTAATGTAGTAAAATATTTTCCAAAATTCTGCCACCAAGTCAATCGAAAGCTTCACAAATCCGCAGGCAATCGTCCTGTTGTTTTGCATTTTGTTGAGCAATATATCAGTTTGTGCCTTATTAACTTTATTTACGCTTAATATTCGATTTATAGGAGGAGCAACTTACATACATGTTCTGTTCCCTAGCAAAAATAAAATGAGAAAATCTAAGGAAAATGTGAACAAATTACGAGGGAACAAATTGTTCACGATAAGGGGAATTTTTCCCGTGAACATTTTTTCACGTTATTATTCTTCTTTGAATTACATTTTTTCTTGGGAGTTGTTTATGATCGCAAATATGTGAAAAGGGGAAAAATTATTCACGATAGGGGTGATTATGTACATGTAACAAGTTTTAATGTTGCCTATAATCATTCAAAGTGCTACATGTTGTACAACTTAATTCGAATCAAATTGGCTTTTGTTTACAAATATAACACTTTTATCATTAATGTATTTCATTAGCGAATTTTAAGACTATTTGAGCGGTTTCTGCACACTTCTGTGGTTTGGAAACAAACATTGACACCACTTATTATACATATTAATTGTTTTTCCATTTTTATTAGCCCAATTATGAATACTAATTCCCCGAGAGTTTTTTCCCATTTTTACAATTGAATTTACATAGGAAAAATGGGAGATTATTATTCATAATTGGGCTATATATGCAATAGTTTTTACATTTTGTGTTATACTAATGTTTTCTCGAAATAACAAATGAATAAAACTTTGTTTGTACCAACAAAGTATGTAGTAACTTAGTTGGAAAAGATGGTAGTATGAACACATTAAATAAAAGTGAGGGTAAAATATGCAACATGTTTACAGGATTTTCATTCAACATATTCCCAAAGAAAATAAAATTTTATTAGCCACAGTTGTATTTTTTATACAAGCAAACACAAAAATGTAGAACATGTAAAATATATTTATGCAACATATTTCTCAGAAAAGAAATCCCCATAAATTTCTTTCAGCCTTATTCACAATGGAAGCAACAATTTCGTTTTTCATCTGTCTTATTCATTTCCAAGGTGTTTCATAAAAATTTGTTTGAAACTGGTTATGATATGACATTTATGAAAATTGATATAGGTTTCAAATGATAATTTTAATCATATGTATTACAAAATAATAATTTAGAAAAGTACATAATATTTTTTGGGGCGTAGTTTGCGGATTATTCTATCTTTGAAAATTAAAGCGTTTGCAAACATTAAAAAGCTGATGAAAATATTCCTTCCATTGTGAATCTGGCTTTTATATTGAATTTTTGATTGGTTTTGATTTACGATTCATAGTTTTTTGATTCAAAATAAATTTCTAAGTAAACTTAAGAATTAATAAAAAATATGTTTACTTTTAATTTTTTTTTAATTTAATTGTTTTATAATTATGTATTTAAAATGATGTATTTTCTTTTTGTTTGTTTGTTTTTTATTTATTGAAATTTTTAAGTATTTTTTGTAAATTACTTTTTAAATCTAAATATTAAATTAAATCCCTTGTGTAGTGTTTTTAGAAAAAATATGCTTATAAAAAATGAAATACAATAAAATATAAGTATGTATGTGTAAACTCGTATTAATAATATTTTTTGTTGAATTGAAGTATTTAATTGATTGTATTGTTTCTTTACAATAGAAAAAAAACATGAATTTCCTTTAGCTACAAATAATTAATTTCAAAATTTTAAATGATATACATATCCAAACCATTTAGCTAAATATGTTTATGACTTTGGGAAACTGTGTAAGAAACAATAACTAAAATAATAAAATAAAATATTAAATAAAATTAAATGTAATTTTTAGTTTTTTTTGGGCCCAATTTTAGGTTTATTAAAATTTAATAAACTATTTATTAAAAAAAAAAAAAAAAATTAAATAAATAAAATTGTAGATTTCTATTCTCCTCTACATCCTTTACATTTCGTATAGATTGTTAGCTCAGATCACAGATTTTAATTTACGAAGTTTATTACTTTTTCGAAATCTACCCTCCCGGTGAATTAAAAACTTTGATTTTTAATTTTTTTGTTGAAAACGTTTAATGCTTTAAAAAATATTTTATACTCAAAATTGTTTATGTATCAGCCCAATTATGAATTTAAATTCCCCGGGAGTTTTCTCCCTTCACCCATTTTTCCTATTTAGATTCAATTGTAAAAATGGGAGAAGGGAAAAACTCCCGGGGAATTTTTATTCATAATTGGGCTGTATTTATATACAGGCCTGTTCTGCAAATCACTTTTACTCAAATCACGTGATTTCAAATCAAATGTGCTTACTAAAATCACACGTGTGATATTTTAGTGTCCCGTTTTTGTGAGCTTTGGTGTGATCTTCAATTGCCGAAAGCACCCGTGATTTTCAGAATAGGCCCGCTAATAAGCCTTTGAAACCTCAAAAAAAGTTCAAAAATAATTTATTTCGTCAAAGTAGAAACACTGCAATTCCTTCCACTCCCTCATTTGTCATTGGTCACAAAAAAACTGATGCTTTTACTTCCGATTCAGTAAATGTAAACAGTCGCTATCAAACCAAATCAAAAAGCGAAAAGTTGTACACAAATTTTTGTTTTTTGTTCAACAGTATTTGGTTTCGTCTGCAGTTTTTTAAACCCTGTTTATTTTAGATTACAACAAAGAACAAGATTTTGTTTGACGTGCTAAATGCCCAATTTTTACTCTTGATAAAAACACTGAAATTTAATGTTGATGGGATAAGCTATTCCTATGCGCACTTCGCTAGTTGCTTAGGCCAGATCATCAGGAAACTTCATCCAAATGATTTTAGAAAAACTAAAGATATTAAACACATAAAACTGTTACGCGAATAAGAATTATAAGCAACAGTTTTAATTGTAACAATATCAAAGCTTAAACAAATACACAATCATCAAACAGTGAGTTTATCTTTTCTAACATTCCCCACTACAAAGAACATTAAAAAACTTCAATTAAGGGTTCGTTCACAATGATATCAACCATTTAGTTTTTCTTCTATATTATTTCTTTTTAAGTAAAAATGTTTCTGAAGTTTTTAAAAAAATAAAGTCTACTTCTTCTTCAGCAACAACTTGTATGAAATTATAAATTGTGTTTATAATAATTTTTATTAAGTTTATTTTTGTTTAGTTTAATAGCATAACACTTATAAATCCAAATAGTGGGCTTTCAATTCAGACAAACGGTTGTAGGCATTCATGGCATCTTCAAAATGTCGTGTGTCTACAGAAACCACCATAAAATTTTCCCAAAATTTAATTTCAATGACTTTGATAAAACTTTATGGGCTCTTTGCTTATCAATTTTATAAGGGCCTTGGCTTAGTTATTCCAAGACTCAAATCCTTGCTGCAAACAATTTCACAAAATGCTGCGCATTTGCAGCATGTATTTCATTTATTAATTATTATTATTAATTAATAAATTCGGCTTTGTTTAATTTATTAATATTTTATGTCTTGTGATGATTGTAGAGTTATACTTGTTTTAGTACTGAGATTAACTGTAATGAATTCGCCTCGATTCTACTATGTTTTATAAGTTGTCGGCGCAAAATTTGCAAACATTTTTTTATTTTTTGTTTTTTATTTATTGCTTGAATTGTGAACGCCTAATGAAATTGTTGCATTTATTGGAAATCTGGCTAAAAATTTGAGATTTTTGTTCTTTTTCGGTTATAATTTTTCTTAAAAACACACAAGTTAATCTTTAATTATCTAACAGTTTGAAAAATTCGAAATTAATTAAAAAAAATTATTTGAGTTTAAAAATTCATATTTTTCTAAATAAAAATAATTTTTTATTTTAAAATTCAAATCAAGAAATTCGTGAGAAAAATTAATTTATTAAAAAAATAATATTGGAAAATAAAAAAAAAACCTTTAAGGGAATGTTAAAATTTTGAAGCATTATTTTTTTGTTAAATATTTTAAACATTTATTTATTCGACATTTCGAAGATGTTTTCGAATATTATTCTTCTACTAGAAAGAGTTTTTTAACTGTTATTGTTAAATTAAAGACATTTTGCTGTTATTGAGTTTCGAACTTTCAAAATTAAACAATTTTCATAAAAATTACAGTTTCTTGTTGAAAGTATTTCTTTGTTTTAATAAATTTTTAAATACATATATTGTTTGTTTGATTGTTCAATCAGGTTCAGGAATATGTCGTTATAATGATTTTATGAAACTTGTTCTATAGATGTTGTTGATTTTCGAAAATTTAATTCCCCAACTATGTTAACTGTCTAATTTTTTTTTTTGTTGAAATTCCAGTTTTGAAACTTTACGACTCAAAAAGTTGTCTACACTTTAATAACATTTTTTTAAATTCAGGTATATTTGCCGAAAACTTCAATAAACCTTCATTCTCGTTTTCTCCACTACGACTTTTTGGCATATGCGCCAAACCTTAATGAGCTGAAGTTTTGTAATTCCTAATGTTTTGTATTCAATGTTGTATACATATATTTTCGAACATGCCGGAAACGAATTATATTATATAATAATCGAATTCGTTAAGATTTTAGAAACTTAAATAAAAAAATTTAACTAACTTAAGAAATGTCTCCTGTTTACTTTTAAATAGATAAACAGGAGACAATTTGAAACAAATGTAGGGAGAATAAATTTAGTACAGGCTTAACTAAACAAGAGCTGCAAGCGTTTTTCTAGGGAAGTAAAGTTATGATTTCCAAAAACGCTTGGTTTCATTTAGGTTGAAGTTTTTTTTTATAATTAAGTGTTATCTTTTTGTATAAGTTTGTATTTAAAATTATTTAAAACTATCGGACATATTTTGAAAATCGAATTCGAATGAAATTAAAAAAAAAAATAAACGACCTTGTTAAGACGTTGATAAAAATATTCACGTACGCGCTCGATTTTAATTCGACTCGACTTCGATTTCTAAAACATGGCCGTATATGAAACTTAAAATGTATTTTCATTGTTTTGTGGGCAACAAAATTGTTCTGTTAAGTTTTTATAATTTTATGTTTTGTTTGTTGATTTTTAAAATTTTTTTTTTTTTTAAGATTAATAATTAAAAATAAAGAAATCAAATGTTAACTTTAACTGTGTCCTTTTGTGTTGTTGTTGTTTTGCAAATTTTTCCATAATAACAATAATACATAATTAAAAGAATAATTAGTTGGTACGTACATATTGTTTGTTATGTGTTAGAAAATTTAAACTAAATTTAATAAAATTAATTAAGTTAAAAATTATTTAAGAAAAAACCCGTACACCATTTTAAAATTATGTATTTTTCTTTTGTTTGTTTGTTTGTTTTAAGAGAATAAAACTAATTGATAAAATAGTAAATGACTTAAACTACTTAAATAA
This sequence comes from Pollenia angustigena, assembly GCA_930367215.1. Lineage (NCBI taxonomy): Eukaryota > Metazoa > Arthropoda > Insecta > Diptera > Polleniidae > Pollenia > Pollenia angustigena. Next base: position 14,621,732 of record OV884060.1, read on the forward strand.
CAAATATGCTTGGCTTTTTCCGGTTGATTTTGGTCGAACTTATTTCAAAGAGGAAAACAATTATAATAAAAAAAAAAAAACTAAACAAAACTAAAATTTATAATAGTATACCTAAATAATGTTTGATACTAAACTAACTTAATAAGATAAATTGAAGTGATTGTTGGTTGTGTTAGATTAGGTGTAAAAGATTGGTCTGGTCTGGTCAGGCCAGGCCAATATTGATTTTGTTGGTTTTTGAGTTGTAACATTTTGCTTTGCTAGAGCGTGAAATTAAAACTAATTTTAAGTCGAGCTTTTACTTTTTTTACTTTTCTTACTATTATAACTATTAGTTTTTTTTTTTTTGTAAATATACTTTTTTAAATAAGTTTAAAATAAATATATATTTTTATATATTGCATTTGTTTCTCATATAATCGTTTTGGTAAGTGTATGTTGAAATACAAATAAAATTTCATTTTGAATAAAAAAATCTGGGGTCTAATTCTGGCAGTCGTGATCGAATACTTTTTCGATTCAAAAGCAATTTTATTTATAATTCTTTCAGTCGATACTGAACGAATCGAAATTATATTTTCAGTGTTGTAAAAACTCAAATAAATGCTTTACAGCACAGAAAAATAATTTTGATTCGTTCAGAATCGACTGAAAAATATGAAATAAAATGGCTTTCGAATCGAAAAAGTATTCGATCACGAGTATCAGCTTTAGCCCTCTGGTTTTAAAATATTAAACTTATATAATTTTTTTTTTTTTTTTTTTTTTTTTTTTTTTTTGTATTTTTAATGAAAACCTAAGAGCGCTTTTTGCAATTATTAAAAGGAAAACTAATAAAATTAAATGTTACAATCATAAAGAATGTATGTTAATAAAATAAAACTTTGGTAAATAAAATTTTTATATAAAAAAAAAAAAAAAATCACAATAAATTAAAATTTAACATGCGCTCTTTTGTTAATTCTACAAAAATATGCATACAATAATTTTCAATTTTTCCAGTTTCTTAATACTCAAAGAAAAGTTATTCGCGCCCATTTTGGAATTTTTTTTTTATTTTTTTGTTCCCTTATTTACCACATACATTTGAGAAGTTCCATAACAAAACACAATCATTTCAATAGCTTTGGTATACATTGTGTCCAAAATGTGTTTTCAGACGAAACTTTTACATTTCTCACTTACAAACCGGCCTACTACACAATTGTAAGATTCATTTACACACAAAAATTTGACAGAACTTTGTCCGACATACAAAAATTGTCTGCAAATTCAGTTGTCAATGGGCCTGCACACACGAGTTCTGTTCTAATTTCATCTGGCATATCATCATTGTTTTTCTTTTTAATGTGTATAGGATTTGTTCTGCAAATGCGGGATGAAGCTGGTTGAAGCTTTAAGCCAACAACTCTTCGCCTCTCTTACCAACAAACTGTAATTTTATGCCGGAACACGTATGCTAGTGATGGTTCAAACAATTGACTCAGATACTTTTATAAACATTTTTTAAGTGGGATAGACTTGTCAAAAAAATCTGCCACACAAGCTTAAGCGGGAGGTACACTACACACTTTTTCGCGGCAACACATCGAATCCTAAGCTGTTGTGCATGTAACTTACTACGTGCAATTACATTGATTCAATTTTATAACAGACGCGTAGTATGCAAAAAAGCGAAGAACGCGTTGTGTGCACCTCGAGCTTTAATTGGTGGAGATAAGTTATTAAGAGAACAAGAAAACAAATGTTGCGATTTGTTTCAACACAGAGCATTTATTTAATTTTGTTATCAATAAATGCATTTGAAAAGGTCTCGTTTTGATATGAACTATAATTCTTTTTAACATAATTAAAATTTAGTTTGTGATCGAAAATTTTCTTTTTTGTTACAAATCACAAATTAACAATATCTTGATGTAGATTTTACTTTAATGTTAATAAAAAAATGAGCTCGAAATATGACGGCAATAGGTCATGATTCCAACTCATTCACTTAAACCTTTATTTTCGATTTTGAATTACTGATTTTTGGTTCATTTAAAAACAAACACAAATTTTAATATGTACACGTTAATTTTTGTGAAAAAAGTGGAAGTATTGTGTTTTGTAATGGAATTCCTAATATTGCTGCACTGCTGCAACAACGTCATAAGTCAAAAATCGCAAATTTTGGCTTAATGCAGAGTACATTTTTCTTATGGAGATATTGTAAACTCAACTCTTGACCGGATACAATTTTCTTTTTCCATTGTGTTGTGTGTAAATTTTAAACTTTTAATTCGTTTTATGTTAAACAAATATTTCTGAGTTTTGACAAAGTTGCAGCAAATGAGCAATATGTATTTTTATATGTATTTCAAAAAAAATATTTGTTGAAAAATTTCCATTCTTTCCAAACATAAAATCATGTTTGGAAAATACCTTTAAAATATATCTACATTTTACACAGTATTTATGTACTTTCTTACAAAAATGTGAACTTTTGTTTGTTGATCTTCAAAATGAATGTTTTTTTAAAAGTTAATACATACTAAATTAAAAAAATATTTGATTGGATGTGTGTGTGGTGTGGTTTTTCGATTTTAGTATTCATTAAATTAAATGAAGTAATTACCTTTCTTTTCATAAGAAAAATATGAATAAATTTCAATTAATTATTGTACATAATTGTCGTTTTTTTTTTTGTTTTTTTTATACTTTTTTGTTTTAAAAATGCTTTCATTTGTGTTTGTATTGAGTTATTCGAAGATTTTGTGTCTTGTTTAAACTTTCGTAGATTTATATTCATTTTTGTTTTAAATTTTTTTTTTTTTTTTGTTTTTGGCATTTTGTTCTTTCATAAGAGTGTTTCTAGTGTTGTGTACGAGAGAGAGAGAGAGAGAGAGAGAGAGAGAGAGGGACCGTTTTAACAGTTAAAATTAATATGTATATAAACCTTCAGTTCTTCAGTTTGTATGCAAATTTAAGCAAAGTACATAACCTTTTTGGTATCTGCATGTACAGTAATGGCTCGCGCCATTGCTCCAGGAGTTCGATCTTCGGAACAGCCACTCTGGTGGGATCCCTCACCAGAATCATGTTCTTTTTCAACCAAATGATATCTAAAAAAAAAAAAACAAAGTGCATTATATTAGAAACTTAAAAATGAATATACAACATGTTCATATATATTTATTTCAATCCAAGTAATATACTCATATTTTTTCATATATTTTTTATTCAGGAATATATCTTTGTAATATATGTTAATTGGCCTAGGAGGCTTTTATATATTACTGTGAATGAAATAAATAAATAAATAATATAAAAAATGATAGCGCCAAAATATATATATTTCAAATGTTAATGTAAATTCTGAATTTAAGCAAAGTTAAAAAAAAAAAAAAAAAATTATATTACGGTAGAAAAATGGAGAACAAAAACGTTAATAGTGTTTGTGCAGCAAATACCTAAAAAAAAACGTTTCTCCGTTTATGATCTTCGTACACAATAAAAATACTGTACTAATCCAACTCAACATAAAGATGGGAACATTTAATTTCGTTCTGTTTTCTGCAAATTGTAAATTTGCCGATGATCATCGTGATTACCCTTATTATTAAGTTTCAAAAACGTGTGCCGATATCAAAAGATCTAAAAAGTACTTGCTCACGGTGATGGATTAATACATGATCAAATACTTGAAAAATTAAGCTTCATGTATTTTAAAAATTGTATCTAGCTTCTTATAAAAATTTGTTACACAGAGTGGAAATTTTTAACATTAGTGATATTGTCCGAATAGAGAATCTATGTAGAAAATTAAACATTTTTAATTTGTATAAAGTTGACTTCAGAAAACTTCTGATCTTGAAATTGCATAACATTAAATTAAGGAATGTACCCATGCTCTGTTGGAAATACGCTGCAGATTTGCATAGGACTGCAACAAACTTCAGGCGAATATTAAGACGCTCATAAAGGAAGCAAAACTTATACATGGACAGCAAAGCAGCGCTTAAAGCACTTAAGGGTAAGGCGGATATTAAGACGCTCATAAAGGAAGCAAAACTTATACATGGACAGCAAAGCAGCGCTTAAAGCACTTAAGGGTAAGTTTACAATAGTTTACGTTACTGAAACAGTCGTCTAACTGAGAAACACGACTAATGTGGGCGAGGTTTTACTCTATATCTTTGCTTTCGTCTCATGTTATTATTTCCTTTCCCACTCATATTTTAGACCATGGGTATCTTTCTGTCTTTTCGGTATGATACATATCATTCTATAGGGATGCACAATGGTCACTGGGAGAAAGTATATGATTTGCTATATTTTACACCCCTTTGTACCTACCAAGCTAAACTAATTCTGGTTAAAGTCTAAGAAAGTCTTGATTTTTAGCATTTAACTTTCTATTTGTAAACTAACTGGCTGTTTTTAGTAAATGAAAACAAAATTTCGTATGAGAAATAGTGAAAACAATAATAAAATACGAAAATTTGTTTTTGTTTTCAATATAATTTCTCACGCAAAAATTTGTTTTTATTTTCTTAAAACACGCTGTAAGTCAATTAAGTTATTTTTCAATTTAGAGATAATTTTGATATGTTTTGTATTTATATTTACAATCAAAACTGGGTAAATGGTTTATTTGTTTATAAATTGGCACATATCCGAGGTGCATCAATTGAAAAAACCGAAACATAACTCGTACTTACCTTGCTCTAAAAGCAACTAAATGCGCATAATATGCCGGTGCTGGTATAGAAACTGATCTGGTGCAACGTACATATGTATGACACAGTTGATATGTTAAACATTGTAACTCATCCGAATCGAAATGATTATCATCCCATAAAACGTGATAATGTGAGGGTCGACTTGTGCCCTGAAATAAATCAAAGATGAATAAGTAAACATTTAACACAAACAATTTTTGTGTTGAAAATTACCTGTATACCTTGGTGACTGCACAAATAAAAATCAAATTCAGTTGGATGTGTAATGCCAACATCGACCGTTGTACCAGCGGGAATATTACCAGATTTACCACTCTGTTCTTTCTTTTCGGCACAAAATAGCCTTGTGTGATGTCGTTTTTGTACAACAATAAAAGTAATACCCGGACGATATTCAGCCTCTAGTTTTATACAAGCTTCACGTATGGCCGTGAGTTCATGTTGCAATACGTGTGGAAATTGACCTTCGGAAACACCATCACGATAGAGAATAATACGATGGGGTTTATAGCCGCCAGTTGACTTGTAAAACATAATTAACAATTCACGAACCATGCTTGATAGTTCTTGTATAATTTCTTGACGATGTTGTTGCACGCGTACCGTGGCGGCATAACGTGAGGGATGAGCATCCATTGAGCCCACAACAGCCGCAATTGAGGGTTTCTTATTATCACCTGCAGGTGGATGTGTAACATCAGCACCCAGAAAAATAACGGGCTCATTAAAAACTTTAGGACGTATAGAGGGAACTAGAATCGAATTGATGCCACCTAATTTGACGTTGATTTTGAGACATAAATTCGACAATGTCTGAGGCGATGTCTTATTGACATTTTTAGCCTGTACACATTGCGTGGCCATACCTAAAACGGTGTCACCAACGCGTTTTACTTCAGCTATTAAAAATGTATTGGATGAGTTTTGAATTTGCATTTTAAGGAACAAAAACTAGAAAAACCTACCATATACGGGCGTTTTTCCCGGTAGTACAACTACCACTAACTGTAAACTGGCAAACGATTGTTTTAGATATTTAAACATTGGCTCAACTTGATCAGGGCCAGTAGCATATTTACAGAAACAAGGTTGGCCAATTATTGGCATACCAGCGTCGTTTGAGATCTTTTGCAATTGTTGGGTGAAATTACGCAGAGCATCTTCTCTTACAGTACGTTGAGGAGCAAAGCAGGCAATGGCCCATACTCTAATCTCCACACCGGTAAAGAATTGTTTACCACGCATATCCCAAACACCCTGATTTGGAGAGGCCAAGGATACTTTATTTTGGGGTGGGAAAAGTTGCTAAAAATTCAGATTAAATTAAGAAATGTTTGTTTTTAACTTTATTTTAAACCCACCTGTCCAGTCATACTAGACACACGACCACCGTATTGGAGTTTAGGTGGCGGCAAAACACGACCTCTCACTTCCATCATAGAGTTCGATATAGTAAGACCGAATTCTTGTACATATGAATCATTGTTGAAATCAGCTCTTTTAACTAAATTATTAATTTCTCGCTCACGATCCGGAGCCGAACGTGCGGTGGCTTTAATCATGGTAGATGTTTGCATGTCTGTCAATTTCTTAATGCACCTTTGGCCGGCCACAATGTGGCAAACTTCCAGGGGCAAATAAGTATGTTTGTGTTCTTGGCCAACTTGCAGACACGGCAAATGTGGAAAACGTAATTTCATGCGATATTTATCAAGGAAATATTTTGCTACGGTACATTCTACCGTCTGACCATTTTCAAGTTGAAGCGGAAATCTAGAAACAAAATTTAGTTTATTTAACAATTAAACTTTAAAGAATTTAGGAAAAATCATACGATTGCATTTGAGCTGGTCTTCTGGTAACATTACAAACACGATATTTACGTCTCATTTGACCACAATGAGTAATTTCGATTTTAAGTCCTTTGATTTCTTTAGTAAATTTGACACGTTGAGAATCTGTCAAGGGTTTGCGCTGCTCATTAATGTCTCTTATATCCAAGACTTCGCACATAAAGTCAATAACAGGTTGCGATTTGTAAAAAGCCGTAGCAGACACTAAATTGTTTTAAAATTAGTTTTTATAACTATAAATCCAAAATGTTACACTTACCATCAATGTTTAACATCATTTTCCATTGAGATGGACGTACACTCTGATGAAAACCAAACCATACTTCTCGCCCACCACCCAAGGGATGATAATAACCGTCCGGAGAACTAAAGAAACTTCTACCTACCGGGGTATATGTCATACTGGGCAAATGGCGCATTACTACATCTAAAGCTAAAATAGCATCATAGGGTATTTGACGGGTACGACCTTCTAGAGCCTCCTCCAAATTAAACAACGATACTTGAGCCATCCACTTGATGGTCACACGAAAGATACGGTCTTTACCCTCGCCGGGCAATGTGACTTCCAATTCCAGACGATCATTACCAATTGGAAGAGGATCCCGGGTATACAGATTGTTACGGCCATCAAATACAGGCTTAAGAACGCCAAAAATTTTACTATACGCATGTACCATGGTCTCAATAATTTCGCGATTGACTTTGCGCGGACATTTATCTGGTTGTATGTTGATGTCATAGTGGTGTACATAACCACGGGGCATGCTAACTTGAAAATGATTAGCGCGCAGTACTATGGGACGACCTTCCCGTCCCAAATTGGGGCGACGAGGACATGTAAATACTGGCAGTTCAGGTTGGGTGGTGGGAGTTGCGGCCGCTGCTGCTGTTGCGGCGGTTACGGTCGATGAAGCACCTAAAGCGGAGGCAACAGCTGCTTGAGTGGACGATGCTCCACCAACGGCTCCACCTACAGCAACACTAGAAGCACTTGGGCTGGTTACAGCGGTGGGATTCACAGATGAACCAGGTGCTGGTGGTGCTATAAAAAACAAATAATAGCATTTACTAAAACTTTTCAGCTTTACAGCATTTATAAGATAAAGAAATACATACGCATTAATTACGTATTTAAAAAAACAACTAAAATTTTCATAAACAATACTAAACAAAAATTCATGCCTCTTTTGAATAAAAAAAATACGAGTATTTAAAAAGAAAACTTCCAAACATTAAGGTCATTAACCTTTGCTATAAAAATATTAAAAGTTTACTTAACACAATATAATCTGACAGTTAGTGAAAAAAGAATGTGTTCAAAAGTGATAATTCGCATCATTACGATGATTCGGGAAACATTATATTTAAATTTAGATTATCAAAGCACATTAATTTTCTTTTGAAACGCATCAAGTTATATTTACTGTCTCTTTTCGAACGTTAACGTTTGCATTGAAAACTTTTATGAAAAACACTCACTCTTAACAATATTTTCCATATTACATTCTATACGAACGTTTTTACGTTCGAAACTGTTGAACAGGCAGTTAATGTGTTTATAAACTTAAAAAAAAAAAAAAAAAAAAAAAAAAAAAGTTTTGACTAGCAGTGCACAAAATATACCGAAAGTTTTGTTTAGTTGACATTAGGTTTTGTTAGTATGTTTTCACCGATTGAATCAGAATTTTGGAATAAACATTCTTTAAATTAAAAATTTAAAATAAAAAAAAAAAAAACAAAAAATAAATACATTTCCAAAGCATTTTAATAGTATGTAATAATTTTTTATTAATGTTTATAAAATTCTAATAATAACTCAGAAAGTTTAACTTATGTACTAATATTATCCGTACATGTTTATTGCAAAAAATGGTTATACATAATTGCATTGCATTTACAACATTTCTGATTCAATTTTATTTCAGAAATATCCACTTTAATATTCTTTTTGTGTTTAAAATATTTCACTGTGATTTAATAAATGCTCAATACATATAGAAAAAAAATAATTTTTAAAATTAATACTTTAAATTTATAAGCGATAGTAATTTTCGAGTCATATTTTAAGCGTGTATCAGTGATTTATCAGTTTTTTCCAAAAAAAAAGTACTCGAAAAAGGCTCATTTGAAAATGCTAGTGGGTGAACCCAAGGCGAATTCATGTATAGGGTGGTAGCGATACTACAACAAGTTACAAAACCAAAAATACAACATTGTATTTTATAGATTGCATTCGTTGGTCGATATGTCAAAAACCAAGTAACTTTTGACTTTACTCTCAATAACTTAGAAAAAAATGTAGCACAGCTGTGCTTCAACGCCACCTGAAAAAGAATTCGCCTTGAGTGAACCCTCAAAAAATTTAGAAAATATTTTTACTTTTTTTTATCATAACTAAAACAAAAATTCAATATTTTAAAAATACTTTGGAAATGGATTCAAAATATTTTTAGTTTGTTAATAAAATAAAAAAAAATTTTAAATAAACTAAAGCAAAAAAACAGGGAAAGATAATAAATTTCAATCTAATTTCTTTTTTTTTAGGATTTAGGATTTCAATTTTAATTTACATGTGAGTGTATCGAAGCTAGTCTGCTGTTGAGAAGGGCTCTGAGGCCTTGTAGGCGAAGAAGTCCATTGTGTTTCTATAATTGAGAAATGAAATTAAAAAGTAATAAATGATAAAATAAAAAAGAAAAAAAATTACAAATGGGAAAATAAATGAAAATAGGTATAAAATATAGAAAGTGCATTTATTTCATTAGTATATTTGAATTTAGTTTGTTTATTATAGTTTTTCTATGTAGTAAGTTGCTAATTAAAAAAACTTTAAGCATAAGAATTTTTGTACATCGTATATGAATCTTAAAACTATTCGTAAGTTTCATATTTTATTTATTCTCTCTCGGTAATGTAATACAGTACTGAAAACTTAATAGGGCTAACACATGGAGGACATTCTTTTGTTAGAATTTATTTTAATTTTTTTTATTTTATTTTATTTATTAAACTTCAGTAACGAAGCCTATTAGCCACAATCGGCTAACAAAATTCTACTTAATAATAGAAAAATTTTTTTAAAGAAATAAAGAAAATTTATTGCAAAACGGTTTTGATAAACAAACGGCTATGCTGCAAAACCTTTTAATACAGTTTTTGTAGCAGCGAGACCTGAAGGGCAGGTGTTTCTGAGCTGACAATCCCTAGTTAGTATTCGTTAAACTCCGAGTCGTTCCTATGCGAAGAACCGATTGTCGTGGGATCGTTTTAATATAGTAGCAGAGTTTATTGTTTGGTACAAATGCAAATGCCAGAATATCGTAGCTCTTTTATGAAACTCTACGTATTTTGTTGTTAAATTTAACAAATGAACTGTAATATTCTGCATTTACTTTTTCACAAGCCCATTTGCAACAACTAATGAATTTTTCGAGTGTCTTATGAAATGCACAACGACAGTCCGTGACTTTTTAAATTATAGTCTCTGGAGCAGGCGCGGATTCAGGGGGGGGGGAATAATGAAATTCCCCCCCCCCCCCCCCCCCGTAAATTATAAAAATATGTTTTGTTAATTTCGATAATACAAGAATTCCCAATAATAATATTTTTTTTTTATGTAACAATTTTTGGAAATCCCAGCAAGGTTTTTTTTGTTTTTTTTTATGGAATCTTTAACGAAATTTTCAATAAGTATTTTTTTATTTTTTTTATTGAATCTCTAACGATTTTCAAAAAGTATCCATAGCTTAATCCTAATAGTTATTTATTAGATATTTCCAAAGAAACATCTAGTTTACCGTATTCAATTACTTAATCGGCATTATTGTGTTTGGCGTATTTAAAATACGCCTACGACTGTTTGGTAATAGATTAAAGAGAACGAGAACTTTTTTCCTTTAATCTATTAAAAAACAGTCGTAGGCGTATTTTAAATACGTCAAACACAATAAGGGTAATTATTCTACATTCAATCCCAGCAGGTGCCAAAGACTAAACGTTTGACTTGATAAGGCGCCCGTACACGACATGTATTTGTCATCTGACATGTCAAATTTTCAAGTCACATGTAATTGTTCATGTCTGTCAAAATTGCTATTTACATAAGGTTTATAATATTCGGTCACAAACGTACATGTAATTTGCTTCTGACATTGTCTCTGTTTTTTTCGCATTGTTATTGCAGAAACCAAAGTAGTTCTCGGTTTCAAAATTGCTTGCTGCCGCCACGAAAATATTTATTTGCGCCGTAAAATAATTTAGCCATCTTAACATTTTTTTCTTTTATTTTAAAGATACCAATTTAGAATTTTATAATTAAACGGTTTTTATGTATATATTTACATAAATTCTATTCAATGGTGAGATGAGCATACATATCTTGGTATTGTAAAATATTAACTTCAGCCGGCTAATAATTCCGTCAATAGTTGACGCCGCTGCCAGTTTCTTGCCGGCATAGATTTCTGATGTCAGATGGTTTGTCAGAAGAAAATAGAGCACGCTCTAATTGAAATTTTGTCAGATGACTTTTTTAGGCCTAACCATAATATGCATAGCCTTGCTTAACCTACTGTCAAAAATTAACAAAAAGTCTCTCAAATGTATATAAAAAAACAAAAACAAAATAAAAAAACATTTGATTCCGTACGGAATGTGCGATTAGATTCGCACCTTGCTTAAGCAAATGACAGTTTCATTAAACTTAGCAAAAAGTTTCCTTAAGTTCAATATGGTTTGCCTCATATAATAAACATGTATTCGCACATTTGATTAAGCCAACTTAAGCACATTGTGGTTGGGCCTTTTGCGTCTGACTTTTACAGAAGCAAAGTTAAAAAGGTAACACACGACATGTATGTGTTTTGCAGTGGGAAATTTTACATGTCAGATGACAAAAACATGTCGTCTATATGCTCCTTAATGCGTGCGGTTGAATTATTAAAAAGCCTTTGTATTTGCAACATTTATGTATATATTTATGTGTTACATGAATCAAAATTCTATTCGATAATTTTTGACGAAGGCAGTGATTTGTCGGGGAAAAGCCAGATTTCCTTATTTTTAAGATATTTCAACATACAACAAAAAGTTTTTAGGGAAGAATTTATTGGCTTTGTTGTAAAGGCATTTGAAGAGGCTTCAAAAGATATTGATGGCGTTGATGTATCAATTGATGCGAAAGCGCTATCATCAATAGTTCTTAAAGCTTTGACAAATTTTGGTCTTGACCTTAAAAATTGTGTAGGAGATGGAACAGATGGGTGTCCTCTGATGTCAGCAGAAAATGGAGCTGTTCAAAATTTCTGGAAAAGCGACAAATGCGAAACAAACGCCATGCTATTCCCATAAATCGAACAACTCGATTTCTAAAAGCAATAAAGTGCCATTAATACAAATAGTTGTATCATTTGTTAAAGAAACGACAAAATTTTTAAAAATAATCATCACATGCGAAAAACAGTTTTAGCAAAGTATTTGGGAACCAAACTCTCTTCATTATGCGTCTTTGCAACAAGTGTACATCATATAGTAGAAGCTTTGGAAAAAATTTATTAGTGGAAAGGTAGTATCTCTACCTTTGTAGTAAGGAACTCACTTAGTACTTTTAAATTTATTTGCGGAATATACATATTAAGTGCGATACCTATTGTAACACAGCCCCTTAGTATCACTTTACAAAAGCAAGATATAGATCTTAAAAAAGGATCTCTCTCTTTGTCCTTCTTTACTCTTCAATGGAGCATAGGGCAAAAAGGATCAAGCCTTATTAAAATTTTAATCATGTGCCTTGAAGAAAAAAGGAATAAAGCCGAAGAACAATTTAAAGCGATTTTTGAAAAAGTTAAAGTTATTTGCGTTCAAATCGAGGTTCCTATCGAAAAGACAAGATTTGAACGAAATAATCACATCCAAAATGTTGAAAATTACTACCGAGTTGTAGGTTACATTCCTCTTATTGAATTTATTTTAGAAGATCTCATAACAACTTTCCCAATAGATATCCCAAATGTATTCAACATACCTTAACTTCTACCTCAAAGTGTAATCAAGTCATATACAGATACAAAACTTTTAAAACCACAACTAGCTGATGAGCTGATTATATTTGATAAAAGAGATAAACACCTACTAAGATCTAAACTTGAGCCTGAACTATCAGATAACGTTGTAGATGCTTTAATAAACTGTGATGAAGATATCTACCCAAATCTAAGAAAAATATTTCAAATTTTCGTTTCAATGCTCGTCAGTAAAGCTACGAGCGGGAGGTCATTTCCTACCCTTCGTCGAATAAAAACATGGCTCGGATCAACAGTGACAGTAGATAGACTGTACTGTCTAAATTTGCCTCACAAGGAAATCATAAATTGCTTATTTAAAAAGATTACTGTATATTGAATTGATCTTATATTTTATTTACCCTTTTTGTTGAGTTTTTTTAATTAGGGTAATGCCTTTTTTTGGACAAAATTTCCAAATTGATAATGAAAATAATTTTTCCGCACCAAATGCAATTTCTAAAGCTCCTCAAAAAATTTTTTTTTTTAATTTCCATACACATTATATATGGTACATTTATTGTGTATATATGGGTAATTCCATGTCAAAACGACCAAGAGTGGGACACGACCCCTTCCGATTTTAATGAAATTTGGTGAGAAGTTTATGTCATATTCAAAATGTCATAATTTCGCTAAATTAGCCAAATGTGTTGAGCTCATTTCTTCAATATCTCGAAAACTACTTCACATACGAAGATGATTTTGATGTCATTTTAAAGAGAATACTTGGGCCTACAAACCATAAATTGAAAAAAATTCTTTTTTTTTGAAAAATTTAATATCTGCAAAATGTTAAATTTAAAAAACGGACTAAGTCAAAAACCTATTTTTTTATTTGGCTGATTTTTTTTACATTTTCGAAATAACGGTATATCTAGAAAACAAGAGCTTACCTAAAAAAACGGTTAGCACCACTGGATTCAGCGTCCCCAATTAGGGTAAAATGCCAGGTGCGCGGCTGGTCTGTTGTTTGCAACTAGCACAGTGTACTTATTGCTCAAAATTACAATATTAAAATTCTATTTTAATATTATTTTTTTAAGGGTTGCGAAAGGAAAAAAATCATATCTTAAAAAAGAAAAAAAAAAACACCTCCTTCAAAGTTTCAGGATTTTTAAAGAACAGTTTGAAGTATTATACCAAAAAAAATCAGCCAAATAAAAAAATAGGTTTTTGACTTAGTCCGTTTTTAAAATTTAACATTTTGCAGATATTACATTTTTCAAAAAAAAAAAAGAATATTTTTCAATTTATGGTTTGTAGCTCCAAGTATTCTCTTTAAAATGACATCAAAATCATCTTCGTATAAGAAGTAGTTTTCGAGATATTGAAGAAATAAGCTCAACACATTTGGCTAATTTAGCGAAATTATGACATTTTGAATATGACATAACTTTTGAAAAAAAAATTTTAAAAATTTTTTTCGTTCATATATGTTCCTTATGGGATAAAAGGAACCTTCTCACCAAATTTCATTAAAATCGGAAGGGGTCGTGTCCCACTCTTGGTCGTTTTGACATGGAATTACCCATATGCTTTATATTTTAGCCCCCATATTCATAAATGATTATAAAATTTAATAAACATTTATTAAGGAAAATTTTCATAGAACATTTGGTTTTCAAGCCTTTATTAAATTTAAAATATTTTTATAAATACAGGCATAAATACATAAAATTTATTTACATAATGGAAAAATATCTCGTGCAACTTTAATAGCTCGTTCCGCGCATAAATTACTACGCTGCTGAAATTTATCACTGTTTCATATAATCGCCAAACAACTCATCTATAACACCTTCTTTCGTACAAATGGTAAGATCTTGTTATATTCATGAAATTATTAGAAAATACTTAAAATTTTGTAATTAAATGTTAATTTTGTATAGTAAGGAGAAAAATTGAAATTCAAAACTTTATTGCGTTTGGTGCGGAAACTTTTTTCACGATCACGAAAAAGAAATACATAATTTTTTAATATTTTTCACGGTCTATACGGCTATGCGATGAAGAATTTGATATTCGCAAAAATCGCAAATACCCTAATACACATATTGTTTTTATTAAACTTTTAAAAACAAATTTTTTACTTTTTTGTATCATACAAAATTACCCCCCCCCCCCCCCCCCTAAGACTCAAGCTGGATCCGCGCCTGCTCTGGAGCTAACTCTAGAAAAAAGGTCGGATTTAGGAGCATTTCATAGCTTATGTGAGGTTTCCACAATACAAGTGATTGAACGTGTAGTGAAATTAAAAAAAAAAAACTGAGTATTTTTCATTAAATTTTTTCTTGTTTCTTGTTCTGAATCTGTTACGGATCTGTGCCGTATACCTATCAGTTAAAGGATTAGAAAATATCTTTATGAGTTTTATTAGTTGAACTTAATTTGTTTAAAAACTTTATAAAATAATTTTTACAAATAGAAACTGGGAATTATTTCCTTCCGAAGGTTACTTTATATTATATTCAACATTTTTCATTTTTCGAAGTCATTTCTGAAAAATTGAAGGAATAGAATTATTACAAAAAAGCTTTATAAAATACATAACTGAAATTTAGCTCACAGAATAAATTCGAAAAATGAAAAATGTTGAATAAAATAATTTTTAGAAAATTTTCTCATCTTAACTGAAATTTATAGGCAGAATTCTTGTTGTAGCTTAATTTTATATAAAAAAAAAATTTATAAAATGTTAGTCGACTTTCAATACCTATATTACAGCCAAATAAGATAAACTAGCTCTTTAATAAAAAATTATAAAAATACATAATAAAATTTTAATAAATACATAACACAATTCGAACATTAAGCTCTCCTGTCTTGTGAACAACGGATCGCTGAAAAAAATATATTTATGTTATTATCGTAAAATTTTGATAAAATTGGGAGTGCTGTCGATAAAATAGGGTTTAGCCTAGATTTTCCCCTAAGGAATAATTTATGAAAAGCCTATTTATTTCCATAGGATACACAATAATACAAAAAATAAGCAAGCGTGGATCTAATTGGAGGTGGTATGACCCTCTCTATGCTATTATTTTTTTTTTAACTTATTAATAAATAAGTTTAATATTTTGTATTAGTGCAAACAGCTAAATGTGTTTATTTATTTTATTTTAATTGTTTAATGTAAAAAAAATATTTTTATAAAAGTTTTATTAACTTTGTTTTGCTTTGCATTAATTGAGAATTATTATGATGTAAATATATATCATTATAGTTTTTATACCCACACCACAATAGTGGAGAGGGTATTATGCATTTGTGCTAATGTGTGTAACGCCTATTGGTCCTAGACCCACCTTAAAGTATACCGATCGTCTTAGAATCACTTTCTGATTCGAACTAACGATATCCGTCCGGCTGGCTGGCAGGCTGGTTGGCTAGCTGTCCATGTAACCTTGTGCGCAAAGTACAGGTCGCAATTTTGGAGATAATTTGATGAAATTTGGGTCATTTTATTGGCACAAGGACCAAGTCTATTGAAAATGATAAATCTATATTTATATGGACACATAAGCATGATGTGTTTTTAAATACTGTGGTGTAGGGTATTATATGGTCGGGCTTGACCGACTATACTTTCTTACTTGTTTAATTTGAATTTATGTCAAAATTAAAAAAACTTTTCCTTAAATTTAAGCAATACAACCTTTGGTATTACAAAAGTACATAATATGAAATGCAAAAAGAAATAACTGAGCAACTAAGATCTTAAATTCCCCAGAATGTTGTCAAAACAAACTGATAGAGGGAATAACCAACCTACTCCAACGCCTATAGAGTATTTTCGCAGAGCTGTGTATATCCCTCTTATGGTTTCAGTAATGAATGATCTACAAAACCGATAGTCTTCCCTTAAAAAAATAAAAATATTTATTCCTTATGAAATAAAACCTATTTTTGAATTTTATTTTTTGCTTAGAAAATACAAAATTATTTTTTGAGTTGTATCAAGGCGAATTAACTACAGGTGGTGTCGAAACGGCATCTGATTTTGACAGTTCGAGCTTATTTGTTTTGATTTGTTAGTGTTTTGCTAATAATGGTTGACATTTCGAGCTAATGGCACTTACAATGCTCATAATTACAAGAAAGCACATCCCACTAGAGGTAGACATGCGGGTCTTGTCTGAGACAATAAGAACCACGAGGTGTCTCAAATATCTAGGACTGAGATTAGGTCCAAGACTGACGTTCAGACCCCAATTAGAACACGCTGTAAGCAGAGCAGCCCAAACAACGGCCTTTCTCAGCAGGCTAATGGTAAATACAGGTGGCCCAAGCTACAGCAAAATAAAGCTGATGATGGCAACGACCTAGTCGATTTTACTATACGGAAATCTGGGCCGACGCCCTACAAGAAAAAAAACCGGAAGAAAATGCTTGCGAGGGTACAACGTACCGCTGCGCTAAGAGTTGCCTCGGCATACCGCACGGTATCCGAGCCCGCAGTCCTCGTCATAAGCGGAACTATTCCAATTGACCTTTTGGCCGAAGAACGGAAAGCACTTTGGAGAACACGTACACAAATCGGAACGACAAGTGCAGAACAAATAAGAAGTGAGACACGAACGCAGATCATGCAAAGGTGGTAGACAGTCTGCAAAACTGATAACTGATCTAGATAAGTGGGTGAACAGAAAACATGGCGAAATAAATTATTATTTAACACAGATGCTTTCTGGACATGGATACTTCCTGCAATACCTCCACAGGATGGAAAAAGTGGACACTGCTGTATGTATCTATGGGGACAACTGTTTAGACGATGTAGAGCACACTTTCTTCAGGTGCACGAGATGGAGAGCAGAACGACAATCTGTTGAAGAAATCGTTGGAGAAATAACTCCGGAAAATATCGTAAATCTCATGTTGGAAAACGAGAACACATGGAAATGCGTAGAGACATTTAAAACTTACAAAATAATTTTTACTTCTGAGCAATAGTGTGCAGTTTACAGAATACAAGGATCCACATAACTGAGTGCTTTTCATATACATAAGTATATATTAATACACGTTCAATCATTTGTATTTTGAAAACCCCACATAAAAAAAAATCAGAATATAACTTTTATTTTCTAAGAAAAAAGTAAAACTAGAAAATAATATCTATTTCCTAAGTATAAGTTCACACTATGGAAATTTTTGGAGTTTGCTAAAAACCGTAAAAATGTGAAACCGCGGTTTCGGTTCGGTTTCGGTTTGAAAATATCAAAGTTAAACTTCATATATAAACATACATATTTTTTTTATTTGTTTCAATGCAGGTACTTTTATTAACCCTTGTATACCTGTACTTTGTTTACATGGGCCTGGCTAGACATTTCTTTTAGTTTTTTCCAGTTTTTTTATATAATTATAAAGTCAATCAAAGTATTTTTTACAATAAAATAAGAAAAAAAAGTGTAACCACCGTGGGCGTCGCAATTGGCCAAATAAAAATTTTTTGCATATTGTATCCCTATTATTTACTTATGTACTGCAGTAAATAAAATCAAAATGAAACGTATCAAAAAGCATACGTAACACATAAGAATACCTTCTTTACTGTTTTTTCAAAGAATTATTTCACTTTCCGACAACATGTTCCTACTATTTCCATAAAACTCCATACCTATAAAAGTAGTCCCAGGCTTGCCCAGGGGTTCGTTAGTATGAGTTTTTTCGAAAACTCCATACAAAATACTAGTGGTTCCAGCCAGGCATAGGTTGTAGTTTGTGCAATACAAATTAGGTGTCTACTTAATAGTTAAAAAGTTAACATTTGTTCTTCTGAGTTTGAATTTTAACAATATTGACATACATACATTGCAAGCTGTTATGTATAAAGTTTTTGTAGATGAAGTTCGAGTATTATGTATAATTTGCAATTTCTTTAAGTATAAATATATTGTTAAAGTAAATCCTAAAACCGAGGTTTTTTGTCGGTTTTCGGTTATTAGGCATTTAAAACCGCGGTTTCGATTTCGGTTAAAACCTAACAGCAATCCCTAGAAATTTTCATTCCGAAAGTCTGAGTTTATTGGTGAGATATGGTAGTATATGTACCAAGGATTATCGTAGTTTTTTCCTTATCAATGTAGCAGTTCCCCTTTAGCTTGATTTTTTAGTGTAAATTTTAAAATAATCGTTATTTACAATCCCTGGCAGAAATGTATCCTTTTACATTTAAGTTTATCTTAAAATGAATTTGCATGTATTTTTTCTCAATCGGAATCTTTGCACAAACTCCATTTCATTATAGTACACAAAATAGTCTATTTGTTCTCGAAATGTTTTTGGTCTTCTATTTTGAGTCTGAAAGCTTTCAAACATATTTTCTATCTCATTTAAATAACATAAACGCTGTCTGCTGTCCATTTTTTTAATTTTAAAAGTTTAAATAATTTAATTTGACATAAAACTGTCATTGAAGTTACCATATCTTCAGCACAAAATATGGCATCGTCAAGTTCTTAAAGTTCACTTGTTAAGTTACCATGAGGACAAACCTGATGGTAGCTTATCAGTCACTTTTTAGGTTAATGTTAACTTGTAATAACCAAAAACTATTTATCTGCCAGATAGCATCCTAAAAATAACTATTTGTAAGTTGTAATAATGGCCCTTAATGTATTATTTTGTAGCCACTGCATTAAAATTCTTTTCATTTATCGGGTGGATCAAAGCTTGTCTTAAGGCATCAATGGCAGAAGACCGCATAATTGGAGTATCACTTCTATACATCGCAAAGACATACATACATATGTACCCCTTAAAGGACAGAAGACAAAGATTTGTAATTTTTTTTTTGTTTTTTTGTTTTCGAATTCGGTAGCGAAGAAATAGGTTTCGCTGTCATTTCTAACATGTTTTAAAAATCATGGTATAAAAGCCGCCTTAATTTTATTTTTTGATAAATTACATGCAGTCTACAACTGACATGAAATGCTTAACTTTAACACTAATATGATGTTAGTGTTAGGTATAGACTCATCATGTTAGAAGTTTTCTCATGTTATAACACGGTTGTTAATGCAAATGTTTTAACAACGCTTTTATAACTTCAAGTTATAACAGCAAATCATGTCAGTTGTAGACGGGCAGTTATGGCTCTATTTTATATCATAAAATACTGTACACCCTGAACTAAATGTTTGATCCACACTTGATATGTAATCAATATATGAACCGAAATTGCAACTTGGAATCAACATACAAATTGAAAAGCAATAGTAATGCCAAGTTTTAATATTAAAATTGACAGCGCAGTTGACGTGTAACGCCTGCTTCAATAAACGCAACGAATTAGAACACCAAAGGAAATATACACATACATTTTTTTTACTTGTTAAAAAGAAGACGTAAAAAAAGAAGACGAAACATAATATGAAAAAAAAATAATTAATTCTTTAACATGTTAGATGATTTTTAAATTAAAATAAAACTTACGTTGTCCAACGGGATACATTTTAATGATCTTTTTGTTTTAAACTATTACTTAAAAGACCTTAATATCTGATTTGTATTTTTGTATGATAAATTAATGGATTTATTTCAGCCTTTTGTTGTATCACTTGTGGTAGAGAATTTTTTTTATAATTTTTGTTTTCGTTTGGTTTCGTTTTCACAAATGGCAAATGTTAATTTTGCTTAGAATTAAAAGAATTTTTGTCTAAATTTCCTTGTATTTGAAACACAGCAAATTAAGAACACAATAATAGGCACAAATTTAACACTTTTATGTTAAAATTATTATTTTATTACTCTAAGAATCACTTTTATTAAATGCTTGCTTGTTTTTGTCGAGAATCGCCGATTCAATATTATTTTAGCTGAAGTTTTGTAAAGATTAAATTAAACTTCTCTTTGGCCTTTTGTTTTCTTTATTTTATTATCTTATAAGCATATACAACACGGTGGGTAACTGACTACACAAACGCCACGGACAACGATTTAGAAGAACGTATTTTTTCTTGCTTTATGACAGTGTGTTGTGTATGTGTGTTGAATTGCTGATGGCCCGTTTTTCACAAAATTTTCTTTTTGTTTTTCAGGCTCTAATTTTTTATTTTAACTTATAAATTTATATGCATTTTATTAATTAGATATTACAATTTATCTTTATTGTAAAATAACTACAATTGCTTTGCATGCATTATGCAAAAAATCCAATTGAAAATTTACAAATTTATTTTTTCACTTGCACGATTCTCGACGTTCGTTCTTTCACAATATAAAAAACAATACTGGCAACTTTGAAATGCCATAAGAAAAATGGCGTTTTTATTAACATATACAAATGCTAAATGCTATAGGTTTTATTAACCAGTACTGCCACTTCATGTATAACTACACGAATTAAGTATTACTTTTACTGCCGTGGGTAGAGCTTTGGTAGCTTCTTTTAGGTGTAAATCTGGTGTAATTTAATTTTTTGTTTTGTTTTATAAGCAGAAAATTAGTTTAATATAAAAAAATAAAAGTTTATATTTAAACGAAAAATTAAATACATACAGTAAGTATTTGTGGCATATGCATGGCCAAATAAAATACGCACTTAGAAAAAGCAGCAAAATGCACTAAGACTTGTCATATTTTCTGTACTGAATTGGGCCGTTTCTTTACTTTTCTTTAATTAAATTTTAATTATTCTATGTATTGGCTGGGGAGCTAATGTTTAAAATGGTAGGTTTTTTTGTATTATATAGAATGTTATGTAGTTTTAAAATCTTAGGTATTTTTTAATGGTATGTAATATTTTTATATTGGCCATGGAGGCTTTATGTTACATGTTTTTCAAATAAATAAATAAAAATGTTGCTTTATGTGACAAACTAAAAAAGCTTACACTTTTCACAAGTAGTAGCAAAATAAACACACTGCTTTTGAAACATAACTTTTTGAAGGGCACTGCTCCTGCCAACTATCGTAATTTCTTAATTAAGGGAACTCAATTGTTATTATTGTTATACTTTAGGAAACAACTAAAAGGAAAAATAATGAAATAAGCAGCTTATGTAATTAACAGTCTGGTAGCCGCAAATGAAAAATGTAGGCTAATAGCCACACAACAGCAGATACTAGCAGCATGAACGATTGCCAATTGCATGATTACAAACAGATACTAGACGACAAGTGATATTTTGCATGAAAAACAAAAACAACAAAAATTCGTCTTTGCTATATATAATTTTTGTGCTTTGCTTTGTTTTATTTTCTATGAAAAACAAAATCAGCTTACAAAATACAGAATAATTTCATTTTTTTTTCTAAAATCTCTTATTATCTTAGAAAGGAACGGGAATGAACATTTTAAGCCTTTTGGAGATACTAGCATTCAAAAGTAAAAGTAGAACTTATTATTTTACGGGTCTTACATTTTACTCTACCAAGTTCAGTTATAATTAACTTTTACTAGAACTGGAAATTACCATTGCTAAATGGCAGCTTAGTAATAGCTAGGCGAAACTGGTGCTAATTTATTTTTAATAATATAATATATGACATTTATCATACAAATCAAATAATAACAAATTTTTTCTGCCAAAAAATAAAACAATTTCGCCAACAATGTGTCAAAAATTTAAAAAGCGCATGCTTAAAAAAATTGAAGAAAATTTGTTTAAACAAACAAAAAAGAAAATTAAACGTTAATTTGATATCATGTGTAATTTCATTTAAATTGGGTATTTTTGCTTTATATGGAGGGTAATTTTAAATTTTACGTTGGCATCACTGAACATTTTATGTATATAAATAGAAATACAGAAAACTTGGTATCACTGTTTAGTTGGAATTGTCGATTTTGACATTTTTGTGGTAATAAATCTCACAAAGCACCCAAAAGATTACAAAACCGAAAAGTTTAGTTAATATAGAAAATTTAATAAATCTAAGCAATTGACATGTCTATTTATTACAGTGGCGCATTAAAACGATCTCAAGGTATTGTTTCAGCCATTGGAAAAGAATTAAAACGTGTAAATTTAAAAGGGGTTAAACGCGTAACAATCACATTTGATCCATTTGCCGAAAATGTAAAAGCAACTAGGTGAGTTTATTGGATAAAGAGTAATTGGAATAAACCAAGAAAAAATCAATAAAAACAAAGAGAAATTACAAAACATGTTTAAAGCAAAAATTACACTTCGCAAAACGATGCTAAAGGCATTAAGTTGGGAAACAAATTTAGAAAAATAAGTGTTTGGCCTAAATCTAGTTTACCCTAGTAAAAGCTATTCCCTTTGCCCAAGTTATTGATATTTAACATTAAGAAAACTTTTTGCATTTAGTATATATACTAAACCCAAGAAAAAAAAATATATTAAAACAAATTTAATCTTAATGGATTGAATATTTAATTTCGCTAAAAATCTATAACAAAAATCTAGATTATTAAAAAAATGATTTAGTGTGGTATGATTCTTGGACAAGGTAGATTTGAATTTTATCTTTTAAAAAAGTTTAGCAAGGTGCTGGATGCATTTAAAGCATATATCACCAAAATAGAAACTTGTTTAGCAACCCCGGTTAATAGATTGAAATAACAAAAATCTAGCTTTCCTTACCGATCCCTAAAAATTGATATTCCCGGTTAACTGAATTACGGATAATCGATGCTCAACTGTAATTTTAAGGCAATAGTGCACTTTACGGGGCGTACGAAAAAAAGAATTGGACCCCCTCTGGAATAACAAAAGAAAAAAACCAAAAATTTAAGGGGGCTGAGGCCCGTGGGGACCCCTGGGTCCAAAAAACCGCCCGGCCTACTGAGTGGTATGTGTGGGTACTCAAATTAAAGGTAAGTGTATAAAAAAACGAAAATAATAAAATTTAGGTCGGGCGGGACTTCTGGGGCTGAAGTACACTTCAGCCAATTTAATTTGCCTTTAATTAAATTTTTTTACATGTTTAAAGGTTTAAAATGAATTTTCCAATTTTCATTAAAAACGCCTGCGCGTAAAAACGACAAGGTAGAAAAAATACATTTTCATTTCTTTTTCAAATGTCAGAATTTTCAATAGAAGCAGATGGCCATAAAGTGAAAGAAACAAAATAAAAATAGTAAAAACTAATAAATTTAAAATAATAATTTTAAAGAAATTATATTATGTAGCTACAATTATAAATAAAAAAAATTGTATTTACCATAAACTTTTCCAATAATACCGACTGCCAGAGTAGCTCCTATATCGGGAAACGTCATAGGTAAGGTATGGAGCTGAGCTGGCCCACCAGGAGCCAGCTCACGCTCCGTTGACATTTTTGTCGGCGTTGGCGTCAGTTTGAAGCTTTTATTTTAAACGCCAACTTGAATAGAATTTGAGTGGAAACACTGCAAAATTAAAATAAGGAATTGAATTAGAAATAATTTTTTGAATTTAATATTAAATAATTTTTCTTAATTTTTTTATAGAGAATTCCTATTTCTATTGTCTAATCCGCGTGTTGTGGCAACAAATCCCAAGTGCGTGGTAAAAACTGATATTGTTTGTAATCGTCAAGCAGCTGAAGTGAAATTTTCCTTAGTCGAAAAGGCACAAGGTAAGTTAAAAGATTAATGAAGACTCTATTTGAGACCTATGAGAATCATGCAGTTACCAGAACAGCATTTTGTTAAAAGGTTGATTTTATGAGGCTAAGAGTAAAAAGTCAATTTAAAACCTACAACCACAAAATTTTTTCATGGCATAGAAGTTAGTAGAAAGTAATTTTTGGACAAATTTTAGTTTTTACTTATTCAATTAAATAAATGAGAAGGAAGCCTTAACGGGCAATATGCTTTTGCGAGGTAATATTTTATGTCTACTAACGTTTATAAGAAATTTAAGGCAATTTTGAACTATTTGGGTCGATTTACCATTGCAAATAAATTGTATGTATCTATGTGTAAAATTTTATTATGTATTTAGTACTAAGTGAATTAACATTGTTATTGTAGCAGCATAAACAAACAATTTTTATTCATATTGTCCGGCAACAAAGCCAAAAAATTGCATCATTTGCATTTGATCAATCCGTAAATTTATGGCCCTAACTGTAAAAGAATTTGCTAAGCAGTCCTGGACATAATATAGGGACTGTACGATTTATGCGGAAAATGTAGGTATAAATCCAAGTCTATCCTGATCTTAGTTGTGACATTAAAGATTGATTTGATTTAATCAGCATTATTCCGGCTGTCGTGGTCGTAATCGATCAAGTCGTTTTTTGTAAGAGATGAAAGAATACGGGTTGTGTGTTACTTTAATCTCTTACAAAAAACGACTGGATCGATTACGACAACGACAACCGGAATAAGGCTGAATATAAAACATAGTTTACCCAGTGTCTTTACACAATTAAAAAAAAGTTTAAACTCCAAAAATATTTAGACTATTCGTACATATCGCTCATTTGCTGCAAGACCGGCATAACTCAAAAAAACCCATTTGAGATAAACGCATTTAAAGTGATTTTGTGATTTTCGGTGTATGGTCCCACTCAAACCCTTATGGAGCCCAACCGATAAGAAATGGCTGAGTTATGGCACCTCAAAGTTCAAAATTTGCCTATTTTTTACGTTTTTTTCAAAATTTTTCATTTTTATTTCGTTATTTTTCTACTTTATATTAAATATCTGGAATGTTTTATTTTTGAACCAAATATAATATTTAATTACCAACAGTTTTAACGTATTCAAAAAAAAAAACGGTGCCATAACTCAGCCATTTCTTATCAGATATAAATTTTCCGCATATCGACGGAAAAGGCATTCAATTACCTTTCCAACAATGTGCTTGTTTCGATCGGACTTTTCGGTTGGGCTCCACAAGGGTTTGAGTGGGACTATACACCGAAAAACACAAAAGTACCGTTATCTAAAAACGGTACTTAGGAAAAAAAATTACAGCGTTTTTCGTGTTCAGTAGGTCCCAATTAACTTATCTAAGCATGTGGCGTTCTTGGCATTTTTTGGCTGTAAACCAGTGTTATACAAATACAAAACATGTGGATTTTGTCAGACATGGACCACACTTTAATTAAAAACAACTAAGTCAAAAACAAACTTTATTAGCATATTTTTATAATCTTAAATATGTAATATTTCTTGAAATTACTTTTAGTAACGCACGTTCTAGTCTTCTTAGTTTTATTATTGTAATATTTAAAACAAAAAAAAAACTAATAACTTAAAGATCATTAAGAGACCGTTTAAAAACAACTGAAATGTGTAACCCCTAAAAATTACATGTTTGTTAAGAAACGGCTACACAACCAATGTACAATACATTGTAAATATTTAATTTCTTGTTAAGTCTTGAAGTTTAATCTCCTTTTTTTATTTCGATTTGCTTTCCATTGCAGAACAATTAAACGTTAAAGACGTACGTTTCTTAAGCAACAATTTAAATACATTGGAACTCTTACAACTGTGTAATAAACACGTGTCACCCTTAGCACCTGAGGAAGAGGAGAAAGGCAAAGTTTTAACTAAAGCTGAAAAGCAAAAACTAACTGGTGCTGGTGGTAAAAAGGTACAAAAGAAAAAGTAAATCACAACATATTTTGTAACCAAGTAAATTATGGTTCGCAAACATAAGGGCACCTTAGCTGTTATTGAGCAAATTTATAATGAGATACCTGCCTTCACTGACATCTTTACGGAGGAATCATTTTATACATTTGCATTTTGTTTTGCTTGTGCCACTGTTTTGGTGGCATTTATTCTATCCAGATTTATAACTATTAAACCAGTAGAAATTTAATTTCTTCATCTATGTTTGTAATTAAGTTAAAATACGTAAATTAAACTCCATCAAATTGTTAATTATATTAAAACTTTATTTATAAAATGTAAAAAGAAATTGTGAGTTTTATTTTTAGTAAATTAAAAAAAAAAACAAATTAAGTGTATCTTATATGACCAAATAAAATGGTGATATAAAATGTTTTTTAAAAGACGCATACGAACAAATTGAAGTTTTATTATATCGGCGCTTTAAGTACATCCCATGGGACAGAGAACTAACACCCAACTTGTCCAACATTTTTGTATGAATACGGCAGATAATCACCAGAATTCGTTCCTTTTTATAATCATGAATAAGTGATTTGAGAACAATTGGGATTGTGTAGTTTGTAAAATTAAAAAAAAAAAAACTAACGGTGATTTATTATTTTTATTTATGAATTCATGTTAATTCTTGTTGTGATAGTAACAAAAGTAAACATGAAGTAAAATCGTTTATTTTTATGATACATGAAGCACATGGAATCAAATTTCGTTATGACGCGTTCATTTATCATAACTGATACATATTTTTTACCGTTATACCGCAGTCCAAATGTGTGTGGCTATTTCAGAAAAACATCCATAACCTCTAAAAATGCCTACAGAAATCATATTTCATAAAATATACATATGTATATATATATATGTTAAGTTCAACATTTTTAATTTTTCGAATTTATTCTATGAGCTAAATTTCAGTTATGTATTTTATAAAGCTTTTTTGTAATAGTTCTATTCCTACAATTTTTCAGAAATGACTTTATACACTACCAGACTATTATATTGTATTTTCTTTTTACATTTTACCTTAGCGTTCCGTTGGAAAGCAATGAGGTATATTGAATGTACAGAAAAATTTACAATTTTTAGACACCAGCAGAATGTAATGCATTTTCTGGCCCGCTACGGCCGTCGTCAGCATTCTTTGTGTCTCACTGGATAGTGTTACTTTATAAATTGAATGTATTTAACTCAACTATTTTAACAAATAGAAACTGGGAATTATTTCCTTCCGAAGGTAACTTTATATTATATTCAACATTTTTAATTTTTCGAATTTATTCTATGAGCTAAATTTCAGTTATGTATTTTATAAAGCTTTTTTGTAATAGTTCTATTCCTACAATTTTTCAGAAATGACTTTATACACTACCAGACTATTATATTGTATTTTCTTTTTACATTTTACCTTAGCGTTCCGTTGGAAAGCAATGAGGTATATTGAATGTACAGAAAAATTTACAATTTTTAGACACCAGCAGAATGTAATGCATTTTCTGGCCCGCTACGGCCGTCGTCAGCATTCTTTGTGTCTCACTGGATAGTGTTACTTTATAAATTGAATGTATTTAACTCAACTATTTTAACAAATAGAAACTGGGAATTATTTCCTTCCGAAGGTAACTTTATATTATATTCAACATTTTTAATTTTTCGAATTTATTCTATGAGCTAAATTTCAGTTATGTATTTTATAAAGCTTTTTTGTAATAGTTCTATTCCTACAATTTTTCAGAAATGACTTTATACACTACCAGACTATTATATTGTAATTTAGCTCATAGAATAAATTCGAAAAATTAAAAATGTTGAATATAATATAAAGTTACCTTCGGAAGGAAATAATTCCCAGTTTCTATTTGTTAAAATAGTTGAGTTAAATACATTCAATTTATAAAGTAACACTATCCAGTGAGACACAAAGAATGCTGACGACGGCCGTAGCGGGCCAGAAAATGCATTACATTCTGCTGGTGTCTAAAAATTGTAAATTTTTCTGTACATTCAATATACCTCATTGCTTTCCAACGGAACGCTAAGGTAAAATGTAAAAAGAAAATACAATATAATAGTCTGGTAGTGTATAAAGTCATTTCTGAAAAATTGTAGGAATAGAACTATTACAAAAAAGCTTTATAAAATACATAACTGAAATTTAGCTCATAGAATAAATTCGAAAAATTAAAAATGTTGAATATAATATAAAGTTACCTTCGGAAGGAAATAATTCCCAGTTTCTATATATATGTTAAGTTTTAATTAGTTAACATTATAAATAAATTGAAGCCACATTAAAGATTTGTGAAATTTTAAGCCCTTTTAGAAAAACTAGGATCGCCCGGTGGCCGAAACTCGACCACTCGACATTTACTTTCGAGAAAACCTGTGCGTTATACAACAAAAACGTACAAACTTAAAGAGAACGGCAAAAATGCACTATTCACCCAACTTTGTACGTATAAATGAAATTAAAACGCTTTTCAAACACGTTAATTCAAAAAATTTAGAAAAAAATATATTGTGCATATCTACACACAAATTCCTTTAAAACGATATATGTTTCATTAAAGTCGGTGGACGATAAGATACTTCAAAATCAACCACAAAAAAATTGTTTCCGTATTTATATATAAGATATATGTATATTAGAGTTGGCGCAAACGAAGCAAATCCCTTTTATCTTAAATATTCAATATTTTCCATGCGCAAGTAGCTTTCGGTAACTAATTAAGTATTACTAAAAGGGCTCTTAGTGGCGTTATGTGTAGTTCACTAAAATAACTAAGACCTACGCCTATAGACAAAAATAAAAAAAATTTCTTATAGATAAAAATGTATCGATCGATAGATAACAATATAATTCAAACGTATTTAAAAGACATTTTTAGGTTTAACTTTTTTTTGGTTGAGGACGCTAAAGTTAAAGAACTTAAAGCCAAAGTTATAGGCAGTTAAAAAATACATCGTCGAATGATCATTAGTTACAACGTACGTAAACTAGGGTTCGTACTCTAGGGTTAAGTAAATTAGCACAAAACTTTGTCATACAAATAATCATATTTTTTATTGTACTTTAGGCCCCTATTATGGTTTACAGCTCAACTCAACTCAGTTGAGTTGTAATTTCTTAATTTTTGTATTACATACAGTCTACAACTGACATGAAATGCTTAACATTAACACTAAAATGATGTTAGTGTTAAGTATAGACTCATCATGTTAGAGGTTTTCTCGTGTTATAACACGGTTGTTAATGCAAATGTTTTAACAACGCTTTTATAACATCATGTTATAACAGCAAATCATGTCAGTTGTAGACGGGGAGTTATGGTTTACAACTTTGCTATATTGCGGTGAACAAAAGCATAACAAGAGTTACAACTGATCACAACCAGTTGTCTTTATTAGAACTCAACTGTGTTGAGTATGCAACAAACAAAGTTGTTGTATACATATGAATTCTTAGAATACAATCGATGTTATTGCAAGCTGTACTTAACAAGCCATGAACTGTTTAAAAATTTGTTTTTGGAACGCAAACGGCATCCGCCAACATAAAAACGAATTATAATACTTTCTTTAAAATAAACAAATTGATGTCATGATGGTTTCTGAAACTCATTTGACCTCAAGAAATACGTTTAAAATCAATGGTTATATACTATATGATACCAAGGACCCTCGAGATAGAGCTTGTGGAGGTTCTGCAATTATGATAAAAAATCGAGTCAAACACTACCTAATGTGTGATCATCGTGAGGATTTTCTGCAAGCAACGAACATTTGTGTTGAAGAGCTAAATCGACATATAGTAATTTGATCTTTACATTCTCCACCTAGATTTTCAATATCAGAAAGCCAATATTGTGAATATTATACATCACTAGGACCCTGTTTCCTGGCCGCTGGCGATTATAACGCTAAACATACCTTCTGGGGGTCACGACTAATAACACCAAAGTGTCGTGTTCTGTTTAATACAATCCCTAAAATGGATTTAAATGTGGTTGCGAGCGGACAACCGACATATTGGCCTACTGATCAGCAAAAAATTTCAGATGTCATCGATTTCGGCGTGGGTGAAAACATCCCCACAGAAAATATTCATGTTGAAGCTTCCTTAGAATTATCTTTCGACCACACACCTACAATTGTTACTATAATGAAACCCAATAGAATTGTATCTCCGACTGGTTACTTAGCGACGTCAGCCACACAAAAAAATTGGTTAAAATATAAAAAATATCTCAGTACCCATTGCTCAGAAAGTATATCGTTCTATTGTTAATTTTGACAGTTTTCTGAAACCAGCTATTCAACATTCCAGTATTGCCCCAAAAAAAAACAAAAACTATTAGAATATATTCCACAGATGTCGAGTTTCTCTTGTCTGAAAAAAGGAGAGCTCGAAGAGAGTGACAAGTGCACAGATCCCCTCAACTTAAGAACTTACTAAAAGAGTGTACAAAAAGGCTAAGAAAGTTACTGCAGACTTAGAAAATGGCTTCTCTGGAAAAATATCTTAAGGAACTTGATGCAACTGCACAATCGAACTACTCATTATGGCGTGCAGCTAGAAATCTCAAAAGGCCAGTTGTCTCTAAACCACCATTAAGAAACTTGAATGGAAGTTGGGCAAGAAATGATGTTGAAAAAGGAAATCTGTTTGTTAATCATTTAAAAAACGTATTTACCCCAAAAATATCTCACGATATTGCGGTCGAGTTACCACCTGTTGCTGCTAGAGCAGCTATTCCCCTCAGATTTGGGATAAGAGAAATCGAAAAAGCTATTTGTGACTTAAACACTAAGAAGGCACCTGGTTTTGATAAGATCAGTAATAAAATGCTTTTAGAGCTAACTCGCATAGCAAAGAAAATGATTGTTTTTATTTTTAATGCTATTTCACGCCTTGAATACTATCCTCAAAAATGGAAGGTTTCCTTAGTTACCATGATACTAAAGCCAGGCAAAGCTGTTTGAGAAATTATTAATTTCAAAATTAACTCAGATTTTAAGTGAAAATAGATGTATTCCAAACCATCAATTCGGATTTACAAAAAAAACACAGCACAATTGAACAGACTCATCGAATAGTAAATGTCATAAGAAAAGCATTTGAAGAAAAAAAATATTGCTCAGCACTCTTCATCGATGTTTCGCAAGCTTTTGATAAAGTTTGGCATGATGGCTTATTACATAAATTGAAGCAAAATTTACCAGCAAAAACACACAAGCTGTTAGAAAGCTACTTAGTCGGTCGTCAATTTATTATTAAAGAAGGAAATTTCTTAAGTTCACCTCAGCCAATTGGCGCTGGAGCCCCACAAGGCAGCATCCTGGGCTGCCTTGTGGGACTTGATTTATACTTCGGACATGCCAACAAACAACTACACCCAAACTTCAACATTTGCAGACGATACAGCTTTTCTAAGAGTCCACGAAAACCGTTATGAAGCATCTCGTTACTTACAGCATCATATATTTCAACTGGAAATATGGTTAAGACAATGGAGGATTATGGTCAATGAGCAAAAATGCGTACATATTGCATACAAATGTAAAGCTTCTACTTTACAACTCTTCCTTTTTAATTTTTTTTTATTATTTTATTTCTTCAATTACATAACCGAGCCCTTAGGGCCTTTTATGGTTAATAAAAGCTACTAACTAGACAACAAACTTCAACTTTAAAGCCTATCTTAAAGCCTATCTGGTGCTACGGTATTCAGCTATGGGGCACTGCCTCAGCATCTAATATCGAAAAAATTTAAAGGCGCCAAACTAAACTTCTTTGAATAATCACAGCCGCTCCCTGGTATGTTAAAAACTCAAACATTCATAAGGATCTCAATGTGCCATTAGTTAAAACTATGATTACAAAATATGCAATAAAATATTTAAAAAGGCTTGAACAACACCCAAATCCACTAGCTTGAAATATTTTAAATCATGGCGGCCACGATGAGCGATAAACACCTACATATATAAATTAACAGAACCCGTGATGAAGAAAATTGTTGTCTGGCACTGGCAGGACATAAAATAACGTATTAGGTTAAGATTTGATTAATTATTGTTAGTTCATATTTAATATATGAAAATTCAATAAATAAATAATGAGAAAAAAATTTCACGTTGAATTTATATTTATATTTTTGCATGCTTTATATTGATTTTTGCTTAGATTGTCATATAAAACTAAATTATAATTAATCCTATTTTCATTTTTTAATTACTTAATAATATATAATACAGTTTTGTTATCTGATTCATTGTATTTATGTAAGCTCAGTTCCATACTGCAATATAAGACTTAAGTCTTGTGTATGGGACATCGAAAATAAATAAAAAATAAAATAAAATTTCGTACATTTAAAAGGAAAACAAATTTTTAGATATTGTTTTTGTTTAACATGTTAGTTAAGCAAACGAAGCCTTCGTTTGAAATCGATTGGCCATTGCTTTTAAAAAGTACGTTATTAGGCTTTTTAGTACTTAACAACCAAGTCAATAAAATTTCATTCATTCAGACGAATGTTTTTCACTTTTCATCATTTAAACATAAATACATACTTTGTTCTATTAATGGTTGAATATGATGGATGCTATTTTACTTGTGAAACGTAATAAATTTTATATTCCAAGAATTAAATGACATTAATTAAAATTGATTAAAGTTAATGATTCGTGTTTAAGTTTTTGTTATAAAGTATATGTATATATGTACATCGAAATTAGTAAAAAGTAAATATTGTTATGATACTGTAATAAAATTACATTATTGTTTATTAGGGGTACAAAATGTTTTTGTGTATTTAACAAACGGTTGAGGTTAAAAATGGATTTATTGGCGTTGCCTTTGCATAACTGAACCAAACAGTTTACAGGAGAAGAACAAAAACGTTATAGAACGGAAACTACTTGCAATATTAAAAAAAAAAAATTTTAATCTAATTCAGGCAGTCGTGAACGAGTACTTTCGCGATTCGAAAGCCATTTTATTTCTAATTCTTTCAGTCGATACTGAACGTTACAAAATTTTTTTCAGTATTGTCAAACTCAAATTAATGCTTTACAACAATGAAAAAATAATTCCGATTCGTTCAGTATTGACTGAAATAATTAGATATTAAATTGCTTTCGAATCGAGAAAGTACTCGATCACGACTGCCAGAATCAGGCCCCTGAATTACAATAAAACTATGTAGAAAAATATTTCGGATGAATTAAATTGGGGGTTTTTTTTAATACTTTTAATACAAATTTTTTTACTGCGCATGTAGGAACTGTGACGTCTCACAACCTTCGTTCTCATTGGCTTATACTTTTTCCCCCGTATTTATAAACGATTATTAAATTTAACAAACGTTTATTAAGGAGAATTTTCATAGAAAATTTGTTTTGTAAACTTTTATTAAATTTTGAATTTTTTATAATTCGAAGTATTTTAAAATCCATTTCCGAATTATAGTCTTGAATTTTCCTTCAGAATACACTTTTAGTCTATTTAAAATTCATTTTAAAAGATACTGAAAACGATATTTTCGTTTTCAAATCGTTTCGTTTTTAAAATCGATTTCCATCACATACCTGATAATCTAAAAAAACCTTCAAAAATAAGTAATCCTGCCATTTAAAAGCGTTTTTTGCTCTCTTGAAAAATAATTTTTTAGTCACTTTAAACGTTATTCGCGGCCGTGCTTCAATTAAGTGAAGGGTTTTTAAGTCTGCTTTAGTATGTAATGGTAAGTACGTGTGGAAATGTCTTGAACGTCATTCTAATTTTTGGAGAAGCAAACACCTACAAAATAAAATAATTTAAGTTTAAAATCATTGCTAAAGGGTGTTTTTTTAAGCCCGATAGAACTTGAAATTGTAAAAAATAACACAAAAAATTAAAATTATATAAGTTTTAAATAATTTCTTTTCAGTTTTATTACATTTGCAAAATAAACTTTTTAAAAAAACAATAAAAAGTTGTAAATGTCTTGAACGCCACTTTTAAACTTTAGTTTCCTTTTTTGCTATTCAAATAACGTTTTTTTTAAAAAGTTATCTAAATAATTAAAACCGGTTCTTGAACTTCAGAGAAAGGTTTTATTTCAACCATCCTTCCAATATGTGTTTTTTCATGTATTTTTACATTGTGGCGTTCAAGACAGAAATCCTGGTATTCCTCATCAAAACTTAAAAAAAATATACTGATTTTTTGAAGAGCCTAAAAGCGACTTCGTATTCTTCATAAATCTTCCCGTAAGTCGACTAATACATCGGCAAATTTTAAGAAACTTTTAAAAAAAGTCTTCGTGTACGTTATAGTTTTAATTCTCATAATTTCAAAATCTATTGAAAATATTAAGAATCGGTCTATAATTTTACATCGCCCCTTACAAATTTGTTTCATAAATAAAGATTTATGGGCATAAGAGCCGGCAACGGTAATTTCATTACCCCCAATATTTCAAACACAAAAAAGCGGAGAAAAAAATTTACAATTAACCTCACATTTAACATAATTGAATTTTAAAATAAAGAAAACATTCGCAAATGTATGGTTGGATATAAACGAATCAAAACAACTGAATATGTTAATGGGTTTTAATGCTTTCGTAGTTGCTTCAAAACAAAATATGAACTACCCACACAAGCATAAGATTTTGTTTCAGTTGGATGTTTAATTGTTTATTATGAGCTTAATGTGCATCAACATTTACTTATAAGAAAGACAAACCCAACTTTAGTCAAGTTCAATACCATGGCATACTTACACGCATATTGCAGTTTTTTATACCCTTCACCACAGGTGTAAAAGGTATGTATATAGTAGAAGTTTGTAATTTATACAAAACTAGCTGACCCGACAGACGTTGTCCTGTCCAAATTAGGAAAAATGTTTGCGTACGATTTTTAAAATCCGTTAAAAAGATACGAACATTTGAAAGAAAAATTTGTCAAATCGATGGAGCCGTGTTCTGATTTTAGGTAATTCGAAAAAAGTGGGCAGGGCAAAATTTTCTTTTCGTTTAAATCTAAGTTGGACCATGGCGATCATTTTAAATAAAAAATCGTCCAAATTATATAGATGTCATTGGTGGTGCAATATGAAAATTGGATTTTGCCACGCCCCTCCGCCCGCAGACCGAAAATCAAAAATCAGACTTCACAGTGTCACCCCCCTGAATATTCTGAAGATTCCCTGAAAATTTCATCAAAATCGGCCCAGCAGTTTTGCCCCCCATACGTTACATACATACATACACACATCCTGTTTTATATATATTGATTGATCTTAGACCCTATAAAGTATATATCTCCTGGGTCCTTATGATGAGCGAAGTTGATTTAAAATTATGGGGACTTGGTTATCTATATATATATATACAAATAAGTTACATTGTGTATGTAATTGATGTTCTCTGTAATGCGTGAACCGCAAAGTTCACGTGGAAGGTGACGTCAATACCAAGGTTTTTATGTATCAACGGTCTTCAAATGTGTATTGGTTCAAGAGTTATAGCCATTTTAGTGAACACTGCATACATTCCGAAACATGTATTTATATTCCCATACATATATCAACAAAATGCCCTCCATTTTGAACTCCTCCGAAACGGCTTGACCGATTTTTATGAAATTTTGTATGTGTATTTGTTAGGTATGAGAATAGGTCGTAATGTATATTTTATATCGCTAGAGGACGCAAAATATTGCAATAGGGGTAAAAGCTCCCACTCCGCAATCTTCTAAACTAATCAACCGGTTTTCTTAAAATTTGGCATGTAGACAATGTAACATCTGAAAGAGAATAGGGAATAGGGTGTGAAATAGGGTAAGGCCGAGGCCACGCAATGAGCGGCTAAGCGTCAAGCGACTGAGCGAAGAGCGTCAAAGCGTCAAGTTACAGCGGCAAGTGGCTTATTACTGAGCGTCACTTCTGAGCGGTTAGTTGTTAAAATGCCATTGTAAAGAGTGGCTTGTTTAATGTTATTACGCGAAAATCGAATTCATAAAAATTTCATGCGTTTTTTAAGAAACAATTGCAGCCTGTTCGTCGATTTCGAGCGAAGACTTCGTTCGCTTAACTTACATTTAAAACAAAACAAATTATAAACAAGTTAGAAAGTATAGTCGGTTAAGCCCGACCATATAACACCCTACACCACAGTATTAATAAACATATGGTAATGTCTCCATATTAATATGGCTTTATCTATGTTTATAAACTTCATTAACATCGGCTTGAAAGTTTGTGAGAGGCAAAACTTGCCACATACCTCCCCTTGTGGTCCTATTTTTGAAAAACTACATAGCCTATGTGTCCATATAAATATATTTCTATGTATGATTTAAATTTCATTAAAATCGGTTTGATAGTTTCTGAGAGGCAGAAATTTCCCCTTATCTTTCCTCGTGGTTTTACGATTCGGCCCATTTTCAATAGGCTTGGTCCTTATAAGAACGTACATATGTCCCAAGTTTAATCAAATTATCTTCAAAATTGCGACCTGTACCCTGCGCACAAGGTAACATGGACAGACAGCCTGCCAGCCAGCGGACGGACATCGTTAGTTCGATTCAGAAAGAGATTCTAAGTCGATTGGTCTAGGACCAATATTTTAAGGCGTTACACACATCGGCACAAATGCATAATACCCTCTCCACTATTGTGGTGTGGGTATAAATGTATTGTATTGGGTAGTTTGGTTTCATCCTATAAATCAAGCAAGGGGAATTAAACCATTTATATACAAATCTACCCAATACAATACTGCCGTATGTCTGTGAAATCCTTTGATTTGCTGTTGCAAAAAGTTAACACCAAATTGACAAAACAAAAAAATAATTTCTAGGTCATATTTTTATTTTTAAAATTTGGTAATCTGTCTTGCCATAATTCGGTCGGCTTTGTACGGATGAAATTATAAGCTCCATATTTACTTTTGCCATGTTTATTTTTTGAAGCTCAGAAAACAACTAAAAATTAGAACAAGTTTTATTCCTGAGCGACGCCGCTTAGCCGCTCAAAAATTTCGCTCACATGCCGCTCATTTCGTGGCCACTTCAGTAGTACAGTGGTATCCCGGTTTAACGTATACTCAGTTTAACGAATTCGCGATTTAACGTACGGTCATATTTTTTCCATTACCTTATATTACGAACAAACAGCAAATTTTCGTACTCAATATAACGAATTTTTACAAAAAAATTTGAAAAAACATCAATTCTCTTTTGTTTTTGTATACATTTTTAACATATTTTAAGAACGAGTTTACTGACAACAACGAGTTAAGAGAACTTTTTCCTTTTCTTACAAAGAAAGCAAAGAAAATACTTGCTCTCCAAAATTTGACGTATCAAAGTCATTTTTTACTTTTGTTTACAAAACAATTGTTTGTTTTCTGTTTCAAATTTTACGTAAGTTTTGTAAAGTTGACATCAAAATGCCCAAAAGAAACGTCTAATTCTTAAAATAAAAATTTACCATTATTGACGGCTATGAAAAGGTCCTGCGACTAAGTGCTTTATCTAATAAATATCAGCTGCCAATGTTATCAATATGCACAATTATAAAATCAAAACTTCACTCATTTAATTGAAAATTATATGAAGTATTTATTTTTTGTTTATTAATAAAAATGTATTAAAACAACTTTGGGATTTAACGAATTTTTCGATATAACGAAAAGGCCTGACAATATATAATTCGTTAAACCGGGATACCACTGTATTTCATATGTTTTAATTTTTTGACGCTCATCGCTCAGCCGCTTGACGCTTAGCCGCTCATTGCGTGGCCTCGGCCTAAGAGGGCTCCCCCTCCCTATATCTTCGTAACTAATCAACCGATTTTTTTAAAATTTCGCAGGCAAATAGGGTTATAGTTGGAAAGAACTATAGCCTATAGATTTTATTATAATAGGGCGGAAAATAGAGCAAGAGGGGTAAAAGCTCCCCCTCCCTCTATCTTCTTAACTAATCAACCGGTTTTCTGAAAATTTGGCGTGCATACACTGTAACATCGGAAAAAGGACAGGGCATTAAATAAGGCAAGAGGGGTAAAAGCTCCGCCTTCCTATATCTTCTTAACTAATCAATTAATTTTCTTGAAATTTGGCAAGCAAATAGTGTAACATCTGGAAAGAACTATAGCCTATAATTTTTTCTTAAAATTTGGCTAGCAGACACTGTTACATTTGAAAGAAATAAATTATGTGGCAAAACAACGTTTGCCGGGCCAGCTAGTAATATATAATTATCACATATCCTCTGCTTAAGTTTGCTATGAAATTCAGCCAGATCGTTCCACAAATGGCTTTATATCTAGAGAACGACAGGAGCCAAAGTTTCCAAATTAGCTACATGCATATTGGTTATCAAAACACAACATCGGGCAAAATGTGGACGGGATTAGACAAGTGGGCGTGTCACTTCCCATACAAAGACATAATTGATTTCTGTATATCTGGAGAACGGCAAGAGTCACAGTTTTCAAATAAGGTATCAACTCACAACATCCGACAGAATGTGGGCGGGGTTGGAAAAGCGGGCGTGGCAAAGTTGAATTATTTATGTTTAAAAAACGGCATTTTTTAACTTTCTGTTATTTTCGCACCATGGTGAAGGGTATAAAAGATTCGGCATAGCCGAATATAGCACTCTTACTTGTTTATAAATAAGACCGTTATTATAATAATAATACGTTTTTGTTATTTTTTCATTTTACCAATACATTTCACATGTATCTCAATTATTGCACCGCAACGCGGAACGGTTAGTGCTAGTGCATACAAATATATTTTGTTTTTTGTTTACCCCGGGTCTCCACGTAGCAATATTTATTGTGGCAAACGTCAAATTTGATTGCTCCATAAAATTTGCGACGTATAGACCGCATATTGCCATGAGTGGCAATCCATTGCGCAATGATTGCTCTTCTTATTGCTTGAGTAATTATTGCTTGAGTAATTATTGCTTAGCAATCTGCTGTCAAATCAATTGTAATTTATCTGACATTTTATTTCTATGTACGGTTGGTTATTTATTAGTGTGTTTATTTATTAAAAAAGCAAGTGAAAAAATACTTCAACAAAATGCAGAAAAAGATTTTATATATTATATTTTTAAATAAACGTCAATATCAACAAAAGCAAACGACGAATTTGTTTTTTTTTTTT
The DNA here is from genome assembly GCA_930367215.1 of Pollenia angustigena. Classification (NCBI taxonomy): domain Eukaryota; kingdom Metazoa; phylum Arthropoda; class Insecta; order Diptera; family Polleniidae; genus Pollenia; species Pollenia angustigena. The sequence continues at coordinate 14,661,095 of OV884060.1, forward strand.
GTATATTTTTATTTGCTCAATAGAACAATACAAGTTTTGGGTTTTCTTCATACGCAAATAAACAAAAAAGCAATACAAAACACAGCTACGACAATTACAATTAATTATTTTATTAATTTAATTAATTAATTTAAAAAAAGAAAATTTAACAATCACTTCAAAACACAACATAAAACATTTGTTATAAATACAGCCACAAAACTTTATACAACTACTCGAGGTGAAAATTGCAAATTTATGGCAAAGCAATAACAAGTGTTCTCCAGCAATATAATCAGCAATCATTGCTCCATTGTTCTGTCATTGTTCTGCCGACGTTATTGCTTGTACTTAGCAATAAAAATTGCTACGTGGAGACCCAGCGTTAACCTTTTTTTGCTCTGTAAGTTTTAATATGTCTTCGAAATTTTTAACTTACCTTAGCTATTGGTACATCCATGGCATTAACGTAAACATATCAGTGGCTAAGAAAATATGTAAGTATCTATGTATGTATGTAGGTGCATCTTTTAACATTGTTGATACATTTGACTGCGTCATTATATCAAACTTTAACTTCACTTCTTTAGAAACTTGTAATGTAAATTTTTGTGAAATTTAAAGTAAATTAAAATTTATTTTTTTTTTTTTGAGCAAGGATTAATTTTATTTCATGGTGCGTTTTAAGTGTTTTAAGTTTGCGGTTGAAAATGGAATTTTTAGTAATTTAAAGTGATTTTTACATTTTGCTTAAAAAACTAAAACTCTCTGAAACGGTTTGTGTCTGTGGATACTTATTTACATAGTTAAAAGACCAACTTGTATCAAATACATTATGTTAATTTTATTGCCGTTTTCTTAATGTATCGACAAACTGCTATTTATATATCGTCCAGATTTGCAATATTTGTTGCTGAAATTTTTTTAAATTCTGTTTTTAAATTGCATTAGTGTCCAGATTATGAAATTCTAGGGTTGCAATTTTTTTATTTTTATCTTGTCCTTTTTATATTTTATATATAAATACATATACACCAACATCCAACTTCAAGTTAAAAAGTGCGAGAATTACAAAACAAAACAGAATTGCAGAGTACATTAAACTAAAAACCACCCTCCAATCTTTTCACCTCTCTCACTCAAAAATTCAAGAATTGCTGCAACAAAAATTGCAAGTCTGGACGATGACTTGACACTAAATCTCGTCATAAATTGTTTAGACTAATAAGCTGTTCGCTGCAATTTGGTTTTCTTAATATGCCTACAAAAACATTATTTTCAGTTGGCAGTACCTCTCAAAGTAGATGTGAAAGTTGTAAATCGGCTGTTTTTCAAATGTAAAAAAATAACAAAAACAAGTAAGAGTGCTATATTCGGCTATGCCGTATCTGTAATTCCCTCTGCCAAGAGTTCGAATATTCCACGATTGACCTTTATATGGTAACTATAAAATCTATACAGGTATAATAATTTTTTTAGATTTTAATACTTCTTAAATTGTTTTTAAGAAGGCCTTTTTACATGTGACCTATGCTAAATTACACTATGCAACAAATTTTAATTTTTGGTGTTATGTTTAATGACCGTTATAATTTTTTGATGTGTTATAGTCCCGTTACTACAAAAATAGTGGAAATTCTATTTTTTAAATTTTTTTCTAAAATTCGTTGTTTTAGAAAAGGCTCTTAATTTTTTTTTATGTGCTGGACTAATATGTATTTCGCCCAAAATAGTGCGGTTAGGCTAACACATTTCATCATAACTTAATAACGATTTCTCCGATTTTGATCAAGACACCAATAAATAAATTTTAAGTTTTGTTATGTATTTTTGAAATTGAAAAATAGTTCTAATTTGGCATGAAGAAAACTTATCGCCACTTGTTAATAAGTCGAAAAAAGTTGAAAATATAAAAAAATGTAATTTATTTAATTTTGTAAAATTTGTTAAAGACGACTAAAATTCTCTTCATTTAAGTTTTACTAAAATTGGACGAATGTGTCTAAAGTTATGAGAAAAATCTATGGAGCACTCTCTTCAAAACTTATTTTGATTTAAACAGGATATTTCACTTTATTGTGAATAAAATCAACATTTATCCATCGATTTTCATGGAATAAAGCTTGTTGTATTTAGAATATATTTTAGTTTTAAGAAAATCTTATAAAAATATACACCCTTATCGTGGTTGGCGAATTTAAAATACGCCTGCGACTGTTTGGTAATAGATTAAAGAGAACGTTAACTTATTTCCTTTAATCTATTACAAAAAAATCGAAGGCGTATTTTAAATTCGCCAACAACGATAAGAGTGAGTAAGTTTATTACATTTAAATTTTTTATAAGTTTTGAGAAAATAAAAGTTTTCCAATTTTGCCCAAAAAATATTTTGCATCATTGCCGTCTGAATTTTTCAATTTCAAGGCACTTTTTTATTTCAAGTTATTTAACGTTCCTTGTAATAAAATTGGATAAACCCTTCCTAAGTTATGATAAAATCAGCTGAACAGCCACTTCAAAAACTTAAAATTTAAGAAAGAAATTATCTATAGAATTTTAAATTTCGACTGTTTTTGTAGTAAGAGGAACATAACACATCAAAAAATATAGTTTTAGTCCTTTTAATTTTTCTTGTTGCATAGTTTTATGGACCGATTATAAAAAAATTATATGGTGTAATTTTTAACCAAACAAAACTTAATTGGACCATGTTTGCATCGGTTTTTGGCTTATTTTAATGATTTTCCAGAGTGGGCTTAATAATAGGCCCATGGTAAATTATTGACCGATCATCAGGAAATTTGGCGGGTTGATTTCTCACTTTAAAAAACTACGACAGACTTAATATTGTTTCAATACCATTATTTGTTGTGTTTTCCGAGAGTGGGCTTTATGGTAAATTATTGAGTGGTTTCTAATCGTGTGAAACATGAAAGACTAAATTTAACTGCAATAGCATGATTCGTTACGGTTTTAAGCGTATTAAAGTGTTTTTCAAGAGTGGGTTTTATATGGGGCCTATGGTAAATTATGGATCGGCATTCACAAAATTATTAGTATGATTTCCTGTCATATGAAACAAATAAGTGCAAAATTAAATGAAAGTAGGTGCTTTCTTTCATTAATTTATGCTAGTTTTTAAACAAAAATATTAATTTTTAACTCTTTTTCTAGTAAGCCGATTGTGCTGGGTTTTAATCCTAAACTGCTAAGGAGAACTAGAAAGAGTTCTTTTCTTTTGAGTCGTTCCAAAGCGAGCGTGATTTCAACTGATGGAAAGATAGATGGGCATGGCTATATTGACTTCGAATAACTCCAGAACCCAGTATATGTATACTTTATGGGGTCCTAGATGAATATTAAAAAAGTTTCATACACACAGAAAAAAATCAAGTTAAAAACGTCGAAAACAAGGTTGATCTAAATTTTTTCGGTGGTGATTTTGCTTCATACGGGTTTCATGTTAATTCAACCTGATTTTACAATAACTGCGAACAACATTTTTTTCTTTTGATATAACTATAATTCATGTTAATTTAACATTGCAGTAAAGTTAGAGCAAAATGTAATTTATATTGAAATAACAATAAGAAACACGTTGAATGAAAGTTATTTCCAGTTGAAACAACGTGAATTTCATGTAGAATCAAATGGGTTTGAGTGTATTTTAACAGTGTGAAGAAGCTTCAGACAACATTTGCATTTATGTAAGAATAATTCAAAACCCTGTAACACATGTTTCACTTATTTTGTATTCTCCTTTATTAACAGAAGCATCAGCAGAATCGCCCGATATGGTCATCATTCTACTTTGAAAACTTGATGTACTATTTAAATAAACCATTTTAATTAAAAGAATACGGGAATTGTCTTCTTTTTATAACATATTTTAAAAGTGAAAATAAAAAATGTACATAATTAAGTAGGTATGCATGTTAATTTAACAAGATAAACTTTTGATTTTAATACAAAACAGGTTTTTATGGGTTCAATATTGAATCCAGATTTATTTATATTTTAATATTTTTTTTTTTTATTTTTTAACAGTGAATAATATTAAATAAACGTAATAAAAGGTTATTTTGATATTTTTTATTAAAAATTAATATGAAATAATGATAAATTTAAGTAAAGGGCATAATTTTTCTGAAATTTAACATGATTCTCAATCAACATTTTTCCATGTTAATTTTACATGGGTATTTTTTTCTGTGTGTACGGAATGACAAACATAGTATATCCTCATTCATCACTTGTGGCGGTGGAGGGTATAAAAATATGAAAACCCATACATATGTACGTGTGTATAATAAAAACGAAATAAAAACTGAAAACGTGGAAAAAATTTTCCACTGAAGACATATCGACCCATTTGCGCGAAATTATCGTATATGCCAATTTTTTTGAAATTGAGTTTTTGATGCCATCTTGTTCTACATTCAAAGAGACGTCGCCTGACAAAATATTGTAGGCGAATTCTACTTCGTTGCTTCCAAAAATTGAATGTATATTTTCATATTTATATTGCAAGTGATAGCAGAGAAAAGTATAAAAATTCCTCTCCTGTAAAATTTGGTTTTTGTAACATACGATAATTTCTCGCGCGCAAAGGAGTCGATATCTTGAAAAACAAAAAATCGGATGCGATCATTTGGAAATAAAAAATAAAACTGAAATAATTCTTAACCCTACGTTACCACATGCAAGTTATTACTTGTAAGTAGTGTATACGTATTATCAGCGAAAAATCGAGGAAACAGCCGATTGGATGAAAGTACAAAAATTGTGTGTATGTTAGTGAAAAAGTGTGAGTGTTTTGAGTTTTTCCAACTTGCACTTGCTTGTGGAAACGGGGGGTTAAGCGCCAACGTGGAATACACCGTTTAGAGAAAAAAAACTCTAGTACCTTGGAATTGCCCATATACTTTTATAAAAAAATTTTTTTATGTATTCGTAATTTTTTTATGTCTGTAATTACATTGTAATATCCTGTGGCAGTAAACAGTAGATGGCAAAAACAAAACTAAAACGTAAAATTAATTAAGCAATAATTGATATTCAATTACACGTAACAGTTTGTGCCTTCGGACACAAAACATGTCTGCATTTTGATGGATAAATTAGTTGGAAGTGTTGGAACAACGATTAAGTAACATACAATATAGGGGGTGTGAAGGAGTTCGATGAAGAGGATATTTAAAACCTTAAATGGAAAAACACACACGCATGGATTAGTTCCATTTTCCAATTATGTTATTAAGAGTTCATTTACCTTTAAAAAATTCACGTATTTTAACATGATTTTTTATAACGAGTGCAGGATTAATTTTCAAAATTACTGAAATTGGAGGAACGGGAAATTTCTTTGTTTAAATGCCAAACACTAAGTTTTGTAACTTTTCCAGGGTATTTGACATACGAATCTAAAAATTATAACAACGATTTTTCAACCTTCGAAATAATGACCTATAATGACAATACTTAAAAATATAAGCTCAAATATCTCTCAAAGTAAATTACTTTTGTTAAAGAAAAAATTAACGATCTCTGTTGGTCTGAATATCCTAAACAGGTTTATAATAATACAAACGACTCACAGAATTATTTCTGATAAAGTCCATTTTATTCCATAAAAAAGTCGTAAATGAAATTTAATTTTACAAATCTTAAGCACCTTTTCACATTTTTTAATACGTTCTCGGGAATGGAGAAAGTCAGCTGAATAAGGAGCTCAACTCGTACGCTTTTCATATACATTCTTAGACAATGGTTGGGATGTGTAAATGAGTCAGGGTGGCAACGAATTTTTTTTTTTTAAAAGATGTTTGATATAAAATAACTTTTAAAATAAGGGTTTTAGAGCCATAAATCCTTCTGTTGATAATCGTTTTACTTTATTAGAAGAATCGGTATTTTACTATGTAAAATTATGGAACGATTCAAAACATTTTAAATAGGTCCTTGTGCCAATTAGAATCTATTTAGCAAATTTAATTGAATTATCTTAAAAATTGCGACTTTTTCTTTACGCTCATGGAGAGCCAGCCGGAAGGGCGGACGGACATCTTTAGATCGACTCAAAAAGTGATTCTGAGTTGATCGGTGTATACTTAAAAGTGGAACGAATATTTTAAGATTTTACAAACATCAGCACAAACGCACAATACCCGCTCCACTATTGTGGGTTAGTGTGGGTAAAAAAAATACATAAGCTTAATCAAATAAAGTTTGGATGTAATTATGAAGATGATTTTGAGGTAATTGTGTGGTTTCCGTATCAAGTTTACATTAAAATGTAGCAAGTAAAAAACAAAACTGTTAACAACATTGTATGTATTCTTACAAAATTTAGAAAGTTCGTATAGACACTTTTATTAGTTTATCTTTACTTCTTTTATTTGTTATTGCAAATATTAAAAATATATTGGCAGTACAAATAATTTCTAATGTAAGATTTCTTATCATTCAAAGTATTGGCAATTGTTAACTGTTGTACAAATCCGAAAACTTTTTTACGCCGCTAAAATTTAGATTGGTTGGTAAACGCGGTATCTTACAGACTATGAGAAACCAAGTAGTCTTGGAGATGACTTTGTTTTGAAAGGACCACACTTTTCGCCAAAAGCATGATAATATGTCAGTGTGTGAAGTGTTAACCCCAATCCGTTGCCCTAAAATATCCCAATAGATCCACTACTCTAATATCGAGGAGACTCGGGTCTGTACGTAGCCGCTCAGGAACCTCTGTCTTCTAGACGTTGAACCGGGAATTCACAGAAAAAGTGAAACACCGTTCGATTAAAGGTCTTTGGTATACCTTATTTGGGTTAATATGAAGCTATTGACTTATACTTACAAGTAAGAAACGTTTTAAAGACACAAAAAATAGCCTTATGAAAAAAAAACACAGTATTGAATCCAAATTCATAAGTAAAACAGATTTGGGTTCGCAATTCGTTTATAACCATTACTTAAACTTAAATTAACAACTGGTGGAGTACCTTTATTAAATCAAATATACTAAAGTCAGCGGTAGACTTCAAATGAATACGAAGGAATAGGTCGTTGCTTAGTTCTTTAAGAACCCTCATTTATTCTTTGCCATATTTATTATTAGATTTAAAACAAAAAAAAAAAAAAATCAAGGAAAAGTGCTATATTCGGCTGTGCCGAATATGTTATACTCTTCACCCAGAGTCAGAATATTTCAGGACTGGACTTTATTTATTGTGGTATTAGGCGTATTAAAATCTATTTCAAAAGTACGTTTTATATGGGTCCTATGGTGAAATATGGACCAATCTTCACAAAATAAATAAATAAATAAGACAAATTTATGCAAAATTTCATGAGAATCGGTGTATTCCGGCACCAATTTATGTTAGTTTTTGTAACAAAAATATAATTTTTTATGGAGGTTGTTCCGCATTTGTCTATATAATTTTTTCCTACTGAAGCGATTATGCTGGATTTCAATCCCAAACTGCCTAGAAGCACTAGAAACTATTTGATGTCAAAGTTTTTTTTTTTTTTGTTGAATCTTTCGAAAGTAAACATGATTTCAACAGACGGACATGGCTAAATTGACTTAGAATTACTCAAGGACCCAGCATATATATAAATAATGGGATCTTAGATTAATATTGAACAATTTTCACAAAGAATGACAAACTATTATACTTTGTATTAATACATGTCAAAAACTCAAGTAATGTGTAAAAGTCTGATAGTGTGAATGCATGTGTGAAGAAAATGACAAGTTTTTTGAGAAAAAGTTTGACATCCCATACGGCTTCATCGTTTTTTGAAAACTTTCTAAACAATAATACTTTTCATTAGATCAGCGTTGCATTTTATTTCATGTGTGAGTGTTTATACTTTGTGTGATGGTGTAAACACAAACTGTCATGTTAAATAAGATTTGTTTGACAGTCGCAACAAAACTCATTAGATTTCTATCTCACAAAGTATTATGGAATACGTAAGACTTGTGAGATAGTGTAATCTAGACTTAACTATGTATGTATGTTAATTCTTTGAAGTTTGGCCAAAAGGACTCAAGTCAGAAACTTAAGTTATTCGTAATATTAAATTATTAATTATTTAATTGCTTTATTAAATTGACTTATTGCCTACAGAGCCAATAATAACAGACGGAAGCAGTTGCACTAATCGCTATTATTTGCTCTTAAGGTAATACGTTAATTAACTATTTTTCAGTTTAACATTTTGAATAACTTTAGTTTCTGACTTAAGACCTTTTGCCAAACCTCAAAGAGTTAATCCTTTTAGAAAACGTTTTTTACATTCAAATCTTATATAATTTTTTTTATGTACCTACATAAAATTGCCGGCTCTTTTCGGGATTAAAAAAACATTTAGTATATTCCCTAGAATAGAAGAAGTCCGTGAAATAAGAAACCCTTATTAGAAAATAAGATTAATTTACCAATAATAATAAAAAACCTTTGAAAAACATTAACTTTAAACACCATTATGCTTTCGTTTTCAATGTCAATGTCATGGATGGAGGGAGTTTTATTAGTTGTAAACCTAAAAAAAGCAATGTGGCATATTAAAATATTTTACATGGGAATGTGGTTCGCATATACTTATGTATGTACATAGTATGCAAGTACATACTGAATATATGTATCTATTTACAAACAAACGCATGAACATACTTATGTACATAAATAGGTATGTATCTATTTTTTATTTTTATGTTATGAAATAATACAATTTTATACATAAAACATGGTGCACAAAACACCAGACAGAAAAGAGACACTAATAACAATATTATAGTCAGTGTGACCACAACTAAAAAAATGTTGGATGCTAAATGGGGATTACAACAATGCTAAAAATGCTAAAAATAAAATTTGAAAATGCTAAAAAAATGCAAAATTTTCTTAAATAATTGTATAATTTTATGAATGAACTAGCATTTAACCCGCTACTTCGTTAGCGTCTCCTTTTTCTTCGTGGACATATTTTTATGCCAAAGTTTATTTTCAAAAAAGTACCAGGCACCTGTCCCCTTATTTTTTTTAACGAACAACAATAAGTGTTAAATTTTTTGGATCTCTTTAATTTTGGATTTTTTTGGTTAGCGGAATCGATTTGGCGAGAGGACAACCTTCGGTCCAAAAGTCAGCTTTTTAGCTTCAAGAGTTTAGGATGTGCGATGATGAATCCGTCAGTTACTTTACAAATTTATATTATATAGAGATGGAGAAAAATGTTGAGAAAACAGTAACAAAATTAGGAACGATTTTCACAACTTAAACGTTTGAATTTCAAAAAAGAGGCAAACCTGTTTTGTATTTTTTAGATAAGCTAAAAATGTGATACAATATTTATTAACCCTTTTACACCCCAAAAAGGTCTTCCTTCAAAAAAGTACCAGACACCTCTCCGTTTATTTTTTTTAATGAACAATAATTAGTATTAAATTTTTTGTATCTCTTTTTGTTTAGGAAATATACGGTTAGCGAATTGCTGATGTTTTTTATCTCTTTTAGTTTAGGAAGTATGAGGTTCGCGGGATCGATATACATAGGTACAATTTTCACCCCTGAAACGTTCGAATTTCGAAAAAGTACCAAATTCGCATTTGTATTTTTTAGATAAGTAACAAATGTTATTAAATTTTTATTTCTATACGTATTGGCTTAAAAGCTAGATTTACTACCTTAAACGACCGAATTTCGTTAAAGTACCAGACACCAATTTGCTTTTTTATTTAATGCACAAAAATAAATATTAAATTAAAAAAATTACCTGTTTATTTAAAAAAAAATCCCTCTTACAGATTCTCATTCACTCAGGAGCTTGCATGTTTAATTTTATGTTTCTAGATCCAATAAATACGGATATATAAAAGGTACCAGTTAAAGAACAAAATAGTACCAAAAGCCCTCTTACAGATTTTCATTCACTCAGGACCTTGCATGTTTAATTTTATGTTTCTAGGTCCAATAATAACGAAAATTCAAAAAGTACAAGTTAAAGAACAAAGAAGTACCAAAAACTTCCCTCTTATATATTCTTATCCACTTAGGGCATTGCATCTTGAATTTTATGTTTCTTAGTCCAATAATAACGGATATTCAAAAAGTACCAGTTTAATAACTAAAAAGTACCTATAAGCGCTTTTAGAGATTCTCATTCACTCAGGACCATGCACGCTTAATTTTATTTTCATTAGACCAACATTAGCGAAAATTTAAAAAAAGGACCAGTTAAAAAACGAAAAAGCACCAAAAAGATCTCTCTAACAGATTGTCATTCACTCAAGACCTTCCATGTTTAATTGCATGTTTCTGGGTCCAATACTAACGGAAATTCAAAAAGTACCAGCTAACGAATAAAAAAGTACCAATAAGATCCCACTTAAAGATTCTCATTTACACAGTATCGTGCATGTTTAATTTTATGTTTCTAGGTCCAATACTGACGGAAATTCAAAAAGTACCAGTAAATGAACAAAAAAGTACCAAAAACTTTCCTCTTAGATTCTTATCCACCCAGGACCTTGCATGTTTAATTTTATCTGTCTATGTCCAATACCAACGGAAATTCAAAAAGTACCAGTTCAAGATTAAAAAAGTACCAAAAGGTTCACTCTTATAGATTCTCATCCATCCAGGGCATTGCATATTGAATTGTATGTTTCTAGGTCCAATACTAACAGAAATTCAAAAAGTACCAGTTAATGAACAAAAAAGGACCAAAAAGTTCCCTCTTATAGACTCTCATCCATTCGGGACATTGCATGTTTAATTTTATTTTTATAGGTCCAATACTAACGGAAATTCAAAAAGTACCAGTTAATTAACAGAAAAGTACCCAAAACTTCCCCTTATGGATTCTTAACCACTCAGGACATTTCATTTTGAATTTTATGTTTCTAAGTCCAATATTAACGTAAATTCAAAAAGTACCAGTTAATGAACAAAAAAGTACCAAAAAGTTCCCTCTTATAGATTCTCATCCATTCGGGACATTGCATGTTTAATTTTATTTTTATAGGTCCAATACTAACGGAAATTCAAAAAGTACCAGTTAATTAACAGAAAAGTACCAAAAACTGCCCCTTATGGATTCTTATCCATTCCGGACATTGCATGATGAATCTTATGTTTTTAGGTCCAACATAAACGATAATTTAAAAAATACCAGTTGTAGAACCAAAAAGTTAAGTAAAATATCAAATTTCTCGTATTTCCCCTTTTTGGTACTATTTTCCCCCCAATAAAGTATAAAAAATTTCAGTATAATAGTGGCAGCCCATAATTTAGTACGAATATTTCAATAAATGGAGAAAAATGTTTTTTAAAAAAAAGTACCAAAAATAGTTACGATTTTTACGCCTTAAATGTTCGAATTTCGAAAAAGTACCAAATTTAAATTCGTATATTTTTGTTAGGTTTCGAATGTGGTATTAACTTTGTTTTTATGTTTATTGGTTCAAAAGATAGATGGGGTGTCAAAAAAGTACTAAAATTCAGATATTACCCGTTTACTCCCAAATAGGGCCGAATTTCAAAAAAGTACCAGACACCTGTCCGCTTATTTTTCTAAAGAACAACGATAGGTATTAAATTTTTTTTGTATCTCTTTTAGTTTTGGAGATATAAGGTTACCGAATTTTCCCGTTTTTACTCTTTTTTACCCCCTAAACATTCGAATTTCCAAAAATCCCGTCTTAGTGGATCGATTTGGGGAGTGACCAATCTCTGGTCCAAATTTCAAGTGTCTAGCTTCAGGCGTTTAGGCTGTGCGATGATGAATCAGTGAGTCAGTCAGTCAGTGAGTCAGTAACGTTACAATTTTATATATATAGATAGATTATACATTAATTTACATTTCTTTAAAATAAAATGAAGTTTGTATTATATACATATGTACATTCATTTATTTTATAAAAACAAATCAGTAGTTTGACAAAAGTTAGCGATTTTTTAACCAAAAAAACAAAAGGCCCTATCTACAAAATATTACATGATAAACGCTTAAAGCCCTAACCTACAGTTTGCAAAATATGCGACATTGTCAACTCTCAAAAAAAAGTGTTAAGTCGCAACAATAATGTGCTTAAGTTGGCTTAAGCAAATGTGCGAATACATGTAAATCATATGAGGCGAACCATATTGAACTTAAAGAAAATTTTTGTTAAGTTTTATGAAACTGTCATTTGCTTAAGCAAAGTGCGAAACTGATCGCACATGCCGTAGGGAATCAAATGTTTTTTGATTTTGTTTTTTTAAATACATTTGAGAGACTTTTTGTTAATTTTTGAGAGTAGGCTATGCATATTATAGTTGGGCCTTTAGGTTTTACAAGAAATGTAGAAGAAAAATAAATTATAAGCAGTTTAAGGCGATCAATAGATTATCATTTTGAATAGTTTTTTGTAAATTTTCAAAATGTTAGATAGGGTTTTTTGCTTTTTAGGTAACGATATACATATCTGTGGCAATAAATTTAAAAGTCATTTCTGAAAAATTGAAGGAATAGAACTATTACAAAAAAGCTTTATAAAATACACAACTGAAATTTAGCTCATAGAATAAATTCGAAAAAATTAAAAAGTGTTGAATATAATATAAAGTTACCTTCGGAAGGAAATAATTCCTAGTTTCTATTTGTTAAAATAGTTGAGTTAAATACATTCAATTTATAAAGTATCACTATCCAGTATGACACAAAGAATGCTGACGAAGGCCGTACCGGGCCAGAAAATGCATTACATTCTGCTGGTGTCTAATAATTGTAAATTTTTCTGTTCATACAACATACCCCATTGCATTCCAAAGGAAGGCTAAGGTAAAATGTAAAAAGAAAATACAATATAATAGTCTGGTAGTGTTTAAAAGTCATTTCTGAAAAATTGAAGGAACAGAACTATTACAAAAAAGCTTTATAAAATACATAACTGAAATTTAGCTCATAGAATAAATTCGAAAAAATGTTGAAAGTTAAAATATAAATGCGTATAGTTTTATTAATAATGACATTTTATACTTGAAATTTAGCAGCGGGAAGAATATAAAAATAATAATAAACTTAAGCCATTATTATTTATTGCCACAGATAGGTATATATAAATAAAAAATATATGTAAAAACAAAAATTATAATTGAAAACATAAAAGGCTATTCAACAGCATTTTCAGTAAATTTAATTACACATTAAACACACCATTATATGAATAGTTTTCCTTAATTTCCAAAGTGTTGGTCAAAATACCATTAGAATATGATCTGTTTTCATCATATTCTAAACATCTATCCAGAATTTAATAGTTGAACTTTGGTTCATCAATTCTTATGCATTCGGCTTTTGCCATTGCTGTTCCAAACCCGTTATTTCTTCTGAAGTAAAATCTACCATTTCTACTTTAATTTTTGTTTTTTGGTGTTTACAGGTTTGCTACTATTATACATTTGTATAAACGTATAAATGAAAAAATACAATTATAGAGATTGACAGAAGTGATAAGTTACATATATTGTGAAATAGCAATATATAAAATGTTTAAGATTAAAAAATGCTAAAAAAATAATACAAAAATGCTGAAAATTATGCTAAATGCTATCAAAATAAATAATGCTAAATTTAGCAGGTAAAATGCTAAAAGGGTCACACTGATTATAGCTAAACAAAAACTAAAAAAAAAATTATAATATTAACAAAAAGCACAATTTTATTTAGAGAGCATTCACATTGCTGCTTTTAATGTAAGCAAATTTTTAAGAATGAGAGCAAGATTATATGTTGAAGAGAGTTGTAGGAACTTGACAATTGTTAATTTTCTTTTTTGGTACAAATAAAAAGTATTTCAAAATTGAATAAAATTAAATTATTTGACCTTTTAATAGTAAATAATAGAACAAACATAAATATGTCTTAGGCCCAGAACAGACGGTGAAACGCAACTGCAAAAAAAATTATTGTTTTGAAACCTGTTTCAATCGTTTTCCACACACCCTGCAACATAAATTGTACCAGAATGTAATGAAATTATCACAATCATTTCGATTTTCTTTGAGAACAGATGAAACGCAAACAAGAGTTTCCTGCACGCCGGTTTCAATGCAACTGATTTCCAATGCATTTCAAACCAGTCTCAAAATGGTCGCGTCGTGTGTGGTTCCTCAAAGGAATCTATGGCATAAACTCAAATGAAACTCGAAAAAAACTAGAAGTTGCAGTTTCGTTGCGTTTCACCGTCTGTTCTGGTCCTTAAACGCCTATTTAGCTAGGGTTGCCAGAAATTCTTTACAAAAAATTACAAGATATGGTATTAAAAATTTATTTGATAGTATTAAGAAGTTCTCTATTTTATAAAAATTTTAATTTAAAACACCATAAAGAGTGTTGGCCATCGTTGGCTATGAATCGTTTCTATCTTTTAATTTATTTATGGGTTTTGTTTTAAAGGAGCATTCCTCCAGAAACAAGTCATCTTGTGCAATCTTCGATTGAAGTTAAGCGCATTGTATAGGGATATTTTGAATTAATCGAATCAAATAATAGTCTGACAAAATCCAAATAAGTCTGAGCTTACATTATGAAAGTTTTCTTTCAGAAAGTCTAAGTTTAATAAGGTCAGACTTTCTGAAAGAGAACTTTCAGTGTGAACCTAGACTTAATATCATTTTTTACGGGTACAGCAAAATGAAGTCAATATTTTTAGGGTTAAAATTACGACTGGTGTTTGGTTACATAATTTAGACGTTTTATGTTGATTACTCCCTTTAACAAGATTAATTGTTATCTATTTAGCTTATTATAAAAATCAATGGATAATCAAATGTTCTGCTGAGTTTATCCAATTATCCTCTTTAGCCCAATCTGATGTAAAAAAACTCTTATTTTTTTATTGTTGAAACAGCATTTCCGATATGCATAATCGACGTTCGAAGTCTTCGTTTACATGGTACCTAGTTTTTCAGTTTTAAATAATGCATTTATTGCTTGTTCACACAGAATTCACAAAGGCAGAACATTTTTTTTTTCAAATCACTCTGAACGCCAATCTTATTATTCTATTCATCATTACTTATGGAAAGAGATCGCTACAATATGAGAGGCATACAAGCGAAAATTTAAACATGCTCGTTCGATGCGCAAAAACATAAGTCTTATGTAAGAAGCAGAGCTTATATTTAACGCAAGTTCAATCGAAGACTTTAGGCCAATTGTTATACATACATACCTAAAAATATCTAAGCATTTTACTACTAAACTCTTATTTCCATATTATTCTATATTCTATAACGGTCCAAATCTTTTGAAATATTTCTGTTTGGTTTCCTCCAACCATATTCTTTTTAATTAAGGAGTGTACGTTAGATTAAAAGAGTTCCGATTTGAAATTGCCCTTCTAATATCAGATTGAAATTGTCTTGATGTATCCTCATTTTTTAGCTTCTCTGCGTTCGATTTTCGCGTTTTTATCAATTCATGTTTCTTCAAAGCTGAAACTCTCGCTCTGCATTTCTTATAATAATAGCTATTAAAACTAGCTTCTCTTTTGGATGTAACATTTCAAATGATTCCCGCGTGTCGTTGGCTTGTTGTTACGTAGTCAATCTGGTTCATCTTCTTATTATCTAGGCTTACTCAAGTGTATTTGTTGATATTCTAATTAGGGTAACATGAGCTAGCAACACTAACTCGTTAAATAACTCGATGAAGGATTCGCCATGTATACTTTCCAATTGTAGATCTTTAGTATGACCAATTTGTGTATTCAGCTCGCCTAGTAGTATCTTGATGTCATTATTTTTTATTTTGATTCTAGTAACTTATAAAAATCGTCCTCTTTTGCCACGTCTGCGTGTACCTATGCGTTAATAAGGGAGACATTAAAAAATTTAGTTATTATGTTTGCAGATACTTGCACTGCCACATTCGAAATCTTAGATAACGTGGTTTACATGCTCTTTCAATATGAGCAAGGAGCTGTCGTTACGGTGAGTGCTATCGAGCCATTCTGGCTGAATTTTTGTTGCGAAAAATTAATCAGCTAATCCTCACCAATTTGGTAACAATTTTACTTCCAGAAGTGACCCTGTTCACTGGCCCCTCGCTCAAATTCAACGCCTCTCGGTTATTTTTATGGGGATATGTTAAGGCATTGGTTTATGCTGACTTACTAGCAACTCTTGAAGCATTGGAAGCCAATGTTTAAGCCACCATTAACGTCATACGGCAAGATTTGTTGGAAAAAATAGTAAAAAATTCGACTGATCGAATGGACCATGTAACTTGTTGCCGCGGTGGACATATGCCGCAAATCTTATTTAAAAAAAATGCCTTGAAACTATTCACCAGATTTAAAAAAAAAAAATTCATTCCAATAATATTAATTCCTTGTTAACTATAAACTATAAATGCTTTTCCATTTCTTTGAACGTCATCTGAGTTCCCGCTGGAGTAAATGTTGAAGTTTTTAAACTTCACAAAACTAACAAGACTGTTAAAACTAACAAGACTGTTAAAGGGAGCGAAGAGCACCTGCTTTATTTAAAGTGTGTAATTTCCATGTTGCGAGCACCAAATCATTGCCGAGTTCATTTGTCGGTTCGGGGAATTTTTTTTTTTTATTTGTGTTGTATTTGGATCTCATGACTTTTACTTTGTTCCGATGCTGGGGTGTCAACCCAAGGTCCAACCTCATTTAACCCTGAAGATAGGACGTCCAGTTATACCTATACCATCCTCTTCCTTTACCGAATTTGGGACCGCCTCCAGTAATTCTTAAGGCGGACATATCAACACTTTTTATTTAATTTTAAAAGAATTGTGTTGTATTCATTTACCTATAGGAAAAAATATGACGACCATCAACATCTGTTTTACTCAATACGTATCTATTTGACTACGTTCTTTTGACTTCAATGTTAAATTCGTCGTTACAGAAATTGTCATATCAGTTAAATAAAATTCATAGCTCCGTTATAATGTGCTAAATTCCCATTTCATGCTATTGACAAACTGAAGTTTATTGTTGCTGGGATAAGCTATTCCTATGCATTTCGTCAGGAAACTTCATCCAAAGATTTTAGAAAAACTAAAGATATTAAACAAATAAAACTGTTAAGCGAATAAGAATTATAAGCCCCAGTTTAACTTGTAACAATATTAAAGCTTAAACTAAAACAACAACAATAAACAGTGAGTTTATCTTTTCATAGCGTTTATAATTCAGATGAATATTACTTTACTTTAAGAAAGAAATTCAATAAATAACACTTTTTCGGCTTTAGAGATTTTCTCCTTGAGAAGTATCCAAGCTATCGTTTATCAAGCGAAGACTTAGTTATATGTACTACCAAGAAAACCAACGTTTAGATTTAATATGTAAAGAGCTTTAAACATTTTTAACCAACGTAATACTTCTAACAATATTTTGAATAAATTTAAATACTAAAACATAGTATTAACTTTTTTATTTTAATAGGGACAATCTTAATAATGAAGCGATTTATGTTGGGCAAAATATGTGCAAAATTGTGAATGGATAACATAGTGTTTTCCTGCTAACAGATGTCAATAACAATCAGGGTTGCCGTTTAAAAATTTTTTATCCGACCAAAATTGTTTACAAAACCTACCAAAATCATTTGGAACCGACCAATTTTTTTATATATTTAAAAACTAATATGGGTACTTCCACAGAATCGTCTCGTTGCGCCAACAAATAATTAAGTTTGTATTTAAGACCATGTTGTTCGAATTCTCTCTTTCACTAAATTGCGCTTTACACCAAAATACAAAAAAAATTCAATAATATATAAATAATTTTTTTATAAACAAGTTAAAAAGCTTGGTGACGTAACGTGACAAGAAGTAGACTTTTCGATAAAAAAAAATACCCATATACTTATCCTCCTTAATCAACAAGAGGGTATTAAATCAAAATTTTAATCTACAAGAATAGGAAAATCTTGTTAAATGATATACCTTAAAAACTTTAATTATTACAAACTTTTATAATATTTAAGTAACCCAATAAAAAATTTTATCATTTTGCGAAGCACTAATGGTACATTTAAAAAAAATAAGCGCACAATTATGCGCTACGCAATAAGACATACAGAAATGCAGTAAAGTAAGTCTGGGTTCACACTATGAAAGTTTTCTTTCAGAAAGTCTGAGTTAGTTGGTGAGAGGGGAAGAGAACATGCTGTTCCTTTTTCCCCTCTCAGCCATAAACTCAGACTTTCTGAAAGAAAACTTTCATAGTGTGATCCCAGACTAAGTGAAATAACTCTCAAAAATTTTTATTAAAAAAAAAATAAAATTTCAAGTGCTACGGCATTCCCTTACTACGAAGCAGGTTTGTAAGGGAGAATACTAAAAAAAAACTGTAAAAAAACATTCAGTGTGTAAAGCTGTTCGTTACATCCAACAATTTTTTATGCGCTGAATACTGCGCTTTTTGTGTCAAAAATGTATTGCTTCAAAGTGGGAACTCGCCATATAAAATTCATGTCTTCCGTAAGCGCAATGGTAAGCGAAACTCTTACATTTCTCCCTTACAAACCTGCTTCGCTCGAATCACAATTTTTTATTGGGAAAGTACTTGAATGAACTAACTCTCATAAAATAAATTAAAATATACTTATTCATAGTGATGTGCAAAATTCGCGAGTTTTTGTAGGTACTTCGACCCCGACTCCGGTACAAAAACCTCAACTCCATAGCCCTGAGAAATTCTTTTAGTTCAGAAAAAGAACTGTAAGTATTTCGACAAAGAACCTCAATATCATTTTGGCATCATTTTACATGCGTAACTTAAACAAAGGTTAAGAAAGTGAAACGTGCACCTTACGTAAAATAAATAAACTTCATTGCTAAAGGCCATTTTAGACTATAATACTTTGTGTTAAGACATGTCAAAAACTTACAAATAATTCATAATGTATAATAGTGTAAAAACATTTTGTAATGAAATGTCAAAAAATACGTAAAGAAATTTGGCAGTCGTATGGTTCTCTCTATTTTTTGAAATTTTTCTAAACGATTAGATTTTTCATTTTATCAGAATTGTGTCTTTTTACAAAAGCACAAGAAGAAAATCAGGGATGGAAAATTAAAATTTTGTGCACAAATATTCACTATTATTTTTTCTAATAAAAAATTGCAAAACGATAAAAAAAATATAAAATTTCAAGTGAATTCTTTTAAAATTTAAATAAATCACAAATATTTGTTGTAAAAAATCGTTAAATACGGTACACAGACGCAAAAAAAAAAAAAATAAAAAAATATGATTGTATCAACTTTTCCACCCTAGAAGAAAATAAAAAACCGCTGTTGAATAATTTGCCGGCCACATCAAAATAAAAATTATTAAATATTAAAGAAATATTAAAAATAAAGCAAAAATATATCTGAGGACCAAGGTGCAAGTTAGTGCATAATACGCCAGCTAACAATGTTCCAATGCTTAATAAAATGTTTTTTCGTCTTTATTTTGTAATCTAAAGTGGATCTCATAAATCACAAAGATTTTTCTTTTTATTTGAAGTGTGATAGTGTAGAAGCAAAATGTAATGAAAAAAAATTTCTCTTTGATTTTTTGACAATCAGACCAAAAATCATTTTATTTTGTAAGACCAAAAGTCTTAAGACTTGTGTGATAGTGTAAAACAGCCTTAAGTAACGTTTTTAGCCCACTTATCTTGCCAGCTATGACGTTATCGCCGTTTGTTACCAATCCGGTCAATATTTTTAAAGGAATAATGTTTGTTGATAAAAATTGTTTTAAAAGAAAAAAAAATGAGACAACGCGCCATCTGACTTGGTTAGCTCGAATTAGGGTACAAAACTAACCTTTATAGAACTAATTCTGTCCAACAATACAATTCGTCTTTGCTACATTCGTAGTTTCAACAGCAATCAAAAATAATCTTCTGTTTTTTTTTTAATATTTTCACTTGCCTGTTTTGCGATATAGGCAGCTGCTTCAACAGACTTTTTCCTACCACATTTAATAAGTTTTGCTATGATTAAATCTAGGCAACACTCATCCAAAATAAGGCTGGAAATTAGTCCATTAGCAAAAATGGGAAATTTTGTTTGTTTTTCGTCCTCCTCCTCCTCCTCCTTCCCATAACCTATTTTCCTAGTTCCAACACAATGCAATGCATTAGTAGGGGTCATCCCCTGAGTGCTGGTCCTAACAGTAAAAAAAAAAAAAAAAAAAGCGTTGCCGGAAAATAAATATCGTTGCCTTCTCAAACCGACCAAAATTAGGTTTAGCCTACCATCCGACCAAAGGAAAAATATCCGACCAAATTTGGTCGGAACAGACCAAGTTCGGCAACCCTGATAACAATATTCCTAATGTGTTTTAAGAAAAATATTTTAAACTGTTTGATACAGTTTTTAAATTTTTTACAGCGGTTAAAAATTCTTTATAGGAAACCAACCTGTGGATTTTTGAAAATATCACAACATTTTAGAAAATATGTATATAAAAGAAATAACAAACTTGACTTCTCTAGTGAATATTTTATAGAATATGATATATACAAATTTATTAACCAAAAAACTTATAGATTTTTCTCTTTCTTTCTTTTGAACATATAACAAAAATGTTCATGTGTGGGTTCAATTTATAAGGGTTTGAGGTAGGTTTTGCCAACAACTGTCTGCTACATTAATTTCTCTGTTTATTATTATTGTTCGTCTAGCCATGGTATTCTGGTACTCAAATGCTTTTTGTATTTACTTTGCTCTTAAAACTTTAACCTCTCATTGAGAATTTGTGCTCTCTTGCTTTCATTAAGTTTTGCTCAAAAGTCCTTGTTGCGTCTGCTCATACCCCCAACTACCACGTAGGCAGTGGTTGAACTTTTATCCTTCTGGTTGCTTCTTTCAGCTGTTTTCGAAGGAACTCAACATTTTGTAAACATTTCTACGAAATAAAAAACATAAACACAAAAATGTTTGAATGTATTCATGTTGCAGGGATGGTAAAATCGGTGGTATGAAAAGATTTGTATACTTAATAATTTTCAAATAATAAGATTTTGTTTGTCTTGCTTAATTCCCAATATTTATTCTTGATAAAAACTCAGAAATGTATTGTTGGAGAATAAGCTAAGTCTTATCAAAGCTTAAGCAAAATACCAACAATAAACAGTGAGTTTATATTTTCTCAAGGCCCAAATAAACTACTCATCAAGCAATGAGGATGCTGGATGGAAAATCAAATAGTTTAGATATGACGGCGAATATTACGGCAAGCACGCGTACATAAATAAATAAATAAATAAATAACTTCGCCGACTGGACAAGCATTTGACAAGTGTATTTGGCCCTTTACATTCCCCCCTTCAATTGGTTGGAATTCTCCCAACATTAATTGTACAACTACAAGTGGGTACATTTCAGTGTTTTTATCAAGAATACAAATTTGTAATCAAGCACGACAAACAAAATCATTGAAAATTTGTATTCCCAAAAATTACTTAAATTATAATTTTAAGTATCCTTTCACAATGTCAATAACATATTTTTATAAATTGTTTTTTATCCTGTATGTAACAATCCTGTTTTTCTCAAAGAAAAGGAAGACATTTGTGCTTGTACGTAGTATATACATATGTATGTATATGATGATATTTATATCATAGTATATTTCGACGTGGGCGTCAAAGCGTCAGTACAAGCAAACAAAGACGATTGATGCTGATAAATTCAGGCCAACAATCTGCTTGAGCCTGTGTGGGTATCAATGTTTATGCCTGATCTAAACTAACGATCAAAATCTCATTTTCGTTGAGGACAAAATATTATAAGATCCAACCATAAAACGCACAAGCGTGCTTAAGACACTCTTACATGATATGTATTTTGCAGGGGCATTGTCAGTTGTAAGGTCCATATGTAATAGAACATGTCCATCAAAATTAACATATGTAAAAGGTTTATAATTTTTGCTTGCATACGTTCGTTTTTGGTTCTACCTGACATAACCTTAAATCGTTCATAACAGCAAATTATATTAAAGCTACGGTCACACTTGTCAAATATTTGATAAAAAAAAAACGGGAACAACAAGCAAATTAAACAATCATTTCCTTTAATTCCAATATTTATTTCGATTATAATACCTTATCCTACAAAAAACGATTTTCGCTTTGTCTTGTAGTAGAATTAGTATGTTTATTTTTTGATTTTGAAACCATGTTAAATCTCACTAGCTATTAAAATTGCCGCAGCACTATTGGCATCTTCATTCATTAAAAACAAAACAAAAATTAAAATTAATGTTTGTACGGAGAATATTTGTGTTGTTTATTGGCAAACCCCAAACGGAAACAGTGTGTGTGCTTGCCAAGCATTTTGTGTGGTTCATTATGCCCTTAACACAGCTGATGCACAGCTGGTTTTTTTTCGGTGGTCGAGTTGTCAAAGTTTGTATACAACCTACAGTTTTATGTAAACAAACTTTTTTTACAAGCAATATTTTTGACAAGCGGACCACAACAACAGTGTAGTTGAAGAGTTGACCTCACCTTCTACTGAATTCGCCTTATTTAGGCCTTTACTCTTTTTTAAGTAGGTGAACTTTTTTAAGTAGATTTTTTAAAGCTCTAATTAAAATCAAGATGTCCAGCCATGTTAAAAGGATACATTTTGTTGACTAACGCGTCACCTCTTTGGGTATAAGTACATGTGTGTGGGTAGCTGCAAATACATACATATTTAAATTTTTTCTTTATATTGGTTTGTGTACCAAAATATATACACACATATGTATGTTTATGTATTGCATGACCGGTAAAAAGGGAGAGTTATAAATGTCATTTACTAGTTTTAGTAACTCCTTCCTATATACATTTTTTTTTTTTAACTCTTTTTCTGTCTGTGTTTTTAATATTTGCAGTTCTTATTTCCTGGCCATTTAAGAAGTTGTATGGTGTCAGTTGTTTAAATTCACTGTTAATATTTGTCCTTGTATGTCTTTAATTTTATTAAACCATGTTATATAAAAAAATTATTGTTATTTTAAACTGGAATTATTAACAGTATCACTTCACTTGACCATATTGTTTACTTTATTTTGCCATTTTATTGTATTTTCGGAATATATTAAATATATAAAATATTAAAAAACTAGCTTTTTAAAACAAATTAAATTTTAAAATAATAAGCTGATCAAGTCCCAAAACATGTGTGTGGGGTCTTTTCCACTAAGATAAATAAAAAAACATTTTGATTTTTCAAGATTTTCGAAGGACCTGTCTGTGACCGTATTAGATTCTGAGCCATTAAAAATATAAAATTGCGTCTGACAACTTTCAAGTTCATCCAATATATTCAGTATATGTATATCGAGCCCAATTTGCGATTATATCGTAAGCGACAATTTATCGAAAAAATAATAAAAACAATATATGTAATTGCAAATAGGGCTCGATATTAGTTGAGACAATTTTTCTAAGCTTTGTTCTTGCTTAAGGAGCCCCTTTTATTCTACTTTTTGCTATAAAAACTATTTTTAATTTGCTGAGTAGCATTTAGTAGAAATCTTCCCACTGAGCAACGTTTAGAGTCAACACAATTCTCGACCTATCATCGAAAATGTTTAACTATTTCTTTATATTGTCAAGTGTAAATTTAGTATTTATTTCAATATTTAAATTTGTTTTGCAGCATAAACTTTTAAAACTTAGTCGTTTTCGATTCTAAAATATCCGTCAATTTTTTGCTGAAAAGCGTTTAATAGACAATGTTTTATTAATATTTTTTCTTTAACTGTTATTTGAAGAAAAAAATATTGAAAACGTTCTATAAAATATTTATCGAATACATATTTCGAAAATCGAGTAAAATTTTTGGGACATATTCCCAAAAATTCTTGTCTAAAAATTCCCGGGATTTTTTTCCTTTCAAAACTGTTTTTTTTTTTTTTTGTTTTTAAAAAAAATCGTCTTTCGATATCGATAAACACTGATTGTACAAGAAAATTCTCAAACATTTTTTTCTAGGAATTCCTTGGAGAGGTGAATAGGTACAAACTTAACTAACCAAAACTTCTTGCTTTATTAATTTTATAATTAAACAAAAAAAAAAAAATAAATCTTACCTTTTAAGTGAAAAATATTATCTATCCAAACAATATTTGTTGACTGTCTTTTGGGATGTCGAATTTTTGTTTTTTTAAATTCACAATTAACGATTATTGTTTTAGTATTTAGTTTAAATCCGTCATTATTATCGTGACATTAATCGTGCATGTGCTGGTTCCGTTGTTTTTCCGAAATTTAATGAACATTGTTGCCAAATGTTTCGAATGTTGCCAATGTGCACACGAACGATTTGATAAACTGCTTTTTTTATATAGAAATAGGTATATTTATTTTGTTTTTTTTTTTTTTTTTTTAAGGGCTTACGGCATAATAATAAATAATAACAATAAGGTGCGCAGTAACGGATTGCAGATTCGCATTAATATGTATGAGTACCTTTGCATGTATACAGGCATGTGTATGTTGTGTTTTATTCAGTTGGTTGGTTGATGGGTTTTCGGTTTGTTGACTTTGCTTTTCAACTCGTTTAGCGATTTATGATAATATACGAGTAAAATATATTTTTAGTTAACTATGGAAAATTACACTTATAACAAAAACAACGATAACAATATTATAACACGACGACGACATCAGTTTGAATGCATGAACATTCACATACAAATGGATGCCTGATGTATGCAGAGAGTGTCGGTCAAAACTGTTTCAACATTATCTATTTACCAATGTTTATTATAATTGTATATCAATTATAATTGATGATAGAATTTTTGAATAATAACTGCCGTATTCATAAATTCATGTTTTAAAGCAAATTTTTCATACAAATTTTTCTTAAAATGCATTTACCATCAATTTTAATTGTTTATGAATACGGCAGTAAATACCTACGAGAGTTTTTAAGTAATAATTATGATAGATTCCAGACATTTAAAAAAAATATGTATATACATATATATTTTCGTACGTTTATACATACAACTTACATATGTACGTAAATTTAGGATAGCCCATTTTCTACCTGAGCCAAAAACGATTAGGATATAGGGCATTAAATCCAAACAGAAATATTTTTTTGGATATATGACATACGTATAGAGAAGTATCACACAAAGGATCGTCTAGATTATGGTTGTCTCTAAGTCTTCGATATAATTAACTGAAGCTTTGTTACTTACAGTGCATTAAAATAAGGCACGTAACGAATACCGATACCGATATATCGGCGATACTTCGGGTATTCAATAGCAGAGCATAAAATCAAACAGAATAATAAAAAGTTTTCTTAATTCTGAAACTATAGGTCGGTCCACAACTGGCGTTTTATGCGTATGTTTCTTTTTTTGACCTTTTTGAGAAAGTAATCCTACTTTATGCTTTCAAGCGTATATGCATTCTACACGTTTTCTGTGTAACTTGTCAATTTAATTTTACACTACTTCTTGTTGGACTGACGCATAAACGCCATCAACGCTTGGTGTGGACCTGTAGCTTTAGCCGTTTTGCTTTGCACCATAATAGTAAAATGTTCTCCCATTGATAAATATTTTATGTATTTGAACGTTTTAAGCTTTTTTGCTAATTTTTAATGATTTTTGTGAAAATTAAGATCATTTTGTTGAAAATTTTGAGTAACTTAGAAGAGGATACAAAATGCATAAGCAAAGCCACTGCTACATTGTCTGAAGCTATTTCGCTAGTTAACAGTCTTCCAACATTATAAGAAAATATAGTAACAGAATAAACTGAGATTCAGAATAGTTCAAAGTCCCAAACATTTTCGACTTACTTAGCATTAGCTCTGAATATAAGATTTGAGGGTTTAGAGAATAATGAAATATATTGTATTTCTACAATTCTTGACCTTCGATACGAAAAAAGTCTTATTGAGCTACTTAACATGACTCTGCATTCCGAAAGTGTTGAAGACAAGGTCACCCCTACACCAAGTAAACGTTATGATTAGCCACCAAGAACTGACCTTTGGAGCGTTTGTGAAAATCTTATAAGAAAATTACGAGAAGGATTTTCCTCTCTCTTTATCCTATACTGTGGTTCGGCAAAAGAAGTATAATAGACATAAATATCTTAGATTTTCTATTTCTTCTAGAGACGAAGATCTACTTGTTTACTGGCGCAATTAAATGTTTTACCCAAAATTTAAGAACATTGCGTAGAAATTAAGTTTTCAAGAGGACTTGCGAAATTGTCTATCTCCGCAAAAGCTGAGAATACCCTGTTTTTTAAGCAAAAATCTTATTAATTTAAAATATTAATAATCTCTTACACTACTTTTTTTTAAAAAATAAATAAATTTTTGTTAATTTTTCCATGAATTCAAATTGTTTTTATAATCTTTATTATACCAATTTTAAATATTAATGATCTCTCTCTTACACTGTAATTTTGCATAAAAAAAATACTCAACTTGAGTCTTGTTAATTTTACTAATTCCTATCGGTATCGCCGATATTTCTTTTTGAGTATCGGTATCGTATCGCCAAAAGGCGTATCGTTACTTCCCTAATTAAAATCATTCACATTGACGGCCAATTTTAGCAAGTTCAGTTAAAACTAACTATTAATTTAACTTCCAGTTAACAATATGTTTTTGACAGTTATAACTGATAATAAATCATAACCGAACTTGGTGAAATTGGCCATAAGCTACCTATTCTAGATCAGGTTATAAATTATAACTCTTATATAAATCTAGAATACAAGTCCTATAAATCTTTGTAAAATACAAGAATGGTAAGTATATGGCTGAGTTCCAGAGCATCAAAATACATTGCAGTGATGCAGTTTTGATACAAAGTAAGCATCAACAAAACTATTTATGCACAGTTTGCCTTTTGTTTGCGCATCGATAACTGTTATTATACATTTAGGGACGTATGCCATTGTCAATGTTTAAATAGCTGCGTTTAGGAATGCTTGACTTTGTTTGGTTGCATTGCAAATGACGTTTTGAAATTTACACTGTTTGAAATTTTTATTTTGAAATACACGTTTTGACCGACACAGTAAACCAACACGTATTTACACACTTTTTTTAAACTGCAATTAGTATGTTATGAAGTTTTATTTTCTCTCTTCTTTTTATTTTATTTAAACCCGATAACAGCAAAATTATATTGAATATATTTTATTTTTTTTTAAGATGTTTATTTTTTCTATAATATTTTGTATTAATTTAAATTTAAATAACAAACAGTGAAGCAGTAAGTAAAACTGCAATTTTTTGCGGTTACAATATGTTTTGAGGTTACTTTTTCTTTAAATTTTTTTTTTCTTTTCTTTTTTTTGTATTTTATTTTGTTATTGCTATCACTTTAATTCACTTCATTTGTACAATTTTGTATAAAATACTCTTGATTTGTATGATGACTTTTATTAAGTTAAAAAAAACATAAATAATTTACATATTAACACTGGACTGTATTTTTTTTTTTTTTTTATTACTGTGCGATATCAATTAATTGAATAGTTAAGGATTAAATACTAGCACTGTTAATGAGTTTAAAAAAGAAAATAATGAGTCATGAAAGTCGTTACACGATTGTTACACGATAAAACATAATAACAGTAAAAGTGGCTTAGGGGCTAAGCTGGTGAGCTATTAATCAATCTGGTTCCACGTATTTCAAAATGTTGCACTAAAGATCAAGCTAAAAAAACATTATTTGCGTCGATAAACACGTACCTATAACACTTCTTAAAGATTTAAAGCAAAACGAGTAAGCTTCATGTTGGAGATATAAAAAAGTATAGACCTAGTTTCAAGAAATTATTTTGTAATGTTTAGTAATTTGTACATATATCTGGATTTACAAAAGTATATTTATGAGATTTGTTTCGCAGTCAGGATTATATGGGAGCAATTATCCATTATGTATACACCAACATAATAACTAGAGGTAAAACTTTGATTTATATATCAACATTTTAAGAATAACATATGACAATTTTGTGGTGGGGATTAATAAGGACAAAATTTTAAATTTTATAAATATACCAACATTTTCATGAGAAGTTCTGAAAAATAGTTTTAAGGAGTGTGGTTTGTATTTAAGCTACAGTCCACTTTAACGAATATAATCAGAAACTGATTTTAAGTCCCTCGATGTATTAAAAGATGGATCTTGAACCCGTATTTTAAGCTGTTGCTAAAATTAGAACAACAATCCGCGAATCACTTTCCGTACCTGTAGGGTTATAGGATAAAATAAATAGTAAAACCTTAATATTTTCAATGAAAGTGGTTGATTCCTTTGGTAAGCAGAAGTCTTAAAGAGTTTAAAGAGCCCGAATTGACAGCATTACTATAATAAGTTCTAATAACCAGCAAATAAATGACTTTCTATAATTGAATTGATTTAACTATCAAAAGAAAAAGTCACGACTTTAATGAAAATAAAAGATTTTTCCTTTGCTTATGCTGTTTTTATTGTCTAAGATTCACCCCCGAATTCCGTAAAACCAATTGATTTTTAAAGAAATTTATATAATTTAACTACAAAAAAATTAACCCCGAGTTCCGTATACGTAGATATATATATCTAGGGATGACACGATACCTCTAAGATATCGATACTTTTACTCGATGTGGTATCGTTCGTAAAATATCGATACCTACTTAGTATCAAAAAAAAAGTATTGATACTTACTTGTATCGTTTGTATGATAAAAGAATAGAAAGCAGCATTTAAAAACTTTCTTATTAGTGTTATAGTACTACACAATAAAATAAGAACTACGACTTATTAGAATTTTTGTGAAAAATGAAAAGTGTAAAGATTGAGACCACTTTTAGTTACCACCTAGTACCAATTTCGTTTCGAAAAATCTTTTTTATCTTAGGAAACATAGAACGTTCAGGATAACAACCTTCATTCACCTTTTATTTCAGAAATCAACAATGTCACTATGTATTTATTTTAAATGTTAATATGTATTTTATTTTTAAATTAATATATGTATATATAATAAAGGGTGGTAAAACAATAATCCATGATGTTAATCGTGAGTCACATTTTTGTTTCAGTATTTGACTACTTCTACCATTGAGAGGTACACAATTGAGCAGCACGTTAAGGTTGTTAAAGCCTTTTACGAAAATGGGCGTTCAATCAAAATGCATTTTGTGCACATCGTGATTTTTTTGGTCAGCATAATCGACCAAATATTTCCACAATCGTGAGAATTGTGCGCAAATTTCAGCAAACCTGGTCTGTAGGAAATGGAAAAACATATGCGCATGCTGTCCAGTTAGTTCTGCGGCTGGCGGCGTAGTGGTGTTCGCTATCGCAAGATGATTACGGACTTTCTATAGCCAGAAATTGAGGAAGTGGACCTGGACGATATGTGGTTTATAGGTGTTTACTAGGTATGCCAAACGGGACCAGGTTTTTTGAAACTCGGGATTCGGGGTTTTTAATTCAAAAAACCGGATCTCGGGACGAATCGGGATTTCATATATAAAAGCCAATTTGTAAAATTCACATAATTATAATTGATTGTTTATGTTTAAGTATTAAAACAATTTAATTCATGAAGAAAATTTAACTCATTACAAAATAAAACAGTTTAATGTATTCTTTTAAAGTAATATAGAAGTATGTATTATGTATTAAAACTTATATTGTAAAAAGCTTCTAAAACAAATTAATGACGTCTGATAACACTATGCTAGTTGAAAAAACAGACAAGCCGGGCACATGGCTTTTAACATAATTCGGGTACGCTGAATCCAGTGGTGCCCGCCGTTTTTTAGGTTGGCTCTGGTTTTAGAGATATACCGTTATTTCGAAAATGGAGGAGGTTACACAACATACATTCGCATAACTCAAAAACGCTTTAGATTATTGAAAAAACTAAAGAAACCGAAATTCTGCAATAAAATTATTAAATAACTTCTTTCAAATTGAGGTCGGCAATACATCATATCCCAGTTGGGCCGACTCCTGGGCATTTATGGGTCTTTTTCTTCAATATATTTCTAGTCTGCATTGAACATTTTGTATGGGAGCCCCCTTAAGGAATAGAGATAGCGGGTAGGTATGATAGAAATAAAAGATTGTGATGAAAAATAAAGTGGGCTCGGTCATACATTTGACCCATCTAGGGGCATCCTACGCGCTGCAGGGGCCAAGTTTAAGAATTTTGTTTAACAGTTTGTCTCAAAAAAAGTGTAAATTTCTTGCACAGTGTAATTGATGCCTTATTTTATTGCAAACATATGCTGCCGACGAAACCAATGTCCGCATTCAGCACTTCTGGGTATCGTAAATAAATAGCTACATATATGCTATATGACAATACTTAATTTATTTTATTTCAAATATATATGCAAGTATTAATTTAATAAAATAAACTTAAACAAATATGTGTCCAAAAACCTTTGATAGAACCCCCTAAAGTTTTTAACACCTTTTTGCACAACTTTCATTTTGCGTGCGCAGTTCTATTATCAATAACTTAGAAAAAAGACCACACCTTCTGATTTTGTTTTCGTGGTACAAAATGCATTGCATGTAACATTTATTCACTTGCGACTTTTTTGTCACCAGTTAAAAATTAGGTTCATGGACAGTATGATTAAATATTAAATTTTTGAATTTTTACTAAGCCCAAAATCTCGGGATTCGGGACTTAAATTTGTAGAATAATCCCGGGATTTCGGTATTCGGGATCGGCATCCCTAGTGTTTGCTGGTCAAACAAAAATTTAAGATTAATTTCAATACCAAAGTAAAACGATTACTTTTGATCGATACTGAGTATTTTTTTACCGATACTACTTGGTACTCGGTTGCTAAGTATCGATTACAAAAATACTTGCTACTTATATAAAAGTATCGAGCATGCACTTGTATTTACTCGTATCGTTTCATCCCTACGTATATCCAACTAAATTTTCAGTTATTTATGTATATAGACAAAATTGTGGACCTATGTTCCTTTTAGGAACCATATATATATATATATATAAAACTGTTACGTTACTGACTGACTGATTCATCATCTGCGATATATGTATACACTCATAAAATTATTACAGTAACTGATTGTGGGTTATTAAATTCGTTTTCCGTACTGTTAAAATTGAATAAAAATATAGTTATTTTACGAATAATTTTATTTTTTAACATTTATTAGGGGTGTTCCGGAAATCGAAAACGCAAAACGCAAGAATTTTAAACGTCGTTTTTTCATAAGATTTATGAATTAAAAGAAGTTTATGACGAACATTATACAAATATTTATCTGTTAAACAGAATTTTGAAACAAAAATTACAAAAAGTAGATTAAAAGTGCATTAAAAACAACTTCCAAATTCTTGCGTTTTGCGTTTTCGATTTCCAGAACACCCCTGTATGTTTGTTATTCAAAAAACAAACTACCAAAGAATAATGTTTTTCCGTATTTATTTTTTTATGTAGTTTGATTTATGTCGTTTAAAATAAATTTTTTAATAGTAAAAATCGTTCAATTTTAACGAATATGCTGTTCAAAAAATAAAAAATTTAAAAATGAATGTAAAAATCATTTGTTTTAAATGATATGTAAAAGATCCGTTTTTTAAGTGAATTTTAAGTTGTTTAAAACGAGTTTTCGTTTGAATTTAACTACTTAATATTTTGAGTGTGCATATATATTGAAGAAAAAGTCCCATATCTGCCTATGGGTCGCCCCTAGGGGAATCAAATGTATGACCGACCTCCATTAGTTTTTGGCACTTAACCTTTTTGCAAAACATACTTGCAAAGAAATATATTGAAGAAAAAGTCCAAAACTGCCTAGCAGTCGCCCCTAGGGGGATTAAATATATGATCGACCACCATTATTATTTCATCCCAAACATTTTCTCAACATACTTGCTTTTTATCTCCATACCTTAGGGGGCTCCCATACAAGTATGGCGTTTTACGAAACTCTTAATTTAATTGAAATTTTTCATATTTTGTGAATAAAATCAAAAGTTGTAGACAGATTTTAGGCCTTGTGTTGTTTGGAACTTTGTTTTTCTAAAGAACAAAAATTTCCAAATTTTTTTAAAAATTATTTTTTGCCAAAGTTATTTTTTAAGTTATATTTTTAAAACGACACTTTACGGTGGAATATAGTTTTTTTAGTTTATTCAGTCAACTAAACCGTTTTTGAGTTACGCGAATATATGTAGTGCAATCTCCTCTATTTCCGCCGGATGCCCCGCATGTCAGAAAAAAGAGAGCAACATTCGAGCAGAGTGTTGTGTTTGGGTTGTAACATATTTCTGGCATCGAATTTCTATGAAATTTCTATAATTTTTTTTAAAGGATAACATATTTTTCCTAAGCTAATCCCGCTAAGCTCTACGCTTGTCTGCTCTGTTTTTTGCATATGGGCATTTCCTGGGGTCACGAACGTACGTTCGTACGCTTTTGATGTACAAATAATATAGAAAACAAAACTTTTCCTAGCATTTTTTCTTCGATTCGATAGCATTTGGGTAGATCTATGTTTAGTGCAAAAGATGGATTTCATCGAGTTTAAGTTTTCATAATAAGAGTTGTAAACGTGTGGTCACGAACGTACGCAAAATAGAAGTCAACTTTGGCTGACAGTAGTGAAATGTAAAAATCGGCGCAATGAAACGGAATATTTAAAAGTGATTAATTTATTTTAAAAGTGTATTAATGTAGGTCTCCATCCAGTATTTACAAAATAAAATATCTCTCTTGGTTTCTGTTTAATTGGCTTATTTACCGGTCCCGAACGTACTATTTTTCCATATGTTTTTTTATTATTATCACCACGCATTTTCCCATAAATATCTTAAAATTTGCTTAACAAAAAAACTTAATACTCCTTTTACAATTGATTGTAATGGAGAGATTATGAAGAAAGAGTGTAAACATACACATATTTCTTGCATGTAAAATAAGTATA
Source organism: Pollenia angustigena (assembly GCA_930367215.1). Classification (NCBI taxonomy): domain Eukaryota; kingdom Metazoa; phylum Arthropoda; class Insecta; order Diptera; family Polleniidae; genus Pollenia; species Pollenia angustigena. Next base: position 14,694,075 of record OV884060.1, read on the forward strand.
TAAAAATGCCTTTAGATGTAGAAAATACAGAAAAATATAAAATTTTCCAGTTTCCAGCCCAATTTCCTCAAGTTAAACAGCTGAGATATGCAATGAAACCATTCTTTTATAAGAACAAAGACTTTTTTTATAATAATAAACAATAAAAGACGATGATAATCAACATTTTATTTTTTCATCCTGGTAGACCATTCTGGGGAAATGCCCATATACTAGATTTTGAACATATTGTAAGTATGTATTTGCATTCGCAAATATTTACTAAAGTATTTGCATTCGCTAGACCCATATTCGATGCTACCCTACTTAATACATACATATGTATGTATACATTGTATTGGACATTGGATATTAGATTAATTTATGAAAAAAATTGAGATAGCCACCATTGGTTTTATACCCCTAATAAATAAAACATACATACATATGTATCAAATTTTGAAGTTACAAAAATTTAATTGCGAAAAGTCTTGCGATTGGGGACCAACTTACACCATTTGAAAAGATTTCAATAATAAAAAGTGCCAATAACATTTGGTCGATTGGAAGACCTTGACTACGCTGATGATATTTGCCTGCTCGAGCATAACTTTACCGACATGTCAGCCAAATTGGATCAGATACATCAGCTAGCATCTGGTGTCGGTCTTCACATTAACTTCGACAAAACTAAGGTTCTACGTATCAATTCGACTAATCTCTCCAAGTTCCGAGTAAACAACATAGAACTCGAGGACGTCCAATCGTTTTGCTACTTAGGAAGTATCATATCAACAACAGGCGGCTCACGTAATGATATTGCATATCGCATAAGGAAAGCAAAACAGTCTTTTGGTGCATTACAAAGAGTATGGAAGTCACCACAAATACATATAAAAACTAAGCTTCGCCTTTTTTCCTCTAATGTTCGCTCTATCCTGCTATATGGATGTGAGTCCTGGAACTCTACTGCAAGCGACATTCAATCCCTGCAAGTATTTGTTAATCGTTGCTTGCGAAAAATTTTGCGAATATTTTGGCCGAACGTAGTTTCCAACAGAGACCTCTGGCAAAGAACAGGTGAAATACCAATTCGCATAGAAATTGCAAAGAGGAAATGGAGCTGGGTTGGTCATATTTTGAGAAGACCCCATGATGATATATCAAAGATGGCAATTGATTGGAACCCTCATGGCAGCAGAAGAAGAGGTAGACCAGCTAACACCTGGAGAAGGCAACTAGAATCCGAATTTAGCGAAACAAGAAGAACTTGGTCTGAGATCAGACAAATCGCACAGGACAGATCCCAATGGAAGAATTTCGTTACGGCCCTTTGTTCCAACTTGGAACCATAGGAATCAATATATTTATATAATAACATTTAAATATTTTGTATCTCAGCAAAGTTGTGCTATTATTTCGAGAACAGCTAAAGATGTCATATACATACATAAGTAAATATGTATGCATGTATGTTGAAAAGTAGAGAAGTTATAAATAAATAAATTAAACTTATGTATGTACGTACACTAACATTTGCGCGAAATTTTCTTGCAATTTAACTGTTACGATACGGCGCTCAAAAATTAAGATACATATATGTATGTACCTAAAAAATAAACTTGCCGGGGAAATAAAGCCATTATAGTATGGACAAGTATTTGTATAACATTGAACAGTACCTACATACCTACATACATATGTAATTAACCTAAAACTTTTTTAGCTCATATATCGCTTATATTTGGAAGCTATATTGACGAAAGAAAATGTGTTTCTTCATCTTAATCCAGCATTTTCTAACTGTTTGCAATTGATCACTTTTAAGAGTGAATTAAAAGATCTGATACCAGATATTTTTACCTATGTTGAAGGGCCAGTATAAACTATTTTGAAAATAAATAAAACTCTATTATGCTAAACGACCTGGTAAGAAGGATTCCCCAAGACACTTGGGTTCTGAATTGGTTTTTAAGAAGGATTTTTTAGAGAAATTGTGGTGGCTTTGAAAAATAAGACCTTTAGTAAGAGTTAGGTTTGAGGCTGATTTTTGTCCTTCACATAGTGGCATATTTTGAGCTAAAACGTGCCTCTGTATGCTCTTGCTACTCAGTAGAACTTTACAATGGAGGTTAGAAGCCATGAATTGAATTTCTCATTTGTTTATACATATGTACATGGCGTCCACCGGGCAGGTCCACTACGGTGGCGTAAATGGTCTGGTGGAAGAGGCTCTTGTGTCAACTGAATCTAAAATGGAAACAAATGCAAATCCTTGAGCGAAATTGTGGCCAAAATTGTTATTTGAAGCCCAAGCTCCTGAGCACGGCATCGAATTGAGGTGGATGGAATGTATTGAACACTTTATTGAGCAGCAGTAATGTTTTCAGTCGATCTTGCTGTACGTTGTGGTCTATGCTTGCGCCTATCACCTACATACCCTCTTTCTTCGAAATCATTCACTACACGATAAATAGTGCGTTTTGTTGGCACACTGTTCCTCCCAAAAATTTCACGTAACTTTCTCATCGTCACAGTAATCGATGATTGATTTTGATAAAATGTTTTAACGATTAAAACACGTTGGTTTATCGAATATTTTTCCATAATAAATTTGCCACGTGTCTACTTCACAACTACCAACTATTAACTGTCAAGACCATTGTTTACCAAAATGGCGGCAAACAAAGTAGTATATCTTCCCGGCGGACAACCTATACATATATGCAGAATCGTTAGCTATGTTTTTCTTTATATTGTGTATAAAATGTTATACAATTTTTATATCTTTTATACTTTAAACCCGTTTATTTCGAAATGTATTTTTTTGAGTTATGACGACGCATCGCGACGTTGCATCAAATAAGCGTAAGGTATAAAAATACCTGAAGTTTTAAGAATTTCAAAAATCTGTCTAATTTTTACTATGCTACAGCTTCTAATACTATAGTTTGCTGGGACATAGAATATTACTATGACGTACAAGTTTAAAGATTTTTTTAATAAAATATCTATCATCAATATTCTGGAAATCGAGTGCGGGTGAAATTGAAATCGAACAAACTTCGCAAACTATCCTGTGTTAAAAATTTAAGTTCATAAAAAAATACAGACTCAGAGGGCTCTGACCTGAAGCGAACCAAGTCAAAAAAGGAAATTCGAAAATATTTTGAGCTTAAGTAAATTCCCATTAATTTCTTGAGCCATTGACTTGGATTTATTACCGTTACCTTAGGAACAAACCCGTTTTTGATTTAGGCCGTTACAGAACTGGATAGAGTTAAACTTTGCGGAGAGTTACCTTTCTTTACCAGAACTACTTTTGTTATTAGAAAAAACTACTTCCATTCACAAAAAATTAACCTAACTAACACTGGGCACAATATATTGGCCACAACCAAAAGCCTTTTGATTTTTAATGCACAACGAAAAGAAAGGCAAGTGTGCTGGCACCATTGTTCAATGCTGTTTATGTTATTCCTATTGGTTATGTTCACCTTTTTTTTAAATGAATGAAACCATTGTGCGACTTAATGCATAATATAGGACTTATTGGAATTAATATGGTGAATATCATATACCATAATATTGCAAGTGTATGGGCCGCTTTAGTCGTACCTATTAAGAAATAATAAAAAGTGATCTTATTTAAAATAAACCAAAAATCAAACCAAATACATACATATGTATAAGAAAGTTTTATTTTTCTTTATACAAATGTATAGTATTTCACCTTTTCGGTGTCTTTTTAAAAATTGGGCTTACCGTTGATTCCATAGAATTAATTTTTTGAGATGTAGGTAATTACGTCGAATCAACTAACATTGGGCATAACGCATAAAAAATAACATTAAGCATGTAAGGTTAATTAAATCTCCATCGATTTTAATTTTACGTGGTTTAGACTTACAGAACATGGTTGTGGGAACATAGGTAGGTAGGTAGGTATATTAGTTATTTTAAGCAAAAAAAAAATAAAGGTATATTTATTTTTAAGCGAACCCACTGTATAATGGATGACTCTGCTGTAAAGGTTTGCTTTTGAACAAATAAAAAAAAAACATTGAAAAATGCTGTTGACGATTTCTTTTAAAACACGAACGAACATACACACACTCACATACAATTGTTTTTATTTCATTATTTTGATAAAAGTTGAATCAACACGAAAAAGGTACCCCACCAGTGTTGCCACTTTGTGGGTAATTACCCGAATTTGGTATAATTTTTACGGTCGTGGGTATAGCGTGGGTAATTTCTCTTAGGTGTAATTCAGGTGTAATTTGAAATTTGTACTTCAGATGACCTAATAAAATCAAGATTCGATTTCAGTGATGACATTTATTTCTTTTAAATATTGTTGCTAAGAAATGCAGAGCCTTCTGAACCAAAGTCTCGGTTTCTTTTTAAGAAACGACTTCAATCATTAAACATACATATATTTTCAAATGTTTGGTAATGAATGTCGCAAGCTGGACCATTTGATTTGGATAAACTCTGCAGGCATTTTTTTTTACTATATAAGGTATAAAGGGTATACTTAAAATGGTAGACAACACAAAAAAAAAAAATTTATTTAATTCGCAGATTGATACTCGGCATTACCATTTGAAACTGATTTCAAACAAATAGACAACGCGCCTGTCCTTGACGAAACGCATTGCGACGTCCAATTTTGTTTCTCTTTTTCGAATAAAATGAACAACGTTGACCTCCAAGACACCGATTTATCAAAATTAATTTTAATCGCAGATTGATACTCGGCATTACCAGTTGAAACTGATTTTAAACAAATAGACACCGCGCCTGTCCTTGACGAAACGCATTGCAGACGTCCAATTTTGTTTCTCTTTTTCGAATAAAATGAACAACGTTGACCTCCAAGACACCGATTTATCAGCATTAACCACTGACTTCACAGCCCTACGGAAAACAATCAATAAGTGTCACATCGCACGGCCTTGAAGTCATATTGACAGTTTATTTTCTCTAAATCAACACATCGCCTTCATTTGTGACAAAAAGTTGCGTTATTTAAATCATGAAGTCACATTTAAGTTGCGAAAATTGATGGCTGATTTTCAAAGTATATTTGGATAATTTGGTGGCGCTGTTCAAGCATGAATCTATTCTTGATGATGTGCCTGTTCAAAAAGTGAAAACAGGATGGCAGTTCGTTTGACAGCTAACCTTTCGTAAGCTCGATGGGGCTAAAAAGCATCCATTATAATGCAATATCGAGGAGCATTTTAAACCTTCAGGTGTAATTTCATTTAAATCGGGTAATTTTGCTTCATCTAAAGTGTAATTTTGAATTTTGCTGGTGGTAACACTGTACCCCACTCACCCAACTCACTCACTAACAGCAAAAAAAAAATAAAAGAAAACCAAGAAAACAAACAGAGAATAAAAGTGAGAGTATGTAGTTTGCAACTGTGTATGCATAGCTGTATGTGCATATTAAATAAAAATGCATACAAATGCCTGTATGTTTGTACGATTGAGTATCGATAGGCAAACTTACTTACGTACTCTCTACACTTTAAATGAATTACTGTAAGCTTTAGCAACAAACCAACAAAAATATAACAAAACAAACAAAAAAGCTTATATTTTTTTATTTAACCACTGTGTTTGTTATGATACCTATTAATGATTTTCTTTTTTATAATTTAAACAAATACATACCTACATATTTTATTGTTTGTTTTTTTTATAATTTAAAACTTGCAGGTATTTTTTACAATTTGCACTTTTTTTGTGAATATTTAATAATAAACACGATAATAACACACTGTGTTTCTTAAAATATTTTTTTTTTATTATTTATGTAAAATAATTTGAATTTTTTGTTTTAAAAACCTAAAATTTCCGTATTTTTTTAAATTAATTTGTGGTATATTAATAACTTAGTTTTTATTAATTTTTATTAATGCACGTTATTATTTGTTTGCGTATGCTTCCTGTCAAGGCTTATTGCGTTTTAAAACAGAAAAGTCCAATACATTGCAAAAAATAATTCAGCTTGTATCACACAATTTGCATCATACATACACACACACATACTATCAAAATAAAACAGTGGATTGTATGCATGTGTGTGCTTTATTTTCGCTTCTCAATGTTGTTTTGGAGGGTACTTAAGTGTAATAAATAGTACCTTTAAATTCCATTAATTTTTGCGGCTTATGACAAAGTTTTTGACATTATTCATGTATGTTTGCATAATCGATAAATTAAAAGTTCAGACATTTCTATTACATCAAAATTTTTTTTTAAGTGACCACTGTGCACATTTTGGTACACCTCTTTAATTTCCAAAAAAAAAAAAAAAAAATTTAATTGATTTTTTGTTTATATGTTAAATTCATTTAATAATAAAATAACAAATATTTTATTTTTTGTCCGGTATTTTTTGGTTGAGCTTAAATGGGTTAAAAGATTCGAAATGCAAGTTCTGAAACTAATGCACTGCCAAAACATTTATTCCGCCTGTTTAATAAAATCGCCAACGCAAAAAACAAACGAGCCTTTTTTTAATTTTTATAACTACATATAGTTATGCAAAATATCGTAGCACTTTAATGAAATCTAACAGAAACTCTGTGTATTTTGTTGTTGGATTTAACAAAGGATCTACGATATTTTGCATTTGTACTTTTGCAAGACTAACACTGAACTGCGCTAATATAAAAATAAATCATATTTATATTTATTTAAATTAATTGATCATTTAATAGTTTATTAACAATTTGGCATATTATGTAAACTGTTTGTTTTGAGACGGCAAAGGGTCTTGCAAAAACGTATTACAGGACACCTACCCACTATGGTCCAAAAACCAATTTTGCTGGCCAAAATGTATTTTCTCATTGTCTTTTTTCGTATGTTTTTTTATTATAACATATATATAACCGTTAATCAGCAGAGCGACAAAGACCCCTTTCACACTAGGTAAGTTACTTGCGCAAGTCTCTTGCGTAACTCTTGGTTTGTTAACGTCAGCGGTAAGGTCGGGGTAAGGAAAAAAAAATTGTACAGACTTTGTTGTTCCTGGCAAGTAACTTGAGCAACTAACTTGCCAAGTCTGAAAGGGGTCAAACAAAGAACTTTTTAGTATTGTTCAAGAATTTCTGTAGCTTTAAGTCCAGGTAAAATATCTGTTTGGTCGAATAGTGTTTACGCTTGTAAATAAAAAGCTTAAAACAATATTTTTAATGGATAAAATAGCTGTTTATAGATTGTAATAAACCAGGTTTAAAATAATAATTAGATATAGAAAATGTAAAAGTATGTTTCTATGTTGTTTTTTGATTGTTGTAGTTCCGACACCACCTGTACTTGAATTCGCCTCGCCTTCCATTTTTTAATTAATTTGATAACCTTTTGCAAATATTGCTGCTGAAAACTGACTCCAAGTAAAGAAACCCTTTTAAACTTTATTTTCAAAAAAAAAAAAAATTAGGAATGGGGCCCTTGGGAGGATTATTTAAAATATGTTCAGCAAAAAATTAGGATGTTTTGCATGCAGCTGGAAAAAAGTAGCAGGAAAGCTCTAGACGTATAAATTTCATTAATCCCGATATTTCTTAAATTTCACGGAATTCACACAATATTACATTAATTGTTTTATATAAACTACAATTAATTAAAAAGAACTAGGATCGCCCGGTACTTTCGAGAAAACCTGTGCGTTATACAAAAAAAAAACCTACACATTTTAAGAGAACGGCAAAAATGCACTGTTCACCCAACTTTGTACGTTTTTCTGTAAGATAAACTAAAACTCTTTTCATATACCTACTTTAATTCAAAAAATTTGGAAAAAAATATATTGTGCATATCTACACACAAATTCCTTTAAAACGATATACATATGTTTCATTAAAATCTGTGGGCGATAAGATACTTAAAAATCAACCACAAAAAATTATTCCCGTATTTATATGTATATAAGAATATATTATCACTTATTTAATATTAATAATTTTGACCAGAAAAATTGGGTTCTTGACCAATGTGTTACCTTGCGAGTTCAAGTTTCATCGATAGCATATTGTCAATATGTATTGTCAAAATTGTAACAGCATGTGAAAATTAAATTATATATGTATTTATATATTAAAAAATATGGTTTTGCCTTTTTCATATCAAACGACTGCTATTTTTGTGTTCTAATACTGCAACAACTTATTATTTCAATAATTCCATTTTAACTTTAATTCCATTTTAACTTTAACCCAAACACCGAAGTATACAAAGATGAAACGTTTTTTTTTCTCTCCTGAAAAGTTGTATTTTTTAAGATACAAGGTTGAGAAAGTAAGGCATCGATATTACATATCGTCCCTACCCTGTCAAACTATCCTCAAAAGTGTCAAGTGTCACCAAGCAATTAATCTTGTATTTTAGACCCATGTTGATCAAATTTTCCTCTCTTTCACTAAATTGCGCTTAACACCAAAACACCATTATTCTTTGAGAAACAATTTAAAATGCAAATCGGTACTTTTCAAGAGAGCGAAGATAAATATCCACTTGTAAACTTAAAATTAGCGAGTCACTAAAAGTAAAAGTTTTTAAATCTTTATTATACACTTTTTAATACTCTCTGGTATGTTAAAAAGATTTTGCCACAATGAGTGTCATCCCAAATGCAGGACCAAGGTTACGAATCTGAAAAAAGGCATTTTGCGTTTACATACGTAAACACTTATATTAAGCGTCCTATGCTTAAATGGTAGTAAGGGACTAATTTGTACCCTTAGCATAAGTTACGAAAAGTGCCAAAATCTTATACATATAAACATATGGTACCAATTTAAAAATTGAAATCGTCATCTCTGTACAGTGATAGGCATGATATAAACAAAATAATAACATTTTATTACGCTTCTCGGTGAGAGTTTGTTTTGAAATGGTTCCTCTCTTTGTTTTCTTTCTGGAAAAATTCTGTTTATCTCTTTCTCTCGAAATAAGTATCTTTCGAATATTTTGTTTTCTTTTTTCTGATTGTTTTGTTTTTTATCGGCTTGTTTATTTTATTTTTTGCAAATGTATCTTTTTATACGATTATCTGTGTGTGTGTGTGTGTGCGAATGTAGATTCATATTTCGCAGTACGTCAAATTGTTAAATACATACTATAGATATCAGAAGCAACTGCAATAAGAAATTTTTAATTTATATTTTTAAAATGTTTGTTAATAGCGGCTTTTTGTAGTTAAACAAGGATGGCTGATTGTTGGAAATGTATCTTACGGTTTTTTTGTAATCAGTGTTACCACTAGCAAAATTTTACATGAGCTGAAGCAAAATGACCCGATTTAAATGAAATTACTCCTGATATCGAATTAACTTTTTATTTTAAAAAACTTTTGCGAAAAAGGAAAACACAAAAAATGAGTTAAAAGGAGATATATGAGGCATTATTCGTGAAGCGAACATAAAAAAATAGTTTGCCGAAATTCTTTTATATTTGGCATCAAGGTATAGTAGATATCGAGCCCTAACCGCAAAAATAACGTAAGCGACATGATTTTCAATTTTCGTTTTTTTTAATAAATGACTTAATTGGCAACACTTCCATCATCTCCTCAAATGTCATGGTCAAAAAAGGTACCGTTACGATTTTATAGCGACAAATTTCATACAAAATTTATATTAAATAAAATAAAATACCTAGGTATTAATGTGCTGTTTTCACAACACAAGTGACTGCACGTGTAGTGAAATTTATATGAAAAGCACTCAGTTTTTTGAGTGTTTTCCATACAAATTTTACTACACGTTCAGTCACTTGTGTTGTCAAAACAGCACATAAATAAAATAAAAAAGCTTGGCGCTTACGTTATTTTCGCGGTTAGGGGTCGATATAAATGTATGTGCCACATATTTTATTTATTATGTTTATTTGTCGATTTATGGGGTGCTTAAGTCTTGCCGATTTTTAAAAATTGTTTTATTTTTAAATTATCGTTTCGAACTAGAAACACATGGAACAAAAAATTATAAGCAGGGCAAGGGACTTCATGCAAATGCATGTTTGTTGTTGGTACTCTGAGACCCACCTAAAGCTAATATCTTTGCGAATCACAATATTTCCAGTAAAATGGCATCAATTTGTTAGTGCATATTTTTGCATATTTTGCTTTAAATGCATGTTTTTGCATATTTTGATATAAATGCATATTTTTCGTCATATTTTGTTATAAATTCACATTTTTCGTCATATTTTATAATATTTATAAAAAAAATTGCTCTTTTCTTAGTTTTTTGTTTAGAAATATCTTTCTGTTCAAGGCGAATTCATTATAAGGTGTAGTCAGTGAATCAGCTGGTTATAGTTGTTTCAGCCCTGAAGCTGTCAAACAGTCAAAATAGTATGGGAAAATCTGCTAACTTCGACATTTTCAAGGAGCAAAAACAACATGTTGGTGTTTGGTACTGAATTACCTACATTTTATTATAAATTCACCTTGTTTCTTTTACTTTTAAAAAGTAGCACATACAAAAATTATACAATTTGTATAATTGTGCACATAATTGTAGAAGTAACAATAAAACAGTTTTTGACATTTCATTTTGTTCGCGGTTTTTTTACTTGAAGAAACGGCAAATAAAAATAATGTTCGGCGAAGAAAAAATAGAACTCAACATAATATTTTTGATTTACGGTGTAAGAAGTATGACCTAAAATCCAAAAAGTATTAATAAAAAAAATTGTTTCTAAGGAAAAAAATGCCAAAAGAAAAAATATCAAAAAATAATCTTTTAAATAAGTGTGTTTTTGAGTCTTCAAAATAGAGGGGAAAGTACTTTTTTGCAAAGTTTACAAAAAGGTGTTTCATTTAAAAATTTCAAGTAAATCAGCACCTTCAAAGCCAGAAACACAAAGATTTATGATTTATGAAAACGTTTCGCAAACTTTAATTTCAAGAAAATCAACTTTTGGGGATAAGACTAGCAAATTTAGTTTTGAATTGTATAATGCTCTGGTGTCTGCAGATATACCTCTATATTAGCTAATCAACCAAAATTATAGAATTTTTTTAAACAAATATAACAATGAAACCATTCCTACGGAAACAACCCTTATAAAAACTTATATCGCCAAGTTGTACACTATACAACTATGTGACATTGTTAAAAGAATTAAGTGACATAATTTGTGGCTGTCTATTGACGAAGCAATGGACGCTGAAGGACGTTTCGTTGTCTACGTAATTGGGATCTTGAATGCAGAAGAAGATCTTGAATGCAGAAGAAGAACAGAGTAAACACAAATTTTTTTTAAATATTGTAAAGTTTGAAAAGGTGGATCATGCTTCAATAGCTCGAACTTTCAAAGATTCAATTTCTCTTTTAGAATCCTTTAATAAAAATAAAATTTTGCTCTACTTGACCTTTTTTTTAAGATATCTTACTCAAAAATGTTACATGTCACATGCTAAGCTCATGCCATGCATGAACGATTTTAAAGTCTCCTTTGCGTTTCAAGATGGGGTACCTGGTTGCAGGCAGTTGAGTATTATGCCAAAAATTTTGAAGAATTTAAAGATGTGGTAAATAATTTTAACGAAAATAATGCAGTCGCGATAAAAAAGTGAACAATATTTTAAATGTACCAAATATAAAGGCTCAATTAGAATTTATACACTCAAACAATGGGTTTCTAGTCGAGACAATAACCGAACTTCAATGGTTTAAATCATTAAAATAAGAAAAGTAGAAGGTCAAAGGCGAAAACATAAAAGCCAAAATTTATGCAGTTTTAAAAAAGAATGCCGGATTTAAAAAAGTTAAAGAAATTGGTAATATTTTTAATTTACCTTTCAGTAAAGAAAAAATTGTAGACTATGAATATTCTACAAAGGAGTTGACCACTTTTAAATATCCACCTATTACATCCGTTGATGTCGAACGAACACTTTCAATGCTTAAAACTGTTTTAAGTTAAGACCAAATAGAATGAGTTTTACATTTGATAACTTAAAAAAAAAACTTATTTATTTTTATATGTAAATATATTTTTATCTACTACTACTTTTTAAACTATGTTTTAAGTTTTTAAAACTGAATGAAATGTATTTATGTTTTTTTTTTTGTTAAATATGGTTAAATAAATATATTTTTAATGCATATTTTTTACTTTTATTTTTGCATATTTTACGATTTTTAGTGCATGTTTTATGCGCATATTTTGCGATTTTAAGTGCATGAACTTCCTTGCCCTGATTATAAGTGATTCTTAAAGGAAATCGTTTAATTTTTAAAAACAAAATCTGCTAAACCGGAAATGACCGTAGGCTAATTGCGGTAAAAAATATATTGCGTCTAAGCTTGAAAAATTTTATTGAAATCTAAGGGCGTGGAATATTATGAAAATGCACGTTTTTTCTAGGAGGTTTAAAAATTAAAAGTTATTTATCCGAATCACAATTTTTGCTGAAAAATGTCATCAATTTGTTTATGCACATTTTTTGTTATTTTGTTGAACTGTTTATGGTTTTTAATCCAAATTTTAATATTTTTTAATTAGGCTAAAGTTCATCAAATTAAATTTTCATTAAATTATTTTTACGAAGAAAGGAATTTTACAACATGAAATTAATTAAAATTTATTGATAATTTTTCATTCTTGACTGCCGCGGGTCTCGAAATTAGGAATTTGCCTATTCTGAAGCAAACAATTGAGAACTTGGTTGAAAGTATGCTCAGCAAAAAAGCGTTAAGCAAATTACTGAAAATGTTAACAAATTAAACTTTCCTTAAAGTGCAAAAGTGGATACTTTGGATTTTCAAAGGAAATTGCATTTATCTTAATATGTATTATCTTTAAATATTCCTGAATTTTGTTTTCTTATGCTTATACTCTCCACCACCACTAGATGTGAATGGGGGTACGCTAAGTTAGCCATTCCATATGGATACTGTTTTAATTATTCATCTAAGACCCGATAAAGTATAAATATTACCTGTCCTTGAATAACGTTAAGAGTTTTATAGCACGTAGAAACACACTACCGAATTTGCGAATATAGGGGCATAATTTACCATAGGACCCATATAAAGTCCACTCTCGGAAAACGTTTAAATACTCCTAAAACCATAGAAAATATAGATGTTGTGGTAAAATTTGGTCAAATATTGCCAGAAATAACACCTTGAAATTTTGTGATTATGGGTCCATAATTTACCATAGGTCCCATATAAATTCTCCTGAAGGCTTACTAAATGCCGGTGAATAATTTAACATATGGGCATTTCTATTTTGACGTGTAGTGATATTCGTACCACAAAATGTAAAAAAATTAAATGTAGATGTCAAATTTGTAAAAAGGGTTTTTATATATGGGTAATTCCAAAGTGTTGAACGTGACAGTCGTACGCATCAAAAATGCAATAACATTTTAAACAACAAATATTTTTACGTTCTCTTAACCCTTAAATTATAGCACTAAGAAAGCACTGTAATCTATGCTTAAGTTTATGGAGCGCACGATTCTATGTCAGAGATAATGGCAAAAGAAGTAGCGGTTCGAACATGAAAAAATGGAAGTAGTTTTTGTGGCCATGTATAAAAAGGCGTAATTCAACGAAACCTGGCACAATTTTTTAGTCAAACCACTTTCTGAATTTTACGTAGCAATGTAACATTAAAATGGCTTTTGTTTGATTCCAAAATCTTCTGTATTTTCTTTTTTTTAAGCCAAAATCTGGGTCGATATGTGACATTTCGAACGTGAAATTTTTTCCATAATAATTAAACTGAATAATGATTAAAACAAAATAAAAATTTACCGTTAATCCGAATAACATATTTCTCTTCGAACTCTTCCTTAGATTGCAGACCATCTAAGAACATTTTTTTGGAATCATTTTTATCAAATATCACCTCTTTTAAGGAAGATAATATTAAAGAAAACATACAATAAAACATTCTCACAAATAAGAAATTACGTTTGCACAACTCTGCAGTCTGATTCTTCATCTAAGTGAACAAATTTATGGGCAAATTTATAAAACTAGTAAAATCTAAATATTTTTCTATAACAATATCGTACAATAATCAGCTTTTAATAAGTTTTAAATTTTCGTTCACGGTGTACCTTTTGACGAAAACGCCCATATATAAAGTAATGAAGTAACACTATATTCAGAGAAAAAAATTGCAGGTACATACTATAAGCAAAAATATGCGCTGGCGGGACGTTAAAAAAAAATGGAAGTGGATTTTGACTTGCTAACAAAACTGCGAATTGAGCAAGACGTTTTGAATAAAACCTTTTTAGTAAGCTTTGGACTTTATAGATTTATTTTTCAAGCTATTAGAATTAAAAATCTTTGCTCGTTTAAAGGTACATAGGGGCATTTTTAGCGCAAAGCCTACTTTTTTTAATGTAACGCCAGAATGCAAATAAGGTTGTATTTTAGGACCATGTTGTTCAACCGTTATCCCTTTTGTTACTAAATGTAGAGCTAGTTGCGCTTTACACAACAATATAAAAAAGTAAACTATACATACATAGGTATACAATTTTTTGAGAAATAATTTAAATTATTTCTACCGTTACGTTACAAAAAGTAGACTTTTTGCTGGAATTGCCCATATGTAAGTCTAATGGCGATTTCTTTTCTGAAAAAAATATGTTACAGTATGTACATGTAACATTTTCTAATGTTACCTATAATCACTGGAAGTGTTACATGTTGTGCAATTTCAATAGAACCCAATTAGCTGCTTTTATTTACAACTACTACACTTTCATCATTAATGTACTTCATGAGCGATTTTTAAATCTATTTAAGCGGTTTCTGCACGCAATTATGGCTTGGAAACAAATATTGACATCACTAATGGCTTAAAAAATTTAAATGATTATCATATAAATAGACTTTTTTTTATTTTAATGTGTAAATATATTTATATTTTGTTTTAAAATAATTTTTTTACAAAATTATGAGCTGTATGAATTATGACAAACAAAATAAAACATTGGTTGTACAAACAAAGTAGTAAGTACCAAAATTGTAAGACAGGGCAGTATGAACACCTTAAGTTAAAGTAAGGGTAAAACATGCAACATGTTTTGCACGTTTTTTATCAACATATTCACAAAAGAACTTGGAAATTTTTCCCAGTTGTATTTTTTGTACAAACGAACACAAAAATATAGAACATGTAACATTAATGCAACATTTTTCTCAGAAAAGAAATCGCCATAAGCCGCGACGCACTTTTAATACAGTAGACGCTCAGAAATTCGAATTTCCAGAAATTCGAATCAGTAATTTCATAACATTTGGCGCTCTAAAATAAGAATCCAAAACTAAAATTTTGACAATTTAGTTTAACCAAATACAAAATAAATAGGGAAATCCCATTTTAAAAGATGACTTACAGATCTTGTTGATGTTGTTAGAGTTTGAAAGTCAGTTTTTTGGTGTTTGTATTACACATACTAACTAAAGTCAAATAAAGTGAATTGTTATTTTTTGTTATATTTCGTTAAGTTTTTTTTTAAATTTTAATGTTAAATTAACTAAAATTAAAAAAGCATAGTTTTTTATATCTTTATGGTAAAATTTTCCTAAATTTTTGTATAAAAAACCGTCCAGAAATTCGTATAATTTGGAAATTCAAATCGCCCTTAAAACAAAGTGGTTCGAATTTCCGAACGTGTACTGTACTGACTTCCGTTTTTATAAATTTTATATTCCGTGAGCATGCTTTATATGAGGCCTATGCTAAATTATAGACCGATCTTTACGAAATTTACCGGTATGATTTATAGCATCATTTATTTTAGTTTTTGTAACAAAATTATCAAGTTTTTAGGGTGGTGGTTCCACACTTGATTTCTAGATTTCAATTCCAAACTACTTCGGATAACTAGAAGCAATTATAAAAAATATACAATTCCGAAGGTTTTATAGAAAAAAACCGCATTCGAGACCCCCAAAAGTATTTACTAGCCAAAACGAAGAAGTTATTGTTCGATAGCTACAGAACCACTACAATTGTTCTGTTTTATAACGAAGAACAGGGTTCTTATTCTTAGTTATAAACACAAACACAAGCACGCTAAATAATGTTCTGTTTATTATTGAACACTGGTCTGTGTACTTTACCAAACTAGAAAATTGCATCAAAAAACTTGTATTTGCACTTAGCATTAAAAAACACAAATGATAATCGCACGATTTGAATCGCAAAACGCCAGGTTTATTTTATGGTGTTCTGAAAATCGTGCATTTTACTTGCGATCTGCTAAAGTTTCTTAAAAACATTCTAGTTTACTTAAGCATACTTATGCAATTTGAGTCGGCAAACTTCTTGCGATTGCGGTTTAAAAACACCTTTTATGCGATTTCAAGTCAGAATCCCAAATATTGAGTTAGTACCCTGTTTATGATCAAGTGCGATATGTATGAATATATACATATGTATCCTTGTTAAATTCTAAGATCAGTAAAAATCCTGCTGAGACGACAAATTCGTTTGATATTAAATATTAAATAAACATCCCCTTGAATTTGATTACCGAAGGCAAATCTAACAAATTGTGCTTGTTTTGTGGTTGGATGTTATGGTTTTGCTCAAAATTTCTTCCTGGGTTTTCCTGGATGACTGTATCTGATTAAAAATTCTCGGTGCCCCCGCATGTTTTAAGGGTCGGCCGATATATGCAACATGATGTAATTTCTGACATTAGCTCTGTTCATTGACTAAAAATTTTTAAAAATTTGTATAAATTGTTACAAGTAAATGTTAAAAAAAATTTTACTAGTAACAACTGTTAAAAATTTGTAACAATTTTTAGTAATTGAACACAGCAATTGAGATCGTGGGTGCATTTTATAATTACTGTCATATTTTTCAAATAAACCCAAGCAATACCAGTCAAAAAACCTCCCATTTCGTGATTCAATGCTGGTATGTTTAAGATGGGCGAATTACAAGCATCCAACGGATTAGTACTGAGAATTATCCAGTCCGAGTAAAAAAAGCTCCGAACAGGATGTCCGATAGCTCCTTTCACAGGCGGAATACAGGTACTACAAACGTTCTGCACGAGGTTCTCAGCTAGTGCTAGCAACTAGATTCTCTGATATTAATTTATGTAAGAGTTAATTTTGTAAGAATTGATATCGAAGACCATTACACGCAAGAACTAAAACAAGTAACTGGAGTGGAAACTACATAATTATCTTCATTTTTTATAAAATTAACAGATATTATAAATTTATCAGCTCACCCCATTATTTTTCTTCCAAATTTTTATAAAATCATGATTTTCTTTAAGTAATATTATGGTTTTTTATATTTTCTTTAGGCAAAGTGAAGAAAGCTTTTCGCATGTATTAATAATTCGTGAATTAATGGGTTGTGAGTTTTAATATACGTTTTTAGTCTTTTAAGAATGAGATGCAAAATAACTCAAAACTAAATATTACAAAAAAAAAAAAAAAATAAGAATAATCAACGACTTAAGCGTCTGTTTTGAAAAAATATTTAAAATACAATAACTATTCCTTCTTATCGGCTGACTTATCTTCATCTTTCTTGGGCTCGGTGGAGGAATCTTTAGTCTTCGAACTAGTGGAAGATGCCATTGTAGCACCGGCTGGCAAAGCTTTTTCTAAAGCTTTAACGAACTCTTCCAAATTACCAGAGTATGCAGCGGCAACAGCTTCAGGAGTGAGTTCAAACTGGGAAACTACGGGACCCAATTGAGCAGATTGCAAGGCATTAGAGAAAAGCGAAAGAGCCTGTTGAAACTGAGGGGAAGCAATTGTGTCTTTTATTTGTTGTTTTTTATCCTCATCAGCATCTTCAGTTTCCGGCAGGTGAACCGAAAGGGTATTGACACGTTCTGGATCGGATACAAGATCGTTGACAATTTCAGAACCAGCCAAGGCAGATGAAAGATCTATGTTGAGTGAACGACCGGAGCCAGCTTCGGGTGAGAGGTTGGATAAGTAGGATTGGAATGCATTGGTGGGTGTCAAAATATTAGATGATTTCTTACCACCAGCTGTTGAACTGCCGGAGCCAGTGCCAGTGCCTGTGCCACTACCATTGTCTGCTCCAGAAGAACTTACTACACTCTTACTACTTTTGGCCTTAGGAGCTGAAGGAGTACGTGGAGCGGATGAAATATTTTCGGGAGTTAAAAGTCCACCAGCATTACTTGAACTAGTACGATTAGATATAGGCGTGCGAGAGCTATCAGAAGAACGACTGTAATAATATTAAAATGATTAAAATTACTGCGGCACTATTTAATTTAAAAAAAAACCTACTTCATGGAACCTAACAAAGAGCTAAGCCCGCCCATTTGCCCAACACCACCAAAGAGTTGCATCAATTGCTGCTGCGACATGTTATTTAACATGTATTGCAAATCTCCACCATCCTGACTTCCACGAGAGGCTGATGGTGGATTATTCATTATTTCATTGACACGGCGACACAATTCCTCATCCTTGTCGGTCTTAGTTTCTTGCATCCAGAAGAACATGCGACGACTAGATGTTTTAAATTTCAATACATAAACACGGCCAGTCTTGCACTGTTCCACACGTTTAAACTCAAAATCATCAGGGAAAACAATCAAATCGTCTTCTACCTTTTATATGAAAAAAAAAAAAACAAACCACACCATATAATAATAAGCGCAGTTCAGTACGTAGTGTAAATGGTATTGCAAGAGCAAATGCAAAATATCGCAGCTCTTTTGTTTAATCCAACAAAAAAATACAAATTTTGCGAGGATTTCATTAAAGAGCTATGATATTTTGCATTTGCTATTTCGCAAGATCATTTGCCCCAAGCACTGATCTTCTCTACATTATTTTATTAGAAGGGAATACTCTTTCTTACCTTTCCTGTTGTACGATCCTTCCAACAAAAATGCATTAAGCCATCATCACTTTGCGTTAAATAAACTAAACCTTTACGCGTATCAGGATGTACCATTTTACCAATTAAATTCATTCTTCCGGCACGGAATTCCACTAAATTAGAACCGCTGCCTCCGCTATTACTAAGACCACTTTGACGACCAAACATTTCGATTTATGATACACTAAAATAATTAAAATCAATTATTTCTGTTCAACTTGAATTCTTCCAATCGTGTTATGAACCTTTACAAGTAAATTAGTATTTTTCTTATTAAAATTTTGGACAGCTTTTGCAAAAATATTCTTAAAATTTTGAATGACGAGCAAGTTTTTAGCAACAGTAAAGTATTGCCACCTAATAAGAAATGTCATCTTAGCAAGTGGTATCAATTTAGTGATTTTTTGTCTAACAGTTTTAACATAGCGTTTACATTTGCCAGTACTGGCAAGACAGTAGCAATTCATTCAAACTTTTTCACTAATACATAAACACTTTTACAGCTATTTTGTTTTTGCATTGTTTTGCCAACTAATATGTATATGCTTACTGTCTTGCCAGTACTGGCAAATGTAAACGCTGTGTAATATAATTACTTGCGTATCTCATCTCACGTGTAGACGGCAAGATATCTAAAGAAAAAGTGCTGCTTACACCTCGTTTTCCGGAGCCATAAATTTACTAACGGACCATTTTTAAGGCCCAAATACATTGTTCAAAATACCCATCAAGCATTGTGGTAGTATTAGTGAAAATGTGTTTGTTTGTGTCACACCGACCAAGGCGAATTCAACAAGGTAAACTCAACTCGTCAGCCGTTCATCAGCTGTATCCACAAAAATCATGAAACGTCAAAATATTGTTTTGTTTTTA
The DNA here is from genome assembly GCA_930367215.1 of Pollenia angustigena. NCBI lineage: Eukaryota > Metazoa > Arthropoda > Insecta > Diptera > Polleniidae > Pollenia > Pollenia angustigena. The sequence goes on from OV884060.1 coordinate 14,713,836, forward strand.
TACTGAAATTTGACAACTAGTAAGAAAATTGCAAAAACAAAATACATGGAGTTAATTCGCCTTGCTTTGTAGTTGTAGAGTTGCACTTACCTTGTATAAATTCGCCTTGACACCGACGATGCTGGATGGAAAATCAAAAAATTTAGATATGACGGCGAATATTACGTCAAGCACACGTACACGATGAATTCGCCGGCTGGACAAGCATTTGACAAGTGTATTTGGGCCTTTAGGTTTGATTTTATCAGGCCTGTCACAGAAATCAATTCTGACCGACAGTGATTTCGTTTAAAACAGGGTCTCCACCTGAGATAAGATATAAGATTTTTATATCAGCAAACGTCAAATACCGTTGTGTGTAGAAATTCAGAGGAGAAAGTGGAACTGGATTGGACATACACTCCGTAAGCCACAGTCCGATCTTGCCAGGAATGCTATCGAATGGAACCCGCAGGGAAGTCGCAGAAGAGGCCGACCAGAACATACATGGCGTAGGCAAATTGATAGCGAGGCTAAAAAAATGCACAAAAGCTGGAGTGAAGTAAAAACTATTGCGATGAACAGATCTGAATGGAAGAAGTTTGTTGAGGCCCTATGCTCCTTATAGGATCGAGGGGAATATATATATATATATATGTATATATATATAAACGTCAAATTTAATCGCAGAGAGTATTATCTTACGTGTGGACTCTCAAATAGTGTTAGTATTAATATTATAATAAATAATCAGTATTCTGGTTATTTTGTTGAACAATTTATGGTTTTTAATCCAATTTTTTAATATTTTTAATTAGGCTAAAGTTCATCAAATTTAATTTTCATTAAATTACACAGGTCAACACTCAATTTGCTTCTTTGAATTTATCAACTGATTCTAGTTAATTTGGGTGCGCTGAATTCAAAACTGTAATCAGTTTGTCTCTATCAGCTCTAGTTTTCATGATATAACTTTTTATACCCTCCACTTATGACCTCCAATTACCCAAATTTTTTTTCCAAATTTTTTTTTTTTTTTTTTATCAAAATTTTTTATTTACTGTTATAGTTATTGCCAAAAAAAAGCTCCCAAATTTTTTTAAGTATTTAGAAAGTAAAACTTTTCCATAGGAATTTAAAAACATAAAAAGAAGTAAAACTGTTTCATACACATTTATTAAAATAAAAAAAAAAAAACACAAACAAATTTGGGAGTTTTTTTTTTTGGCAATAACTATAACAGTAAATAAAAAATTTTGATAACAAAAACAAAATTTTGGAAAAAAAAATTTGGGTAATTGGTGTAATTGGAGGTCATAAGTGGAGGGTATAAAAAGTTATATCATGAAAACTAGAGCTCATAGAGACAAACTGATTACAGTTTTGAATTCAGCGCACCCAAATTAACTAGAATCAGTTGATAAATTCAAAGAAGCAAAAATCTTTTTTAATTTTGTCGGTCTGTGTTATTTTGAAATCCGTAAAAACGCCTGGGTTCGAGCCCAGCTTCAGTCAAGAATGAAAAATTATCAATAAATTTTAATTAATTTCATGTTGTAAAATTCCTTTCTTCATAAAAATAATTTAATGAAAATTAAATTTGATGAACTTTAGCCTAATTAAAAATATTAAAAAAATTTGGATTAAAAACCATAAATAGTTCAACAATATAACCACAATACTGATTATTGTTAAAGCTAAGGCACGAGCTCTATGTTTGCATTTGTCCTTCAAGTTGTACTGAAAAAGGTCAACAAGAAAAAGAAAGACAAAAAAATGAAAAACAAAAACAAATAATGTACTTTGAACTTCAAGAAGAATTCTTGTCAAAAGTGCGAAAAAGCAGAAGTAAGGAAAAAACATGTAAAAATAAATTAAAATAGATAATCATTCAAAAAGCAAATTTCGATCTACCAAAGATTAAAATACAATTTGGTTTAAGGATTGATGTTTGACTATTGCCGTCAGCAGTCGTCGATGGCTGCGAGTGTTAAACGGCAGGCCCTCTGAGGAGATTGAGTGGTTGCAATCGAAACATGTAAGGGCAACCTGTCCGTAAAAACGCCTGGGTTCGAGCCCAGCTTCAGTCAAGAATGAAAAATTATCAATAAATTTTAATTCATTTCATGTTGTAAAATTCCTTTCTTCATAAAAATAATTTAATGAAAATTAAATTTGATGAACTTTAGCCTAATTAAAAATATTAAAATATTATAATAAATGTTATGAGACAGTTGTTATAAGAAATCTTATAACAACGATCTTATAAGATGAGCTGTCAAAAATACACATACATACACACATATAAAACAATAATAAGACGCATTCATTAAAATGTTTAATTTTTTTGTGCAAATAGTGAAAATCTTGTGATAAGTTTTTAAAAAAAAAATATTTTTAACTAAATAACAAGAAAAAACTAAAAAAAATAGTAAAAACGTGTTCCCCTTGTTTAAGATAAAGATTAACATGAAGAAATTTGTTCTCTCATTCTGCCGACGTTCTCTCACATATTATATCAGATATTATCTTAGGTGTAGACCCCATGTAATTTTTATTTTTTTTTTTTTTTTTTTATTTAAATTAATTTAGTAGTATTAAAATACTTTACAATAAATTCTTGGAGGGAGTGGAGGGTATAAAAAGTTATATCATGAAAACTAGAGCTCATAGAGACAAACTGATTACAGTTTTGAATTTAGCGCACCCAAATTAACTAGAATCAGTTGATAAATTCAAAGAAGCAAAAATCTTTTTTAATTTTGTCGGTCTGTGTTATTTTGAAATCCGTAAAAACGCCTGGGTTCGAGCCCAGCTTCAGTCAAGAATGAAAAATTATCAATAAATTTTAATTAATTTCATGTTGTAAAATTCCTTTCTTCATAAAAATAATTTAATGAAAATTAAATTTGATGAACTTTAGCCTAATTAAAAATATTAAAAAAATTTGGATTAAAAACCATAAATAGTTCAACAATATAACCACAATACTGATTATTGTTAAAGCTAAGGCACGAGCTCTATGTTTGCATTTGTCCTTCAAGTTGTACTGAAAAAGGTCAACAAGAAAAAGAAAGACAAAAAAATGAAAAACAAAAACAAATAATGTACTTTGAACTTCAAGAAGAATTCTTGTCAAAAGTACGAAAAAGCAGAAGTAAGGAAAAAACATGTAAAAATAAATTTAAATAGATAATCATTCAAAAAGCAAATTTCGATCTACCAAAGATTAAAATACAATTTGGTTTAAGGATTGATGTTTGACTATTGCCGTCAGCAGTCGTCGATGGCTGCGAGTGTTAAACGGCAGGCCCTCTGAGGAGATTGAGTGGTTGCAATCGAAACATGTAAGGGTAACCTGTCCGTAAAAACGCCTGGGTTCGAGCCCAGCTTCAGTCAAGAATGAAAAATTATCAATAAATTTTAATTCATTTCATGTTGTAAAATTCCTTTCTTCATAAAAATAATTTAATGAAAATTAAATTTGATGAACTTTAGCCTAATTAAAAATATTAAAATATTATAATAAATGTTATGAGACAGTTGTTATAAGAAATCTTATAACAACGATCTTATAAGATGAGCTGTCAAAAATACACATACATACACACATATAAAACAATAATAAGACGCATTCATTAAAATGTTTAATTTTTTTGTGCAAATAGTGAAAATCTTGTGATAAGTTTTTAAAAAAAAAATATTTTTAACTAAATAACAAGAAAAAACTAAAAAAAATAGTAAAAACGTGTTCCCCTTGTTTAAGATAAAGATTAACATGAAGAAATTTGTTCTCTCATTCTGCCGACGTTCTCTCACATATTATATCAGATATTATCTTAGGTGTAGACCCCATGTAATTTTTATTTTATTTAAATTAATTTAGTAGTATTAAAATACTTTACAATAAATTCTTTACTTTTAATTTTTGCTAAACAAATATTATATTATAAAAGGCTCTGTTGGATACTATTATTCTTAACGAAATATAAAATTTTTCTTTTAAACTCATTAGTATTTCTCTCATTTTTGACATCTATGGGCAGCATGTTGTATAGATTTAAGCCTTTATAGAAAAGTGACCGTTGCTTTGCAGTTGTTTTTGCTCTTGGGAGCCTAAAGTTGTTAACATTTCTTAGATGATATGGTTGAATTTCCCCTACATAGTTTAGGTACTCTGTTAAATAATCTGCATTTCCCATTTTCATTTTGTGTATAAAATTAAATGTATTCATTTCAAGTCTTTGTTTTATATTTAGCCATTTTAATGCATTAAGCATACCTTCTATTGGTGTATAAATGTTACATTTTAATATTGATCTCATTGCTTTGTTTTGCAGTTTTTGCAGTCTTTCAATTTGTGATTCTGTGCAGCATGTATATAAAATAGTTGAGCCAAATTCAAAATGTGGTTTTATCATAGTGTTATAAATATTTATAGCAGTTAATACCGATATTTTTTTACGTATACGTTTAAAAAACCCGATTTTTTTCCATTTTTTTTGCATATAAACTCTATATGTTCTTTAAATTTTAATTGTTTATCTATTAAGAAGCCAAGATATTTAATTTGATTAACTTTTTCTATTACTTCATTATTGATTTTAAATACCGATTCATTGTCCATATTAATTTGCATTAGTTTTGTTTTCTTTTCATTTAACTTAAGTTTATTCATCTTTAAACATTTGTTAACATTATTTATATCATATATCATGTTATCGTGACACTGTTTATCTGTGCATCCTTCCGTAACAGTGCTGATACACCTGCCAATTTTTTGTCATACCAAACGTCAAAGTCTATATAAAAAAAAACTCGAAAATTTTTGTCAGCGTTTTTTTAATATGAAGTTTGACGTTTGGTATGACAAAAAATTGGCAGGTGTATCAGCACTGTAAATATCAGTGTATCATCCGCATATAACACTATTTCGCATTTTTGTAAAATGTTTGGCATATCGTTGATATATATAATAAACAATAGTGCACCTAAAATTGAACCTTGTGGTACTCCATATTCATTGTCTATATACTCAGATTTTATATTATTTATTTTCACCATTTGTTTCCGATCCGATAGATATGATTTAAACCATTTCAGCTCATTTTCTTGTATTCCGTACATATAAAGCTTTTGTATTAAAATATCTCTATCAATTGTCTCGAAAGCTCTTTTAAAATCTAAAAAAATTGCCATAATTTTCTTATTTTTCTCCACATTTTTCCATCTATTGATGACATAGTTAACTGTTGTTTCACATGAAAATTTTTTTCTGAAGCCAGATTGATGCTTATTTAATATATTATTTCCCTCAATGTATTTTTCAAGTTGTTGCTTTACCACCTTTTCAATTATCTTTTCACACGTTTGTGAAGCAAGATATGAAATCACTTCCACTTTCGATCGGAATTGATTTCTGCGACAGACCTGTGTATCACATTTATATTTAAAATCGTTTTAAATACAAAATTCCGCTCTTCATTAAGCACTTAAATGTAACTTGAATTCACCAAGCTTGTTCTGTGATAAATTGAGGAGAAAAAAAATTTTCATTTTAGTTTTCACGAGTACTTTTCACTTTATTTTTTCATAAATACTTATTTTTATTATGATAAAAATATTTCGTCCATATGTTGCTATGAAACGTTTGCAACAATGCTAAGCAAATTAGTAAACAAATGCCAAACCAGAAAAATAAATGATCGCAACGAAATCGGGATGAACAAAGGCAGGAATATGCGATTGACAACTTTTTATTGCAGTAAACATAAACATGTTTCAAGAAACACCACTTTCTATCGTCAGAAGATCTTTGTGTTCTACCCACTGCACCACTGCGGTGCCCCTTAGCCGACAGTCAAACATCAATCTTTAACCAGTATTACTGGTGGTTCGAAATTTGCTGTTATTATCACTTAAATTTCAAATATAAAAAAAAATTAAAAATTAACAGTTCAACTAAAAATCAAAAATTGTTCTTAATTATTTTAAAAATAAAAGTAAAATTAAGAACAATTTTTGATTTTTAGTTGAACTGTTAATTTTTAATTTTTTTTTTTTGATTTAAAATTTAAGTGATAATAACAGCAAATTTCGAACCACCAGTACTACTGGTTAAAGATTGATGTTTGACTGTTGGCTAACGGGCACCGCAGTGGTGCAGTGGGTAGAACACAAAGATCTTCTGACGATAGAAAGTGGTGTTTCTTGAAACATGTAAAGATCAACCCGGGTTCAAATCCCAGCTCAGCCAAGAAAAATTATCAATAAATTTTAATAAAAATTCCAAGTTGTAAAATTCCTTCCCTCAGTGAAAATAATTTAATGAAAATTAAATTTGATGAACTCAAGCCTAATTAAAATTAATAAAAATTAAAAATAAGTTAATAAAAGATATTAAAGTAAATATGATTTCTGCCATGTGGCTTCAATTGGTGGCGCGTAAAAGGCGCAATCTGGAACACCAATTTTCAACAACTTTCCGCATTCTGACCATCGTCGTTTTTGAAGACACATTGCCCAATGACTCCGCCAGCCCATAAAGGGCACCAAATAGTAATTTTCTGTGGATGGAATGGTGTTTCGACAAAAGCTTGTGATAATTCTGCTTATTTATGTACGTACCCATTCAACCAGAAATGGGCTTCATCGGAAAATAAAATTTTGAATGGAAATTCCAAATCAATTTGTGCTTCAGCCAATTCGCCGAATTATTTTGATTCAAAATTTAAGCAATTTGCACGCGTTGCTCTGGTGTAAGTTGATACATAAGTAAATGTCAAAGCAAACTAATATGAAATTGTTTGTTGTTTCAACATAGCGATGGCTAATAACACGTTGTTATTGTTTTGTTTGTGCAAGAACAAAACGTTCTTAAAATAAATTACTCTTGTTCATAGATGCGGAGAAAACGTATCGCATGACACCCATAAAAAAGGCTACACTTACAATCAGGATATCATTTATTTATATGGCATTATTGCAGTTATGCTAGACATCGTTGTGCCAACAAATTTTTGAACAACGCTGTTTTAACAAGAACAAAACATCGACTACAGCAGTCTTCACGATCAAAATTCATGAGCCGTGTCATTAGTTGTACCATTAGCGCTAACCACAAAATCAATAAGATTGGCAGCCATTGCCGTGACAGCGGTCTTATTAAAGTGTGTCCTGCATAAATTAGTGGTAGAATACATGTTCAGCAACAAATGTTATATATGACATTTTTTTATTTAGTAATGAAAACACTGAAAAATCAAACTGTATTTAAATTTTATTTAAGTTTATTTATTACTTTAAAAATTAGAGATTATTACCCATGCCATGCCTACGTTTTCACATGCAAGTTATTACTTTCAAGTGGTGTATACGTATTATCAACAAAAAACCAAAAGCTGATTGGCTGAAAGTACAAAAATTGTGTGAATGTTAGTGAAAAAGTTTGAGTGTATTGAGTTTTTCGAACTTGCACTTGCATGTGGAAACGGGTGTGAACAAATTACTTTAACTTGGTGGCCACACGATCAAATTTTGCCTTTCACTCTCAGTTTTTTACTAATGGCGTTTTCTTTTCTGAGTAAAATTCTGCATTTATTCTCCCTTTTACATTTTTTTATGTTCTTTTCTGAAAAACATGTGTTATTTTAAAAGTGTAAAGCGTTCTTTTCAGATGATGTTCCCTTTAAAATTAATAAAAATGCTACATGTTCAACACACATTTTAATTAAAGGGGCATGAGTGCAGCACTAGATCAAGGCGAATTCAGTACAAGGTGGTTGCAATTTTCGAGCAGTAAACACTAACAATGCAATACAAAAAACATCTGTTGCTTCTGTTGGCTTTGGATTGTTGTAGTCTTGACACCACCTGTAACTGAATTTACCTTGTACTTTATTCTTTAAGCTGGAGGTCCATAACACGCGTTTTCGCCTCCACGCAGCGCATGCTTTTATAACCTTACTTGCGTTCTACATTTCAAGTTACATGCAACGCTTTTTATGTAGCAGCAGCACAAGTAAAAATAAAATTTAATTTCTCAAAATCAGCTGATTTGTTCGTACGCTGCTTGTAACGCTTACATAGCGTTTACATTTGCCAGTACTGGCAAGACAGTAGCAATTCATTCAAACTTTTTCACTAATACATAAACACTTAAACAGCTATTTTGTTTTTGCATTGTTTTGCCAACTAATATGTATATGCTTATAGTACGTTTCCACTTACATGTTTTGGGACACAAAACTAGTTTTGCAGCAAAACAAGTGTTTTGCTACTTGTTTTCCCATACATTTTTCATGTTCGAAAATCTCAAACAAAAACTAGTTTTGCTCCAAAACATGTCGAAAATCATGAATACAACTCTGGGTTATCAATTATTGGTGATTGACAATTTCGAAAAAAGTGATATATTTACCAAAATATCAAGACATATGAAATAGGTTTAAGCAACTCTCCAGCTGATTTATTTGTTTGAAGCTTAAAAATAATAAAATAATATAATAAAAAGGTAGTAAATTATGTGCTTTTATATACGTACATATATGTATATGTGTGTATTAAAAAACAAACAAGGAAATTTCATGTTAAAGACAAATATTTTTTTTTAAACATATATTTTTTTTTGGCTTTCATGTTTGTTTACAACATAAATGTCAAATTGATTTCGAAAATTCGAAAACCAAAACCAGTTTTACATAATGGAAACACTTTGACACGTTTTGTCCAAAACAAGTTGTTTTGCTCAAAGTGGAAACATAGTATTACTGTCTTGCCAGTACTGGCAAATGTAAACGCTGTGTTACAAAAGTAGAAAGTAAACCTACTTTTCGCCTCAAGGCATCTACGCTTTTGTGCATGTAACTAACTACGTATAACTACACAGATTCTACTTTTTTGACAGCTGCGTATGCTGCGAAAAAGCGAGTAACGCGTGGTGTGGACCTCCAGCTTTAATGCCGAAATTTGTGTTCTTTTATACATGTAAAATATGAAACACTTCTTAAAAATTAGGGGAGCATTTAAAAATGTTGCCAAGTCACATGTAACACTTATGCAACACTTTTTTTTACAAAAGAAAACGCCATAACACACTCACACTTTTTAAATTGGCCACGAAATGGCTTTCAATTTCACCTTTCCATTTGTTTGGCAATTTTACTTTCAATTTAACAGCTGATAACATGTTTTTCTTTAAACATTGTTTTTTTGATGACATCAGGAAAGTAAATTGCTTACAAATTGAATGCAGCCTACGTCACAGCTTTCAATTTATGTAAGTTTTGACAAGCAGTATATGTAAAATACTATCAAGAACAACTTGATCGTGTGGCCGCTTCAACATTTTGAAAATTAACTTGCAGTGGCATGTGTAGAGGCAAGGTTAATACGATTTGTACTGCTTTTTTACAAACAAATATTTAACAGCACTGTTTATATTTTCAAAAGCAACTAGGCAGCACTTACCAGTTTGCATTCGTGAGAAGATTTCTCTCGTCTTCAGCAGCACATACTTCTTTTGTCGGATTTTTTTTGGTAAAAATAATTGAGGTTTTATATTGAAAATTTTAATTATTAATTAATAATTTTGTGATATTTCTAAAAATTAACTGTATTTCAATGAAATTTAGTAAAAATTCATAAGATTTTCAAAGAAAAGGCACGCAATCAAGCTGCAGAAAACTGGCAAATAAATTGTGTTCGTCTACAACAAATATAATTTGAATTAACGAAGGCATTGTAAGAAAAAAGGTGAGTGGAAAAACTAATAAAAAATTAAGAACAATGTAAAGAAAATGCAATTACAAGTTTATATATAATTAATTTTTTATTAAATATAAAATTTAATTTTTTTCAGGCTTTTCATAAACAAATGTGTGTGAGTTTTTTCAACATATAATATATATAACCCCAAATCTGAAAATAATTTCACTCGTGTTTTTTTGTGTGCAAATTCTCTGACAAAAAGGAATAAAAAAAAATTAAAGAGGTTATTTAAAAATAGAAGAGAGAAATAGTGAATTTGTAAAAAATTACTTGATTTAAGAGAACAATTACTTAAAGCGAAAAAGTGACAACGCAACAAAATAAAAGAAGAAAGCAACAACAAATTAAATAAAACGAAAATTTTGTAAAGTAAAAACAACAAATAACAAAACAGACTTTCGAAAGGAAAACAAAAACAAGAAGGTGCGTAACAAAATGAAAATACTAATAAAAACTAAAATGATGCTCCAAAATGGGTTCCATTACAAGCCAACCTTGTATTTTATTTACTAAAGTAAAGCGTACATACTTATATTTACTATATATTGAAGATATATCTATAGTGGTAACATGTTTCTGCTTTTTTTTTTTTTTTAATTTCTGTAAAATAATACGTAATTTTTTTGTTGGTTTTAAAGCCACGCCATTACTTTGGAGGAGCTCTACGTTTGTGGATTTCGTATAAAAGTATCTACTAATATACCTACATACATAGGTATACAGTTTAGTTTTTTTTTTTGTGTTTTATTTATGTGTTGCGAATTTCAAATTTTTATATAATTTTATTTACGGCCTGGCCTGTACAATTTTTTTTTTTGCTTTTTTCATACAATATATTATTATTAATAAATCCTTTTTTGTTTTAAAATAACAGGGTTATGGCCAACTTCACCAATTCTATTTTAATATCAATTCATATTTAAATAGTTACAGGTAGTGTTTAATATAATTTTATTTGACATACAAAACGAATTTTAAATATAAATTAATACCTATTTAAACAAATTGATGAAATCGGCCATTATTGAACAAATTTTATAATACATTTTATCTGATTGATTGAATATGTTCGAGCAAAATTGCGAAAATAGTTTAAGACCACAAATTTGAAACTTTTCCGTAATGAAATGAATACCCAGGGTTGTTAGATGTGACGATTTTTCGTCATTTTGACGATTTTCTTGAGAAAATACAGTAATATGACGATTGACGATTTTTAAACTAAAAGTAATAGTTTTATGACGATTTTCTGCCATCAATAAAACCCGTACAAGAAATATTAACAATTATATTGGGAACAGTTCAAAACGTAAAAATCAATTTTTTAAGCAAAATTAGAAGCACTAGTAATTCGAATTCTAAAATTATATGAATGCCATCGATACGGCAAAAAATATATACTAGAGTCCGCTTTTTAAAAATTGGTTAAATCCGCTTTGCGTTTTAATGATTTCGATTTACGTGGCTACATACGATTTTATTTTTTTGCTGATGTCATAATCATATGTGAAGAATTTTTCTATTTGCGTGTAAAAATGCGAATTCCCATTTAATTCTGTTAGGTAAGTTATTCTAAGTATAGTTGAGTATAGTTCTTAATAAGAAGTTGTGTAGAAAAATGAGTGTAAAGTGAAGAAAATGCACTAGTTTGGAACTAAAATTGGACGTAATAAAACGTTTCAAGTCGGGTTAAAAGACTGTTGATATAGACAGAACCCTTGGTTTATCACCTTCAGCAGTAAAAACAATTTGCATTAGTGATAGCGCTAAAAATTAATCATACAAAGATGGATAAATGAAATAAATAAATTTTTGTTATGTTTTTATGAAAATATATTTTTTCTTATGTATTTCTTTTCAAATGATAAATATATTTCAGCCCACTTGCTGAAATAAATAGAATAAAACTTAACCATATCACTTTCTTTATCATAAATAAAATTTCTTGTTAAAAATTTTACAAATTGTCTCCAATTTGTAAAATTTACATAGTTGACGATTTGTTGACGAGTTTGTTAACTGTTCATGACGATTTTGACTAATTTTGTTAAAACTTTCGAAGATTTTTGAAGAAAAAAGCATAACAACCCTGTGAATACCTATAAACTTTCTGGTTAAATCTAGTTTACCATCAAAGTTATTTTCGGGAATACAAAGTTTATTATTAATACGATTTTAGAAAAGCCAAAAATATTAAACAAATAAAACCCTAAAGCGAATAAGAATTATAAACACTCTAAATCTTACTTGTAACAATATCAAAGCTTACCCTGCCTTTACACATGCAAGTAGTGGCATGCCACTGTTGTATACATATTATCAAAGAAAATTTGTTCGAAATAGTCGAATCTCATGCCATTAACCTTTGTGATTACACATGCCACTGCGAGTTCATTTTCAAAATGTCGTAGAAGCGTCAACTTGAGCAAATTTGTTTACTTCTCAAATTAAAAAAAAGTACCAGAAAACAAAATAGAGTTACCGAGTTAATTCATAATGGCAAATTTTTGGGGAAATTTTTTCATTTATTTATATTAGCATTATTTTAACGATATTAATGCTCTATTATTAACAAACTTGCTTTTATTTATGCGCGTTTTTAAAAAATTAATCATAATAATTCTTTATTTAGTTAAAACTTCAATAACAATTTGACAACAATCCAGTAAATGTGAATTAAATTTTTAACAGGGTAACATTGCTTATCGTTTTGACATTTAGGGCCATTGTTATAACTTGGCGTTAGCTGTTATCCGACAGTTAACAGACGCTTTTTGACAGATAACACATTATTATCTGTCAATTTAATCTTAACTTTAGCTAACTTCAAGTTGTAATAATGGCCCTTAGTGGCATGCAAGTGCCAAATTTCCACTCGCATGCAATTTTTGCTGCCACTGGAGCTGCCAAGGTAAATTTACACAAGGTAAACTCGTTGGCCCATATGTTTGTCAGCTGATTACCCCTAGTTGGAACCTTAACGTCAAATTTCGTGTATATGAGAAAAAATTTGTACATGTGTGCGTTAAATTGTTTTTGTTTTATATGAAGACAATTTTGACAATTTGGTTCCTTTTATAGAGCAGCATGTATACACTCCCAAATGAGTCTACCTTGTGTAAATATACCTTGGGAGCTGCCATTGCGAAAAATGTGAGTGTATTAGTAAAAAATTATGAATGTATTGAGTTTTTCGAACTGGCAGTGGCATGTGTAAATGCTAGGTTAAACAAAACACCAACCAGAGAAGCAAGCGGCGGCTGACCTGCTTTGCGCCGATCTTTTTGACGACTAAAAAAAACTTATGTACGGTAAACATATATGTAGATAAACAAAACAAAAAGACAAATAATGATTTATTCGTTTAAAAAGTAAAGATTTTATAAAAGATGAATTAAATTTTTAGATTAAAAAAACTATTTACAGCAAATACCTTGTTGGTTGTACTACGGTCACTAAAAGATATTACAATAAGCTTTTTCTTAAAATTTAGAAACAATAATAAAAAACACGTCACACATGGTTTTACATTTAAAAATAAAAGTGCAATTTTAAATGTAAAACCGTGTGTGACGTGTTTTTTATTATTGTTCCTTTTTACCCTGAAGATGAGATCCAGTGGATTTCGAAATATTGGAAACATTTTTTAAATAAATAAAAAAATATAAAAAGCCTGACCTTGAGCTTAACTAATTATTCAAATAAAATTACAACTAAAGGTCGAACAACACACATATTAAAAATTTTAATAAATTTTATGGCTTGTTTGAAATATTAAACATTTTCGAACATTTTCGCTATTTTTGCAATTTCGCGAAGATTTGTTGATCTTTGAGGCAATCGTTGACGTTATAAAACTAGCCACATTTTTAAACCAAAGTCACCTATTTTATAGAGCACTATCAACACTCATTTTATGCCATTTGAAAGGGTGAATTTCTTAGAACAAAACATGCTGCCACTTGAGAGATCAAAACCTTTTTAAGAAACGAACACCAAATTGTTATTTTAAAATAAAATGCCACATTTTTTTTTTGTAGAAAAGAATTCAAAGAATTTCAAATTGAAAATGATTTGAAATCAAAGGTTTTCTCAAACGACAAACGTTTGATAATGATTTGAAAATCATAGCGTTTTCAACAAAAAGGGGAAATTATTTTCAAATTAAAAAATGTCTTTATTTTTAACTTGCTTTCAAACGTAATTCTCAAATGTTTTTCAAATGTGGATTATAATACAATGAGGAATATAAATAAAAATATATTATTTTGTTTAATTTAATTTTATTATTTATTTAAATAAACTGTGAGATAATCATTCGGCACCATAGCTAAAAGATGAAATAATGTTCTTTCAGTCCTCTAATTCTTGGAAAGACAAACTACTTGGCTCCCTTTTATTTTGAGGATTGTAGCACCGCGATCGTTCAACAAACTTTCTTCACTTTTTATTTTTCACAAGAAATAAGCTGTTCAGTTTGTATTAAAATTAATTTTTAATAGTAAACACATGTAACCACAAAGTAAAATATGTAACTTTAATCGCCATTTTTAAGGATTACATTTATTATTCGCTTTAGTATTGCCAAGTTTATTTTTGATTTGAATTTAACATTTCGTCAGCTCAGAATTGGTTTGGCGCATATGCCAAAAAGCCGGAGTGGAGAAAAACGACAAAGAAGATTTACATGAAGATTTCTCAAATTGTACCCGATAGAATTTTTTTATATTTTTACCACTGCTTCCGGTATATGTTTTGAAGAAAAATGCAAATTTTTGCGCACTTTCATGAATAAAGTTAGAATTAAATAGTATTTTTTTGAAAATGAAAAATATTGTTGTGTGCCGCATACGCCACTTTTCTAAAAAAAAAATTAAAAAAGTGGTTTTTTGTGCTGCATACGTATACTTATTGCTGTGTATTGAGTAACTTGTTGTTGAGATGAATTTTTTTTTATAGTTTTTATACCCTCCACCACAATTAGTTGTGAAGAGGGTATATTCAGTTTGTCATTCCGTGTGAAACTTTTTTACTATTCATCTCAGACCCTATAAAGTATATATATTCTGGGTCCTTGAGTAATTTTATGTCGATTTAGCCATGTCCGTCTGTCTGTCCGTCTGTCCGTCTGTTGAAAACACGCTCACTTTCGAAAAACTCAAAAGAAATCAACAAACTTGGTGTCAAATTGCTTGTAGTTATCCTAAGCAGTTTGGGATTGAAATTCAGCAAAATCGGTTCAATAGGATCTGAGCTATGAATCAAAATGTGGAACCACCACCTAAAAAAAATTGATAATTTTGTTACAAAAACTAACATAAATGGTGGAAAAATGCACAGAATGATATAAGATTTCGCAACAATTCGTTTTATTCAACTGGAAATCACGCTGTGAAATTTCGTGAAGATCCGTCAATAATTTACCCTAGGCCCCATATAAGCCCTACTCCCGGAAAACAGTATATAAGGCCTAAAACCCTAACTAACAATGCTATCATTACAAATTTTGGCAGGTCACAGTAACATAGGACTAGAAATTAAACTCCATAATTTACCATAGGCCCCATATAAAACCTACTTCCGGAAAACAACTTAGTACGCCTAAAAACGTAAAAAATAATGCTATCATAACAAAATTTGGTTCATCAAAGTTTTATAGAACTAAAAATATATCTTTGAAATTTCGTGAAGATCGGTTCATAATTTACCATAGGCCCCATATAAACTTTACTCCCGGAAAACAACTTAGTACGCCTAAAAACGTAAAAAATAATGCTATCATAACAAAATTTGGTACATCAGAGTTTTATAGGACAAGAAATAAAACTGTGTAATTTCGTGAAGATCGGTCCATAATTTACCCTGGGTCCCATATAAACCCTACTCCCGGAAAACAGTTTAGTACGCCTAAAACCGTAAAAAATAAAGCTAGCGTAACAAAATTTGGTACGTCACAGTTCTTTAGGACAAGAAATAACACTGTGAAATTTCGTGACGATCGGTCCATAATTTACCTTGGGCTCCATATAAACCCTACTACCGGAAAACAGTTTAGTACGCCTAAAACCGTAAAATATAATGCAATCATAACAAATTTTGGCCCGTCACAGTTTTATAGGACTATAAATGATACTGTGAATTTTCGTGAAGATCGGTACATAATTTACCCTAGGCCCCATAGAAACCCTACTCCCGGAAAACAGTTCAGTACACCTAAAACCATAATTAATAATGCTATCATAACAGAAATTGGTACGTCACAGTTTTAAAGGACTAGAAATGACGCTGTGAAATTTCGTGATGATCGGTCCATAATTTACTCTAGGCCCCATATAAACCCTTCTACCGAAAAACAGTTTGGTTGCCTTAAACCATAATTAATAACAAATCGTCACAGTTTAAGATTATAATTACATCATACAGATATTACTCCTTAAACATTCGAACTGTCGGTGGAGGGTATCAAAGATTCGGCACAGCCGAATATAGCACTCTAACTTGTTTTTATTTGATTTTACTTTCCAAAAACAAAAAAAAAAAGTTCTACTGTTATGAAAAGTTACATAAAAAGCCACAAATTAAACAACTTAAATAATGCAAAAGTAAAAAGAAAATTTAAAACCTAATATTGAGTAAATTTTTATAATAAGCTTTATCAACACGTGGAAGAAATATAAGCAAGTCTTTTATGTCTCTATTTTTATCGCTGGAAATAAATGATGGTTTCGATATTTTCAAAACATTCGTCAACAAATTCTCAGGAGTTTTCAAACAATTTTTTGATGCAGACTTAACCAAAATTGTATTTTTATATTTTTCTTCTCTGATAGAAGTTTTATAATATATACATAAATCATTATTTTAACTGTATAGAAGTACTTTAATTTAGCAAAAGGGACTTTTCGAAAGTCCATTTTATTTGCTTCCAACTAGTATGTGCGAAATTTTTCCGGAAGCATTTCCATAACTTTAAGTTTTGTTTTATTATTTGGCATTGTTTTAAGAAAATTTAGTAAATGAAGAGGACTATGAATTTCAATATTCTTTAAGTACCGGTCAATAACACCATGGACACAGTCCACTTCTTGAATTAAAGAATGTTCTGGTTCTGAAGACTTTTGTATTACGGCATCAATATTATTTTATTTAAAGAACATTTTGATTGCGGTTGCGTTAATTTTATTTTTATTTTGAGGTACGCAAGAATCGCTCCATAATGTCAAAGTTTTAATAAGTGTACAATCTTTAATTAATTCATTTAAAATTTTAATTTAAGCACTAGCAATATTATTACCATTCCGACCACTATGAGCTTCCGTCGAAAAGGCACAATAAGTAAAAGTTGGTATATATGACATAATAATGGTTGCTGTAAGATTAAACATATTTAATTTTCGTTTGTAGTAAAATTTTATATCATTTCCCTTAGGTAGGCTAAAAACACAAATAATAGCAAACCGTACACTTGGTTGGGTCCATTATAAAACTATTTTTTACAAATTTATTTTCTTGTTGTCATTTTACTTTGCTTTTGCTTAAACTACTTTGTTTTTTTACGGCAATGCAGCAAAGCAACAGTAAAATATATTTTGTACGTTTTTGTATGAAGAATTTGCTGCAATCGCCAAACAATGGCTTGTAGAGCAAAACAGTACTTAAAAAATTTTGAAACAGTTGATATGCAGCAAAATTAATGCTTTATATCTCAGAAACCATAAAAATTTTCGCGAAACAGGTTTTTGATTTAGAAAGAGGGTATTAAAAAAATATATTCCTCATACATAACTCATTTTTTTTAAAAATGGTCGGTAGGTCAAACCAGTAATGAGCTGACGATTTGACAAACATTTGACATCAAATTAATAAAACATTTGATATCAAATGTTTATTTTCAAATCATTAAGGGAAATCACGATGGGTAGTGCAAAGTGTGCAAACGATGCAAATTCGTGCAAAAATACACACATTTGCAATTTGCTCTTTTTTACTTCGTTTGCACTAAAAAACCATGAGCCTTTGCTTAGTAGTGCATATTTGCTCAGTTGCAAACAAATGTAAACATCAACATTTGACATATTAGCCGCCATATTGTTTTTAAGGAAACTTATAAATTGAACATTTTCGCAGATTGTTAAATAAAATATTCTCTATTTTAAATTAATTAAAAAGAAAAAATTTATTTTAATTTGCTTGTGTATAATTGTAAACAAATGCAGATTTTTTACAGTGCTGCCAGAAGGTTTTAGTGTTGCCAGAATACATTTTTAGAAAAATAGCATATATGCACAAAAATAAAAGTGGTATGCTCACGATCAATCATAATATGCCCTGCAAATTTACACATTGCAAATTAGCACAATGACCATCGTGATTACCCTTATTATCAATTTGAATTTAAATGTTAAATCAAACAAATAAAAAACGTTTGAGAGTTGTGTTTGATGTCAAATGATAAAGTCATTTCATATCAAAGGTTTGACTTCGTGTTTGTTGGGTTAGGAAAAAAAACTAATCCCCAACCCCAACAAATCCGTCAATAATTTACCCTAGGCCCCATATAAGCCCTACTCCCGGAAAACAGTATATAAGGCCTAAAACCCTAACTAACAATGCTATCATTACAAATTTTGGCAGGTCACAGTAACATAGGACTAGAAATTAAACTGTTAAGTTTCGTGAAGATCGGTCCATAATTTACCATAGGCCCCATATAAAACCTACTTCCGGAAAACAACTTAGTACGCCTAAAAACGTAAAAAATAATGCTATCATAACAAAATTTGGTTCATCATAGTTTTATAGAACTAAAAATATATCTTTGAAATTTCGTGAAGATCGGTTCATAATTTACCATAGGCCCCATATAAACTTTACTCCCGGAAAACAACTTAGTACGCCTAAAAACGTAAAAAATAATGCTATCATAACAAAATTTGGTACATCAGAGTTTTATAGGACAAGAAATAAAACTGTGTAATTTCGTGAAGATCGGTCCATAATTTACCCTGGGTCCCATATAAACCCTACTCCCGGAAAACAGTTCAGTACGCCTAAAACCGTAAAAAATAAAGCTAGCGTAACAAAATTTGGTACGTCACAGTTCTTTAGGACAAGAAATAACACTGTGAAATTTCGTGACGATCGGTCCATAATTTACCTTGGGCTCCATATAAACCCTACTACCGGAAAACAGTTTAGTACGCCTAAAACCGTAAAATATAATGCAATCATAACAAATTTTGGCCCGTCACAGTTTTATAGGACTATAAATGATACTGTGAAATTTCGTGAAGATCGGTACATAATTTACCCTAGGCCCCATAGAAACCCTACTCCCGGAAAACAGTTCAGTACACCTAAAACCATAATTAATAATGCTATCATAACAGAAATTGGTACGTCACAGTTTTAAAGGACTAGAAATGACGCTGTGAAATTTCGTGATGATCGGTCCATAATTTACTCTAGGCCCCATATAAACCCTTCTACCGAAAAACAGTTTGGTTGCCTTAAACCATAATTAATAACAAATCGTCACAGTTTAAGATTATAATTACATCATACAGATATTACTCCTTAAACATTCGAACTGTCGGTGGAGGGTATCAAAGATTCGGCACAGCCGAATATAGCACTCTAACTTGTTTTTATTTGATTTTACTTTCCAAAAACAAAAAAAAAAAGTTCTACTGTTATGAAAAGTTACATAAAAAGCCACAAATTAAACAACTTAAATAATGCAAAAGTAAAAAGAAAATTTAAAACCTAATATTGAGTAAATTTTTATAATAAGCTTTATCAACACGTGGAAGAAATATAAGCAAGTCTTTTATGTCTCTATTTTTATCGCTGGAAATAAATGATGGTTTCGATATTTTCAAAACATTCGTCAACAAATTCTCAGGAGTTTTCAAACAATTTTTTGATGCAGACTTAACCAAAATTGTATTTTTATATTTTTCTTCTCTGATAGAAGTTTTATAATATATACATAAATCATTATTTTAACTGTATAGAAGTACTTTTATTTAGCAAAAGGGACTTTTCGAAAGTCCATTTTATTTGCTTCCAACTAGTATGTGCGAAATTTTTCCGGAAGCATTTCCATAACTTTAAGTTTTGTTTTATTATTTGGCATTGTTTTAAGAAAATTTAGTAAATGAAGAGGACTATGAATTTCAATATTCTTTAAGTACCGGTCAATAACACCATGGACACAGTCCACTTCTTGAATTAAAGAATGTTCTGGTTCTGAAGACTTTTGTATTACGGCATCAATATTATTTTATTTAAAGAACATTTTGATTGCGGTTGCGTTAATTTTATTTTTATTTTGAGGTACGCAAGAATCGCTCCATAATGTCAAAGTTTTAATAAGTGTACAATCTTTAATTAATTCATTTAAAATTTTAATTTAAGCACTAGCAATATTATTACCATTCCGACCACTATGAGCTTCCGTCGAAAAGGCACAATAAGTAAAAGTTGGTATATATGACATAATAATGGTTGCTGTAAGATTAAACATATTTAATTTTCGTTTGTAGTAAAATTTTATATCATTTCCCTTAGGTAGGCTAAAAACACAAATAATAGCAAACCGTACACTTGGTTGGGTCCATTATAAAACTATTTTTCACAAATTTATTTTCTTGTTGTCATTTTACTTTGCTTTTGCTTAAACTACTTTGTTTTCTTACGGCAATGCAGCAAAGCAACAGTAAAATATATTTTGTACGTTTTTGTATGAAGAATTTGCTGCAATCGCCAAACAATGGCTTGTAGAGCAAAACAGTACTTAAAAAATTTTGAAACAGTTGATATGCAGCAAAATTAATGCTTTATATCTCAGAAACCATAAAAATTTTCGCGAAACAGGTTTTTGATTTAGAAAGAGGGTATTAAAAAAATATATTCCTCATACATAACTCATTTTTTTTAAAAATGGTCGGTAGGTCAAACCAGTAATGAGCTGACGATTTGACAAACATTTGACATCAAATTAATAAAACATTTGATATCAAATGTTTATTTTCAAATCATTAAGGGAAATCACGATGGGTAGTGCAAAGTGTGCAAACGATGCAAATTCGTGCAAAAATACACACATTTGCAATTTGCTCTTTTTTACTTCGTTTGCACTAAAAAACCATGAGCCTTTGCTTAGTAGTGCATATTTGCTCAGTTGCAAACAAATGTAAACATCAACATTTGACATATTAGCCGCCATATTGTTTTTAAGGAAACTTATAAATTGAACATTTTCGCAGATTGTTAAATAAAATATTCTCTATTTTAAATTAATTAAAAAGAAAAAATTTATTTTAATTTGCTTGTGTATAATTGTAAACAAATGCAGATTTTTTACAGTGCTGCCAGAAGGTTTTAGTGTTGCCAGAATACATTTTTAGAAAAATAGCATATATGCACAAAAATAAAAGTGGTATGCTCACGATCAATCATAATATGCCCTGCAAATTTACACATTGCAAATTAGCACAATGACCATCGTGATTACCCTTATTATCAATTTGAATTTAAATGTTAAATCAAACAAATAAAAAACGTTTGAGAGTTGTGTTTGATGTCACATGATAAAGTCATTTCATATCAAAGGTTTGACTTCGTGTTTGTTGGGTTAGGAAAAAAAACTAATCCCCAACAGACATTACATCCAGAAAATGCGCCACCTAATTCTTCAAAAATTTAGATGTAGCTCCTCGCATTTCGCTCAATAAAGATCGCTGTTTTTGTTTTTTTGTTTTTTTTTTTTTGTTGAAAATATGGATGACTGATCTGTGCGAGGTTTGATTTCAATATTGTAGCGAGATAAGTGCGAATCGGCAACAGCAACCCTCGACTGCCATTTGGCCTTCGATCGATCAAAAAGCTCCCGATTATTTCCAGTGGCCAGCATTGGTCGAAAAAGTACAAGTTTATGTTTAACATGTACAAGTTTAACTTATTAAAACTATTTACATTTGATCAAATATACATAACGCACTTGGCCAACAAGAGGGAATTAACTCGAAATTTAAACATTTTCGGTCAAATCAAAAAACTTTTTAATTTTATATTAAAAGCACATGAAAAAAAAATTTGTTAACCAACCGTTTCATTACTAAAAAAGTAAAAACGTGTCGATTTTTTCCAAAAAGTGAAATTTAGGGTTAATACCCTCTTGTTGATCAAGTGTGATATGTATGCATGTATGTATGTATGTTCAGTATACATCACCAAAATTATACTTTATTATTGCGTGTGTTTTATAATTGACAAGGTCATAATACATGGTACTAAAAAACGAAAACAAATATCTATTTTATTTGTATTTTTTTGTGACGAATGTTCTTGAGTTTAAATAAAAATATATTTTTTCTATGGAAAAAGGTCTTGTAAAAAGTTTTCAAATATAAATATTTTTATTTTTAACAAATAGAATGTGAGAATTATTATTCGAAAAATAAAAATGGTTAATATTTTTATTTTCTTTTCAGTAATTTTAGTAAATAGCTAATTTAAAATGTTTCTTTTTCTTTCTCTCAATTAGTTTCCATAAAAATACAAAGAGAATATAAAAGCGAAAAAAAAAATAGAAATGGAGATAACACCAGGGCGTGCAATGTATAGTCCAGATGAGGAACTGAAACCACTAAGGCCTCCAAAAACATATCATCCAGAATCAGCTGCACAATCTTCAAAACTTTCTATAAATGCTGCTGAGTTTGTGCCACGTTACGGCAACGTAATGTCTCATAATATACAAGAACGTTTGCAGAAACATCAGAGACAGTATTTACAAAAAAACTATCACCAATACCAACAGCCACAGCAGCAAACGCAGCCCCAAGTGCAGCAACTACAACAACAGCCACAACAATATCAACCACAACAACAATCCTATTCCAATGGCTATGGTAATCAGCAGCAGCCACATCTGCAGCAATATCAGCAACCTTCACAAAATTTGAATTCTCAAATGAGCTCAATGAATGTTTCGAGTGTACAAGATCGTCTACGTACCAGTAATAATGGTGGAGGTCGTGGTGGCGGCGGTGGAGGTTATCACTACCAGCAACAGCACCAACAGCGCGGCGGCAATGGGGGCCAACAGCCAGATTATCAACAGAATAATCATTATCGTTATAATAAAAATCATCAAAATCAGCACCAGCAGCAACAACATCATCATAACCAACATCGTTACAATAATCATCATAACCAACAACAGCAGCAGCCACAACAACAACAACAACAATACCATCAACAAAACCAGCAACAGTCGAGTGTCTCGGCTGTGGCTGAAAGTGCCAATGATATGGAAAATATTGCTTTGGATTATTTACAAACTGTGATTCAATGTCTTAATCAAAATCCTGGCCAATTCGATACCATTGCAACACGCTTCATTTTCATTTTTGATGGCATGGAGAACAATCACTTTGTCTTGTCCATTGCCATGGAAGATATATTCGACGAATCGATTAAGAATCCTAATTTCCGTTACATGGGTGCTAAACTGTATAATCTCTTGCACATGTTAAATCCCAGCAAGGATTCCCTATTCCATACATTGCTCAAATACAAACTCGAATTCCACCAACAACAAGTGCGCGAGTATATACAAAGCAAACAAGAGGCCAAGGTTCGTGAAACTGCCCTCTTCTTGGCTGAACTGTATATGCAGCTGAGGGGTGATGATTCCCGGATCTATCTCATTGCCGAAAATATTGTATTCTCACTGAAAGAACTTCTTTCAATGGAGGATAATAAGGATAATATACGTTGCATTTGCTTGACTTTGAAATTGGCTGGCTATGATTTGACTTCAGATTGTGCTGCCGAAATGAAAGAGATTATTGCTAAACTCGATGCCATCAACTGCCAAAATCCTGGCAAATACCCATTGGCCAATAATGTGATTTCACTGCAAAAGAATAACTGGGGTCGCAAACCGACTGGCGCCGAATCCCTAGGCGAACCAGAGACAACGAAACTCTTAGAACCCCCGCGCGCCAGTGATGATCCCGTGTTCTATGGCCCAGATGGCCGCGAAATAACCGCTGAGGAATGTGAATTTTTAACTAATGGAGCTGCCGGCACAGCCGCCTCTTCAGACAATGAGGAGGAGGACAACGACGATGTTGATCTAGATCCCGAAATGGACGAGGAGACTGAAAGAGATTTCAAACTATTTCTTAAACAATCCAACAACAAATCATAGGTTATTCATTACTAAATACGAATCATCACCACTAAACGAAATCGAAAGGAAAAAGCCACAACAAAATATTTTTATCATAAAAAAACAAACAAAAAAACTAAACGCTGAAATTACAGTTTGCTTTCAAAATGCATAAATGCACGAATATTGTGATGTAATGATCTGCAGAAAACAGAAAAAAAGATTATCTTAAATTTATAATGTGATATATATTTTTTTTAACTATTCGTTTTTTTAAATGTTTCGTAACAAACATCTCTAAAGAAAAAGTTAAAAAACATCTACAAATTGTAAAGGAGTTGGTTCATTTTTAACACTCCTCTTTAGTTTTTCATTTTGTTTTCCTTTTCCTTTATTTTATTACATACTATTCTTTTATCATTTCGTATGCTGTGCATGCTTTAAAATTGTTCCATTTTTATACATTTTTTTATATACATTTATAGACTTTTTTTAAAACATAAAAAATAAAATAACAATTGCAAAAAAAAATATACAAATAGAGTTCCTCAAGATTTTATTAAAGAAAAAACATATTTTATTTAACTCATATTTTTGTTTCTTTTAATTAAGTTTATTTAAAAGCTTTTTGGCTGTTTTTATAGTTTTTTCCTTTCTTAGCATTTAATTTTGTTTCATTTGTATATTTTTTTCCTTAAGTATTTAGCTCAACTTATACACAAACTGTAATTTCAGCTTTCCTTCTTACACTCTTCAACGAATTCTATTTAATTCAAACTAAATTATTAATGTTAAAACGTCAAAAGAAAACAAAACAAAAAGTAACACAAATAAATTGTACTAGCAAAAACAAATTTAAACAAAACAAAACAAACAAAAAAACACATATATATTGTTTAAACAAAATGTCATTCAGCTGAACACTAAAGGCCCAACCAGAATGTTCATAAACAAACTTAAGCTACTGTCAAAAATAAACGAAAAAGCCTCTCAAATACTTTTAAAAAAACCAAATAAAAAACATTTGATTCCGTACGGAATGTGCGATTAGTTTCGCACTTTGCTTAAGCAAATTACAGTTTCATAAAATTTTACAAAAAGTTCCCTTAAGTTCAACATGGTTTTACACATATGATTTACATGTATTCGCTCAGTTGCTTAAGCCACGTTATTCACATTCTGGTTAGGCCTTAAATAAGAAAATCTAATACAGTGTTTTTACACTGTACAAAAAAATCTCAATACAGCTGAAATATAAAATTTATCGTCTACTCCGCCAAAAGTTTACAAAATTTGAGAAAAATTCCCATATGGATATTACGAATTTTATCGTTTTTAAAATCATCTGTTTATTTATATCATATTTTTGTATTTCAAGTACTTTAAAATTTATTATTGAAACATTTGTTCAAATGTGCCTTTCTGAGTAGAATTATCAATTTATAAAGCTTTTTTGTTAATACATATGTACAAGATTCTACATCCTTTTGCTTTCGCCAACTTTCGGTAACCAATGACGCTTCAGATATGTGTATTTAGGAATAATTCGAGGCACTATCAAAATATATTTTGAAATTCTAAAACATATTTTTTTTAAACCAAATACGCTGATATTAAAGGAACAGGAACTGAAAATTCAGAAATTGTATCTGGTGAAAATGGTAAACGAAAAATATTGAGGGATTATACAACCCTGTCACAGAAATCAATTCCGATCAAAAGTGATTTCGTTTTATGTTAAGCAATAAACGAAATCACTTCTACTTTCGATCTCCGAAGCTAATTTTCATTCTAAATTCATTATTACGCAACGGTCTTTGCCATTTTTGGAGTTTTATGGCTCCGCTGATGTAGAAAATTTTCCTAAAGATACACATAAAATTTGTCTCAATTGTGGCATCAGATGAGTTTGTAACTGCTCAACAATAGGGTTAAACCATTTGTGAATTAGGTGCTAATCAGTTGACGCACTGGGACAATTAAATAGATGCACCGTATTGTTAGAACTTTAAAAACTATGGGACGACTGTTTAATGCGACAAAAACAAACCGTTCATTATAGCAGTTGAGAATACCTTTATTATCTTTTACTATCGCAGGAGGCTTTGTCATTTACGATGCCATATTTTCTGAGCATTTTCCAAGGACATTCAGTCAAGATCGGACAGAACGACTAGGTGGAATCACGGACCGATATTACACCCTTTTTTAATACAGAACAAACGTCACTTTTCTGGTGAATAAATTTCCCTCGAACGTTTTTCTTAAAATATGTTTGACAAAAAGCAAAGCTTCTAGGGAATAAGCTTTTCTTTTTGTATTCACTATTGACACGTATGTAAGAATTGATTAAAATGTTGCCACTTTAGTATGAAAACTCTTATTGCAAAAGGAAATTTGTATAATGACTACGCGAAAGTAAGAAAAAACTTCTTAGTAGAATTTTTTCTTTATTATATATTAAACTCTCTGAAGATTCTTTATAATGTCAAATTTGGATATTAATTTACTTATTTCAAATGAGTACTTTGGATATTTTGCATTATTTAAAATTGGAATCAAACGAAAGAGAAAAAAAACAAGTTTTGAGCGATCGGCTTGAAGAAAAGGTTGAACTTGTTGATGCTCAAGACATAAGTATGTACATACGTATGTATTTCTTAAAGTTCTGTGATTTTGATTTAATATTTAATAGCGGGGTTCTTATAAGTTGTGGCACCTTTACAGTAGTTTTGGGCGTTATCCTAAAGAAAAAACTGGGACTGAAGGTGCAATAAAAAATGTAAATTAAATTGAAATAACCAAAAAATAAGCTGATCATACAACATTTTGTAAAATTATGTACATCAAACTTGATGTACAAATGTTTACCGATTTTAGATGAATATTACCAAAATGAATTTTTTTTTTTTTTTTTTTGAAAGTAAAATAATACCCTAGACCGATTTTTACTATAACCAAACAAATTTCATCAAATTATCTCTTACTCTAATTGGCAGTCTGACGGGCGAAAACCGTTAGGACCAGTCAACGTGTTTCTGAGTCGATTGGTATAAAAAACCAATATTTATATCCTTCTTAGGCTGGGTTTTTCAGTTAAACTAGGTTTAGTTAATCTGAAAACTGATTTGTGCCGCCAATACCAAGTTTGAAAACAAAATGTTGCCGGAACTGCGCAGTCTTGCTTAAAATGTGGGTCTTTAATGAAATAATAGAACAAAAAATCAAATTTCACCGGAAATCCGAGTTGCAGAGAACGTTAAACTAAACCCCTTATTTAGTAAATGAAATCATTCAGCGTTGTTGGTTTTTTTACATTTATGAATTCAATATTTTTCTTGCAAGTTTTGATTAAATAGCTTTAAAAATTCAGCAGGAATAAATTTATTTTAAATTTACCCCTGTCTTGAATAAAAAGTAAACAGTAGTTTTTTTCCTTCAAAATTTGGCTTTTCCATTGGAGGTGGCTATTAAAAACATTTTTGTTTGGCTAATTTACTTTTTACAAAATAAGAACTCTGTTGGTAAATTTGTTTGTATATATATATATATAAACTAATTTAACTTAACTTTTGTTCAAATTTAAAATGCCGCTGGTCAATTCCATGTGAAAATATTTATTAAAAATTGTTATTCAGCTAAGTTTTTTTGTGTACATTAAAATATTATTTGATTAAATTTAAACGCAACTGGCATTATTGTTATTCTGCTGTGCTACTTTAATACAAATAATTATTTTTTTTTTAATATTTTAATTATTATTAATTGACAAAACTGTTGCAATTGATATTCGTTTTTACTATTTTTATATGATTAAAAAAATCATCTAAATACATATTTCAACGGTTGATTAACGATAATAAACCTTTTAGCAAGAATGTAATAAATACAACACAAAAAGTAATTCAGCTAATATAATTGTTATTCAGCTAAGTTGTTTGAATGCAACATGCAATTTTTTTATATTGATTTGTAGCTGAATTTGAAACATTTTATTGTTGTTTGAATATAATTTCTGGCAAAAAAGTTTGTTTGAATAAATAAAAATTCAGCAAGTTTTATATTTATTCAGCTTAACCCCAATTTCACCAAGTTCAGTTATAATTAACTATCAAATATAGCTGTCAAGACATATTGTTAACTGGAAGTTAAAGTAATAGTAAGTTTTAACTAAACTTGGCGAAAATTTGGGGTTTGTTATAAAATTAGAGCTGCTGGATTTGAAAGACGTTATTATTAAAAATTTAACTTTAAATGTAAATTTCAACACGTTTTTAACAGCCAGGCCCACGATGTCACACGTTAACGTTCGCATAGAAAATAACATTTAAAACAAAAACAATTTCTAAAATTTGTTTTTGTTTTAAATGTAATTTAAATAAAAATAAAATAACATTTTTCGAATTTATTCTATGAAAATGAAAAATTTTGAATATAATATAAAAGTAACCTTCGGAAGGAAATAATTCCCAGTTTCTATTTGTTAAAAATAAAATATTTTATGAATTAAAAATGTAATTTTAAAATTTTTCTTACTTTTTGTTAACAAATTCGTTAACACTTTAAAACTTCATCATCATACTGGGAATTAACACGTTTGTGATGGAAATCGATTTTAAAAACGATACGATTTGAAACCGAAAATATCGTTTTCAGTATCTTTTAAAATGGATTTTAAATACATATTCCTTTTATTTTCCGTCTTTATTCTTTCAAATTTTATATTATATATGTACGTTAACTGAAGTGTATTCTGAACGAAAATGTAAGACTTTAATTCAGGGGGGTTACTCTCTATTGCGATGCGAAAGAAAATGGTAGCAAATCTTGAGATTGGTACTCTTTAGTGCGTTTGCGCATTTCTCTTTCGCATCTTTTTATTATATTATTTTAATTTTCCAATTTCAATCTTTTTAACATATTTTGACATTTGATTACTGTCAATCTGCGCCATCTTTAATTTTTATTGCCAGTATTGCTTAATTTTAAAAAAATTTTGCGAAAGTTATAGGGAGTACCAAGTTGGAATTTAGCTTTCGCATCGCAATTGAATTCGCATCGCAATAGAGAGTAGCCCTCCAGAAATAGATTTTAAAATCCTTCGAAATTCATCACACCTTTTAGAAACGTTCGTTTTGAAATCTATCGATTTTTATCACATACCTGTAAGAACAGCAAACTGAAAACTTTAAAATTAAAGTAAGAACTGTAAATTTATTCTAACAAAATACAATTTAAAATCAAGATTTTCTAATGAGTTTTGCAACAAAGAAACTAAGTTTAATTGATATGTTTAAACAATTCGAAAATTTACGATTTCGTGTTGGGCAATTTGATTGAAAAAGTACGTGAGATTGTTAATGCCGTAGGCATATCAAAAATAAACTCGAAAATGATATATATTTAAAAAAGCTGTTGACAAAATGGCGGCCACTGTTTCAAATAAATGCATTTGCCTGGCTTTGTTCAACCTATATAGGATGAGTTAAAAATATAATTATCAAACATGAATTTATTATAAATCTCCGGAAACCCAAATAGCTTACGTTCGAAAAACTTAAAAAAAACGGGGCCATTCAATGTTGATCGAAGTTACAATCTTAATGAATATTTGAATTAATTTCGAATGCAGTGTGTTGGCTCCTGATTTTAAGTATACTTATTTAGCTATAGTTTAGCTAATACATAGTATGTACATATGTTTTTAATTTAGTTGCCATTTTATTGAAATTTTGCTATATTTAAAAAATAACTTTTATTTATTTAAAGTATTTACATAATTAAACATTTAGCTGAACGTAATTAATTATACATATTTTTATTGATGTTTACACAAATTTAAAACCGACAATTTTGTTAAAATGTTACACTTTGTACACATACATATGAATGTACATATTTTTAAAAGCCAGTCAATTTTTTAGGGCCAGTTTTAAAATAACTATAAAGTTATATGTATATGACTGGATTTTAATTATGATTTTTTTGCTTGGATAAGCATCTAAAACCTTAAATCTTGGCTACCCCTACATATGTGCACCGTATTCCTTTTAACCTTTTTGCCTACAAAAACTCCAGCTCATGCCTTGTACCCTTAAAAGCAGAAAAGTCATTATAAAAATCTAGTCTAGAGACATAAAATTGTAGTTAAATTTTCTATAGCTAGTACAAAATTAAAATTTTTTTTTTAATAATTTAGCTTGAATTATTTGTGTTCTCAATGTGAAAATAAAATTTAGGCTGTATTTGTATATTTTCCAATTGTCTAACCTTTAAATTACTTATTAAAGAGTTATATTTGTATTGTCCTCGTTTAAATATTTTATTTGATCTGCATGTTTTAATTTTATTATTTTGTATACATACAATATAAATAAATATTATATTCAGCAGCACTACTTAACGTTTCGTTTGTAATTTAAGTTTATTTCTTTAAGAAAAAATTTCTAATTTATACAAGAAGACAACTCACGACTGTAATTACTTTTAATAAAGTTTAAAAACGAAAAAAAAATAATAAAATAAAAAAAAACTTAAAAAAATTTAAAAACAAAAATAAAATGTTATTTATTTTAACATATTGCTTTTTTTTTAATAACGAGAGATTGCCTTCTTTCGATATATGTAGTACTCTATAAGCAATTTTCGTTCGATTTTTTTTAGATTCTAACGAACTTTTTACTTTGTTCCTCAACTGTGTTTCTTTTTTTATTTTTTTTTTAATTCTTTTGTGAAGACATTTATTATCATAAGATTGTAGTTTATTATAAATAACGTTTGGTAAAATATTATTTAAAATATCCAGTTGTTCTCTATTGTGTATCGTTTAATTTAGTAACAAACAAATAAAAACGACTCCTTTTAAAAAAATTGTAATCATTATTAATAATAAATATATTTTTTGTGAACTTCGTAATGTTTTGTGAATGAAAATATGAAATTATATATTTAGAAATACATGTTACATTAAAAAAATAACCCATTAAATTTGTACATTTTCTTAACAGTTCAGTTTTAAGTGCCAAACATTCGTATACATATACAAAAATTAGGTAAAATCTTAAGTCCAAAAATAAGTTTAACTTACGTACCTACTTGGTTCGCTTAATTCGATCTCTAATAACAGGCGTCTTAATTGCCAAACCATCTAGATACAACTGGTTATAAAAGTTTAAATTTTTAAAATAAAGGCATGTGAGGAAAATCGATCGATTTCAAAACGATTGTTTTTAAACCATTTCTAACATATGCAGCCATGTCACAGAGTACGATACCGTTCTGAAACGTAATTCATTCCGTATTTTGGTGTTTCAGAAAATTACGAAAAAAAAAATTTGGGATGAAACCATATTTGTTTTGATAACCGGAATGGGAGTTTTCTGTATCTGAAAGGCCTAAAAACTATTAAAATACACTTTCTATTAATAAACAAATATGTTTTATTCAATTCCGAACGGAATTGTACTCTGTGACATGGCTGATAGTTCTATTTTGTTCAACAAACAGTTTTATTAACATAAACTGCTCTGAGTGGAGAAGCAGCTCGCGCTTTTTGTCATTATTTCTTATTAAAAAACGCTGACAAAAATTTTCGAGTTTTTTTTATATAGACTTTGACGTTTGGTATGACAAAAAATTGTCAGGTGAAGACGCTATGTAAGGGCAAACAGGTCGTTTTTGTTTGTCTGCTTTTGTTGCGTTTTGCGGTGTCACCCCGCATTGGTTAGTGTTTCGGCTTCGTATAACTGTACCGAGTTACAGTTTTTGCGGCATCTGCATTAACTATATGCAATCGTTTTTAACCTCAATGTTTTGATGTGTTGTCTGGTGGAGAACCAAGGGAAAAAACTCAATGTGACTGGTGGAGAACCATAAATAACTCAGACGTTTTACTGGTGGAGTACCAAGGAAATAACTCAGACGTTTACTGGTGGAGACCAAAATACTCTGGAGCGGATTCTGGAAGCTCTCGCCTTCCTATACAAAGTTTTGAGGCCCAACCATAATGCGCTTAAGTTGGCTTAAGCAAATGTGCGAATACATGTTAATTATATGAGGCAAACCATATTGAACTTAAGGACACTTTTTGCTTAGTTTAATGAAACTGTCCAAGGCCCATTGAAAAGGTCTGCGCAAGAAGCCTGATGATCATTGTTTTCGTTCTTTTGAGCTTTCAAAAGTTGTTTACATACACGTTTTTTCCTTTTGCTTTGTATATGTGGTAGTAAGTTTTTGACAGCTTAAAAGAAAAAGTTTTTTGTTTTCGTACAAGTAAGCAGACCTGATAGATGGGCCTTGAAACTGTCATTTGCTTAAGCAACGTGCGAATCTTTTTGTTTTCTTAAGTACATTTGAGAGACTTTTTGTTAATTTTTGACAGTAGGTTAAGCAAGGCTATGCATATTATGGTTGAGCCTTTAGGTCGAACGAGGGTTTTGCGGTTAAAGCTCCAAAAATTGTGTGATACCCTGGCATTATAACTTTAATAGTTCGCCAAAAACTTTTAGTCTTAAGTAGACAAAAAAAAAACAAATCAAATAAGAATGAATATAGACAAGAAATAAAAGGAAAACTCAAGGTATATTTATAGCAGGTAGTCTCGGAAAGCCAGCTGGTTATTTTTTATTTGCTTGTTTTGTGATACAAAGGCTGAGTTCCTAAACATCATAATACTTTGCAGTCATAGTCAAAAAAGTATCATAGAGTTTAACTATATCTAGTTTGATTATTGTGTACGCATCGATATTGTTTTTAGTGAACTTTGGTACAGATAACATTGTAAAATTTTTCACGGTTGCTTGGTAGGAAGCACTTAAAAAAGCGAGTTGCTTTGCAACTGATGTTTTGGAACTCACCCAAACTGTCAAATGTTCCATAGTAAACAAGTTTTTTTGTCTTTATCTTTTTTTATCTCTTTTCAACCCCTTTGCCATTTGATAGTTCGTATCACATAACAACAATAAAAAGCCCTGTTGTTTGTTTTATTGTACAATTGTTGTTATCTCGCGGCTACCTGCTATAAGTATACCTTGGGAAAACTTATTAGATATCGCTTCTTAAAAACATGTTTGTTTTAAAATCGATTACCATTACACACTTACGTGACAGTTTTCCGAACCATCTTGCTGTGCAAAATATTATCGAAAGTGTTTTTTGCAGCTTCTCTTTGTTATGACAATATTTCCAGTCTTGATTGTAGTCAAAATTTATTGCTTTCGCTTGGGCAAAACGGTTCCTAAACTGTTGCATCAGATTTCTAGCGGAAACTAAAATTGTGTATCAAAATAGAAATGCCTATCTACTCGAATTTTAGTTTTGTTACAAAAAATTCCAACAGTTTACAAGTAGTGCCCTTGTACTACATTAAGAACTCATATGAACTAGTATTTTAATAGGTATAAAAACTCTAACCCTGTTAGCACTAGTAATTCTTGTTCTAGAAATTGTACAGGAAAATAAATAAAATAAGTATGTACATACTCATACATACATAAGTATATGTGCAAAAAAGTAACATCCAAGGCGAATTTATAACAGGTAAGTGCAACTCTACAACTACAAAAAGCACCATGTATTTTATTTTTGGAATTTTCTGTCTTGTTGTCAAATTTCAGTATAGAAACCAAACAATATTTTGACGTTTCACCATTTTTTTAATTCGCCGTGGATACAGCTGATGAACGGCTGACGCAAGGCGAATTTATAACAGGTAAGTGCAACTCTACAACTACAAAAAGCCCCATGTATGTCCCATGTATTTTGTTTTTGCAATTTTCTGACTTGTCAAATTTCAGTATAGAAACAAAACAATGTTTTGACATTTCACCATTTTTTTAATTCGCCGTGGATACAGCTGACGAACGGCTGACGAGTTGAGCTTACCTGGAGTTAATTCGCCTTGGGCTGACGAGTTGAGCTTACCTGGAGTTAATTCGCCTTGAGTAACATGATTAGCAAGGCGAATTCAACAAGGTAAACTTAACTCGTCAGCCGTTCATCAGCTGTATCCACGGCGAATTAAAAATAATAGGGAAACGTCAAAATATAATTTTGTTTATGTTTTGCGCCAAAATAAACGAAAAAATTTCTTAGAAAAACTGCGAATAATTAAAGTGAATTTGATAATCTCTTTTATAACCCAAACAAAATTTTTATTTGGTTTTTCAATCAATTTTTGCCTTGTCAGCATTTTTGACAACCGCCTATTAAATTGCAAAAACATACATGGGGTCAAGGCCTATTGAAAAGGTCTGCGCAAGAAGCCTGATGATCATTGTTTTCGTTCTTTTTAGCTTTCAAAAGTTGTTTATATACACGTTTTTTCCTTTTGCTTTGTATATGTGGTAGTAAGTTTTTGACAGCTTAAAAGAAAAAGTTTTTTGTTTTTGTACAAGTAAGCAGACCTGATAGATGGGCCTTGCATGGGGTTTTTTGTAGTTGTAGAGTTGCACTTACCTTGTTGAATTCGCCTTGATCATTAGGTAAGCTGCCTGTTTTTCCTCGATTCATTTATTTAAGAATATTCTTAAATTGATGAAAAATAAAAAACGTTTTTCTTACTGACAATCATCTGGCAGCCTTATTTTTGGAGCATAACAAACAACCACCTTGTGCTTAACAACAACAAAAATGATAACTGTACTAAAAATGAAATGTGTGCAAAAGAGTTAAAAGAGAACTGAAAATCAGCAAATAACATTAGGAGTTGCCACATTTATGACAACCTTTAACAGTAACAATCATGGTGGAATAAGCCGCATTGATTGTCTAGGTTTATGTTAAAGTTTTGTTTATGTTTACAAAAAGTCCACGTTTTGTGCTGTGATTATTGTATTTTATTAAAGTTTTTGATAATTTTAAATTAAAATAAATAAGATATTGACCATAATTAAACAAAAATTCGCTAAAAATTTATTTATTTCATCACGTTCAGCGGTACGCTTTGATTTTTGTTTAAATTATTTTATGACTTAAACGGTGATATAATTTCCATTTTTGTTGCAATGTTGTATTTGTCGTATTTGTTGTTTTAATTAAGTTTTATTATATTCGGACTTTCTACTCCTTTCCTGTTTCTGCAGTACATATTGCAAATTGTAAACACAATAAATTTCGAAATGCAATCCGAAGATGCTCGTATGCACATACATACGAGATTGCATTTTGAGAAATATTCGTAAATTTTCCACAAAAAATACGATAAATTCTAAAAAGTAAATAAAAACGCTATCTGGCGGCAATCAAAAATAAATGGATTTCTCGACCATAAAAACCGCATGATACAGGTCTGGCTAGACCAAATACAATTTTTTGCCTCTATTCTTGAATATTTAAAAAAAAAAAAATTTTGTAAAATCTGGGGCTCGAAATTAATTTTTGACCTATGGTTTCTTTGGCAAAGTTTCTTGGAATGACTTATAGAACAAGAATCACGATGTGCTTTTTTTTGTTATCTATACTTTACATGTACAAATGAATTTTAAGCAGTGTTGCCACTTTGGGGGTAATTACCCGAATTTGGTATAATTTTTACGGTCGTGGGTAGAGCGTGGGTAATTTCTCTTAGGTGTAATTTAGGTATAATTTGAAATTTTTACTACAGATGCCCAAATAAAATCAAGATTCAATTTCAATGATAACATTTGAACCAAAGTCTCGGTTTCTTTTTAAGAAACGACTTCAATTATTAAACAAACATATATTTTCAAATGTTTGGTAATGAATGTCGCAAGATGGACCCTTAGATTTGGATAAAGATGCCTATTACAGTGATTTAGAACCTGAAGTTTATTGAAAAAAGTTATTCAAACTAAAAACTTGCCTGGGGAAAGATATGTTTCCAATATTGCAACATATAATTAATTTTACTAATTTAAATGGTATTTTTTAAGGCCATGAAACTTAAAATGGTAGACAACACAAAAAAAAATTATTTTAATCGCAGATTGATACACGGCATAACAATTTGAAACTGATTTAAAACAAATAGACACCGCACCGCGCCTGTCCATGACGAAACGCATTGCACACGTCCAATTTTGTTTCTCTTTTTCGAATAAAATAAAATTTTTCAGCATTAACAACTGACTTCACCACCCTACGGAAAACAATCAATAAGTGTCACATCGCACGGCCTCCATTTGTGAAAAAAAGTTGCGTAATTTAAGTCATGAAGTCACCTTTAAGTTGCGAAAATCGATGGCTGATTGTCAAAGTATATTTGGATAATTTGGTGGCGTTGTTCAAGCATGAATCTATTCATGATGATATGCCTGATCAAAAAGTGAAAACAGTATGGCAGTTCGTTTGACAGCTAACCTTTCGTAAGCTCTATGGGGCTAAAAAGCATCCATGATAAAGCAATGACAAGGAACTTTTTAAACCTTCCCAAAACATATATCAACCAAATGCAAAGGTTAACCTCATTATTTTAGCAGTTTTATTTTATGTTTTATAAATTTGTTTAAGTCTTTAATGTTATTTTTTGTTCATTTAAATAAAATTAACAGTTTGACTAATATTGATCTAATTTTAATGAGTTTGTTGTGTTTTTGCTTCTTTGTAAATGTATTTTTATTAAATAAAACTTTAATTTTATATCAGGTGTAATTTCATTTAAATCGGGTAAATTTGCTTCATCTCAAGTGTAATTTTAAATCTTGCTGGTGGTAACACTGATTTTAAGTACCTTTTGTTTTTGTTGTATTAAATTTTTGTTTTTACGCTGGGTCTCCACGTAGCAATTTTTATTGCTAAGTACAAGCAATAACGTCGGCAGAACAATGACAGAACAATTGAGCAATAATTGCTGATTATATTGCTTTTGAACACTTGTTATTGCTTTGCCTTAAATTTGCAATTTTCACCTCGAGTAGCTGTATAAAGTTTTGTGGCTGTATTTATAACAATTATTAATTAATTAAATTAAAAAAATAATTAATTGTAATTGTCGTAGCTGTGTTTTGTATTGCTTTTTTGTTTATTTGTGTATGAATAAAACCTAAAACTTGTATTGTTCTATTGAAAAAATTAATATATAAAAAAAAAAAAAACAAATTCGTCGTTTGCTTTTGTTGATATTGACGTTTATTTAGAAATATAATATATTAAAACTTTTTCTGTATTTTGTTGAAGTATTTTTTCACTTGCTGTTTTAATAAATAAACACACTAATAAATAACCAACCGTACAGAGAAATGAAATGTCAGATAAATTACAACTGATTTGACAGCAGATTGCTAAAGCCTAGATTACACTATCTCACAAGTCTTACGTATTCCATAATACTTTGTGAGATAGAAATCTAATGAGTTTTGTTGCGACTGTCAAAAAATCTAATGTAACATGACAGTTTGTGTTCAGACCATCACACAAAGTATAAACACTCACACATGAAATAAAATGCAACCCTGATCCAATAAAAAGTATTATTGTTTAGAAATTTTTCAAAAAACGATGAAGTCGTATGGGATGTCAAACTTTTTTCTTAATACTTGTCATTTTCGTGACACATTGCATTCACACTATCACACTTTGTCATATTACTTGAGTTTTTGATATGTATTAATACAAAGTATAATAGTGTAATCTTGCCTTAAGTAATAATTGCTTAAGCAATCAGAAGAGTAATCATTGCGCAATGGATTGCCACTCATGGCAATTTGCGGTCTATACGTCGCAAATTTAATGGAGCAATCAAATTTGACGTTTGCCGCAATAAAAAAGAATGATTTAGTACTATTGGGGGCGAAAAAGTACGATTTTAAAAGTTCGTTGGTACAATATTGTTTTTCTCATTTATCATCCCTGGTAACAATAAAATTGGGCATACACATCCACTGCTGCCAACTTTTGTCCAAAAAATATCGCTAAAACAGAATGAAAAATAGCATGAAATAAAAAATTTTTTTGCATATAAAATTTTTTAGAAAGATCATATTGCAGTTTTAAGTATTTTAAATACATCCTCGAATTCTAAGGTAATCAATAAAAAAACCGATTTTTTAAAACTTCGCTGGCGAAGTTAAGAATTGAGTGGTTGCAATCGAAACATTTGAGCGATATTAGAAGCGCATTCTTTAAAATTATTTTCTTATTGATATCTAAAATTTAATAAAAACGAGAAAAAGTTATTTTTCTTGTTATATTGACGACAGCATAGCGGAAAGGTTGTTATTCTAACAAATTTGCACAATTAATATAATTATTAAATTTTGCATTAGAAAATTAGCAGAAAAATATAAGCCGGTGTAAATGAGTCTAGATTTTAAACAATGTGATATAATAAAAAATGGTTAACTTAATAAATAAAATAGGTTAAAAATTAAAAAATGGATTTGTTTAAATATTTTCTTAGTTGTAATAAAATTATATAATTTAAGTTTTTAGAAATGCTTGTTTGTTCTTGTTCTTACATAAAAATAACATTTTGCAACATTGGCGAAATTTTTTTTACCAAAATTTTAAGAAAATCAAATTTAGCAAATTTGGCGATTTTCAGTGTATAGTTTGGCGATGAAGTTGAAAAATAGTCTGACAGCACTGATTCCAATTGGATTTTAGGGTGGGCCGTTAATGAGAGTAAATTTACGCTCTTGTTATTAAAGTATCTATAAGATTGAGAGTTGGTAAATTGTTGTAGCTGTTGTTGCTTCTGTTAGCAAGATTTATATTTTTTATGGGGCCTTTAGAAACATGACGAGTTTTCAAAACCAAACAGTTCGAGTATTTTAGTCGTGGCGTGCGTTTGTTAATCAGAAACATAAACGAATGTAAGAAAATTAATACAAATTCAAGAATTTGTAAAAAATAAAAAGAGAAATATTTTCTTGATTTATTCGTAAGATACTAAATATTTTTTAGCAGTGAAAAAAAATTATTGTAGGTATTCTTTTTTTGCAGAAAATCAAAAGCACAAATTGCTTTTTTCGTAAAGTGTAAAGAAATATTTATCACAAAAAATAAATATAAATTAACAAGCAAAAGAAAAAAGTTTTTACCAAGAATTTGTGTATAAAATAAGAAAAAAAGGAAAATTTACAACAAAAACGAACCCAAAACGAAAACAACTTTCTTTCGCAATTATTACAACAACAGCAACAAAAACCACAAATACAAACCAATAAAGAAAATTGGAATAAAACAACAATTTTAAAATTTTGGTAAAATAAAATCAAAAATAAGGTGAGTTTAATTACGCTTTTCTACAAAATTTTAACTGAAAAATTTCTAAAAAGAAATACCTACCTAGGTATTCAGATTCTTTTTTAAATAAAATTTTTTTGGGCTGTGGCTGTTAATAAGAAAAAAAAAAATCATTAAAAACTTGTCTGTAGTAACGACGACGATGACGACAACATCAGCAGCAACAAAACTTAAAAGCTTACGTAGAATGGTTAATATTATAATAATAACAGCAACAACAGCAATGGCAACGAAGACAAAACAACAACAACAATAATGAAAAAACCAACAGGCAACACAAAATAACAAGCAACAACAAACAGTATAAAGAAAAACCTATGAAATCAACATTTAATGTGTATGACTTCATAGTCTAAAATTTACAAAAACACAACAAATACTTATTCCCATACAAACGCACACATGCACTCATAGAACAGCATACACAGATACACTTCAAACACACACTCGCCCGGTTACAAATTGTCAAAACACAAATGTTTTCTCATAAAATTATTGTTGTTAGATTTTCAGCAAAGCGTTGCCACTGCACAGATAATTTATGGGTTAATGTAGAAAAAATGGGATCATTTGCATAAATTAGTAAGTTATTACTCTCCAATAAAAATTTAAGGTTTTTTTTCAAATTCGTTAAAAAAAATAATTACAGCCGTATTCATAAAAATTTTAAACGGTATTTCAAATGTGGCTTAAGGAAAATTCGTAAGAAATTTTCATAAGCGAATACCTACTACCTTAAAGAACCCATTTTAAACCTTGTGTAAATAAAAGAGTTTTAAATTTGGTTCGACCCTTGTTTAAATCTATGTATGTATTAAAAAAATTACATTTTGGCTTTGTGTTGATTGTCATTTTGAACCTTTTTTAAGAAAAATATTCATTCAATATGGGTATTATTATTAATTAAAAATTTTATATATTAATAACATAGCTGATCAGTGTGAATAACTTTACTTAAGATATTAAATAAAATTAAAAATATATATATATGTATATATATCTATTTATTTATAGAGTGCCCCGGTAGGCTAGCTAGTAGTGAGCTAGTCTATCAACCCCGGGGTTGCGGGTTCGATTCCCGCTAGAGACTATGGTTTCTTTCCTGCAGACAAGCGTCAAGCTTCGCGGGGATTAGCATAGGGAATTAAAAAAAAAAATTTTGAACAAATATTGATTGTTTGTTATTAAATCAAGTTGATTTGAAAAGAAATAAATTTAGTTTTTTTTCCGAATATATTCGGAATGAATTGGTTTATTTTTTGTTCATAAGTATTGAATATTTTATGCTTTCAGATATTTAAATATTAAAGTAATTCCAAAGAAATAAATACTCAAGCTCGAGGTCATAAGTTTTTATTAAATAATTTTTAGTTATTTAAAAACATCCAATATTTCGATTTTCCTTTAATATCATCATCAGGGATAGTTAAATTATTAATAAGAAATCACAAATTTTTTTTTCTTATTAAATATGTATGAACCCTGCGGGAAATTTGTGTCAATTGGCCCAACAGAAAGAACTCATGACCAGTGAAAGAAGAATCAATCATGTAACTGGTTTATGAAGAAAAAAAAGGTAGAAAAAGTAGGGATTGCTGTTCGGTTTTAACCGAAATAGAAACCGCGGTTTCAAATGCCTAAAAACCGAAACCGAAAACCGACACAAAAACCTCGGTTTTAGGATTTACTTAAACAATATATTTATGCTAAAAAAAAATTGCAAATTATACATAATACTGGAACTTCATATACAAAAACTTTATACATAACAGCTTGCAACAATGGCAAGGTATTTCAAAATTCTTAAAATTCAAAACAAGTACTAAGAAAATCAAATGTTACATTTTAACTCTTAAGTAGACACCTAATTTGTGTGGCACAAACTACCACCTGGGCCTAGCTGGGACCAATAGTATTTTGTATGGAGTTTTTGTGGCCCTGGGCAAGGCTGGGACTAATTTTATATGTTTGGAGTTTTGTGGCTATAGCAGGAAAATTTTGTTCTTATGTGTTGCGTATGCTTTTTGATACGTTTCATTTTGATTTTATTAACTACAGTACATATATAATAGGGCACAATATGAACAAAATTTTCATTTGACCAATTGCGACGGCCACGGTGTTTACACTTTTTTCTAATTTTCTTGTAAAAAAACATTTTGATTGAGGAAAACATAATGTTTCGTTTTGATATACTTAATAAAATTTATAACAAAAAACTGGAAAAAAGTCAAAAAAAATGCCTGCCCAGGCCCAGGTATACAAGGGTTAATAAAAGTACTTGCATTGAAACAAATAAAAAAAATATATATTTTTATGTATGAAGTTTAACTTTGATATTTTCAAAACCGAAACTGAACCGAAACCGACCGGTTTTAATCCTTTTAAAACCGAAACCGCGGTTTCAAAATTTTACTGGTTTTAGCAAACTCTAAGAAAAAGTAGGTAATGAATTACAGTACAGTCTTCACCGGTGGTGTGACACATTTTTTGGGACTTTCTTAAATTTGGTTCTTGAATTTAATTCTAGGACTTGTTTTATTGAAATAATACTACATTGTATTGAAATAATACTACATTGTAGTAACTGTCACTAAGCACGTCCATTGAGAATGGATGTATGACTGGTCAAATGGTGATCCCCTCCAATGACAACCACATGTAAAAGTGATAGGTCTTGTTCATAGAAAGTGTTAATACTAGAACCGGTTACTACCACCATAGACCTTTTATTAAAGTAATTCTTTAAATTTTTATGAATATTTTTTATTATTACGTTTTTAATACGTAACAATTTTGTTCTATATTAATAACACAAGATATTGACGT
Source organism: Pollenia angustigena (assembly GCA_930367215.1). Classification (NCBI taxonomy): domain Eukaryota; kingdom Metazoa; phylum Arthropoda; class Insecta; order Diptera; family Polleniidae; genus Pollenia; species Pollenia angustigena. The sequence goes on from OV884060.1 coordinate 14,755,801, forward strand.
GTGTCCTGCTTAATTATATATTAGAAAACATCGAGTCCTATTTGCGATTATATCGTAAGCGAGAAAAGGAAAATTTTACAGGATAGGGTTTTAATTTATTTTATTCTTAGCGCTGCACTAGCTTTATTTGGTATATATTTTGCATTTTGTTTTTTTGAACTTTTAATGGCGCATTCGATAGTTTTCAAGAACATTCTGAGATTCAATTGATGATAGTACCTGTCGTTTACGATAGTTTTAATGATGTCGCTTTCGATATAATCGCAAAAAGGGCTCAAACTGTTCAGGACAAAATGTTATAATATGTACATTACTGAGCAATTCTTTTTAACACAAACTGTCAAAAAAATATTCTTATGTGCTCATAAATTATGATAGTGTGACCTAAGAATTAAATTAAGTGAACACTTTTTTTGACAAGTCTGTCCGATATGCAAATGTCAGATTTTCGTGTGAATGAATCGCACGATTGCAAAGGATAGTGAATCCCGGCCTTAATTTCGGTATCGATAACAATGTTTTAATTATATCGGTATTATTTAGTATACTTGTACTGAATTTTTATACCGGTTTTAAAATTAAATTAACCAAACAAGAAGTTTTATAAAATCTAGAAGGAGACTTAGATGAAGCATTTTTACATTATGAAAATTATAAAAAAATTTTAAAAAAATATTGCAAAAATATAAAAAAGCTTAAATGTTTGTTAATGGACAAAAGGCCGAATATAGCACTTCTGGTAAAAACCGCTTTATTACCAAATGTATATTTCCGGTCTCGCAAAATCTATTGCCGTTAAATATTCTTTAAAGGGATGAAAAATTAGTTAAAATAGTAAAATTAATTTTATTTGGCATGTTGATTGTTTTGAATAATCTATCATTAAATGTACAACCCTCTTCTGATTCATCTGTTAAATTTAATGGCAATCAGTCCAGACGTTGAAAAATTTCAGACCTTTTTCCAAAACATTTTGATTCTGTCCCACTGTGAAGTGTATGATTGCAACATGGTATATAACAAAGCAATAATATTATTGCAGTTGAAAAAAACAAACATATTTTCCACTAACAAAAGTGGTAGAAATACCGCTTGCTCAATATTACAAGGTTGTAAGCGAAATACCAAAAATATGAAAAAAATCAAGTTTATTTTTATTCTTATTTTTAGTCAACACTAACAAAGTATTTATAAACGATTATTAAATTTAACAAACGTTTATTAAGGCAAATTTTCATACAAAATTTGTTTTGTAAACCTTTATTAAATGTTTAAAATTTTTATAAATACGGGCGTAAAAGTTTTAAATTGTCATACAAAAAATCTACAAACTTTTTAAGAGAAAATCGAAAAGAATGCCACATAAAACCATGTGTTATTAAGCAAGCGTTATGTATTTTTCTTCAAACCGAAGCGATTAAACCGGTTAATACCGGTATTAAGAGAAAAGGTATACGTATACCGGTATTTATCGCAAAAAATAGTTTTGGTATCGGTATAAATATTGGTATTGGTTGCCAATCTTGCTTAAAAGATACTTTAATTTTTTCTTTTAACAAAAATAACGTAGTTTTGGGTTATTTTCTAAAATTCCAACCGGATTTGGTTCCTTTTGCACGTACTGTATTTCTAACATTCAAAGAGACAGCCAACTATTTATTCCGGAAAATTTTTTTTGGCCAAGGTGTTAATTTTGAAGTTTTAGATATTTAAGTAAGCTAATAGGGCCAAAAATTTTCTATTGTAAATTAAAAACACAATAACATAATTACATTTTTTTCCCAACGTTTCGTCAATTTTTTGTTGACTTCTTCAGGGGAACATTTTGAAAGTGTGTATATATTACATTAAATAAAATATAAGTAAACGAAATAATTTTTAATTGTTAAATTTGTAATTGACATTATTTTAATTTTAATTTGTGTAAAGTAAATTGGTCGTTAATAAATTATCCTATTGCCACCATGTAACTTTTTCTTCTTCTTATTTTTCTTATTGTATGTATGTACTTTATTTCCATTCTATTCTTTTTAAAGCAACAAAAAACAACCTTAGAAATAAGACTTGACTGGCAAGGCTTTTACTAGATAATGACATTTTTAATGTTCATTGTATTTAGTGAAGCCATAGCACAAATTATTGAGGCGATAGAAACAGACTTATCCTAGGACCAGGCGCGGATCCAGCTTGAGCCTTAGGGGGGGGGAATTTATTTTTAAAAGTTTATTAAAAATATGTGTATTAGGGTAAGTACTTTTTGCAATTTTTGCGAATATCAAATTCTTCATCGCATAGCCGTATAGATCGTGAAAAAATATTAAGAAATTATGTATTACTTTTTCGCGATCGTGAAGAAAGTTTCCGCACCAAACGCGATAAAGTTTTGAATTTCAATTTTCTCCTTACTATACAAAATTTACATTTAATTAAACAATTTTAAGTATTTTCTAATAATTTCATGAATATAACAAAGATCTTCCATTTGTACGGAAGAAGGGCGCACAAAAATCGCGACTCTATTTCGCGGTTTTTTTAATAATCGAAATTTTAATTGCAAATGATAAATGTTGTGATAGATGAGTTGTTTGGCGGATAAATGAAACAGTGATAATATTCAGCAGCGTAGCAAACCCAAGGAATTTTTATTCACGATAGGGGTGAATATATGCGCGGAACGAGCTATTAAAGTTGCACAAGTTATTTTTCCATTTTATGTAAATCAACTCGCACTTTAAACTTAAAATTTATTTCATTTAACCCAAAAAAATAGCTTTACATTTTTGTTATACAGTTGCTTATTTTATGTATTTATGCTTGTATTCATAAAAATATTTTAAATTTAATAAAGGCTTGAAAACCAAATTTTCTATGAAAATTTTCCTTAATAAACGTTTATTAAATTTTATAATCATTTAAGAATATGGGGGCTAAAATATAAAGCATATATACACAATAAATGTACCATATATAATGGGTATGGAAATTAAAAAAAAAAATTTTTTTTGAGGAGCTTTAGAAATTGCACTTGGTGCGGAAACTTTTTTGGCCAAAATGGCCTAAAAAAATTATATTCATTATCAATACTAAATTACCCATCGCGTGGTGGAGTCAAGAAATTTTGTGCAAAAAAAAGTCATTACCCTAATTAAAAAAAAAACTCAACAAAAAGGTAACAAAGCCAATAAATTCTTCCCTAAAAACTTTTTGTTGTATGTTGAAATATCTTAAAGATAAGGAAACCTGGCTTTTCCCCGACAAAGCACGGATTTTCGTTGAAAATTATCGAATAGAATTTTGATTCATATAACACATAAATATATACATAAATATTGCAAATACTAACTGAGCTACCTAAACAAGAGCGGCAAGCGTTTTTTTAAACATGAAAATTCTATTGCCAATACATTTTCAATAAAATAAAACTACCAAGCGATTTATCAAATAAGATTTCCCAGCCGGGTGGTGTTAAATTCGTCTTCTAAAGGTTTGTTTCGTATAAACTGTGTAAAAATGAAAAGTTTTGACATAAAACAGACGCTTGCCGCTCTTATTTAGGTAGCTCGGTTAGGGTTTTTAATAATTCAACCGCACGCATTATCAAGTCAAACGTTTAGCCTTTGGATATAGATGACACGTGCTGGGTTTAAATGTAGAATAATAAGTAATTGAATACGGTAAACTAGATGTTTCTTTGGAAATGTCTAATATATAACTATTAGGATTAAGATTTGGACTCTTATTGAAAGTTTCGTTAGAGATTCCATAAAAAAAACAAAAAAAAACCTTGCTCGGATTTCCAAAAATTTTTTACATTAAAAAAAATATTATTATTGGGAATTCTTGTATTATCGAAATTAACAAAACATAATTTTATAATTTACGGGGGGAAATTTCCTTATGTCCCCCACCCCTGAATCCGCGCCTGCCTAGGACCTAAGAATCAGATTAAATGGATTTTAGCAACGATTTTAAAGAAGAAATAAAATAGATTAAGTTTTGTCATTGATGTTCCACTATTCTCCAGCTAGGAAGCAAACGGTCTCAATTAATGACTTGCAACGGACTCTGTTGTGGGCTGTTCTTAATGGCTTCGTTCCATGAAAACCCTAAAGTTGTCAGCTTACGTACGGATTCGATGCGCCAAGTTGTTTTTGGACGTCCACGAAACCGTGAAATTTGGTAAAAAAAAATAATTTTTTGAGGATTTTTGGGGACAAAAATTTACATTTTGGGGATAAAATTTAAAAAAAACATCTGACAGCTCTGCGTGAGAGAGCAAAGAAAAAGGAATAGAAAAGCAAAACAAATTCACAAAAATGAGAATTAGGCCTACATAAAAATCCTCACTAACACCACGGTTGTCTGGTAATATTCAGTCAGTCTGATCTCGGTTAGCTCAAGCCAAGTTAAATTGGTTCTTCTTATAATAAACGGCTTAAACTTCATTTTACTTTATTTCATTGCAGTAGTATCTTTGGTATCTACGTGTGTATTTATGTATCTATGTGTTTAGTTGTATATTCCAACACTTGCTAAGGTAATATTTTTAACGTGTTTTCTTATTTATTGTTTCCTCTTTCTCTCTTTTTTTTATTGTATTTTAGCCATATTTCTGTATAGGTACATATATATGTATGTACAACTTTGTAGCATTTTTTTATATGGTTTGAAGGAAGGTACATATTTACATACCTACATATAAAATGTGCGCTTTTTTCTGTTATGTTAGCTGTTGCTATTAACAACAACACCAGCAGCAACAACTATAACCTAATAAATATAATTATAATAAAATAACACTAACTACAATAATAACAATATACCCGTTTTATTCTTTAAAACAAACATTCATTCATTTACATCTTGTGTGTATGTTTCGTACTTTAATTTACAAAATCGGGTAGTTTGTCGCCCTTTTTTCTTTTTGTGTACCTATTTCATTACAAAAAACAACTCTGTATGGATATGCGTTATGTGTGTGTGAGTGTAAAACAAATGTTTTTCTTTTTGTTTTGCTTTGTTAATAATCTTTTAGTTCTAAGCAAGTTTGTTTTGTTTTCCTTATTCGCTTTATGGGCTTTTTTGTTGTTGTTGGTGATTTTATTAGCAAAATAAATTTTTACTTCTTTGTTTTTGTTTTTCCTTTTAAAGTAATGAAAGCAAGAACGTAAAAGTTAAGCGCGCAATTTTTTTTTATCATGTTCCTTTTTCTGATTGTTTTCTAAAAGATACATTTTAATATTTAATACACTGAGAAAAACTATGATGAAATGTTATAATTATGCTAGATACATACCTATCTAAAGCTTATACATACCTAATCGGTGTGTGCTACTACGCTAAAAAAAACTTTATTTATGGAGCGGTTTATAAAATTATTAAGATAGATTCGGAGAGGCAGAAATTGCTCTTTAATGCCTTACGGTCCTATTTTTGGTAAATTCTAAAGCGTATATGCCCATCTAAATAGGAATGTATGCAGGCATGTATGTATGTATGTATATTAAATTGCTCCCTACCCCCCATTAGAATAGGGATATACCTATGTAGGTAGTAGGGCTTCCAATCGGGATTGTCTTTTGTTAATCCCGGGATTCGGGATTGAAGAAAATATTTCGAGATCCCGGGATTTTCGGGATACTTTGAATCCCGGGATTTACGGGATTTTTAAAAAATTTTCGGGATATTTCGGGATTTCAAAAATTTTTTTTTATACCCAATATAAAAAAATTTTATATTTTTGTTTTATGATCAATGTTATATTTAATATTATTATTGAGGTTTTTTGTTTTCCTCACGGGCTAATATGATCAATCGTTTTTTTTTTTTTTTTTTTTTTTTTTTTTTACCAAATGTAATTAAAAAACATTTATGGTTAATTTATTTTCTTTTCCTGTATAAAAAACAACTTAATTTTCGAGTTAAAAAACACATTTCATTAACGTCGGTATATTATTTGTGTACATATTTGTAAAAATATAATAAAAACAAACTTAAATTACACTGTGCTAGAAATTTACACTTTTTTTAGACAAGCTGGGCACTTGTCGTTTTAAACTAATTCGGGTACGCTGAATCCAGTGGTCCTAGCTGTTTTTTTAAAGGTTAGCTCTAGTTTTCGAGATATACCTTTACTTCGAAAATGGAGGAGGCTGCACAACATATGTTCGCGTAACTCAAAAACCGAAATTTTAATCATTTATGACTTGTTTTATTTGCAACTTCGTTTTTTATACGTCTAGGGGTCTACTCTCTATTGCGATGTGAAAACAATTTCGATGCGAAAGCTAAATGCCAACTTGGTACTCTCTATCACTTTCGCAAAATTTTCTGAAAATGAAGCGATAGTGGCAATAAAAATTAAAGATGGCGCGGATTTACAGTAATTAAATGCCAAAGTGTGTTAAAAATATTTGAAATTGGAAAATTAAAATAAATTGAAGCGATGATTTACAAAAAGAAAAAAATATTAAAAGATGCGAAAGGCACATGCGCAAACGTTGTAGCAATCGCTAGATTTGCTACAATTTTCTTTCGCATCGCAATAGAGAGTAGAACCCCTGGAAAAAATTAGAAGCCTAGCTGCATTTTCCAATTTTTTACGAATTTTTAACAAAACAAAAATTTCGAAATTTTGATAAAAAAAAAAATAAAAAAATTATGTTTCTGAAACGCCTGCGCATATTAGAAAAAAGTTTTACCTTTCTTAAAGGAAACTTTATTGCGGAATTTATTTTAATAAACTTAACCGTTTTTGAGTTACGCGAATATATGTTGTGCAACCTCCTCCAATTTCGAAATGACGGTATGTCTCAAAAACAAGAGCTAACCTAATAAAACGGTTAGCACCATAGGATTCAGCGTACCCGAAACGCCATGTGCAACTATCACAGTGCTATTAATTGATCCAAATTCATAAAGACCATGTAATAAAAAGCCTAAGTAATAAACAACATAAAAATCTATTTTTATCCATATTTAATTATTGATAAAAAAAATTACACCATTTCCAATTGTTCTTAAAAATTTAATGAACTTCAAAATTTTCCAAATATATATTTTTTAGTTTTCGCAGGCCGGGTTTTTGAGATGTGGATTAAGTTTAAGGCTGTAGGAAATATCGCCCAAAGAAAAATGGCCCAAAAAAAAAAAATGAAAAATCGCCCAAATGAAGAATCGCCCAAGCGAACATGAAAAATTACCCAAAAAGGTAAATATGAAATTTTGCCCAAAAAAAAAACGAAAAAGGGCCCAAAAAGAAAATGAAAAATGACCCAAAAAGCAAAAACGAATTTTTTCCCAAAAAAAAAAAAAAAAAAATTACTAAATTTGCAAAAAAGTGTTTATTATTCATATAAATTTAGGTGACATGTCATAACGTCCAGTGTCGTAGTGTCCTTGGACACTTTTAAAGTGTCATAATGTCCATCGAAGACGAGGACGAGGACGTTATGACACTTTGCAACGTCCGCAACTTAACTTATAATCAAAAATGTGTAAATTTTTTTTTAAAATACCGTTAAAATTTCAAGTGATTTTTTTAAAGATACTTATTTAACCATAATATGGTTGTCGGTGACAATGATTTGGTTTAATTAAACATAATATGGATAAAATATTTTTATAGCTTTTACTCCGGGTGTATATATTAAATATATATATCCAAAATAAGGATTTCATCTTCTATAGTATAACAAATACTGGTTTCGCTAACTAAAGCTTCTCTGTATAGCCGGCCATCGGCCGGGCGCAAGGATTTTCTCCTCTATGGTATAACAAAGACCGGCTTCGCTAACTAAAGCTTCTCTGTATAGCCGGTCTTCGGCTGGGCGCAAGGATTTTCTCATTTATGGTCTAACAAAAACCGGTTTCGCTAAGTAAAGCTTCGAAAAACTGCCTTGTTTCCGAACAAGGCCGACTACGCAGAGAAGCTTTAGTTAGCGAAGCCGGTGTTTGTATTTAACCTAACCTAACCTATACCATAGAAGAGAAAATCCTTATTTTCGATATATATGTATATATTTAATATATACACACAGAGAAAAAGCTACAAAACCTTTTTTAAAAAAATTCTACCGATATTATGTTTAATTTAACCAAATCATTGTCGCCGACAACCATATAATGGTTAAATTAGTTTCTTGAAAAATAGTTTTGTTGTTTGCAACCATAATAAAACATGGTTTTCTCTGCTATGTAAGATTATGGTAGAATTTTAAAAATAGCCCATTTTTTTGGGCCATTTTTCATACAACATCATTATGAAAAATCACCCAAATTTAAAAAACGAAAAATCACCCAACAATAACGATAAATAGCCCAAAAATTTTGGTCCATTTTTCATATGAAATCAGGCCCAATTTTACATGCAATTTTTTTGGGCGATTTTTCATTTTTTTTTTGGGCGATTTTTCTTTGGGCGATATTTCCTACAGCCTAAGTTTAAACTTAGTTTAACGTTGTATAAAACTCAGATTTTTCCGGCAAAGTGTAATTTTTTTTATTATTTTTGCACCTATTATAGTTTACAACTCGGCTGTAGGAAATATCGCCCAAAGAAAAATCGCCCAAAAAAAAAAAAAAATAAATATAAATTTATAGAAGTTATTAAAGAAAATTTGAAAATAGTAAAGAATATAAAAAAATCGGGATCCCGAAAATCCCGGGGTTAGAAATCTGAAATCCCGAGATTCGGTATTCGCCTAATCCCGAAAATCTTGGGATTTCCCGATTGGAAGCCCTAGTAGGTAGGTATATCAGTGTTTACAATTTAATTAGGATGTGTGAGATGGGCACATTCATAAGATGTAACTGTTGCGCAACCGCACGCAGAAAAAAAATATGATTGGAGGTAACCATATTCTAAGAGCACCATACTATGGTTAGTTTTTAACGATATTTATGTTTGCAGGTTAACATATTATGGTTAAATATGACCATAATATGGTTAAAGATAACAAACTTTTTCCCGAATTCAACCATAATATGGTCAAAATTAACCATTATTTGTAAAAAAATTAACCATATTTTGGCCAATATTAACCAAAATAATGGTCAAAATTAATCATATTATTATATTCAACATTTTTAATTTTTCGAATTTATTCTATGAGCTAAATTTCTGTTATGTATTTTATAAAGCTTTTTTATAATAGTTCTATTCCATCAATTTTTCAGAAATGACTTTATACACTACCAGACTATTATATTGTATTTTCTTATGAAAAATGTTGAATATAATATAAATTAACCTTCGGCAGGAAATAATTCCCAGTTTTTAATCATATTATGTTCAAAATTAACCATAATATGATCAAAAATTTTCAGAATTTGAACAAAAGTAACCATATTATGATCAGAATTAACAATACTATGGCAAAAGTTAACCGTATTATGGCTATTTATTTCATCCATCTTTTTAATTTGCTTATTAAGTGTCAAGTTATAAATATATTTCGATTTCGTTTTACGTTCAACTTTTGTAAGTAGTCCCATTAAAATGATTTTCCAGCTCTTTACGACCTTCATTAGCACTCCTTGTGTTTTTCTGGTTAATAGTGCATACTAAATTTGGTATATTTAATTCAAAAATTATTATAAAATAAATAAGAATTTTAAGCACGCCCAAGCAAGTATGTATATAAAAAGCATTCAACTATTGTAGAGCAAAACGACCATAATGTTGTTGTTTTAAACATATAATTTTAAATTTAAAAAATGTTTAATGGCCAATTTTCAGGATTTATATTAAAACATATTTATTTTTAAAATCGTTTTAAATGCAAAATTCTCTTCTTCACAAAAAACTTAAGTGAAACTTAAGTCACCGATGTGGTACACTTATGGTGTTTTCTTTTCTAAAAAATAATGATGCATTATAGCTGTGTAATATATTTAGTAGGTTACACGAACCCTTACAAAGTGATACATTTTTCAAAATTACAATGGAACAAAATAATAGCTACGTTTTACACTCAACACTAATGTGTATTTAGCGTGTTAAATATTGAATGCAAAGTTTGTACTAAAAGCGATATTCACCACGCTTGTAGCAATTTTCAACATTAAATTTTCTTACAATTCCAATAAGCGTTAACAGCACTGGTTTTCAATAATTAATGTCAGCCGTTGTTAAAAATTTTGCGACAATAAAAATAAAATTATTAAATAAAAGTAAAACAAAAAGTTTTTATATCCATCACAATATAACTAAAAATCACAATATAACTTGAGGGTTACACGATCAAGTTTTGGCTATCAAGTTTTAATACACTCACACTTTTTTACCAATACACTCATACTTTTAAAAATTGATACGAACTTGCCTCTAAAATTCTCTTGCCAGTGAGTGTATCAATTTTCGTTCAAGAAAACATCTTATTACAAATCTTTTGAAGTTGTTTTTGTTTTTTTTTCACAAATATTTTGCCGGCAAAGGCTGAAGTTCTTTTTTTTACAAATTGTTGCGGGAATTTTAAAAATGTAACTAAAAACCTAAAAAAATAGTGAAATATGTTTATAAAATTAATAAGCAAAATGATGTTCTGCGATTCATAGAGCTGTACAGAAGCCATGAAATTTTATGAATCTTTCATCATATAGGCGAAATGATTTGAAAATAAAAGCCTACGAGTCTATAGCTTCTGAAACAAAAATGCCAGTGGAAGAAGTAAAGAAAAAAATAAAGTCCCTTCGAACAGCCTACAGTGCAGAAAAATCAAAAGTGGAAAATAGCAAAACAGTTTGAGTTGTTTTCTCGGCGACGACATCTTGAAAAAGTAAATTGCTTTCAACTTGCGTGCAGCCTACGTCACAGCTGTCAACTTTTGCATATTTTGACAATCAGTATATGTAAAAGACTATCAAGAAAATCTTGATCGTGTGGCTGCACTGTAACGTAAATGTTCCGCAAGCACAAGAAAAAAATACTTGCTTGCATAAAAAAGTACTTTACGCAGATGCAAAAAAGGGTATTATCTCACACTCAGTTATAACTGCGGGTAAGAAATGGAACAAATTTGCCATTTATTGTTGCAACATGTTTAGAAAGGAAAACGACAACTTCTCACATTTTTGCATATATTTTTAGAATGGAACGAAAACCCGCACGAATGGCAGTATATATCGTCATATTAAATGCAAACGGACGTAACTACACAAAATTTCGAAATTGATTTTTTTATCGATTATGGTTCGTTTTATCAAAATACATGTTCGTGCAAAATTTTAGATTCCTACGATCAAAAATGACGATTTTATTAACGAAATTCAAACGCCAATTACACCTTGTTGTTATTGATTTTGTAAAGTTTTTTGCTTCTCCCGTAAAAATATAAAAAGTGTAGTTACGTCCGTTTGCATTTAATATGACGATATGGAACATTATTGTCAGAAAAGAAAACACCATTAATTTCCACTTAAGTTTCCATTGTAATATTTTAGCAAGGTGGCCTCAAAATCACAACAATACAACAACAACAGGCAAAGCATTAACAGTCAGCTGTTTTTTCAGACCACCTTGTAAATAAATACACTTTTTTATATTTTTTTTTTGTATTTAGTAGTGCTACCATACTTTTATCTTAATTAAATAAGACTTTTCAAATAAAACTCAAAAAACCAATCTGTTTTAAATACGATTTAAGTTTGTTATGAAAATTAACTTAATATTGATTTAAATACTATACTGAAAATTGGGCATAAGTGTAGCTTTATTTTATTTAAACATTATATTGTTAACTTCAACCATATTTGAAGTTTTAAGGGAGGTAAACTCTCTATTGTTAAAAAGAAACAAACTATTATAAGTCCTTAAATTAATTGCATTCAATGATTTCTAAAACAATAACAAATCTGACATACATAAGTACATTAGACCGACTCACCTTACATGGGCATAAAAAAGTTAAAGTTGTACCCCCCTCAAAATTAACTATGACATTTTTTGGGATGATTCCCAAAATATTGTGGCGCGAGCGATCTCCTGTGAGCTAAACCGCGTAAAAAAGGATCCAAAAATGGTTGTATAGTAAAAATATTTTTTTTAAGTGTTCAATTGGTCTTAAATTTTTTCCACAATTTTTTTTTAAATATATATATGCTTTTTTGTGGTTATAAAATGGGTTGTTAATGATGACTTAGTCAAGGTCGACTACAGTCGAAACCAAAAACTGTCGAACAAAAAACGAAAATTTGTGTACAACTTTTCGATTTTTGAATTGGTTTGACAGCGACTGTTTAATGTAGTTTTTACTTGATTGTGGTTCGTTTTAACAAACAACATGCTGACGCAAATTTTTAGACCCCTGCGATCAAAAATGGCAAAATTTTTAAAGAAATTCAAGCAGCAAGAATACTTTATTATTACTGATTTTATAATAATAAAAAAAACCTTGTTAAAAATTAAATTTTCTCCAAAATTATTTCAGGTATACCACTAATGTGGTCCTATAGAGGACCCCTCGGAGCACCATTTCTAGGGTATTGTTAATCCTCACCAGAAATTTTCGTAAGAACGATGTTTTTGAAATCTGAATTTCAGAAATTCTAAAATTATTTCAGACACCCCACTACCAGAAACCTCTATAGGACGCGCTTCTCCCCCATTCCTATGTAGTGTGATATTGGGAACATTCGCCATTTCTCCATATTGTTCAATGTCCGTAAAGTCCACTTTTAAAATAAAATTTTCTCAAACAGGTGACCGCGAGAGTTGTGCTGGCTGTCAATTATTTTGCATGTAGTTTGACATTTAGAATACATATATGTATGTATGTATGTATGTATGTATTCGCCTTGGTGAAGGGCATTTTAGATTTGACAAAGCCAAATATGGCATTCTTACCTGTTTTTTATTTTCATTATTTTGCTAATTTCTTAACACTTTATCACGGCAAACATAAAATTTTAATACAAAAAGTCAAGGAAAAGTATTAATATTTTTTTTTCTCATCAGTTCGTTTACATTTTATTTAAATATACATAATTTTATTTAATTTGTTTTATTCGCTTTGCTGTGTGTTGGGTTTCGCTCTAATATCTAAATTAATTCTAATTTAACTGAATTGTTGTTAAAATTTTTTACTAGAAATTCCGGTTTTTCGTCTCCACAAAAAAAAAACAAAAATTATAGTTGCTGAAAAAAAAAAAAAAAAAAAAAAATAAAATTTACCTAACATTTATTGTAGTTGGGGAGCATGACGTCAGACTTATGTTTTGTTTTTTAGACATTCAGGGCCACAAAACTTTGAAATGATGCTTTAAAAAATTTTTTTTTTTTTTTTTGGTGAATACTTCTACTTTTGTGATTGTTAAACTTATAGTAAGTGTGCTAGTTAGTTAAATATATTGAAGATAAATTTGGAAAATTTTTGATTCAAAAAATCAATTTTAAACAATTTTGGATAAAAATAATTGACATGATTAACTTGGCATATACCTCGATCATTAAAAGTTCAAAACATTTTGAATTGTTGAAAATTCTTGATATTTGAAAGTAAAAATAAAATTAATTTTTTTTAAGCTTAATTTGCCATTTAATAATTCGTACGACATCGGCTCACAGTGCGACTATTTGTACTTTAAGGTGGCCAAAAGTTAAAAAAAACAAGTTCCCCAATTGTGTTTTTTTCAGGGTATAAAAAACTGCAGTCGAAACCAAAAACTGTCGAACAAAAATAAGGAAAATTGTGTACAACTTTTCGCTTTTTGAGTTGGTTTGATAGCGGCTGCTTACATTTAATGAATTAGATGTAAAAGCAACAATTTTTTTTGGCCAAGAAGAAGTGGAAGAAATTAAAGTTTTTCTACTTTTAAACGATGTTTTTTTTGATATGAGATCAGCGCTGCCATTTGTCAAGTTTTCCTTTTTTTACAAAAAAAGACCTCAATCGTAAACGAATTAATATACATTTAAATAATAAAATCGACTAACAAAGAATTTATATTAATAAAAATACATAATATAATTTTTGCAAAATGGCGTCAGTTTTTACACTGCACCTTCTTCCTTGATTTTTTTTCAAATTATGAGTTAACATTAATATGTTTTCCCATGCCTTTAACATAAGCTGAGCAATAAGAAATATTTCTCTTTTATTCAGCCGACGTTATTACCAACTTGCTGAGATATTTATCTTTAGTGTAGACCTGGGGTAAGTTATCTGAATATGATGAAATGTACTTATGTGGTGTTTATAGAACACGAGCGCCTTACTCGTCCGTTCAAATTACATTTAAAACAAAAACAAATTTCAAAATTTTGTTTTAAATGTAAGGTGCTCGTGTTCTATAAACTACACATTAATGTAGAACTTTTTAAAGGACTGGAAAAAGTTCGATTTCAATAACGACCTTTTCTAGTAATAAATGGTAACCAGTTGAGTATAACTTAATTATGTGCCATTTTGCCAAAAAATTTAGTTGATTTAACTGATATTCAAGAAGTTCAAACCACAATTCATGGAAAGAGCAAAATATTGAACTTTTATGGGAGGTAGTGTTACTTCGAATGTAACAAGTTGTGATGAGTCCACATTTTTTATAAATCAAAACATAGATTAAGACCATATTTACATTATGCAATTAACGCCGCAACTTTCGCATGCAACTTTTTGTGTGTAAGCAAGAGGTGTAGGGAAGAAAACGGGGTTGATACAGTTGAAAAAATGCTTGAAAAAATGTAAATGTAAATGTGAAAGAGTTTCGTAGTAACCACTTTAAAAGAAAATAGAAAAAAAACTCGGCGTTAATTGCATAGTCTAAATGCGGTATAGTTAAATTTTGCCGTTACGTAATCTAAAGCAAATGTAGAAGGTATTTTTTCAAAAATAAATTTTAACAAAAATAATATAAGAAACAAAAAAAACTTTATGTACCTAGTACATATTTTAAGAACAAGAGACTTTTGGAGAAAACCTTGGTTGAACAAAATTTAAACAATTAAGAGAAACGGGTTTAAATTTATATGAATTTTAATTTGTTTTTTTTCCTAAATAATTATTTCCTTGCAATCCAATTTTTTTGGTTCAAATGACAGACATTTTTTTTATAAATTTTTTTCTACAAGTGTTTGCCTTGTGGTCGAAATTCGGCCATACATTTCTTTCTAATAAGAAGAAAATATAGTATGTATATCTAAGTATATATGAATTTACATGTTTCGAGCATTCATTTTTTCCGTCTTAGTTATAGATTTGGCGACGGACCAACCTCCGGTTCAAATGTTATCTTCCACGTGAGTGGTTGACGAACAAAGAAAGATATCGTTCTTAACTGGTTGGTCTGTTGCTATTTATATATAAGATTTACATATATATAGTCGAAATTTTCAAAAACCGGTTTCTTGAAAATGTCGAATAATCGACCACCCTATTTTTTTTTTATTTTTTTTTTTTATGTGTGTTTTGCATATGTGTTAGTATCAAATTTAAACGCTTATACCCAGCGGTAACTAGAATGAGTAAAGAGGCCTAATAGAAGGCCTTATTTAGCAGTCACAAGCAGTCAGGAGCAATTCTCGCCGCATTCCATACTTATTTATTTTTTACACAGGTTGTCATTGGGCGCAAGGCCTTCCACACTTCCTTTAAAAACAACTTCGATCCCTTCCCAAAGAAGAGAGTAAGGAAGGTCACTAAAAATAAAAAATAAATTAAACTGAACACCTTCCTTTCTCCCTTCTCAAAGAAGGGAGTAGCGAATGTGTACTGAATATTTCAGAAGGTCTTTTAAAAAGAAGTTTATACCTTCTAGAAGGCATGCTTCTGAAGGCAGGATATCATGCGAAGCGAATCTTTTAGAAAGGAGTATAGAGGCCTTCAAAAAGGCCTGCCGTTTGCTGTCCTTTCAATATTTACCGCTGGGTAACTCTGAAAATATTGGACAGTTTTTAATAAAATATATGTTGTTCACTTCTGCCAGTAAGTACCTTTCAAATGGTGTATTTTTTATTCTGGTCGCTGGGCAAACAGAGGAGAAAATTGTTCTTAACTGTTTTACCTTAGCCGATTTATATATAGATATTTTAAAATTTAAAAAAAATTTTTTGTTTTTTATTGAATTTTGGCAATTTTGTAGAAAAAAAAGTACTTTTTTTCTGAAATAAGAAGATTTTTTTAAAAAATTTATGGCAACGCTGTTATGATAGCCAAGAGAATATGCTGAAGTGGATGGACCATTTGAGGCGCAGTCACGGTCAACATTTGCATGAAATAATCTTCAAACATTAAATTATACGGACCGTACTATCGATTCAAATAAAGATTTCATGCCTTTTTTTTGAATTTTATGTTTGTTTTTTTTTAAACTTTCCTATAGCTCTTAAAAAATCACATATAATGGGCCATGTCACAGAGTACAATTCCGTTCCGAATGATTCCGTTCGGAATTGAAGAAAACATATTTGTTTGTTGATGGAAAGTGTATTTTGATAGTTTTCTGGCCTTTCAGATACAGACAACTCCCATACCGTTCATGAAAACAAAAATGGTTTCATTCCGAAACATTTTTTCGTCATTTTCTGAAGCACCAAAATACGGAATGAATTCCGTTTCCGAACGGAATTGTACTCTGTGACATGGCTGTATAATATTTAATTCCTTTTTTTTAATTACGCACTGTTTAAAACTCTTTAAAACACTTCACTCTTCGAACAAAACACAAAGACTGAAAACTTTAAAGGCCCAACCATAATGTGTTTAAGTTGGCTTAAGCAAATGTGGAAATACATGTAAATTATATGAGGCAAACCATATTGAACTTAAGGAAACTTTTTGCTAACTTTAATGAATCTGTCATTTGCTTAAGTAACGTGCGAATCGAATGTTTTTTTATTTTGTTTTTGTTTTCGTTAGTACATTTGAGAGACTTTTTGTTAATTTTTGACAGTTGATTAAGCAAGGCTATGCATATTATGGTTGAGCCTTAACTTATAACACAAAATTTAGGCATGCTTCAAATAACGGGACATCATTCTCAAAAACATTTACAAAACTTTTAGAGAAAAAGTCATTTGCAATCATATTGGTTGTCATGTTGTAGGAAATCTCTTATGATAAGCTTATTCTACAACTCATATATATTTTGCCTTGTTTTTGTCTGTTGGGGACTTTCAAGCTTCGTACAGACGATGGTCAGATATTACAATATTGTCATTTTTCTGACAATGGTGCCATTGTCAGATGCATTAATTTTACACATCTGCCAAATGAAAATGAGCTTACAATGTTCAGACAGTTGCAAGACATTTTTAGGCAATTTTAATGACAACATTGTAAGATCTGACCATCGTCTGTACGAAGCTTTACTTAACTAATTCTTGTGTGATAGTGTAAAGTACCCTAAGGTAGTGTTCTGTTAATGCTACCATAATGCATGACATGCTTAAATTTAAAGAAATTTACAAACCTTTTGTAGGGAAATTTTTTGTTGTTTTCATTAAATTGCGATAAAAAAAACTCCGACTTTTTTTAAAAGGTAAAACCTGTCAAATATCCATAATTTACAACTTTGGGACTCTCTGCTTATTTGAAAAATTTACAATTGTAAATAAGAAAGAAAAACCAGAATGTATGCCATTGACCTTATAAGATCAAACAAACAGTGGAAAAACAAAGTAAAGAATATCAATTGGAAAAACACACAGTCGCAGTTAAGACCACCAATTTTACCAAGTTTACGAAAATGGTCAATAATCACACTTCATAAATGGCTGAAAAGGCCATACGGGCCATAAAGAGAAGAGTGTTAATCAAATGTGCCAACAAATAAAATACAAAATACACGAATAAATAAATTGCCAGACAGCCTTAAGAAAGAAGGATGAGAGATACCATAGTGAGATACCTGGACAGCCAGTTAGCCAGTCAGTCATCCATCCAGTCAACCAGCCACTCATGTAAAAATAAGAAGAAAGTATGGAATAAATAAAATACATAGAAACCAAATGACACTTTGACCTAAATATAAAAAAATGTTTACAAAATCCATAAAGTAGCTACAGTATACTTATAAGTATGAAAGTAGATACACACACATACATAAATATTTATAAGAACGTTGGTTGTGTATACATACATACATAATTTATAAATATTTTTTAGCTCCAGTCAACCGTTTTCAGCTAAGTTCTTACCTTTAAGAGAATGATTAAATATTTCTATGAACATAGAAGCTCTATTAAATGCATAAAAGAAATAAAAAAGTTCAAATGACTGCCATAATTTTTTGGATGATGACGAAGTATGTTTGCATTTATAATATTAGAATACCAATTTCATTCTATCTTCAATTTTTTTCTCGCTTTAACCCCAAATGTGATGATGAGGTTAACGTTGTTTGTATGTATGTTTGATGAAAATTTGTTTTAACAACACATAATAAATTATCGAGTTTATTATTTTTTTTAGAGAAAACTTAAAAGCCGGGGGGGTTGGGAGTAAAATGAATTATTTTCTTATGAATACGATTAAGAAAACAAATATTTTATAGAGTTAAATAAATTTCAAAAATATTGAATAATGTGTATTCGTTTAAATGGGCCGTGTTGTGTTGGCCCAAGTTTTATTAAGAGCATCGAAGTTTAATGTGTAGTTTATAGAACACGAGCTTCTTACTCGTCCGTTCAACTTACATTTAAAACAAAAACAAAGTTTTGAAATTTGTTTTGCTTGTGGCAGCACCGAGTACGTACGCTTTCAACAATAGAATTTCTAGCAACTCTGGTAGGAAAAATGACAGAAAAAACAGGTTTTAACACCGCGAGTCATCTTTGCTACTTCTGCAGCTTTTTAGTTTTTGATATTCAGCATTATCATATAATTAAATATAGTAATAAAATAATTGACATTAAACTTTAAATAAATAGTTACCGTGTTTTCATTACGAAATAGCACGGGATCTATGTATATGCTCAAGCAAGTGTAACTTAAGTAACATGTGTCGCTAAGGAGCATTGTTCGAAAATAAACACTAAATATCGCTCCCTAGTGCTCGGTTCGGTAGATTTGTGGAAAACACAAACGCTAACAGTGTTTCTATAGTAATCTTTAAAAAAATAACGTTTCTGTGTTTGTCATCTTTCGAAAACAAAAATAATACTGTTTTTATCCAACTCAACAAAAGATGTGAACATTTAGTTCATTGTGTTCGGTTCAGATCATTAATGTTCGTTCGTTTCTGTTGTGCGTATCGCCCTTTTGGCTGGTAAAAAACCAAACATATTTCACGAAAACAAAATACACATACGAAAAAAAAACAAAAAGCCAGCAAAATAATTTTACACAAACAAAACATATGTATATACATACAAGCTGTAAGTGCTGCGGTCATTCCTAATATTTTTTGTTAGTTTATTTCTTTATCAATGTAAAAAAGAAGCATTATAGAACATTAAAATATAATGTTTGTCTACGGTATCACTACAATGGCTCTGTTTGTTTTTTAACGAAGAACAGAACACTATAAAATGTTCGGTTCTTTCTTGAAAATAGTTACGATTAGTTACAACACAAACCCTTAAAAAATAGATATCTATCCTGGGTGTGTTTAACTCCCACCGGAGCATATGGAAGTGAGCCGAACGCTTACAGCCAATCAAATGTTTTTTCGATTTTTCGTTGTTAATACGTATACACTACTTGCAAGTAATTACTTGCATGTGGAAACGTTGGGTTACTGTTGTTATTGTCGATTTGCTCCACATTATTCAATAAGTTGAGCTTTATAAAAACAAATATGTGGTGCAATTTTTTATAGAATATATGTAAAGGTAAACAAAACCAACGTACATATGTGCGTATTGTTCTGTGTTGTTAACACATTAAAAATATTTCTTTTTGTGCAATATAATTTAAAAGACTTTTGATTTTATCCAATACATTGTGCCACCTACTTATATGATATAAACACAGTCAATTTAATTTTACAGTATCCATTATTGAAGAATAATATTGCAAATATATGTGTACCTTAAAGCTTTTATACACCGCATCCCGTTTTCACGAGCCAACGCTGTGTTTGAACCACAAACGATTTCGTGTGCACACGTACTATGTACATACATTTGACTCATGTAGACTACTGTTGTTCAAACGCTCCCAACAAACACGAAGGTTGGATTTCAAATTGAAAATAATTTGAAATCAAACCTTTTCTCAAACGACAAATGTTTTAAAATTATTTGAAAACCATAGCATCCTTAACAAAAAAGAGAAAATTTCCAATCGAGAAATTCATTTAGATATATTCAATTTGAATAATCAGTATTGTGGTTATTTTGTTGAACTATTTATATTCAATTTGCTTTGAAACGTTATTCTCAAATTTTTTCAAATGTGGATTGTAATACAATTTGAAACATATGTAGATGAAAAATATTTTTTTTAATTAAAATTTATAATTTATTTAAATAAACTAAAGGTCGTTGCAATATTTGTAACGAGCTGACTTTGGAAGTTTCACCTTGCTACATGAAGGTGTAGGTCCTCGATAGCTTTTGGAGGAGGCTTATAGGGCGTAGGCCTAAACTCGTGATGGCTATATGAATATTTCGAGGTCAAGTTATCCTCCGCAGTGGTTTTTCTGCCAGAGAGGTAACGTTAACTTAAAAAAAATATACAAAAAGCGTTAGAATTTATCCACAAATTACATTCTTTTGAAGAAATATGTGGCAATCCTTTCAAAATTATTGCATTAAAAAAAAAGGTTTTAAATATTAAACAAATAAATGCGGGAGTGTGGAGCGTCTTTAGGTAATATAAGTAAGTATTCCGCAACAACAAAACCTTCAGTAAGATATTTGTAAGAAACTTGTCAACACGCGATACAACTGTCTCAAATAAACAAATGATTTTGTGTTGGCCTTAAAGACAATGACGAAAAAAAAACAATGAAATAAACATTAAAACCAAAGATTCATCTACCAGGGAGTGTCTCCTCCACCACCAAACAAGAAATAAAACACACGCATTAATTCCAATTGAGAAAAAAAAGACAAGAAATAAAACGTTAAAATTCTACATACGAGTGACCGAATGTAGTTAAATGAATATTGGAATTCTTAAGAGCGGAAACTTTAATAATTTAAATTATAGTTGGTATACAGTATATATTTATTATTTAAGTGCATTAATTATGCAGGCTGGAGTATTTACGTGTATTTAAACAAATGCTTACATTCACATAATTAAACTTTAAACATTAATTGTTATTAGTTTTCATATTTAATTACAGTTAACCGCCTTTAAGGTGGATTTACAAATTTGTTTTGAAGTATGTACAAATTATTTTACATTCATATACTACATATGTACTTATGTAATTTGACGTTAAAAAAACAACAAATCAGTGAATCCGTCTTAATATGTTGAAGCCTGAATACATGAGCTATAGCAAGGCGAATTCAACAAGGTAAACTCGTCGCTACAACAATTACAACTCTAACAAAAATAACAGGCATTTTGTTAGTGTAACATATCCGAGTTGTCAAAATAGTTGTTTACAAAAAGTGTGAATAAAAAGTAAACAATTACATTTTTTAATGATTTTTTTATATTTAAAGTTGTGTGTTTATGAACCGATCGAAACAAAATTTAATGTATTCTGTGTTTTTGAAGATTTAATGTTAAGGGTGCATTCTGCCATGCATTTATATTAGTTTTTTTTAATCAAAGTGTGTATACATTTTTAAGGCACGATGTTTCACATTGGGTTTTTTGACTCGTTTCCAACTAAACCAATTGTGTTGGAGTTAAATTCAGAAATGCTTAGAAGTGGAAAGAATTTTACACCAATACTGTTCTTTTATTATGAGTTTTTTCGAAAGTGAGAGTGTTTGAGTCGGACATGGCTAAATAGACTAAAAATTGCTCAAGGACCCAGCATATGCGTAAAAATTAGAAACAAATGTAGCTTACCAACGCAGCTCCAACAAAAAAGGACATAGAGGAATAGAAAATTGAAAAATAAGAACAAATTTCATGGTAAAATTCTACAAAACGCATAGTTTCAGAGTAATGGACTTCTGAAGTTTTCATATGAATTTGCGATTTTCCACTACATTTGTAAACGTATGTGGCCATTATTAGTGTCTTTTGAAAGCTTTTTAACCGATCTTTCTGAAAATGTAAAATTTATTGTAAACTTTTTAACTCTTTACCTCCTAATACAGTTTTTACAAAAATGTATATCAAAACGTCACGGAAGTGCACTAGGAATCAAAAATTTAATCAAATAAACCCCAGCTTCGCTTAATAAACCTTCTCCACATAGCCGGCCTTCGTTTGGGCGCAAGGATTTTCTCATCTATGATATAACAAACACCTACTTTGCAAAATTCAGGTTCTTTGCATAGCAATTGATATGCTTACTATAATATTTTCGCAAACTCATCGCCGCTCCTTTATGGATTAAGAATTTTTAAATAAAAGCTCTGAAATTATACCAATATTAGCTATATACGTTCAGATATGTAGTGGGAAACCTTAAATTTATATGAAGACTTAAGAGATCCATGCCTCGGAAACTAAGCGTTTCCGAGAATTGTGCCATTTTATTTTTTCTTGCTATTTTTTCATTTTGTATTCCCCTTTGTTTTTTTACTTGGAACTACGTTGGTTAACTAGAATTAAGCCACAATTAATTTTTTTGTCATAAAATTTCACAAATTAACACAATCACAATTTTTTTTAAATGAAAAACAAAAATAATTAAAAAATACAATTTATTGACAACTCGGATAATACAGCTGACGGACAGATGTTCTAAAGAGTTTACCTTGTTGAATTGGCCTTGAGCTATAGTTACCATTTGCAATTGTACTTCTAACAAATTTCCCAATTACAATTTAAAGAATAATTTTTATTTCCAAAAACCAATTTGAAAAATTTAACTGCATGTTTTAAAAACACGAGCGCAAAACTCTTTTGTTTAACTTAGGCTTCGTACAGACGATGTTCAGATCTTACAATGTTGTAATTTTTCTGACAATGGTGCCATTGTCCCATCTTTTGAAGCCAGAATATTATAAATAGAATTTTTTATATTTTCGACTGGTTATTCCGTAATTCGTTCTCTATTGCATCGCCCAGCCCAAACCGCTGGCCCTAGAAACTTAATATTTGGAATAGCGATTGGTTACTCCCTAAATCGATCCACTAAGACGGGATTTTTCGAAATTCGAATGCTTAGGGGGCAAAAAAGGTAAAAACGGGAAAATTCGGTAACCTTATATCTTCAAGACCAAAAGAGATGCAAAATAAATGTAATACTTATCGTTGTTCTTTAGAAAAATAAGCGTACAGATCTCTGGTACTTTTTTGAAATTCGACCCTATTAGGGAGTAAACGGAAAAAATCTGAATTGTAGTACTTTTTTGCCATCCCATCTATCTTTTGAACCAATAAACATTGAAATAAAGTTAATACCACATTCGAAACTTATCAACAAAATACGTATACGAATTTGGTACTTTTTTTGAAATTCGAACATTTAAGGGATGAAGATCGTAACTATTTTTGGTACTTCTTTTTGCAAAACATTTTGCTCCATTCATTGACATATTCGTACTAAATTATGGGCTGCCACTACAATACTGAAATTTTTGACACTTTAATGGGGGAAAAATATGGTACCCAAAAAAGGAAATACGGGAAATTTTATATTTTTCTTCAGCTTTGTGGTTCTTCTAAAGTAGCGGGTTAAATGCTAGAATTTAAGCAAGTTTAAACCCAGAAAAATAAACTTTGGCATAAAAATATGTCCACGAAGAAAAAGGAGACGCTAACGAAGTACCGGCTATATGCTAGTATGATATTATATTTTATTTTTGTCGCTTGAGCTTTTTTGAGGTAGTGATTTGAAATAAACACCCCTAAAGTGAATAAAGTTTCCCTTGAAATGTGTTCCCTTTTCTCTAAAGAATCTATTGGAAAAAATATCAACGGAAAAACTGTTCCCTTTTTACTCACGATAAGCGGGAATGGAACAAAACTCTTTTAAAAATTAATCCATTATGTTCTGGATATTGTTGGGAAATTTCTAAATGTTACAAACTTTCCAATAGCAGAAGTCAAACCGCCTGCTTACAAACAGCTAGATCTTATTTATACTACTTATGTATATTATGAGAACATTCGAAACAGACCAATCTAGATACATATCAAAAGTTGGACCACATGTGGATTATGTTATTTAAAAAAAACCTTGTCTTTGTGTTTTTTGCGTTGTTCTCTCAGCTTTTATGTATTCACCAAACTTTAATCCGCTTTATGGATACAGATTTTTAAGATTAACTATTCAAATGTTTTCGTCTGTATGTTTGAAAAAACCTTTTAAAAAATTCTATTAACTTTTAAAATAATTTACATTTGAATTATTTATTTGTGTATTTCATTTTCTAAATAAGAAAATCAAAAACTCTTAAAAAGAATCTTTGAAGTTTACAAGGCGATTAAAAAAAATCTTCAAACTTAACACTGTGGCATCTAAAAACACAAAGAAAACAAAATGTTATTAATTTTTCAGAATTTTTGTTACTGTTGTTCTTCTTGCCTTCAAACTTCTTCCTAATGTGTTTCTGTCAAATTGATGGATTTGTAATTTGAAACACGAGTTGGAGTCTTAAAACTACCATGTTTTTTTGTATGGCTTGTAACATCTGTGGTTCTTATTAGGGTTATTTGTAATCAAAATTTGATTTACATTAGCAGTATTATTTGAAGCTTTAATGAGCTAATAACGATTTAATACAAATTTACCTGGGATCTTTAAAAACCCTTCTTTAACTAACACCTGGCAAGACGAAAACAAAGCATTCGAATACTTTTTAAGTAGGAATCTGAAAATTATACAAAGCTAGAAATTCATAGAATTGGAGGTTAAAGTCTTATTTATGGATCTTTAAAGGCAATTGTTGCTTATTGCACATTTATTTATGATATATCTATGTTGTTGACTTTTAATAGAAAATTAATTTTGTGACAAAAATACTACAATTTATCTGGGGTCCTTGGAAAACTCTTTTCAAACAACAAACGGATAACGTTAATTATCGTCTACTTTGCGAACACATGTCCTAAAGGATAAAAAGTTTAATAATTTGACGGATAAGCTAAAAATTTGTGGATTTTAATAAAAATAAAAGTTGTCCCTTTTTTGTCTTTACCAGATATAAGTTTGTCGAAGGCGAATTCACTTTTCTGGCGTCGTTAGAAACACACGTGAGCTACTTGTGTTTTTGACGTATCGACCAACTAAAGCAACAGTAATTGTTGCACTTGGCTTAGTATTGCCACCACCGTTTACGACATGAATTCGCCTTGAGTTTGTCATTTCGTTTGTGACGTCCACAATATTGATCTAAGACCCCATAAAGTATTTGTGTATGTTCTGGGTCTTTATGGGAAAGGGAGTTGAAGGTTTAAATGGGTTTTTCAGAAAACCACATTAATGGAAGGGCCTAGATTGTTGTATATTTATATCACCTTTAGTCCGAAAAAGTTTTCTATTGAAATTCTGCCAGTGTGGTTCACAAATAGCTGATATATGAGCAAAAAATCACAACTGGCTCTAATTTTTGCACATAAAAATGCACTTTTGAAGTCTCCTTATGCCCGTAACTAGTGAAATGTTTTTTTCACTTTATTGAGTAGTGGTAGTGAAAATTATATAAATTACCGACTTTTAGAAGAACATCTTCTTTTTTCTTTTTGAAATAATGATTTTGGCATAATGTTGCGAAAGATTTACGCTAGTACACACCATGCTGGCCTATCTCACGGTGGTCTAAGGACCGGGTGACAAACAGTGCGCTTACCAAATGCCCCTGTATGAAAGCGCCACAACCACACGCACACAGGTAGGAAATTAAGTATATAGCTCCGTAGAATTATTCACTCGCACCTGGTTTCGGGACTGAAGCTATCTTACCTCCGTTAGGGGTTTTAAGCAGGCAGGATTTGTTAAAATATCAAGTACTCAGGAATATCTGCCAGTAGTCAAGTCAAACTTCCCTTCAAGCTGGAAAATCAGACTGTCAAGCCGAAGATTTCCTTCCTGTGACTTTGGATTTCAACCACAGTCACCACGGGATCCCCGAGGGGTCCCGAGCAATAGTCAGGCTGAAAACAAAGTTCCAGGGGTTCCTGACTCCTGTGGTACCAGATAGGATCTTTGAATAGCCGCGATCTCAAAAGATCTGTAAATTTTAAGCAATGCCGAATTTAAGGTATTGCCTGCACCAGATTTTCCCGAAGGATTAAACACCAAATGGTTGAATAGCAATAGCACCAAGCTAGCCTCCACAGGTATAACTTTCCCATAAGGCTAAAAAATCAGCCTTCTTTAAACCACAGCCAGGACGTGATCCCCAAAAGTATCCCTTCAAAGAAGAGCAAGGACAGGAAGCATTTTTCGCAAGAAGTAAACTGACGGAGGTTTCAGCCAATAGTCAGTCCAATACTGAAGTACCGGGGGCTACTAACTCGCGCAGCACCAGATAAAAAAATGTACTTTGGTGAGTAACTCGGTCTCAATAAATTAATTATAGGTTTTCAATGTCCGAGAAAAGAATATTGACATAACAGAAACTGTCATGCTCCTCTAGCTCATCAACCATTTCGCTCTTAACTGCATGATAGTATGCAAGGCAAATTCACTAGAAGGTGGGATCAAGTCAACAGTTGGTTTTTCTTTCGGTGGTCGGGTTGTCAATATTTGTATACAAACTACAGTTCTTTAGGTAAACAAACTTTTTTACTAGCAACATTTTTGACAATCGGACCACAAAATTAGTGTTTCTTGAAGTTGAGCTCCCCTTATTATGAATTCGCCTTAGTAGTACGACTGTAAAAAGGAAAAGATAAACCTCTCGATGGCGTCTTGTTGCCAGGGGTGGGGTGTTGGTACAATAGTTGTCAGACTAAGGGCTAAACGATCAGAGCAAGTTAAACTCTCTTTTTGCTTTAAAATGTGTTTAAACCAACAAATCTATAAATCACTAAACATAAAAACCATCTTTAAACGGCTAAAATTGGGCGTTTAAACTACCAATACAGACCATACGAATTTGATAAGATTTATCGTAGTGCTGCCACATGTTATTTTTTTAACCACATATAATACATGGGACACTGATTTACAGTTGTTGAGTTTAAACTATATATAAATTCAAGTTTAGTTCAACTAAACCAGATTTTAAACCATCAGTGATTTATTAGCCATAAATAAGCTAGGAGACACAAATTTGGTTCAGTAATTATATATACAAACTTTTTAGTACTAAAAAAACAAGCCAAATCTTTTTATTAATTAACCCGACAAGTCTTTTCTCAAATTTAGAGTTTTCGCATGATTTTAAATAAAATGCTGAACTCTGCGAAGCCGAAGAAAACACTCTTATTTGTAATATGTATCGGGTATCATAATTGACGTACCTTAATTTTTGGATAAAAGTGTTGTAAAGTTTTAAATTTTTACGATTTAACCAACTGAATTTATTTTAAAAATTGTTGAAAAAGAATTTACTTATATTTTGATAAAACCAAATATTTTGTTAAAACCTTGAACTTGGTAATTTTGCTACAGTCAAATAAAACAGTGAATCATTTTAAATCCCGTCTAACTTTTTTTTCTTATTTTAAAAATTAAAAAAAAATCGTATCTGTTTTTGTTTATTTTTCTTTTAAACTTATTTCGCTGACTCTTATCTGAATTATAAAAATAAATATTTACAACGAAAGGGAAAATAACCAAAAATATTTGCTAAGAAATAAATTTTATTAAAAAAAAAAATGAAAAAGAAACTGAAAAACGCTATTTACCCCCATTTTACATTAAAAACATTAAAATTGAATTGAAATGTCAAAAGTAAGTAGACATGACAAGAGATAAGATAAACTTGTATGCCTTGTTCGATATTTCGCCACTATTTGGTATTGAAATATGATGTCAACATTTATATTCTTTAATATTAATTGTGCAAAAATAAAATAAAAAAAACATTTAAAGTATACAAGACTTAATTGGAATATTAGTAAAGAAAATACGCTAAGAGAAATATGAATCGGAAATATGAAAGTGGCATAGCCAAATAAGCCGGATTTATTGGCCAATAGGTTACTAATATTACGAATAAAATGACAACAAAAATAGTTAAATCGATTTTATGCATATCGCACTTGTTTAACAAAAGTGTATTAACTAAAAATTTTATTTTTTCACTTTTTGGATAAAATTGACACGTAATATTTATGTATATGGGTAATTCCGAAGTGTTGAACGTGACAGTCGTATGCATCAAAAATGCTAAAAACATTTAAAAAAAAAATATTTTTACGTTTTCTTAACCCTCAAATTATAGCACTAAGAAAACACTGTTATCTATGCCAAAGTTTATTGAGGGCGCGATTCTATGTCAGAGATAATGGCAAAAGAAGTAGCGGTTCGAACGTGAAAAAATAGAAGTAGTTTTTGTGGCCATGTATAAAAAGGCGTAATTCAGCGAAACCTGGCACAATTTTTTAGTCAAACTACTTTCAGAATTTTACGTAGCAATGTAACATTAAAATGTCTTGGTTTGATTCCAAAATCTTTTGTATTTTCTTTTTTTTAAGCCAAAATCTGGGTCGATAGGTGACATTTCGAACGTGAAATTTTTTGTAATAATTTAACTGAATAATGATTAAAATAAAATAAAAATTTACCGTTTTTCCGAATGATATATTCTTTGAACTCTTCTTTAGATTACAGACCATGTAAGAAATTTTTACCAAATATCACCTCTTTTAGGAAAGATAAATATTAAAGAAAACATGCAATAAAACATTGTCACAAATAAGAAATTACGTTTGCACAACTTTGCAGTCTGATTGTTCATATAAGTGAACAAATTTGTGGGCAAATTTAAAAAATTAGTAAAATCTAAATATTTCTCTATAACAATATCGTAAAATAACAGCTTTTAATAACTTTTAAATTTTCGGTCACGGTGAACCTTTTGACGGAAATGCCCATATCCACCCGCTGTAAAAATTGCGTGCTATTTTGTCTACTTTTTGTAATGAAACGTTAAGTTTCAAAATTTTTTTTTTCAATACTAAATTTCCAAGTGTTTTGCTTAAGGCTGTTTTACACTATCACACAAGTCTTACGTATTTTGAGCAAAATACATATCTGTTATGATAAATTGTTATTGTTTTTTTTTAAATTTTCAAACAATAATTAGATCAGAGATGCATTTTCGTCCAAATACGTAAGACTAGTATTATAGTGCACATCGGCCTTACACAATATCTATTAGACATTTTCGCAATCCGATGGTAACCCTTCATTTTGTTGTGCTGAAACAGCAATTATCCCGGGTCTCCACGTAGCAATATTTATTGCGGCAAACGTCAAATTTGATTGCTCAATTAAATTTGCGACGTATAGACCGCATATTTCCATGAGTGGCAATCCATTGCGGTAATGATTGCTCTTCTGATTGCTTGAGCAATTATTGCTTAGCAATCTGCTGTAAAATCAGTTTTCATTTATCTGACATTTAATTTCTCTGTATGTTTGTTTATGGCAAAGCAATTTCACGTGTTCTCCAGCAATATAATCTTATTGCGCCATTGTTCTGCCGACGGTTTTGCTTGTGCTTAGCAATAAAAATTGCTACGTGGATACCCAGTGTTACGAATTTAAAATCTTCGGGGTGCTCACGTAGACTTGTTGGTGTGAGTGTTGCGGGTTCGCTCATTGCCAGATACTCTGGTCCGTTTCACTACAACAGGATGAAAGTCTATGATACTATGTCGGTAAAATAAAAACTCACTGTTTATTGTTGGTGTTTTGTTTAAGCTTTGATATTGTTACAAGTAAGACTTAGAGTGTTTATAACTCTTATTCGCTTTAGGGTTTTATTTGTTTAATATTTTTGGCTTTTCTAAAATCTTTGCAAAAGGTTTCCTGATGAGCTGGCCTAAGCAACCGGCGAAATGCGCATAGAAGCTAGCTTTCCCTCAACAATAAATTTCAGTGTATTTATCAAAAATGAAAAACTGGGAATTTAGCACGTAATACGGAAATCGTATTAATAATAAACTTTGTATTCCCGAAAATAACTTTGATAAAATTTTTAATTATATTTGTAACTACGCTTTAGTTAATTACAATTTTATTTACTTTCAATAAGGCCCATTGCTTTTAACCAGAGATAACAGAATATTGTATTACTTCTAATAAATTAGAAAGTTCTTTTGTGTTTTTTAAGGATCGCAATCGAGTAAAAAATACAAATCTAATGCAGCTTCAACCTATTGCGGCATTCGGCAACAAAATGTCTTCTTCCATATAATGAATCTTTTGCTGCGAAACATTTAAGTTCAAGAAAGGCGAAAGACGAATTTAAAAGTGTACTCTGTTTCGTGCGCAAGGAGAGAAAAAAGAGAAGGGATTCAAAATACTTGAATGCTTCCAAAAAATGTGTCCAACGCAGTTTCAAGAGATAATTAAAGAAAGTTTCTGCAGCAAATATTTCATAATATTGACGTGGTCAAGTAATACTTGTAAAAGATAAAGAATATACATTCTCTGTGAATGCCGTTATTTAGAATAGGTGCTGCCAAATGGTTTTAATTAAATTTTATCCCTTGAAGCGAGAGATTTTTTTGAAACCTTTAAATGTTATTTATTGAACTTTGAGTATATCGAGCCCTATTTGCTGCATTGACTTTGCATCTGTACTGTTGCGGAGAAACAGCACATCTAAATCCGAATTAGGTATTTTACTGCTTCCCAATAAACACGAAGTCAAACCTTTGATATGAAATAACCTTATCATTTGACATCAAACATCAATTCTTAAACTTTTTTCAATTGTTGGATTTTAATATTTAAATTCGAATTGATTATGATATAAAAATTAAACATTTGACATCAAATGTTTTATCAATTTGACGTGAAATTAGTATCAAATATTAAATTCAATTCAAAACTAAACTTGGCAATACTAAAGCGAAAAATAAATGTAAACATTAAAAATGGAGATTAGTTCAAATTTTACTTCGTGGTTAAATGTGTTTTACAAGTGAACGATTTATTTCTTACAATGATTTTGAATATGAATTAAAAGAAAATAAAACGGGAAAGAGAAGAATTAAACGTTTTTTGTATGATCGCGGTGCTACAAACCTCAAAATAAAAGCGAGCCAAGTATTTCGTCTTTCCAAGAATTAGAGGACGGAAAGAACATTATTTCATCTTTTAGCTATGGTGCCGAATGTTTATCTCACAGTTTATTTGAATAAATTACGAATTTAAATTAAAAAATAAAATATTTTTATTTATGTTCCAAATTGTAGTATGATCCACATTTGAAAAAAATTTGAGACTTGCATTTTGAAAGTTGAAAATAAAGGCATTTTTCAATTTGAAAATTTTTTTTGTTGAGAATGCTATGATTTTCAAATCATTATCAAACGTTTGTCGTTTAAGAAAACGTTTATCAAAAAATTTTCAATTTGAAATCAAACCTCCGTGTTTGTTGGGTTAAGAAAAAAAAAATAAAATAAAAACCCTTCTCCTGTGAAATTTGCCGCTTACGATATAATCGCAATAGGGCTCGATATTATTAAATTTATATTTATTAATTAATTATATATTTTTTTTAAGTGTAACCTGATTATCAACTGATTTTTTTCTTGTGTAAAAATTCCTATAATGATACGTTTGTATATGTTTTCATTTTCATATCTATCGGAATGAGTAATTTAAAACTATTGAACTTAACTGTGCCAAGATGTTTCATAGAAAAACTTGTCGTAATGTGATATTCTGCTAGTTTTTGTAAAAAATAAAAATAATAGCAAAACTAACAAACTGATTATCTATAAATAAAAGACATATAAGTGACGTTGATATTAATATAAATTAATATTATTGTGTTTTGTATGTATGAATATAAAACAACTTATTGCAAAATTTTTTTTTAAATTATTGAGTTTCATCTTTTTTTTTTTTTAATAATTTTGTTTATATGATTAAAACAAGTGAATTTTATTTATAACTTTTATAATATCGAACACCCCTTATGTTTGTCTAAAGTTGATTATAATTTATTGAGTCATACTTTTTTCAATTATATACAAAAAATTTATTTATTTTTTTGTTTTGCTTCCTTTTTTTTAATAATCTTGATAAGATAAGCAAATAGTATATAATATTATTGATTTACGCGTAAAATAGTTAAAAAAAAAATACAACAAACGATTTTTTTTTTTGCTAGAATGCTAAAATAATTTCAGTTTTTGTTTTATAAGTAGTTATTTTTAAACAGAAGGTCCTTTGTTTATAGTTCGGATCGATTTCTCAAATATAGGGGCCATATCAAATAGTGGACCTTTTTATTTTATTGTCAAAAAAATATTAACTTTATATAGGGTAATCAATTCTCTGATATTGTCCGGCATTTAGGAACATAAGCGGCCCATACACTTGCAATATTATTGTATTTGATATTCACCATATTATTTCCTTTTTGTCCTATATTATGCAATAAGTCGCACAACGGTTTCATTCATTCAATAAAAAGGTGAACATAATGCTGGGTACACACTATGCAACGCATTTACGCAATCTAGTGAATTAAATTCATTTTCATTCATTCCAGATTGCATCAACATGAGGTTGCATTGAAACAGATTGCATGAAGATTGCAATATTATTGTATATGATATTCGCATTTTATTTTAATTTTGTCTATATTATGCAATAAGTCGCACAATGATTTCATTCATTCAATAAAAAGGTGAACATAACCTATAGGAATAACATAAAGAGCATTGTACAATGTTGCCAACACATTTCACTTTCTTTTCGTTGTGCAATAAAAATCAAAAGTCTTTTGATTGTTGCCAATATAATGTGCAACCTTCGAATATCACATACACATCGGCGATATAATTGTACAATACGTAAAATTGAACAATTTTATAGCAAGTGTATGAGCCGCTTTAAGACTCAAAGAGTTTAGGATTTTTAGAGACAAAGTGCCGGTTCACACACGTCAAGTTTGA
This sequence comes from Pollenia angustigena, assembly GCA_930367215.1. Lineage (NCBI taxonomy): Eukaryota > Metazoa > Arthropoda > Insecta > Diptera > Polleniidae > Pollenia > Pollenia angustigena. Next base: position 14,788,857 of record OV884060.1, read on the forward strand.
CTCGTCAAGTCTTGAGCTTTTAGGAGAGAGGGGAAAAGATATGGCATTCTCTTTTCCCTTCTCTCCTAAAAGCTCAAGACTTGACGAGTCAAACTTGACGTGTGTGAACCGGCACAAACTAGTCTCTTTGACCAGGGCTGCCAGATTTAACAATTTATCGTCCTTTTGACGTTTTTTGTTCCGAAATTAGCAAAGTGCCAATTTGCCTATTTTTTCATTCTCCAAAGTCTTTCTGACAATTTCGTTTTTTAATCTTGGAATGTGCCCTTCCTTAACAAGAGCGGGAGACAGGACGTTTTCTTTCGCTTAGCTTTTACGCTGATATGTAGTAGTGATAGCTTCTTTGTTTAATAAAACCCACAAAAAAAAATCTAAGTAAAAATAGAGATAAAAACGCTAGATTGACCAAAAAAAAAGTAGATAATTGCCATTATTAATTAACAATAGTGGCAAACTTCACTTTTAAACGAGCTGTCAAAATCGGGTTTTCCAATTGCAAAGCGTTCAGGCCGCTCTATTCAAAAACTAGGAAACGCGTGCCGCTTTTTTAGGTACGGCTGTAGTATGCAAGTCTTAAGAAAATCTTAGATTACACGGTGCTACAGTGAAAATATACTTGGAAAATGACGTAGTGTAAGTTGAAGGCCTTGTTGAGTAGATCTCAAATTAGTTTTAAAATGTTCGGAAACACCCTCAAATTTTATTCCGAAATAAAATTTTCGGGTAGGTCGGGTTTTAAAGTCGGATTAAAAATTAAGCCACTGTTAAACCATGAACACCGATATTCGATTTGATGAGATAAAACTTTAAATGGCAGCGCTACATATAAAAAACCAAAAGGTCTGTATTTGGGGGCGTGGCAGAAAAAAATTAAAATATTTCCTGTTTTAGAAACTTTATTGATATATCTTTCATTCTACGGGGAGACTGGCATAATTTTTTTTGTATGGAGGTTGACCCGGTCTATTGATCACTATTTGTAAAACTAAATTTTTCAATTTTGAAAAACCTTAATCACTTTTTTATTTGTTATTCGATTTTATTAAATGAAAGCTGGTTTAACTCAAAACTAAATTAGCTTTAATAATGTGTATACATAGTGGTATGTTTCTAAACAAACTAATTTAAAAAAATGGCACCAAAGTTGAAAAATCGAGAAAAAAATAAAACTAAAATCAGATATAATTAAGAATATCACTACAAAAATTTTATACACATGCCAAAAAGTGCATACATTTAGAAAGGCACATGTCTCTTCTTTCTGAAACCGTTTAAAAAATAAAAATCGGATTATAATCAAATGAGTTACGTGTTCATAAGTACTCGAACCTACCCGAAAATGTTTTTTCGAAATAACTCCGAAATTTGAGGGTGTTTCCGAACTTTTTAAAATTGACTTATGATCTACTCAGTAAGGTCTATAACCTACACTAGGTCGCTTTTCAAGTGTAAAAAAGTGCTCATTTGTAGCACCGTGTTATTTTCAGAGTACAAAAACAACAATGTTACACTTTGTTTATCTTTCGTCAAACCATCATGGAATGAACCTTTTACGACTCCCTGTATGTATCATATTTTCAACAATTATAGCATTTCACTAGTTGTAAGAGAATATCTACATGAGTCTCATACGATTCTTGACATGCAAGTCTCGTTAGATTATCTTTACCCACGTCTTAAACGATTCCAACAACGATTGAAGAAGCGTCTTTCGCTGTGCTATGGAAAAATCTCACTCGTGTTACAGTTTTTCCCGTGGGAGGAATCTTCTAGTATTATAAAATTCTTCTCTTCATGAGACTCTTAGTAGCTCTTACACGATTGAAAATGCTAGCTGGGTATGAAGTAATTATGCTTTTGTTTGAATGTTTTTGTTTTTTTATAAAAATCAAATAAAAATTGTTTAAAAAAAACTAAATTTTAAATTGTCCGATTTTTTAGACTATTTTACGAGACGATAAATACGATTTTTTTATTTTTCTCAGGAAACTGACGATTTCCTTACAAATTTATCTGGCAGCCCTGCCTCTGACACTGATTTGACGAATAAACCGTTTGTATGGGAAGTAATTGTAGCAGCCAGATAATAGAAGACGTCTGGGAGACAGTGAGACATTGGAACAAAACAGGAACTAATTACTGAGTCCACGTGAGCTATACTAGATTGCAGCTGCCAATGCAACCTAACCTATATCACTCTCACTTTTCTGAATTAACTTTTTTAAGCTGATATAATTTATTTAAGCATTACAAGTCTTGTAAAGAAAACTTTACTAAACCAATTTTTTTTTTTTTTTTTAGAAATTTATAAATGTATTCATTAAACATAAGGAAAAGAAAGACAGCAACAAATTTTTCAATATTTTATGTAAATAAATAAAAAAATATTAAATGCGTTCATCCATAAAAATGACAAAACGTCTGCACAGAAATATTTTTTTTTATGATTATAAATTAGAAGTGATTTTGGGTGGTTTGTTTTTCTTGTTGGGTTTGGAAAAATATTTGATGTTTTAAAATAGAGTATGGTTATTAGGAAATATGTAGATAATAAAACAAATCTTTGTAAAAAATGGATTGACAGATTCTATCATGACAGCTACTTTATTTTATGCTGTGGCGTTCGATTAAATGGAAAAATGTCACAAAGTTTAATTAAGATAATGGAGAACATATTAGAACACTATATTTAAAGAATTTACAAACTTTTAATGGCAATTATTCTAATTTTATTTTACTTTTTTTCTATTGCAGGTAAATACCTATTAAACAATTTTTTATTTGAGGAATGAAGTTTTTAATAAAAAGTGAGTATTTAAAATGTGCTTAAAGAATTTAAAATTATTTTCATTGATTTGAATACGAATAGAAATTAATTTAAAATGGGGAAAATTTATGAAATTTGGCTAAAATAAACAAAAATTCTATTTTTATTTATTGTTTATTTTCAAAAACTTTAAAATTATTATATTGGTAGTAGAATAAATTTAGCGCCGTTTTCTTTAGTAAACATTTTAATTATTGTACATAAAGTAAAACTTCGGTGTAAAGAACTTCGGTATAACGAACTTCGCTATAACGATAAACTCAAAATGGGCCTTCCACAGAGAAGCTCTCTGTAATTCTTGTATTAAGACCAGTGTTGCCAACTTTTTTGAACATTCCCCGCCAAATCAGACTTCAAAACCGCTAGAAACCGCTAAATATATAATTTAGCGGGATTTTTTTTTTAAATATACCGCTAACACCTGAAAATTTGCTTTATGAAAGCTTTATACAAATCTATATAAAGGCTGCTTTTTCAAATTACGTTACATAATAAGGTTTCCAATTTCCATAGCTTTTTTATTAAAAAAAAAAAACAAGTTACACTTAGAGTATTTCCGAAATGGTCTTTATATGGGACCAACGGTAAGTTATGGACCAATTTGCACGAAAGTTGATAGCGTAATTTATTATTACAAATAATTGTGGTCAAATGTATACAAATGCATTATAACAATTTATAACATTTACGCGTTTTTTGCCAATTATTTGCCGTTTTAAGCAATTAGATAAAATAAGTTTCTTGGGTTCTATAAAGACAATTTACCTTCTCTTTCAAAATTGTTAGCAAGCTTAAAGTTGTGAATTGTCACATACAGCCCTAACAAAATACTTACTGAAAATCGAATAAAAAAATGTCACATAAAATCCTTAAGCAACGGTCACACTTATTAAATATTTGACCAAATAAGCGTAGCCACTACTTTTGTTAATATTTAGTGAGATTTAATATGGTCTTAATATGACAAAATAAACTATTTAGCAAAACATAGCAAAAAACTGTTTTTTGTAAGACGTGGTATTATAATCAAAATAAATATTTGAATTAAAGGAAATTATTATTTAGTTAGCTTGTTTTTTTTTGTCAAATATTTGACATGTGTTACCGTAGCTTTAGTTAATTTAAACTACAAAAGTTAGTAAAGCCGTGAACATAAACAAGTAGATTTTCACCAGAAAAACAATAATAAGAAAAAGTATAAAATATGTAAATAAAAATATTGACAGATGTTTTTGTCGCGGAAATGAGCCGATGAAAGATGTTTGAAAATCGCTAGATTTCCCGTTTACTAAAACGTATTTTTTCCCGCGATTTAAATTTCAAAAACGCCAGATTTAGCGGGAAAATCTTTAAATGTGTCTAAAGTGTTTAAGACCCATGCTGTACAAATGTTACCTCTCTTTCACTAAATGTAAAGCTACATTTAAAATGCTTGGTGGCCTAACGTGACAAAAAGTAGACTTTTTAGTAGAAATGCGCTCCATCTGATGCATTACTGCGTTGCATCTGATGCGTATCTGTGATTAGTTTGCTACGCACTTGGGTTATAGTTTGAACACAATAGCGGAGTTCAAAATGGTCTTGCACAAACGGAAAAAGTTTTTGTTTGCAGTCCAACTCAAAATACAAAAAAGTGCTATTGGCACATCATTGCTTTTGCGCAATTCTAAAACTGCATAGCTTTTTATGCTACGTGTCCCTGATACTCGAACAGCTGAAATAATTTACAATCGTCAAACAAATCTACTAAAGCTTTTATAACATCTTCTTCTGCAGAGCTTGGCGTAATTTTAAAACAATTTCACAAAATAATCAAACAACAAACAATAATTCTGTATATCAGCTATTGCCTAATTTGCATCTAGCATTGCAAAGTGTCTTAAAATACCGCTTTCGACTGCCTAATCCTGGCAGTCGTAATCGAGTACTTTCTCGATTCGAAAGCCATTTTTTTCTAATCCTTTCAGTCGATACTAAACGAATCAAAATTATTTTTTCAGTATTGTGATTGCGATTCGTTCAGTATTAACTGAAATAATAAGATATTAAATTGCTTTCGAATCGAGAAAGTACTCGATCACGACAGCCAGAACCAGGCCCCAGCTTTTGTTATGAATTTTCGAACAGCAGACATTTGCAGTGATGCCAGATATTTATTTTAAGGGAGAAGAGGATTTAGGAGGGGTATGGAAGCGAGTGTACTCTTCGATTCGTTTTGTTAATTCATTCGTAGTTTTAAGCATAAAGTAAGCTGCAAATCAAGGCCTATCCAATAGTTTTGCTTACTACTACAACAATACAAAAAACAACAGGCATTTTGTTTGTGTAAAATTCCTCGCCGTTGTCAAAATCTTACTACCACATAGGCAAAACAAAAGGAAAAATGTGTTTTGTGTGCATGTATGTGTGGCAAAAAACCAAAAAAGTAAACAAAAATATACACGTATAAGGACAATGTAAACAACTTTTGATATCGTTAAGGAATAAACCAAATAAACATCTGGCTTCTTAAGCAGACCTATTGGAAAGACCTTGCTTCAAATTAATGTATACACAAAAAGTTGCAACGACAGTAACTGCACAATGTAGACATAAGAGCGACTTCAAAGAAGGAACGACAATAATCGCAACGACAAAAATCGTATAATGTAAACGGGCACCAAAGATTGCGTTCAAAAAATGTAGTACCATCGTTAATAAATTTAACGAGTGAAGTTTCTGTTGTTAACCAGCGAGAACTCACATATTCAAACTGTCAATATATTTGGAAATTAAATTTCACAGGTGTTTTAATTCCTATTTATTTAATTGTTACTAAACTTTATTTTGTTTTTCTCTCTTATATTAAATTTTTTTCGTTTCTTTTCTGAAAAAAAAAAGTTTTTTTAATTTTTTGTAATTTGGCTTTAAGCCAAATTGTTGTAAAACACGTGCGTGTTAACGTGCTAATCCAAATTAATTGGGGCATCATATTTAAAAAATTGCTTTGTTTAAAATTTTCTTAGATCTAGATTTTTTTTTATAAAAAATCCAGAATATTTGTAAACATCAAGATAATTTCAAGATAATTTAAACTGAACAAATTTCTTACTTAATTTATAGCCAACGATTCTTATTATAACGGGTCATCCATTTTTCGGATTCAAAAGTAAAGTAAAATAAAATTTGATGAAAATTTTACTTCATTATAATGCTTCTTGGACCTGGCTGCATCTAGATTTGTTGCAGCAGTCATTCCTTTTTTCGACCACTTTTGCGCACATTTCGAGCGGTTACTCGGCGAAAACTTGACGAATGTTGGATTTCAATTACTTCAAAGTAAAGGGGATTATCCGTGTAGATGAAATTATACGTTATGTGAACATCCCATGCAATAAAGCCAAAATCGGAAGTGTTGTTTAGCTCGTGGCAACATCTTGTTGAAACCACATATTGTCCAGTTTCCAAATATTTAACAGCTGACGACCGGCAGCATGAAATAACCCCTCAAAATATAACCCCTAAAAAAATCATTATGAAATAAAACCCCAATATATTTTTTGGGGGACTATTTCGTTTTCAAATTTATAATGAAAACGATTTTTGGCGCAAGGATTTATCCACTTTGGTATACAGAACACCGGCTTCGATAAATAAAGCTGCCCTGCATAGCCGGCCTTAGGCCGGGCGCAATTGTTTTCTTCTATATGGTATACCAAAACCGGCTTCGCTAACTAAAGCTTCTCTGTGTAACCGGTTCGGGACGGTTTTTTAAACTATAGAGCAGACAATTCCGGCGCTATGCATATGAAATAAGGCCCCACGCTTTGGGGTGGTTATTTCATTATTTTTTGGGGGGTTATATTTTGGGGGTTATATTTTGGGGGGTTATTTCATGCCGCCCTGACGACCACCGGCGGCTTTGAAACCACTAAATGGATAACCCGTATAATTTCTTAAAAAAATTAATATTAAACTTTTTTAGTATTAAACCAAATTTATAACGCATTTAAAAAAATAACTTCTTATTTTTTAAACAAAATTTCCCAATCAACATTTTATCGGGTGATTTTTTAGCTATTATCTTTTTGGCAACACTGGTTTAAACAGCTGACGCACGTTTCGTGTTTTGTTTCACTGTCAAACATCTTCAGTTTGGTCTATAATTTAACCATGAATCGCCTTACAAACGAACAACGCTTGCAAATTATTGAATTTCAATTTTCGATTTTGGAGAGAAGATCAGCCAGAAGCATTGAAAGAGCTACCAATGCATCGAGAAAAAGTCACAGTTTGGTAGGGTTTATGGGCTGGTGGCATCATTGGACCGTACTTCTTCAAAGATGATGCGAATCGTAACGTAACTGTGAATGGTGATATCCAACTTTTTTATTTCACGTTCGGGACCGGTCAATTGGCCGCCTAAGTCGTGCGATTTAACGCCTTTAGACTATTTTTTGTGGGGCTATGTTAAAGCTCATGTCTACACACATGCCCTCTTCAATTGACGCATTGGAAGACAACATTGAAGCATTTATTCATGAGACACCGGCCGAAATGTTAAAAAGAGTATGCCAAAGTTGGACTAAGCGGATGGGCCATTTGAGGCGCAGTCACGGTCAACATTTGCATGAAATAATCTTCAAACATTAAATTATATGGGCCGTAATATCGATTTAAATAAATTATTTCATGAATTTTTCTGAATTTTATGTGTTTTTTTTCTTTCGTATAGCTCTTAAAAATCACCAGATATATAACAGAGTGGCCATATTTAACACCAAATCTTTTTTACATTTTTTACAAAATATTTAAAATAAATAAGTTCTCCCTTTCCGACTCTTTTACTCTTACGCACTTGCCACCAGTGTTCCCAGTTTTGTGGATTTATCCCTAAGCTGGGTTTTTTTTTTGGAAATTGGGGATACAAATTTCGTGAAAATCGCCAGGGGATTTTTTGGGGCAAAGCTTTTTTTTCGCTGGGGATTTTTGGGGATAATTTACTATTATTAATATCATTTTTGCAATAGCAAGACCGATTTGGTTAAGATGTGGGTACAAATTTTAGTCATTTTGTGGTTTAAAACTATTTCAAGAACTTGTTGAAATAGTTTTAAATATGCTTTTTGTACCAACTAACGTTACTTCTGTTGAACTAGCTTTTTTCTGTAGTGAATACAACCAAAATCAATACTTGCAATAGAATGCAATATGAGTTATTAGGAGCTCTTCTTAGAATAAATACACACTTTAAAATAATGAAGCTTGCTGTGACAAATTTATTCAATACTCTCAAATGCACTTTTTTAACAAACAACATTCAAAACAAAATTGTATTGGCTTATGATTAGAAGATTATGATTCCCTAGTTTTGGAAATGATAAATATGTATTGGAGCATAATTATTTTTCTTTTGCGTTTTTACGTTTCCCTTGTTACATACTATACATATGTATGTACGTAGATACGTAGAACTCAAAGAATAAATAACATTAGTTTTAATTAAATTACACACTTGGACTTATTTAAATAAATCGATGTATGCATATTTTTCCATTGACATAATATTTTTTTTTAAGAAAATGTGGGGATTTTTGGAGATAAGAAAATGGCTATTTTGGGGATGAAAAATCGCAAATTGGGGATAAGGCCTAAAATAAAACTGGGAACTCTGCTTGCCACTTCAATGAGTTGTTAAAGTGGGACTCAGCCAGAATAACAATAACAACATAAACAATGTGAAATGATCAAGAAAAAAAGAATTTGAAAATTAACATACAAAATAAACAAATTATAAAAGAAAATAATAAAACGAAAATTAAACAGATGACAACACACCTCTCAATTGCAACTTGCATACTAATGTAAACATGCCAAATGCCATAATACATAAACAATATTCATTATTTTTATTAGGATGGGCCCCAAAAAAAGTGGACAATATGTTTAAGACAAAAAAAAAAAAAAAATGTGGAAGAAAAAACAGACTGGAATAAATCGAATGTCTCAAGAACACCCAGTGGGGGAATAATACACAAGACTTTTATTTAAAATCTTTTAAGGGCATTTTTTAGAAGATTATATTTTTATTTCAATCACTATTAAATTAATCTTAAATTCGAAAATGTTTGGTCTCCAGAATTTATTACAAACGAAAGAAATCATTCGGATTTAAAAAAAGTTGTATCTCAAAGTGCTACTCCAGAAAATTGGGTACCTACATTCGAACTTGAGTGACAGTCAAAAATTTCATCAGTCAACTAAAAAATAATTTGTGGTTGACGGTTCACTGACGAAATTTAGCGGCCATACTGTCGAGTAAGCGAAAATTTGAGCAACACTGTCACTCATGATCGATAGTGTGTTCCCGACTTACGCGAAACGGTTTCTAGTTTGAATCAAGACAAACTTTGTAATATTTTTCCCCAATGAATTGCACAAAGCTTATATCTTTCTTGAAAGATGGAATTAAGTCAGCATTTTTCGGTTAAAATTTTATGGCTCATAGGGCCTCTTGTTTCTTTCAAAAAAACTAATATTTTGAGACAACATTTTTCCAGATTAGAAGCTTAACCAATTATTCTTTGAATATTATATATTCTGGATCATTGTAAAATTCTATTCATAGGCATAAAAGTAAATAATTTTAAACTAAGCTACCGTTTGGCATTATAGATGGGTCTTTTCAAAATAAAGTTTAAACTTCTCCGACAAAGGGGCCAGAGGCAAAAATAGTTTCTCTCCATGTTAAACGTTTTAAAAATGGATGAAATTAAATTATAAGTTTTGGTAGCTCTCGTACAAATGCCCTTCCCAACAAAAATGTAAGATAAGAAATCAGGATGGGATTTTATATGACGGCTTATTTTGTGTTTCAAATTAGCTAAATTTGCCCATGATTTTCTCCAGTCCACAGGTAGTGTTCTTCCAAAGAGAGAGAACGAGTTTTAATATAGCCCTTAAGGAAGCTAAGTAAGGAAGTTTAGCTTCCAAATAATCTCCCGAAATAAATTGTTTGGAATCAAAGGCTTTTAAGTAGAAGGTCAGGGAGGCGAAATGTAGCAAAAAATATATTTTTTATATAATATTTCTATGGTATTTAAAAGGAGTCCCTAATTGGACCTCGCAACAAAACTCAGAATTTTGCTAAAACCAACGGTAGGGAAGTTGAGTTAGATAAATTGCACTGGGGCAACAATCTGCTCCTAAAAAGATTTTTTACTGATATAATTTTCGTAAAGATTTTGGGAAATTAGTTCATGGAGTGATCAGAGCTGACCCACACCTTTTTATAAAATATAAAAGATATATATGTTTTTTAATTCTCCGCAAAGTTTTACTCAATCCAGTTCTGGAACGTTCTTAAGGTTTCAACGATAAACCCAAGTCAATGGCCTTAGAAATTAAAGGCAGTTCACTTACTTAAACTCTAAATATTTTTGAATTTTGTTTTTTGATTTGGTTCGATTTAGCTCTGAGCTCTCCATATGGTACATAGCACCCATTCTTGGCCTATTTCAGCTATTGGATCTAGAAATAACTTTTGTAAGAATAGAAACCGTTCGGTGTAAAAGCCTTAATTGAAACTTGATAAACAATTTTAAAATGTATTTACGTTTATATAACGATCGCAGCTAAGGGTGGCACATTTTTAAAGTTCTTCATATTTAACAATTTTAAAACAAAAACAACAGCACTTTTTTTCATTAAATAGGGGCTACCCTATAAATAAAAAAAAAAAATAATAGTTGCTGTTGTTGTTTTTATTTTGTTGTGCACGTTTGTATTTGTTTGTTTTTGTGAACGCATTAAAATTTTCAATCAAATTTTGTTTGAGCTCAATGTAAAAGTGCATTGAACGGATTTAAGGCGAATTGTTTACGCATTTTGACATACTTTTTTGGTTTTTTATCAATGGGTTGACTTTTTGAATTGAATAGAATAAATAAGGAAAATATATAATTAGTTTTTTGTGAGTGAACATAAAAAAAATATTACTCATTATAGCCCGTGTACACTCGAAATTTCGTAAGTATTATATTACGAGATTTCGAGCAAAATGTAGTTGTTTTTGACTAGATTTCCCATACAAAACAAAATCTACTCGATAAAATAAATTAAGTAAATTATAAATAAACGTTAATGCTCATTTTAAAATGCCTATTTCATTATATGAATGTTTTTATTAAGATCCAATTAGACGTGAAAGAACCATAACTATACAAAAACACTGCATTTGCTCATAGTTGACTTACCATAACGCCGTAAACATAATTAAAGAAAATGAAATCTACTAGATTTCGTTTTAATGTAAATGGGCAGTCAGCAGAATTTTATTTAAAATTTTTATTATAATTAAAAGAAATAAAAATGAACTTTTGGCGTTCTAATAAAACACAAGAAATATTTTTTTTTAATTTTGTAAATGTAAAAGCTCCATTACTTTTTTTAACTGCCCTTTAGTTATTCTTATTTTTTTTTATACGAATTTTAGTACAACTTGTATATCGTTGGTCTCACGTAGAAAGGCACTAACTCACATTATTGTAACTCTTTAGGAAAAGGTAAAAACGTAATAGAAACAGTTTTTAGCAGAATGTAAAATGTCTAGTTAAACCGTAATTTTTGATACTATTGCTTTGAATTTATGTGACGAGGTGTATTCGTAAATATATAATCGAGAGAATGATCGGGTTTCTATTTAAGACCAACGGTATGATTTATTACGAATTTATGATTTTTTTTTTAATTCCCGTCATAAACGAATGTACATAATAATTTTCTTGATCACTTTTTATTGTATGTTTTATATGATTGCATTTTTTTTTTAAATAAATTACCAGGGGTGTTCTGGAAATCGAAAACATAAGAATTTAAAACGTCATTTTTTAATAAGATTTCTGTAATAAAAGAGTTTTATAAAAAATGTTATACAAATATTTCTCTATTAAACAGAGTTTTATTACAAAAATTAGATTAAAAGTGTATTAAAAACAACTTCCAAATTCTTGCGTTTTGCGTTTTCGATTTCCAGAACATCCCTGTATAACTTGAAGTGCACTTTTATGCGTTTTAAATGTAAAAAAAAACAAAACCGTAAAAATATTAAAATATTTAGCGATGCTTTTTTAATTACTAGAGAAAATATAAATTTCAAGAAAATATATTGACATAAATATGCCATAACAAATTCCAAACAAAAACAAGTTGGTGAAGCCCGCCATATGAAACCCTAAACCACAGTATTTAAAAACGAATTTTCGAGAGCGTACCCTAATTGGCTGTCATGGACACGCAAGAAAATAATTCTGTTATGTGGTTAATTTTCATTTAAAAGTTCATTGTGCTGAATATTATTTAGATATATTCATCTATATGAGATTGGTTTGCCTTTAAGTGATTTTATAATGGGTACACACAGTGCAACCTTCATGCAATGTTTTTCAATGCAACCTCAAAATATCAAAGCGTTTTGATGTTGATGCAATCTGGAATGAATGAAAATGAATTTAATTCACTAGATTGCGTAAATGCGTTGCATAGTGTGTACCCAGCATTAGGATTTAATTTTGGACATACCAGCAAAACGTTTTATTATGTTATGCTATCGTAAAAGTTTTTATTGTTGGACAGGCTGAAGCCGAGTTTTTATAGAGGGAGCTAGTAGTATATCCTAAAGGATATGTGCTTGGGGCAAACTTAGCTTTGAAACTTAGCTTTTGGAACAGAGAGAGCTTCGAAAATACATACGAGCGGTAACAACAAATTGTAGAGGCTTCGAGATATCTCTTAAATATCGTCTGAAAGGTGTCAAGTTTACCGCCTCCTCTTGGTCTGCGAAAAAAAGGTTCACAGAACTTATCATACTCTTTAAATTTATCTTATAAAACTTTTATTTCACTTTGAATCACTTTTTTGTTTGGTTTTTTTTAATTGCTGTATTTATTTTTAGTTGCCAAACTGTCAAAATGGGATTATCGATAATATTTCGCTACACAATGTTGCCGTATCTATTACCAATTTAAATGTCAAAAAGCAACGCAACTGAAGATTTGCTGCCATCTGTATTCGACCCATATATCATCCAAACTTATTTCCTCTGACGGTCCTTTGCAATTTGACTATTATTTTCCATTTCATTTTTGACTATTATTTTCCATTTCATGGTTTAAAAGTTCAAACAGTTTTCGAGTTTTTATAACTAAAATTCAAGAAATATACAGGAAATCGAAAACGCAAAACGTGAGAATTTAAAAGTTGTTTTAAATGCACTTTTAATCTAATTTTTATAATTTTTGTTATAAAATTCTGTTTAATAGAGAAAAATTTGTATAAGATTTTTCATAAAATTATTTTTATAAATCCTATTAAAATATTACGTTTAAAATTCTAGAGTTTTGCGTTTTCGATTTCCAAAACATCTCTGATAGACGGAAAAAATATACTTACTTCTGGCCGTTACACTTTATCCTACAAAGTCTTATTTATTTTTTTACGAAAATGCTTTCCTGATCTAATTATTGTTTGAAAATTTTCAAAAAACAATAACAACTTATCATGACAGGGTTGTATTTTTCTCAAAATACGTAAGACCTATGTGATGGTGTTAAACAGCCTTTAGTGCCGGTTCACACACGTCAAGTTTGCCTCGTCAAGTCTTGAGTTTTTAGGAGAGAGGAGAAAAGAAATGGCATTCTCTTTTCCCTTCTCTCCTAAAAGATCAAAACTTGAAGAGTCAAACTTGACGTGTGTGAACCGGCACTTATTAATTATGCCGCCTTCTTACTTTAAAAAATATTAGCAGCAACTACAAGTTTATGGTTTAATTTGGCAACAAAAATAACAAGCTGTTGGTTGACAGTTGACATACGTAATATAAATTTGGTAACTGGCAACACAATCTTTCTTAATAATTACCAGTCCATATGACATATGCATTACGCGTAAAATTATGAAGAGAGTCGCATTTAAGAACATTGGCTTTTCGAATCTTGGGTCTTGTTTTTTTTTAAAGTTTTGTAATATTTTTGTAAAAAAAAATTAACTTTCAGTAACCATTTTTTAATATCATGTTATTAGCTGTTTTAGGAACGGGAAATATTTGTATTTCTTACCATAAAACGATAGTGATGAAGGGTACCAACCAAGGCATCTTCCAGCCAAATATAGTTTAACAATGTCATAAATCCACATTATTTTGTTGAACATTTATGGATTTAAGATTTTGTTTTTATGCAAAAAAATTAAATATGTTTTCTTTAAATTTTTTAACCAGCCAAGTAAGTTAGAGTTACCATAAAAGTGCAGTCAGCAAAGCGTAAGTAGACAATAACAAATTCTCACTCGTTACCGCTTTTGAAGTCAAACTCAAACGGATTCCCGACTTAGCAAATGCGTACGTATGTAATTCATTCGTATATGGATGTACAAACGTTGTTAGTAAAAATTACTCCACACAAAAAAATATCGACATTCTAGTTGCGAGAGTACATTTATCATTACATTAACTTAATGATTCTTTATTCATGCAACCTACATGAGTTAAATGAAACAACTTCAACTGAAACAACTACATAGTTTGAGAAACTTAAGGCTTGTTACGGGGATGAGTATTTGTGGTATGTAGTAGTTGACAGAGCTGTAAATGAATCATTCTTTTTGGATTTGTGAATTAATTATTTTCAAGAATGAGTTGCAATTCGTTTTCAATTCAAATGAATTGCAATTCATTTAACAGATTAATTGAAATTGAATTGATTTTGAATTCATTCAAATGAATTAGAAAAAATAATTAGCAATTCAAATGAATGAAATCAAAAATGAGTTGCAGTCAATCAAATTCAAGAACAGATCTAGGGGGAATTACTAAAATTTTCTATTTTTATTGCAGTTGGAACTTTTCAGTACAAAAAGTAAACAAAATTTTCCAATTGTAGTAAAAGTAATAAGAATTTCGAGTAAGCGAACACAGATTTGACAGCAAAAAAATGTTGTTGAGATTTCAAGTTGCTAAAATCTTTAAAATTCGATTGAAAATTAAAAAAAAGAAATTTTCCACAATATACCGCTACTTGACAATTCCATTCCAATACAAAATCAATTCAAATTTCAATCAATTCAATTCAAAGAGTTGGAAATGAATTGCTTATTCTTTTTTCTAATTTATTTAATTAATTCAATTCAAATTCATTTTAATTGGAAATGAATTGCAAATCATTTTTACCAAATTCATTTGAACTGACTCAAATTTCATTCAGTTAATTTTTTGTGTGAAAAGAATTAATTCAAAATTTGCTAATTCAGTGCATGAATGTTGCGTGAATTAATTCAAAAATGAATAATTCATTTACAGCTCTGGTAGTTGATGAAGATGATGTGTGGTTGAGGTAGGTAGATATATTTGTATGCACTTCAATTTTTTATTGGGGTGACATTGATTCTTGTTAGAAAAAAAATTATGACTAGTTCTCCAAATTTGGTTTCCTTCCGCGACTTTTTAGCATGTTAACAATTGCTTAAAACAGAAATAGGTTTTAAATCTGTCCGAGATTTATCCTTGGTTCAATGCAGATATGTTCTCGCATGACAGAAGCTGGTCGCTTGGACAAAAATTTCCAGCGTTTCTGATTCTTTAAATGTAAACAGGCGCTATCAAACCAACTCAAAAAGCGAAAAGTAGTAGACACATTTTCGTTTTTTGTTCGACAGTTTTTGGTTTCGATTGCAGTTTTTTAACCCTGGAAATTTCCGTATTTTGTGGTTTGTCCATAAGATTTATTTTTCTTTACCTGGCGTTTACATTTGCCAGTATTGGCAAGGCAGTACCCTGCAAATAATAGGACCAGTCCAAACACGCGTGTAAAGAATAGTCCACAAGGGACCAGGACTAGTCGAAAAGTAACCCAAACGTATGGAAAAAAACCTGGTCTATTTAACATTACGATGTCCTAGGAGAGGACCATATAACCCACCTTTGGACCACTAAGGAGTAGTTTTAAAACTACTCCATGGTATACACAAGAGGATTAGTTTTGAAGTCGTTTAAAAACGAAAGCACGTCGTTAAAAAGCGAAAACATGTCGTCTCACTACAAACACTTTTTAACAACGACATAATCCATGACCAGTCCATGGAGTAGTCCATTTTATAAAAATGGATCAGGTGGTCCAATTTTATTTGCAGGGTAGCAATACATGCAAACTTTTTTACTATTGTCTAGCAAATTTTGCAGACAGTAAAATTGGACAGTGATTTGACATTTGCTAACAGTAATCTGGAGTTTTATTACAAAAGGAAAAAAAACAAAATGTAAAAAAAATTAAACATACTTTGCTTTGATTTCTTATGTTTTAGTTAAGTGTTAAGTTTGTTAACACAATATAGTAATTTTAAGCTGTTTTTAAGTTTGTTTAGTTCATATAAAACACGTTAAGCTGGACTTGTTTAACATATTTTTAAAAGTGAACTGTCTTAACTACTGTCTGGACGCCTACGTCACGAAGAGTAGTCTTTTCGGAAACTAATATGTATTTTCTTACTGTCTTGCCAGTACTGTCAAATGTAAACGCTATGTTAATGATTTGCGAAAAGTTTTTCTTGTGGAACGAAATAGCAAAAAAGTTAAATTCTCCTTTCCTTTTTCTTCTATTAAAAAAAATGCGGTTATTTTTGTTTTACCCCTTTTTCAATATTCACTTGCACCTTGTGTTATATAATATAAACGTCATAAAGTGGTATCACCTTAATGTATTAATATATCAAGTTGTAGTTGTAATGTGGTTGGCCAATTTGTGTTTTTTTATATGTAGTTCTCTAGTTCTTTTTTATTCCATTTAAAGTTTAAAACTGTTTTCAAACTTTAAGTGCGTGACTTGATTTTTTTTCTCTCCTAACCGTCTGTAAGTGGCTTTTGTATTAACCAACAATTTCTGTTACTCATGTTATTACTTCTGGTAAAATTGTTTTAGCATTTAGTTTAGGCCACATTGTTAATAAACTGTTCAATGTACAAGTAAAATATAAAACTTGCATCGAACTAGTCGATTTATAGAATATTTACACATGTACGAGTTTGTTAAAGTCGTAACTTTCTTTGAGGTTTTCAGATTGTAATCAAAGAAAGTTTTCCGTTTTTTGTTTGTTTGTTTGTTCTTTAAGCTCATTGTCAATGCAAAGTGTTATGTATTTGTTTTCTGAATGTTAGATACACTCAAAAAATTATGTAGTTAAATTCTAACGAAAATTCATTTTAAACAAGTAAAAATTCATTTAAAAAACGGATCATTTACATTTCATTTAAAACAAATGATTTTTACATTCATTTTTAAATTTTGTATTTATTAAACAGCATATTCATTAAAATTGAATAGTTTTTACTTTAAAACAATACATTTCAACCGACAAAAATCAAACTACATAACAAAATAAAAACGAAAAAACATTATTTTTTGGTAGTTTGTTTTTTGAATAACAAACATAAATGTTAAAAAATAAAATTATTCGTAAAATAACTATATTTTTATTCAAATTTAACAGTACGGAAAACGAATTTAATAACCTACAATCAGTTACTGTAATAATTTTATAAGTGTACGATTATTTTTATGTTTTATGTGATTTTTTCGTAGTTGCATGTCTTTAACACTTTTTTTTAACTTCAAGATAAATAATCATGTTGCAAATTTGTTGATTTAGTATTAAATTTGTCTTTAAGGAAAATAAAATCACATTTATTTAAATTTGTTACTTTTTTCACAATTTTAAACGTTCATTTTTTAACAACTGAAATTTTCTATGAGAAATTTAACGTTCGATTTTGTAAAACAGGCAATTTTGCATTTGCTTTTAAAAAAATATTTTATTTAAAGCCATGTTCTGGAAATCGATTTCGACAGAAAATGATATCAAAAAAATTTTTAAAGCGATCCTGGCTTAAAAGTTTTTACATTTTGTGTTAAATTGAGACTTTAAACTTTGAGTACTACTTCACTTAACCAGAACTACCCTTAAAACTACACAGAAAAAAATAAAAATAGATATCAAATAAAAAATTTGTGATAGTTATTTAAAAGATTAATTAAATTTGCATTAGTAAACAAATTAATAGTATCAATTAAATATTTTTTGATATTAACAACATTTTCTGCAGTAATGATTTTGATATAATGATTTTTTTCTGTATAGGAAATTAAAAAAAAGTAACTGAAATCCTAATCGATTTCAATTTCACTCGTTTTCCAAAACATGACCCAATTATTCAGTTTAAAATCTCTTTTGTTTAAACATATTTTACAATACTTCAGTTGCTGTTTTCTTTAAAATAGTTGGCATCATTGCCATGTACATGTTTCATAAAAAGTGCTACCAAGTTGCTTCCTATTGCCGTTATATCAAAAGACCTTAATAACTGTTTCCCGGCTTTTTCCATTCTCGGGAAATCAGAAAATTTTTCTTTATTTACTTCATCAAACATTACAGCTGATTTTTACAGTATTGGCTTAAAACATTTAATATTTCCGTGCCATTATGAAAAACATTAAGTTAAAATTTTGTCGGACTTCATGATGGTGAAAACTATATCCTGATTTAATAAGCGAATACAAAGATTAGGTCTCTTCAGAGGTGCAATCAGTTGCTTCAGTGGAAAACTTATAGGTCGATTACGGATGGCAACTGAATTGAAGTTGAGTTGCCAGCAGCGAAATCAGGCAACACCGCTCATGCTAAAATATACAAAATTTTTTTTAATTTATATTTTAACAAGAGCGGTATTTTTAAATTAATATTTTAACATGAGCGATTTCGCTGCTGGCATCTGAACTAAAGTTGAGTTGACATCTTTAATCGACCAATTGGATTCTTGGTCCTGAACACATTAGACAAATTTTTAAGCAAATAATTTTTGATCCATCAATCACACACCGTAGAAAAATTATCCGGCATAAAGTGTGTTCGAAAAACCACTCCCTTCACTTTGCTTGCACATAAACTTCCATTTAACCCAAGCATTATTATTATAGTGTGTGCATTCAGTTTTTTATCATTTAACATGGACAAACTGGCTGTTACCCCTGTCTTCACGAGTCATCTTCTGTTATTCGTTCGCTTAACGACGTTAAACTCAGTTTTGGTATTGCCATATAAATAAAAATGATATTTATTTTTATTACTTTTATATGGATTGTCGAACCTTCTCGATATCAAAGAACATGAATAAGTCATGTTCTCGTCTTAAGACATGGAAAATTAAGAACGAAAATTGTCCAAGTTTATTTTCGAATAGAAACCCTAGTCTTTTGTGTAGTGCTGCCAACTTATTTAAAAGGCAAAATATTAAAAGTGGTAAAAAGCGTGTTTTTTGTGAGACAAATAGACAAAAATGCGGCATAATGAATCTCTTAAAATATTTTGTAAACTTCATACTTTGTTAGCTGTGTCCATAATTAAATATTCTTACAGTAAATTCACTCTGTTGAATTTCATTCATTCATACTTTTATACTTTAGTAAAAAAAAACGAATTAAAATAGTTTTACATAAACTTAGTTTATGTTGTTTTTTTAGGTTAAATTCCATGCCATTAGATTTTACGAATTTGAATACAAAAGTTGAATGGTCTATGAAAAAAAGACATTGTATAAAATCATCACAGTCATCATCATGCATAAAAATTCTTTTCCATAAAAAATTCTATAGTTGTAGTACTATTTATGGCTCATAGAGAAAATTTGTTTATTTGCTGTGTTTTTGACGTTGTTGTATTCATTAAGGCAGAAAATGGGTCAGAATTGTAATGCATCAGTAACATAATAAAATTTAAATTTATTTTATAAAATTTATGCAAAATATAAAAAAAAACAAAAACAAGATCATTGTTCTGACTCTGTACATAAAAGCATTAATGAATGTTCTACTTAGACTACTGGGCAAGAGGCCAGTTAAAGTAATAAACAGAATAGGAAAGTCAAATTTAGGTTTGTGGAAAATAATATCTACCTAATTAAATTTAGTCTTGTCAAGTATTCCACTCAAATTTTAAGTTGTATATGATTGTTTTTTCAAAAGAGTTGGCAGCGCTAGGAAATTTCAGCAATTTTTCAGTTTTACACCTACATAATGATTAAAGCAATACCATACTTTTGTTTTAAAGCAAACAAATTTGCGAGACTATTTTAAAGTGGAAGGTCAATGTACCCGGTATGCGCACATTTAACATTAAAAAAGCGATAAAGACAATGGCTTAAGTAATCAAAGCAGTTTAACGATTAATATAGCTTTGTAAGGCTGTGGTTTTGAGGTGTGCATTAAGTTTAAACTAAATTTAACGTAGTCTGAAACTCTGGTTTTTCCGGCGAAATTTATTTTTTTTTATTTTTTCATTAAATGCCAACATTTTAGCAAAACTAAGCTGTTCCGTCAAAATTTTGTATACAAACTTGGTAATGGCGGCACAAATCTGTTTTCAGATTAACTAAACCTAGTTAAACTGAAATCTCAAAAACCCAGCCTAAGTCTTGCTTTACACGCTTCCTTAAAGTAGCCAATATAAAAACTGAAAAGTGGATCATTAAAAAATTTAGCGTATAAGTCTAGACTAATTTTGATGATTTAAAAACAAAACAATGGCGGAAAATTTGTCAAAAAAACCACTTGGAAACACTTTTTTAAAAAAGTAATGTAATATTAAAAAAAAAAAAAACAAATAATTTGTAAAAAGGAACACCACCATTTCCTTAAAATAAATCTTGGTTTAATATACGTTGAGGCTTTAATAGAGTTTTTCTTTTCCCGGACTTTTTTATATCCCTGAAAAGCGGGATTTGTTTTTTAATCCCGGGAATTCCCGCTCAATACAAATCGGTGCAAAATATTATTTAATTTAATTTATTTGAACAAATAATATTTTCTGAGATCAATTAAAACAGTTTATAAATGCATTAAACTTTTTTATTTCTGTGGCAAAAGGGAAAAAGTGCTTAATGGCACCTTAAGATCTTCATGTTCAAAAGTACACATGGGCATAGTTTCAACTATTTTGTAAGATTTTTGAGGAAATTATAGCAAAATGATTTTTGGATATTTTTTTTTAATGTGCAATAATAACATTAGGAATAATAAAAACTTTGGCCTCTAAACACTTCAAAACTTGTAATTTCTTAAAAAAAAAATATATTTTCTTCGAGTCAAATATGCGTTTTCTATATTAAAAACTTTTGTCATCATCTCTTACAGAATCTAATCTTTTATGCAGCTGCTCTGCATATAAAATCATTAAATTTTTCGAAGCAAGTAGGAACAACTTTTTTTCGTTTTTGTTAAATAAATCTGGGTCTTTATACAAATAAAAAATTCTGTACATTTAACATTGCCTTACTTTTCGGATACGAATTGACATCTCTTTGGCGTTTGGCAGAACTGTCTTATGTCAGAAACTGTAGTTTTTGTTTAAGTTAAATTGAAAAAATAGATATTTGGGGAATTTCATAACTTTTTTCCTAAAGAGCAGATGATTACGACTAGAAGCAGTTGTTCTAAACTAAAGTGATTTAAA
This sequence comes from Pollenia angustigena, assembly GCA_930367215.1. Lineage (NCBI taxonomy): Eukaryota > Metazoa > Arthropoda > Insecta > Diptera > Polleniidae > Pollenia > Pollenia angustigena. Next base: position 14,810,212 of record OV884060.1, read on the forward strand.
CAAAAAAAGAGAAAAAAAAAATTAATTAAAGCCAATCACAATATTGCAAATGTGTTTTTATGACTTAACCCCTTTTTGTCTAACGGCTTAGATCTATTTCATGACATAACTTTTTTACAAGTATATCAGCAGTAAAGTTATCATAATTAAATTAAAACAATCCAGGTAATTCCCGCACAAATTTCCCGGTATTTTTTTCCGAAAAAAGTGCAGGATTCCGGGATTGTTGTCTCGGGAAATCCCGTATGAAAAACACTAGACTTTAACTGACCCTACGTTTCCACATGCAAGTTATTACTTGCAAGTAATGCATACGTATTATTAAGTGCCGGTTCACACACGTCAAGCTTAACTCGTCAAGTCTTGAGTTTTTAGGAGAGAGGGGAAAAGATATGGCATCCTCTTTTCCCTTCTCTCCTAAAAGCACAAGACTTGACGAGTCAAACTTAACGTGTGTGAACCGGCACTAACGAAAAATCGAGGAAACAGCCAATTGGCTGAAAGTACAAAAAATTGTTTGAATGTTAGTGAAAAAGTGTGAGTGTATTGAGTTTTTCGAACTTGCACTTGCATGTTGAAACAGGGGGTTACAAGATTTCGTTGGCATCACTGTTTTATGCAAAAACCACGTTGGAAAAGAAAGCCCACTCTTGTATTTAAATGTTTTTCTCAAATAAAGTAGGAAAAACTTATAAATATTATGTAATTACTATTAAATTGTCCAATAAAAAAAAAAAAAAAAACAAAAAAAAAAAAAAAAAAATTATAGCGCCTCTTAGGAACTAGTTTATCAAATAAGAAAAATAAAAATCAACTCAATATAAGAAAATATTCACACTACCGACAATTGATAAACATAATCGGCAGTACAAGTGCGTAGTCTTGAAAAGAAATAAATTTTCCAGTTTATTAAATTTAAACTGCATTTCTTTTAAATGTAGCAAATAATATTTTCTGAAAACAAAATCTTGTTTGACGTGTTATCTCCAAGTCATGCAGAAAACGTTCCAAAAATAATTTGAATTTAAAATCGGCAACTCGTTTAATGGAGTCGTACTATTAAACTGTCGATCAAAGTCAATGAAAACGGAAATTCATTAAAACAAAGAAAAGAAAAAAACGATATTGTAAATAAAACAAATTTGCGAAAATTGTTGTTTATTTTACTGTAAAAAACCAAAAAAATGTTTTAGTTGTTTTTAATTTCATGTCTTCTGAAATTATCATAAAATAATGGTTAGTTAAAATCAAAGTATTTAATATAAACTTGTATTTTTTATAAACATTTATCTTAATGACCAAGTATTTTGAGTATTAGTTAAACGATCAAGTCATGTGCGGTTATACTCAAATTAGTTGGCTAGTTAGATTTAATTTAGCTGGTTAAAAGGTGGTTTTTTCTACAAGTATAAGTTTGTAAAAATGATTATTTGTAAGGGTAATCACGATGGTCATTGTGCAAATTTGCGATTTGTAAGTTTCAAGTGCACAATATTCGGGAGGGTTCTTTAAAACCATGTGAAATAAGGCCATGATGGCTTAATTGCTCAATTGAATGGGAGATAAAGCCATAATGGCCTTATTGCCCAATATGAGAGGCAAGGTCATATTAAAAATTTTGCGAAATGAGAGATATAGACATATTTTTTTTTTCGCAAATGAGAGATAAAGCCATATTTTTCATAATATTGTTATGCATGGTGTTAACATTCTGTAAAAGGGACACTCCTTAGTTATCATTGAAAAACTTTTTTTATTCTTGTGACGCACGCAGGAAAACTTTATTCAGCGAAGCCACCTGCCGCGTCCTACTGGAGAAAAAAACCTCTAAGCATGGCCGCAGGCCGCCACGCAGAAAGAAGCCAGATTTCAATACTTAACTTTAGTGTCTCCGGAACTGAAATGAGAGATAAAGCCATTTTCTAATATTGCTAATGTGAGCTTAGGCCATGATGGCTTTATCTCCCATTCAAAAGAATGATTGAGAGATAAAGCCATCGTGGCCGTCTCACATGGTATTAAAGCACCCCCTCCGCCCCCCCCCCCCATATTATGATTGATCTCGGGCATACCGCTTTTATTTTGTGCGCAAATGTTTTTTTTTCTGAAAATTTATTCTGGCGGCACAAAAACCTTCTAGCAGCACTTAAAAAATCTGCATTTGTTTACAATTATACACAAGCAAATTAAAATAAATTTTTTATTTATAAATTTTTTATATTTAATTCTCTATTTTATTTTAAAACCCACGAAAATGTTCAATTTATAGGTTTCCTAAGAAACAATATGGCGCTTAATATGCCATATGTTATTGTTTACATTTGTTTGCAATTGAGCAAATATACACTCATGGTTTTTTTTAGTGCAAACGAAGTAAAATAGAGTTGTGCAAATGTGTGTATTTTTGCACGCATTTGCATGGTTTGCACACTTTGCACTACCCATCTTGTTTTCCCTTTATATAAAAAGTATTCAGTTTTTTGGTGAGTTTTATTGAATTGGTTTTTATTTTTTTGTATTGTATGTACATTAGGGCACTTTAGTACTACATAGTACATTAGTATTAATATAAATGTTAAGAGTGCAAGGATGGCCCTGGAACTCCATTGTTCATTGCTGATCAGACGAAAAACTTTAAATGATATAATTGGAAGCTTTTCGTTTTTCCTAATTCAAATAAAAATTACATAACTATCATCACGCCACTTTATGTTGAATACAAATTTAAAACTTTATCGCTGTTGGTGCCATACAATATCTGCCAGCATCTTATCCTTTTTAACTCTGCTTCATACTTGCAATTTTTATTGCAGCAATTATTGCAAAAATTGCAAATCTGTACAATGACTTACATACAACAACATTTTTTTGCTGACTATTTTTCATAAACTGTGATCGCCTTAACCAATCTTCAGCAAGTAATTTGTTAAAATACTTTTAATTTTCTCTTTAACTTGTAGCCACCAATTTGTTTACCAGCAGTTTTCTACTGCTTGTCTTTCTCTTCATACATAAATGATCAGATCAATAAATAAAATTCATCTTATAACCGCATTTGATTAATTTTTCTCGTTCATTTAAATACAAGTAACCAGTACATCAGTAGTTTAAATTTAAAAAAAATAAAGAAAAAATCGAAAAAAATTAAAAAAAAAATACTGAAGAGTAATTGGAACGGAACTATGTATTAAAAGTTGCCAACCTTATCAATGCGCTTAGTTTACAAGTGCATAATCGAACAAACTGTGCCGTTAGTCATACAGTGTTGTATATGGCAAATACTCGTACTTGACAAGTCATTTTTCTCACGTTCCACAAGTAAATGAAACGAGTTTATTTTATAGTTTTTATAAAAAAAAAAATAAAAAAGAAAAATCCTTAAAAATTTTAAATGCCTTGGAAAAAAAACTTGATTCATTTCAGGAGTAAACAGTAGATGTTTGTTTAATAGTATTTTTATAGTGGTTTAATAAATTTCAAAACTACTGACATAAATCTTTTAAATTGACATATTTGTCTAGGCAAAATGTAATTTAACGATTTATTTGTTATGAAAATTTTAAACTAAAAAAAAAAAGAAAATTTTGGTGAGGAAAACTTGTGTAATATGTTTTAAAAACAAAAATTTTAGAATGCTTTTCACTGTTTTAATTAGACATACATATGTATTAGTGAGTCCCAAAATTTTTTTTTTTTTTTGTGTAAAGTGAAAAGATTTTGTAATTTTGAGCGAAACATAAAATTGTTCAACATATTTTTCCCAAAACCTCCCGATTAAAGAAAAACAAGGCACTGTGAATGGAGGGTTTAAACCAACCATAAAAAATATTTAAATTGAAATAAGCATTTAGGTCAGGTTATTAAACAGCATTTTCTACTTCCTAAACCTTAGCAAATTTTCTTTTGACTCTTTAAAAGATATTGATTGACCTAATTTTCTTTAAGATTTCTCGTTAACACGCACGTAAGAAATCTGCCAGACGGGGCGCGGAGTGTTTAGGGAACACAAACACTTTTATATATTGCAAGTAACTGGAAAAAAGCAGAGGTTGGTAACAATATTTTATTTATTGTATTGTTGTTTGATTGTCTTATCAATTTGTAAATTTAATTCTTGACATACACACAACATCTTTGAGGCATTTTTCGCAAATTTTCAAGATAGTAGATAAAAAACTAAATGTAATGGCATATTTCTTCTATTATATTTTTAAATCAATGTTGGCTAGGAGCTTCCTCCGAAGTTGTCAGTCTGTTTTCAATGGTACTCCACTAGGAATCCGTCTAAGTTATTTATGGTACTCCACAAAGTCAAATCCGAGTTTTATATGGATTTCTACCAGAAAAAAGGTTGAAAAGTAAGGTTTAAAACGAAAACAAAAACCTTAACAGTTTCAGAATGCTAAGCTTTTTGCCAATGCGAAAGTGAAACGCAAGACGGCGAAAAATAGACAAACGAGGTCAACCTGGTTGTACCTCAAAAATATTGACGAGCTGATTCCCCGTCCGGAGCAGTTTGATGAACGGCTTGAAATATCTAACCTTGCACCCCACCCCGTTCACAACAGACATGAGTTTCTGTTAAAGCAAGATGTTAAAGACTTCATGATAAATGTGAAATATCTCAATGGTTAATGTTAAGATTTTTCATTATTTTTGGATTGTCAGGGACGTAAATACTGGTTAATCGTGTGCTTGTTTTGTTTTTGCTTAAGGCCAGTTAACACGGTAATACAATGTATTACGACATTGCAAAAAATGATGTAGAATGAGAAAAATTTTATCATGTAAAAACAAAATGTATTTAGTAAGAGAGAATACGAATACAAAATCTGACAAGCGGTCGGTAAATGCTTTTTTTCTAAACCATTTTAGAAACTTAAGGCCCAAATACACTTGTCAAATGCTTGACATCAAGCTCGTGTACGTGTGCTTGACATCAGAACATACATTTGCTGGATGAGCTGTCAAGCATTCATTTTGCATTTTATTTTGAAGTGACAACAACAGGAGCAAAAAATATTAAAATATAGATAAAAAGTGTTTAATTGTGATTACATACTTTTAACTGTGTTGCTATTTAATAAATAAAAAAAAAATTGAAGAAAAGAAGGAGAAAATTATTAAATAACATTTTTTTTCCTCCAAAGCATTTTTTTGTTTTTCATCCGACTTTTTAGTGTCTGTTCGGTTTGAAATCACGTTTAAAGTGTGTGGGTGCTTGAAGAGTAACGCCAATACATTCATCAAAATCACTCGTCAAGCATGCTAAATATCTAAATTTTTTGATTTTCCATCAAGCATCGTCGGTGTCACACATACAAACCCATTTTCACTAATACTACCTTAATGCTGGGTGGGAATTTGACCAGTGTATTTGGGCCTTTATGTATTCTCATTACACCAGAGGTGTATTTTAACAGAGTATATTGAAGGTGGTAGCATTTTTATACAATTACAAAAACAACTAAAATCAACTCAGGAAATTTTCATGCTGTTTTTGTAAAAATTGTAAAACTGCAACCATCTTCTTTTTTGTTATTATTTTTGATTTTACTTATACCATCCGTGTAAACATAAAGTATATTCTCAACAGACTTTTATTTTTTTCTTTTAAACACGGAGAGAATTTCATAATATTTTGATTCTGCAAAGTCGTAATACATTGTATTGCCGTGTAAACTGGCCTTTAACAACATTTTTAAAACACTTACATCAGCAGTCTACACCTAACACTGACACAATTTTAGGGTTAGTATTAGTAAATTTAGACAGATGTATAAAAGTACAGAATTGAAAATTTAGCCATTTAATAATGTGAATTATTCGGTATTAAAAATATCATTAATGCATATATCTTGACTTATATTAATGCGTTTTTTTTAAAATATTAAAATCTTGTTTAGCGATTTGTTTAGCCATCTTTTGTACTAAATTGAGCGATTTTTTGTAAAGAAAAGTTGGTAACACTGTATCCATAAAGGAAAATTGTGCTTAGTGCCAATTCACACGTTGCAAGTCTTATTGATCAGCTTGCTACCTTATAGGCGAGAGAGAGTGAGAGAGAAACGTTTATTTTCCTCTCTTCACTCTCGTTATAAAGTAGCAAGCTGATCAATAAGACTTGCAACGTGTGAATTGGGACTTAATATAATAACGGTAGTGGAGTACCCTTATAAATCTTGTTAATAGGTGCGTTTGAGTACTTTTACAGTAAAATGCAGTAAATGAGTAAACTAAAAAATTTGCTCTCACAAAAAGCTGTTATCCAAAAAAGTACGCGAACGCAAAATTTGTAAAAATTCGTAAAATAAAGGCAACAGCTGACGGCAAATAATTGAAGTGTGGAAAAATATTGACACTTTTGACTACTTAACTCGTTTTCTTATCGGTACTATCACTTTTCGCTCTCAATTTATGTTCTCATTTACTGCATTTTGTGTACTCGAACGCAATTTCGTAAAATGCAGTAAAGTTTAGTAAAAAAAAGTAAAATCTTTTGTGTTCTCGAATGCAACTAATGTAGTTAAAGCACAAATTTTTACAACAGCGCAAAAACAAAATGTATTTTACAATAGCGGTTTCACTCTTGGTAGTAAAGTACCATTGTAGACATTGTTAATCTTGTTAATGTAGTTAACAAACTAACATTTACGATACCGCAACAACAAAATGTATTAATCGTTTCTTAACTAAGCTGTGGTTAAAAAATCATGCAAACAGCTGTAGTATACACTCGTGTTAAATCTTCCAAAATAATACATTTGACAAAACTATATTCTCTCTCTCAGCAGATTCATTAGTTACCATTACATACGAAAAAGGCACTCACGCTTTTTTGTAGAATAAAATCGTAGTAAATAAAACAGAGTTATAAACTTCACACAAATCTAAGAATTCAAGCCGTTTGCTGCAAAAATAAGTTGAAATGCCACTCCCTTCCAATTACTTTAGGTTCAATACATATTTGTACATTAAAAAAAAGTTGCCAATGCTTAACAATTTATTTAAAATGAAATTATAACTCAAGTTCATGTACATGACATTTTAACTGCTACTGTAAATAATTTTATTAAAAAAAACTTTGTAGAAAATTTTATTGTCTTTAACAAATTTAAAACACAAAAATTACATAAATTTTAATGTTCCAATAAAATAATAAATTTTGAGATGACATTCGAATAATAATAACAAGTGTGAACATTTCTTCAGATTATGTCATAAAATTATGTCATGCTTGTTGCGGATTTACAAAAGAAGAAACGGGGAATATGGGGTGATTCCTCCATGAAAATCAACATGCTGGTGACACACATACATACATACGTAATGCAGCCAAAAATTAAGAAGAAATTAAATTGAATTTGTTTTAAACAATTAAAATTGTGATTATTTTATTTAAGACCAGCAGTATTTTATTGAGACAAAAAGAAACCGTTCAAAATACTTTTTATTGGTTTTAAGTGTTTTTAAAACGGAAAGCGTGTGAAAGTTTATTTATAAGAAAATTTTGTTTTTGTTCAAAACTGTTAAGAAAACCATTGACCAAAATTCACTATTATATTATTCCTCATTATTTATTCCCTAATTTTTTCGAATGTATGTATCTATAAATTTTATTTTTGTTTTAATCAAAATGACCGTGATTGTAACTACCATATAAGAAATTTTACTAAAACTAGCATAACAAACATTTTATTGTTAGTATTTTTTTTAAATATTTAAGTTTGACCTTTTAATTACCTGTTTTCTGAGATTTTATTTGTTAAAAACAACATTTAGTTTTTTTTTAGCTTAAAAAGTGCTACCAAATTCATGCAAGCAATGATGTCTATAATGCGTATTTTTTAAATTATTTTAAGCAAAAAAGTTTATTTAAGGTTTGTTGCAAGGTATATTTACACAAGGTAGACTCATTAGGGAGTGTAGGCATGCTGCTCTATAAAAGGAGCCGAGTTGTCAAAATTGTCTTCATATAAAACAAAAACAATTTAACGCACACATGTACAAATTTTGGCTCATAAACACGGAATTTTACGTTTGGGTTCCAACTAGGGGTAATCAGCTTGGCTTGTTGAATACCACTGCAAATAATAGGACCAGTCCAAACACGCGTGTAAACAGTAGCCCACAAGGGACCAGGACTAGTCCAAAACTAACCCAAACGTATGGAAAAAACCTGGTCTATTTAACATTACGATGTCCTAGGAGAGGACCATTTAACCCACCTTTGGACAACTAAGGAGTAGTTTTAAAACTACTCCATGGTATAGTCAAGAGGATTAGTTTTGAAGTTGTTTAAAAACGAAAACATGTCGTTAAAAAACGAAGACATGTCGTCTCACTACAAACACTTTTTAACAATGACATGGTCCATGCTTGCATTACATCGGACCAGTCCATGGAGTAGTCCATTTTATTAAAATGGATCAGGTGGTTCAATTTTATTTGCAGGGACACGCAAGAAACTTTTATACTCACACCACAATAAGGGAGATGGTATTATGCCTTTGTGCTGAAGTTTGTAACACCTTATAATATTGGTCCTAGACCATTATATACATATACCAATCGATTCAAAATCATTTTTTGAGCCTTCAAAAGATCTCATATAGATGAAGATATCTTAATAAAGTTCGGCACAAAGAACGTTAACATGAATCTTCACCTTATAGTATAAATTTGTTTTAACGGGTCCATGACTGGCCTTGGCTGCCAAATTGTGTACAATCTCAAAATTGGTGTTTTCATACGGGGTGTAGGGTATCAAATAGTCGGGCTTGACAAACAATACTTTCTTACTTGTTTAGATTAATTTTGTGTTGCAAGAAAAATTTATAACAAAACTATCTGATTACCAGAAATAATATACGTAGTTATTAAGGTTCTTTGGTGTTTCTGATGTAGTTTTTTTCTTGTATTTGCATATTTTTTTCTTGTTTTTGGTTAATTTAAATTAAATTTATTCATATATGTACATTGTACATATGTATGTATGTAGATTTAAAAAACAAGGTAAATTTAACATAAACAAAAACCTCTTTACAATAATTTTAATTTTCAAATGTTTTTAGGGTATGCAAAATGCAACGCTTCGCTAACGCCATAAAAAATCGTTTTAAATGTTACGGCTTTTTTAAACTTTAACCACCATTAAGGGTATCAAATACATAATGAATGAAAAACTAAAAAAGATTCTTTAAAAAAAACCTAAAAAAGCTGGTTATCAAACCACAAAAATAAACGAGATTTAAATTAAAGTCTCTCATAAATTAAAGCATAAAACTTGAAAGCGCTAAAACAATGATTTTAAACTATTTTCTCCTAAAGTTGTTAGAAATAAAGCAAAATAAATTATTTTGTTTTTACGGAGGGTTATAGTTTAACCGTTGCTAAGCATAAACCAAAATAGCCAGTAAACTTTTTTTCTTCTTTAATTCAGATAAACAAACTTTAAATAAAATGAAAAACATTATAGTCATAAAACAAAGTTTTAAATAAGAAAAAAAAAAACGTTACCACTTGTTTTCTTTATAATTTTAGAAAAAAAAAACTATTAAAGAGAAAGCTTAACTAAACCAAATTACTACTCATAACTAACCAACAAACTTATTAACTAAATAAATTACACTGTAATTAATAATTTTTTTTATTGTTACAACTTTAGCAAGATGTTGTTAAATTGTTATAAAAAATACATTATGACAAAACGACCGCAAACGCTAAAAAAATCATCATCATTTAAATAGAAATTTTATTAAAAAACTGTTAAAAATTTTGTTTAAAATTACAATGCATTTTCTTTTAATGCCTCAAGTACTATAAATAATTGTGTAATTAAACTAATAATGATTTATCTAGTTAAACTTTTATTTATATATTTTTTTAAAGTAAAAGTAGCTAAGTAAGCTTTACCTTTCTATTTTTAAATTAAACTCTAAAATCTATCTTTTACATACCCTAAACAAGTTAAACTTTTACATAAATACATTTATAGAATACTAGCTGGCCCGGCAAACGTTGTTTTGCCACATAAATTATTTCTTTCAGATGTAACAGTGTCTGCTAGCAAAATTTCAAGAAAAATTTATAGGCTATAGTTCTTTCCAGATGTTACACTATGTATTTTCCTGCCCAATTTTAAGAAAATCAATTGATTAGTAAAGAAGATATAGAGAGGCGGAGCTTTTACCCCTCTTGCCCTATTTAATGCCCTGTCCTCTTTCCAACTGTAACACTATTTGCCTGCGAAATTTAAAAAAAAATAGGTTGATTAGTTACGAAGATATAGGAAGGGGAAGCTTTTAGCCTTCTTTGCCTATTTCACACCATATTCCCTATTCTCTTTCAGATGTTACATTGTCTGCATGCCAAATTTTAAGAAAACCGGTTGATTAGTTTAGAAGATTGTGGAGTGGGAGCTTTTACCCCTATTGCAATATTTTGCGCCCTCTAGCCATACCTATTCTCATACCCAACAAATACACATACAAAATTTCATAAAAATCGGTCAAGCCGTTTCGGAGGAGTTCAAAATGGAGACAATTTTGTTGATATTTGTATGGGAATTTAAATACATGTTTCGGAATGAATGCAGTGTTCACTGAAATTGCTATAACTCTTGAACCAATATACATTTGACGACCGTTGATACATAAAACCTTGGTATTGACGTCACCTTCCATGTGAACTGTATAGAAACAAAATCGGTTCACGCATTTTAGAGAACATAAATTACTAACACAATGCAACTTATTTTTATATATATATAGATTGAAAATTTATATTGTTAAAAATCAGATTTTAATATTAAAAACTAATTGAAATTTTTTTAAATACCAAAAAATTCAGTAATGCACCCCATATATTTACAATATTATTGTATATGTTATTCCCCATATTATTTCTACTAGTGTTCGTCAAATGGTCAAAATTCGACCATAAATTTGTATGTAAATATGAAGGAAACATAGTTAATCTACGTATATATGAATTTACATGTTTCGATCATTTATTTTTTCCGCCTAAGTGGATGATTTGGCGAGGGATCAACCTACGGTTCATACTTTATATTCTACTGGCCATTTTCTCAATGTATCGACAAACTCTCTGTTACTTAATGTCAACATAAATTTATTGGACAGATAAACTGTCCGTTAACGATTTTGGGTTTCTCAATATACCGACAAAAAACAAAGTCTTCAGCTGGCAACGCCACTCAAAATACATGTAAAAGATGGGAGTCAGCTGATTGAATTTATCTGTACGGCAAATAAATAATTGGCAGATGAGTGCCGGTTAGCTTTGCGATTAAAACGAAGCAAATGAGACATTGAGAAAACCAAATTTCTTTAATGTGCAGTTTTTCGTTGGGAAAAAAGATAATTGCCTAATGAGAAAATGGCCATACGTGAGTTAATTTAATTTTGTAAGTTCAATATAAAACATATCAGAAAATATGAATTGAAAAACAAAAAGTCTCCTTTATAGATTGTCATCCAATCAGGACATTGCATGTTTAATTGTATGTTTCTATGTCTAAAATTAACGAAAACTAATCAAAGTACCAGATGTATAACGAAAAAGTTCCCTCCTATACATTCTTATTCACTTAGGGCCATACATGTTTATTTTTTTCTTTGTAGGTCGAATATTAACATTAATTTAAAAAGTACCAGATGAAAAGTACCAACATTTTTCATCTTATAGGTTCTCATTCACTCAGTAACCTGCACTTATAATATTATGTTTCTAAGTTCAATATTACAGAAAATTTAAAAATTATTTCAAGATGCGCGGAAAAGCAAAGAAAAAATTAATTTTTTTGGTATTTCCCCTTTTGGATACTGTTTTCTCACCATAAAGGTTCGGTTGACAAACAAAGAAAGAAAGTGTTTTTAACTGTTCTGCCTTTGCCGATTTATGTATATGTACATAGATATTGCCCTACATTATTCAATAAGTGGAATAATGGTTTCAAAAAAATATGGTGCAACTCTTATTAAAAACAAAACATAACCTTTAAGGGGTCTGTCTACGATCAAGCATTTCGCATTAAGCGCTATGGTAGTTTGAGTGAAAATGTGTTTGTATGTGTGACACCAACAATGCTGGATGGAAAATCAAAAAGTTTTGACCGTGTACAGACCCCTTTAAGGGGTCTTCACATCTCTTCAGCGCGAGAAGTTCTTACAAAAGTTACAAAATATGGATACAGAGCAGTATAACACATGTTGTGTTTTAAAGCTTTTTTGTAAACAACAAACATTGACGTCGCACTATACAAATTTGGTATAACCGACTGTTTTATTTTCGTCGCTATCGTTGAAAATTTTTCAATTTTACTAAATTAGTGCTGGTTCACACAGGTCAAGTTTGACTCTTCAAGTCTTGAGCTTTTAGGAGAGACGGGTAAAGAGAATGGAAAGGGGTACATACTTGACCATACCAGTCAGTTTTTATTTTTCTTTTCTTTTTTCATCCGTAATATAATAAAAAGCTACAAAGTTGAAGGAAAAGAAAACAAAAATTCATTTTGTGCATGAACGTGAACGCAAGTTCAAAAGAAAATTTAAATAAAACTGTTCAAGTAAACTTGACCTGTGTGAACCAGCACTTAGATTCGCCGTCAACGATATTTGTGATAAGCGTTTTCAACGTCTACAATTTCAAATAGTTTTTGAGTTTCATATTACGCAATTCCTAACGTAATGACAGAATCTCTTTTGGTAGTTTTCGACATGAGTTGCGCCCACATTTTTTCTCTCTTTTCGAGAAACGATGGTATATTTTTTGTTTTACATCTTTTCGACGAGAGAATTTTTCACCAAAGTTACAAAAAATGGCAACTGTTTTATATATATATTTTTTTTTTACATAAAATGTTTATTTATATTCGGCGAAATATAAAAAATTTTTATACAAATTTGTTTTGAAGAGCGCACTATAGCATCAAACTCGAAAATGTTGCTGTATCTTCAAATAAATACTTGCGAAAGCACTGCCAACTGTTTGCAAAAAACTTAGGTCAGTGTTGCCAAGTTATGCAGTTTAAAACTTTTAAATGTAAAACTACTATATTTACAAACCTCCCCTATAGTTTTATAATATTGTGTTAATATGTTTCCTTTTTTATCTTTTCAGGTAATTTATTTAATTACCAGTTTAACTTTGAAACTCAATATGCATTAAAGAATCTGTAAGTAAAATTAATTTTAACACATTCATTTCACATAAAAAAGCAATCCTAGACAAATTAAGCATCGACTTTAATGAAACTTAAACGTTTTCTAATACATATATCTAAATTCTAAGAATAAGGCTTAAAGTTTTCGAGATAAAAAATATGAAGGCCAACCCCCCGGACCAACTAGTATGTCAATTTTTGTCGTGGCAACTATCAAAATTAATTTCAACACAAGATATTAGTGCAGGTTCACATACGTCAAGTTTGACTCGTCAAGTCTTTAGCTTTTAGGAGAGAAGGGAAAAGAGAATGCAATTTCTCAAGACTTGATGAGTCAAACTTGACGTGTGTTACCCGCACTTAACGTTTGGATTGCATGAATATGTGTTCAGCAATTACTGAGCAATTAATTTTTTAAGACAAGCTGCCCAATTCCATTGCGACTTAGTTTAGAGTATTTTTCTTTAACGGCGTGTGTCGTGGATTATCAAGGCTGGAGTCCATTGATCAACTTACATTTGGCAATAAAGGGACATCCTGGGCCGTTATAGAAAAATTATTTATGACTACAGTTTGTTTAAAGACAAAAGTCTTTTAGGTGTGTGGTGAAAAATCAATTTGCGTAAATTGGTTCTAGTGCCTAAGAAAGTGTATTATTCAATTGTCCGCTATAAGCGGAGCAACGCAAAAAGCTTAAAAATATTTGTGATATATCAATGCTTGTAAGTGGGAAGGGCATATGTGGAAAAAGTTTACGCGAGTACCTGCAATATGGCTTTAATTCATCTTAATAGATCTTAACCACTGGGTGACAAGCAATGCGTCTACGCCACTAAGTGTGAGAGAAACCAGCAAATGTAGGTTGCAATTTAATTGCATTATCGGGTAAGATTATACACTCGCCCCTTGTTTAGGGGCTGGATCTATCTAACCTCCGCTGCTTTTGAAAATATGCTAGCGGCATTTGTTGAGTAGCAACAGCATCTAGGGCTGATCCGTCCCTGAGACCGAACTCTCCTACAAGTAATACAAAATCAACCATCCCTTGAGTTGGTTTTTCAGGATACCCCTTTCCGCGACTTTGGGCAGCAAACCACAACCACTGCAGTTGATTAATTGGAAAAATTAAGAAAAATCTTATAGTTGCCTTTTTGTTTTATTATATTCAACAAATTTTTGTCTACTTCTACTGAAATTTCCTGTTTATTGAAATGAAAATCATAAACATTTTAAAAAAAGTAAACGGTTCAAATAATCTTTGATGAACAATTTTTTGTTAAATGAAGCATAACATTAAATAGATATTGACATTTTGACACACAAAACATCAAAATGTCTGCAAGAAACAAGTATAGTCGGTCAAGCCCGAACCTATGAATACCCTAAAACACAATATTAAGAAAAAAATATTGAGAATGTACCTTATTTGGGACCATGGACTAAGTAAAAAAATTATGTTATCGGGTTAAGATTCGTGTAAAAGTTTTTTGTACCGAATTTATCTATATCTACATGAGGTTTGCTTGCCTTCAAGTGATTTAAGAAAGGGGGAATATGGGACCTATGGATAATTTGGACCTACCAGCTCAACATTTTGCTATTGACACAAAAATTGTCGCCAATTTCTATATCAATACCAACATTAATAAGAAAGTTATCGCATTAAAAGTTTTTTTCGGGAGTAGTATTGGACCGATTCTAATAAAATTTGACAGGGTGGTTTATATTGCAATAAAATAAGTTTGAAACAAAACGTGTGTGAAAATTAATATGAAAAGTTAAACTCATTTTTTAAAAATATCGCATGCGATAAAAACATTTTAAAGAAAATGCGACTATTTACACGAAATTTTAAAGTTTTTATGAAAAATCAATCATTTTTATTTAACATTAAAATCTAATTTGATATTTTATTAGTCTTTTTATATTAAAATTTATGATTTTTTTTAAAAAATACGACTTAGACTGAAATTCTTAGAAATTAATTCCGTGAAGGATATGGCCACTTTGTCCAAATCCTTCGATCTCAGGGAATCAAACCTAATAGAAAATGAAGACTATGGACAAGGCTACAATAATCTATAAACACTGTATCCAAATTGTATTTGTGAAAACTTTTATACATTTTTGAAAATTTGACTTAGTCCGGGTTCACACTATGAAAGTTTTCTTTCAGAAAGTCTGAGCATATGGGTGAGAGGGGAAAAAGGAACAACATGTTCTCTTCCCAGACTTACAGTGAAATTCTCATGAAAGTCAAATTTTAAAATTCCAAGTTTTCAAAAATGTATAAAAATTTTCACAAATACAATTTGGTTATAGTACTCATAGATTATTGTAGCCTTGTCCATAGTCTTCATTTTCCTGAGATCGAAGGATTTGTACACAGTGGCCATACCCCTCACAGAGCACTTTCATGAGAATTTCAGTAAAGCCAAATTGACTTAGATTCTAAGTCGAAAGTTGGGAGCAACACTTTAAGGTTTTTTAAACATCATTTTTAAACGCATTGTACCCCCTTCACTTTTGTGGTGTCCGCATAATAAAAAAGACAATATTATAAAAAATTCAATATAATAAAGAAAAATTTAAGTCTAATTAAATAAAAAGAAAATAAAAACAAAAATAAACCTTAAATTTCCGTTGCGAACTCAAACGGATATAGAAATTAATGATTTCCTTTCACCAAGTGTGAAAACAGCTTAAGAACGCATTTAAAAATGTAACAGCGTTAATTTATATTTCATTGTCATTAATACTTTAGTAATTAATAGAAAATCTTGTAGCGATAAAATTTTTTCATCATATTGATAAAAAAACCCCGTAATAATTAAATAGTTTAGCAAAGTGGAATTAAATATTATTCACACTTTTATTTATGTTTCTTCTTTGTTCTATAAATTCAAACTCTTATAAAATATTATTAATTATAATTTAAATTGATAAAAAAATGTGTGTGTGCAATATTATGAATGGCAAACACGAAATGTCACACATTCATGATGTCATTTCATTGAATAAAATTGTTCATTGATAAAAAAAAATCAATTGGAGTCTTTATGGGGGAAAATAAGAAATAAAAAAACGTAATCAAAGTTCAATACGGGTGAATGAATGTGTAAGAGAAAAAAAAATTATGAAAAGTTAATAAAAATGGTTTAATAATGAACTGAATTAATAGCAGCAAACACAAATTGATTTATGTATATTAATTAAATTTTTTCCCATTCTGCCATTATGCTGAAGAAAATTATAGAGAAAAAAGCAGGCAGTTTTTCATATTCAAGATTAAATTAAATGTGAAAATGTGAAATAATTGGTTCACAATGTCATTAAAATGCAAAATAATGACAATTGTAAAAGAAAAAATCAATTTGAAAGCGATAATACAGTATTACTCGCGTACATGCATTTCATAATTTGCACTTTTTCTGGTGCTTTTAAACAGTGTTCGAAAATAAACAGTACATTATTTAACGTTCGGCTCACACACGCAGGAACGATATCTATTTTTTTAGTGATTGTGTAGACATACACAACCTTTAATACCGTTCGTAACTATTTTCAAGAAAGAACCGAACATTATATAATGTTCGGTTCTTCGTTTAGAAACAGAACAATTGTAGTGATCTTGTAGACAAACATTATATTTTAATGTTCTATAATGGTTTTTTCGTGTGTGTATTTTGTTTTTGTAAAAAATGTTTGGTTTTTTTTTTTTACCAGCCAAAAAAAAACCGAACGGAATTAAATGTTCACATCTTTTGTTGAGTTTGATAAAAACAGTAATATTTTTGTGTTCGAATGATGACTAACAGGAAAACGTTATTTTTTTCAATAATTTTCTACACAAACACTATTAGCGTTTGTGTTTTCCACAAATCTACCGAACCGAACATTAAGAAACGATATTTAGTGTTTATTTTCGAACACTGCTTTTAAACGAGGAATGTATCTATAAAAACTATATATGAAATAATAATACCCATTACCAAAGTTTCTCATTCCGTTTATATTTTCTAATGCTTCACAGATCTGCATTTGATGCTCAGTGTTTTCGTAAAAGCATTACTGCAACTACCAGTTTTTCGAAAATACATAACAAAAGCTGATGATGGCAAATTCAAAACATGCATCACAAAAATGGCTGATGCATATTGTCTCAAAAATTTAACCAAACAAGCATTGGCAGCAGCTAATTTTCAGGATCATCGCAAACTAATCACAGATGCGCATAAGATGTATTAATACATTTCCAAACGGCCCTATTTTGGGTTCTTACAGCCTAATAAGTTTTTTTTTGACGATGTCCGTCTGTCCCTGTGTTGCTTGAAATAGGTTTTCCAATGACCCCAGATATGATGGGGAATAGGTTGCTTTATATCACATATTTTTTGTAGTTAATTGTGAGCAAACGCGGTATCAAAATTGCAGCCACGTGAGATGCACATGGCTTCTGCAATCTTCTATCGACCAACATCATATACAACATATGTACATGAATGTGATGAAAATCGATCGATTTAAAAACAAACGTTTTTAAAGGTTTGATGAATTTCGAGGGATTTTAACATTTTTAAATCCATTCTACATTTTAAAAAAAAAAAAAAAAAACCAAAAAAAAAAAACAAATCGCTTAAGCGATCTGTCAAATAAGATTTTCCAAATCGCATGGAAATGGGAACTTCTGCCATAAAACATAACGCTTGACGCTCTTATTTAGGTTACCCAGAGCTTTAGTTAAATTTTGACAGGACAACTGACAGATCTCTGTTTAAGTTTATATTAAAAACTGCGTTGTTCAATATTAAAAACAAAACCGTAACCCACTTCGAAACATTACTGACCTCTCGCTTGTAATTTATTTGTTGTTTTTTTTTTGTTTTCAATGAAATCTTTAAGAATTGTTAACCTTTTTGTCACCTCATGTTATTTAATTGAAATTAAATAAACAAAATAAAAAAAATGTTTTTATCGAATAAAAACATTCAATAAAGTTTGAAATTGGACATAAATCATTTATTTTTTTTTTTTTTTATAATTCTTTATTTGTAAAACTGGGACAGTTAATAGTAATTTAAATTTAGTGCTTTAGTTTTTTAATAATAAATTATATTAAACAAAACATTAAAAGACAATACATATATGAATATAAACATACATAGTTTCATATTCCGCTAAACCTCAATTTGTTAAATCCGTTTCATATTTAGAGTTCTAAGGGCTAACAAAGCAATGCAAGTTAAACTCTCTTTTTGGCTTTAAATGTGTTCAAACCAGCAAATCTATTATTCAGTAAACATATAAACCATCTTTAAACGCTTAAAATTGGGCGTTTAAACTATCAATACAAACCATACGAATTTGACATTTTCGTAGTGCTGCCACACTATTATTTTTTAAACAGCATATAATATATGGGAAACTGATTTAAAGCTGTTGAGCTTAAACTAAATATAAATTCCAGTTTAGTTCAAATAAACCATAATAAGAAAGCAGAACTCATTTCGATTTTTTTTGTTGCCAAATTGCCAGGTTGAGCAACACCTTCAAGTCAGATGTTTATAAATATCAAAATTCGTTTTTGTTGGTACTCCACCAGACTGATGCAAAAGTGACGATAAAGCAAAAGGTTAATGTTAATAACCTAAATAAGAGCGTTTAGCGTCGAGTTTTTTTTCCTTTTAAGGCGGAGGTCCACAACATGCGTTCTACGCCTTTTCGAATCCAACGCAGCTGTCAAAAAAGTAGAATTTGTTTAGTTATACGTACCAAGTTACATGCACAAAAACTACGGATGCCTTAAGTTGGTATACTTTTGTAAGCGTCACAAGCAGTGTTCGAACAAATCCGCTTAAAAAGCATGCAATGCGCGGTTTCGAAAACGCATGGTGTGAGTCTTCAGCTTTATTAAGCTACCCAAATAAGAGCTTCAAGCTTTTTTTTGACAAATAAAAACGCTTGCCGCTCGTTTTTAGCTTTTTCCGTTACTTAGAGGCCACACGATTAAGTTTTGCCTTTCAATTCCTTTCAAGTTGCAATACATTCTTACTTTTTTACTAACACACTCACACATTTTAAATTGACCACGAGATGGCTTTCAATTTTACCTTTCCATTTGTTTGGCAATCTTACTTTCAATTTAACAGCTGATGACATGTTTTTCTTTATAAATTGTTGTTTTGATGACATCTTGAAAGTAAATTGCTTACAAATTGAGTGCAGCCTACGTCACAGCTTTTAATTTATGTAAATTTTGACAAACAGTATATGTAAAAGACTATCAAGAACAACTTGAACGTGTGGCTGCAAGGTTAGAAACAAAAACTTTGCACCAACTGTCATATTTTTGCAATCATCTGCCACACACAGAAAAAAATCAAGTTAAAAACGTCGAAAACAAGGTTGAGATAACATTTTTCGGTGGTGATTTTGCTTCATACGGGTTTCATGTTAATTCAACCTGATTTTACAATAACTGCGAACAACATTTTTTCTTTTAAAATAACTATAATTCATGTTAATTTAACATTGCAGTAAAGTTAGAGCAAAATGTAATTTATATTGAAATAACAATCGGAATCACGTTGAATGAAAGTTATTTCAAGTTGAAACAACGTGAATTTCATGTAGAATCAAATGGGTTTGAGTGTATTTTAACAGTGTGAAGAAGCTTCAGAGACAACATTTGCATTTATGTAAGAATAATTCAAAACACTTACCCTGTAACACATGTTTCACTTATTTTGTATTCTCCTTTGTTAACAGAAGCATCAGCAGAATCGCCCGATATGGTCATCATTCTACTTTGAAAACTTAATGTACTATTTAACTAAACAATTTTAATTAAAAGAATACGGGAATTGTCTTCTTTTTATAACATATTTTAAAAATGAAAATAAAAAATGTACATACTTAAGTATGTATGCATGTTCATTTAACAAGATACACTTTTGATTTTAATATAAAACAGGTTTTTATGGGTTCAATATTGAATCCAGATTTATTTATATATTAATATTTTTTTTTTTTATTTTTTTAACAGTGAATAATATTAAATAAACGTAATTTAAGGTTATTTTAATATTTTTCATTTAAAATTAATATGAAATAATGATAAATTTAAGTAAAGGGCATACTTTTGCTAAAATTTAACATGATTCTCAATCAAAATTTTTCCATGTTAATTTTACATGGGTATTTTTTTCTGTGTGCAGATGTATACGGCATCATTGCATTTAAGAACAATTAGTGCCGTTGCACACACGTCAAGTTTGACTCATCAAGTAGAGAGAAGGGAAAAGAGAATGCCATTTCTTTTCCCCTCTCTCCCAAAAACTCAAGACTTGACGAGTTAAACTTGACGTGTGTGAACCAGCACTTACTGTAACGGCTATAATAAATAAGTGTCGCCAAATTAGTGCTGCCTAATTCGTATTACAAAAAGCTGCCAGACTGATATATACACTCAGAAAATTATTACAGTAACTGATTGTTGATTATTAAATTCGTTTTCCGTACTGTTAAAATTGTATAAAGATATACATAGTTATTTTACGAATATTTTTATTTTTTAACATTTATGTTTGTTATTCAAAAAACAAACTACCAAAAAAGAATGTTTTTCCGTATTTGTTTTGCTATGTAGTTTGATTTTTGTCGGTTAAAACATATTTTTTTAAAGTAAAAACTTTTAAATTTTAACGAATATGCTGTTCAATAAATAAAAAATTTAAAAATGAATGTAAAAATCATTTGTTTTAAATGAAATGTAAATGATCCGTTTTCTAAATGAATTTTCGTTCGAATTTAACTACATAATATTTTGAGTGTATGTATGTACTTTCAACTAGTAACCAATTAAATCTATTTATCGTTAAATTTCTGAAATTTTTTTTAGGAAAACAAAGAAAATTTTTCATTTTCTTTATTGTTTTCCTTTTAGGAAATTCGGTGTTAATGTGTCATCACTTTTTGTAATTAAATTTATTTAAAAATATGCATTCATGTATTCATATTTCTTGAGAAAACGAGTGATTTATACTAAAAAAAATAGCATTTTAACATGCAAAAAAAAAGAAAAAAAAAAAATATAGTGTAATGTATTAAATTTTCTTTTCAAAAAGAAAAAAATAAATGTTACTTACTGTTTTTTCTATTCATATTTTAAATGTTCATATGTATAAAACAATTTATAATGTATAATTTATAGAAAAATGTTTAAAAAATACACTGAAACTAAAGTGTATGACATGCATGCATGCATGCCTGACATACATACCTAAATGAACTATTATATAAACTACAACTTACACTCATCTCAACTATAGTTTGTATTGAGGAATTTAGAGCGCCGGATATAAAGGGAAAAAAATTCCGGCGCCTGATAAACATGTAAAAAATATAAATATAATATATTAATAGTTTGTTTCATTTAAAACATGTAATCTAGTACTTGAACTGTATTATTGAATACAAATGTGTTTTACAGTGAAATTATATAACGTTCGTTATATTTTTTTAAGAAATAAAGAGGGGGAAAAATGCGGAGGAAAAAATAAATTGCAATCGTGCTACATCGATGTATTCTTAATGAAGTTCGAAAAATCATTAAAAGCATAATAAAGTGACACATTGGATCTGAAATAGGTTTGGAGTGCCAGATCTTAATGAAGTAAGTCGGGTATTGTGGTGTAACTATTTGTTCTTAGATTGCCGAGTTTTTTAGTTTTTGTCCGATAAAAATATGATTCAACTATCTACTTGCTACATATGTTAAGCTTCCACGAAGCCATTTGCGAAAAATATAAAACCCAAAACAATAAATCCCATGAAACACGACATTAAAGAATGTGCTGGTAATGTGGTACACCATATGCTGGTAATGTACACTACTTTACCAACTCATAGTATTTTTTTTAAATTTTACAAATTTTTACTTTGTTGTAATAAAAAAAAAAAAAAAAAAACAAGTTAACAAAACCAATTCATGTAAAAACCACAATTTCATTAATGTTTTATTTGGAAGTTAATGTGGTACACTATAGCAAATTGGCTGTATTAAGGTATACCACAATAGGTGTACTTGGGCTTAATACAGACATTTATTTTTCATTCGAATGTGGATATACTTCTCTGTGCTCAAGCAAAGTTGTTGTTGCGAGATAAATAAAAAAATTGATAGAAGTAAACTTTACTTCTGTTCGAGTAATGTCAAAGACAAAAATCGTTGTACGTATGGAGCACCCCGATATGTTTTATCAATTATAAATTGGCTCCAGCACAACTTTTTTTACTGGGGTTCAAATGAACTTACAGACCAACCTAATCAACCGTAACTTTTCTAGCATCCTTTAACCCTGAAATGACATATGTATTTAAATCAGTGGCTTGGTGCTATAACGGCCAATATTAAAATATTAACTTTTTATTGCTTTACTAAGATCTACGATTTGTCAGAGGTGAAAAAAAGATTGATTCCGAAGTAAACAGCAGTGTCAAGAGTTGGGGTGAAGTACGAAATATGGATGTGTTCCAGGAATTTTATTGAGACCCTTGCTCCTTGTAGGAATGACTGGAACTTTTATTATTTTATATGGCATCACTGTATTCCCTAATACCCTTTGTAAACTTGCATACATTTCGGAGGAACGCATGGAAGATAATGAAAATGTGAAATACGCGTTCACACTTGAAACATCTAATAGCCTTTTTACACTAATCAACATATAAAATCTGCCATCAATTTCCCACAATTTGCGAAGATGATAATATCTTTCCATAAGAAATACATAAAACTAAAAACCAACACCTTTCAACATCTTTAAAAGACGTTCCTATCTCATTTTATTCCATTCTATTATTATTGTGGCATCACTGACAAAAACAAATTGGTTTTGAAAGCAGCGTTACCATTTGTCAAGTTTTCGCTTTTATTGCAATGTTTTTTTGTTATTTTTTTTAATATTTTTAAACAAATTGAATTTCAAATACATTTTTGTATTTTCTTTTTAAATTTTGGCACTTTTGATGAAAAAAACATTGTTTATTTAAATTTTTTTTTTTTTTTTTCAAAAATGGTCACATTTTTGTTTGATGGTGGATGTTAAGGGCATAATAAACCTCACAAATGGCTTGGCAAATTTTACGTTTGTACAGACATTTTGTGTTGTTAATTGGTTGTTTGCTGTTTGGACAAACATTTGAAGCAATGTTTGCAGAAATATTAAAAACTTTTAATATTTGGCAGACATGTTAGATATTTGTCAAACTTTTTGTGGCGTCTAATGCTAAATGTATTCAATTCAATTAATTTTTAATATTAAATTATATTAAAACAGCTCATTGTTTAAATCACTTTTTACTTTAATTTGTTTGCCTTTATTTTATAATTTCATCTCCGTTTTAAGCAAAAAGCAACAAAATTGCCGCATCTGCATTCATTGAAAACAAAAATGAAAATTTATGTTTGTATGGAGAATATTTGTGGTGTTTATTGTCAAACCCCAAACGGAAGCAATGCGTGTGTTTGCCAAGCATTTTGTGTGGTTTATTATGTCCTTTAGATGTAAGCAATGTAAGCGAGTGTTTCACATTTTCTACATCTTTGATGGTGGATGATGATCAGTGTAAAAAGCCTACCACATATGCTATCAATCACCATTTTTGGAAAAAAATTTTTTTTTTTTTTTAATACTTTTTTCTTAAAAGTGCCAAAATTTTAAAAGATAGCATTAAAATGTATTTAGAATTACAGTCGAACTTCCCTATAATGAATCTCCACGGGGACAGACAATTATTTCACTATATAGAAACTTCATTATAAAGAAATTTTTTTTTTTTTTTTTATTTATTTAAAATAATCAGGTATTTTTGTTTCAACTACATTTTCCATTTTTCTTTATCAATAAAAGCTTCAATTACATTAAGACATTTAAATGCATTTGTCGAAACGTTGCTCTCCATCTCCAAAAAATTTCGTAGTACATCAAGTGAAGAGGAAACGTGTTCTAATGTAGGTGACGTTTGATCAATATTTGCTAACAATAATATATGTGAACAAGTGTAAAATAAAGCTGCAAAAATAGTTCACTATATGGAGATAAAAACACACGTAAAATGTATTTTTGGTGGCAAAATTTTGTTCATTGTAAAAAAAAAAATTCACTGTATGGAAATTCATTATACGAACTCCGATGTTAAAAGTCAAATCATTAACTTTTTTGTTTTCATTTACGGTACATTTCTTATTTTCTTAATAAATAGTGTTGCTAACAAGTGTAAAATAAAGCTGCAAAAAATAGTTCACTATATGGAGACAAAAACACACGTAAAATGTATTTTTGGTTCCAAAATTTTGTTCATTGTAAAGAAAAATTCACTTTATGGAAATTCATTATACGGAGATCAAAATACATTGAAAGTGGAACGAAAAGGTTGTGTTCTTGATTTAAGTTCATAATAAGGAGAACTTCATTGTATAGAAGTTCACTATAAGGAAGTTCGACTGTAATTTATTTTTAATAATATTAAAAAAAAACAAGTAAAATAAGGCTTGCAAAAAAGGAAAAACTTGAGAAATGGTAACGCTGCTTTCAAACCAAGTGCCATTTTGTCAGTGATGCCACAATAATAAAAGAATTTATTACCAGATTTCGAGTGATTACACTAAAATAATCGGAAGATGTAGAATGGAATACAATGAGATTTTTTAAAGTTGTTAAAAAATTTTTATTTTTAGCCCTATGTTTTTCTTATGGGAAAATTTCAACATCTTCGCAAATTTATGTTAGATGTTAAATGTTGACAAGTGTGAAAAGGCTACAAAGTAGCATTTTGCTATATTTTTAAATATATTTACTACTTTATGCTTCTGTACTCAAAACAAAAATCATTGATTACAGTTCAAAGAAAATATAAATGCTTATTAAATAAACATGTTTTTAATATTTTCATGGGATTGACCACGTTCCGTAAATATTTGGCGTACTTAATTTGTAGTTTTAGCAAAATGAGATAACTGCCTGAGCTAGGCTAAACATGATTCATAGCAGTTGGAATTTATGTTCTATATTATAAATTAGAAATTTATTTAAATAAGTAGTCAGTAGTCATTGCAATTGCAGCATGAATAATAATTTGTTGAAATTTAAAAGGCAGCTATAAACAGGGCAAGTGTTTTAATGCATAAACAATTTTTGAAAGAGGCAAGTAAAGAAAGCCCAAACAATATGAAAAAAAAAACATGAATTCGCAGCGGAAAATTTAGGAAAAAAGTTAGAGTGCTATTTTTGGCTTTGTTAATTGATACATATTTGTAGGTGCATTTCGATTTTCTCCAAGACCTCCTTCTAGACGCTTAAAATGAAAATCCCTGGACACAAAGTTGAAAGAAATTTATTGCTTAGTCTAGGATCACACTATGAAAGATTTCTTTCAGAAAGTCTGAGTTTATTGGTGAGAGGGGAAGAGAACATGCTTTTATTCTCTCCTCTCTCACCCATAAACTAAGACTTTCAGACACACTGTGAACCCAGACTTGCTAGGAAAATTTGCGGAAAAATATGAAAAAGCCATTTATAGAAAGTTGTACAAAGCTCTTTAAAAACTTCCCCTGCTTTTAAACGTGTGTTGGTTTAAATATTGATTTTGCAGTAAAATTACATCAATTATTTATTTTGCATTGAAATAAAAAGAAACATCAAATAAAGCTACAAAATAATTTATTTTCATTTGCCGTAAAAAATGAACGTGATTTATTGTAAGTTCAAATAAAGTTTATAGAAATAAATTAAAATTTTATTAAAATTTAGTTTCTATTTCTATTTCATGTGTTTGTTTTTAAGCGAAAACCATGAAATTGAGAATTTAAGTGTGAAAAATAAGATTTTTTTTTTAAAAAAAGTATTAAATGATGTAATTAAAATTAAAATATTTTTTAATTTAATTAAAAATTAAAATATTTTTTAATTTTACAAATTCTAAGTTCTATAGAAAATTGTAAACAAAATTTAAAGAATTGTTAACAAAACAGGCAGGCTGGAATGAATTATTTATTAACAGGTACAAAAAAATACATTTACAAATAATATTTAAACTTACTTAACCGACCTTTAGCCCGTTGTAGTGAAACGGACCACAGTCTCTGGCGGGAATCGAACCAGCAACTCTAGCACTTATAGACCATTACGAAAATCAAAAACTTTCGGTTGCCAACCTTGTTATTAATGGACCTTTGGTTAATGTCCATGCTAAGTAGGGCACTTTCTATACTTTTCCATCTGTCAAATAAAATTTGATGAATATTTCTTTTCTCTATTTGTGTTATTAAAGATTTTATTATAAAAAAAAAAAAAAAATGATTGGTGCCACACAATGTTGCATACACACAAGAACACAAGTATGTATTCATATAAGTTTAGTTTTTTATTTTTCTCTTTCATACGCAGTAATAAATCACTTAAAACGATAGAAATATTATCGTTTTTGTTTTTTGCTTTTCTTTTATAACTTTTTTTGATTGATTGACGTTTCAATTTGTTTTTCTTACTTCCCCAGCAGTTCTGCAGATACAAACAAGTTGTTGTTTTGTTCGATGATGATGAAGTTAATTGTAAAAACAATTAAAAATTTTGTAACATAGAAAAAAAACTATACGTGCTGCATAAAAAAAATACATACAATCATACAGAAAGAAAACAACTTGCAACACGCAACTGGTGGTATTTAGTAAAAGTCAATGGCTTTTGTAACAAACAATTGTTACTTTTACGAAGAGAATAATGATTAAAAAGGTTGGTTGCAGTTTCATTCGGTCTCCAATATTAGAAATTCTCTGTAACGGTCATACAATTTGAATTGTCTATTTAAAATTTTTTTTTTTTTTTTTTTAAAAAGGAAAAACTTTTATTTAAAAAACAATATTAAAGTGTAAAATGTAAAATGTGTTAATACCCATAAGCAATTGCTGGTGATTACTTTTCCAACTAGCCAGCAACTAATGGCATCCGTAACTGTCTAATTTCCGATAAGATGTTGTTCAATTGTTTTCAGTTTGTATTTTGTTTTGCTTTTTTATAGCAATCATTTATTTCTTCGTTTTTTTTTTTAACAATATACCTACAATTTGAAAATTGCTGCCTCAAGTTTTTCCATCCAACCCATTCAATTGATTTTTATTGCTGGATCATGTATGATGACCATCAATTTTCAATTGAACCCTTTCAGAAACTTTCTAAAATGCAGGCAACAAAACTGCGAAAATAAAAAAATAAAAAAACAAGAAAACTAATTTCCACTAACATTTAATTTCTTTCTGTTTGTTTTGAGAGAAACTTTTTTAAATTAACAATTGTTTAAAATGTAATTTTTTATTTACGACTACAATTTACAATTAACTAGTAATTAAGTTTTTTTTAACAATTGATGGTTTTAAAGAAAGAAAAAAAAAACAGCTGTGTCGAATCTCTAATATCAAATATGAAGCCTTTGGTGTACTAAAGATCGATCTTCACGAATTTTTTTGTTTTGTCTAGTCTTATACAACTGATTTTGGCTTAAATTCATTAGATGTAATAATATATTTTTTTAACGTCTATTAAAGAAGGACAGCCAGTTCGAAACACTGCTGTCAGCCTATAAGGGACCTCTTTGCCCAGTTCCTCGATGAAACCTCCACCTATCCTCTTATATATTGAAAATGGGATTTTAACATATAACCTTATTATGTAAGTCGTTGTTGATGTCGATTTAAAGTCTTTGGCATATCAATTCGACGACTACATCAATTCGGCGTTTATTTCGTTTATTCTAAGAATGTTGTATCGTTTTCGATTTAAACCTTTTCACTCTTGTCAACATTTAACATCCACCATCAATTTTCGAAGATGTTCCATTCCATCTTTTATAACTGTGGCAGCACTGACAAAATGGCATTTTATTTTGAAAGAAGCGCTACAATTTGTCAAATTTTTACGTTTTTGCAAGCCTTTTTTTATTTTTAAAACCTTTTCTTTAGCTTCACTTCGGAAAATCAAATCTTGGAACGTTAATTTAACCGCCTTATACTCAATGCAAATGGATAAAACTTTGCAGGCATACGTATTCCCGATGACAATACACGAATACATGGGCGTAGCAAGGATAAAATCTAGGGGGGCAAACATTTTTTTTTTGGTAAAATGCTTTTTTTTACCGCCTTTTACTCAATACAAATGGATGAAACTTTGCAGGCGTACATATTCCCGATGACAGTACACGAATACATGGCCGTAGCCAAGATAAAATCTAGGGGGGTGGGCAAAATTTTTTTTAAATGTTCTTTTTTAAGAAAAGCGTTTCTTAAAAAAATTTTTTTTAAATGTTCTTATTTATATTTTAAAACAAAATGAATTCCAAATACATTTTAGTAATTGCTTTTAAAATTTTGGTAATTTTTTTTCTTCAAAAGTGCCAAAATTTAAAAAAATAAAACATCAAAATGTATTTGGAAATTATTTTGTGTATTAGTAAAAAAAAATATTTAACAACAAGAGACTTGCAAAAAAAGTAAATACAAATGGTAGCGCTGCTTTCAAAAAAAATGCAATTTTGTCAGTGCTGCCACAGTTATAAAATAATTTGTTTCCACTTTACTAGTGATGACACTAAAAAAATAGAAAGATGCAAAAGGGATCAAAATGCGACAGTAATAGCCTTTTTACACTGATCAACATCTACCATCAATTTGCCACAAAGTGCTAAAAAGCAACATCTTTAAAATATGTTCCTATTTCATTTTATTCCATTTAACATCTTTCGATTATTTTAGTGTCATCACTAGAAAAGTGGCAATGAGTTCTATTATTACTGTGGCATCACTGACAAAAATTTTTTTTAAGCAGCGATACCATTTGTCACGTTTTCTATTTTATTGCAATGTTTTTTTGTTAAGTATTTTTTTGTATTTAAACAAATTGAACTTTTAATATATTTTTGTGTTTTCTTTTTAAATTTTGGCACTTTTGTAGAAAAAAAGATGTTAATTTTAAAACATATTTTTTCAAAAATGGTGACATTTTTGTTTGATGGTAGTTTTAGATGTGAGCAATGGAATAGGCTTTTTAGGCTGATCAGCATCTACCATCAAAAATGTAAAAAATGAGAAACACTCGTTTACATTGCTCACATCTAACATCTACCAACAAACAAAAATGTCACCATTTTTGAAAAAAAAAAAATTTTTTTTTAAATAAAAAATGTTTCTTTCTACAAAAGTGCCAAAACTTAAGAAGAAAACACAAAAATGTATTTAAAGTTCCATTTGTTTCAAAATATAAAAAATACTTAACAAAAAAACTTTGCAATAAAAGAGAAAACTTGAAAAATGGTAGCACTGCTTTCAAAACAAACTTCTTTTTGCTAGTGATGCCACAATAATGATGGAACTTATTGCCACTTTTCTAGTGATGGCACTAAATTAATCGAAAGATGTTGAATGAAATAAAATTCGATAGGAACATCTTTTAAAGATGTTTGTTTTTATCATCTCTAATTATTTTTTCTTTTGACCTTCATCACTGTTTTCGTTTTTATAATATTTTTCAAACAAATAAAAATAAAACGCGTGCTTTTGGCAAAATAAAAAGTAAAGTTTCAATCCTGAAGACTTTAGTATTTAAGAATAACCTTAGAGAGGGCATTTGGCCACGGTCTTAAATTGAATAAAAAGGGTCAGAATAATTTTCCAAATTTTAAATTCTGGTCCAATGTGCAAAGTATAAATCATAAAAGTAAATGTGTTCTTCTTTGAAAAACTCTTAAAATTTTCAAAGCATCATTAATCTATCATAACAAGTACATAACTTCTAAATATTTTTCATATTTATTTCCAAAATATTGCGAAATAAAAGAAAAAACACATTTTAAATTAATTAAAAATGTTTCTAAAAATTATTTAAATTCGCAAAAAATATGAATCAAATACAATATGCCACTTTGCGTTCAGTTTTGAAGGCCTTAATATTTTTTGTTTTTGTTTCTTTTTTAAAGAAGTTAATGATGAATGGCACGCAAACAAAAAAAAACATACCTACTTCCCAAAAATTTCATATATTCTATACATCTGTAAAGTCAAAAAGATAAAAATAAACAAATAGTAATTTAAATTAAGAAATGGTCAGTTTAGTTCTACTGTCAGGCAGTCAGTCATAATGTCTGGATGGCATCATCGTCAACGAAAAAACACCCGCACCAACAAAAAAACAAAACGCGCTCTACTAACGCTTCAAAATCAGCAGCAAGCAGCGGTGTATGTTTGTTTGTATATTTTGTTACTCGCTGAGGTCTGATCTCAATTTGGCAAAACCGCCAAACAAACAATTTCCATCACTTGAATTTATCTTATAGTGATGATGAATTCGATTGGTATTTTAAACGGTTATTCGAAATATGTTACTCTTAAATTCAAACAATGTTGGCAGTATAAATAAATTCTAGCTGTTTTTTTTAACAAAAATATGGGTTTATTTATTTCAAAAATATATTTCATTATTTTATTATTAATGATATTGGCTGTTGTAAACGATTGCACTTTACCGTCATTTCGCCAACTGATGGATTCTTCGCAAAACATTAGTTCTTTATGATACACCTAGACCTATTGACTCCAGTTAATGCGATGGAACCCTGCTCATACAAAGTTTCTATCGAAGTTATAAGACGATCTTTTTACGAAGTTAGCAGGTGTCATTATAGTAGGTCGTTTCCTTAGAACTGTGGGACTAAAATCTTCTAAACTAACGTAAGTACCTGTCTAACCTGGTGGTTATCTAAACACCGAGTGGACATAATGTGTACTCAATCGCCCAGGTTGCAATTTTAGCACATGGTAGCTTGTGCCACGTACATACCCCTTGCTAAGGGGAATTGAATACTAGGTGGTCAATAAATAAAAAACTAAAAAAAAAACCACACGCATTTCGCCTGGTGCAACATTACCGATCTGTCATAAATTTTGGCACAACTTTCATACACTTTGAAAGACGCAAAGTTAAATTAATAAAAGCCAACATGATATTTGTCTTTACACAACTGATAATGAAGTAGGCTAATGGCTAATTTAATTCACATTGCCCTTTGCTTAGACACTATCTAACCTCAACTGCAAAGCAGCTTTTCTGAAATAGCGACATTAGACAGGGAAATTCGTCAGACCGAACTCTCTCCTGGTTTACTCCGCCTAAGATCTATGATTTCATTGAATTTCAAGCCGCAGACAAGCTACAAGTGTTGGCTACATTAATGTCCACCCCTCGAGTGAGTAGTACCAAGAATTAGGTTCTTCGCTCTTCTGACTCGGTTCCTCGCCACAACAACTTATTATAGTTCAAGTCTGGGTAGGTATTTAGCATTGTTTCGATACAACCTTGCTTCCCCCCGGATGGGATCAATTGTTCATATTACAAAATACCAGGTAGTGTTGTAAAATATATTTTAATTTGGAATAGATTTTCCCCTTCGACCTGTTTCGGATTTTCGTAATGGATCAGTTTTTCATCCATAGCGACAATCCGATGGAAAAATAAGCTGAAGCAGTTATTCCAACATGCACGATCAGCGTTCGCCGTCTTTCGGATTCAGCTTATGTGGCGAAATGCTTCTAACAAAAAAAGTTTCAGCATTTTCTTGTTGCCCTTGATTTTATAGTCTTTTTTGACGCTCCTCGTTTTAAACAGACCAAACTGAATCATCTTAAGCCATGTCTATAGGTGGTTTTAAAGCGAGAATGTATAATTTTCAGCATAACCTAAATAATCCGCGAAATATAAACGTGTTTTTAACAGACGGACGAACGGAAAGTGTTTATTGAGTTAAAATTTCCCATTATTAACGCTGTAAGAAATTATTATGCCGTTAATTTAGAATAATTTGTATTTTATCAAAATTGTTTAATTATTCAACGAAATATCCAAGTAATCAAGCACCTCGAAAAAACTCAAGTACCCATTGCCTACTAACCACTTTTTTACCATCACTAGAACCGCACAGTGACCGTGCAAACAAATAAAGCGTAACGCAACAACAATCACTAAAATGGCTTCTTTATTTTTTTATTACACACATTAAAAAAAAGAACACAAATAGAATTTTGAAATTATTGTTATTTTCGAATCTTTAAGTTTATTTATACAATTTATAATAGAACTTGAAAATAATAAATAACAGTCGTACAACTAGAACGAATATTTATCTGCTGTTGAAAGTACAATAGAAGGCTTTTTTTATATTTAATTTGGAACAAATTAATCTTCTTAACGAGCAACGTATTGACTGAAGTAAAAAAGAATTTATTTACTTGAGTGTAGAATTGTCCGAAGAATTTTATAAAAAAAACGGCGTACAAATGACAAAAGAAGTGTACAACAAATTTGATTTAATTGAAACTAAATGTGCGAGGGTGAGAAGTCGCTCAACATTTAAAATGTTGAGATATTTCGTTTGTTTTTTTTTTAATAAGAAAACTGCTTAGAATTTTAAAACTTATAGAAGCCGTGCACAAATTGCAAAGGCTCTACCTGCTGCTACTGGGGTGAGATTGCGTTAAACTCCAGAATTTTTCGATTTTCGGATTTACAAGATCTTGTATATCCACTATCTAACAACGAACGATATAACTAACTGGACGTATCTCTTTCACGATTTATAAAATTCTTATTCCGAAGAAACACTTGTAAGAAGTCCCGCTAAAATTTAATGAGTTTTGATACGATAAAAGGCATCTTAAGGCGAAAATTCGAATGGATTAGAGACACGTTCGGATAATCACAGGAGCTCCCTGGTATGTTAAAAACTCAAACATTCATAAGGATCTCAATGTGCCATTAGTTAAAACTATGATTACAAAATATGCAATAACATATTTAAAAAGGCTTGAACAACACGCAAATCCACTAGCTCGAAATATTTTAAATCATGGCGGCCACACTCGCTTAAGAAGAAGAGACACTGCGGCACTTACCCAATTAGATGAGCGATAAACACCTATATAGGTGAACAGAACCCGTGATGAAGAAAATTTTGTCTGGCACTGGCAGGACATAAAATAACGTATTAGGTTAAGATTTGATTAATTATTGTTAGTTCATATATAATATATGAAGATTCAATAAAAAAACAAGTTAGAGTGATATATTCGGCTGTGCCGAATCTTTGATACCCTCCACCGACACTTCGGACGTTTTAGGAGTAATATCTGTATGTATGATGTCTATTTATTATTAAAATCTTTGTAAAAACAGACATCTGCATTAAAATTTGTTGCGGTTTAGACCTATATAAAATAATTGATCGACAATCAGAATCAATTTAAAAAAGTTTGAGTAGAATGTCAGTTTAAGCTGAACTTAAATGATTTTCAAGAGAACAAATTATATAAAAGCCATGGTAAGCTATAAACCAATCATCCCAAATTCTGCAGAACGATTTCTGGTATTAAAAAACATAAATTTCAATACAGCGATGCAATTAGTTTAAGCGTTTGCACTAAATTTCAGAAGGCTGCTAAAATGGAATCTAAGGAAAATTATGGACCGTATATCACAAAATTGCATAACATTTTTTCTGGCCATATGAAGCTAAACTGGAAGAAAGTTTACCGCGTATTTAATTATTTTAACAGAGTGGACTTTATATGAGGCCTATGATAAGTTATGCACCGATCTTCACCAAATTTCACAGTGTAATTTCTAGTTCTATAAAACTGTGATGTATCAAATTTTGTTATGATAGCGTTATTTTTTACGTTTTTAGGCGTACTAAGCTGTTTTCCGGGAGTAAGGTTTATATGGGGCATATGGTAAATTATGGACCGATCTTCACGCAATTTCACAGTCTTATTTCTAGTCCTGTAAAACTTATATGTTCCAAATTTTGTTATGATAGCAATATTTTTTACGTATTTAGGTTTACTAAGCTGTTTTCCGCGAGTAAGGTTTATGTGGGGCCTATGGTAAATGATGGACCGTTCTTCACAAAATTTTAAAGTCTTATTTTTCGTTCAATAAAACTGTGATGTACCAAATTTTGTTATGATAGCATTCTTTTTTACGTTTTTAGGCGTACTAAGCTGTTTTCCGGGAGTAAGGTTTATATGGGGCCTATGGTAAATTATGGACCGATCTTCACGCAATTTCACAGTCTTATTTTAAGTTCTAAGAAATTTTGATGTACCAAATTTTGTAATGATAGCATTATTTTTTACGGATTTAGGCGTACTAAACTGTTTTCTGGAAGTAGGTTTTATATGGGGCCTATGGTAAATTATGGACCGATCTTCCCGAAACTTAATAGTTTAATTTCTAGTCCTATTTAACTGTGACGTGCCAAAATTTGCTATGATAGCATTCTTAGTTAGGGTTTTAGGCTAACTATACTGTTTTCCGGGAGTAGGGCTTATATGGGGCCTAGGGTAAATCATGAACGGATCTTCAAGAAATTTTACAGCGTGATTTCCAGTTAAATAAAACGAACTGTTGCGAAATCTTATATCATTCTGTGCATTTTTCCACCATTTATGTTACTTTTTGTAACAAAATTATCAATTTTTTTTAGGTGGTGGTTCCACATTTTGATTCATAGCTCAGATCCTACTGAACCGATTTTGCTGGATTTCAATCCCAAACTGCTTAGGATAACTACAAGCAATCTGACACCAAGTTTGTTTATTTCTTTTGAGTTTTTCAAAAGTGAGCGTGTTTTCAACAGACGGACAGACAGACGGACATGGCTAAATCGACTTAAAATTACTCAAGGACCCAGAATATATATACTTTATAGGGTCTGAGATGAATAATAAAAAAGTTTCACACGGAATGACAAACTTAATATACCCTCTTCACAACTAATTGTGGTGGAGGGTATAATAATGACAAAATAAAAAAACGTTCGGATCTTTAAACACAATCGCAAAGACTGCTCTGACGTATAACCCACAAGATTCCCGTCAAACACCTAGCGACAACCTGGCGTACATTAAACTTAAAACAACTAATGTCATCACCAGGGAAACCATAAATATGCAATTGCATGTTTTTCCTTGGGCGACCAATGAAGGCAAAAATAATATATTTATACGTTTGAGAGCTTTTTTTTTTATCAATTTTGGCATCAGTTTGTTTGTGCATATTTTACCGTTTGCAGCATTTTTTTTGCATTATTTAGTGAAAAGCGCTTTTTTGCAGCATTTTTCAAGTTTTTAGCACCTATTTTGCCTTTTTGATGCATATTTTGATACATTTAAAATATGTTCAGATGCCTACAAAAGCTTTCGCAGCAAATAATTTTTGCCATCTACTTTTAATATTTACTCGAAAATTGTAAGACATAGCAGGTTGTCATTAAAGATAAATGTTATTTTAAACTTTATAAGGAAATATGAAGGAAGAATCAATCATATAGGTATATGTTTTTGACGATGTGTGTAATACATAGAAATCTGGACCAATCTATAAGTATACCGATTGATTTAGAATCACTTTTTAAAGTGATCTAACGATAACCCTCCGTCCGTCTGGCTGGTTGGCTGTCCATGTTAATTTTGTGCGCGAAGTACAAACGTTGCAATCTTGTAGATTATTTGATAAAATTTGGAAAATACATTTTAATTATACTAAGGACGAAGTCTATGTAAGTGGTGCGAATCGGTCTATAATTTTACATATTCCCCATAAAAACTTCTTTCAGAATTAGACTCTTTGTGTCCATAAACCATCTAATTATGTTGTAATTTAGATTAATTTCGCCCCATAAATATTTTACTGCAAATTAAATTCTTTTCGAATCAGTTCACATTTGCCCAAAGCTACCATCCATAAATAGCTTTAACTTAATTTTAATTGTTACCATTAATAAACAACTGTCCTTAAAATCCCTTTAAGACAAAAAATGGAACTGTTATAAAATTGTTGAATATTTTGTTTTCAACTTCAAAATTGTTGAATTTTTTGGGGCATATTTTTTAGCAATTTTCAGGGCATATTTTTAAGTTTTTACTGTATATTTAATGCGCATAAAACGCGTTTTTTTTAGAGCATACTTCTGGTTTCCCTGGTCATCACAATTTACAAGGAACGAAGCTGTACAGATAGCCTCCGACCGAATTCGGTTCCAAGAATAGCGGAATATCATCATTCCTATTGCCGGCTGGGACTAGGTGACATACTACATATTGGAACGATTTACCCCCAATTTCACCAAGTTCAGTTATAATTAACATCCCAATAAACAATGGAGCTTCGAACGAAACAGGTTTGTAAGGGAGAAACATACAAATTTCGCTTACCATTGCGCTTACGGAAGTCATGAATTTTATATAGCGAGTTCCCAATTTGAAGCAATCACCCTTATCGTGGTTGGCGAATTTTAAATACACCTGCGACTGTTTGGTAATAGATTAAAGCAAATAAGTTTACGTTCTCTTTTAAATTCTCCGACCACGATAAGGGTGAATATATTTTTGACACATAAAGCGCATTATTCAGCGCATATAAAAATAGATGGATGTAACGATCAGCTTTACACAATGAATGTTTTGATACAGTTATTATTTAGTATTCTCCCTTACAAACCTGCTTCGTAGTAAGGGAATGCCGTAGCACTTGAAATGCTATTTTTTTTTAAAGTTGTTGAGAGTTCTTTTAACTTTACTGCATTTCTATATGTCTTATTGCGTAGCGCATAATTGT
The DNA here is from genome assembly GCA_930367215.1 of Pollenia angustigena. Lineage (NCBI taxonomy): Eukaryota > Metazoa > Arthropoda > Insecta > Diptera > Polleniidae > Pollenia > Pollenia angustigena. The sequence continues at coordinate 14,847,118 of OV884060.1, forward strand.
GCGCTTATTTTTATAAATGTACCATTAGTGCTTCGCAAAATGATAAAATTTTTTATTTGGATATTGTTAACTGGAGCTTTAGGTCAACGAAGTATTTTATCACCCCCGCTATCATTTTTTTTCTTGTGAACTGTTTTGTTTTAGAAGACACATTCCCAGCCTATCGAAAAATCTAATATATTTGATCCTTTCTAACATGTTATATATATTTATTTTGTACAGAAATTATTTCTGTCAACTTATTTGTCTTAGATTATTTCTTAAATATTAACCGTGTTAAATGATTTATTTCAAGTGGACTTCTTCTATCTTTGCAAAACGAGAGAATTTCCAGAATTTAGCTTTTTCTTATATCCAATATCTACCAAACTTTTTTTCATAAAGATGTTTGTGTCATATTTAGTCCACCAAAATTCTTTATTTAATACCTAATTAGATCGATTGGGACAAATGTTGAAACAGATTAACATGCTCACCTGTAATATGGCCTAATCTCATGGTGGATCTTACCACGGGGTGACAAACAATGCGTTTACCAACCGCTCCCGCGTATAATCCGACAAAAATTACACCCTCGACCATTGTTTAATAGCCGGAGCTATCTTACCTCCATGGCTATTAGAAATTCAGCAGCTTCTGTTAAATAGCAGCATCACCTATTGCTAATACTCTCAGACCGAACTTCCCCAGAAGTAGTAGAATATCAGCCCTTTCTTAGGATTTTAGGTAATATTCCTAACGGCTACTTTGGTTTTAAACCACAGCCAAGACGTGATATCCGAAAGTGTATCATCATAAAAAAAAAAATAACTTTCGTTTAACGCTTTTGTGAGTTTATGCCTTAGAAGGGCACTCCCCCGCCGGACGGAGAACGACTTGATGAAAAGCAACCTTCTAGAAAAGTATTGTGAACAAAATATATTAACTATGATGTTTGAATGATTGAATCATGTCTATTTTTAAAAAAATTTTAAATAATTTTTTTTTGTTAACTTCTATTTAGCTGTAAGAGCGTTAATAACATGAACATAACATAAATTGCTTATTATTTTCTAATTACAAACTTATATTATGTTTTTCATTATTATAAAAAAAAACTTCTAAAAAAATGAATAAAAATTTAAACAAAAACTCTGTTATTTCCGTTTGCGTGAGTTTTTTTTTTACTAACTTTTAATTTACAAACTTTAAGTACGAAAAACAAACATAAGGAAAAACAATTGAACATACTTTTTTTTATTTCTTAATATTAATAAAAATATTCCCATTATTATAATTTGAATTATTTTAAATTAACTTCAAACTTAAAAAAAAAAAAATATAAAACAAAACATATATACAACAAAAAATTGAATACAAGGTTGTAATCACAGTACAAACAACTAAAAATGTAAATAATGAAAATTAGAGAAATATTAAAATTTTTTTTATTAGTTTTAAAAGTTTTTCAAATGCCCTTCCCTCTACCATAGAATATGACTAGAATAAAATGAGAAAGAAACTATTTAAAAGTTTTCTCATAAAATTCTGTATGTGTAGAGTTAGAACAAGAAACATTTTATAGTCACCGTCCAGACTTGCAATTTTTGTTGCTGGAATTTTTTAAAATTCTGCTATGAAATTCTAGTTTACAATTTTTGTGTTTTCATCTTGTCTTTCCTTTCGTCGTTTTAATATTTTATATTGTATTTATATATATTGCACCTACAGCCAACTTCAAGTTAAAAAGTGTGAGAATTACAAAACAAAACAGAATTGCAGAGTACCTGAAACTGAGTACAGAATTGCTGCAACAAAAATTGCCAGTCTGGACGAAGACATAGCAAGACAGTTATCGCCTAAAGTTATTTTTGACAGCTAAGTTATTTTTTTTCTCTCCCTTTCTGTTCTAGTTATGTTCTATGGCTTTTACATTGAGTACTTAATATGTATATTAAATTCAAAATTGTATTTATACATACATACAAACGTTTTTTTTTTTTAACAAAAATCATAAAATAAATATATTAGTAAAAGTTTTAATATATTTTCTATTGAAATTTCCGTCGATCTTTAACACCGCTACCTCTTTCTCTTAATGAACCGAGTCCAATACAAATTTTTCAATTAATCATAAAATTATTATGAGAAGCACATCTTCCCATGATTTTGATAAACTAATGCCTTCTGCCTGCCATATTTAAATTGAATTTATGTATTTTTTTTTTATTAATTTAATAAATAAATACAAGCCATATTTTCATTTTGACATGTCTAGCTGAAAAAAAACTTTGAACACTAAAAGATCCAGCTGAATTTAGCGTTTTAAGTAGACTTGATAAATACTAGTATTTAGTTTTTAATTATTCGAATTAAAATCAACCGCTTCATTCTAAAGGTAGAAGTACATAACACGCGTTAGTGCGCGCGCGCTCTGTCGTCTTCTGTCAAAAAAAGTTAAACTAGTGTGTTTTCATAGAACAAGCTACATGCAAAATATTTCGACGCGTTTGCGCCGGAAAGTTGGTTAACTTTGAACTTTTTAACGCGTTGTGTATTTTTGACAAGTAATCAGCTGACAATAAAAAATAATAATTTAACAAATTTGTGAATCATGAAAGAAAAACTTATTGAAGAGTTTAAAAAACATACAATATTTATATAAAAATAATAAATTCAATACAGTAACAAAATCTTGATATACTTTCGAACCAGTTTTTATGCACAAATAAGTAAACAAATAAAAAGCAGCTGACAGGAATGGCTTTTGTAACGCGTGTTGTGTAACTTGCAATTTTTTCCGCGCTTAAGTTTTCAAACGCACGATACTCATCGACGAACTAACGCGTGTTATGTACTTCCACCTTAACATTTTGTAAACAATTACCGTTAAAGTTTAGCTGCAGAGTTATTAGGTGCAGCCAAGTCTCAAATATTAAGTTAGTGCCACCAGAGTAAAATAATAACACTAATTAAACTGGTCGTCAAAAAATTACTTAAAATAAAAATATATGAAATATGTATAAAGATATAAAGTCGCTTAACTCAAATCAGTTTTCGGTTTCTTTCTATCACGTCTATTTTCGTTTTTAGCGGCGGGACTAATATTTCGACCGAAATAAGGGGTTCTGCTAATAACCCTACGTTTCCATATGCAAGTAATGTATACGTATTATCAACGAAAAATCGAGGAAACAGCCGATTGGCTTAAAGTAAAAAAATTGTGTCAATGTTTTCGAACTTGCACTTGCCTGGGGTCAATTTCATCATAATTTGAGAACGACTTGTCCGATTTTGACCAAAACACTTACAAATGGTTGTATATTTTCAACTGAGTTGCAATAAATTTAGTTTTCATGTACTTGTAATTTTCCTATGAATTTTTAAAACCAAAAAAATAGTTCTTATTTTTCATGAAAAAAACAAATTTATCGCAACTAATTTCTGAATAACAACGAATAAGTTGATAATATAAAAAAATGTTTTTTTGATGAGTTACACTATTACACTTTGTATTAATACATGTCAAAAATTCAAGTTATATATAAAAGTTTGAGAATGTGATTGCAATGAGTTATGAAAATCACAAGTACTACAAAAAAAAATTTTAAATTTTTCTAAACAAAAATACTTTTTATTGGACCAGGGTTGCATTTTAATAATAGCATGTTCATGTGTGATAGTGTGACTACATACTGTAATGTTACATTAGATTTCTTGGCACTCGAAACAAAACTCATTAGATTTCTATCTCACAAAGTATTATGGAATACTTTAGATTTGTGTGTAAGTGTAAACTAGCCCTTAGCAGCGCCTCTGATGCTGCTGCTTATCTGCAATAATATTTTCGAGAATTTTTGTAAGTGCCGGTGTACACACGTCAAGTCTTGAGTTTTTAGGAGAGTGGGGAAAAGAAATGGCATTCCCTTTTCCCTTCTCTTCTAAAAGATCAATACTTGAAGAGTCAAACTTGACGTGTGTGAACCGGCACTAAGTCTTTGTACCTGGGTTAGAGATGCCAGACATTATCAAGACAGCTTGGTTATCTCTTGAAAATCTTAAGTAAATTCAATGTAGTTTTGCTTTTTTGAATTTGCTACGTCGTTATATTGTACCTGTACTTATATCAAGCCTGCATGTGCGAAATAAAAAAATGTGTTTGTCAACGAATAGCTTTGGACTTCTGTTTAAAGAACAATCAATAAGGAAATATTCTTACTAATTTTTTTCCCTGGGATTTTACCGGCGAAATGTAATTCTATTTTATTATTTCATTAAAGACCAACATTTTTCGTCAAGATTTTGTTTACAAACTTGTTAATGGCGGCACAAATCTGTTTTCAGATAAACTAAACCTAGTTTTACTGAGATCTCCGTAATGTATTACAAAAAGAACTGTGAGGCTAATGATTAGCTTAAGGATACAAGTATAACATTTATGTACGCATAAACAAAAACCGCTAAAATTACAACACCTAATGTCAATAAAGTGCTGCCAAGTCGTATGCAATTTAAAAAGATTACCAGATTTAACTGTATACAAAATTCAAATTGTCACATTTCTTCTCAAAACAAATTAAAATCTAAAATAATTTTTTTGTTTTTTTAATTTAAACAAAAAATAATTGATGTCTTACGTCATTGTGTTGCTTACTAATGTATAAAAAAAAAGTAAAACAAAACAACCCAAAATTCTTTTTCAAGAGTCACACTTCGTAGTATGATTTTTTTAGTTCAAGTTTATTTTGAATGTGTGTAGACATCAAAAAAAAAAAAACTTTTTTAATTATTTCTGGCCCAAAAGTGGATAAAAACAAAAAAATGTGTTGCACATAATATACATGGTTTCAAAATAATTTAATACGAAAAACAAAAATAAAAATAATTTATTTTATTTGTTACTTAATTATTGTTTTCAGTAGCCGGCTTTTTTGAATTTTTTGTGTGCTTTTTTGTATTTGTTGAATAAAAAGATACGAAATAAGATTTCGAGAATGAGGCGAATTTGTGGGGCTTATGTCATCATTAACAACAACAATATCATCATTGCTTGTGATATAAAGTAAAACAAAATGTATACAATTTTTTTTACAAAAAACAAAACAGTTTACAAAAAAAAAAGAATGAATAAGGGAAAAAAGTAATTTTATTCAACAAAAATTTTTTTATCGACAAATTTTAATGATCTCTTCTCACAATAAATTATTTATGACTATACCGGTATTCATTTTGTACCAGATAATAAATTAATTTTTTTGTTAAAAATACAGTCATGTTTGAGAGTCTTATTCTCCCAAATAGTTGCTTAATGACTTTTAATAATTAAAATATGAGAAATTTAAAACAAATTATTTTAAGCAGGCCTAAAAGTTAATGTTCATTAAATCCTTTTTAATCGAACGTTTAAAATAGAAATAGTAAATATTTTAAAGAAGGTTCGATGAAACTTCCTGTTGGAAAAGGAACTAAAAAAGGACTCGGTGGGCGTTAAAGCTGTCCAGTTCTCCCCTCAGAAACCAAATTGCTGTTATAACTGGCCATCTGCCAATTTGGTATCACGCCCAGAGGCTGTAGCTCCCTTCCAATGACCTTGGTAGAAGTTGCGGTGGCGAGAAAGAAGAGTAGTCAACTGAACACGTTCTCTGTCATTGTCCGGCATTCAAATACCTAGGTTCCATGGGCAGCCATCAAGATACAGCTCACTTGTTTCCATCAGTGGTGCCCTTGATATATTCGAAGACCTAAGACTCAAATTGCTTGGCCGAAGAATCCTTAGGGACAAAATTCGTCTCTTTGAAGTTGTTTTGAAAAAAGTACCCACTCCTTCATTAAATCAACCTGCTGGTTAATTTAAAATGTCGACAGCCAGGTAACAAAGAAACCCTGGGAGACAATAAAATATGGTAACAAAACGGGTACTAATTACTGGAGCCGAGAGAGCTATGCTTGGCTTCGGATGCCTATGGAACCTTACCTTACCTATGCCCTATTATTCTTCAAACTGCGTTTGCTCAGGCAAAGTTTATTTCTCAAAGTTTTGAGTTTGTAAGGGAGAATAGAAAAAAGGATGGGATGTGAACCGACTTTAATGTAATCGCAAATGTGCTTTGTACTTCGTTCAGCATCTTTACAAAGTTTTATTTGCCCAATAAAAAATTTTATCATTTTGCGAAGCACTAAAGGTACATTTAAAAAAATAAGCGCACAATTATGCGCTACGCAATAAGACATACAGAAATGCAGTAAAGTAAGTGAAAGAACTCTAAACAATTTTTATAAAAAAAATAACATTTCAAGTGCTACGGCATTCCCTTACTACGAAGCAGGTTTGTAAGGGAGAATACTAAAAAATAACTGTATCAAAACAGTCAGTGTATAAAGATTATCGTAACATCCAACAATATTTATGTGCGCTGAATAATGCGCTTTATGTGTCAAAAATGTATTGCTTCAAAGTGGGAACTCGCCATATAAAATTCATGTCTTCCGTAAGCGCAATGGTAAGCGAAACTCTTATGTTTCTCCCTTACAAACCTGCTTCGTTGGAAGCTCAATTTTTTATTGGGTGATTACATGTTTAATTTCACAAATTACAACAAAAGAACTTGAAAATTTTAAAAACAAACTTTGCGTGTACAGAACAAAACTTTGCTTATGCAAAAAGTGTCTAACTGAAACAGAAATTTATATGGGTTCAAACTTTGGAAGTTATCTTCCAAAAAATCTGAGTTTATTTGTGAGAGGGAAAGAGAACATGATATTCTTCTCTCCCCTCCCACCAATAAACTCCAACTTTCTAAAATAAAACTTTCAGAACCCAGACTTTAAAAGACAAACGTTTTTTATCTAGTATTACATTTGGCTCCCGTGTTATTTATGCTATTCTATTTGACGTTTTTGTTTTAAATATTTTTGCGCGGTCCTTAACCACCGCATAAAAACAAGTTTGATTTTAGGTTCTTTGACTTTGTAACAATTAAAGCAACATTTTTATCTTAAAGTTTTATTGATTTAGAGACTGGTTAGTAACAAAATACAAATTAAAATGACCTCATAATACTCTTGAAAGCCTTCTCGCGCCACACGTCATCGTTTTATTTAAATGTTTTTGATAATCTATAGAACGTTTGAAAAACAATTCAAATTAATTTCTTAACATGACTGCAAGTATCTGAGTAAAACAATTTATACCGGTTTGTTTTTATTTTGTATCTTTATGTTTGATTGTCTCATTTTAATGCCATCATTTTCCCTTTCATTTGTAAACGTAATTGAGAAAAAACAAATAACATAAAATACAACAAGTCATATGATAAAAACCTTGAAATTTTATAAGTACCAGACAATATTTTATCAAATACTTTTCATTTTGTCTAATAATAAAATTTTTGTGATGTTTTGTTTTCTTTACAGCATTTAAAAAAAATAATAATTATTTAGAATATACAAATTTCAACAAAACAACTCTGGACACATCAAAGTCATCACTATCTTAAAGGAACGACGACCAGAAACCATCTGGGATAAATACAAATTTTTACTACATGAACAACCGACAAATACCAGAATAGACATTTATAATGTAAGTACTTTTTTTTTTAAATATTTATTGAATTTCAAATAAAAATATAGTGTCTAAAATGTTTAATGTTTAATAAAAACAAGTAAGAAAGTATAGTCGGTCAAGCCCGACCATATGATACCCTACACCACAGTATTTAAAAACACATCATGCATATGTGTCCATATAAATATGGATTTATCTATGTTTATAAACTTCATTAAAATCGGTTTGAAAGTTTGTGAAAGGCAGAAATTGCCCCCTACCTCCCCTTGTTGTCCTATTTCTTAAAAACTGTATAGTTTATGTGTGCATATAGATAAAATTTTATAAAATCGGTTTGATTGTTTCTGAGAGGAATAAATTTCCCCCTATCTTCCCTCGTGGTCCTACGATTCGGCCCATTTTCAATAGGCTTGGTCCTTGTGCCAAATTAAATTATCTCCAAAATTGCGACCTGTACTTTGCGCACAAGGTTACATGGGCAGCCAACCAGCCTGCCAGCCAGCCGGACAGACATCGTTAGTTCGACTCAGAAAATGATTCTATACTTTAAGTATACTTCGGTATTCGGTATACTTTAAGGTGGGTCTAGGACCAATATTTTAAGGCGTTACACACATCAGCACAAATGCATAATACCCTCTCCACTATTGTGGTGTGGGTATCACAATTTCTGTATTTAAACATGTCAACCTACACTTTTTCCAGTTGTAATTCAGAAAGCGTCAATTATAATTCAGAAAGCGTTAATTGTAATTCAGATTAGTCAACTGTAATTCAGAAAGCTAACAAAATTTTTATTGATTTTTCTTTTTTACTTTATTATTAAATTAAATTTTAAATATTTAGTGGTTTTTCTTTTTAACATTTATTAGATTCTGAATTACAATTGACGCTTTCTGAATTACAACTGGACTTATTTGTTATGAAAGAATTACGGGTATAACTTATTCCCATTTTTTGCAAATATCAAAATGGCCAAGCAATGGAAAGGCCATTGAAAACTATTAAAAAAAATGATAATAATTTTTCGCGGTTTTAAAAAAAGGTCACCACAAAACGTGGTAAAGTTGGAAAATTATTTTTTTTTATTTTTATTTGTACTTTTACATTTAGCCAAAAACTCACAGTTTTTTTTTATGAAATTATTAGGGAATTGCCCTAAAAATGCATGTCCTTTAATAATTAAGAAACTATCGGGTAATTTTTTAGCTATTATCTTTTTGGCAACACTGGTTTAAACAGCTGACGCACGTTTCGTGTTTTGTTTCACTGTCAAACATCTTCAATTTGGTCTATAATTTAACCATGAATCGTCTTACAAACGAACAACGCTTATAAATTATTGAATTTTATTATCAAAATGCGTGCTCTGTTAAGAAAGTTCATCGCGCGCTTCTTGTGTTCAGCGACGAAGCTCATTTTTGGCTCAATGGGTACGTTAATAAGCAGAATTGTCGATTTTGGAGTGAAGATCAGCCAGAAGCATTGCAAGAGCTACCAATGCATCCAGAAAAAGTCACAGTTTGGTGCGGTTTATGGGCTGGTGGCATCATTGGACCGTACTTCTTCAAAGATGATGCGAATCGTAACGTAACTGTGAATGGTGAGCGCTACCGTGAGAAGATATCCAACTTTTTTTTGCCCAAAATGCAAGAGCTTGACTTGCATGACATGTTGTTTCAACAAGACGGTGCCACATGCCACACAGCACGCTTAATAATGGACTTATTGAGAGGCGAGTTAGGTGAACATTTTATTTCACGTTGGGGACCGGACAATTGGCCGCCTAGATCGTGCGATTTAACGCCTTTAGACTATTTTTTGTGGGGCTATGTTAAAGCTCATGTCTATACACACATGCCCGCTACAATTGACGCATTGGAAGACAACATTGAAGCATTTATTCATGAGATACCGGCCGAAATGTTGGAAAGAGTATGCCAAAATTGGACTAAGCGGATGGACCATTTGAGGCGCAGTCACGGTCAACATTTGCATGAAATAATCTTCAAACATTAAATTATATGGACCGTACTATCGATTCAAATAAAGATTTCATGCATTTTTCTGAATTTTATTTCCTATAGCTCTTTAAAAATCACCCATTATTAAACTTTTTTTTTCATTTATTAATAAAATATTTAAAATTTTTTTATAAAATTTTCTTCTTTAGGGATTTTAGAAAATCGCTTTTGTGGGTGAGGTTTTTATTTTAAACGACCCAAACAAATTGTTTTCGTAAATAACACAATATTCGCTATCGCGTAGTGCAAGGAACAACATTTGGTTATACCCCTAATATTTATCCGTTTTAGAGCTTTTTATGAATTTTGGCATCATTTTGCTAGTGCATATTTTTGCATATTTTTACCCTTTGCATAATTTTTTTGTATATATTAATCAAAATAAAATTTTTGTTTTTAGTGTATATTCCACCCTTTTAAAACATTTTTTAATACTTATTAATGTTTTTTTAATGCACGAATAACTCTTATACAAAACTCAATCTCCGGTTGGTCTATTGCTGCATATGGGCCCTTACAGGAACACTTGAAAATTTGTCTGTTAGTACAGAGTATTGCTGGGATACTATCGATATTTATCGATAGTTCAGATTTCACTATCGATATATCGATATTACTATCGACTGAATGTTTGTACTTGTGCAGGAAAACTTTAATTATTTTTTTATAACGCTAAAGTTCGTTGTTTTTATCACTTTAATGAATGTATAAGACTTATGTATTATTTTAGATGGCAGTTTTTTAAAAATTGATAAGTACCTTTCTGAAGGAACCGAAGTAACAGGGACTATAAGATATTCCATTGAAACTTTAAAAATTTTTCTAAATTCTAAACCCAAAAAGGTTATCAATCTAGCGGACTTATCCTCTAATGGTCGTTTATTGTTTTGTCTTATGCTTGCAATTGCATTTGGATTTGCATTTTTTTACAACATTACAAAAATATTTGCCATTTCAGTCCCTATAAAACATGTAAAAATTTCGACTTAAAGTCCTTTAATTAGCAGTAAAAAGCACTGCTAAGCTATCCATACCACTTGCCATTCTTGTTGTTTGTAATCTTTGCTGTAATTCAGCGCGAATTAATAATAGCAAGTAAAAATTTACGGCAAAAAACTGTGTGTGTATAGCTGCTGTAACATGTCTCCATAGCTGTATTTTAAATAATAATATCGATATTGATATTTTTCCTATCGATAGTTTCGATATTTTAAGACTATCGATAGTTTCCCAGCACTAGTACAGAGGCTTTCTTATATTCAAATATTATAAAATTGTTTTTATACCCTCCACCACAATTAGTTGTGAAGAGGGTATATTCAGTTTGTCATTCCGTGTGAAACTTTTTTACTATTCATCTCAGACCCTATAAAGTATATATATTCTGGGTCCTTGAGTAATTTTAAGTCGATTTAGCCATGTCCGTCTGTCTGTCCGTCTGTCCGTCTGTCCGTCTGTCCGTCTGTCCGTCTGTTGAAAACACGCTCACTTTCGAAAAACTCAAAAGAAATCAACAAACTTGGTGTCAAATTGCTTGTAGTTATCCTAAGCAGTTTGGGATTGAAATTCAGCAAAATCGGTTCAATAGGATCTGAGCTATGAATCAAAATGTGGAACCACCACCTAAAAAAAATTGATAATTTTGTTACAAAAACTAACATAAATGGCGGAAAAATGCACAGAATGATATAAGATTTCGCAACAATTCGTTTTATTCAACTGGAAATAACGCTGTGAAATTTCGTGAAGATCCGTCAATAATTTACCCTAGGCCCCATATAAGCCCTACTCCCGGAAAACAGTATATGAAGCCTAAAACCCTAACTAACAATGCTATCATACCAAATTTTGGCAAGTCACAGTTACATAGGACTAGAAATTAAACTGTTAAGTTTCGTGAAGATCGGTCCATAATTTACCATAGGCCCCATATAAAACCTACTTCCGGAAAACAACTTAGTACGCCTAAAAACGTAAAAAATAATGCTATCATAACAAAATTTGGTACATCAAAGTTTTATAGAACTAAAAATAAATCTTTGAAATTTCGTGAAGATCGGTTCATAATTTACCATAGGCCCCATATAAACTTTACTCCCGGAAAACAACTTAGTACCCCTAAAAACGTAAAAAATAATGCTATCATAACAAAATTTGGTACATCAAAGTTTTATAGGACAAGAAATAAAACTGTGTAATTTCGTGAAGATCGGTCCATAATTTACCCTGGGCCCCATATAAACCCTACTCCCGGAAAACAGTTTAGTACGCCTAAAACCGTAAAAAATAACGCTAGCGTAACAAAATTTGGTACGCCACAGTTTTTTAGGACAAGAAATAACACAGTGAAATTTCATGACGATCGTTCCATAATTTACCTTGGGCTCCATATAAACCATACTACCGGAAAACAGTTTAGTACGCCTAAAACCGTAAAAAATAATGCAATTATAACAAATTTTGGCCCGTCACAGTTTTATAGGACTAGAAATGACGCTGTGAAATTTCGTGATGATCGGTCCATAATTTACCCTAGGCCCCATATAAACCCTACTACCGGAAAACAGCTTAGTCGCCTAAAACCATAATTAATAACAAATCGTCACAGTTTAAGATTATAATAACATCATACAGATATTACTCCTTAAACATTCGAACTGTCGGTGGAGGGTATCAAAGATTCGGCACAGCCGAATATAGCACTCTAACTTGTTTTTAATGCATATTTCCCGTTTCCCTGTTTTTGAAATACTGTTTTTATTAACTGACTTTCTCCAACTCTATCAACATTATTTCATAGATATTCCGCACAAGTTTTCTTCATATGCGTTTTGACAGCATTTCACGTGAAATGTTAAACAGAGAACCAGGCTTTAATCGGCAATAAAAAAACGAATTTATCCATGGATTTTCATAAAACAAAATTTATTTTATATCTATTATATGCAGCTTTATGAAAAAAATAATTAAAGTAAAGAATAAAAAAAAAAAAATTTTGTGTAATAAAAGGGTCAAACTTTGTGACTTTTAGCTCTACACAAATTTGCGATAAAAAAGGTCAAAACTAGGTACTTTCAGTTTAACGTGAATAAAACAGTAATTTGTCCATGGATTTTCATGAAATAAAAATTATTTTATTTCTAAAAGATGCAACCTTACGATTTAGTACCAAAGTGGGAAGTATTTGTTGATTTAAATTTTTTATGAATTTTTTGAATTCAAAAAATTTATAATTAATCAAAAAAAATTAAATTTTTTCCACTTGTGCCTCAATAACATCAAAACGAATGACCTCATTAAAAAAATGATATTAGAAGGACTTAAATGTGGTGTAATTTGACGTATTGCATAACAAACTCGAGGACGTCATTCCAAAGTAATGACATGATGTATGGAGAAGCCTCTTCAAAAATCTCAAATTTAAAAAAAAATTTTTTTTTAAAAAAATCCTTACCATAGAATTTTAAATAATGATGATTTTTGCAGTTTGGTGACTATAGAGGATCAAAAAAAAAAAAAAAAAATATAGTGGTTATTCAGGGAATTTTTGCTTGTTGCATAGTGTTATTAGAAAATGGGGCCACCAAATATTCTGTCTATATTACATAAAACGTTTGTCAAGTGGGAAATGTCGTTTTAAATCATTTTAATTTAAATCATATAATAGGACTTATTTTTGGAAATTATTTCCCAAGTCCCGGATGACATTTGAGCTTAAATCTTTCTCTTTTTGATAATTGTTCTTTTTTTTAAATTTTCTTAAGCAAATATGCGAACAACAAGAAAGATTGTAATGCTACGAGTAGCGATTAGGTGTGAAAGGTAATGCATGCTAAAAGTTAGCCCATATGAAGTTGTTGTTAAAATGTTCGTGAGATTTTGTCTTTGTAGTTATAAAAAATGCCTCACAACAAAAAAATAATATATATACATATTTGTTATAGCTATAAATCTGAACATAATTGTAATAAATTTCTAATTTTAATTTTCAGACTTATTACATTTTCTACAATTGTTTCAAATTTATTTTTATTACACAAGTTTTTCTCTAATTAAATACTTTTCATTACTGTCATTTCCTTGTCATAATCCATTGAAATGCAAAATTTTACATAAATAATTTATGCATTTTTTTTATGATTCGTTGTCATAAATATGATTTAATTAACTTGTAATTTCAACTTTATTCGTGATTAATGTAAGTTTTCCTCACTTGGAACAGTCATATTGTGACAATCATATTACATATAAAATGATAATGTCTGTTAAATTTAACGCCTCATAATGTAGTATGCCTCAATGCAAGACCAACTTGAGCGCTCACACACACACTTCATAGCATACATAAAGAAACATATGTAGAAAAATTACAGCTAAGAAAATATTTTTACGATGCCTTTTATAGAAGTAGACACAAAACTAAATTGGCATTTTATTGTAAGACATATTTGCATAGAAAAGAAATTGAAATTTTCATTGAAATACCAGTGCGTACCACTACCAGGGTTCGTGGAAAGAAAATTAAATTAAGATAATAACGGATTATATATAAGAAATTAACTCTAAAATGGATTTAAGAAGTAGAGATTTCGTATTAATACCCTACAACACCATGGCTTTGAAAATATCGTGTTGATGTTTGAAAAACTGGTTGTTGCCCCACCTTTAAGTCTACAGATTGATTAATTATAATTGAATATTGAATTTTCGCTTAAGCTACAGATCGAAATTTATGGATAATTTAAAAAAAATTTTGAACATTAACTTTTATTCGAGAGCGGGTCAATAAGTCCGTGACTTTTTGAACTTCGCGCCTCCCGACTCAACGGGCAACACTGCCAAAATAGGTACGATTTTCACCCTTTAAATGTTCGAATTTCGAAAAAGTACTAAATTTGTATTTGTAGTTTTAAGATAAGTTGCAAATGTGATTTAATTTTGATTTCTATGTTTATTGATTTAAAAGGGATGACAAAAAAGTTCCAAAATACACGTTTTATCCGTTTACTCCCCAAAAGGGCTGATTTTCAAAAAAGTACCAAACACCTCTCCGCTTTTTTTTCAATGAAAAACGAAAAGTATTAAGTTTTTTTGTTTCTCTTATAGCTAAGGAGATATAAGGTTAGCGAATTTACTCGTTTTAAGCTGTTTTTACCCCCTAAACATTCGAAGTTGCAAAAATTCCGAGACCTCTAAAAAGTACCAGTTGAAGAACAAAAAACTACCAAAAGGGTATACATTTATATTATCTTCCACTCAAGTCAATAAAATAAAAAAATAATAAAAAAATTCAAAAAGTACCATTAAAAGAACAAAGAAGTACCAAAGAGTCTCCTTATAGTTTTCCATTCACTATGGACCTTGAATATTAAATTTAATGTTTTTAGGATAAATATTACAACAAATCCAAAAAGTGCCAGTTAAAGAACAAAAAAGTACCAAAAAGATCCCTCTTAATCACTCACTTATTCTCATTCCCTCAGGACCTTGCTTGTTTACTTTTATGTTTCTAGGAACAAAACTAACGGAAATTAAAAAAGTACCAGTTGAAGAACTTAAAAATACCAAAAACCTCCCTCTTATAGATTCTCATATTCAGAACATTGGATGTTAAATTTTTTGAGTCTAGGCCCAATATTAATGGAAATATATGTATATATATATAAAGTTTTAAAAACAGGTTTCACCCGTTTACTTCTCAAAAGGACCTTTTCTAAAAAAAGTACCAAACACCTCTACGTTAATTTTTTTTAATGAACAACGATAACCATTTAATTTTCTTCTCTTTTAGTTAAAGAGATATAAGGTCAGCGAATTTACAAGTTTTTACCCCCCAAACATTCGATTTGGCGAGAGACCAACCTGCGGTCCAAATTTCAACTTTTTAGCTTCAGGCGTTTAGGATGTGCGATGATGAATTAGTCTGTTAGTAACGTTACAATTTTATTCATATATATAGATATAAAAACATCTATAACATTACAACAATAGTTCTTTTTTTAGATCCCACTGTAATACATATAACTTCATCACTTCGATAGAATTTTCTTAAGAAAATTTAAAAATTTTTAAAATTATTTTTACCATTATTTAATAGTTGCCATTAAAATGCAATTAACTTTCTTGCTTAAAACAATAAATTGAATTACAACTTTTTTTCGCATAAAAACCAAAAACTAAAATAAAACCGAAACAGAATCTATTAAAAAAAATAAAAACAAAAAACTTATGAACTATAAAAGAAAAAAAAAGCGTAAATTACTTGTTCGAGCGTAGACAAAAATACTTTAAGAAACAGTAGAATTGTAGACAAAAAACTTACATTGTGCTGAAAGTGACATAAAATGTGACGCCAATATTTATGGGTTTGGGTGGCTTAAAAGGGTGTTATGGCGAATGTATTGCTGGATTGTTTGGATTACGTGAAAGACAAATTAAAACACAATATCCTGTCAAGACATAAAAGGAAACTTGAGCAAATATACTTGTACACATATAAATAGTTCAAATGTGTATGAGTTGGCTTTTATCTTGTATGTGTATAAAATAGAGTCTGAATATAAAATAGAAAACTGGATATGTTGAAGTATTAATTTAAGACTACACCATTTGTAGGGGAATACTGCTCTTAAATTTTTGGTTTTTTTTAAGTTTTTTAACTTTTCTTTCTAAAAGCTTAAAAACTTTTTTCATCCCAGAAGCATGTTTTGATATGATCACGGCTAACTATCATGGCTATGTTCCGACAATCGCACGATTTAAAATAGCAAAACGTCAGATTTATTTTAAGTTGTTCTGAAACTCATGCGTATTGCTTGCTTCCTTCCATACTTCCTTTCTAAAAGATTCTAGTTCCCTTGAGGATACTTTGAAGTCGCTAATTTTTTTGCGATTGCAATTTACAAAACAACTTTTATGCGATTTCAATTCAGAATCGCAAATCTTAAGCGTTTTGCGATTGTCAGAACATGCCCGTATGTTATGGTTTCGAAGAACATTACAACCTTAAAATGGTTACCACAAAATCATGTCGACAAGAAAATGTTGGCCGTTAGCTGCTGACATTAATCATTCTTATGATTGTGTTTTTGTGAGATTTATTTTAAAGAGATAAGAAACTTCCTTAACCCTCAAAAACCTTATGTTAGTTACCCTCGTGTGTGGTTTTGCACGAATATAACCTGTTGGTGATCAACAACAAACCATACAAGCTTATAGAAGCACTCAAGTTATAAAACATGCATTGCATGCAGTTCGCAACAATATCAAAAATATTCACACTTACCGACAGAAAATTTTGTGTCTACACCTTTTCCAGTTGTAATTCAGAAAGCGTCGATTGTAGTCCAGATTAGTCAATGGTAATTCAGAAAGCTTCAATTGTAATTCAGATTAATCAACTGTAATTCAGAACGCGTCAATTGTAATTCAGATAAGTCAGTTGTAATTCAGAAAGGGTCAATTGTTATTCATATTAGTCAATTGTAATTCAGAAAGCGTCAATTGCAATTCAGAAATTGTCAATTGTAATTTAGAAAGCGTAAATTGTAATGCAGATTATATTAAAAATACATCAAAATTTATACGATTACGAAGGGGGATTAAGAAAAGATAAACTCACTGTTTATTGTTGGTGTTTTGTTTGAGCTTTGATATTGTTACAAGTAAGACTTTGAGTGTTTGGAATTCTTATTCGCTTTAGGGTTTTATTTGTATAATATTTTTAGCTTTTCTAAAATCTTTGTTAATTTCTGATATACAATTGACGCTTTCTGAATTACAATTGACTTATATGAATTACAATTGACCCTTTCTGAGTAACAACTGACAAATCTGAATTACAATTGACGCGTTCTAAATTACAGTTGACAAATCTGAATTACAATTGACGCTTTCTCAACTACAATTGACGCTTTCTGAATTACAATTGGAAAAGGTTTAGCGCAAATTAAATAAAACTACATATGTGTGAAAAACCACTTACGTAAATTCTGAAATATTTCGTTACCAAAAAATATTATTTAATCTAAAAATGTGTTTTCAGTACTTAATTGATATTGCTAAGAATCACAAGAAGTTAGTGTACCTCAACAAATTTTTGGTTTATAACACAAGGGTGATTTAAGGGTTAATAGCTTATTTACATTGCATCGAAATTCGATTTCGATTTTTCTATGATCAACCACATTATGTTTACCACCATAGCATGTTCTAAAGAAGTTTTCGGCTAAAATTTACTGAATCTAATTATTCTTATCACTACGATAACTATATTGTGATTTCGACCCATATAAAAGTTACCACTTCGTCTCGTAATAATTCACTTGCTCAGGGCGGACCAACTTTGACTGCCATATTGTAGCTGCTGTAATGCATTCCTGGGTAATAATTCTTAAGATAATGCAATTTTGTGGCATTTTGACAAAACTTTGGCTTATGTTATTTTTTAATAAAAATGTTTTTTTCACCGTGTTTTTCTTAAAAAACGTTTATGCTATCTTATCTCGATTTAAGATGTTTTTCAAAATGCCACAGAATTTTAAATAGAAACATCTCTAAATCAATCTTTCAAATGCGCCTCTGCATTGCTGTGGAGATTCTCGATTTTGTCGTCAAGTAGACTCAGATGGATCCACGCGAAAACTTTCTCGTACAGCATTCACAGTTTTTCCAGTGCGAACAGGTCGAATAACAGTATAAATATTAAATATTTTAAATATTCACACAAATATGTTGTTGTTGTTGTTGTCAAACTGCTTGTGTAGTTTATTTGGCCCTTTCGTTGTTGCAGGAAATAGTGTAATAATAAAATGATTGAAGTCTGTCAACACTGATACCATGTTAATCTAAAAAGAAGTACATATGAGTGTGTGTGTGTGTGTCTGTCATGAAAATATATGACTGTATTAAAGCAATTTAAATTTAATTTCCTGTATACCATCCATCTGAAAACAAAAAAAAAAAAAAAAAAAAAAATTTCCGCTTTTACTTAAAGTTGAAAGGATCTAAAGGACATAAAATTAGGGAATGATAAAAAATATGTATACATACAAGAGAGCGAAAGAAACCTTGTATGACGCCAACTGGCGACAAAATGTTTGAGTTGAAATTACATAGCTATGACAACAGAATGACTGAGAAGAACTGTGTGTAATTTACAAAAGTCTACATAAACAAAATAATTATTTGTGGCGTCAGTGTTAAAAGAAAAACAAAACACATAGTAGAACATAAAAATGTTATGACAAATATAATTAAGAGTTGTTAAACAAAAGGACGAACTAATATTTTAGTTTAACTAAACGTAATTGTATCCAAAAGAGTATTTTAATAAAATGCTACGAAGGGCAAAGGATATTTATTTGTAAATTTTTTTAAATAATTAATTTTTATCCTACTAATATCAATATGTTCTTTTTAATTTTAAAGTAAAAGGCAAGTAAAAGTTCTATATTCGGCTATGCCGAATCTTATATACTCTTTACCTTGTTTCCACAAGAACATAAAGTTACATAAATATCCTGCTTTAGATATAAATAAATCTATTTTTGTACCACGCCCATTTATACAATAACGCCCACTTTTTTCAGGATGCTGTATATTATTTAGGTTGTTTTTTTTAGAGTGTCACAACTTTGAGTTGGGATCACTGCTTTATTTGAACACCCATTTAACGTCTGATAGTTGCTTTTGTTTAGTTTGCTAGTTGCTGAATCGACTTACACCCGAGCAACGCGTGCAAATTGTTGAAATTTTTAATCAAAACAATTCGGCGAATGAGCTGAAGCACAAATGATATTGATTTGGAATTTCCATTCAAAATTTTATTTTCCAATGAAGCCCATTTCTGGTTGAGTGGGGAGAATCCACAAGCTTTTGTCCAAACACCATTACAACCACAGAAAATTACTGTCTGATGTGCTTTATGGGCTGGCGGAGTCATTGGCTCATATGTCGTTATAAACGAAGATGGTCAAAATGCGAAATATGTTGAAAATTGGTGTTCCAGATTGCGCCTTCTACGCGCCGGCCACATGGCAGAAATCATATTTAAACATTAATTTCATAAAATTTACTTTCCAATAAAGTCCATTTCATTGATATTTAAAATATATTTCCATGTTTTATTATGATTTAAACTTGTGTCACTCTACAAAAAACCCCCTTCATCTTGGTTAAATGTATTACTCTAGATATACAGAAATCTATAATGTCTTTGTACGGGATATGCCACACCCACTTCTCCAATCCTGCCCATATTTTATTGATAACCAAAAAGCTTGTATATTATTTGGAAATTTTTGCTCTTTCCCTTCTAGAGATATAAAATAAGAACATATAAAAAATTTTTTTTAAGAAACGCTTTTCTTAAAAAAGAACATTTAAAAAAATTTTTGCCCCCCCTAGATTTTATCCTGGCTACGCCCATGTATTCGTGTATTGTTATCGGGAATATGTATGCCTGCAAAGTTTCATCCATTTGCATCGAGTAAAAGGCGGTCAAAAAAGCATTTTGCCAAAAAAATTTTGCCCCCCCCCCTAGATTTTATCCTGGCTACGCCCATGTATTCGTGTATTGTCATCGGGAATATGTATGCCTGCAAAGTTTCATCCATTTGCATTGAGTATAAGGCGGTTCAATTAACGTTACAAGATTTGATTTTCCAAAGTGAAGCTAAAGAAAAGGTTTAAAAAAAAAACAGACGGATAGGCGGACATCGTTAAGTCAACTTCGCAGTCCATATGTAAGTATGTATATGCATTTGTTATGCGTAAAAGACGCAAAAACGCATTATAATAAAAAAACTACTTTTACAAGCTGTATGTAACTTTCGTAGATGGGTATAACAAAAAACAATAACTTGGGATTTTATGTACAAAATTATAGGCTGTCGTGGTTTTTTGCTCATATCTTAGCCATTTATGCACCAATCTGGCTGAAATTCAATAGCAAAATTATAAGAAGCAGATCTGATAGAAATATGTAACAACCAAATCCCCAACATGTCTGTGGTCTTCGGAAAACCTATTTCAACAGACAGATGGAGAGACGGATATCCTTAAACTAACTTCGCTACTCATTAGGACCCAGAATATATGTACTTTATAGGGTCTTAAGATCAATATTGCAGGAATTAAAAACGGAGTGATAAACTTATATAATCGCTTTTTCCACCTGTGATGAAGGTTTTAATGAGATAAATTGACATTGGGGTGTCCAGTGACGGCAGGCCGATTTAGAGTTTTGCACCGGAATACTCGGAAGATAGATTTTTCGGGTTCTAGAGAAATAAAATTTAATAGAAAAATTTAATGTATGTACATTAAATTTGGCCTAACAATGACCTTAAACTAAGCATTATCCATAATTTTGTCACTTCATAGAACACCTTTAGGAATAACCTCTTAACTCTCACCACAAATTACTATTGTTTGACTTGAAATTAACTTTTATTGTGGCCGAGTAATAATTAACGATAATTGACCATAAGCTAGTGATTTTTTTAATTGTTACGGTTTTATTCGGTAATTACGAACAACTTTTTTTCTTCTTCGACAAAATAAATATACAACCTAAAGACACGCTATTTTCAGCTCTTTTCCTTGTCCCACCAGAACATTTAAATTGAATTACTAGCGAACTGGAGATTATGAACATTTAAACACATTCATAAAAATGAAAATTTACGCACCAGTCTAGACTGTGGGGAGTTCAATTGTTATGCCCCAAGGTATAATTAAAATATTTGAATTTACTACAGGAGTTTTTGTTTTTCATTGTTCTTATCTTGTGAGACTTGCGACCGACCTTAAACTGTCAACAAGTAAAAGGCCAGAGAGAAATGTTTTAGGAAGATAGCAAACGTAATTGGAAGCTAAAAGTTTTGGTTGGGGAATTTGGGAGGAATTTGTGCATAAAAAACCCAGCAAAATGTTTGGCATGGATTTCGTGTAAATTTGTGATTTGAAAGAAGAAAATTAAAGACACGAGGTTGTAAAGTCGCCAATTGCAATGCCTAGGAATGCAGATGTGCTCTGTATGCCAAATGACTAGAATTTGTCAAACTGCGGCACCGTTTGCAATACATTCTTAAGATACCTTACCCAAAGGGAGCCACCAATGACCAGTTCTGGATCTATAAAGCATCGGGGCGTTCTGCTGCCCTTGGTAACAGATTGGATTCTAATCATTTTTTAAATTCCAGACCAGCTCGATCCCGAAAATGTAAAGATAAATTGGGAAGCCTCTTAAGACTGAAGCTACCTTATAGAATTCGGATTCCCTAGGGATAGCACCCCATTCTGAATACCACATTAAGTCATAAATTATTAATTTATTTCTAATCCTTATAAAATTGGTAGCTGGCCATTCCCACAGTCAGTTAAAATAATTGTTATTTGATTAACTTTTGTAGCAACCTGTTGGTTTCATTGCTTGCGAAAAAAAAAACAAAGAATATCCTGCAAAACCAGTTAAAAGTTACAAAAAAGGACAAATAAACACAATTCCCTGTAATAACTGCTAAAGTCTTTTGCACACACACACATACACAAGTGTGTGGTTGAGTGTGTGTGTGTGTGTGTGTAGTAATACTATTAAAAAAATATAATGATACTTTCTTCCGTTAAATATACTTCCGCTACAAATTCAACTTTTGTCTTTTTAATTTTGTATTACATTTTTTTCCTTACGGTTTTGTTTTGCTTCCTGGGGTTTTTAAGTCGTTTTGTTTTGTTGTCAGTCATGGTGCTTCTTAAATATTTTGTTTTCTGGTTCATGCAAAAATTTTGCAATTTTGCCGCAAGTAAACTCATTTACCTACATTTGCGACATGCTAAATTTACTTTAAAGCAACAATGGCGAGAAATAAAGAACAAAAAGTAAAAAAAAGAATAGTACGATAATAAAATGAAATTTCTTATGAGTATTTTGTTACGATTTTTGCAATTAGTTTTAAGCATGAAAATGCTTAAAGAAGAAGGGAAGGTAAGCCAATTAACCACATTGGAATTATCATCAGGCTTAATATAAAGATTTTGTATGTAATCAATGCTTTATTTTAATTAAAGCTGTTGTAAATTGTAGGAAATATTAATAGGAATGTTAATAGCTATTCGTACACCTTCCCCTGCTTTAACATTTTTTGGTTCAATTTTCCATGTATCCATTCATTCATTCACTCGTTAAGGCATAGATATGACCACTTCGCAGATATTAGGGTTTGCACAACCAAAATCAAGAATAACAAAAATTTCGAAATTTGAACCCTTTTTTTATTAAATTGATGTAATCCAGCAGCCGTATTCTGTAATCCGCTTAGCTAAAGCTAAATCTCGATCGCTTAAAAATACAAAATTTAAAAATTTAAGCAACGACATTAAAAGCTAAAACTGCGGCAAATCAAATTTTTATGGCATTGCCAAATGTAGCAATGCACGTAAAAGTATTGCATTTGTAGCCAAAAATCGCTAAATCAACTTTACAGATTTTTTGCGATAGAAATTTAGCTCTTGCGAATTACGGAATACGGCCATAGGCCAACCTAAATAAAAGCGGCAATCGTTTTTAGATATAAAAATTATAGCCAATACATATTTAGCAAACGATCTGTCAAATCCAAGGCTTATCCTGAATGTTATATTCCAACGCTTTTAACGTGCGAGAGAGAACGTTGCGTTCAGAAGTGAAAAATTAAAAAAAAAAAAAAAGAATTGAATACAAAGACCATCGTGGTCAGCCAAAACAGTTTGAAAATGATTAATTTCAGCCATCCCAGTTAGCATTTTGTATCATAATCTAATCATTTAGGAGTCAGCTTCAAGGGAAAAATACCCGTATAAGATCTCATTATTTAATCATAATTGATACTCTCGTTGTGAGAAAATTGTACCCTACCGATGACACACGTGAAAGAATCATTTGCGATACAATTTTCTGATTCCTTTTTGATCATTTTAATGTTACTTTTTCTAATCATTAATGAATCGTTTTTGTCTTATTTTTTAATCGTAAATTTTATAGCTTTTGATTGTATGTACAAATATATTTCATATTATTTTTTAATTGTCATGCTTTTTTTAATTTTTCTCCGAAAAATCAGCACCATTATGGTTTTTAACCAAATTACGTTTATAAATTGTCAATAGTTTTTGGCCTTCATTTTTAGCCAAGCTTTTTATTTGTTTGCCTGACTTGAAAGTTTCTATTTTTATATTTTTTCATTTGGCAAAAACAAAAATTCAAAATATTTAAAAATCATTATTTAAACATATAAATGAATCATAAATGAATCATATATGAATCCTTTTTTAATCACTCAGGTGATAAATCAGTTTTTAATCATCGAAACTGATCTGAAAAGAATCATTTGGGTGATTTTTACAAAAAATAATCAGCCAAATGCTAGCTGGGATAACTCCAATTAAATATTTTTTTTTTTTTATTATATTTAAGATATAAATAAATTTTCTTTATTATTATTTAAACCTCTTTAAAATAATAACAGATAGAAAGAGATTTCGGTATTTTTAATATTTAAAATCAGAATCACCCATTTCCAAATACCGATACGGTATTGCAAACCCTATCAGACATGTTCTTTTTAATTTTGCTGGCATTAAATCTATTCATGTGTAGCAATCTTCGTAAAAAGTTAATGGACGAGTAGTAGCACTTGTATTGTATTTTTGTATTCTTTACGATTGTATGGATGTCGGACATAAGTCTTATTGCAAAATAAAGTAACAAAATTTTGCAAGACATTCTACATACTTCACTATTAATTAAAGACGAACCATATGGGTCATTTCAATTTAAAAGCATAACAAAAAAAAAAAAAAAAACATAGTATTAAAAAAAACCATTAAAAGATTTAACAATTAGACTTTGTAGTAAAGTTGTTCATTTTGAAGAATATTTAATGCCCTTCAACATAATTCGATCAGGATGGTTAAGTACATATAAATGATTTAACTAGCATTTAACCCGCTAATTTGTAGTGTCTCCCTTTCTTTTGTGGACATGCTTTTTTATATGCCAGAGTTTATTGGGGTATTCACAAGGTGTGCTATCCTGTTGTTTTGTCATAATGTTCTAACATTTTACAATGGTTTAAAAATATTGTTGTTTCTTTGTTAACAAAAGTGTCTTAAATTAATAAAACTTTGCTTGCTATGTTTATTGTGCTGTCGTAATTAATCAGAAAAGACCTGCGCTGAGCGTTGATGTTATAGTTTTATCCGGCTAAAATCCGAATTTAACCTGCAACTAGCAATTTTTGCAAGAAAACACTTGCAGCGTCAAATTAGATCGGCTCAGGACTCGATGTTTGGTAAGCAAACAAAAAAAAATTTGTTTGTGGTTTGCGTCTGAAAAATGGAAAATAGTCAGAAAAGATCTAATTTAATTTATTAGTTCATGGATTAGAATTAATAAAATGTTTTGATTTAAGGTAAATATTTTTTTTTTATATTTGGTTTCAATCCGCCGATTTAAATTCAAAATAGCACACTAAATTATGAGGGGTTGTTCACAACTGTCGTATTTTTTCATGTTATTATTTTAAGACATATGACTTTATGACACCTTGTGAATCCCCCATATGTTTCTAAGTTTCAATAAAAAAGTACCCACAAAGTTCATATTCACGAAGGATCCTGTTATAATTTTATGTTTCTAAGTTCAATATTATAGAAAGTAAACGAAAAAATAAATAATTTTAAATTTTTCCCCTTTATGACACTTTTTTCTCCTGATTGATGCAACAAAAATTTAAATGTTGCAGTGGGTGTCTATAATTTTGTAAAAAAGTACCAAAACTAGGTACGATTTTCACCCCTTAACGTTCGAATTTGGAACAGGACCAAATTTATACATACATACAAATATATATTTTTCTGATTAGTTACAAGGGTATTCATTCGGTCAACCGTTAATCGGTTAACCGATTAATTGCTACCCGATAAACTGATCGGTTAATTTAAAATTGGCTTTTTTCGATTTACGATTAAACCGGTTAATTTCAGTCGATTAACCGTTTTAACAAAAATTATAATTTTGTGTTTAAACCATATTTTTTTTGTTTTAAATTATGGGTGAGTTCCAAAACGTCGGTTGCAAAGCAACTCGCTTTTTTAAATACATTCTACAGTGCAATCATGAACAATTTCACATCGTTATCCGTACCAAAATTCACCAAAAAAGTTACCAAAGTGCACCAAAAAAGTTGTCTTTAGAATTTTTTTTTATACAATATATTTCCTTCTTAAATACATTTTTAAAATACAGTGTAAAAACAGAAATTAAGGAATTCGGAAATGAACTTTTTTGCAGAATGTTCGGTGCTGAGCTTTGCCAGGATAAGTTAGATGATGACCTGACAACAGAAGAAACTTACGATAGTAACGCAACATTAGAATTAACCCAAACAATTGGAAGTGTTAAAAATTTTTAAAAATAAAACAGGATTTAAATGGCATAATGGAAGATTTCATATGTTTAGAGAAATCCAGAAAAAGACTGAGAGTTTAGATATTCTGTATTATGGGTTGCTTTCGATTTCGCCAACATTTACGATAAGTGAAAGAATTTTTCAAAATTTATCAAAACTAAAGAAAGGAGTCGCTTAAATCCAAAACATTTTAACCAAATTATTTATCTAAAGGATTATTTTATGAGATCTTCTTAAACTATTTAAATATCTAATAAAATAATTTCACAGTTTATTTAAAAAAAAAATAAAAAAACAAAATCGGCCTTGTTCTGGAAATCGAAATCACGTGAAATTAAAATCGAACAAATTTTTAATTCTATCCTGTGTTTAAACTTGATAAAAATATTTATTTTTCATTAGCTTATACTTTGACTACCACATATCTTTACCAAAACTACTTTTGAAATCAATCATCATATCGCTCATTTGCTGCAAGACCGGCATAAATCAAAAAATGAAATTTTGGAGTTAAAGATGCAGAATGGTTCGCTTTGTTTTTCTTTATATTGTGTATTTAATTCATCTCTATATCTTTTATACTGTCCCAGTTTGAAGAGAATGTGTCTTCTTTTTTCCTAAGTAATTAGAGCAGATCAAAAACTTTAAATGCGTTTATCTCGAAATGGATTTTTTTGAGTTATGCCGGTCTTGCAGCAAATGAGCGATATGTATTAATTAAAAAATATGTATTACAGAGTTATGAATTATTTTTTTTGTTCGTTTTAGTTCAGGAATTGTTATGTTTTTTTTACTACTCAACTCCAAATAATAAATAATTTTTCATTTTTGTTCATTGCAATTATCTAATTTATAAAAAATCTTTATTAATCGGTTAACCGCGATCAATAACAAAATTAACCGATTATTAACCAATTAAATCAAAACCTCGATTAATTAATCGAGCGATTAATCGATTAAAGTAAAAGCCCGATTAAATGAATACCCTAAGTTACGGATGTTATAAAATATTTATTTTTGTTCATTGGTTTAAAAAATAGATGGAGTGACAAAAAGTTCCAAAGGGATGAACTTCAAAAAACCAGATTCTGTCCGCTTATTTTTTTTATGAACAATGTATCTCTTTTAGTTTGAAGATATGATGTTACCGAATTTACACGTTTCTAGCCTTTTTTAGACTCTAAACATTCGAATTTCCAAATATCCCGTCTTAGTGGATCGATTTGGCGAGAGACCAAACTCCCGTTAAAATTTTTATATTTTAACTTTAGGCATTTAGACTGTGCAATAATGAATCAGTCAGTTACTTGAGGGTTACACGATCAAGTTTTGGCTATCAAGTTTTAATACACTCACACTTTTTTACCAATACACTCATACTTTTAAAAATTGATACGAACTTGCCTCTAAAATTCTCTTGCCAGTGAGTGTATCAATTTTCGTTCAAGAAAAAAGCTTATTACAAATCTTTTGAAGTTGTTTTTGTTTTTTTTTCACAAATATTTTGCCGGCAAAAGCTGAAGTTCTTTTTTTTACAAATTGTTGCGGGAATTTTAAAATTTTAACTAAAAACCTAAAAAAATAGTGAAATATGTTTATTATTAAAATTAATAAGCAAAATGATGTTCTGCGATTCATAGAGCTGTACAGAAGCCATGAAATTTTATGGAATATGAATCTTTCATCATATAGGCGAAATGATTTGAAAATAAAAGCCTACGGGGGTATAGCTTCTGAAACAAAAATGCCAGTGGAAGAAGTAAAGAAAAAAATATAGACCCTTCGAACAGCCTACAGTGCAGAAAAATCAAAAGTGAAAAATAGCAAAACATCTTGAAAAAGTAAATTGCTTTCAACTTGCGTGCAGCCTACGTCACAGCTGTCAACTTTTGCATATTTTGACAATCAGTATATGTAAAAGACTATCAAGAAAATCTTGATCGTGTGGCTGCACTGTTAGTAACTTTACAATTTTATATATCGACTAGCTTAACCCGTTGCGCTTCGCTACAATGCTTTAGCCAACTTTGAAGACTCTTCCTTTAATAGTTCTTCAGAAGAGAGATATTTATTTTTATTTTCAAAAGTGTGGTAAACCATAAGAGTGACTTCTACAAAGTTTGAACATTCTTACTATAACAGTTCTTAAGATATTCGATGTTAAACACTGGCGTCCTATGGGGGATTCCACTTCCCCCGCTGCTATTTTATTTCAATTTTGGGGCTCAGAAGATCCTACTACCAAAAGTTCAACAAATTGCTTGCAGCGGCTCTTATTAATATGTCTTCTATGAGGGGTACTGCTCCTCCTCTGTCTACCCCGCACATTTTTATATTGAAATTTTTAGTTTACTATAATAGTAGCTTTAACCACGTTTTAAGACTCTCCCTTTAAAAGTTCTTCAGTTGAGCGATATTTAATGTATGCACCCTCTGGGAGGTATTTCCCCCCTGCGCCTACCCGCTTTATTTTTATTTTCAAAAGTGTAGTATACCATAAGAGTGACTTCTAGAAAGTTTGAACATTCTCACTATTACAGTTTTTAAGATATGCGATGTTAAACATTGGCGTCCTATGGGGAAAACCACTTCCTCCGCTGCTACTTTATTTAAATTTCGGGGCTCAGAAAATCGTACTACCAAAAGTTCAACAAAATGCGTTCAGTGGCTCTTATTAATATTTCTATCTATGAGGGGCACTGTTCCTCCCCTGTCTCTCCCGCCCATTTTTATATTGAAATTTATAGTTTACTATAATAGTAGCTTTAACCACGTTTTAGGACTCTCCCTTTAAAAGTTCTTCAGCTGAGCGATATTTAATGAATGCATCCTCTGGGAGGTATTACCCCCCTGCGCCTACCCGCTTTATTTTTATTTTCAAAAGTGTAGTATACCATAAGAGTGACTTCTAGAAAGTTTGAACATTCTCACTATTACAGTTTTTAAGATATGCGATGTTAAACATTGGCGTCCTATGGGGAAAACCACTTCCTCCGCTGCTACTTTATTTAAATTTCGGGGCTCAGAAAATCGTACTAACAAAAGTTCAACAAAATGCGTTCAGTGGCTCTTATTAATATTTCTATCTATGAGGGGCACTGTTCCTCCCCTGTCTCTCCCGCCCATTTTTATATTGAAATTTATAGTTTACTATAATAGTAGCTTTAACCACGTTTTAAGACTCTCCCTTTAAAAGTTCTTCAGTTGAGCGATATTTAATGTATGCACCCTCTGGGAGGTATTTCCCCCCTGCGCCTACCCGCTTTATTTTTATTTTCAAAAGTGTAGTATACCATAAGAGTGACTTCTAGAAAGTTTGAACATTCTCACTATTACAGTTCTTAAGATATGCGATGTTAAACATTAGCGTCCTATGGGGGATTCCAATACCCCCGCTGCTATTTTATTTCAATTTCGGGGCTCAGAAGATATTACTACAAAAAGTTCAGCAACATGCGTCCAGCGGCTCTTAAGATATGCGATAATTAATATTGGCATCCTATGGGGATACCAATTCCCCTGCCCCTATCGAAAAAATAAGTAGCCTATTTTATTTTTAGGGCTCACGTGATGTTACTGTAAAAATTTCAGGAAAATCTGTTCTGTAGTTTCGGAGTCTATAAGGCGACAAACAAACAAACCAACAAACAAACAAACAAACAAACATACAAACATTTTTCATTTTTATATATATAGATGACTTAATATAAAAAATACCTAACTCGATTTTTTGTTAGTTTATAAGGGAAGAAAACACTTTATAAAATCCATACAATTTAAGATGTTTAAAAAATTTAAATGCAATAATTAATAAAAACATGCAACAAACTTTATACTATAGCCCCCAGAAATATTAAAGCAAGGTGTATTTGTCATTTATGTACCAGAATAAACAAAATTTTTTTTTAAACAAAATGAGTTACTTCTTTTTTTTATTAAGCCATCGATATGTAGATTAAAGAAGGACAGATTAACATCTGCCGAAAGTGGTATATAATTCCTTTATTTTCGCAGAGGTCACCATAAAAGCTTTTTTAAGGACGTTGATAAATCAAGACGTATGGAATATAAGAGCATATTTAAGCAGGGCCCCATAACATTTTGGAAAATCTATACTCCAGATCTTTAAATAAACCTTCTAAATTAATAGCAAGGACATGTATACATATCATTTTGGCACACTTTTCGAAATTAAATTTTCCTTTCCAGTTGTGTGAATTTGACATTTTGACATTCGCGAGTAAGACATTTATTTATTCAGTCATCCATTAAAACTTTGCTTGCTTGGGATACAAACATGTCGGATTCATTCATGCATACATACAAACATACACCCATACATGCTTATATGAAAAAGTTAATGATGACACTACTGATGTTTTGTACTTAATGAGTTTCAATTAGTTAAAAACTTTACAAAGGTCTCATATTAACCCAATTTGCAGTTAATTATTTAGCAACTTTATGAAATTGTGTTAATTATTTCCAGACAAGTTGATTTTCTGAGTGTTTTTTTTGAATTTTTAAAAAAATATTTCTGAGAATTTTTTGTAAATGAAGTGACGAATGGGGAGGGTTACAAAGTTTTTTTTTTTAGTTTTTTTAGGAAAATTCATTTATTAAATGTTACAAAAACAATTACAAATTATATTCTAAGTTAACTTAAGGCAGAATTAGTCTTTACTTTCTGTTCTGTTACGAATCAGCTGACTTGTTTTTGTTATTAAAAAACCTATGAAATTGATTAGTTTTTCTGTTCTGTTGTGGTTCAGTTTGTTAAAATCAAAAACATGTTAAGTTTTTGTAAGTGACTAATAAATTTATTATAAATGGCTGATAAGTTACTACGGAACAAGTAACTATTACAATTTCATAACAGAAGGGCACGGAACAAAACAGAAACAGAAAGTAAAGACTAACTGAGCCTTTACCGAGCAACAGTAACGTAGATCTTTCGCCCGCTGTAGTGAAACAGACTTGAGTCTTTGGCAGGAATGGAACCCGCAACCGCAACCAGCAAAGAATATATAAAATAAAATCCGGGAGAAAATAAACATTATAAAAGTTTTAAGCTTCCATTATAAAGATCATACAAAATTGTAACGTTACCAACTGACTGACTTATTCTTCATCGCACAGCATAAACGTCTGAAGCCAAAAATTGAAATTTGGACAGCAGGTTGGTCTCTTGTCAAATCGATTTACTAGGATGGGAATTTTTTAAATTCGAATGTTTAGGGGGACAACTTGTAAATTCGCTATCCTCATACCTCCTTAACTAAAAAAGATGAAAAAAAAAAAAAAATTTACTACTTATCGTTTGTCATTACAGGGAGGGGTCTAGTACTTGTTTGAAATTTGGTTCTTTTGGGAGTAAACGGTTAAGACCTCCATTTTGGAACTTTTTTGTCACCCCTTTCAAACCAAAAAACATAGAAATCAAGTTTATACATATAAAAATTAAGTACTTTTTCGAAGTTCGAAATTTTACGGGGTGAAAATAGTTCCTTTTTTTGGTACTTTTTTCAATAAATTTTTCTCTATTCATTGACACAAACGTAATCAAGAAATATGGTCTCCCACGACAATAATGAAATTTTTTAAGCTTCAATGGCGGGGGAAATAGCATCAAAAGGGGCAAATACGGGCAATTAAATCTCTTTTTTGTACTTTTCCTTTTCTACAAGTGGTACTTTTTGAAGTTCTAGAATACTGAACTTAGAAACATAGAATTTTAGGAACAGGGCCGTGAGTGAGTGACAGCCTATAAAATGAAAAAAGTTTGGTCCTTTTTTTGTTAAAGTCAAGAAAAATAAACTTTGGCATATTAAATTTCCACGAAAAAAGGGAGACGCTAACGAAGTAGCGTGTTAAATGCAAGTGCTATACATATCGTTCCTTGATTGAAACATAGTCATATCTAACATGGGGTCTTCACCTGACAATTTTTTGTCATACCAAACGTCAAGGTCTATATAAAAAAACTTTAAAATTTTTGTCAGCGTTTTTTTATATGAAGTTTGACGTTTATTATGATAAAAAATTGTCAGATGAACCCCCTATGTAATGGTGTTTTATTTTCTAAAAAATAATAATGCATTATAATTGTGTAATATATTTATCAGGTTACTTGCACCCTTACAAAGTGATAAATTTTTCTAAATTACATTGGAACAAAATTATAGCTACGTTTTACACTCAACACTAATGTGTATTTAGCGTGTTAAATATTGAATGTAGTTTGTACTAATAAGCGATATTCACCACGGCTGTAGCAATTTTTAACACTAAATTTTTTTTAAATTCCAATAAGTGTAACAACACTGATTTTCAATAATTAAAGTCAAAATATAAGTGCCGGTTCACACACGTCAAGTTTGACTCGTCAAGTCTTGAGCTTTTAGGAGAGAAGGGAAAAGAGAATGCCATTTCTTTTCCCCTCTTTCCTAAAAACTCAAGACTTGACGAGTCAAACTTGACGTGTGTGAACCGGCACTAACCAAAAATCACTAAACAACACACATTTTAGGCAAACACAAGAAAAAGCTAATAAAAAAAATACTTGCTTGCATAAAAAAGTACTTAACGCAGATGCCAAAAAGAGTATTATCTCACACTCAATTATAACTGGGGGTAAGAAATGGAACAAATTTGCCATTTATTTTTGCAACATATTTAGAAAGGAAAGCGACAACTTCTCACATTGTTGCATATTTTTTTAGAATAGAACAAAAACCCGCGCGAATGGTAGTATACATGGAACATTATTATCAGAAAAGAAAACTCCATAAAAAAATCGAAGTTGGCAAAATGCGATTAAAGTTTTCAAAATGAGCCTTCATATACAGATTTAATAAAATATATTTTGCTCTAACTTCGATTCAATTTGAGATATAATACGGATTTTTTTTTACATATAAAGAAGGAATGAAGGAAAACTTTTGCTTAAGTAACTTAAAATGTTTGATTTTTTGAGATATGACTATAATAAAGGCAATAAAGGAGCGAAACATACTCTTATAAAACATATTAAACACATTTTTTTTTTAAATGGAGAATTTTGTAATTGAGAATAACGGATACGAAGTTTTTTTTCAGAATACTTTCCGGGTACCCGCAGAAAATTCAACGCCAAATGTGTAACAAATTTTTACCATGCATATCTTGATTTGAAATTGTTTAAACGCAAGTGGCGCATCTCCACCTTTTTGTACATTTTCCTTTCCAAAATTGCCGCGGAATTGCGGTGTTTGAAAAAAGAGTTATTATTTTCAAATAGAATATTTAAATGAAATAAAAACGTTTATTGAGGTTAGATAAAATAAAAAAAAGTAGTCATTGCACCAATTCACACTTAATATAAAAGTTTGCGGTCATCATTGTATTCGTTAAGTTTGTATACACAATAAATACAGTGGATAGCAAAAGATAATAGACTAAGAAAATAAGTTTTTTTTTAAAGAAATGAATAGAATTGCTTTTAAGAGACATTGGAGCTCACATTTTTACGTATGTTCCTTAAGTAAGAAATTAAAAAGTTTTAAGCAAAATTTCAGATTTTTCGACATTCATGCCATTTTTCCCGCCAAAATTTTGCTATTCCCAAAAGGAAACACATTTAAAATTTCGAGTAAACTTTTTTAAATTTTAAAATAATATTTTCCCCGGATATTTGTTTCTAAAGGGGAATCCCACAGGCTGTGATCGCTAGGTAGTCGGTTTTTAGGCGAATTGGGAGATGTCTCGAGCTGTGGGCTCGAGAATCTAACGGAATGACTTCGAACCAGCCTTTCTTCCTAACCTTACTCTACTATTGTTCCATTTAGAAATAAAAGAAGAACATAGTAAGTAGTATGTTATTGCCCGTTTTGGTGCACTTTTTTGTATCGAGCCGGCTCCAAATAGGAACATACTACTAAAGTGCATTTAAATAAATAAATAAACAACCACCCATTACAAGGTAATGATTAAGGTAATACATTGTTTAAATAAACCTTTTAAAAAATTACTGTTATAATAACTCAGAATGTGATATGATGCATATATTTCAATGGGGTTTAGACACTTCGAATTTCGTAATACTTCTATTAAATCGATTTGCTGTTATGAAACTCACTGTAGCCAAGTATGCATTTAGTATGTTTGCCGCTTGTGGTGCTTTGCTGGTGAGGATAGAAGATGACAACATTTATTAAAATAATTTATAAAAATTTAACTGTATAAATGCACTCGTAACGAGTTAATCTGTGTTGACTGACAAACTGAATGAAGTTCAAATGACACATACACGTACATCTCTCTCATCCAGTCAATTAGTACGAATTGCTTATATTACAATTAAATTGAAAAAACTTAAATGTTGAATCTATTTTAAAACCAACAAAACGGATTAAATCATTTAATGCACAAACATTAAGTTTAAATACTCTTTTGATTTGTTTAATGTCAGATTAAATTAATTCGTTTATTGTCTGCTTGATTTCATTTTAGATTAAATATAATTTATAATTCAAACAAAATAGATAACTTTAACTGTAACAATTAGAAAGGAGAATTAGGTGAAAAGGAATAAAAGAAACTCTCAAAATGCCGGCGGAAACTAAAACAGCAACCGCCGCAGAAACGGAAACCCCTACAAAGGGTAAAAAATCTCCCATCAACAATTCCAAAGCAGCCCTGGCTCGTATTACCTTGTTGGATGGTTCAATTTTGGATGTCACCATTGATGTAAGTTGTTTTATTGTTAAAGAAAAAAAAAATATTTTCTTCTTAATTATTTTCTTTTCCAATTCCAGCGCAAAGCTAAAGGCCGTGATTTAATAAATTCCATTTGTGCTGGCCTCAATATTTTAGAGAAAGACTACTTTGGTCTTACCTATGAAACACCTACAGATCCCAGAAATTGGCTGGATTTGGAAAAGCCGGTATCTAAATTTTTCCGCACTGATCCATGGAATTTACACTTTGCTGTTAAATTCTATCCCCCCGAGCCATCTCAATTGCAAGAGGATATAACCCGTTATCATTTGTGCCTACAAGTGCGCAATGATATTTTGGAGGGCCGTTTGCCCTGCACTTTTGTCACCCATGCTCTGTTGGGCTCGTATTTGGTGCAATCGGAAATGGGCGACTACGATCCCAAAGATATGCCGAATCGTAATTATCTGAAGGATTTTAAAATTGCTCCAAATCAGACAACCGAGTTGGAGGACAAAGTTATGGACTTACATAAAACACATAAGTGAGTGTAGAGTTTAGAAATGAATTTATGTAGAGTAAATTTTTAGATAATGTTGGCAATGGAAAGGGACTAATAGAACTTTAGAGTGCTCTAAAACTCTAATGATTTCGTGAAATAAAATTCACTAAACTTGTTCTTAGGCCGGGTTTTTGAGATGTGAATTTAGCTTAAACTTAGTTTAACGTAGTCTAAAACTCGGGGTTTTCCGGCGAATTATAATTTTTTTTATTATTTCATTTAAGACCAATTTTAATTTAAAGCAAAACTAAGCTGTTCCGTCAAAATTTTGTATACAAACTTGGTAATGGCGGCACAAATTGGTTTTTAGATTAGCTAAACTTAGTTTAACTAAGATCTCAAAAACCCAGTCCTTTGATAATAAAAAAATCTTTTTAAACTATTGAGAGACCCCGCAAATTAATAGAAACTTACCAGTTACATGGAAAGCTTTTCTTCTTGCTGATGATATTTTAAAAGGAATAAATAATAATACTAACGATTTCAGTATGGCTTTGCCAATTTTCCTGTTACTTAACATACGTTTTTTTTATTCCAATACATTTTCTCCAGAGGCCAATCACCAGCCGAAGCCGAATTGCATTATTTGGAAAATGCCAAGAAATTGGCCATGTATGGTGTTGATTTACATCCTGCAAAGGATTCTGAAGGCGTAGACATCATGTTGGGCGTTTGTGCCTCAGGTTTATTGGTGTACAGAGACAAGTAAGTTCAATTTTTTTTATTCTTAACAATATAGAAATTTGAAATAACCTTTTTATTTTAACAGATTACGCATCAATCGTTTTGCTTGGCCAAAAATCTTGAAAATCTCCTATAAACGTCATCACTTCTATATCAAAATACGTCCGGGGGAATTTGAACAGCATGAGGTAACCATCGGCTTCAAATTAGCCAATCATAGAGCAGCGAAAAAGCTCTGGAAGTCTTGTGTAGAACATCATACCTTTTTCCGTTTAATGACACCAGAACCAACAAATAAGTCCACACTATTTCCACGTTTTGGTTCAAAATACCGTTATTCAGGACGTACCATGTATGAGAGCCGTAAGAATCCTGTAGATCGGGAGGCGCCCAAATTCGATAGAAGCTTATCGGGTAGACGTTTGACTTCACGGTCAATGGATGGTGAGTTTTTTTGTGTACAATTTACAAAATATTATTTTAATTGTTTTTTGTTTGAATTTTCAAAAATAGCTTTGGCATTAGCTGAAAAGGAAAAGGATTCACAAAAACGTCATACCATGGGTCATCCACCAGATCATATTCCCGATTTGGATTCTCCACGCAGCCGCAGTCCTTTGAAAAAGGATAAAAAGGATAAGGTAAGTTAGCCAAAGGTTTGCTTTTCAACACTTTCTTAGGACTTATCAAATCATTAGAGTACATCTATTGAATACTTCAACATTTTTATTTTTTGTTTTCATATGAAAAAACAAACATATAAAATTAAAATTTTTTTTCTTAATATCCTTGATTTCTATTCCCTACTTTGTTTTTTGTTTACTTTCGAAAATATCTCCTTTACAATGGTTTGATTGTTTTGATACTTTTTACTTACAACGCCACTGTTGCCACCATTAATCCTGCATTTACATATTTGCAACTCCTTTAAAACAACAAAATTAACACACAAATCAAAATTCATTATTACACACACTTTTCAAACTCACTTACACACACACATTATACTTTATAACACGCTTTAAAACGAGTTTTTACTTTTTTTCCTTTTCCCCCCCGATTTAACGAAAAACAATCTCATAAACACTCAACAATTTAAAAAAATAAACTCAATATCCAAAAAAAAAAAAAAAAAAAAATATACACAATACTCGTACACATTTAAAATAAAATGTTGCCCTGGTTCTTTAATAACTTACTCGTTTGATGTATGTGTCTCCAATATACATTACAATTATGGTTACCTTTAGTTGATACGTGAATCTAGCACTGGTACTGCTTCGGCTTCTTCGCAGAGCTCCCTCGAAGGTGATTACGAGACCAATACCGGTGCTGCGGCCGATGCTGCCTCTGCAGCAGCCGCCTTTATGGGCCCTGATGATCAGGTTAACATCTCCTAACTTTTCTGCTATAATTACAATACATATTCCTTTTTTATACACTTTTTTTTAATTTCAAATAACTTTTGGCATTGAGTTTTTTTCCTCTACTTAACTTTTTCTATTAGATTTGAATTTTTTAGTTTCTCGATTTGAGTTCGTTTTTAATTTTTTTCAATTATCGAAACTTTTGTTTAGTTGCTGTAGAATATTTATTGGTATTTCTTATTAATTTTTTTATTTCCAAGTAGTTTATTTTTTTTTCAAGATCGAGTATCTTTTGGACGCTTTCGCCAGATGAAGTTTTATTACAATAAATCGAAAAAAATTCAAAATTTCTTTCAAAATTCTCAGTAATAAATTTTCAATTTATTAAAGGCTTTTTTACACTATCATATAAATTTTACGTATTTTTTTAGGAAAATACAACCCTGTCATGATTAGTCGTTATTGTTTTTTAAAAATGTTCAAACAATTATTAGATCAGGGAAGCATTTTTGTTAAAATACGAAGGTCCTGTATGATAGTGTAAAGGAACCTTTATTAAAATTTTAAGTTGTATTTGTGAAATTTCTTAACTCTATTTGTATTTTAAAAATTTGTTATTTCATTTAAGAAATATTTAATTGTTAATCAAAACTCTCCAGTTTTTAATCATAAATTCAGAATTTTCTTACTTACACTAAACAAACTAACAAAACCATTTTCGAAATGTTGATAAGTAATTTAGAATTTTGTTTCAGAAAACTTGAAATATGTTATTTGAAACTAAAAATTTCAGAACTTTAAATTTTAGAAGTTTATCCCTAACTTTCTAATAGGTTTCAGAAATTTTTTACTTAACATCAAAAAAGTTTTTTGTTTCGAAGCTTTCCATTTTTATTAAAAAAAATTTCCAATTTTATTAAAAAAAATTTCCAATTTAATTTAGAAAAAAAAAAAAAATAATAATTGGAAATACTTTAGTTTTTTTTTGTGAATTTTATTTTATTTCGAAAAATGTTTTATATTTCCAAAAAAACTATTTTATTGTTGTATTTTATTTATAATCCTTTTAATGTACATACATACTTACATATGCAAACATATCTACCAAAAATTTCAATAGTTCTATGTTTATGTCTTGTATAAAAGCTTTTGACCTTGTTTTTTTTAATAGTATATTATACAAAATTTAAATAACTACTTAACTAATTCTACTCTTCATTATGTACATATTAGTATTTACCTATTTTATTCCCTAAATAATAACGTTTCGTTTTAAATGTCTATAATATTTAAATGCCCATTAAAGCCCTTCTTAATATGTTCACTAATTTTGGTTAATTTTAATAAGCATACCTATAAATATATTCTAAAACCAAGCTTTTTATATTGAATTAAGGAAATCTTTGAAAAGGATTTGTGTGAGGCCATGTCATCATCATTGGCATTTAGTTTTTATATGTCTTAAAAATATGTATAGTAAATGTTTTGTTAAAAAGCTATCAAGATAACAGAAATCACACCAAAACAATTTTTTTCTTTTATTTTTAAAAATTTGTTTACATTTACTTAAACACCATTAAACACACACACACACACACAAATCCAAGATTTTTATATAAACTTATTCGTTTTTGAAGTGTGATTGAAATTACAAAATTAAATTTATGTTTGAGAGTTGAAAAGCGAGTAAAAACTTTTTCCGTTATAAGGATTCGAAATCCATATTCCATGTACTATTCTCACAAAGCATACAGAGATGAAAAAAGTGACGTATGAAAAATGCCTAAATCATTTGCGAGGGCAGCTTTCGAAGAAAGAGAAAGAAAGTGAAGTGGCAATGTGTAAAAACAGGCCGCTAATATCAACACAAATTGCATAATCAAAACAAAAAACGCAAAAAGGGCAGCTTTCGAAGAAAAAGACAGAAACAACACAATATTTTCTGTCTCGTGACGCCTCGTGTGCTCTGTGCTATTCGTCTGGTGGCTTCCAACATACAAAGGGTATTTTATTAAGCGCCTTTTATCTTTCAATTTAAATAAAACCAAGTATGTTTGAGACCATGGACATTTTTATTGGTTTGAAAGATCTATCGATGAGATTATAGATGGTGCCCATCCTAAATGTTAAAATTTTTTATGACTCTGGCGGATAATTTGACGAATGACATGGCTTATGTTGGGTTTTGGGGGCGCTGTGGTTTTTGGCTTTTTCGCATAGACCAGCGAGTTAAGAAATCCCTACAAGAAAAAGTTTATACATAACTCGTCACCTAAAATGCAAAACAACGTACTATCAAAAAATTCGTAATTGACTTTTTGATTGATTTTTTTTACATGCTCCCTGTGAACAAAAATGGCGACTTTATTAAAGAAATTCAAACGCAAAGTACATCTTGTTGTTATTGATTTTGTTTTTGCTTCTCCCGTTAACTTATAAAAAGTGTTGTTACATTATTTTTTATGTTAGGTGACGATATAATGTGTTTATGCTCCTTTTACTCCTCTGGGGGGGTAAAGTGCCGCTTTTCTTTCTTATATCGCTTTCGGTAATAAGAGTTTATTAAGGACGTACAGGTTTTTAGACTATAGCGTCCGATCCTGGTGTTGGGGATACCAACAACGACACCAGGCATGCAAAGTAAGTGCCTGGATTAAGCCGTGCAAGTATTAAGGTTATAACGCCCATGATCGGTCGTCAGAGCCTTGTTAGTGTAACAGGGCAGACCAGGCCCGTGCAGGACAGTGGCTGAGGTTGACTTTTAGAAAGGATTTTTTTCAAAGGCAGATTAAAAATGTAAACGGATTGTTGACAGTGTCATTAAAAGCTCAACAAAATAATCAACAAAAACGGCGACTTCGAGACACTTGATCCAAGGTTTTCTGCAGGATAGTTTATTGACATAATGCCTTTTATACACATATATAAATA
Organism: Pollenia angustigena; assembly: GCA_930367215.1. Classification (NCBI taxonomy): domain Eukaryota; kingdom Metazoa; phylum Arthropoda; class Insecta; order Diptera; family Polleniidae; genus Pollenia; species Pollenia angustigena. The sequence goes on from OV884060.1 coordinate 14,887,380, forward strand.
TCTTAAAACTTTAGGCCAATATAAATAATCTCTGAAATCTAGCTTGTAACGAATTTTAACAACCGCTTTAAAAAAAAATTTGATTAAGTTTCTTATAGTTAACTTTCTTGCTTAATGCTATAAAACTCGCTTTAAAGATCTTTTCCAAAATTTTTGATCTCTCAGACAAAACAAGCTTTTAGTTTTTGTCTTTATAATTTGTTTGTTAGTTTAGTTTCTCTCATTTGTATGAAAGCATGCTTAAAAGCTTCATGTCTTAATGTTATCGAACTACTTATATCTACATATTTGATAAACAAAATCTATATGAAATTTTTATGAACGACTTATTTTTTAAATCTTTGAAAAAAGGCTGCTGAAGAAGCTAAATTGAAGGAGAAGAAACAAAAGGAAAAGGATGAGAAGGAGCGCAAGGAAAAGGAAAAGAAAGAAAAGGAGAAGAAAGAAAAAGAGGCAAAAGAAAAGGCTGCTAAGGACAAGGGCATGAATGGTAAATTTTAATTCTTTTTTTTTTAATTATGACTGAAAATAAAATAATTTTTACTTCAATTAAAAGGAAATGATGATTTGAACGATTCTCAAAAATCGGATAAAAGACGCGTAAGTTTTTAAAATTTTTTATTGTAAAATTATTGATTTAAGGTTCGATATGTTAAACATTTAAAAAAAATTTGGAAATGTTTTCATTAATTTCGTAAGAGATCAAGTTTATTTTAATTCGTATTTTATTATATTTATTTATCTTTATATATTTGACTTTAATTTAATTATAATTTTTTGTAGTCTTACCATTTTTATTTATTATGTTTTTTGTTTTGTTTCCCCTTTCTTTTTATTTCCTGTTTTTATCATTTCATTTTTCTTTGTGATTTGATCCATCTTGGCACATTTCCAAACTTATGACGTCGCATAGGGTATTGGTTTATTCTCTTCGGGTCGCAAGAGCAAGAGTGGTTCACCATCTAAAGAGGCTAAAGATAAAAATAAGTCAGGCAGACCAGTTGAATTGGAATTAGCTGTGGCTGGTGATCAAGCTAATGCCGATAAAAATCGTGGTTCTACTTCTCCAGGCTATACAAAACCTTATGAATACACCGATGCTGATGGTGACACTAGTCCCACACGTAAATCTTACATTCCCGGTGGTTTCCGTTACGACCAAGATCCAGATGGCACTAAACGTGGTCACGATGGCCAAGAACAATTATCACCTGGTTCCCAGCAAAAGAAAATTGGCTTGGCATTCAATTATGCTCCAGGAAATGAGGAGGATTTGAAAAAACAAGCCGAGAAGCTTAAATCTGGACAACTATCTCCACGTACACGAGACAAGCTAAATAAAGGCCAATTGTCACCCAAAACAAAGGCAAAATTGTTGAAAGAAGCTAATCTCTCGCCTGCAACCAAAGCCAAGTTGCAAGGTAGTGCTGTAGACGCTGCCGCCATTCCTTTGAGTGATGCTCAAAAGAGATCGTATTCCCCCTCAAAGAGTCCTACTCAGGGCTATTCTTCTGGTGCTCCAGGTAGCTATAAACCTTTGGTAGATCCTACTTCAGCATTTTTGGATTCCGAAAGGTACAACAAGGTACCAGCTTACGTTGGTCTTATTAAACCTAAGAACCAAGTTAAAGTAATGGTCATTACTGGTAAATTTGAACCGAAAACAAAGAAAATCGATGCCGAAAATGGTTTTGTTGAACATTCTGCGGGAACTTTAGACCCAGCAACTGGTCATATTGATACCAAATATGGTTTAATAGATCCCAAAAAGGGCACAGTGGTCACAACAAATCCGAGTACAGGTAAAAAGGAAACCCACAAGGGTGATGTTGATCCACAAACTGGCAATATACATTTATTGCATGGTGTAATTGATCCCAGAACTGGAGAACCCGATAATTCTTTGGGCCAAATTATTGCTTTTGCTCCTCAAGTGGTTAAGATTACCGCAGTCACCTCTAAATTCGATCCCCAAACTAAGAGGATTGATGCCGAAAATGGCTTTGTTGACCACTCAACTGGAACTTTGGATCCAGCTACAGGTTTAATTGACTCCAAATATGGTTTAGTTGATCCGAAGAAGGGTACTTTGGTTGCTGTAAACCCCAGCACTGGCAAGAAGGAAACTCATCAAGGTGAAGTTGACTCACAAACAGGAAACATACACTTATATAGCGGTGTGGTTGATCCAAAAACAGGTCGCCCAGATAATTCTTTGGGTCAAATTTTAGCCATCACTCCTCTAGAAGACTCACCTAAAAAGGTAAATGTTAAGATTACCGTAAATACTGCCAAATTTGACCCGAAAACAAGGAAAATTGATGCTGCACATGGAAAATTGGATTATTCTACTGGCAGCTTGGATCCAGCAACAGGTCTTATTGATTCGAAATATGGCTTGATTGATCCTAAGAAAGCAACTTTAGCTGCCTTGAATCCCAAAAATGGTAAAAAAGAGACATACCAAGGTGAGATTGATCCTATAACTGGAGATATTAATTTAATAAATGGAGTGGCTGATCCTAAGACCGGGCGTTTGGACAACTCTTTGGGTCAAATCATATCTATTGCTCCCCACGGTGAACCCGTTAAGGTTACCGTCATTACCTCCCGCATTGATCCCAGAACAAATACCGTTGATGCCGAACATGGCTCAGTTGACCAATCTACTGGTACGTATGATCCAACCACCGGCATTGTTGATTCCAAATATGGCTTACTTGATTTCAAAAATGGTACTGTTTCTACTCTCAATCCAATTACTGGCAAACAGGAAACATGTCAAGGAGAAATTGACCCAAGAAATGGCCACATAAACTTATTAAACGGAATCTTCGATCCCAAGACTGGTAGAGTTGATAATTCGTTAGGCCAAATACTAGCTTTCGCTCCTTTGGCTGATCCGAAGAAAAAACGTGTAAAGATTTGTGTTATTACTTCTAAGTTCGACCCTACTACCAAGAAAATCGATGCTGAGAATGGTTCAATGGATCTTACAACCGGTATTTATGATCCCGCTACTGGCCTCGTAGACTCCAAATATGGATTAATTGATCCTACAAAGGGTACTTTGGTGGCCGTCAATCCCAAGTCTGGTAAAATGGAATTGTATCAAGGAGATATTGATCCCGTAAATGGCAACATTCACTTGGTAAATGGCGTTACAGATCCCATAACTGGACGTTTCAATAACAGTTTAGGTCAAATAATCGCCGTTACTCCTTTGGATGATTCGGATGTAGCATTAGCTAGACCCAAGAAGAAGGGTGTTAAGATCACTATTGTGACCTCTAAAATTGATCCTAAAACTAAACGCGTTAATATTGAAAATGGTTCAGTCGATCAAACTGCAGGCACCTTGGATCCAGCTACCGGTCTGATTGAAACTAATTTTGGCCTCATTGATCCTAAGAAGGGAACATTGGTAACTGTTAATCCTAAAACTGGCAAGAAGGAGACGATCCAAGGTAATGTTGACCCGAAGACTGGACATATACATTTGTTAAATAGTGTTACGGACCCCAGAACTGGTCGTGTTGACAACTCCCTTGGACAAGTAATTGCTGTGGCACCACAAGAGGAACCTGTTAAGCTAACGGTCGTTACCGCAAGGTTTGACCCTAAGTCTAAGATAATTGCCACTAGCAAGGGCGCTGTAGATAACTCTATTGGTACGTTTGATCCTGCTACTGGTCTTGTTGATACAAAATATGGCGTCATTGATCCCAAAAATGGTACTTTGGTGGCTTTAAATCCCCAGACTGGCAAGAAAGAGGTTCATTATGGTCAAATTGATCCCAATACAGGCAATATAAATTTCTTTAATGGCGCTGTAGATCCTAAGACTGGAAGATTTGATAGCTCCTTGGCCCAGTCTATGTCGATAACAACTCAAGAAGATCCTAAGAAAAAACGTGTCAAGATAACTATCATTACCTCTAAAATTGATCCAAAGACCAAGAAAATTGATGCCGATAATGGCATCATGGACATCACTACTGGCATCTTAGATCCTGCTACTGGCCTCGTTGAAACAAAATATGGTTTAATAGATCCTAAGAAGGGCACTTTAGTGGTCTTTAACCCAAACACTGGCAAACATGAAAACGTAAATGGCAATGTAGATCCCAAAACAGGTCATATCCACTTAATAAGTGGAGTGGTTGATCCTAAGACTGGACGCAGTGATGGATCTCTGGGTCAAATCATTACTGTTGCTCCACAAGATGAAGACGTTTTAGAGTTAGTTGGTAGTAAAGCCACTTCATCTACTGATTCTACTCCCACTAAAGAAGGTTGCTCATCGACCGCATCTCCTCAATCTGTGGGCAAATCTATTCCCCCTCCTACACCCACTAGAACAGCTGCATCTGGAGTTGGTGTTGTCGCAGCTGCTGGTAAACCTAAAAAGAAACGTGTTAAGATCATGGTTATTACTTCGAAATTTGATCCTTCCACCAAGAGAATTGATACTGAAAACGGCCAAGTTGAACACTCTACAGGAATTTTAGATCCTGCTACTGGTCTAATCGACACTAAATATGGTTTGGTTGATCCTAAGAAGGGTACGGTAATTGCCTTGAACACCAAGACCGGCAAAAATGAAACATATCAAGGTGAAGTTGACCCTAAAACTGGTCATGTGCAGCTAGTAAGTGGCGTCACTGACCCCACAACTGGACGCTTGGATGAATCCCTGGGTCTTGTTATGGCCATAACACCTCAAGATGACCCAGTTGTAGAATTAACAGTGATTACAAGCCGCATTGATCCTTCCACTGGCAAAGTTGACACTGTTAATGGTGATGTAGAAAGATCTCTGGGAGTTTTAAATATGGAATCTGGTTTGTTGGACACCAAATACGGTGAAGTTAATACCAGATCTGGTGAATTAAAGGCTATTGATCCAAAAACTGGCAAAATTGTTGTTTCCAAAAATGTTAAAGTGGATCCAGCAACTGGACAAATCACAATTTTAGGAGTTGTAGACCCCAAGACAGGAAAATTAGACGCTACCCAGGGACGCCTTATTGAAGTTGGCCAACAAATTGATCCCATTGTTGAGGTAACCTCTTTGGCTGGTAAATATGATTCCAAAAAGAACATCATCGATCCCAAGACAGCACAAGTGGAAACCTCAGGAGGTCAGTTCGATCCAAGAGCTGGTAAAATTGATACTAAGTATGGTCAAATCGATTTGGTCAAACACACAATTACCTTTACTGATCCCAAATCTGGAAAATCTGTAACACGTGATATTAAAATCGATCCTGCAACTGGACAGATTGTACTCAAGAACCAAATTAATCCCAAAAACAATAAACCCGACAAGGACTATGCTCGTATTATATCACTGCGTATTGTACAGCAACGTGTTGATCCTAAAACAAAGACACCTATTAGCCAAGTCAGTTCCGCAAAGGATAAGGAAATTGTTATCGATCCCAAATCCAATCAAATTTGGATGCCTACTGGTACTGTTGATCCCGCCACCAGAGAGCAGCAATTTATTTCTAGTGCTGTTGATCCTAAGACTGGCTATGTCATCACTATCTATGGTTACCTTAATCCCAAGACCAACGAAATCAAAAAACAAACCAAACTTGATCCGAACATCACAAAGATTGAACCTTCTTCTGGCAAAATTTACACAGCTACTGGTGACTTAGATGCTGCCACCGGTGAACCACTCTATGCCACGACACAAGTTGATCCAGAATCTGGTGAAGTTTATACAAAATTGGCTCGTGTTGATCCTAAGACAGGCAAACTGATTATTGTCAGAATATTGCTTATCTCCAAGGTTGACGAAAGAGGCCGTCCCGAAGAAGTCGATCCACAGACCTGCGAAATCGATCCAGTTTCGGGACGTGTTTTGAAATTCTTTAATAAAACCGTTTATGTATACAATATGATTGATCCCATTACTGGTGAAATTGTACAGGTGGACCCCAATGATCCTCGTTTTGCTGGTGCCCGCACTACCGTTACCCACACCATGACTTTAACAGGGGAAATTGATCCTGTGACTGGACGCATTAAGAGCGAATATGGCGATATTGATCCTAATACAGGAGACATTGATCCGGCTACCGCTATCAAGGATCCCGTAACGGGTAAGCTGATCTTGAATTATGCCCAAATCGATCCATCACACTTCGGAAAACAGGCCCAAGTTAGCACTACTACCGAAACTGTACCTATCACTAGACAACAATTCTTTGACGGTGTTAAACACATGGGCAAGAATGCTTTAAGACGCGATTCCGAGGCTAGTTCTGAAGATGATATGACTCATGAATACGAAACGGAAAATATCAAAGAAATGGTCGCCGGCAGTCCAAAGAAGAGCGCTACACAAAATTTGGGCAAATATGTGAGCACACCAACGGTAGTAAAGACAACAACCAAACAAGTATTGACTAAGAATGATGATGGTGTTACACACAATGTCGAAGAAGAAGTTCGCAATTTGGGTACTGGTGAGGTGACCTATTCAACACAGGAACACAAGGTTTGCATCTAACTATTATTCTAATGTAGAGTTTTTTGTTACTGCTTATTTGATAGAATTTAGCTGCTGTAGTGCGTTCTTCTTTAGCTTTGGCGCGTTGATTTTGCAAAATTCGTTTTAATTTTTGTTTGTTTTTTTTTTCTTGCAATCCCTGTTAAATTTTAGTTTTAAATTTTTATAAAAAATTTTGTAAAGAAAGATTTAAACGTTTTGAAAAAAGCAGTAAGTATGAGGCTAATTTTTGCATATTTATATTAAAAGCATGATTTTTTTTTCATTCTTTAAATTAATTTGATTTTGTGATTTTGATTTTTTTTTTTTAAATTTACAGTTACATAGTCCTGCATTTTTATAACAACCCGCCAGCACAAAATTTAAATGTTAATTTAATTAAAAAGATACAGTTACAAAGAATTTTACTAAATTAACTTATGGTGTTTTCTTTTCTACAAAAAATGTGACATTTTATTTAAAAAAAAATGCAATTTGGTGTCTGTTTCTAAAACATTTTGGTGTGCTTTATTCTAAAAAACTCACCCTTTTCGGGAGCAACATTTTTAAGAAACAGACACCAAATTGCATTTTTTTAAATAAAATTTCACAATTTAAATGTCATAATTCCGCAAAAGAAGCTTCTCATGGTTGAAATTTTTCTATTTTAAGGAGTATTTTTCAATTAAATTTTACAGTTAGTTGGCAATGTACTAAGAAGAAATAAAAAATGATTTGAAAATTTGTTTATAAAGATTCCAAAATTTAAATTTTTTTTTTACAAATTTACAAAAATTATTTTTTTTTGTGTACAGGTTCTTATAGCCTTTTTACACTGATCAACATCTACCATCAATTTGCCACCATTTGCGAAGATGTTAACATCTTTCCATAAGAAATACATAGGGCTAAAAACCAACATCTTTCAACATCTTTAAAATATGTTCCTATCTCATTTTATTCCATTCTACATCTTTCGATTATTTTAGTGTCATCACTAGAAAAGTGGCAATAAGTTCTATTATTATTGTGGCATCACTGACAAAAAGAAGTTTTTTTTGAAAGCAGCGTTACTTTTTGTCAAGTTTTATCTCTTATTGCAATGTTTTTTTGTTAAGTATTTTTTATATTTTAAAGCAAATTGAACTTCAAATACATTTTTGAGTTAAAAAAAAACATTTTTCATTTAAAAATTTTTTTTTTTTAAAATGGTGACATTTTAGTTTGATGGAAGATGTTAGATGTGAGCAATGTAAACGAGGGTTTCACATTTTCTACATCTTTGATGGTAGATGTTAGATGTTTATCAGTGTAAAAAGCCTATTAAGTACAAGTTTCTTTTGCATTTTAAATAAAATAAATGCACTCTAATATTTCGAAAATCTTTCTCCAAAAAATAATTAAATCGCCTCATCTGGCAACATTAAAACTTTTTGCTGCTTTACATATACAAACATACATACATAAATATCACGGTTTATATCGCACCTGTTCATCAAAAGTAACACAACTCAAAAAATTCTATTTTCCACTTTTTTGAAGGAAACAGTGTATGATTACCATATCTAACGACTGTAAAATTTTTGGTATTCTATTTGTAATATTTCATGAGAGAAATGCCTTTATGTCTTTCTTTGCGTACTCATATTGTTTGTTTTGATTCAATTAAAGAGTTGTAATTTTAGTTGCGTTGAAGTGTTCAAGGGTTATGGTGCTCAAATGAATCAGCGAAACTGTATTAATTCGAGTTGTGATTGTTTTCATGTTTAAACTCTGTTTATCAATAGCTGTTGATTTTGGGTTGTGATAATCATAACTTGAAATAATATTGACATGTAGATCAAAAAATTTCATGAAAACTGTATTAAATCAAAAATCCGTAATAATTTCGGAAAAAGGAAGAAGAGAAATAAATTTTGTGATTGGCGGAATTAGTTTTTTGCCTCTACTGAAAACTTGTAAATTTTGAGTTGTGTTACTTTTGATGAACATGTGCGATATGTTGCCCACTACTGTGTTACAGCATATTTTTTTCACTTTGTTTTAAAATCCACCTGTGCATCTCTTTAAGCGGACAACATTTTTCGATGTCCCTCTCATAGAAAACGACGTCAAACTACGTATGCATGTATGTAAAGACAAGTGGGTGAATTGACCTTTAAAGTGCAAAAAGGGGGAAATTCGTTTTATTTAAAACCGTTCAAAATTGCATGACTGAAAATTTAAGCTGAAAGGCAAAATAAAAATATTTTGTCTATGAAAGCCCTTTTTGTGCCAAAAATTTGAGAAAGTTATGTCTTTAAGTTGTCCACAGAATAGGTCCGTCCAATGCGCCATTTTATTTTAGCATATAGATTTTCAAATATAAAGATTTTTGCCAAAAGTTAAAAAAAAGTAAAGGGTCTGTCTGTATATGGTCAAAATGCTTGTCACGCTGGCGAATTCACTCGTGTTCGTGTGCTGGACTTAATATTCGCCATCATATCCGACCCAAGCAATTTCAAAGTTGGCGGATTTCAATGAAAGCCCATGTCCTTAGAAACAGGACATACACATATGTGTACCTTGGGATTTTACTTGGACAAAATATGAGCATTTTTTGGCAAAAGTGTAGTTTACAGGGCACACGAAAAAAAAATTGAAACACCTCTGGGAATAAAAAAAAAAAACAAAACAAAATTTAAATTAAAGGGGGCTGAGGCCCGTGAGCCCCCTGAATCCAAAAAACGGCCCCGCCCACTAAGTGCTATGTGTAGGTACTTGAATTAAAGGTAATTTTCCAAGAAAAAAACATTTAGAGTGGGCGGGACTTTTGGAGCCCTCTGGGGCAAAAAAGTGCCCCTCCAGTTATATCTATATTAGGGTACTTAAATTAAAGGTAATTTGTTCACAATTGTAAATATTTTGATTTAATTTTGTTTTTTTTAATGTTTTTTGGACTATTTTTTCAACAAACTTTCATTATAATTATATTTGTATTTGGTTAGAGCTTTCTAAACGAACAACACCAAATCAAACGAAAAACGAATGCTTGGTAGCATGATCATTTCAAAACAACAAGCACACGTACCCGAGCTTGACAGCAAGCATTTTGATCGTGTCTAGGTCGCTTTATACTAAGGCGAATTCACTAGAAGGTGGTGTCAAGTCAAAATATGGTGTTTTTCGGTGGTCGAGTTGTCGAAGTTTGTAAAGAAACTAGTTTTTTATGCAAACAAACCTTTTTTTACTTTCAATATTTTTGACAATCCACCAAGATGCAGTGTTGTTGAGGAGTTGACCACACCTTCTAGTAAATTCGCCTTGCCTTATACCTTTCATTTATTTAAATTTCCTTTCGAAACCTGCACGTTTTACTTCAACTTTTTCCTGCCTAGTCAAAATGTCAAAACACCAGCTAAAGTCTAAAAAAGAATTTACTGTAAATACCATATTCTTGTTTTGTTTTATAAAATGTTTATATTTTGTTTAAGTTCCTTAACTAACAATGTTTTTATTTATTTTTGTTTTTATTAAAAAATGCTTGTTCCTCACCCCCTACAAATTAAAAAAAAAAAAAAAATTATCAAACTAACGAACGTTCCTAACTGTTGCAACGACAAATTTGCTGTCACGAAAAAAAGGCTGATGCTCCAACCGTCGATTTGACCAGTGGTGCTTATGTTACTGCCACCGCAGTAACAACACGTACAGCCACCACACTCGAAGATTTGGGTAAGAAAGCCAAAACCGAACAGTTGGAAGAGAAAACTGTGGCCACAACACGAACCCATGATCCCAATAAACAGGAGCAACGTGTTGTGACACAAGAAGTTAAGACCACAGCAACGGTAACCAGTGGAGATCAGGTAAGCGTCAGAATGCTTGGACAGCCAAAAAACAACTTTACAAAAAAAAGGCATGACATATGATGGGCATGATTTTAACAAATTTGTTTTGTTTTATTTATTTGTTTTTATGTTCATTTCTTATCCCTGACTGCCTGAATTTTATGTTGTTGTCTTGTTAATTAATTAAATTGTTGTAATTGTTTGTAACTTGTGAATACTGGAATGATGCAAATGCAAAAACAAACAAAAAAATCTAGTATCAAAGACGTGACAGTATTTCCTCCACAAGTTCTGGAGATTCTGGTACACCCATCGATGGTCCTTATGATGGATCCACTGCTATTTATAATACCACCTCATCTAAGGTTTGTTTAACAACTTAAAAACGTTTCACACTTCTCATTGATTAAAATAAAAAAGAAAATATGTATATCTTTTTATAAGTAGTTTACACATGTTCTTAAACACTTTTTACTAAAATTGAAAATCTAACCGAAAAACTGTTAAATCCAAGAAGTTAAGAAAACCTAACTTAATTTTTTACTTTTGCTTAGGAATCTCCTGTGTATCAAACATCTGCCTCTACATCAGCTACAACCACCGGCCCTCGTGTTGAACAAACCCGCGTTATTTTAGGTGAAAATTCGCCTGGCTATACGGCCGAGGGTGAAATTGTATCAACCCAAACAGTTAGCAGTAAAACACGTACCGTCGAAACCATAACCGTAAGTATTTTTTAATTCTGGAATTTTTTTCTCGGAATTTTCGTGCAGATAGTTTTTACTAAATGACTTGGGATATGGGAGTTTTGTGTAAGTTGGAAACAAATTCCAGAATAAGATTTCTAACGATTATATATTAAATCGTTTGTATATACTTACATACATTTATTAATGCTATATATCGTGACGTTTGTGTCGTTGTGACAGTTGTCCTTAAATGTTGTTGTCCTAGAATGTATAGTTTGTATAAATGTCGTGTCTTGTCATCCAGTGGAAATATTTAATTTACTAAAACAAAAAAATTATAAAGAAAATTAAGATATTACTATTAAAAAAGAATTATTTATTACATATCGTCACATAAAATCCAAAAGGCGACAAAAAATTAAAAATCGATTATTTTTAATTTTTTATGAAATAATTTATCAAAATGCATCATAATTAATCAAAAAGTCGATATTGAACTTTCTGTCGCCTACGTCCTTTTGGATTTTAGGTGACAATATGTATGTATGTATATAGAGAATTAATTTTTTAAATCAAATTTGTACAAAATGCCCTACAATTTTAACAAATTTTCTAGTAAATATTTTTACCATATTTTGGCAGTAAAACACCTGGAATAGAATTTTTTCAAATTTGACATTATCCATAGTCAAATTGAGCACAAACGTGGTCAGTTCATTTATGATATTGGTATTTTTCTATTATGTAAAAAGTCACAGAACATTGTATTTTTGAAATAATTTTTTCACAAAATCCTAAGCAGATTGCATAGTCTTGCGACAAGATTTCAAAAACAATTTGTATCTTATACGGAAACAGCAATAATTTTTTTTCACTACTCTCCGCGGTGTAGTTCTGAACATTTGAAGCTGAGGGGAACTTTAACGAGTCTTTGTTTCAGGGGTTTCATTAACGCTCTCCCGAACTCGTTCAATATTATCTTGGCTTTGTACTTCAAACGTTCTTCCACTGCGAGATAAGTCAATAACAGATCCCAATGACTGAAAACGAGCGACTAGGAACGTAATCCTGATTACGTGATGATGTATTTCTGGTGATAAAAAAATTTCGAAATCTTCTTTGGATTTGAGTTATTGAATTTTGACTTGCAAAATAAAATTTTATCGTATAATACATGGCTACTGAAACTCCCAAACGTTGCTTCGTATACTAAAAAATAAAAAAAAATATATTTAAATAGAATGTTGAGTGAATTATAGCCCACCCTGTAGAGGATAAACAGCTATAGAATAGAAAAATATGTACCAATATTGATACTATTCGTTGTCGTAAGTCCGACCACGTTTCTGCTTTAATTGTTTAACAAGAGGTGGTTGTCATGTTTTTAAAGTAACAATTGTTCTTTTTGCCATCTTTTTCATTTCGACAACAGTATAGTATTTTTTATATTTTCGTTATCCATTTGACAACAATTCGTTTTTGATTTAACAACGTATTGTGTTTTTCACGTTTTCAATCTTAAGGCCTTATAAAAAATAAAACAAGTTAATAGAAGGATTATTAAGCAAATTTCCGTTTCATAAACCCTTTATAAACCTGTTTTGTTTTTTATAAATAGGGCCGTTAATTTGCCTTAAAGTTTTATTAAAAAATTTGACAACGTTTCGTTTTCATTTGAATATAATAATTTGTCAATTTTAAAAAGACTTTTATGCTTTGTGTATGATAATAATTTATTTGGGTTTAAATAATTGTCCTTTGGTGAATTTTTTCAAAATGATTAAAAATACTTTTATTGTGTTTGAACTACAAAAAAGCAACATGATCCTTAAAACGTGGAAACAATGGATGTTGTTTTGGAACTTTTATACAATTTTTAATATGGTATAAAAAAAAATTAGCTTCGAAGAGTTGGCTGGAAAATTTGTAAGAAAATATTCTAGGAGGTTATTAGCGGAGTTCAGTGTTTGGAGCACATGGTCTTGCAAAAGAGCAAAAACAAAATGTCATAGCTGATTTTTGTTAAATTCAACAACAAAATACACAGAGCTTCCGTTAGATTTCATAAAAAAGATACGAAATTTTGAATTTGCTCTTTTGCAAAAGTATTTGCAACAAACACTGAACTCAGCTTTTATGTATCCGCCAACTTTATGGGATTGTATGATATCTCTCGTTAAACAAGTAAGAATTTCAGGTTGGTTCTACGGTGGGAGTTCCGTTTAATGGAACTCCATGGTATCACAATGGCTCATTAGATTTAATGGACACTTTCTCAATGTATCGACAAACTGCCTGTTACTTAAAGTCGACATAAATTTATTAGATTCGTGAACTATCCGTCAACGGTTTGGGTTTTCTTAATATGCTGACAAAAACATTGTTTCAGTTGGCAACACTTTTTAAAATACATAATAATAGTTGGAAGTCAGCTGATTGAATTAATTTGTACGGCAAACAAATAATTAACAGATGAGTGACATTGAGACAACCAAATTTCTTTAATGTGCAGTTTTTCGTTGGGGAAAAAGATAGTCGCCAAATAAGAAAACGGCCATTTGTGTGCCAGATGAGTACTGACTGCCATTTCTACCTAACCTCAATAATTGTATATTTCGTTTTAAAAGAAAACAATATCTGAAGTTCAATAAAATTATAGTTTAAACATTCTTTGTCTGTTAGGTAATCCGAACGTTTACGTTGTTCGCATATAATCTATATATCGTTGGCTAAAATGCAAAAAGGAGTAACTAACAAAAATATAATTTTACAGGAGAAGCAAAAAACTTTATAAATTGAAATCTATAAACATGTCAGAAAACATGCATTGATAACTCATCCATGGAATTCTTCAAACAATTTTAAAAGGACACCATTTCACTAAATGTATGTTGTTAGAAAAAATGGGTTATTACGTAATTTTGCATTTATAAAATAAACCATCTTGTAGTCACGTCCCTTTGTTTTTATACCCTTCACCACAGGTGGAAAAGGGTATATATAAGTTTGTAATTTCTACAATATTGATCTTAGACCCTATAAAGTATATATTTATATTCTGGGTCCTTATGAGGAGAGAAGTTGATTTAACGATATCCGTCCTTCCGTCCGTCTGTCCGTCTTACATTTGAAATGTGTTTTCCGGAGACTCCAGACATGATAGCGGCTACGTTGTTTAACATTTATGTCACATAAAGCTCACCATTTCTTGCTATTGAAATTCAGCCAGATCGGTCCAACAATGGCTGAGATATGACCAAAAAACCACGACTGCCTCTAATTTTTCCAAAAAATCCCTTGTGGTTGTTGTATTTTTATTACTTTTTTCTGTATATCTGGAGAATGGCAAGAGCCAAAGCTTTAAAATTAAGCACAAACATTAAGGTTATAAATATACACCATCCTACAAAATGTGGGCGGGATTGGAGAAGTAGGCGTGGTACCTCTCATACAAAAAGTATTAAAAATTGTATAAAAACCTGAACTTTTTGACTGTAATATGACCTATGGTTACGCCTTATATATCAGAAGATCGGAAATTTTTAATAGAAAATATTTTCTGAAAAACTCGGGAAAATCGGTTCAGATACGAAAAAGTTATGACCAAAATATTAATTTTTTTTTGAAAAATACCCATTTTCAGGAACCATAGATCTTCCCGAGTTTTATAGCCAAAATAACTGGCAAATTTCTTCTTTAACACGTCTGTATATAAATCTGTCAAATGGGTTAAGAAATAGCAGAGTTATGACCAAAATACTGAAATCCCAAAAATTACTCTTTTTTTTATAATTAAGTTTGTTTTTTATACCTTTTACCAAAGGTCCTACACCCTATAAAGTATATATATTCTGGGTCCTTATGCAAAGCGAAGTTGAAATCCGGTTGTCGTCTCTTCTTCCAATCCCCTCACCCCCCCCCCCCCCCCCTTCGTATTTGTTTACATATACTAGCATAATGCCCAATATGATTTTCGTTATCACCCTTCTTTATTATTTCATATATTTAACGAAATAATTTTAACAAATAGAAACTAAAAACGATTTAAAAAAAAATTTTTACCAGTTTTCGCTTTTTAAATTTCATTTATAATGATGTTTTAAGTATTGTAAATATGTATATGTAAAAATTATTTAGTTGCTCTCTATTCTACTTGCACAATAGTGAAGGGTATATAAGATTCGGCACAGCGGAATATAGCACTCTTACTTGTTTGTTAATAAAATCGTAATTTTTGATCGCAGAAGTGTAAAATTTTGTCAAGACATATAGTTCTATAGTTCAATGGCGTTCATAAAAACCAATCAAAAACACGATTTTGAATTTTTTTTTTAGTTACGCCTTTTTGCATTTTAGCTAACGATATATAAAACAGGATGTGTGCATGTAACGTATGGACTCCAAAACGGCTGGACCTATTTTCATTACATTTTCAGGGAATCTTCAGAATATTCAGGCGGGTGACACTGTGAAGTCTGATTTTTGATTTTCGGTCTGCGGGCGAAGGGGCGTGGCAACATCCAATTTTCATATTGCACCACCAATGACATCTATATGATTTGGACGATTTTTTCTTTAAAATGATCGCCATGGTCCAATTTAGATTTATAGGAAAATAAAATTTTACCCCGCCCACTTTTACGCCCACTTTTTTCGATTAACCTAAAATAAAAAAAACGGCTCCATCGATTTGACTAATTATTCTTTTAAATGTTCGTAATTATCCATTTTACGTTTTCATCAAAAGAAAAATATACCACGCCTACTTTTTCTATGAAGCGCATAACTTGAGAACGGCTTGCCCGATTTGGACGATTTTTTCTTTAAAATCATCGTCATGGTCCAACTTAGGTTTTTACGGAAAGAATTTTTGCCCCGTCCACTTTAACGCCCTCATTTTCGATTTACCTAAAATCAGAAAACGGCTCAATCGATTTGACTAATTTTTTTTTCAAATGTTCGTATCTTTTTAACGGATTGTAAAAATCGAACGCAAACATTTTTCCTAATTTGGACAGGACAACGTCTGTCGGGTCAGCTAGTTTTTAATAAAAAAATAGTTGGTTTTTCAAATTGTTAACATTTTAATTGCTATGCGATCGTTAGCATTAAAAATTGTGAAACAGGCAGTCTATTAGTTTCTCAATTTAAGGCAAATTTTATTATTCTTCATAATAAAATAATAATTTGTTAATAATGTAAAATAAACATTTTTTTTTAGTACAAAACCGAACGAGATGGCATTGTTGAAACTCGTGTAGAACAAAAGATAACCATACAATCCGATGGAGATCCAATTGATCATGACAGAGCTTTAGCTGAGGCAATACAGGTAACGTAACTACTTCATATTTCTAAAAAAATTAAGAATTATTAATATTTTTGTTTTATTTTTTAACTAACAGGAAGCAACAGCTATGAATCCCGACATGACAGTGGAAAAGATTGAAATTCAACAGCAAACCCAATAAATATGTTGCATGGAAGTTGCAAAAGTTTTGGCAAAACAACCGACAAAAAATAATTCTAAACGAGCACAGAATGCACAGTAAAAATTTAACAAGATAAAAATTGAATATTTAAATCTAACTAAATTAAAAAAAATATTTATAGAATAAATACCACGCCCCTTTTTTCCTTCTCCACACAGTTATACACCTAAGCCCACAGTAAGAATACTTGAATAATTGAAACAAATCTATGACAATTTATGTTTTTATGTAATTAATTATAATTTTTTAATTATTATTATTTTTTTTATTATTAAAATTTAAGGTTATAAATGTTATAAAATAATAACAAAATAATTCATAATAATATTTTAAATTTAACAAATTGTCTATTGATAAAAACAAAATAAAATTATACATTTTTAATGTTGTTTATTATAATGCAATTATTATTAATAACTTTTTTATATGTTTATATTTATAATTTTTATGTTAAAAATAATATGTATTTATAATAAAACCACAAACCAACCGAATATATTTGAAATATAAATATTTATAAATATTTAATAAAAATAATTAAAAGAAAATATACATTCACAATACTATTTACATAAAAAAAAATAAATATATATTTAAAAATAAATAAATAAAGAAAAGAAATCTACAATCTTAAATATTTAAAGTGTATTGAAATTAAAAAAAAAAGATTTATGTATTTTGACAACTCAAGCTGAAATTATAAATGTAACATTTTACGTCAATTTATTTTTTATTACTATTATTTTTTTAAATGTTTATATTCTCTATTTTATTTCTTTTTTGTATATTACGATTGAAAAAAACCACAACAAATACAAAATAAATATATTTAAACAAAAAAGAAAAAAATTCATTAATATTACAAACTCATACAGTTAAGGGCAATTCAATTTGGAAAGCAGTTTAGAAAAACATAAACAAAATTTGATTAGAGTCAAGGCGAATTCAAACAGATGACATTTTCGAGTCATCTGTTTATTTATTTTGTTGCGTGTATACTAAATATCAAGCTTTGTTTACATTTTGTGAAAAAATTCGTTAACATTTAAAATTCAATAAAAATCCAAATACTTGAAAAAAAAACTTATTTAAATTTTATAACACAAACAATTGAACATCTATTCTATCTATCTTCTATAAGTACGAGAAATCAGAAGTAAGGAAAAAACATGTAAAATCAATTAAAATGGATAATCATTCAGAAAAGCAAATTTCGATCTACCAAAGGTTAAAATCAGTGTTCGAAAATAAACAGTACATTATTTAACGTTCGGCTCACACACCCTAAAAATAGATTTTTTTAGTGATTGTGTAGACATACACAACCCTTAATATCGTTCGTAACTATTTTCAAGAAAGAACCGAACATTATATAATGTTCGGTTCTTCGTTAAAAAACAGAACAATTGTAGTGATACTGTAGACAAACATTATATTTTAATGTTCTATACTGTTTTTTTCGTGTGTGCCGAACCGAACACATTGAAGCTTGTGGATTTTCAAAAAAAAACCGAACGGAATTAAATGTTCACATCTTTTGTTGAGTTTGATAAAAACAGTAATATTTTTGTGTTCGAAAGATGACTAACAGGGAAACGTTATTTTTTTAATGATTTTCTTCACAAACACTATTAGTGTCAGCATTCGCCGACGGCTGCGAGTGTAAGACGGCAAATCCATCTGAAGAGATCGAGTGGTTGCGATCGAAACATGTCATGGTAACCTGCCGGCCAGGGTTCGAGCCCCGGCCAAGGTCAAGAATGAAAGATTATCAATAACAATTTTCATTAATTTTCATGTTGTAAAATTCCTTTCTTCATAAAAATAATAAGCTTAATTAAAAATATTAAAAATTTGGATTAAAAACCATAAATAGTTCAACAAAATAACCACAACACTAATCTTCTATATATATAAAAATAAGTTGCATTGTGTTAGTAATTGATGTTCTCTGAAATGCGTCAATAGCAAGGTTTTTATGTATCAACGGTCTTCAAATGTGTATTGGTTCATGATTTATAGCCATTTTAGTGAACACTGCATTTATTCCGAAACATGTATTTACATTCCCATACAAATATCAACAAAATGCCCTCCATTTTGAACTCCTCCAAAACGGCTTTAACGATATTTATGAAATTTTGTATGTGTATTTGTTAGGTATGAGAATAGGTCGTAGAGTATATTTTATATCGCTAGAGGGCGCAAAATATTGCAATAGGGGTAAAAGCTCCCACTCCCCAAACTTCTAAACAAATCAACCTGTTTTCTTAAAATTTGGCATGCAGACAATTTAACATCTGAAAGAGAAAAGGGAATATGGTGTGAAATAGGGTAAGAGGGCTAAAAGCTCCCCCTTCCTATGTCTTCGTAACTAATCAACCGATTTTTTTTTAAATTTCGCAGGAAAATAGTGTTACAGTTAGAAAAAACTATAGCCTTTAGTTTTTTCTTAAAATTTGGCATGCATACACTGTAACATCGGACGACAGGGCATTAAATAGGGCAAGAGGGGCAAAAGCTCCGCCTACCTATATCTAGTAGGCAAATAGTGTAATATCTGGAAAGAACTATAGCCTATAATTTGTTCTTAAAATTTGGCTAGCAGACACTATTACATCTGAAAGAAATAATTGATGTGGCAAAACAACGTTTGCCGGGCCAGCTAGTTAAATATAAACAAAATGATTTAAAAAGGCGTAATGAATAAGTGGAGCTACAATAAATTTTCAATACAGGAAAAAGATTTACCTTCTAAAGCAATTGTGTATATTTTATAAACAAAGTTTAATTTTTTTATATTTTAAACAAATAATTTCGAGATTCACTCTATCTTTTTACACCAACAAAATACAAAGCTAGCATAGCTCTAACTCAATATAAGGTCACCTGTATGAATTCGCCTTGATTAGAGTTATTAATTTTTCTATGGATATTCGACAGCCGAATATTGAATTTACGCGGCTGACGCTTCTTTATATTAACCTTTTAAAGTAATGGGTCGATTACGGATAGCAACACAACTGATATTGAGTTGCCAGCAGCGCCGCTAATGTTGAAATATGAAACATTTTTTTTATTTTATATTCACCATTATTGTGTTTGGCGTATTTTAAATACGCCTACGACTGTTTAGTAATAGATTAAAGGAAAAAAGTTCACGTTCTCTTTAATCTATTACCAAACAGTCGTAGGCGTATTTCATATACGCCACACACAATAAGGATGATTTTAAAGGTTTTCCATGTTAAATTTTTTTTTCGTATATTTACATTGAAAACAAAACTAATTTTAAACTTTTTTTCTTCATTTCAATATGTAAATACACGAAAAAAATGTTCTTTTCGATTTGTGGGTCAGGCTGTTAAATTAATTGAAACTTTGGGAAGATTCAATTTGATTTAAAAAAAGTTAATTTTTTTTTGTAAAGTGCTCAATTTGATTTACGAAAGTTTCATTTGTGCTGCAAAATTTGTATGTGGCATGTCGAATGTTATCCTTTAAATTAGGTAGGTTAGCTCCAATGGACAGCCGAAACGGGAACGGCTCAATTGGGACTTTATAGCGGTACCTTTGTGAAACTCTGAGCCAGAATCAAGCCAATGATTACCAGACATCACTGCTGCCTCGAATCATTTCGATTCCCTGCAGAAAATTTAGATTAACCTTGGTCCCACATGAATTAGAGCATCCTAGCGCGGTAATTCTGGTCTCCCAAAATGCCCCGTCCTCATATTCCTGTGTTCAGGGCATTGGCAGAGAAAGTAAAACACCGTTTTCTTCCCCTTACATAAAAACTTTTGCAAAATTCATTCTAACCTATCCAAATCGCATGAGTGCCTATTAATCAGTAACCTGTAATGACCGATATCACATCTTAATCGGGCCTCCAACAAAACCAACTAGCATAGCCAGGCCATAGAGTCTTGGCCATCGATTTCCAATCAAGTAGAAAGTCGTCCAAATTTGTAGATTTTACCAGGACTATGGAGTCGGAGTTAAGGGTTTGTACTGGAGTCAGAGTCGCATTCAAAGTACCCATAAAAACTCGCTACTCCGATTCCAAAATTTTTCGGCATTAAAATTTTTAAAAAATTTTCCTATATAAAAATTCTTTGAAATTGGCGAATAATTTTTTTTTATATTTATTCATTTCGAAGGTACTGGATTAAAAAAAAGCTTAAAGTTAAATAAGGACCAGTCAATGTAAGAGTAGAAGTCGTAGTTAGTTTTGACGACTCCACAGCCCTGGATTTTACACTTTGTTTTTATACCGTTATTTCCTTTAATGCGAAATTTACAATCAACTTTCTGTTAAAAACGAAAAAAAAAATTAAAATAAAACTTTTTCAAAGAAAACCGTTTGAGGTTTTTAGGATTTTAAAAATCTAAAAAATTTTGTTAAAAAAACACAACCTTAAACAAATAATCAAAATACCTTTAAATCAAATTCATTGTTTTCTATTTAATTGTCCTTAACTGTTATAAAACAGTGTTTTATCTACATTTATCTGAAAAAAAAAATTAAAAAAAAGGGAGGACTCAGGTTACAAACAACAAACAAATTCAACTATTTTAAGTAGTTAAATAGTTACAAAATAAAAATTTACATAAAAAATTTAATAAAAAAAGAAACAAATCGAAAACATTTAAATTTTTATAAGATCCTCCCACCAAAAAGGTCCTTAAAATTTAAACTTCATAAAAAACACAGACCAAATGTATACAAAAATAATTACTTAAATATATATTTAAAAGAAAAACTCATAACAAAATAAAAATAACTTTTAGCTTTTTTGCTAAAAAAAAACACAAACAGTTTAATAAGAAAATAATAATAAAATTCCATTCCAGCCTTATATTTGATGTTGAATCTTTAAAAAAAATTAAATAAATCCTTTCTTCTATTAAAAACAAACAAAAAAAAAAATAGATAAAATATTAAAACCAAAACCCAAAAACATAAACATAAACATTGAAATTTTTATATAAAATATTTATTAATACCCTGCAGGAAATGTCACTAGTGAATCTGTACTGATTCACTATTGACACAGTCACCAGTACTAGTGACTTATTATACCCCAGACAATAGACATTTAACATGTGCGTGTCATTGGAAATCTACTACTGACGTTGGTACTACTGACTTGGTAGTTCCTTTGGAAACATATGTAGACATTGGAACCAGAGAATCGCTAGTACATTTTAGTAAAAGTAGTCTACACTTTTTGTAAGAATACGAAATCCTAACAATCTTTTTTTATTATTTCTTCAACTTTATAGGAATAATACTTCTCAGTTTTTATTGATAAAATCTTTTTCGTATTAAAGCCAAATATAGTGGCAAATGTAATGTAGTGTAGACACTTCGTTGACAATATCACCAATATAGTCGACAAAACTGGTGACTTGGAGACACTTGCACCCAGGTTTCCTTCAGGGTAGCTGCTTAACACCATCACACATGTCTTACGTATTTTGAAAAAAAGCTGTTATTGGTTTTTAAAAAATTTTCAAATTAGGTCAGGGAAGCATTTTCGAAAAATACTTAAGACTTTGTGGGATAGTGTGTAACGGCCTTAAACAAAATAAATATATAAACATATTGGTTGTATAAATAAGTTCGGGTTAGTTGAGTGTAATTTTCAAGACGAAAAAAACCAAGCTAAATTTCTAATACCTTAGACTAACGCCTTTCGGATGGGTACACTCAACCCCACGCTTATGCTAAGTTCACACTTGGGTTTTTAAACGCGTTTAAGCAAAATGTTGATTCAGCTAATCAAAGCTGTTCACATTACATTTGAGATGATTAAGATGACAGATGATTAAGAAAAAAATACACAACAAACACACAAAAAAAAAATCAAACAAATTTATATTTCTTTAAAGTATTAAAAATGGATAAAAACACTTTTATAAAGTTCTCAGAAGATTATTTTAATCATTTTAATGATGGAATTGTGAAAATTTATGAATTATTTAAGGAAAAAAAATAAAAACATTAAGCAGAAATATTGGCCGGTTGTACACGACATGTTGGCGATTCTACATTATTAGGTATGTTCAGTGGATTCTATGTGGTTTATGAAGTGATTTAGTTGTAATCATGTCGATTTGAAGTGATTAACAAATCACTTCAATGTATGGGTAATCATCTCGATTTTGAAGTGATTAGAGCTTAATCACGTTCGAGCTGCTTAAACGCGTTTAAGAACTCAAGTGTGAACATAGTATTAGCTATCTAATCTATACTGTAAAGCAAATTTTGTTAAATAGCAACAAAACACAGAGACAACCGCCAACAGGGCAGACCGAACGCCACCCTAGATTATGGTAAAAAATTAGGTCCAATTTAAGACACTTTCCAGCGATTTTAACCACAGTTACCAATATTTGGTCTAGTACCCATCATAGTCCATAGGAGCTATTGCTTCGCGTTATACCAGATAGGATACAAGACAAAATTAAAGTAGTAGCTGCAACTAGATACTCCGAGAGTGCAGCGTCAGGAGGCAGGTGTACGCACAACACTAAGGGGAAAGTATTTTGGCCAGGTAATTTCGCTTCAAACAAGACAAGCCCTAAACAATAGCCGGCATTAAGCATATTGCTCCATCCTGACATTAGTTGTAACAATTCGACTCTTGTTTTACGTGGCAAAATCATCTCAGTGTCTACTATGGGCGGTGGGCGACAACCAAGTACAACAATCATGTGGTATCCTGTACCGCGGAATTGGTGGCGTCTCCATGAATGTCGTTCAAAGCTGTCATACGAGCTTTGATCAAAGGGATCCTGCTCATACCTCTGTATGCTCTCCTCGTTTATACGAAGGTCCTGTCTGGCATGCCTATGTGGGTTCTCCACTCCATCTGTGTTATGTCGTAGTTTGGATGACTTCTCCGATGACATCCCAGAAGGAACACAACTGGAAAAGACTTGTGTTCTTTACCAAGTAGAACCTTTGTCTTCTCGGGAAGATGCTTTTCGTATAACTGAAAGCTTACGGCATTCTATATCGATCGAAATTTCCATTAAAATTGTATTGTAATCTCGATATATATCGAATGCCGTAATTAGCCTCCAGATTTATTACTGGTGTAGAGAATAATTACTTTAAGGCGGATTCTGTTAGTATTCTGCATTCTATACGATGGCTTATGTCGACATATGACTTTCAGAAGAAGCTTCTAAATATAAATAAAAGGTGTCAATGAGAGAGAATCTCAAAAATACGTTATGTATTGAAAATAAATAGATGCCAGATGTTTCAACTTCGCGATTTAACATATTTATGCAATTGTTTTTAAAAACACTGGGAAGTTATTTATACAACCAATACATACATTTATATTTATTAACCCAAAACTTAAAAGCTTAACTCTAAAAATTTTAAAAGAAAATTTAAAATTAATAAAAATGCATGATTGTAAAATAAATTTAATTGTGTTCATTTGTTGGACTTGAAAATTTTATTGAAAAAAAAAATTTAAAAAATAAATAAAAAAAACTCCCATTTACAAGAAAATTGACTATCATTTGGTATAAATTATATAAAAAAATTAAAAGTATTTAAATGTTTACAATTTAAAATCTTAAATTAACCAATTATATACAAAACTAATTAAGTAGCATTTTTTTTAAAGAAATACTAAAAATTATTTATTTATTTATTTAACTCCATTACTAACTAATTAAAAGGTATTCGAAATTTTTTTTTTTTAAATTAAAAACGAAAACAAAATCCTTACAGTTCTTTTTAACTAGAAATGAAGAAACCCTTTAAGGATAATCAAGCTCCCACGACCGATACGAAACGATTTATTAATGATCCTAATGATCTTTTCTATCAGTTTAATAGAATTTTGTTTTCAAAAGTGTTTTCTATTAGATGTGATAGTTTAATAAATAAGGTTATAATTTTAATATAACTTTTTTTTTAATTAATCTAAATAATTGTTATTTTTTGTGAATTTATTCTAAAACACCGGTTTTTTAAATTTGGAATACCTTTTTTTTAAGTACTAACAGAAATTGGTTCATAATTAATTACTTTAAAAAGAAAATTACATGCTAATAAAAATTCTAACAAATTATATTAACAAAATTATTAATATATATTTTAATCAATTCTAGTTTAATTTACAATTGGATCGATAAGATAAGTATAACAAAAACGAACTCAAAGGTCTAATCTATATTATCAATGTTTTTCTAGCAGAGTACTGGATGGTTAACTTGGTTCTAATTATTGGTTCCATTTTGTTGCCTGAAAAATATCTAGGGTCACTTTAAGTCTTAATAAACCCCTATAACTCAACTCAGTTGAGTTGTAATTTCTTAATTTTTGTATTATGGTTTACAACTCTGCTAAATTGCGGTGAACAAAAACATAACAAAAATTACAACTGATCACAACCAGTTGAGTTGTAAACCGTAATAGGGGCCTAACAAAACATTTTCTTAACCATCTGCAAAAACAACTTAAAATCTTGTTTTATTATAAATTGTATATAGATCAAGTGGGAACCCTACATTTCGCTGTGCACGAAATCTAAATACATAATCACATACACTTGAAGATAAATGACGTGCTTTATTACTGCACTTTAACAATTAATGAGATTTGTAGAATGTCGATAGTTAAAATAATCCACTACGGCTCACAAATTCTTTTTCTGCTATGCTTGACTCGCAGTGGAGCATAGGGCCTCAACGGCTTATCAATGATGATCACCAAGCAAAAAAGTATTTTTTTCAACATTTTGCTGCTTTTAAAAAATTTTTTTTGAAAATAAACTTAAAAATAAAGAAGTATGTAAATACATATTTTTTTTCACTAAATTCTCAGCCATTAATGGACCGAGCTGGCTAAATTTCAACAGCAAAATTCTGATGAGGATATCTGACATTAAAATATACCAACAAGCAGTGTTGCCATAACCTTTTGATAATAAATTTTGTGTAGGCAATGTTGTTAAGAGGGATGTGGAGTCGGAGTTGTAGAGTCGGTGTTGAGGTTTTTGTACCGGAGTCGGAGTTGAAGTACCCACAAAATATTCGCGACACCGACTTAAAAATTTTTCGGCATGAAAAATTTTAAAAAATATTCGAATAATTTCAAAAATAAAAATACTTCGAAATTGGCGATGCAATATTTTAAATATTGATTCGAAATTTTTACTAAATCCTATTCTTTATACAATACAAAAAAACACAAACAGTTTAATAAGAAAATAATAATAAAATTCCATTCCAGCCTTATATTTGATGTTGAATCTTTAAAAAAAAAATTAAATAAATCCTTTCTTCTATTAAAAAATAAAATAGATAAAATATTAAAACCAAAACCCAAAAACATAAACATAAACATTGAAATTTTAATATAAAATATTTATTAATACCCTGTAGGAAATGTCACTAGTGAATCTGTACTGATTCACTATTGACACAGTCACCAGTACTAGTGACTTATTATACCCCAGGCAATGTTATTTACAATAGACGTTTAAAATGTGCGCGTCATTGGAAATCTACTACTGACGTTGGTACTACTGACGTTGGTACTACTGACGTTGGTACTACTGACGTTGGTACTACTGACTAGGTACTGACTAGGTAGTTCCTTTGGAAACATATGTAGACATTGGAACCAGAGAATCACTAGTACATTTAAGTAAAAGTAGTCTACACTTTTTGTAAGAATACGAAATCATAACAATCTTTTTTTATTATTTCTTCAACTTTATAGGAATAATACTTCTTAGTTTTTATTGATAAAATCTTTTTCGTATTAAAGCCAAATATAGTAAATGTAATGTAGTGTAGACACTTCGTTGACAATATCACCAATATAGTCGACAAAACTGGTGACTTGGAGACACTTGCACCCAGGTTTCCTTCAGGGTAGCTGCTTTACACCATCACACAAGTCTTACGTATTTTGAAAAAAAGTTGTTATTGGTTTTTAAAAAATTT
This sequence comes from Pollenia angustigena, assembly GCA_930367215.1. Taxonomy (NCBI): domain Eukaryota; kingdom Metazoa; phylum Arthropoda; class Insecta; order Diptera; family Polleniidae; genus Pollenia; species Pollenia angustigena. Next base: position 14,913,880 of record OV884060.1, read on the forward strand.
TCAAATTAGATCAGGGAAGCATTTTCGAAAAAAACTTAAGACTATGTGGGATAGTGTGTAACGGCCTTAAACAAAATAAATATTTAAACATATTGGTTGTATAAATAAGTTCGGGTTTATTTGAGTGTAATTTTCAAGACGAAAAAAACCAAGCTAAATTTCTAATACCTTAGACTAACGCCTTTCGGATGGGTACACTCAACCCCACGCTTATGCTAAGTTCACACTTGGGTTTTTAAACGCGTTTAAGCAAAATGTTGATTCAGCTAATCAAAGCCGTTCACATTACATTTGAGATGATTAAGATGACAGATGATTAAGAAAAAAATACACAACAAACACACAAAAAAAATCAAGCAAATTTATATTTCTTTAAAGTATTAAAAATGGATAAAAACACTTTTATAAAGTTATCAGAAGATTATTTTAATCATTTTAATGATGGAATTGTGAAAATTTATGAATTATTTAAGGAAAAAAAATAAAAACATTAAGCAGAACTATTGGCCGGTTGTACACGACATGTTGGCGATTCTACATTATTAGGTATGTTCAGTGGATTCTATGTGGTTTATGAAGTGATTTAGTTGTAATCATGTCGATTTGAAGTAATTAACAAATCACTTCAATGTATGGGTAATCAACTCGATTTTGAAGTGATTAGAGTTTAATCACGTTCGAGCTGCTTAAACGCGTTTAAGAACTCAAGTGTGAACATAGTATTAGCTATCTAATCTATACTGTAAAGCAAATTTTGTTAAATAGCAACAAAACACAGAGACAACCGCCAACAGGCCAGACCGAACGCCACCCTAGATTATGGTAAAAAATTAGGTCCAATTTAAGACACTTTCCAGCGATTTTAACCACAGTTACCAATATTTGGTCTAGTACCCATCATAGTCCATAGGAGCTATTGCTTCGCGTTATACCAGATAGGATACAAGACAAAATTAAAGTAGTAGCTGCAACTAGATACTCCGAGAGTGCAGCGTCAGGAGGCAGGTGTACGCACAACACTAAGGGGAAAGTATTTTGGCCAGGTAATTTCGCTTCAAACAAGACAAGCCCTAAACAATAGCCGGCATTAAGCATATTGCTCCATCCTGATATTAGTTGTAACAATTCGACTCTTGTTTTACGTGGCAAAATCATCTCAGTGTCTACTATGGGCGGTGGGCGACAACCAAGTACAACAATCATGTGGTATCCTGTACCGCGGAATTGGTGGCGTCTCCATGAATGTCGTTCAAAGCTGTCATACGAGCTTTGATCAAAGGGATCCTGCTCATACCTCTGTATGCTCTCCTCGTTTATACGAAGGTCCTGTCTGGCATGCCTATGTGGGTTCTCCACTCCATCTGGGTTATGTCGTAGTTTGGATGACTTCTCCGATGACATCCCAGAAGGAACACAACTGAAAAAGACTTGTGTTCTTTACCAAGTAGAACCTTTGTCTTCTCGGGAAGATGCTTTTCGTATAACTGAAAGCTTACGGCATTCTATATCGATCGAAATTTCCATTAAAATTGTATTGTAATCTCGATATATATCGAATGCCGTAATTAGCCTCCAGATTTATTACTGGTGTAGAGAATAATTACTTTAAGGCGGATTCTGTTAGTATTCTGCATTCTATACGATGGCTTATGTCGACATATGACTTTCAGAAGAAGCTTCTAAATATAAATAAAAGGTGTCAATGAGAGAGAATCTCAAAAATACGTTATGTATTGAAAATAAATAGATGCCAGATGTTTCAACTTCGCGATTTAACATATTTATGCAATTGTTTTTAAAAACACTGGGAAGTTATTTATACAACCAATACATACATTTATATTTATTAACCCAAAACTTAAAAGCTTAACTCTAAAAATTTTAAAAGAAAATTTAAAATTAATAAAAATGCATGATTGTAAAATAAATTTAATTGTGTTCATTTGTTGGACTTGAAAATTTTATTGAAAAAAAAAATTTAAAAAATAAATAAAAAAAACTCCCATTTACAAGAAAATTGACTATCATTTGGTATAAATTATATAAAAAAATTAAAAGTATTTAAATGTTTACAATTTAAAATCTTAAATTAACCAATTATATACAAAACTAATTAAGTAGCATTTTTTTTAAAGAAATACTAAAAATTATTTATTTATTTATTTAACTCCATTACTAACTAATTAAAAGGTATTCGAAATTTTTTTTTTTTAAATTAAAAACGAAAACAAAATCCTTACAGTTCTTTTTAACTAGAAATGAAGAAACCCTTTAAGGATAATCAAGCTCCCACGACCGATACGAAACGATTTATTAATGATCCTAATGATCTTTTCTATCAGTTTAATAGAATTTTGTTTTCAAAAGTGTTTTCTATTAGATGTGATAGTTTAATAAATAAGGTTATAATTTTAATATAACTTTTTTTTTAATTAATCTAAATAATTGTTATTTTTTGTGAATTTATTCTAAAACACCGGTTTTTTAAATTTGGAATACCTTTTTTTTAAGTACTAACAGAAATTGGTTCATAATTTATTACTTTAAAAAGAAAATTACATGCTAATAAAAATTCTAACAAATTATATTAACAAAATTATTAATATATATTTTAATCAATTCTAGTTTAATTTACAATTGGATCGATAAGATAAGTATAACAAAAACGAACTCAAAGGTCTAATCTATATTATCAATGTTTTTCTAGCAGAGTACTGGATGGTTAACTTGGTTCTAATTATTGGTTCCATTTTGTTGCCTGAAAAATATCTAGGGTCACTTTAAGTCTTAATAAACCCCTATAACTCAACTCAGTTGAGTTGTAATTTCTTAATTTTTGTATTATGGTTTACAACTCTGCTAAATTGCGGTGAACAAAAACATAACAAAAATTACAACTGATCACAACCAGTTGAGTTGTAAACCGTAATAGGGGCCTAACAAAACATTTTCTTAACCATCTGCAAAAACAACTTAAAATCTTGTTTTATTATAAATTGTATATAGATCAAGTGGGAACCCTACATTTCGCTGTGCACGAAATCTAAATACATAATCACATACACTTGAAGATAAATGACGTGCTTTATTACTGCACTTTAACAATTAATGAGATTTGTAGAATGTCGATAGTTAAAATAATCCACTACGGCTCACAAATTCTTTTTCTGCTATGCTTGACTCGCAGTGGAGCATAGGGCCTCAACGGCTTATCAATGATGATCACCAAGCAAAAAAGTATTTTTTTCAACATTTTGCTGCTTTTAAAAAATTTTTTTTGAAAATAAACTTAAAAATAAAGAAGTATGTAAATACATATTTTTTTTCACTAAATTCTCAGCCATTAATGGACCGAGCTGGCTAAATTTCAACAGCAAAATTCTGATGAGGATATCTGACATTAAAATATACCAACAAGCAGTGTTGCCATAACCTTTTGATAATAAATTTTGTGTAGGCAATGTTGTTAAGAGGGATGTGGAGTCGGAGTTGTAGAGTCGGTGTTGAGGTTTTTGTACCGGAGTCGGAGTTGAAGTACCCACAAAATATTCGCGACACCGACTTAAAAATTTTTCGGCATGAAAAATTTTAAAAAATATTCGAATAATTTCAAAAATAAAAATACTTCGAAATTGGCGATGCAATATTTTAAATATTGATTCGAAATTTTTACTAAATCCTATTCTTTATACAATTTAATAGGTACTGGATTAAAACAGTTTTTAAAGTCAAATAAGGACCAGTCTCATATACATTTAGCGTTATGGTTAGATTAGAAGTCGGAGTTGGAATTTCAGCGCTTGGAGTTATTTCTTTTTGTTGACGACTCAACACTCTGGTTGTCAATGTTAAAAAAATATCAACGCTTATTTTCTAAACAAAAAAGCATAACAAGAAAAGAGTACTAATATGGACGTGGGGATACCGTGGTGTTTTTGAAAGAAAAAGTACTGAAAATAGTACCATAGTCCTGAATTTTCTATCACTGGTCTATACAAAAATGTCACATGTCGTATACTATACGAGAAGCAATTGAGCAACAGCATTCCAGTGAAAACAGGAGTACGGCAAGGTTGTGTACTATCTTTCACTTCTATTTAATTGTGTTCTGGACATAGTAAGGAAAAGGGCCTTTCACGTGGAGAATACAAGAAAGACTAAAAGACGTATACTACTTACTCCAGTGAATAACTTACAGACATGCAATCATAGTTGATAGTGGTTAACGAGACCGCAAAGCTTTTGTAAGTTTTCAATTCGACAGATCAGCCAAAAATGTAGACATATAGCACAAGCAAATGAAAATATAACACAGAAAGATCCTCCTGCAGGCCTAAATTTACCAATTTAGGGGACTTTTACGAGATCTGCCTTCCCGAGAAAAGCTCTCACCAAACACCAGTTTAGGATTTTTTGGCACCGGATAGAACTAATCCGAGTTTCCAGATAGGACTATGGCCGAAGATGTGCCAACTATAAACTTTGCCGTACACAAATGATCTCCCAGAATTTTAAGCCAAGCACAAAAATAGTGAAGATTTGCGAAAATGCAAAAAATGCGCAAACGTATTAAAGAGTATTAATCACTAGATTTGGTACCATTCCCCCCCCCCCCCCCCCCACTGATCAACAAACATAAAATATATAAAATTATAAAAGAGCTTATCAAAGTAATTTTTGTGGGAATGCAAAATTTTAATTTAAAACATTTTGTTTGTCGTGCTTAATTCCCAATTTTTATTTTTGGTAAAAACACTGAAATTTGTTGTTTAAGCTTTGATATTGGTAATTAGAATCTTTGGAGGAAGTTGCCTGACGATCTGGCCTAAGCAACCAGTGAAATGCGCATGGCAATAGCTTGTCCCTTTAACAATAAATTTCAGTGTTTTTATCAAAAAAAAATATTGGGAATTAAGCACGACAAACAAAATCTTTCAAACTATAAAAGAACGTTCAATGTTAATTACAATGGCGCAATGCTATGGAAAACCGGTATAACTATGGTTGTGTAGAATACACTTTGAATTTAGGCACTCTCTGTTACCTAATCTAGCACAGACAATTAAAAGGAAACTTAAATCTTTTATTTATTATCGACCTTTTTTCAAATTTTATTGTTATGTTTTTTTAGAAAACTCTAAACGGGCTTATTATGGTCTTGTGTTTTATGAAAATAAAAAGATTATAACATAATTTTTTCTTCCGACGTTTCGTTGGAGATTCCCAACATCTTCAGGGATTTTTTTTTTATGATTTTCAATATTCTTATAAGCACATTTTCAAATATGACATTATTGCAATATTAATACTTCTACACGTAATTCAAAATAATTTACATACTTATTCCTATTAAATTGAATAAAAAGGAATTTCAATTACCATACTGCACAATGTGCAGTGCACATGCTACATATATTAAAAGTCCATTAAGTTACATTTTTTTCTACTTCAACATTATTAAGGCTAATATCAGATATTAGCAAATATTATTGCAAACTGAGTCTGGTTGGCGCCTTCTCCTTTCAATTGCACTTTTTTGCATTAAATTTCACACATTCTTAAATTTTTTTCAATATTTCAATATTTAATAACATGAACGAACGAACAAAGCCAAAAGAATAATACGAGTTCGGGAATGCAAAATGTCAACATGTAAAACAATGTGACTGGTATGAAATAAAACATAATAGACTAAAAGTCAAGAAAAGTTACAAGATTATTTTATTTTGTATTCCACTTTTTTTCATTAGTTGTATTTTGACACCTTCACCAACAACAGTCCAACACAAAAACAATTTATGCTTATGTAATTCGCCCAAAGTACCTTTTATTGACTGCCGTGGCATTTGTAAAACAAGGTAAATAATAATTGTGGTTACAACATTTTTTTTTTAATTATTATACCACAACAATTTTTTTGAAAAAAGCTAAAAATTGCATTGTAAATTGAATTTTTGCACAACAAACACAGCATAATGGCTAAAAATGTAAAATAGGGGAGTTTTTTTTTGACATACGCTTACATTCTAAGGGAAATTATAATTAAATTGGCAAGAGAAAATTCATGAAGAAAGAATACCTAATTTATGAGTAATCAAAATAAATGACCAACACAAAAAGTTGTAAATGAGTATTAATTACACTGTGTGCAATTTTTTAAATCATGGAAATATTACCATATACGGATACCACTACGTGATAAAAGACCAAAAAGAAGACCAGTGCCTCCAACACAGAAAAAAAGTTTGCACCAGTAAAAGCATTAATCAAAAATTAAATCAGTTTTAATTAAAAATTTAATCAAGTGTATTAATCGTTTAATCAATTTAATTAAAAGTTCAATCAAGTGAAATAAACGTTTAATTGGTATTAATAATTTGTTAACTGGAACATATTAATATTGTAAATTAAACGTTTAATATACTTCATTAAATGTTAAATTCACTTGATTAAACGTTAATTCACTTGATGAAATTTTTAATTAAAATTGATTTTATTTCTGATTAATGCTTTTACTGGTTCCAAATTTTTTTCTATGCAGTTTTGCCCAAAGTCATGCACTTTTTTTGATTTACTCTCGGAGGCAAAGTTGTAGCTCTGGCATTAAGAACAAAAATTGTGACATATAAAATCATAAAACTTCATCTTCAAGATCAAAATCGCAAAAAAAAATTCGATTTTTTTTTACCTTTTTTCCCCTGTTTACTTCCATAAGTAGCAAACCGTTAAAAATTCAAGGAAAATAATGAAATAAACAACTTTCTAAACATATGAACTTCTTAGGAATAATTCTTAACACCGTTTAACACCGGTAGCCGCAAAAAGGGAAAATTTTCCCGAAAATTTAAAATAAATAATTATTTCGTGTATTATATAATTCATCTAAAACGTCGCTAAGTTGGAGCATTTTTCTGATATAGTAGGCTTTCTGTAATTCACAGACGCATGTGCATATGAGTTTTTAACAAGAACAAATTAAAAGAAGGAAAGAGACGGTTTGGCAACTATCATCTGTTTTGGTTTTCAAGGACGAAGAACCTAAAATTGGCAAAACTTCTGTGATAGCTGGCTTAATTGTTCTCAGCTGATGATAGAAATACAGATTATGCCATCCCAAAAACAAAGTTGAAATCTTTTGGGCATATCGCATAAACGACTTCACGTGACTGCATTCCTTTTCGCTAATAATTTTAAGCTGACAAACTTAGTCATCATCCAGACTTGCAATTTTTTTTTTTTTTGATGTGGATAACTTTTTTTTTTTTTTTTGATGTGGACAACTTTTTTTTTTTTTGATGTGGACAACATCTGAGCATCGAATGAAACCGATCCCTGAACAAAACCGGTTTTTACGCTTAGACCCCTTTCTATTTTGCGCGTCACACATGGTATTTTTGATTCATTTCACACATTTTAACCGAAAAGTTTCTCGACGCGAGATTTACAGAAATTTGGAACAGATTATGAAATCATATTTTTATCTTGCTTTTCTCTTCATCTTTTTATATTTAATATATATAAATGCAAATACGCAACTAAAAGTTAAAAAGTGTGAGAATTAAAAAACAAAACAGAATTGTAGAGTACATGAAACTGAGTACCCATCTCACCAATACACTAAAGAAGTGCTGTAATAAAAATTGAAAGTTTGGACGATGACTTACACAGATTTTACCTTTTTGAGAGTAGCGTTGGAAGTGAGAAGGCGTAGAATGCATAGCTTAACAAATTTAAGCAAATAAGTTCATACATATGTACTTACATGGGGTCTTCACCTGACAATTTTTTGTCATACCAAAAATATCCATACAAAAAAACTTTCAAATTTTTGTCAGCGTTTTTTTTATATGAAGTTTGACGTTTATTATGACAAAAAATTGTCAGGAGAACCCCCTATGTAACATAATCCTTTTGAAACATTCTCCAGTGCTGCCATGTCATTTAATAATAGTTCATGTTCGAAAAAAATTGCTGTAACAACTTAAGTTGTTATTTTGATGGAATGTCAATTTGCAAAACACCTACTGAAATGAAATGTTTTTAAGCTTTTAAGCAAATGCAAAAAAAAAATCGTAAAATCCCCTAAGAATTTTACAGAAACAAAAAAAAAACAAATTTTATAATCGTGCAATTATTTCCGACATATCAAAATGTAACAACAAAAATAAAACAAGAGAAATTCAAATGTTTTTTGCAGTCAATATGAGACTATTAGCAGACCACAAAATATACACACTATCGAAACGCAAATCTAATCGCAATTACGCTTCAACAATGACGCGACGTATCAAAATGCACTTCATTCAATAAAACCAGCCATCAAGTCATTCGGTCAGTCATAGACATGCAAAACTCCAGGGAGAAGTTTGTGCACTTTATTTTTTTTTTTTTGAAGAATTAAATAAAGTTATTAGGGTGGTCATTGGTGGCTTATTAAAGGCACAAATTATTCGGTTGCAATTGACCCCAAACTTTAAATACGATGGAGACATGTGTGCAGATACTGGATTCAAATACATATCGCTCATTTGCTGCAAGACCGGCATAACTCAAAAAATGAAATTTTGGAGTTAAAGATGCAGAACAGTTCGCTTTGTTTTTCTTTATATTGTGTATTAAATTCATCTTTATATCTTTTATACCTTCCCGGTTTGAAGAGAATGTGTCTTCTTTTTTTCTCAGTAGTTAGAGCTAATCAAAAACTTTAAGTGCGTTTATCTCGAAATGGATTGTTTTGAGTTATGCCAGTCTTGCAGCAAATGAGCGATATAAATTATAGCTGGTGGTCGCTAATGAACCAAATGTCTTATTCTAGCTAAACATTTCTAACGTATTTTTATAAATCTTTAAGGCCCAAATACACTTATCAAAATACTTATCAAACATTGTGGTAGTACTAGTGAAAATGTGTTTGTATGCGTATTCGCCTGCATGACAAGCATTTGGCAAGTATTTTTGGCCCTTTAGGTACAATTTTGTCGCTACTAGGTTTGGTGACTTAGAAAATGTTTAGCACTTTCGGTCTAAATATATTTTTAAGGAAGCTTGGTTTAATAATGGACAAAAATACCTAACAGAATGTTTATTCTAAATTTCGCTATCGTACAAAATTCATTTGTGGATCAGTACCCATGTTCTGTAACTTTAGTGAGAACTTCTTGCAACGAAAAGATGTGAAACAAAATATTCCATCGTTTCTCGAAAAGTGAGAAAAATGTGTGTCTGTAACTCATATCGAAAACTATCAAAAGAGATTACGTCGTTACGTTATAAATGTCATAATATTGCACTCGAAGCCGATGTGACATTGCAGACTTTCAGAACGCCAGTAACACGTATCGTTGACGGCGACAAAAATTTACTAAAATTGAAAATTTTTCAACGACGGCGGCGAAAACAAAACTGTCGGCTATACCAAATTGCGTAAAGAGCGACTTTAATGTTTGTTGTTTGCAAACGAGCTTTGAAGACATTCGTATATTTTAAAAAAATGTTAAGATTAAAAGCAAAATAATAAAACAATGAAAAATATGCCAAGAATAAAATACTATTATTATTATTCTTTGCATTTTGCATTTTTATTGTTTTTTAGTGTTTAAATTTTTTCTCGCCCCATTTTAATTCGTGAGTTTATTTGACAGTTCAAAGCGGGAACTTTTCTCACCAAAATGTTACAGATACACTTTTTCTGTAAATTGGCTAGTAAATTTCCTTACGTGACAGCTTGTACTCGCCGAAAAAAGTTACAGACACAGTTAAGTGAGAAAAACAGCTGTTTGTTTCAATTTATGGCATTTTTGTTTCATTTCACACATTTCAATCGAAAACTTTCTCGACGCGAGAGTTACAGAACATGGGATCTGTCGTCCACACAAAGGGAAAAATTTTGTAGAAAGTACCAAAATTTACAGTATTCTTTGCTAAAAGTAAAATAATAAAATATATTTTATTAATTTTAATAAATGTTTTTTTACTTTTTTTAATCGAGGCTTGCAAATAATCAAAAGATACAACTAGAAAACTAAGCAGTGAGGTGACAACGTATTGTTCATGTCTTAACAATAAGATGTTTTTAGAATTATTGATCTGACAACGTTTTGTATTTTTAACTCTTTCGTTTTTAATTGATAACACTTTGTATTTGAATTGACAACATGTGATATTTTTAAACTTCTTCGTTCTTGATTTGGCACCGTTATGTTTTAGGTTATAACTTCTACGTTCTCGCTTTGACAACGTAATGTTATAAGTATGTTGCAAATATTTAACATTTTACAATGGGATTTTTCGCTTTGTGTTAGCAACTTTTTTTATTGCATTTAAACGGTCATTGCAACTTTTTCTTAATATTTCACACAGCCCCAAAAGTAAAAAAATATAAACTTTTAGTAAATAGTTGATGTGAAAAATGTATAGAGAATTTGAATACCACTAATAAATATTATTATTACAATAAATTAAAGTGCAAAAGGATTTAATACATTTTGCAAGTCCCCCTTCTATTAACCGAAATGTGGTTTTTTTAAGCAATTTCGTTGTAGTTGTTCGTAGTGTTCTAAAAAAATAATAATGTTGGCAACAAAATTGCATTGTTGACATGATGTACATATTTTTTGTTGTTGTTTTACTGAAGGATTTCGTGGTATTTTTTTCGCTTGTACATTATTTGGGTTGTAAATGCAAAAAAGTATGTAATTGTTTTATTGTACCCTATAATTATAAAACAGCCAAAGTCTTTCCGAATTGAAAATGTTACATGAAACATATGTACTTTAGAAGATACAGCATTTGCTTTAAAATCTAAATAACGAAAACTTAAAACTGTCAATAAAATTAGTTCCAAAAGTTTGGAATTTGGTTTTTCCGTCTTCAGCAGAATTTTAGGCATAGACTCTAGGAAAAGAAAGTGTAAAGAAAACTAGCCCGAAAAAATCTGCATCAAGTGCTTCAAAATTGCTAAAATGACGAAAAATTCCAATTATTTAAGACTTTTTTCCACTATTTGTTAGCCCATGTCCGCCAAATTTTGTGAAATTCAGTAAAGTAAGGTGACCATACGTACTCTTTTTTAGAGGACAATCATCTATTTTAACGGGCTGTCCTCTATATAATTTGTGTCCTCTTTTATCATCTTTTTTTCATAATCTGTCATCTTTGTCCTCTTTTTTTTAAAGCATGACCAATATTTGATTTTATTTTTATAAATTAAAATAAATTTTATTTCACGGCGATCACTGGTCATTTCTGTCAAATCGTATGGTAAATGTCGTGCCATGCTTGTTCTGTTCATATGCCTACTTAACTCTCATACAGTTGCAGTATAAAATTTTGAATAAGTAACTCCAATGCATTTTTAAGTTTCGTTATTTTTTCAAACTAATTTTACTTAAGTTTATGTAAATTTTTACATATCGTCTGCTTAATATCCAAACCTGCTAACCCCCTTTCAACAAATGCTTGAGAGTAAACAAAAAATATAGTTGATTTGACACACTTCAATACTCAAATTGCTGGTCCACGAGGCATATTTTTCTCTACCCAACGGAATCAAAATCTCAATTTACTTAAAAAGTGGATTTAGCAAGTTTGCATATTAAGCCGACAATATGGTTTTTTTTTTTTTAATTTACTATAAGTATATAAATATGGGGAAGTAAATTTGTCTGTAATATAAGTAAAAAATCTTGAAGTCAAAAATATTTTTTACTTTTTTTCTTTATGTCCTCTATTTTTATTTTCAAAATCTGGTCGCCTTAAGTAAAGTAATCTTTAAAAAAAGTATTCCTCTTTATCAAAGTATATTTATACCAAGTATATGCAAGTCTACAACAAATCAACAATAAAAAAACAACATTCATTTTGTTTGTGTAAAAACTCTTGATACTGTCAAACAGCCAAACATAAACAAAACAAAAAAAAAAAAAAAAAAAATAAAATCATGGCGCACTAAAAATGTTAGCAAATTTTGACACTATCAAGAATATAAACAACTGAACAGCTGATCACTTGCATGTACTTGTTATAAATATACTTTGCTCTTTATATATGTACATAATTCATAATTGTTTAAAAAATTATTAAACTTGAAAATGATTTTTTCACATTTTCCAGCTGTATTTTACATCGAAAATTCGAGAAATGGATGGAAAATGTAGCAACATGAATTAAACAATATCCATTAAAGTCGGTCCATCATCTAGCTTGATGGCATATTCAATGGCATAAATCCAGGCGAATTCATGTAAACGATGGTGGCGATACTACAAGTACAATACCAAAAACATAACATTGTATTTTATTTGTTGCTTTCGTTGGTCGATATGTCAAAAGCCCAAAGTAAAAAAAAGTAGCTCAGCTGTGCTTTCAACGCCACCTGAAAAATTAATTCGCCTTGGTATAACTCTTTTGGTGTGCCCTTCAAATCTATTGTCCTTCTCAAAAAGCGAACAATTCTCGAACGTGCTGACAAGCAACCACCATGTGAACTGGGTCTTTCTACAGAGGTGCAAGTAATGCAGAAAGTTTCAGACTGTCATTGATTTAGGATTGACCAGAAATGATTCCTCTGGCTGACTATAGACCAATTAGTTTCCGAGTGTGAAGGGAAACAGTCATTTAACCTGAATGGTCAAGATTCAACATGACGTTTTAGGCAATTATATAAACGATTTAAAAATATTTGCTGAAGCATGACTGTAACGTGAGATTGGTCGGGACTTCAACCCATCTTTTTGATATCAACAAGGCCAAAAAAAATCTCGCAATGCGTGGAGGCGGAAACGCGTGGTGTGATACTGATAACATATCCTTTTGTATGAACTCTCAATATTTGCAGGAAAAACGCGAAATGTTGAGATCCAGTATTGCTATTCTTGGATTGAGGATCGCTGGACAGAATCGGGAAATTCTTATCCCCTAATCAATGTGACCAGTTTTCCATGTGGATTAAATTCTTTTGCTTAATTATTCAAACACAAAGATCATAATAAATAATGAGCGAGAGGTCCGCTTTCACCTCATTAGTCACGAGAATACACAAAATTGCAGAATATGGGGCACCCAAAAGCCTATAAAGGCCCAAATACAATGATCAATATACTCATCAAGCATTGTGGTAGTATTGGTAAAAATGTGTTTGTTTGTGTCACACCGACGATGCTAGATGGAAAATCAAAGTCCAGCATACGTACACGACTGAATTCGGCCGCTGGACAAGCATTTGACAAGTGTATTTGGTCCTTAATAATTGTTGAGCAGCAAATGCCCTCAATAAGATGTACATATTTTTTTGAAAACGACGAACAAGTTGCGATTAATTGAATAAAATACCGGGCAATGATTGAAAATTGTTTTAAGACCGTGGTAAATAACAATCCAGAATTGTGGTTACAACAAGGGCGCTACGAGCCCCATAAACAAAAAAGGGACAGAAGTCCTTAAATTTTTTTTATGGGCACCCTTGTACCCATGTCACTCTATTAGGGTTAATAAACATTATTATTTTTAATTTAAAATTGTATTCAAGGATTTTGCAATGTAAACGTTTCTGAAATTATAAAATAATTTAGCAATAAAGACAGTTAGCCATTGCCTTTGTTTTAAATTTATTGCTTTACAAGCCATAAAAACTAACTGAAACTTGTATTTTACTACCTTTAATGGTTCCTGTTCATTTAGATTGTCTTTGACTTCAGCTCCTTTTTTGAATAAATTTGCCATTTTTGCAGATTTATTAAAAAAAAAAAAAAAAAAAGGATTTTTGTCGTTATTTTCTTTGACTTTGTTGTTTTTATAATTTTTCAATTAACAACAATTTGCCATCAACATGCAAACTTTTATTAACTTTAATGATTCAATTATAGACACATTTACATGTCTGCAAAGCCATAATTTCCAAGTCCACATGTTGTTTCTATTAACAATAGGATAATAAATTTGTTTTACTCTAAAATTAAATAAACAATAAAAATCTAAATATTGATTACAAGGTCAGCGTAACTTTTGTAAAAACTTTGAATTGAATTAAATTTTCTAGCGATTTAATCAAATTTGTGCTTTGCTAAAAGTTATAATTTTGAAAATGTCCATACAAAATATTGCATTTTATTTTATAGAATTGTGGTGTTCATGACCGACCCACCACGTGCAATTGAACTATTCACTTAGGTGAACAATGTGACGTTGCTCAGTCTTTGTGTGCTTTATTGATCTTTTCGTTCGTTTATTTGTTCTTTTTATTCATTTTGTTCAATGCTCATATGAAAATACAACAGCCTTTATTAGCCTTAAATAGTATTTTCGCATTTAGCACCTTAGAACACTTTGAGAATTGATTTGAATTAAAAAATTTGTAATATTAATTAAACAATTAATTAAATTTGCAAAAATAAACAAATAGTATCAATTAAATATCAAAGTTATTTACGGGAATACAAAATTTACTATTAAGATTTTTGTATGACGTGCTAAATTCCCAATTTTTTATATTTGATAAATACACTGAAATTTATTGTTGAGGGAAAGCTAGCCTCTATGTGCATTTCACTGGTTGCGTAGGCCAGATCATCAGGAAACCTTTTCCAAAGATTTTAGAAAAGCTAAAAATATTATACAAATAAAACCCTAAAGCGAATAAGAATTTTAAACACTCGAAGTCTTACTTGTAACAATATCAAAGCTTAAACAAAACACCAACAATAAACAGTGAGTTTATCTTTTCTTACATCCCCCTACAATTTTTTAAATTTATAAAATTTTCTGCAGTAACGTTGTTGATATAAGTAAACGTGTAATGCAATTGATTGAAATTATTAATTAAAACTGATTTTATTTTTGATTAATAGTTAAAAAAAAAAAATTGGCTAGAATTTGATAACAAAGTAATTTTTGGGAATACATAATTTTCAACTAACAAGATTTTGTTTGTCGTGCTTAATTCCCAATTTTTATTCTTTATAAAAACACTTAAATTTGCTGTTGATGGGATAAGCTATGCACTCCTATGCGCATTTCACTGGTTGCTTATTTCAGATCATCATTAAACTTCATCCAAAGATTTTTAGAAAAACTCAAGATATTAAACAAATAAAACTGTTAAGCGATTAAGAATTATTAGCAACAGTTTTACTTGTAACAATGTTAAAGATTAAACAAAAACAACAACAATAACAGTGAGTTTATCTTTTCTTACATTATCCACTACAATTCTTCCAACATTAATTGTAATTAAAAGTAAGTAGGTTAAGAAAAAACAAAAACAACTTGCTTTATTATTTTCGCAAAAAATAAAACATGTTGGAAGTTTAGTTTTTTAATCCGTGCACTTGTCAGTTTATTATCAAAGTAATTTTTGGAAATACAAAATTTTCCATTAACAAGTCACAATATTTTATTAGCAAATTTTACAGAGGTAAATCCACAAAAGGTTTTAAGAATTTTTACTGATTTCTCAACCATTTGTGGACCGCTCTGGCTTAATTTAAATAGCAAACTATTTCGGACTATTCGCAACATGAACTAATGACAACCTAGTTGCCATCGTATTTGTTTTCTTTGCAAAACCCGTTTCAACATAAACACTGACAGATAAACTGAAGAACGGATTGAAGGAAGTCAACTCCGCTTCTCATAAGGATCTAAAATATAGATATTTATATACTTTTAAGGGTCTTAAATCAATACTGCAAAAATAACAGTTTGTCAAACATACAGAAAAAATTAACTTATGTATCGTTACCTAAAACGCAAAAATGCTTATCTAAAATTTTGAAAATTTTACAGGAGAAGCAAAAAACTATTTAAAAAAATTATAAAAAACAAGTAAGAGTGCTATATTCGGCTGTGCCGAATCTTATATACTCTTCACCATTGTAAAAATTAGAGGTAGTCGTGATTTTTTGCTCATATCTCAGCCTTTTGTGGACCGATCTTTCTAAATTTCACTAGCAAAAAATTCCGGACCATATATGACATATATGGTTAAATCAAGTTCTCTCCTCATATGGACCCAGAATATATATACTTTATAGTGTCTTAGATCAACATTGTAGAAATTACAAACGGAATGACAAACTTATGTATATATACCCTTTTCCACCTCAGGTGAAGGGTATAATAAAATTATTAAATGATAAATTGCTTAAACTGTTTATGATCTATTATCTTCTTTTTTTCCTGTAAAACCTATCAGTTTTTTTGACAATGTTGTATATTATAAAAACTGTTATTTAGGTATTTTAGCGTTTTTTTTTGCAGATAGGGACATTTGTTTTTATGAAATTCATCCGAATCAATGAATAAGTAAATTTTAAATTTTTGGTAAGTTGGGGCCTTTTAGGTAACGATATAATCCTTACCCTGTGGTGAAGGGTATAGTTATCAATACCGTACCATATTCTATACAAAAAAAATTTATTTATTTTTATGAATTTATACACAAGCAAAATACGGTACACTGCGATTGTGAGGGGATGAACACAAATAGTAATAGAACCTACCAATATTGTCTTAGCGTAAGTGTAGTGTTTTTTAAGAGAACGCGTTCTGTATTTTCATGCACCATCTTTCACATGAAATATCAATTATAAAAAAATCCGAATGCAGTAAATGTATAGTCAGCACAAGTTACTTACACTAAAAAATACAGAACGCGTACACTAAAAGAACACTACACGTACACTAAAGCAAGATTGGTATGTAATCTTAGTAAAGGGTGGTCTAACCATATTCCACGATGGTAATTGTGAGTCACACCATAACGTCAAGTTTTTGCCCAACTTCATTTAATATTTCTTTGCTTCGTTATTTGACAAATCCAAATTCATGGAGAGGTCCACAATTGAGCAGCGCGTTAAAATGGGCGTTCAAATCAAAATCCATTTCGTGCACTTTGCGATTTTTTTGGTCAGCATAATCAACCTCAGTGGATTCGTTAACAAGCAGAATTGCTGCATGTGGTCAAATGAAGATCCACGAGTGGTTGATGAAAAGCCGATGCATCCACAAAGTGTGACATCGGTGTGTACTTCTTCATAAATGGAGTCGGCCGAGCAGTAACCGTGAATGGTGTTCGCTACTGCGAGATGATAACGGACTTCTTGTAGCCAGAAATTCAGGATATGTACCTGGACGATATGTGGTTTGAACAAGATGGTGCCACTTGCCATACAGCCAACGAACAAATGGCTCTTTTGCGCAAGAAAATCAATGGCCGTATTATCTTACGTCGTAGCGATGTTAATTGGCCGTCACGATAAGTGATTTGACACCATTGGACTTCTTTCTTTGGGGATATTTAAAAGAAACAGTGTACGTCAATAAGCCAACAATAGTTCAAAAGCTAAAGGATGAGATAATTCGGCACATTAACGACATTGAAGCTCAATTATGTTTCAGAGTCATTGAAAATATGGACCATCGCATAGAGGTTTGCCATTAAAGCCGTTGCGATAATTTGGCCGATATTTTATTTCACACATAATTGTCATGGAGCCTTCTGTCATAATAAAAAATACGCGGATTATGCTCTGAAAACTTTTTGTTTCATTAATAATTAACATCGTGCGTTTTGGTTGGACCACCCTTTTTTGTGTTCGTCAGTCAGTTTAACAGTTTGTGTTTAAAAAAAAAATAAGTACGTTAGTGTACAGTTTTTTTAGGACTTTGCTTCCAACCATTGAATTTGACCGTAAGGTTTTCATATTTGCAACATTAACGTAGGAGTAACGATGCCTTAACACAATCATAAATTACAGTAGTAGCAACCATCCCACAAGGATTCACTCTATACGTAAATATGCATGTTTTTTGGTTAATTAGTTCTACCACGGATTCCGCAAAATTGTTTACTCATCATAATGGTAAATTTGCTAAATGAGGGTATTTTTTTCCATATTTACAAATTAACGCGCACCTTATTAGTATTTCAATTGTCTACCAAATTTCTTAGTTTATCAATACAATGTCGAGCTACATCTATTTTAAAATCATTTCAATCAAGTCAATGAATGCATTTAAATGTGCAAACATTTATGTATGTTTGTATGTATGTATATCTTGTACACTGTAAAAACAAGAATGTTATCTTTTCATTACATCAACAAGTGTTGACATTCATAAATTTAAAAAAAGTTAGAAATGTCAGCAAAATAAGAAAGAAAGAAAGAAAGTAAAAAAAAAACACGAAGGAAAAGAGAAATCTTGTGCAAAATATTTTTGTTTGTAAACAAACCCACACCTAAACAAAAACTTCGTAGTAAATAAATGAATTTCCTTGTAAATTCGTACGAAAATATTTATAATTTTAATTACTCTGACAGTAAACATGAAAAACTTCTGGTCTCTATGAAAAAATCTGAGTTAATAAAGCGCATGACTGAAGTTTCTCACAAAGTTGGGTTTAAGTTTATTTAAGAGTAACATTTGTAACTGTTATACACCATAAAGTGTTTCCCCTTAAATGTTTTTTTTTAACAATTTATGTTCTTTTTTTTTGGAACAATAACAAATCAACGTATTTAAACACTTACTAAGCATTCACTTCCGTTTAAAGAATGTTGGCAATTTCCGGTGTGTTTGTAATAACAACTTATGTTTCAAATCAAATAAACGGTGGGATGTTTATGTATAATCTTCGATTTTTAGGGTTGGAAGTTTCAGTATGAATACAAATTTTTTTTGAATGTACCTCATATTGGGGACCTCAAACGACCTAGGCGTATTCCAATAATATATATAATTGTTTTGTGACAAAGGGATCATCAAACTCCTTTCCCCAACACCTTGAGCACATTTGGCATTGTTCACAGTTTGTGATGTATGTGCATTGAACCTCTGTAATATATTTACAAAGATCGGTAATACATTACATAGCAGGTAATACATTAAGATTGAGGAAAATCTCCACTCTTTCAAGTTGGGGATTATTTAGTGTATAGCTGGATTCTTCTGTAGAATAACATATGTTACATATTCTCGAATTCAAACGCATCAAATTTATATTACACCATAAGCTAAAACTGTTTAAATAGATACTTTTGGAGCAAGGAAGACATAGCTGGTTGAACTTCTGTAGCTAAGGAAAAGCTTTGCATCATATGCATACATCAATATTTCGGAATATGTATAAAATACAAGATTGAAAATCATTAAAAAATAAAAAAAATAATAATGGATCCATGTGATTACCTAGAGGGGTTCCAGATGTAACAATTACACTGATATCTGCCCTTTATATAAGTACACATCCACTTAAGAAGTATAGGATAGAGTCCGGTATTTTTCAACTTGGACATAAGAAGGGGATGATTTACTTTATCGAAAGAGTAACTTAAATCTGTCTTTATAAGCGAAATAATTTTATACCCTCCACCACAATTAGTTGTGAAGAGGGTATATTAAGTTTGTCATTCCGTGTGAAACTTTTTATTATTCATCTCAGACCCCATAAAGTATATATATTCTGGGTCCTTGAGTAATTCTAAGCCGATTTAGCCATGTCCGTCTGTCTATCCGTCTGTCCGTCTGTTGAAAACACGCTCACTTTCGAACAGCTCCAAAGAAATGACTAAACTTGGTGCCAAATTGCTTATAGTTATCCTAAGCAGTTTGGGATTGAAATCCAGCAAAATCGGTTCAGTAGGACCAGAGCTATGAATCAAAATGTGGAACCACCACCTAAAAAATTGCTAATTTTGTTACAAAAAATAACATAAATGCTGGAACAAGGCACGGAATGAGATAAGATTTTGCAAAAATTTGTTTTATTTGACTGGAAATTACGCTGTTAAATTTCGTGAAGATCCGTCCATAATTTACCCTAAGCCTAATATAAACACTACTCCCGGAAAACAGTTTAGTACGCCTAAACCCGTAAAAAATAAAGCTAGCATAACAAAATTTGGTACGTCACAGTTTTTTTGGACTAGAAATAACACTGTGAAATTTCGTGACGATCGGTCCATAATTTACCTTAGGCCCCATATAAACCCTACTACCGGAAAACAGTTAAGTACCCCTAAAACCGTAAAAAATAATGCAATCATAACAAATTTTGGTACGTCACAGTTTTAAAGGACTAGAAATGATGTTGTGAAATTTCGTGATGATCGGTCCATAATTTACCCTAGGCCCCATATAAACCCTACTACCGGAAAACAGTTTAGTCGCCTAAAACCATAATTAATAACAAATCGTCACAGTTTAAGATAATAATAACATCATACAGGCATTACTCCTTAAACATTCGAACTGTCGGTGGAGGATATCAAAGATTCGGCACAGCCGAATATAGCACTCAAACTTGTTAACTTTCTTATTAACTGATTATCAGTTAGTTGAAGCGAAACAGACCACAATCTTTAGTGAGAATAGAACATTCAGTCTAATACCAGGGCACTTGAAGTATTATTATAACGTTTTAAGTTACAAAACAATTTTTTTTCAGGAGAGCAAAAAAAACGTTTTTAACAGGCAAGATTATTAATTTTTTTTTTTTTTTTAGATTATTAAAAATAATGATAATAAAAATTTTTATGCAAAATATCAACAAATTTAAAACTTAAATTACAAATTACAAATTTACAGTTTATAACTTTTTTTTAGTGGAAAAACGTTTCATATCCACAATCACGATGTCATTTAAAACGTTCTTCCACTACACAAAGCATCATGACTGATGGCTTTTAAAACGTTATTCTACGTTTAAAACCATTTACTTTGTATCATTTTTAAGTAACTTACAACGTTCTTCCACTAGATGACTCTTTGTATGCCCTTTTTAAAGGCTTTAAGGTGCATGCTTTTGGGTGATTTGAGGTTTAAACAGTGTGCGAGAGTAATGTTAACGGTTATCTGCAAAAAAACAGTTTTTGCAAAAAGTTATTCGCGGCTCTGCTTCAATTATTAATTTAAAAGAATTAGAGTATAATTCAATTAAATATTGCCAAAATAAAACCAAAAGCTCCTGCCATATGGTCTAATTCCATGATAGATCTTAACCACCGAATGACCGCTACTTCATACACAGGTAGCAATTTTGAGTATATAATCCGACAAATATAATACACTCGCCCCTTGTTTAGGAACCGGAGCTATCTAATATCCACTGCTATATTTAATATCCCGCAGCATCTGTCAAATAGCAACAGCACCAAGGAAGAACCTCCACAGGCCGAACTTTCCAACTGTGAAAAATCAGGCTTCCATATGGAAGACCCCCTCCCCTCCACTACGAGATCCCAAAGTTTTCCTTCGTCAAGAATGTAGCCTTCTGTTAATTTTCCATCAGAAAGGCAAATTCTCCGCAAAGACAATCATCCCAAAAGACTGGTAGAATTTTTAGCAAAAAGCATAATAACATGGGCCTCAAACAATTGGCAGACCAGTGCCTTGCACATTCCGGGAGCTACTGACTCCCGTAACCCCAGATTAAAAGGTAATCTGTAAGTACCTCGGACTAAAGAAATCAAAAAGACTTCAAGAGCCCTTTCATTTTGGAAGATTGTCGCATTCCAGGTACGTATGCGTGCCCCTAATTTTCCCGGGAGGATGTAACACAAAAAGGTGAAATATTTTTGCGAGGGTCCCTACAACCCCCGGAGGAACTTTTTTAATATTTAAAACATGTCTTCCTTCAGCTCTACAAACTTTAAGTCGATATGAACCTCGTATTTATCGACATCTAATAGTCCATTTAAAATTACACCTAAAAGAAATTGGCCCGAACTCTACACCAGATCTGCACCTTAAATAAATTACACACGATGGTAAAAAATTACACCCAATTTCGGAAATTACCAACAGAGTGGGAACACTCTTACTTATACTTTGTACACTTGCATACATGTCAGAGGAACGCATGAAAGATATTGAAAGTGTGTATTATGCATTCACATTTGAAACATGTAACACCTACTACCAATCAAAAATGTCACTTTTTTTTAAAAAAAATCTTTTTTTTTAAATACTTTTTCTCTACAAAAGTGCCAAAATTTTAAAAGAAAAAACCAAAATATATCTGGAATTCATTTAAAATATAAAAAATAATTAGATCAAAAAAGATTTGCAAAACAGAAAAAACTTGACAAATGCCATTTTGTCAGTGATGCCACAATAATAATAGAATTTATTGCCTTTTTTTAGTGATACTAAAATCATCGGAATATGTAGAATGGAATACAATGTGATAGGCTTTTTACACTGATCAACATCTACCATCAAAGATGTAAATGTGAAGCACTCGTTTACATTGGTCACGTCTACCATCCACCATCAAAGGTGTAAAAAATGTGAAACTCTCGTTTACATTGGGCACATCTAACATCTACCATCAAACAAAAATGTCACCATTTTTTAAAAAAAAAAATTTTTCAAAATTAAATTTTTTTTTCTACAAAAGTGCCAAAATTTAAAAAAAAAACACAAAAATGTATTAAAAGTTCCATTTGTTTAAAAAAATAATTAACAAAAAAACATTGCAATTAAAAAAGAAAACTTGACAAATGGTAACGCTAATTTCAAAAAAAAAAAAAAAATTTTTTTGTCGGTGATGCCAAAACGATTATAGAACTTATTGCCACTTTTCTAGTGATGACAGAAAAATAATTAAAAGATGTTGAATGGAATAAAATGAGATAGGAACATCCTTTAAAGATGGTGAAATATGCTGTTTTTTAGCCCCAAGTATTTCTTATGTAAAGATGGTAACATCTTCGCAAATTGATGGTAGATGTTAGATGTTGATCAATTTAAAAAGGCTATTATTATAGCCCTATGTATTTCTTATGGAAAGTTGTTAACATCTTCGCAAATTGATGATGGATGTTAGATGTTGATCAGTGTAAAAAGTGTATTTTGGGAACATTTTGACATCTTCGCAAATTGATGGTTGATGTTGACAACTGTGAAAAGGCTATAAGCCTATCTTATATCATTTACACTAGTTGATAATCTTAAAAAATAAGTAATGCATATTTCAAAGGACGTCTCCTCCTGATCACTTTTTATTTCGAAACATTTTACTTTTTAGGAAATGGAAATTTATCTCTTCGTTGTGTGAAGTGCTTTTGTCAACTACGTACATTTGTACTAAAAATTCGTACGTACTAATTATGAAAATGTGTCACACGTGTTTAAAATTTCGCTTTATAGACCTAATGAGGTATAAAAACAAGAGCAACAACATACACTTGTGATTGACAGCTTAAATGTAGAAACTATAATTTTTGCTGAAGTGGAGGGGGATTATTTTAACAAAACCTTTAAAAAATCATTCAAAAACCATTAGGAAATAATAGGAAAAAAATTTACGTGTAACTAGAATAAAACAAATGACAAGTGCATTAAAAGAAGGACAATGAATTATAATAAAATTTTTTACGTTTTATGTAGCTAAATATTTGTTTAATTTGGTGGCAGGGGAGTTAAACTTTTGAATTTTCTTTTATTAATTGTGTTTACTTTTATGTTAACAAAAGTAATTAAGTGAAAACTATCAACTAATTATGTATGTTTGCATGTACGTTAACCGTCAAGTTGGCGAAGAAAAAAACTACAACAAAAATTTACTTTAAATGGAATTGGAAAATTATGTGATGGGTGCTTAATAAAGTCCTTCAAAATGTTCCGTATTAAATGGCTGTTATTTAAATATTCCAAACACAGTCAGTATTCAGATACGCACATTTATTATTGCAATTTGTTAATATTCATTTGCCATAAAAATTTACACACTCTATTTGCCGTAAAAATTTGTATAAACATTTTGTTTTATAAACTTTAACTGACCAATTTTCAAAATTTCCAATTTAACCCAGCCGCCACCACCACACCACCTTTAAGTAGTTTCATATACTCACATATGAATGTGAATGAAAACAGTGGCACAATTTGTAGTTAATAAAATCTAAATATAAAAAATAAAGTGGGCAAAGTTTTAAGTTTGGAAATAGTCGACAATTAAGTGAACTAACCATTGAAAAAACCACCCAAATATATTTTATCATTATGTGATTATTATTCTTTGCCATTTATATAATACGTAAATGAAGGCTCTCTATCATATTAGTGCTAGCAAAGTATTGAGTAGTGGGAACCGAGTATTTTCGCTATTTTTTGAGTACAAAGTGCTTCAAAGCGGTATCGGCGTTGTGTAGTGGTTTAAGTGGTTCTGTTTCAATTTAATTTTAATCTAATTGCGATAGACTATAATAGCGATCCATGCCATGATTTGTTGATTCTTTTTATGCCATTTTTTAGTACTTCCTCTCTTCCAACCATTAGGATTTGTAAAACATCTTAAGCTGTACACTTTTGGAACCCGCGACTGATCTTAGGTTAGGTAAGGTTATTTTATAAAAATGTTAAAAGCAAAATAATTAAACAATGAAAAAATGTGCAAAAACAAAATATTATTATTATTCTATGCATTTTGCATTTTTATTCGTTTTTTAGTGTTAAAATTGTTTCTCGTCGCTTTTTTTCGTGAGTTTATTTGACAGTTCAAGGCGGGAACTTTGCTCACAAAAATGTTACAGACACATTTTTTCTGTAAATTGGCGAGTTCTTTCCTTAGGTGACAGATATTATTTGTCAAAAAAGTTACAGACACAGTTTAGTGAGAATTTTTGTTTCATTTCACACATTTCAATCGAAAAGTTTCTTGACGCAAGAGTTACAGAACATGGGCACAGATTATGAAATAATAGTGCATTTTGTATCTAATCTAAGCCAATTAACCAAAGTTTTACTTTGGGGTTACACTATCACGTTTTGCTTTTAAATTTGTCTCAAATTGCAACACACTAACCTTTTTCTCTAATGCATTTATACATTCATACTTTTACAATTTAATGCGAACTTGCTTTTAAATTCTCTTTCCAATAGTGTGTTTTAATCAGTGTTGAAATATTCAGTACTTTAGTACTTTTTTCAGTACTTTTTCATATTAAAAATACCGCAGTACCCCCGCGTTGTTTTCAGTACTTTTTATTCTTAGAGCATTTTAACTCTTAACTTTTTAACTGTGATATGATCATTTCAATAGCAAGCTTTGGTCATCATTATTTGTTGCAAAATTTATGTTGTTGTATTTTAAAATTAATTAACGACGTTAATATTGAAATGCAAAACGTGGACGCAGGATCCATATTTGTTCTTACAAGTGACAAGAAAATTTATAAAAAGGGATGCATTGTATTATATGTTTGCGGAAAATTTAAATAAAGACCATATTTATAGAAACATGCAATGTTAAGGAAATGGAACTAAATTTTGTTCAGAAAATACTGTTTCCCGAAAACCAATAGCATAATACTGTCGTTATTAATGTTATTTACAAACGATAAAGAAGACTATAATAATATCAATTCTCAATTCCTTGTTCTAGCGGAGCTTTCAGAAATAAAGCATTTCAGAACTTAATGTATTTAAATTTCTTAGAAAAATAAAGCCAATATAAGAAACAAAACTAATGCTTGCTGAGATTTCACATATTGCTTTTGGTATTTTATCGATACCACATTTCTGAGGACCAATTTATTAATGTTTTAAATTTTTTATAGAACTACGTTCTAAGTATGTAATATCCCAATAAAAATTTTTATCAATTTGCGAAGCACTAATGGTACATTTAAAAGAATAAGCGCACAAATATGCGCTACGCTATAAGACATACAGAAATTCAGTAAAGTAAGTGAAAGAACTCTTAACAACTTTAAAAAAAAAAAAAAACAGGTTACATCCAACAACTTTTATATGCGCTGAATAATGCGCTTTATGTGTCAAAAATGTATTGCTTCAAAGTGGGAACTCGCAATATAAAATTCATGCCTTCTGTATGCGCAATGGTAAGCGAAACGTTTATGTTTCTCCCTTACAAACCTGCTTCGTTGGAAGCTCCATTTTTTTTTGGGATATAGGTATGTCAAAGTCTGAATAATGTAACTTTGCAAAAGTAAAAATATAAATACATAACAAAATTGACAAAACAAAATTTTTAATTTATTAACTTATTCATAAATATATGAACTATTTAAAATATTTTTTTTTTAGAAAATACTAAAAAAAACGTACCTTAAGCAGCTCACACACTCGCAATATATCTGTTAAATTTTATCGCAAATGTGTATCAGAGAGCGGCTTTGTGCGATTGCAAAAAAACGCATTTAATGAACACCAACAAATACACTCACTAGCGATCATACAATCAAACTTGCGCAACCGCACAAATTCGCTGCTGGTTTCCAGTCATTGTGTATGTGATATTCGAAGGTGACACAATATATTGGCAAGAATCGAAATCAGAAAAGAAGTGATATCCCAATAAAAAATGGAGCTTCCAACGAAGCAGGTTTGTAAGGGAGAAACATAAGGGTTTCGCTTACCATTGCGCTTACGGAAGACATGAATTTTATATGGCGAGTTCCCACTTTGAAGCAATACATTTTTGACACATAAAGCGCATTATTCAGCGCACATAAATATTGTTGGATGTAACGATCATCTTTACACACTGAATGTTTTGATACAGTTATTTTTTAGTATTCTCCCTTACAAACCTGCTTCGTAGTAAGGGAATGCCGTAGCACTTGAAATGTTATTTTTTTTTATAAAAGTTGTTGAGAGTTCTTTCACTTACTTTACTGCATTTCTGTATGTCTTATTGCGTAGCGCATAATTGTGCGCTTATTTTTTTAAATGTACCTTTGGTGCTTCGCAAAATGGTACAAATTTTTATTGGGATATGCTGTGAATAGTGTTGGCAACAATGTACTATGTTGTTTTGCTTTTAACGTTATGTTTTTTTAAACAAGAGTTACGCCTTATTTTAATTAAAACCATTGTGCCACTTATTGAGTAACATAGGACAATATAGAAATAATATGGCGAAAAGCATATACAATAATATTGTAAATGGTTGGGCTTGACGCTTATGTATTACAGAAATATTATTTACACATGTACCTCAAATGTAAATACTGGTTGCTCTCAATATATGAAAATAAAAGGAGCAAAAAATATTTTATTGGAATTCAATTTTCTAAGTTGTTGTTGTTTTTTAACAAAAAGTACCATTTGGTGGAAAAAATACAATTTTAGTTGAAGCTCAGTACCTTTTCAAAATTTCAATTTTGCAACACTGGTTTTAATTAACAGTTAAGGAAACAGCTGATTACTATTTTAATGAGAAAGTTTTTCTTTTGTTCTTAAAAAATCTCGTAACTGCTATGAATCCTATCAATATCGTTTCCCGTTACTTTTACGACAATAACCTCAAATAACAATCGTTTAAGAAAAAAAACTTGCAAAATCAAAGTTAACATCAAATTAGACAAAATACACCTAGAAAAAGTTTACTATGACTATTGTAGGGTATACAAAAAATAAACAAAAACAAACACAAATAAAATTTTATTATTGAAAAGTTATTTTGCACTAAATGCTTTGAATTGCCTAAAAATCTCATAAAAAGATGGTCATAAAAATAAATTAAAATGAAATCGAACTTTTATTCTCAATAAAAAAAAACTTTGCACGCAGATGAACTACAAATTCACCACCTCAATTGTGTAGAATATCAAGAATAACAGTAACAACACATTCGGAAACAAATACATAAATGGTCAATCGAAATCATTTTAACCCTTTTTTATGGAAAACACACAAAAAAATACTCACAATTGACTTTTAAAATTGTGGGCAATTTTTCATGGACCATTTTCGAATTTAACTACTATAAATGGCAAAATATGAATTGATAACAATATCAGTAAAAGGCGAGTGGGATTCTTTGTTCTCTTTTGTTAAATAAAATTTCAATAAATTCTAATCATCATAAAAAATACGTTCTAATACAAATCGAAAAAAATTGTAAGAATGGAAATAAAGAAGAGATAAAGGTTAAGAACAAATTGTGAATATTGTGTTAAGATTTTGGTATCAAAGAAACAAAAACGATTAAATTCGTTTTGGTGTTTTGGTCAGTTATGATTATGATTATAGTTTTGTAATAATTTTCAATAAATATAAATTGCATTTTGAAAACTAAGTAAACATTTTAGCAAATAAATGTGAAAATTTTAGAAAATAAATAAAGGTTTTATCTGCATATAAAAAGGATATTTAAGAAGATATTTTATTGCTTAAAATACTTGCATACATCACGCATTAGTATTCTCAGTTGGTTTACATACAAATCCAGAAATGGGTCAGAAGCATCATCGCTAACCAAGAGAATTTTTTAAAACACAATTTATCCCTACATATACAAAAAAATTATACCTGCCTTCTTCCCAATAATGTTTTTAGACAACATTTTAAATAAAAAACGTTTTTTTAACAAATGGTTATTTTTTTAATTTCAATAGTGGTATTCACACCGAACTTGTTAATTTGTTACTCGGTAGTTTGTTAATTTGTCAAAGTTACCAACTGTGAACGACCCCCTTTTTAAAACTTTGTTAGTCTGGTAACTTTAAAATAAAAAAATCATTTAATTAACATACTTACTCTCAATGTACACGAATATTGCCAAAACACAAATATTTTTTCAGAAATGTATCACAAATGACTTTTTTATTATATTTATTTAGAAACTGCAACAGCTGATTGTGAGTTAAGCCTATAGTACACGGAATGTAAAAAGCCACATGCGCATGTCGTTCTGACGTAATTTTGACGTCTTTACAAAGCCGCAGTAGCCAGTTCATGCTGTGTTATGACGACAAAATTACGTCAGAAGCACATGCGCATGTGGGTTTTTACATTCCGTTTACTATAGACTTTACCAACTAACAACTATTTTATCAGGGGTGCCGTGTCGTTAATTTGTTAAATGTTAATCCGGCAGCGCGTTAAATATACAAAAACAAAATGCGTGTAAAAAAGTAACGATTTACGACTAACAAACTAACAAGCTCGGTGTGAATACCACTAATAAATATTTGTGTTAATTTTAACAGATTTCTATGTTCAAGGTAACAAAAATAAAATTCTAAACTACTGCAACGTAGTAAAATTGTTTTTTAGTTACTTAAAAACTGCTCCTTCATACTTTCTTCATATGAAAAAAACCTATAAGTTATATATTTCAAACTGAACCGAAGTTATAGGAAAATATATTTTATTAAATCAGTACATAAAGGTACATTTTAAAAACTTTAATCGCATTTTGCCAAGAAAAAATTTTTTTTTTTGAGATATAATAAAATTGGTGCAGTCTACTCCTCTGTTTTTTAAAGAGGATCTTATTATACAAACAGAACTCAAATTAAAATCGCTCAGTGATAACGGGAAAAATATTCTCGGGTGGTTTAATTTTAAGGGCCGATGTTGAATGTGAACCACACCTAAAGGTCAAGTTTTTTTCTGCATTTCATTTGACATTTCTCAATTTCAGACTAACTCAATTTGAACCATAGAAAGATATACAATCGAACAACGCGTAAAATTTATTCAGGCTTTTTATGGAAATGGGCGTCTAAATAAAAATGTATTTCAAAGAAAATCATCTTCAGGTGTACGTCGACAAGCCAGCAACAATTCCAGAGCTAAAGGATGAGATAATTCGGCACATTAACGGCATAGAACCTCAATTATGCCTCAGCGTCATCAAATATTTGGACCATCGGCTCGGCGGCCATTTAGCCGATATTCTGTTCCATACATAATTAAATTGAATAAAAAAAAATTACAATAATTTCCTAAATAATTTATGTTTTAATATTTTTAATTAGGCTTAAGTTCATGAAATTTAATTTCTCATTAAATTATTTTTATGAAGAAAGGAAAAACAAAAAATGTGCTTGGACTTCAAGAAAAATTCTTGACAAACGTACGAAAAAACAGAAGTAAGGAAAAAACATGTAAAACCAATTAAAATGGATAATCATTCAGGAAAGCAAATTTCGATCTACCAAATGTTAGAATACAATTTGGTTTAAGGATTGATGTTTGACTATTGACGTCAGCAGTCGTCGATGGCTGCGAGTGTAAGACGGCAAATCCATCTGAGGAGATTGAGTGGTTGCAATCGAAACATGTCATGGTAACCTGCCGGCCGGGGTTCGAGCCCCAGCCACGTCAAGAATGAGAGATTATCAATAACAATTTTAATTAATTTTCATGTTGTTAAATTCCTTTCTTCATAAAAATAATTTAATGAGAAATTAAATTTCATGAACTTAAGCCTAATTAAAAATATTAAAAATTTGGATTTAAAACCATAAATAGTTCAACAAAATAACCACAATACTAATTATTATTGTTTTATTTACTAATTATTATTGTTTTATTTAAAATCAACATCGGCATTTAACCAACCTTTACAAACAGGCAGTTAATGTTCATAATGCTTTTTTAACTTAGAGGATATTGTACTAAATTTTTTTTTTTTTTTTTAATAGTGCCCACATTTTACCAAAACTAAAGATCTGTCCGATTTTCCCTACGTTATCATTTTGGTGAAAAAACCACTTACATTTAGTGACTTATCTTTATATCCAACTTTTATAGTGTTTATATTAGCACGTGTTGTTGATGCTAAAAGTAGCAATGGGGATTTGGCAAAACAGACTGAATAAATGACAGCCAATTCGTCAGATGTAGCTTAAAGAATAAGACCGCTGCAAGTATCAAAGTTCAAAACCAGGACCCCTTTTATATTCATACAATTGAACATGTTAAGTTTGTATTTGAAGTCGTGATTGTATATTAATACCCATACCACAATAAAGGAGAGGTTATTATGCGTTTGTGCTAATGTTTGTAATTTGTAACACCTTAAAATGTTGACCCTACACCCGAAGTTTAGTAAACCGATCGATTTAGAAACGCTTTTTAAGCCAGTCTAATGATGTCCGTCCGTCTAGCTGGCGCAAATGAAAATATTCTCCAACATTTTTCACTAATTATATCAAGTGAATTAAACGTTTAATCAAGTAAATTAAAAGTTTAATCAATTGAATTAAACGTTCAATTGATACTATTAAATTGTTAACTGGTGCATATTTTATTAATTTTTTAATTTATATCACAAATTTTTAAATTAAAATCTATTTTTATTTTTGTCTGTGTACATGGCCCTGTTTCTCATAACTTCAAGTTATAAAGTAGAATTGTAGCTTGTAGTTTTGAGAAACAAGGCCTAGGTCGCAATTTTGATGATAATTAGGCGAAATTTGGTACAAACATACATGGATTTTTAATGTCACAAGTACCAAGTCTATGGAAAATGATGACAATCGCTTTATAATTTCACATAGCCCCCATACAAGCTTTTAAGGAATATAGTCATTGTGATCATAAGCCATATTATTATGTTGGTATATTTGGTCAAAACTAATTTAATTGCAATCTTAATCATCTTCCCAAATTTTATAAAAATCGTTCCATATTTGGCCATAGTTCTTACACAAATACTACTCCTAAAAATAGCCTTTAATGCCATAATATTCTTACTTAAACATCAGCGACTATAAGTTTTACGATAACTACTATGTCATGGCAAGATGTTGTGCTGGTAGGTTAAAAATTAAAATTACTTAATGGCAATTAAATCTCATTTAGATGAAGACGCCTAAATAATGCCCGGCACAAAGAACTTTTACATGAATATTCACCTCATAACATAATTTTGTTAAGACGGGTCCATGATTGCTCATGGGTCCCCAATAGGGTTATTGTTTTTATACACTTTGGTGTAGGCTATTATTTGGTTGGGCTTGACCGACTATACTTTCTTATTTGTTTTTAATATGGTATTTTATTTTCATTCCATTTTTTTAAGCAACAAAAACAACCTTTGAAATAAGAATCGATGACTGACAAGAACAAAGGAAAAAATTAGTCTGACAACCCTGTGTATGAGAACTGAGTGAAATAACGGCTTAAGGCTAGTTTACACTATTATACTTTGTATTAATACATGTCAAAAACTCAAGTTATGTGTAAAAGTCTGATAGTGTGAATGCATGTGTGATGAAAATGACAAGTATTATGAACAAAAGTTTGACATCCCATACGACTTCATCGTTTTTTGAAAAATTTCTAAACAATAATACTTTTCATTGGATCAGGGTTGCATTTTATTTCATGTGTGAGTGTTTATACTTTGTGTGATGGTGTGAACACAAACTGTCATGATAAATTAGATTTTTTGACTGTCGCAACAAAACTCATTAGATTGCTATATCACAAAGTATTATGGAATACGTAAGACTTGTGAGATATACTAAACTATTCTTTTAAATATGCGTACATACTATGTATATTTAGTCTCCCTAGATTCATTCTGACGAGCTCTAACCCACATTAAAGTATTTTTAAATGTTTAGAAATTATAAAAATTTCCGCTCGATCGTTAGTTTAACTAACAAACAGACTTTCAACACTATATCGCCTTAAAATATCACTATCATCCAGAATAATTATTTCAATGTGTTACAAACGCTTTAACAAAATCAATATACCTCCAACTTATCGATGGTCGGTTTACAAATATTTGATAAAATGATTTTGATGTTGGTTTATTACCAACAAATTGCGTGTTCAAAAGTGAATAGTTAAGAAAATGATATCAAAATCATTTCAATTGCAGTCCTTGAAACATTTCAAAATACTTAAAACTAAATATTTTGTTAATTAATGAAGTAGACGAAGACAACAACAAATTAAGTGGCAACAACTTAAGACAATTATGTGTGAAATAAGCAAATGGAAAAGAAAATTGTGGTTACATTTAGTCATTCTGTTTTTTTAATACTTTCACTGAAATGCGTAGTTAGACACACGAAAAAGAAGCAAGTGCGTGTTAACAAGACAATACAAGTCCACAATAATCCAAAAAGAAAAATAAAACACATGTCAAAACCCCTTTCCGTCATGCACAAACCAAAACTTACCCAACCACCCTCAAAGAAAACTTCCGGTTTTTGTTTCTAGTTTGTGTTTAATAAATAGTTTATTTGTTTGGTTAAAAAAAAAAACGGTCACATACAAAAAATATCTGAAAAAAACTTAAAATTCTAGAATTCGTTGGTCGAAAATCTAAAATTTTTTTCAAATTACATTGTTAAAAATTCGTGCAACTACAAGCGGGGTCATGGGTATTGAGGTTTCGAGGCTTGCTGTGAAATTACTGCCAAATACATTTAATAATGCATAACAAATAGTTTATAAAAAAAATCGAAAGGAAAAAGAACAGTTGATGGTACACTCAGAGAAAATGTTGGTTTTTATATAATAACATGTACATAACTATACTACGGTAAGAGTACTTTTTGCATAATTTAACGGTTGAATCTGGTTTTCACAGGATCACAACAATCATATTATGATTGCAATAATAATTGTTTGCTTGCCAACAAATATTTTGTTGTGGATAAGCCCTTCGAAATAATCATCAAATACCTGGTATTCTCGATCATTTCAAAATTTAAAGACAATGGAGAGGTGTCCGTTCTTTTATCTGCATTAATAGTTATACAGTGGTCCTAGACAGATTAACCCATATTAGCTACTTCCCATAAAAACTTTCACACGAATTATTTGAGCGAAACCTCGGATAAATGAGCAAATTATGCATTAAAAATTATTTTCTTAAAGTACAAATGATAAATTAATAAAATTTTATAAACAAAATATTAATAAAATAAATTAAATTATCTGAATACAAATTATAAATACGATTCTTTTAATTTACAATAAATAATATACTCTGAGAGAACTAACATTTAAAGCAGTTTCAATAAACCTTTTTTCTCTTAATAAACATGATAAAAATCTCTTGAATAGTAATCAAAAAAGAGAACTTCTTGATATGACTTGTTGCTTAAGGGCAAAATAAACCACACAAATTACTGGGGGCAAACATGTAAAATTTAAATGTTTGCTGTTTTGACAAAACATTTAAAGCAGTGTTCGAAAATAAACAGTACATTTTTAGCGTTCGGCTCACACACCCAAGAACGATATCTTTTTTTTAGTGATCAACCCTTAATACCGTTCGTAACTTTTTTTAGAAAGAGCCGAACATTATATAGTGCTCTGTTCTCCGTCAAAAATAAAACAATTGTAGTGATACTGTAGGCAAACATTATATTTAAATGTTCTATAATGTTTCTTTTTTTACATTGAAACAAACATAAAATTATAGCAACGACCGCGGCACGAACAGCTTGTGTATGTGTATTGTGCATATGTTTTGTTTATGTAAAATTGTTGTGTTTATTCGTATGTGTATTTAGTTTTTTTAAACCATTTTTGGTTTTTTTTATTAGCCTAAAGGGACGAACATTAATGAGCCGAACCGAACACAATGAAGTTTGTGGTTTTAAAAAAGCCAAACGGAATTAAATGTTCTCATCTTTTGTTGAGTTTGATGAAAACAGTATTATTTTTGTGTTTGAAAGATGACAAACAGGGAAACGTTATTTCTTTTAATGATTTTCTACACAAACACCATTAGTGTTTGTGTTTTCCACAAACGTACCGAACTGAACACTTATAAGCCATATTTAGTGGTTATTTTCGAACACTGATTAAAAGCATTTTTGTTAAATTAATTGGCAGACATTTTTGATATTTGTCAAACTTTTTGTGGGGTCTAGAGGTAAATGCAATCATCTTAGCGACAACTTTTCAGAGTGAAGAGGTTAAAGAAAAAGCATTTAACTCATTTTCAGTCGTAAATTCTAACTTTTTAAGCAGCATTGTTTGTCTTAAACCACTCTCTACCCCAAATTCTTTTCTTTTATTTTACACTTTTGTCGTCTGTATTCTTTGAAAAAAAAAACAAAAACGAAAAATTAATGTTTGTATGAAATATTTATGTGTTGTTTATTGGCGAACGGAAAAATGAAAACATAGTGTGAGTTTGACAAACCAGTTGTGTGGTTTATTTTGCCCTTTATTATTTTCTTATTTTATTTTTGGCGCATTTTTGGCGGAAACTACTGTAACTTACACTACAAATAAGTCTAAAGGCTCAGTTAGCCGGAAGTAACAGTAACGTTGAAAATCAGCTGATTCATTTTGTTGTATGTATAACAATTAGAACGATTAAAGTTAGCAGTAAGATGTTAGCTCTCAATCTGTAAGAAATATATTGGTCTTACTTTTTTACGG
This sequence comes from Pollenia angustigena, assembly GCA_930367215.1. Lineage (NCBI taxonomy): Eukaryota > Metazoa > Arthropoda > Insecta > Diptera > Polleniidae > Pollenia > Pollenia angustigena. Next base: position 14,949,001 of record OV884060.1, read on the forward strand.
TTATGTTACTGTTACTGTTACTCCCGGCTAACTGAGCCCTTAGCAAGTTTAATGAAATTTCATAATGGATTTAATCATAATATCGATGTTGTAAATATTATAAGGACTTATCTGCACTACGATTATCTTGGACTTGATTAAAAAACTTTTTTCTGTGTGTATATTTTATGGTGGGCAATACGGTCAAGGTGGCTTTATTAAATATTCTGCGTGCCACCAATAACCACTTTTCTTTATTTTAGATTTTCTTTTTTGGTAACTCCTACCATTTCCAAATAGTTTTGTTTTCTTTTTGTACCCTTCTTTTCAAAGTGTATGAAAGTAATAACACTAATCAAAAATTATATAATCGGTTGTGCTGAATTTTTAATACCCTCCACCAAGAAAAGTATCTGTGATAAATTATGAACCAATCTTTCGAAAAGCTGAAAATCAAGCTGACAATCAAGCTGACAAAGTTCTTTTTCATGTAAAACAAATCTTAATATAATAAGAGTGTTTTTTTCCATTAGAGTTTTATGTATATAATGTTTATTGGTTCCGTTACCTTCTTTTAAAGAGTATAGCGACTCAACGAAATTCTTCCAATCCCTTCCATTTGATGCAAGGTTTTTGATTTCGTTTCAGTTTTTGCTTGATCTCGAAGTTTCTATCAGACCAAAAATTATTGGATTTTGTAAGAGCAATAATCCTAAGACTTGTACAACAGTGTGACAGGGGCTTTAAAGGGCCAAAAACAATTTGACACAAAAATCATAATTTTTTGCTATTAAGTCGAACGAGTTTCCAACAGACAGTCATGGCTAAATCGGTTTAGAATTTCTCAAGAACCAAGAATATATACTTTATGGGATCTTAGATAAATATTTATTGATGTTATACGCGGAATAACAAACTCAATATGTTTACCCTCATTATTAAATCGCGATGGTGGAGGGTATAAAAAGAAAAATAAAATTAACCAAAAACAATAATTTGTCAATGATATTTAAATATGTACTGTGTTTGTATCTGTGTGTGTGGATTATTGAGTTACTGCATAGTTGGAAAGACATCAATGTGGAGCAGGTTGATTTGATAGATAATAACTAAAATTGTATTCGTATGAACATAAAATTTAATGGGTAGATGAGTTAGCGCCCATCGTGATTTAGTTGCGGTTGAGAAACTAAAGTAATGAAAATTGTACATAATGGCGCATTATGAAAATAGTTTTACGAAGTAATAAAAATAAAGTTTACCTTGCCAAATATAGAATACTTAGACTTTAGGTGGGTGGCTAGGTTTTATTCAAGGACATTATTTTTGAAAGGTCTAAAAGGTAGCACTCACTGTCTGAAATCTTGTATACATATCTGTTGAAAAGTTTGCTTATTAATTTTAAACCATAAGCAGAATTTGTATTGGCTCATAACTGGCCATCGACTCAGAATAAAATTTAGGCCCCTATTACGGTGCACAACTCAACTCAGTTGAGTTACAATTTCTTAATTTTTGTATTATAATTTACAACTTTGCTCTATTACGGTGAACAAAAACATAACAAAAATTACAACTGATCACAACCAGTTGTCTTAATTACAACTCAACTGAGTCGAGTTGTGAACCGTAATAGGGGCCTTATGTGAAAGTAGAAACTTTAACCCAATCCTACTGAAAATACGCAAAGGACCTCATATAATTTATTTCCGAAAAGCAGAAGTATAAAGTTTGAAATCAATTTTGAATTCGATGTAAATACATACCGACCTTTGGACACTAAGGTTATAATTGACATGTAGTTTAGGTGGAAATATAACCTTGTTGTCCTAAGGTTCGATATATTTAGTAGAAACCAAACAAATAACTGGCAGAACTTGAATTCAACAGTGGAATAATTCTGTGCCAATGTTTAAAAGTAGCTTAGGTCGAATATTGTAGTTTGCAGATATCTTTAGTTTTGTTGAAGTTTTAGTCGAGTAGTATTTTGCTTTAAGTTTGTATATTGTATATTATCATATCACACTGAAAGACTTTTCTCCACAATACCAATGAATTTTGACATTAATCCCATGAAAAAATGCATTTAAAAGGAACCTATGCAGCGCTTCGTTGGATCAATGAAACCTGTTTCATTAAAATGTATTTAATGAAACATTACATTACATCTATGAATATTATTCATTATAGACTACTAGACTACCAGCTAGCCTACCAAGGCAGTGCAGTTTTTGAATAAAAAAACAATGTTTTTTGCCATTGCTCAATTAAGAGCGTAAATATGAGATTAAATTGTCCATAACAACAGTAACAACGATGATTTTTTTTGCTAGCGCATAATATAAAAAGATGGATGGATGGATGGATGGATTGAAAAAGAAGATAATGTTTTAGAAATCAATGGAAATGATTTACTCGATCTTAAATCGTTTCGTTTTCTAAAACGATTTCCATCACATACATGAAATTTATTCTGTTTTTAAGGATTTTTGGCGATTAAAAAAAGCTGCTTTGGGGATTTAGGTGGATAAAAACTCGGTATAAAATAAAACTGGAAACCCTGATTGTAAAGCACACTTGCTTGATTTGAACCAGTGTTCGAAAAAAAACACTTAATATAGCTCCTTAGTGTTATACTATGTTCACACTTGGGTTCTTAAACGCGTTTAAGCAGCTCGAACGTGATTAAGCTCTAATCACTTCAAAATCGAGATGATTACCCATACATTGAAGTGATTTGTTAATCACTTCAAATTGACATGATTACAACTAAATCACTTCAAATTGACATGATTACAACTAAATCACTTCATAAACCACATAGAATCCACTGAACATACCTCAAATGTAGAATCGCCAACATGATCGTGTACAAGCCGCCAAGATTTCTGCTTAATGTTTTTATTTTTTTCCTTAAATAATTCATAAATTTTCACAATTTCATCATTAAAATTATTAAAATAATCTTCTGATAACTTTATAAAAGTATTTTTATCCATTTTTAATACTTTAAAGAAATATAAATTTGTTTGTTGTTTTTTTTTTTTTTTGTGTGTTTGTTGTGTGTTTTTTTTCTTATCATCTGTCATCTTAATCATCTCAAATGTAATGTGAACGGCTTTGATTAGCTAAATCACCAATTTGCTTAAACGCGCTTGAAAACCTAAGTGTGAACTTAGCATTAGGTTCGGTAGATTTGTGGAAAACACACACGCTAAAAGTGTTTGTTTAGAAATCATTAAAAAATAACGTTTCCCTGTTTGTCATCTTTCGAACAACAAAAATAATTCTGTTTTTATCTAACTTAACGAAAGATGAGAACATTTAATTCCGTACGGTTTTTTTTTAAACCACAAACTTCATTTTTTTTTGTAAAAAACCAAAAATTTTTTACAAAAACAAAATACACATACGAAAAAAAACAAAAAGCCAGCAAAATAATTTGACAGAATCATAATAAATACACAATACACACAAGCTACAATTGTTCTGTTTTTTAACGAAGAACAGAACATTATAAAATGTTAAAATAGTTACGAACGGTATAAAGAGTTGTGTTCGTCAACACAATCACAAAAAAAAATAGATTGTGTGTGTGAGCCGAACGCTAAATAATGTACTGTTTATTTTCGAACGCTGATTTGAACTCTGATTTGACGTTGCATACAGACGTTTGGAAAGGCCGCCATAGCTTCAATTCATAATGGTGATGAATTTAACCAAGTTTTTTTAGGCCCTGTTTGTAGCTAAAAGTTTTTGTTAAGAGGCATTTTTCGTTTAAAAGCATCAGAAGAAGTACGAATTATAGAATGTAATGGGATCTGTAGCAAGACGTATGCATGCATTTAATCAATTGATTATAAATTATCATCTACATTAGTATTTATAAAAAAAAGTATTTATAAATAAAGTAATAAGAATGGTTTACAAATACTAAATTTTGACCAACATCTAAACGCAATCACGTGTGTTTACTGAGTTGTCAAATTTATATTCCATTTACATGATGTCAATACATTCATGTGTTCTTAAAAAAGGGACATATGGAATATTTGTTTAAGTTTTAGTTAATAAATAAACGACTTAATACAGTTGACAATAAAAAAAACACGCAAAAACATGACACGCACAATTACATTTAATTGACATCGAACACATTCCTTTTAAGTAAAAAATCAATGGAAAGACTTAAACAACAAATGTAAAAATCTATTTTTTCTATTTTATGATTAATGAGGTACATTTTTGCGTTAAGATATAAGATCAGTTAGTAAGTACACCACCTACGATTATACAGGGCGGTTCAAAAGAAACGGTGGGACTTAAATGGTCTATTACCTCATGTTTATACCCTCACCACAACCGTGGAGAGGGTATTTTAAGTTTGTACCGATGTGTGTAGTACATAAAAACATTCGTTCTAGGCCCAGCTTTAAATTGTGCGATCAACTCGATTTCATTTTTGAATCGATCTAATGATGTCCGTCCGTCCGGATGGCTGGTTTTCGATGTGTAAAATGTACAGGTCGCATTTTTACACATAATTTGAATGATACGCCTGCATTGTCAAAGACGAAGCCTATTAAAAATGGTGAGAATCTATCCATTATTATTCATAGCCCCCATACCAATTTTTCTATTTAAAAAAACTGTCAAGCGGTCACCCGGGGGGGGGGGGGGGGTAACCTAATTCGAGTACGCTGAATCCAGTGGTGGTAACCATTTTTAGGTTAGCTCTTGTATTATAAATATTATTATTATAATGTCCTTTAATTTGACCGCTTCCGTAATTATAAAACAGAGTATACATACATATTGTAGTTGCTAAAATGTTTGTAGTTTTAGTACAATTATTATTTGTATTCCCTTGATCAAATCATACAAGAACATTGCCTTTGTGCATACGTTAATGGTGAAATAACTTTCATTGTTAATGAAATACAGAAAAACAAAACAAACTGGCCAATGGCCATAACAGTTTATTTCACCAACAGACAGACATTCATTCGTACATATTTTTTTAATATCTCCACCCCTTTCACCTGAAATAGTCCACCAAATAAAACTAGACAGTTAAATGAATTATTCGCTATGATTACAACAAGAACTTACACCGAACTCACTGGAAATCTTGTAAAGAACTACTGACATACATACATACATACAAATGCACACCTGTATGTGTGTTTGCATGTTTGTATATCCTTTTTCTGTTAATGCCAGTATAAAAAATTATACTTATTCTACTGAAAAATTGGAAAATTTGGCATTTGATACATCATTTTTAATGTGGTACATATAAATAGTTTTTCCCCCAAATAGTGGCCAAATAGAAAATTTGACAATAAATTATTCATGCATGACACACATGTGTTGGTTCTCTGCACAATGGTAATAATGGCAACAATAGATACACGAGTGTTCTATTTGCGGTTTGTCGCCTCCTTCTTTCCTGCCGTTACTTAAATAACAATTACCGATTTTTTTAAGTTGTTCGACACGTATTGCACGCAATTTGTTTGTAAGTACATTTTGTTTTTTATTTTATTTTTTTTTTTGTTTTTGAACAAAAACCCCAAAAAAGTTTTCGGTCAATATATTCGGCGCAATAATGATTTTAATGTTTGAAATAATTGTTTGTGTACTTAACTGTAACATGCTTGTAATCATGTGTGTATGTTTATTTGTTACTATTATAGTACATAAGTAAATGACTTTTTATATCCTGTCATCCTTGCAAGCATAGAGGGTGAAAAAACATGCTAAAGAAACAGGTACTAGCACTTAATGAAAATTGGCCAATTTTCTAAATGGATTTCACTTTTTTCAAAATAAGAATTTGGGTCAGTATTAGACATTAGAAATTAGAACATGTGTGGAAATTAACATCAGATATAGACAGACGGCTTGAATGTGTGATTGAAAATATGGAAAATTATTAATTCGAGAAATCCAATTCACAGACGTTCTACAGAAGTTTTTCACTATTCGAGTTAAGGTTATAGCGCTGGTATATTAAGCACGAATTTTCACTTAATGGCGTGAGTGTTTATTTCGTTTGTATTGTAAACGAATGAATCAGCTGATTTTTGTTTTGGTTTTCGTCAGTTTCGTTAACCGTTTTATTCTGCTAAATTTAACACACTACAGCTTTTTGTGTGGTTTTTTTAACCTCAGCGTAGTAAATTATAGTTTAATACATTTTTTTTGCGGTGTTGTAAATGTTAGTACTACAATACAACTACAATAAAAAGATAAGCAAAGTTTACAAGGGTACTTTGCTATCAAGTGTGAAAACCACTTATACCTTTAATATTAGTTTAATTTATTATTAATAATATGCCCTTCACTATGCAAAAAAGCATAAAAATGCTTATGGTGTTTCCTTTTCAACAAAAAAAATGTGACATTTTATTAAAAAAATGCAATTTGTTGTGTGTTTCTTTGTTTTATTCTAAAAAACTCACCTTTTTCGGGAGCAAAATTTTTAAGAAACAGGCACCAAATTGAATTTTTTTTAAATAAAATTTCACATTTTTTTTGTAGAAAATAAAAACACCATTAGAGAACACTTTATTTAACAGATATTATTTTATATATATTTTTTTTTAATAATAAGTATTGTGGTTATTTTGTTGAACTTTTTATGGTTTTTAATCCAAATTTTTTTAATATTTTTAATTAGGCTAAAGTTCATCAAATTTAATTTTCATTAAATTATTTTTATGAAGAAAGGAATTTTACAACATGAAAATTAATTAAAATTGTTATTGATAATCTTTTCATTCTTGACGTGGCTGGGGCTCGAACCCCGGCCGGCAGGTTACCATGACATGTTTCGATTGCGAACAACTCGATCTCCTCAGATGGATTTGCCGTCTTACACTCGCAGCCATCGACGACTGCTGACGTCAATAGTCAAACATCAATCCTTAAACTAAATTGTATTTTAACATTTGGTAGATCGAAATTAGCTTTCCCGAATGATTATCCACTTTAATTGATTTTACATGTTTTTTCCTTACTTCTGTTTTTTCGTACTTTTGTCAAGAATTTTTCTTGAAGTCCAAGTACATTTTTTTTGTTTTTTCATTTTGTCTTTCTCCTTTCCGTTGATCTTTTTCAGCACAACTTGAAGGATAAATGTATACATAGAGCTCGTGCCTTAGCTTTAATAATAATCATTCGGGAAAGCAAATTTCGATCTACCAAATGTTAAAATACAATTTGGTTTAAGGATTGATGTTTGACTATTGACGTCAGCAGTCGTCGACGGCTGCGAGTGTAAGACGGCAAATCCATCTGAGGAGATCGAGTGGTTGCGATCGAAACATGTCATGGTAACCTGCCGGCCGGGGTTCGAGCCCCAGCCACGTCAAGAATGAAAAGATTATCAATAACAATTTTAATTAATTTTCATGTTGTAAAATTCCTTTCTTCATAAAAATAATTTAATGAAAATTAAATTTCATGAACTTAAGCCTAATTAAAAATATTAAAAAATTTGGATTAAAAACCATAAATAGTTCAACAAAATAACCACAATACTAATTATTGAATAATTTTTATTTTATTATAAAAATTTATAAAAGTAAAATAAACATTTTGAACAATTAAAACGCCTTTAATTTAAATCGCCACTTTTACAAATGTTGAAAATCGCTATAAACCATGACGCTAAAACTTCTTTCAAACTTAAGGAACAGTATTCCACTATTAAATTTATAAAATGGATCAACACAAACATCGCTGTTTCTTTCTGGTTGCAAGTATTTCAATAAAGGGATGCAGGCGGTAACAAAATTGTTTTAAAAATTTCAGAATTAACTATAAAGTTGCTCTCACTTCCGTGGTCTATTGCTGAAGTAGAGAGGGTGTTTAGCCAAGTAAACATCGTTAAAAGTAATTTGAGAAATAGGTTACATTAAGCAACCGTTAATTCGATTATATCAATTAGGTAAATATTTTTACCATAACAATACAATATTTATACCACCACCACAATAGTGGAGAGGGTACTATGCGTTTGCTGATGTCTGTAACACCTTTAAATATTAGTCCTTAGCCCACCTTTACGTATACCGATTAACTCAGAATCACTTTCTGACTCGAATTAACGATATTTGTACGGCTGGCTGGCTGTCCATGTAAACCTTGTGCGCAAAGTACAGGTCGCAATTTAGAGATTATTTGATAAAATTTAGTACAAAGGTTCTAATGTGGTGTAGGGTATCATAAAGTCGGGTTTAACCGACTATATTTTTATATTTTTTATTAAGTGTGGATCTGGACTCAAAAGGTTGGGTAAATGTTGTCGTGATTATGATTTACCTTCAAATTATTTAAAACTTATGATTATTTTAAACAAATGAGTAATTCCTATGAGATGAACATTTAATTTTTTAATATTAATTTATTTTAATATTATTTTACGTTTATTCTTATTTAACAAATTGATCTTAACTCACAATAATAAGTATTGTGGTTATTTTGTTGAACTATTTGTGGTGTTTAACTCACAATTTCATCGTTAACAACTTTAAATGAATTATTTCTGTTTTGTTATTGAATTTTAATGTGTTTTTATTTAAAAAAGTTTTTAGCCATTTTTTAGCCATTTTTTCTCGTAAATTAAGCCATTTTTGGTCACCAAGTTTTGGCAACACTGCTAAAAATGGAGCGTTACGCGATAAAACAACGTGTCTTCATTATTAATCAATATTTCAAAAATAATGAAAGCTTATATAAATTTTACTACCAGTTGAATTACTTGTATTGTAATAAACGCAATATAAAACACGGATGTAAAAAAAACAGCGCCTTAAAAATTCACAGGTAGCCAGGCCATTAAACTAAAAGCATAAACATTGCATTTTTAACATCTCGTACTTCTCGTACGAACTTCTTCTTCAGTTGTTTGTTTAAAACCGTTTGATGAAAATATGCTAAAAATCTGCTAAGATTACAAACTAAAATGTTTTAATACTTTAAGTTTGCTAAAATATGCTTAATTTTAACAAAAAACAAGTTAGAGTGCTATATTCGGCTGTGCCGAATCTTTGATACTCTCCACCGACAGTTCAATTATTTCAGGAGTGATATCTACATGATGTCTAATTATTATTCACTTATTTTATAAAAACAGACATCAGCATTAAAATTTGTTGCGGTTTAGACCTATATTATGTTATTGGCCGACAATCAGAAAGTTTTTTGCTTTTTTTTTAGCAATTTTAACTAGCTTTTGTAAAATATCATGAATTTATATTAGAGCCATGGTAAATTGTGTACCAATCATCCCAAAATTATGCAGAGTGATTTCTGGTATTTAAAACATAAATTTCAATATATTTCAAAACAGCGGTGAAATTAGTTTTAGCGTTTACAGTGAATTTCAGAAGGCTACTAAATATGGGATCTAAGGTAAATTATGGATCGAATATCACAAAATTAATACAAAATTTTCTGTCCATATGAAACTAAGTTGGACGAATTTTAACCACAATAAATATGTATATCTGCTACGGTTTAAGGCGTATTTTATTAATTTACCAGAGTGGGCTTTATACGGGGCTTTATATGGGGCCTATACTGCCATGGTACTGGCTCTTTGTTCCAACTAGGAATCCCAGGAATTTATATATATACTGCCATATTTGAACAATTTTGGGACTAATAAATAGTATTGTAATGTTAAATTATGTATGCATGTAATATTTATGATTATTATTTATATTGTATTCTTCCTTATGCCAATTTTTTTACCCAATACTTTAATATAAGATATTTTCTTGTTGTATTGTATTAACTGATAAGTAAATAAATAAATAAATAAATAAAATAAAAATAGTAAATTATGAACCGATCATCACGAAATTTATTAGTGTTATTTATAGTCCTACAAAACTTTGAAGTATTCAATTTTATTCTGATAGCATTATTTACTACGGCTTTAGGCGTACTAAACTGTTTTCCGGGAGTGGGGTTTACATGGGGCCTCTACTCTTTACATAGATGTATGGACTAGTCTCGTTATCTGCAGGGAAAGTATGCGACATTGTTTTACGTATGTAAGCAAACCCCAAATGTATTTTACTAAAAATAATTTTTTTCAATAAAAAATGTATTAAAAAAGAAAGTAAATATGGATAAATAACTGTTACCGGTTGTGTTATTTTAATTTTTTATTTCGTATTTAATAATCAGTTCATACTTTTTTGCTTTTGCTTAAAATTTCACGTGAAATAAGTGCAGCTTACATTATTTCGCAGTTGTAAAAAAATGTTGCCAGAAACATTTCGGAACTTTTTCACAAAATGAACAGAGTACAACCCTATCAACATTATTTCATAGATATTCCGCAGTTTTTTTCATATGCGTTTTGACAGCATTTCAAGTGAAATGTTGAACAGAGTACCAGGCTTTAGTGAACAAATTTATGAGTAAATTTATAAAATAAGTAAAATCTCAATATTTCTCTATAACAATATCGTAAAATAATCAGCTTTTAATAACTTTTAAATTTTCGGTCACGGTGGACCTTTTGACGGAAATGCCCATATATGAATCTATCCATATATCTAAAGAAAGACCTGCGTTTGTACCTCAAAAAATAAAATTGGTTATCAAAGTTTTTCTTGGAAGTCAAAAATGCATTAACAAGGTTTCGTTTAAATGTGCTAAATTCCCAATTTTTATTATTATTTTTATTTTAAAAAAGTAACCAAAACAAAAAAAAAAATAGCACAATACACACATACATTGAAAACAAAGTTAACCAATTTTTGTTAAAAATAACCAAAGCGGCAACGCTGTTTGTAAAAGACAGTGGCCCATAATCATAGTCAAACGCTAACCTGGGGTCTACACTTGCAAGTGCAAGTTCGAAAAACTCAATACACTCACACATTTTTACTAACGCCATCACATTTTTTGTACTTGCAGCCCAACTTGCAAGAGAATTTGCTTGCAAGTAAATTTTTGACACTTGCTGCAAGTAAAATGACAAATGAAGAAACAGTGTTACCATGGGTGACTTTTGTATCAATTTACTAGTACATACTTAGCAAAATATCAACCAATATCTTGTAACATAAACATTTTTAACTTTTTGCAAGAACTTTTTTATTTGGCGAAAACAGCTGATGCTGTTGTTAAATGAGTTAAAAACCACTTCAGCTAGTTTTAAAACTAACACCGGTTTTAACGTGTAAAGTATGCTTTTGCTTGTCTATAGTAGATCAAAAACATATTTTTTATAAAAGTTTACTTTAGGACTCTTAAAGTATGCTTTGTTTATGACTATAGTTATGGGCCAGTATCTTAGGAGCGCTTTTCAAAGCCAATTTCTCACTCTTAACTTACTCTAACACATCAATGACGTGGTCCATTCTCATACAAAAAATTCAAAACAATATAAAAGTCAATAAACTCAAACGAAAAGAGAAAAGGAGCGAATTAAAGATTGAAAGCATGGCTTAAATGCACACGCATACACAAAGAGACAGAAACAAAATCTGGCAATGTTAACACTAGAACTAACAAACCACATTCTAAATTTTGCTGACTCAAACAAGAAAATACTTTAAAAAAACTGGTTGCATTGAATTTGTTGTTGTTTGTAGAAAAAAAAAAATAAGAGCAAGAGTAAATTTTTTTAACAAAGGTAGTAGCGAATATGTTATACCCTACTTTAAGTTAACATTTGTTTTAATAATTTTAATAATCATCATAAATACTACTGTATGATGACGAGTTAAAAGCAACGATAAGGAAAGGAGAAACAATTTTTCGAATTTTGTTTGTTTATTTAAAATCCATTATACTCCCTGAGGATGCTACTCGAAGAGTAGCGAAATATTGGAAATAAATAAAGAAGAATTTTAAAGAACAATCCAGGCCTCGAGCTCAACTATTTTATGTTTTTATTATTAAATTGGAAAGGTCAAATAAAAAACAACTTTAATATTTGTTTTAATAGTTGTGTGTATTGAAGGAAATCAAGGGTAATCGCCTAAAATAGCGTTCGATAAATTTTGCAATACCCTTGTGTACAGATTTAATAAATTATATTTTGCTATAACTTTGGTTCAGTTTCAGATACATTTCTGAATTTTTTTTTTTGCATTTAAAGAAGCTATTAAGGAACACTTTTGCTTAAGTAGCCTAACATTTTTGATTTTTTTAGATATGACTATGTTGCAATAAAGGAAAGATATGTTTTTTTAGACATTTCTTTTATACATATTAAAAAAATTATATATAACCAATATTTGTATACCCTTCACCACAGGAGGAAAAGTTATATATAGTTACTTTAATTTGAAAACGGCGTATTTAACATATAAAATGTCTTTACGTTAAAGAATAGAACTTAATAAAAAGAAATATATAAAAAAGCTTATGTATAGTTTAAGAACAATAAGCAGTTTAGGAAAGATTCTAGATTTCTTACAGTCACATTAATAAAGCCTCCACTGCTATATTTTCAATTCAGCAGCATCTGTTGAATAGCAACAGCACTTAGATGATTTAAGCTCGTAGCTAATGCCCTCAACAAGTGGATAGATCTCCTGACGATTAATGACCTTCCTTCCCGCGGTTTTAAGTGTAAGCCACAGCAACTTCGTTATCAAGAGCTATCATTCTGGATGTTTGTCGCATTCCAGGTATGCATAGAACTTATTAAGCCGGGAGGATGTAACGCCAAAAGGTGAAATATCCTTTAGATGATCTTTATACCCTCCAGGGGATCTGGTTTCGGCACAATAGCGGTAATTGAATATTGTTTTTATGTTAAGCCCACTTGCAGAAAACTGTTAGTTTTTACTCAACTAAAATACTAAATATTGATCTGTTGTGATATAAAGAAAATCTGTTTAGACAGGGTCTCACCGTAGAATCAACCCGAACTCCTCGAAAGTAGCAGATACCATTTTGGCTTTCTCGGTAGTGATGGACAGTAAGAAAATAGGTGGTTCATGTTTTCTTCCTCGTTTTTATATCAACATTTGGATTACTTCGGAACCAAGGCGAATTCAGCTGCAAGTGGTGTCACCACTACAACAATCCAAAAACAACAGAGGTTTTTTGCATTGCCTTGTTGGTGTTAACGGTTTGAAATGTCAACCACTTCTGGCAAAACACTAACAAAACCAAAACAAATTGGTTCGAACTGTCAGAGTGTGCCACCAACTTGTACGGAATTCGCCTTGCTTAGCATCGTTTTTTTTCACTTAAATAATTTTAATATTTTGCCTATAGGAATAAAAGCATGGGAGTATTTAGTCATATGCAATTGATTTTCTACTTGTGAGTTCAAATATGCTGCTCTAGCTATCAACAGCACAAACGCAGAGGCCTTCCAATAAATATAATGTAGGGTATACAAATAAGAGAGGGAGAGAGTAAGTCATTAATTCTTTTCACAATATAAACGTGTATAAGTGTTGATCTGTATCTGTGTAGGTACATGTGTGTTAAATTAAGTGCTGACTGCGAGTGTTTGCATGTTGGCCATTTATGTAACTACAACTTCAAAACAGAAATTTTATTCTGTTTATTATTTGTGTTTTAGAATTTTAATTTTTTTTAGCCATTCCTCAGTTTTCATATTGCCGGCTGACGGCAGAGTACTTTACAGTGGTGGTTTTGTTAGTGAAAAAAGAATTAAAAAGTGCTAAAATCATGAAGAAACCTTTATCACAACAACACATTTTGCTACTATTCTTTAACATGGCACTTTTAAGTTCTATGGTTTTGGCCAATACCTGCCGGGGTTGTTTGGATTTGGATGATGTGAATTTCGATAAGACGCTTAAACGTTTTCCCTATGCCTTGGTCAAATTTGATATTGCCTTTCCCTATGGCGAAAAGCATGAAGCATTTGCAGCCTTTTCCCAAGTGGCCCACTCTATAACCGATGACCTCTTAATTGCCACCGTGGGCATTAAAGATTATGGCGACAATGAAAATAAAGAGCTGGGCAAACGTTTTAATGTGGATGACTCAAATTTTCCCGCCATTCTTCTATTTCGCAATGGTCAAGATAAACCCATTCCCCTGCCCTCCCACATGGATCTTACCCTAAATAATCTTAAGGCTTTTGTAAGTTCCAACACCGATTTGTATATTGGACGTGAAGGTTGCCTTAAGGAATTCAATGATTTGGCTAAAAATTATGTCAACTTGGCCGAGGTCCAGCAAAAAGAACGTTTAACTGAAGCCGAGAAGTTAAGAGAGTCTTTAAGCAAGGACCTGGAAAAGTCCAGTGCTAAAATCTATTTGATCTTTATGGAAAAGATCATGCAAAATGGTTATGAATTTGTGGAGGAAGAAACAAAACGTTTGCAACGTTTAAAGGCGGGTAAAGTATCGGAGGCTAAGAAATCTGAACTAAAGATTAAGTTAAATATTTTAGAATCATTTCGTGTTAATAAACTAACCAAAGAAGAATTGTAAAAAGCGATTTGCAAAGCATTAGAAAAAAAATAAATATGTTAATATGTATGTATGTATATTATAATATTGTATAGTAAGGGAAAAAGTAATTTCGTAAACAGTTGATATTATCCGTTTGGCAAAATGTCATAGAAAATTGAGTGTGAAAAATTGTTACATTAAAATCTTTATGGTTTAATTTGTTTAATGAAAAGTTTTGTTAAGTTCAATGTATATTTCAATTTGTTTTCTAAACTGTAAAAATTTACCGTTAAAAAGTTGATTTATTTTTGACAAAATTTTAATTGTATTTTAATGTTTTGCTTTCCGCGTTAATTGTTTTAAAACTAAACAAATAAAATTCATTTTTCAAAATTGGTTGAAATACAATTTTTTAGTCTCTTGATTGCTTAAAAATATTTTTTTTCGGCCTCGAATTATTAAGGAGAAATTCTTCGGTTTTCATCAAGATAAATCCGTGGCAAAGGTTGTCTAATAGGTATGTCTGATTTTGTGGATCCATTTTAAACGTTCAAGCCAATCTAAGCATATCCGTTGGTAAAGCCGCGTGTACATGTAAAACTTGTGTACAAGCCAGAGTTTGCAAAATAACAACACTAAGGTACGGCACGAGTTTACCGTACCGTATTTTACAATGAACAGTACACATACAAAATAATAAAAAAATGTTTTGTCTCTGTGAAATTGTACACCAATAAAAACGGTACACAACGTCTGCGAGCTGACGAAAACAAATACTAAGATAACTTAGCGATCTTGTTTTTGCGCACGTGTAGTGTTCTTTAATTGTACGCGTTCTTTATTTTCATGCGACCTTTTTCACCATCTATATTATTCAAGACTAACCCCAAATGCAGCAAATGTATGGTAAGAGAAACACGTACATTATTAAAAGTTCACTACACGTTCACTAAAAAATATACAATGCGTACGCTTAAATATGATCGGTACGTAATCTTAGTATTTGTGTCCGTCAGTTTACAATCGTTGTGTACCGTCTTTTGTTTGTGTACAAATTTACAAACTCAAAAAGGAGTTTTAGAGTTTGTGTTTTAAAAAAATATACACAACGTTTTTTTTTTTCTAACCCAGTTTCAAACTACTGGTCCCAATTAGAAAAACGATTGGTTGAAATTTGATACATTCCGATTTATATGGCTTTAATTCCTTAGTTGCAATTCAGATCGAATCGGTTTTAGTTTCTTTAAGTTCAATTATTTCTCGATAACCTTAAATTATTTGACAGACGAAGCATGATGGGAAATGGCTAGAATTGTTCAATTGAATAAAAAAATCACCTTCAATTCAGTACGATAATTTTCAATACTGAACAAAGGTCGCCCAATACAGCTGATTCTAAAGACCCCTTTTAAAACGTTTAACTCTGAAAAATTTTGCACAAGCTACTGGTCAACATTTTGAAAACAGTTTATTATAATTTCAGACATAAGTTTTAATTGGTTCACGGAAGAATGTTGATACAAATTTCCTTCCGGAATAGAGTCTTAGCAATTATTTTCCAATTTTGTTAATCTTTACTTAAAATTAAGTACCAAAATGTTTAATAAATTAAATCGGTTTATATTTGACCAAATAACACCCAATTTCGAAAATTATTTTGTCTAAAATTTTTAAAGTATTGTACGACGACAATCTGGGGGCTAATTATGGCGGTCGTGATCAAATACTTTTACGATTCGAAATCAATATTATTTCTAATTCTTTCTGTCGATACTGAACGAATCGAAATTCGTTCGAAAAAATAATTTCGATTCGTTCAGTATCGACTTAAAATAAAATTGCTTTCGAAACAAAAAAGCATATGTATGCTGTTTTTGAAGAGCATAAACAATTTCCTTAAAATTTACAATCTTTGATAAATAATTTCGATTGAATTTCAAAATAACAACGTGGGGTTTTGTTGGATAACTTGAGGTGCACAATGGTGGATTTATGCTTAAATTTTTGCAATTTATGAACTTCCATGATTTTAATAGCAGATATAATCTAGTATAACTGGAGTTTTCGGAATGTTAAATTTTGTTCAGTAAATTATCAGAAAAATGTTGGGAAATCAACTGCGCTACCTTAAAAGAATATATAATACCGTGTGCAGTTTCAGTTGAATAATCTAAAATAATGATATTAGTTTTGGCCCTTATCCAATAATTCATGTCTCGTATAACAGTAATTTAGTATGTATTTAGTACATATTTAGAAATAGACAAAAAGGCGGGTTCAAAGCAATTTTAAGAAAATTCTTATGTTTAAAATCTCTCAACCTTATTAAACAAATAATACACCATGTAACAAAAGTCTACACACGACACCAATTTTAGGCATTTATTAAAAATTGTTTAATTTATTTTTTTATTATTATTCATAAATAAAAGTTTATAAACCGTTTTTGCCTTTAAAATGCCAACAAAAAAGCATTCGCTAATGCATAAACAACTTAACGAAAGTCTACACACTGACTACAATCGTATGTAGATTTTTGTAACATAGTGTATGTAGGACCAAATAATAATAACTAAATAATAAAAAATTTATGTAATTAATCAAAATTTAATTCTACTTTTAATGTCTTGATAATATTTATATATAATTTAATAATTATGTTCAGATGTCGCTTACTTGCTGCAACATCTTCATAACTCAAAAATATTAGTTTGACATAAGAGACTTTAAAGTTTTTAATTTACACAGAATATAATGGAAAATGAAAATTGTATTCTTTATCATAAGTAAAATATTCTTATGAATGTTTTACTACGCTTCAGTGATATAAATTCGAAAATTGCGATTTTTGACTTATGTAGTTGTTGCAGCAAATGGGCGATATATTTATAAACAACTATCTGTTATTGTTTTTACCAATTATTTTGTACTTGTAACCCATGACAACAACTCAGAATTTCCAATTTTCGATATTAATTTCTATGTTTTTTTAATGTATGAGTGAGTTTATGCATATTGTACAGTGTGACCATTTTGGCAGCTTAATAAAACATTGAGACTTTTGATTTAGCTTCAATTTTTCATTTAGAATTTGTAATTTTTTTTTAAGAATTTGTGTGCCCACATTTGTGGAAAAGCTGTATTTGTGTGAAACATATTAAAATCACTAAAAACTCAGTTTCCCAAAAAAAAAAGGAGCAACGGCCTTTCTACATGAGACCAACGATATGTTTAAATTTTTTTGTTAAATAAGTCTCTAAAATTTATTAAGTTTCAAATAAAATTTCAAGTTGTTAATTAGTTTAGAACAAAAATATTGAAAAAGTTTAATAATTTTTCCAGCATTTTTGGCCTTGTCTAATGCCAGATTTAGCTTTAAATAATTTTTAGATCTGGTCACACTGATATTGTATTTAAAAAGTGTTTAATGTAATTTTTTTTAGACTTGTTATTTACATTTATAAAAGTTATTTTTAATTACAGTATGTACCTATTTAGTTAATGATTTTGAATATTATTAGAGTTTTGGTACTTTTCATTTTTAATTACAGTTTTTTTAGTTGTTAAAAGTCCAATTAAAATTTATTTTAACATATTAAATTTTTTTTATTGATTTTAAGATTATTATTATAAAAATAAAGTTGTTACAAAAACTATGTTATTTAAGTATTATTTTTTATATAGGAAAATAATAAATGGGACTGTAGTTAGTAAGCTAACAACGTATGTGCTTAATTTAACAACGTTTAGTTTTCAATGTAATAAATATACTTAGCTCGAAAATGTTTTATGTTTTTTTTTTGCTTTGTGTATGCATTAGCATTTCCTTGTTTAATTTGCTAAGAATATTCTGTATTTCAAAAAGTAAATCATGCAAAATTTTCACCGAAGGACGGTGAATTAAAAAAACATGAATATATAAACCTAAATTTGAAGCAAAGCTGAAGCAATTCATTCCAAATGGAGACTATTAACCAGTGTTGCCAATTTAGCCATTTAGTGGCTAGATTTAGCCATTTTTCACCCTGTTTAGCCATTAAAAAATGAGTTTAGCAATTAGACATTTTTCAACTTGTTTAGCCATAAATTTTTTTTGCCGTTTTTCTTTTAAAAGAATAATTTTTATTTTATTATAAAAATTTATAAAAGTAAAATAAATGTTTTGAACAATTAAAACGCCTTTAATTTAAATCACAATTCTTACAAACGTTGAAAATCGCTATAAACTATGACGCTGAAACATCTTTCAAAATAAAGGAACAATATCCCACTATTAAATTTAAAAAATGGATCAACACAAACATCGCTGTTTCTTTCTGGTTGCAAGCATTTCAATAAAGGGATGCAGGCGGTAACAAAATTGTTTGAGAAATTTCAGAATTGACTATAAAGTTGCGCTCACTTCCATGATCTAATGCTGAAGTAGACAGGGTGTTTAGCCAAGTAAACATCGTTAAAAGTAATTTGAGAAATAGGTTACATTAAGCAACCGTTAATTCGATTTTATCAATAAGGTAAATATTTTTACCATAACAATACAATATTTATACCACCACCCCAATAGTGGGGAGAGTACTATGAGTTTGTGCTGATGTCTTAAAATATTAGTCCTTAGCCCACCTTTACTTATACCGATTAACCCAGAACCACGATGTTTGTCCGGCTGGCTGGCTGTCCATGTAAACCTTGTGCGCAAAGTACAGGTCGCAATTTAGAGATTATTTGATAAAATTTGGTACAAAGGTTCTAATGTGGTGTAGGGTATCATAAAGTCGGGTTTAACCGACTATACTTTCTTACTTGTTTTTTATTGTAGATCTGGACTCAAAAGGTTGGGTAAATGTTGTCGTGATTATGATTTATCTTCAAATTATTTAAAACTTATGATTATTTGAAACTAATGAGTGATTCCTATGAGATGAACAATAACAACATCGAATTTTTCGATGATTTAGTTTTTTAATGTTAATTTATTTTAATATTAATTAACGTTTATTCTTATTTAACAAATTGATCTTAACTCACAATTTCATTGTAAATAACTTTAAATGAATTATTTCTGTTTTGTTATTAAATTTTAATGTGTTTTTATTTAAAAAAGCTTTTAGCCATTTTTTAGCACATTTTTAGCAATTTTTTAGTCATTTTTTTCCGTAAATTCAGCCATTTTTGGTCACCAAGTTTTGGCAACACTGCTATTAACCCAATTATAAATTAAAACTATTCTCAAGTTATGCGCTTAATAGAAAAAGTGGGCGTTAAAGTAGGCGTGGTACATGAAAACGTAAAATAGATTAATATGAACATTTAAAAAAAAATTAGTCAATTCGATGGAGCCGTTTTTTGATTTTAGGCAAATCGAAAAAAGTGGGCGGGGCAAAATTTTCTTTCCGTAAAAACCTAAGTTGGACCATGGCAATCATTTTAAAGAAAAAATCGTCCAAATCGGTCAAGCCGTTATCAAGTTATGCGCTTAATAGAAAAAGAGGGCGTAAATGTAGGCGTGGTGAATTTTTCTTTCGATGAAAACTTAAAATAGATTAATACGAACATTTGAAAGAAAAATTTGTCAAATCGATGGAGCCGTTTTCTGATTTAAGGTAATTCGAAAAAAGTTGGCGTAAAAGTGGGTGGGGCAAAATTTTCTTTTCGTATAAATCTAAGTTGGACCATGGAGATCATTTTAAATAAAAAACCGTCACAATTATATAGATGCCATTGGTGGTGCAATATGAAAATTGGATTTTGCCACGCCCCTGCGCACGCAGACCGAAAATCAAAAATCAGACTTCACAGTGTCACCCGTCTGTATATTCTGAAGATTCCCTGAAAATTTCATCAAAATCGGCCCAGCCGTTTTGGAGTCCATACGTTACATACATAAATACATACATACATTCATACAAACATACACACATCCTGTTTTTTATATATAGATAGATAGAGAAGGTATGAAAGAAAACTTTTGCTTAAGTAACTTAAAATTTTTTATTTTTTGAGATACGACAATGTTGCAATAAAGGGGCGATATGTCTTAAGTATTTTAATGAAAATGCTTCCCTGATCTTATTATTGCTTGAAACTTTTCAAATGCAATAAAAATTTATCATGACGGTTGTATTTTCCTCAAAATACTTAAGTTAGAAGTTTAATAGTGTAAAAAGCCTTTTACTTGTACATACTTCAAGAGATAATGTTGCTTTAAAAATTCCAATTGGGCTTGATTTTTAATGTGTTTTATTTAACCCCAAAAATAGGCAATAGATTTTAGCATGTGTTTCGTATATTAGCCTCCACTAGCAGTTACTACGTGGCGCTGTATGAACTGTTTAATATTTAAATATTTCTTGCACATTTTTTTTAACTTCAAACAAAATAAACATAAAGCGCTATCAATAACCCAAAGATAAATAGTCAGAAGCCTTCATTCGAAAAGAAATCCAAAAATGTTCAAACTCGTATCGAAAAAAAATAGTTAACATTTTGAGTTTGTTGTTATCACTATTTTGTCTTTCTTTTTTTTTGTTTTCTTTTCATTTTTGTTTAGCAAAATACGTAAAAAAAATAATTTATTGTGTAACGTTTTTCTTCCTTTATTTGTTCATTCACTTAGTTTCCAACTCCTTTTCATATCAAATGTTGCAATCAAAAAATAAATGTGCATTCTCTAATATTAAGTTTGTCCTCTTTTAGGTATATAATTTTTTTTTTTGTTTTTTTTTTATATCAAAATTTAGTTTTGTTGCAGTAGAAGTTGTCGTTGTTGTTTTTCTCTCTAATGTTTTGTTGTAAACCCTCGTTCTTTTTACAATTTTATGCAACGGTCATTGTCGCCAGCAGGTAGAATAGAAACAATTTTTAAATTCATTCGAAAGAATAGTAACCTGTGCGTTAGAACATAATCAAAAAATAGTTTTCTATTATCCTGTCAGTTTTTTGTGTATAAAAAATTGCATGTGCGCATGCTCAGCCTTAGCTCTTGCACATTTTCATGTTGTTGTTGTTGTCATTATCAATGTTGTCATGCTTATAAAATATGTATGTAAGTATGTATTTTAATCATTTTATACGTTTTCCTTTCTTTTGTAAAAATTATTACAACTTTAAATTCCTTTTCACGTTTTGCCGTGTGAGACTTGGACTCTATGCGAATAAATTTTATAGTTACTTTGCAGGTACAGTTGCCATTTGTTATCTGTGAAAAGTATTTTTGTAAATGTGAGAGATTAGAGAATTGTTGAATGTTATTGATCGAATCAAATGGAAATTACAGGGGTTATATCGCGATTACTGAAAACTCTATTTTTTAATTTAAAACAAACCTTTAGGAAATGTCAACAGGGAATCTTAACTGATTCACTTTTGACTTGGTCATTAGTTCTGTGCTTTGGGCTATAGACATTTAGCATGTGTTTGTCATTGAAAATCCTCTACTGCAGCCGCATTCTGTAATTCTCTTAGCTAAAGCTAAATCTCGATCGCTAAAATGCCTTAGGGAATACAAATTTAAAAATTTTAGCGATATCATTAAAAGCTAAAATTGCGGCGAATTAAATTTATATGGCATTGACCAATTTAGCAATGCACGTTACAGAACTGCATTCATAGCCAAAAATCGCTAAATCAACTTTATAGATTTTTAGCGATAGAGTTTAAGCTTTAGCAAATTACGGAATACGGCTGCTGGCCTCATAACTATTTAGATGGTAGTTCTTGTAGGACCATATGAAGACTTTACGTTTTTGAATATTTTTACTAATTTATTGCACTAATTGGAAATGACAATTAATTTTATCTAAATACCTGAATTTATTTTGTTTTAATCACATGTTCAATTAATAAAAATACTTGTTTTCATTTCTTATAAAATTCAAACTTCCACTATAAAAAGTTGCATTCTTTTCAATACTTTCAAGACGAATTCAATTAAAGTTGGTGTCGCTACTACAACAATCCAAAAACAGTAGAAACAACAAAAGTTTTTTGCATTACATTGTTATACCATGTTCACACGGACAGCAATATTCGTGTTTAGCTCTCTTATTCCTGTTTCGCGCCCCATACATTATTGAAACGACTTGTTTCCCCATACAAAATTTTGGGAACGAAACAGGAAAAATGTATTATCATCTCCAACTTTGATAACAGTTATCGTTAGTTTATCTGAACTAGCTTTCAAAAAAAATCAAAACAAAGAAAAAAAAAACAAAAGAAAAATTGATGTTTAATAAATAAAGTGATAATTATAACATTACAATATTAATAAAAGTATTAAATAAAATGTTTTTAAGTTTTATTTACTTTTATATCTATTTAAAAAAAAAAATCACACTAACAACACAAAAAAAAATTCAAAATGAAACAAGAATGAATCGTATGAACAGCATGTTTGGCAATCTATCGGGTGATTTTTTAGCTATTATCTTTTAGAGAACACTGGCTTAAACAGCTGACGCACGTTTCGTGTTTTGTTTCACTGGCAAACATCTTCAGTTTGGTCTATAATTTAACCATGAATCGTCTTACAAACGAACAACGCTTGCAAATTATTGAATTTTATTATAAAATGCGTGCTCTGTTAAGAAAGTTCATCGCGCGCTTCTTGTGTTCAGCAACGAAGCTTTTTTTGGCTCAATTGGTACGTTATTAAGCAGAATTGTAGATTATGGAGTGAAGATCAACCAGAAGCATTGCAAGAGCTACCAATGCATCCAGAAAAAGTCACAGTTTGGGGCGGCTTATGGGCTGGTGGCATCATTGGACCGTACTTCTTCAAAGATGATGCGAATCGTAACGTAACTGTGAATGGTGAGCGCTATCGTGAGATGTGGTTTCAACAAGACAATGCCACATGCCACACAGAACGCTTAACAATGGACTTATTGTGAGGCGAGTTCGGTGAACATTTTATTTCACGTTCGGGACCGGTCAATTGGCCGCCTAGATCGTGCGATTTAACGCCTTTAGACTATTTTTGTGGGGCCATGTTAAAGCTCATGTCTATACACACATGCCCGTTTCAATTGACGCATTGGAAGACAACATTGAAGCATTTATTCATGAGATACCGGCCGAAATGTTGGAAAGAGTATACCAAAATTGGACTATGCGGATGGACCATTTGAGACGCAGTCACGGTCAACATTTGCATGAAATAATCTTCACATATTAAATTATATGGACCGTACTATCGATTCAAATAAAGATTTCATGCATATTTCTGAATTTTATGTGTTTTTTTTTAAACTTTCCTATAGCTCTTAAAAAATCACCCATTAGTTTCAGAGAGCGAAACCAGTGGTTTATATCATCGTATGAACATAGCATTAGTGTTTACGGTGCGAAATGTCCACCATTCCTAACATGGGGTCATCACCTGACAATTTTTTGGTTTGCCAAACTTCAAAGTCTATATAAAAATACTCTATAATTTTGTTCAACCTTTTTTTATATGAAGTTTTATGTTGATTATGACAAAAAATTGTTAGGTGAAGACCCCATGTAACAAAACACTATCAAAAAAAAAAAAACAAATTAGTTCGATCTGTCAAAATCATGTGTTCTTTTGGCACCACCTGTAGTTGAATCCGCCTTGAATACTTCATGCTTTATTGCTAACAAGCAAATGTTTTTGTCAACGCTCTGCTGACAGTGTCACCATCAAGACACCAAATTATCGACAAAAGTGTCGACTTGGAGAGACTATACCCCAGATTTCTGCAGGGAAAGTATTACAAATACAAAGTTGTATGTTGAATTCTAATTGCTGAAGTTTTTGTGCGATTACGGTTAATTTCAATTACGTTATACTCAACTTGCGTAATAATTTTACTATTATAATGGAAAATTAAAGCATTTTATAGCGTGGGGACAATTGTTTGCCCTTAAAAACTGCTTATTAAAGACACAAACCCTGTGTAAAGGATATTACGTTTGTTGTGAACTCCGCATTTTTAAGTCATACAACCGATAAAAGAAATTGGACTTCTCTTTATTTCCGACTTAGCAATTTTTATTGATTACGAGAATTCACAATTACCAGATTTCTTGTATACTTGTGAACATACACCGAGACAACGTTTTAGTATCGCTTAAATTCTTACTTATATAACTTATATAACTTATATAACTTATATAACTCCCGTGTATTTAAAATAATTTCTACAGTTTTAAAATGAAAAATCGCAATATGTAGCTTTAAATTTGCAACTAAATAGTATTAAACAAACTTTTAAGAACTGTACCTTTAATTTTTTTATATCTTCAGCTTCACTTAAACGTGAAATATTTCATCTATTTTGATAACCATCTGATGCTATCTAATGTCAAATTTCATGTTCCCTCTAAGCACAATTCATCCAATTTCTAGAGAAGCATTTGCAAAAAAAAATACGTCAAATCGGTTCCCACTGTGTCAGACCTTTATCAAATACAAACACGCTCAATAAGTTTTATTACCAATTTTGAAAACGAATCAAAATCTCAAAGTCATTTTCTAATAAAGACAAACAAACCATCAATTATAATTATAATTTCAAACATAAGGCAGGTTGTAACTTGCATTTCCAAACCACCATCCAAAGGATAAATTTATCAATCTATTCAAAAAGAAAATAAAGGACCTACAAATTCAAAAGAAAAGTGCACTAATCCACAGGCACACACTTGCACACAAAAATTCCAATAAAAAACGTGAAATGCAATCAAAATTTATTTTCCTGAAAGAAATCACAAGGAATAAAAACGCGTAATCATGCTGAGCCGCAATACGAGCGAAGAAAATGAAGAATAGAAAGAACAGCAATGAATAACATTTGCACGATCGAAAAGTAATTTTCTCATCATTCCTCCACTAATCATACAATTGATGCAACGATGTACCACCAACAACAACAGAAACGGCAACAAAGCAAACAGCAAACATACCCCAACCAACGCACAAAAAAAAGGGATCTTTCTACCTAAAAGTCCTCTTACAATTTCCCAAGCGAGAAAAAGATACTTTTCCACCTGTATTAAAAGGCAAGTGTGCATTTTTATTATAGATTGTAACACTGAGATCATGATCATGACTCTTGGAACAAAACATCATGATGAAGGCAGTCACTAGTGGTTGGAGATGGTGGTGTTTTAGCCAAAAAGTCAATTTTCACATTAAAACCTTTTTTCACGACAATTGCAGCAACAATTTGAAGAAAGAAAAAAACGTTTATTATAAGATTGTGTTTTTTATGGCAAAAGAAAAGTAAAAAAATTAAAAGTTAATGGGCTAGAATTTTCTAATGTATTTTCTTCTTTTCTTTTTGGAGATTTTTAAAGGTCCCTTAAATAAAAATTTTACGACTCTTGATATCAATTTTTTTACAATAGACAATGAAAATCTTATACAACATATTAGACAGATACAAATGTATCTCTGGGATTGTTTTTTAAGGTTCTTTGTTTTTTGTTTTATACGAAAAAAGGTGTCCCATAAATTGCATGTTACAAAAAAATGCAGGTTTTATCAGCGAATTTAAATCTTTCGTAAGATCATAAATCGTGAGAACGAATTCGTTAGACATGTGATAATTTTGGTATACAAAATTGTTTTTACAACGGGGATTTATAAAAGAGGAGGTAATAAATAAAAGAGATGTTTATGAGTTAAAGTAAATATTTTGGAGCTTCTAAATAATTACTTAATTAGTTTAAATATGCAAGCAAAATCCTTTAATATATTCGATATATTGTATTGATCAAATGATTTTAATTTTATTTTGAAGTATTAAGTCTTATCCATCTCTGTAAATTTGGAGTTTGTAAATGTTACTGAATTTCGCTTATTATCGGAGATGGATCCTAAATAAATGCTTTAATTAAAAGCAGAAATGCTTTATCGAAAACAAAAATTGAATATCGTTCCTTAGTGTTCGGTTCAGTAGATTTGTGGAAAACACAAACGCTTATAGTTATTATATAAAAATAACGTTTCCCTGTTTGTCATCTTTCGCACAAAAATAATACTGTTCTTATTCAACTAAACAAAAAGAAAAGAACATTTAACTCCGTTCGGTTTTTTTTTTAACTACAAGCTACATTGTGTTCTGTTCGGTTCATTAACGTTCGTCGCTTTTGGCTGTATACGAAACACATACGAAAAAAAAACAAAAAAACCAGCAAAATAATTTTACACAATACACACACAAGCTGTGCGTGCTGCGGTCGTTGCTAAAATTTTTGGTTTGTTCATTTCTTTCTCAATGTAAAAAAAAAACAAACATTATATCGTTTCTTAATGTTCGGTTCGGTAGATTTGTGGAAAACACAAACGCTAATAGTGTTTGTGTAGAAAATCATTAAAAAAAATAACGTGTTCCTGTTAGTCATCTTTTCAACACAAAAATATTACTGTTTTTATCAAACTCAACAAAAGATGTGAACATTTAATTCCGTTCGGTTTTTTTTTTTTTGAAAATCCAAAAACTTCAATGTGTTCGGTTCGGCTCGTTAATGTTCGTCCCTTTTGGCTGGTAAAAAAAAACCAAATTTTTTTTACAAAAACAAAATACAAACACGAAAAAAACATTATAGAACATTAAAATATAATTTTTGTCTACAGTATCACTACAATTGTTCTGTTTTTTAACGAAAATTGAAAATAGTTACGAACGGTATTAAGGGTTGTGTATGTCTACACAATCGCTAAAAAAAAATAGATATCGGTCCTGGGTGTGTGAGCCGAACGTTAAATAATGTACTGTTTATTTTCGAACGCTGTATAGAACATTAAAATTTATTGTTTGTCTACAGTATCACTACAATTGTTCTGTTTTATAACGACGAACAGAACAATATTTAATGTTCGTTACTTTCATGCAAATAGTTGCGAACGCTATTAAGTCGTCATCAAAGGTTTCGGTTTTTCATTTAAAGGCTGTTTATTAGGCGATTCGTTAGCAAATTAAATTTCGGAAAAGTGGGTTGCTGGCCCTCCTTTCTTAGATAGGTGATAGGGCTGCTATCTTCGTGTCCAATCCCACGATGCAATCATGATTCAGCAAATACTTGTACTTTAACCATTCAGGCTACATGACTGGGCGCCTTCTCACTTTAGCTAGCTTTCAGAGGAATCTGAAAAGTCATTGCCCGGGAAATACTTAGTCTAGGACCGAAAGTAGTGACTTGCTTAGGCACTCAAACAGAGGAATCGTTACTGGTCACTCCCAAGTGAATGACAATCAGAAAACTTTCCGCACTACGTGCACCTATGCTGAAAGTCCCATGTCCCATGAGTTTGGCGCCCTATGCTCCAGTGGGAGTTAGAGGAATATATATATATATATATATATATATATATATATATATATATATATATATATATATATATATATATTAAGTGTTGTGTTCGTCTACAAAAAGACTACAAAAATAGATATCGTTTCTTGGTGTGTGAGCCGAACGCTAAATAATGTTCTGTTTATTTTCGAACACTACTTTTTATCTGGCAGATATCATACTAAAAATAACTATTTGTAAGTTGTAAAACATTCAGACTTGCATTTAAAACTTTAACTAAGGAATTTTTTAATTCTATTAAAATCCATTTGAAATCATATTTCTATTTACGCAATTTCTGTAGCTTTGTCTTGAACTGTTTTTGCTGAGCATCCTGGGAATTGAAGGGAAAATTCTCAATTTTCTTTTTAATTTGTTTTTTGTTTTTTCTATTGTTGCTCAGATGCTAATTCTGAATAGATTTCTCTGCTTTTTTATCATTTTCATTATGCTCTTTAACCGTTTATTCTTTGTTTGAGAACGACTTCTAAAGCGATTTTTTGTTCACCCCTGCTATCGTAGTGAATTTTGTTAAACTACTTGTGCGAATTATTACGCAGCGCAGTAAAGGATATACAAAAAAAAAACCTTTAAGAATGTTATATTCGACTGTGCCGAATCTTATATACCCTTCAGCTTCAACTCGCAGTTAAAGTAAGATCTTTTAAATCGGATTTAAAATAAGGTAAAGGTATCGTTATGAATATGGCTTAGTGCTGGTTCACACACGTCAAGTTTGACTCGTCAAGTCTTGAGTTTTAAGGAGAGAGGGGAAAAGAGGGGCATTCTCCTTTCCCTTCTCTCCTAAAAGCACAAGACTTGACGAGTCAAACTTGACGTGTGTGAACCGGACCTTGGTTCAGGTTTACACTCTTAAAGTTTTAGTTGTCAAGTTTTAAGATTTTGGGAGAGAGAGGTTAGGAAATGGCATTATCTTTTCCTCTCTCTCCTAAAATCCCAAGAATTGATGGCTAAAACTTGAAGAGTGTGAACCAGTACTTATACCAGAGGTGTTTTATTTTGAGTGATGGGAAACTATTGATGGCACTATCGATATCGATAAAAAATACTATCTGTTTAGGTCTTGACAATGACAAGAGAATGAATTAGTATTTGATTTTAGATTCAAAAAAGCTGTTGTCAAATTAGTAAGTGCCGGTTCACTCACGTCAAATTTGACTCGTCAAGTCTTGAGCTTTTAGGAGAGAAGGGAAAAGAGAATGCCATTTCTTTTCCCCTATTGAGTGAACCGGCACTAACGGAACAGACGAGTTGAAAAGCGATATCAAAGTAAGAAGTGTGTTTACTAATGTCGACAAAACCAACAAATTTACCTTTCCATACCACTTACTAGTGCATTAGTATTTTGATTCATCAACCCTTTCCTTTCATTCTACAATTTATTGTTTGGGTATTGTTAACATTGATTGACAATCGTTTGTTTGCACATTTTTTTTTTCAAACAAAATTTTTTGTAATAATTATTTAGAAATTTTCCAAAATGTTTGCGTATGAATATTTGATGAAGAATTGCAATTCATTTTACAATTTTACAAACTTTTCACAAAAGATTGTTATTCAATAAAAGGATTAATTTTTCCAACATAAAGGATGAAGGTAGTTTTAATTTTGTTGAGGGAGGGTGTGTTAACAAGTCAAAATATATAAAAGAAAACAATGAAAACAGAATTAGAACGTGGGAAATATATATAATTTTAAGAAATTGCGCAGAATTATAATTCTAAACAAGAGATTCCAAGAACTTTTTGTATATGTTTTAAGTGTCAAAATGAAGTTTCATTTAATCTTAGCAGACGTTTAAAAAAGAAACCTTTTGGCGTATCATTTTTATTTCTACTCATTATTATTTTTTTTTTCTTTAAGTTAACATGCAATCTTGCATTAACTCTTTTGCTTCGCATTTGGTAAGCATGTCTAAAATCTGTTTAAAAAAAAACATGTCTAAAGCCCTTTTACAAAAAAAAAACAAAAAATTAATTAGAAACAAAAACAAGAAATGCGTAACTCAAAAGGTCAATAAAACTTGGATTTTTAGACAATCTAAAATGTATCCAACAATGGTGATGATGACGTTGGCGTTTTGGATGCTGTTTTTACTGCATTTTGGCTACCTGAGTATGCGTAGCTAATAGAAATAGTTTATCACTTATTCTACGAAACTAAACATGCTCGTGTGCATACACTTAAAGATTTTTTTTTAACAAAAGCTTAACCATTTTTGGCGTTAACTTCATATACAGGCATGTTCTGAAAATCACTTTTTGTGAAAGGGATTTGAAATCACAAAAAAGGTGTTCTGGACAAAAAGCTTTTTTCATAATTGTGATTTTAAACCAGTCAGCTAAGTGGCCGCAAATTTAAAATAACTTGCTTTTATGTTTCCACCATTTTTAACTAAGTTAACACTTTTGTGGTTTTTAAATCACCCATTAATCATAATTGTGATTTCAAAATCACAAGTGATTTGAAATCTTGTGATTTACAGAACATGCCTGATACTCTTACAAATGTACTTTTTCTTACACCCCTTTACCTTTAATAGAAAATCCACTATTGTGCCAACAATATACAGGGTCATCCAAATAACGTTTCCAGTTATAACACTTTCTAAATATGTGCCCAGTAAAAACTTCGCCTACTTTTTCAAAATGAATAGCTTCTTTAACTCATTCTTTTGTAGCTTTCTTCTATAACTACATCTATAACAACTTCTATAACTACTTTTTTCTGGATGTATTTAAGTAAAAAAATAATGTCTTACTTTTAAATGCGTTCATTTTGGGACATGTCTTGTAAAATTCATTGGTTCTTTCAGTAGAATTGTAAGTAGTGCTCTTATGTTTTTCTGCAAGCAACAGCAAGTTGCAAATTAAATTAAATTTCCAATATTTTAATTAGGCTTTCATTAAATTATTTTTAACGAAGGAAGGTATTTACAATAATTCGGTAATTTTATTCTTGACTTTGCCATTTTTTAAAGATTGATGTTTGAGTATAGACTGTCAGGCGCCGCAGTGGTGCAAACGGTAGAACGGCAAAGAATTCTGATGATGAGAAGTGATGCAAACGGTAGAACGGCAAAGTATTCTGATGATGAGAATGTCGTTGTTCTCGAAACTAGTAAATTGGACCCGAGTTCAATCCCGGGCTTAGTCAAGAATAAAATTATCAAAAATTTTAATTCATTTCATGTTGTAAATTTCTTCCTTCACTCAAAATCATTTAATGAAAATTAACTTTAATGAACTTAAGCTTAATTAAATAAAAACCAACAGCTCAATAAAAAATCACAATTGTTATTAAATTTTTAATTTTATTATTTTTGCTTAAAAATTAAATCAGGTACCCCAATTTCTATATACTTAAGATTATGACTCGTAACTCCAAAAAAAAAATGTTTTATGCATCGTATCGTGAAAATGTTCGTTTTCAAAAAATTACAAAAACCTAAACTTCGACAAACTTTACGTTTTCCATAAATTTTTAGGAGATAGAGGAAAAGAAATGACATTATCTTTTCCCTTCTCTCCTAAGAGCTCAAGACTTGACGGCTAAAACTTGAAGAGTGTCAACCAGCACTTAGGGCTAATAAATTAGTGCAAGTTAAACTCTCTTTATGGTTAAAAATGTGTTTAAACCAGCAAATCTATAATTCAGAAAACATTTAAGCCAGTGTTCGAAAATAAAAACTTAATATCGTTCCTTAGTGTTCGGTAGATTTGTGGAAAACACAAACGCTAATAGTGTTTGTGTAAAAAATCATTAAAAAAAATAACGTTTGCTTGTTTGTCATCTTTCGAACACAAAAATAATACTGTTTTTATTCAACTAAACAAAAGAAGAGAACATTTAATTCCGTTCGGGTTTTTCTAAAAAAAAAAACACAAACTTCAATGTGTTCGGTTCGGCTCATTAATGTTCGTCGCTTTTGGCTGGTAAAATAAAAATAAATAAATTTTTACAAAAACAAAATACACATACGAAAAAAAACAAAACGACAGCAAAATAACTTTACACAAACAAAACATATACACAAGCTGTTCGTAGTGCAGTCGTTGCTAAAATTTTTTGTTTGTTAATATCTTTATCAATGTAAAAAAGAATTATTATAGAACATTAAAATATAATGTTTTCTACAGTACAATTGTTCTGTTTTTAACGAAGAACAGAACATTATATAATGTTCGGTTCTTCCTTGAAAATAATTACGAACGGTATTAAGGGTTTTGTTCGTCTACACAATCACTTAAATAGACATCGTTCTTGGGTGTGTGAGCCGAACGCTAAATAATGTTCTGTTTATTTTCGAACACTGATTTAAACCTTCTTTTAACGCATAAAATTGGGCGTTTAAGCTACCATATGAATTGGAAAACATTTATCATAGTGCTGCCACATTATTACTTTTTGCACTACATACATATATGGGACACTGATTTACAGCTGTTTAGCTTACACTACATATCAATTTAAGTTTAGTTCAACTAAACCAACATTTAAGCATTCATTGATTTATTAGCCATTAGTCTACGAATGTTAAAAATAAATAATTTATATTAAAAATAGGGAATATGTATATATTTCTGCAAAATATCTAAACTACACTAGAAAAAAATTTAACCCAAAATTCTTTGACATCATTAATTAACATTCAATCTTTTAAATTTTCAAAACATTATGACATTTTGCCAAGAACAAAATTGCTCAATTCGTAGAGAAAATTCCCAAAAAAAAAAAACACACACACACAAAATATTTAATAGATTATGACTTCAAGATCAAGATAAAGATTACCAAAAAATAAAACTGCCTCCTGTCACTTTTTTCATCTTTGTCTTCTTCACCTGTCCTAAAAAATACGCCATATTCTTTAGTCCCTTTCTTTAACAACTGTATAATGACCATGAATTTTGAAATAAAATAAAAGTAAAAAAAAATTATATTTCCCTTTTCTGGTCGTTCTTTCAAACTAGTCCTTAAACAAGTGCATAATGCAACATTAGCATGTTGCAAACAATTGTTTAAGGATCATAAATTTTTGTTTTAGCTACAGGATGCTAAACCTGCCGAGTTAGATAAATATTAATTAGCAGCTGCTACTGACTGTTTTAGTGTATTGTTCTTCTTTCGTTTTAGTTCTTTGTATTAGTTTTGCTGAAACAAGTGCAATTGTCTAAAGTTGATCGTTTGAGAGCAGGAGAATTAACAACTGGACAGACCACAAGTGGCAAAAACAATGGGATGTTAGGCTGAAATATAATAAAAAGGTGTTAAAAGAAGTTCAATTAAAAAAAAAGACTACAAATAAAACTCCTTTTAGACATAGAAACCTTATTTATGTGATATAAAATTTAGTTTTAGAAAAAATATGAATTCAAAAATGTATTCGGTCAAGTCACAGATCTAGACCTTGTAATATCAAAAGAAACCGTTGGCATTGGATTGCATATAAAATTGTATAACTTCTAACTCTAGTTAAAATAAGAAAATAACGTTGTAGGTGTCAACGAAAGGCGGCTTAACAAATATGCATAAATGTGATAAATTATGAACCGATCATCATAAAAGTTCCTAATAAAATGTCTCAATGATGTGGACCAATTAAATTCATGTATTATAATTGCATCCATTTTTTAAAGTTTCCTTAAGGTTGTTAATAAAAAAAAAATTATTTTTACAAAAAGTACCAAGAGTACAAATTTTTTCCCTTTTGTCCCTTTCAGACAAAATTTCCAAAATTATACTCCTTATGATATTTCTTAGTTAATATCAACCAACTTTTTAAATTTCAATGCTCTGTATTGTTTATTTTAAAGAAAACTTATATTCGTGCTTGGTACTTCTTTTATCCCTTTCCTTTTTCTTTTAAAATGCACTTTCTATACACCAAAATGTAATAAAACTATGTATTGCCTTCAATGTGGATTCTACTACAATTATATTTTTGAAATTTCAATAAAATTATTAAAAATAATAATAAAGGGTGTCGCCATTTGTGCAGTCAAGTGTTGGCAACTTTAAGCTCAAATTAGACGGGACATAAACATAATGCCACAGCCGTAACGGAGAATTTAGCAACCAAAATTGAATTGGTTTGTATGGTATGTTTATGTCGTTTTGGTAATACAGTGGCTATGGTAATACATTTTTGGTATGGTTATGTCACGTCTAATTGAACCTTTAAGAAAAGACTAAAAAGTGTATTCTATATTTAATTAAAATCTTGCGTTAATTTTTGGTAAGACCCTTTATAAACACATTTTTAACTTCTTTTTTGTCCCTTTAACCCTTTCGGTATGGGAGACGATTTTAAGTTTCAAGCTTTTATAATGGACTATTTTTACAAAGATATGCATATTAAACTAATATTTATCTTTTTTTGTGTGTGCCCCTACCCAGGGAAGAGACTTGGGGTGGAACATATGTGTCCCATCATGACTTTGGCATGGGACATATAAGTCCCATAAGTCGTAAACATATAAAAAAAAGGGTAAACAAAATCAAGAAATTGTTTTCTTTTTACGTTGTAAATTCATATATATGATCCACGAATTTACTGCTGACATCACCAATCTATAAAAACTTTATTCCACCATTTCTGTGATTTAAGGTCTAGTTCAAACATTTTGGATTACTGATCAAAAAACTCCTCCAAACAACACGTGCTATGATAATAAGCAAGACTTTTTAATGTTTGTACTTTAACGTTTAAATAACTAAATGGGACAGTTTTGAATAATTTAAAGTGAAAAACTTTAATACTAGGACTCTGGAAACATTCAGTGGGATTCGTATGTCCCAATAGGTGCGGAAGGGTTAAATAAGAATTTCGAAAATATATGATGGTTTTAATTGCCATTTTCAGCTGGTAAAGAATTTTTTTTAATTTAAAGTTCACATTAGTTAACAACACATAAAAACCCATTCACTTTTGCTGGGCTTAATGTGTTGGTTAACTAATGTGAACTTTAACTTTTTTTGCATTATGTAAAAAAATTCCCTTTTTATCCCTTTTTAGCCATTCTTTTTTGAGTGCATTAATCGAATTACGGTTTACTATGTGTTTTATTTAACTTTTTCATTTTGAAACCAAAAAATGAATAACCCGTTATAAAGAAAACAGGGTTTAAGTTTACTCAAAATTATAGAGAACAAGTTTTCACAAAAAGTACGAATTAAAACCCTGTTTTGCCCCTCAAATTACTTTTATAAAAGAAAAAAATCCATTACAAGGGGCCATAAAAGAAACTGTTTATCCCGAATGGGTTAAAGATTCTTTTTTCTTCATTTATTCTACTAAAGAGTACTTTACACTATCATACAAATCTTACATATTTTGACTAAAATGCATCTCTGATCTAATTATTTTTTTAAAATTTGCAAAAAACAATAACAACTTATTATGAAAGGGTTGTATATTACTTAACATACGTTAGACTTGTGTGGTAGTGTAAGGTATCCTTTAATATTTTAAATGTGAAAGTTTGTATCTCTGTAGCGCAATCACGCGAACCACGCTTAATGGATTTGGATGAAATTTGGTAGACAGATATCAAAAGGGCCCAGAGGGTACTTTTTAAGAGATAAAAAAGGGAATAAATTGGTACTTTTCCGATGATTTTCTATAAAATTAGAGCCTAGTATCTAATTAATAAAATCAAAGTTTGTAAAAAGGCGCAAGTAGGCGTAGGATTTTTTCTGATTATATGAATAGATAAGAAGATCTCTGGCGTTTTTTTTTTATACACCTTTAAAATTCTTAAAAGCACGCATAAAGCCTTTTGAGAAAAACACTTGTTTTAATTTAATGAAATATCAAAAATAGAAAATTAAACAAACTAAAACTAAGTTTTGTTTTCTTACAATAGCCCATTCCTTAAAAATACACTAATTTCTTACAATGTTGCATTAAAATTTATAATATATAACAGCTTGTCGAATTTTTCCGGAAAATACGAACATTTTGTGTGGAAACTTGCGTTTTTCGTTTTGGGTCCCTTTGAGAGCACAGTGGGTGTTTGGAGGAATTAAGAAAAAAATATTTTTTATATTTCTTATTTATATTTGTATACAAAAATGTAAACAAATTATTTAAATCGCTTGCCATTAATTTTTTTTTTTTTTAATATTTTTCTTCATCTGGCTACACTGTTCGACGCATGTAGCTATTAAAATTCAAACAAAACAATCTCCATTGATTGATTCAGAAAAATCGTTTTAAGGTTTTGCCCTATTTTTTGCATTTTATATTCCTAGTCCAAAATTCCAGGAGCGATATAGCCAACAGTTATTTAAGATTCTTCAATACAACATTCCCATACCTGATCCATTCGCTCATTAATTGTTCAAAGGATCTTTGTTTGGGAAAGAATAAAATTAATTTTTAATTCCCTTTAAAAAAAATCCTACATATTTAATATACAAACACGATGGAAAATTAAATACACCACACATCATAATGATTCGCACAAATAGTTAAATAAAATGCACTATAATTGCAGGGGTGGGAAATAAAAACAAGTCGCTTTCAAGCAAAAAAGGGTTAATGAACATAATGCAAATGATAATGAGCAGTGAAATCAAGCCATGAATCAGCCTTTAAGCAACCACAAAAAACATTTAAAAAGAATAATTCCCCGGATGTACAGCGAAAGAAAAATGCAAAAGAAATTGCGTATAGAAAATATGAAATTGAATATTGTTGATTGTTTAGAATACCTGTATGTGATTTGGTTTAAGGATTAGAATTTGGTGTAGGTATTTTTTTAAAAGGATTGGGGTTTCGATTCGCATTTAAACATTAACAACTAAGGAGTTTATTATGCTGGTCTTATTGTTTTCAAAATGTAAATATTTGCTTTAGTTAAACTTCGAATAAAGATGATGCAATGCGATCTTCTTCTCATAAAAATTAACTTAATTAAACCAATCTATGATAGCATTCACAAAGAATCAAAATAATCGGCCTTATTACGAGATTCGTTGTCGTGACCTTTTTAAAATTTTGTTGATTTCCATTAAAATTTACAATAATCACAATGTAAAACACATAGAAAGTTTGTTGTATTTGGTTTGCTGACGACTATCATAATACCAACTTTTTAAAAAAGACTGGTTTTCGACTACGACAACGACACTCATAACAAGACCGAATATTTGTTCCGAGTGTCGACGAAATATTTATTTGTTTTATTCTGCCTTAAATTATTGAAATAGTAATGTTGACATTTAGTCCATTTTAGTGAAACAGACCAGCGTCTCTGGAGAGAATCTAACTCACCACCATCTCACTGTTCGATCAGCTCCATTTGATACAATTCAGAAACGCTTAGGTATTATAACTGATCCTATCGGATCGGTTCATATATATAAACTGCCGGATACAGAACTAGATTCAAAGTGGGGGTGTCAAAAATTGTTTAGCCTCTACAAAAATTATATTCTTAGGATATTAGGATAGACTTTCGAATTTGAACAGTTAATATCGTTCATATTTTACAAGCTACATCTGTCGAATTGGCTGTCATTTAATGAGTCGCATATATTGTTTAATCAAAATGGGTGTTCTGTTCGGGCAGTGTGATCGATAAAGTGGAGGCTAGTGGCTTAAGGATAGATTATACTATTGTACTTTGCATTAATACATGTCAAAAACTCAAGTAATATGACAAAGTGTGATAGTGTGAATGCAATGTGTCACGAAAATGACAAGTATTAAGAAAAAAGTTTGACATACCATACGACTTCATCGTTTTTTTAAAAATTTCTAAGCAATAACACTTTTCATTGGATCAGGGTTGCATTTTATTTCATGTGTGAATGTTTATACATTGTGTGATGGTGTGAACACAAACTGTCATGTTACATTAGATTTTTTGGCAGTCGCAACAAAACTCATTAGATTTCTATCTCACAAAGTATTATGGAATACGTAAGACTTGTGAGATAGTGTAATCTAGGCTTTAGTAAACAATCAACCAACAGCGGCTGTCCGTAAGAGTGTGCAGGTTTTCGGATTACACACAAAAAGTCGGCTCTTGGCAGATCCCTACTTGTCAAATTATGCATCCTTAAGGCCAGTTTACACGGTAATACATTGTATTACGACATAATGTGTAATGAGAAAAATCATATCATGTAAAAGCAAAATGTATTGAGTAAGAGAGAATACGAATACAAAAATCTGACAAGCGGTCGGTAAATGGGTTTTTTCTAAACCATTTTAGAAACTTATGTATTTTCATCACACCAGAGGTGTATTTTAACGGAGTATATTGAAGGTGCTAGCATTTTTATACAATTACAAAAACAACTAAAATCAACTCAGGAAATTTTAATGTTGTTTTTGTAAAAATTTAAAACTGCAACCATCTGTTTTTTTGTTAGTATTTTCGATTTTACTTATACCATCCGTGTAAACATGAATTATACTTACAACAGATTTTTATTTTTTTCTTTTAAACACGGAGAGAATTTCATAATATTTTGATTCTACAAAGTCGTAATACATTGTATTACCGTGTAAACTGGCCTTTAGGAGTTCTAGAAAATATTAAGCCATTCGGCATGTTTCTTCATAGACAAACAGGCGAACATAGCTTAATAGACTTTTTCAAATAGTTCATTTCTTTAAAATTAAACTCAGCAAAATAGCAATAAAAATTTATTAATATTTTAACTACTTCCACTTTCGGCAATGTCAATGACCTTTTCTTTAATTAAAAACGAAAAGAAAATTAAATTTCAAATATATTGATTCTTAAATAAATAAAGAAGTTTTCACATGCAATTATTTGCTATAAAATAAATTCAAATGTATCTTCAATGAAACTACATACGAGTATTCCCTTCATTCATCTTTCGAACATACGCTTAAATGTGAACCCGCATTTTCCATACACGCGGACTTTTCTATTTCGTTTTGGTGTTTAAATGAAAAAAAAATTGGTAAATTCTCACTATTGAAGTATTGCAATGTTGCTGCAATGTTAGAAATTGTATTATTTATTTTTCTTTTTATTCATTTAATTCATAATTTGACATTAATTGGTGAAAATGGGTAAGTTTAATTATGTTGTGCTTATTTTCGTAAATCTTATAAGGGCAACGGATTAAGTTACTTGAGGAGGGGGGTTGGTGGTAGAAGTATGCTTCAGTTTTTTTTTGTAAAATTTAAAAAAATTTATGCATGGAAAAGCTTTACTAAAAGCCGTTTTACACTATAATACAAGCTTGAAGTATTTATGCAGTTTTCTTTTCTGAGTAAAATTCTGCATTTATTCTGCCTTTTGCATTTTTTTATGTTCTTTTCTGAAACACATGTTTTAAAAGTGAAAAGCGTTCTTTTCTGAGGATGTTCCCGTTAAAATTAAAAACATGCTACATGTTCAACACTCATTTTAATTAAAGGGGCATGAGTGCAGCACTTGATCTAGGCAAATTCAGTACAAGGTGGTGACAAGTTTCGAGCAATAAACACAAACAATGCAATCCCTGCAGATAACTAGACTAGACCATACATACATGTAAAGAGTAGTCCATAAAGGAGTAGGAGTACTCCAAAGCTACTCCAAATAACATTACGATGTCCTAGGGCTGGACCATGTGACCCAAATTTACATTACAACGGAGTAGTCTTTAAACTACTTCATGTTCGTACATACTCTAGTGGACTAGTTTTGAAAATACTCCATGGTATACGCCAGAGGATTAGTTTCAACTTCGCTTAAAAACGAAAACATTTCGTTTAAAAACGAAGACATTTCGCTTCACTACAAACTGTTTTTAACTAAGACATGGTCCATGCTTGCATAACATTGGATCAGTCCAGGGAGTAGTCCATTTCATCAAAATGGATCACGTAGTCCAATATTATCTGCAGGGTATATGTCGCAATATTTGTATCTGGTAAAGACGGGTAGTTTTTTCTGTCCAAAAAATTAAAAACAATAATAACTTATAGTGTCAGGGTTGTATTTTCTTCAAAATGCATACGGATTTCGGAGGAACACTAAATTTCGTTATTGTTTTTTGCCTTCTCAACTATTCTGTAATATTTTAAACCCTCTAAAACTAGTTGTAAAGAGAGGGTATGCAAAGTTTGTTATTTCGTGTGAAACTTTTTAATATTCATCTAAGACCCCATAAAGTATAAATATTATGGATCGCTTGGTATTTATTTCTAAGACGGTTAAGTCATGTCGGTCTGTCTGTCTGTCCAACAAATTCTTTCTAATACTCGGGAGCAGTTTAAGATTGCAATCCAGTGCAACCAATTCAATAGAAAAAGAGTTATGAATTCAAATCTACTTTAAAATTTATATTTGTGTTAGAAAAACTTACTTTTATTGGTGGCGGAAATAATCGATTGTTATTAAATTTTGCACAAACTTATTCAATAAGTTTAGAAATCGTACTATTTCTTGCTGATCCATAATTTACCCCATATAAAATAGACTCACGGAAAACAATTTTGCACGCCTAAAACTATAACAATTAAGCAATTCACAAAGTAATCTATTGCACAGAAAAAATTATTTTTCCAATTCAAACAAAAAATTTGTAGAATCAAACAATTTTTTGTCTGAAATCGGTCCTATAAACAAATTCGCATATTCAAACAATTTATTTGCATTTTGTTTATTGAAAAAAAACACTGATTTTTTCAAACAAATAATTTAACTGAATCAAACAAAAAGTTTACTGAAATTCATATATTAAATTTCAAAATCAAAAAAAAAGGTTTTTGCACAAGCAATGATGCGCACACAAGCTGGCACTGTATTAGAAGATGATGGCAGAGAGAGCAGAGCGGCCCGGCTGGCTTTGAGACACATTTTTTTGTTGGAATAATTTTTTAACGAAGTCTTTTTATATACACACCATGTTTTTCGTCATCACTCACTGTTGCTGTATCCTTTCCTTTGCTAATGAAGAAGAAATGTAACCCAAAAACGGCGACAGACCGACTCGATATGTTTTTCGTCATCATTATATTTTTGTATTTGATGTATTTAAGCAAACAGTTTGAAAAAATTGAATACGGGATTTTGTTTTGTTTTAACCAACTTTGAAACCAACCAAAAATTTATTTTGTTTCTTATAATGTTGTTGTTGTTTCTGTTATTTAAAAAGAGTGAAACGTTTTTTTACCTGCTATTTTTTTGTTTTTTTTTTTACTTCAACCTCTTCATCTTTCTTACTGTTGTACTTTTTTAAAGTGTCCAAAAATAGACTGTATGTGTTTTTTTGTTGTAGTTCTTATATTTTACATTAGGAAGTGTTGCTTACGATCAAATAAAAAAATGCAAAAAGACGACAACATTAAAAAGCGTTAAATATTTCATACAAAATTATGAAAACTTGAAACCAATAACGCGTGTTTTATATTTTTGAATGGTTGTCAACATTTTTGTTGGTTAAATAAAAATCAAACAAAAATTTTGATTGAATCAGTAAAAAAAATTTGTAGAAATAAAAAAAATTTTCAAACAAGCGTTTGTTTGAAAACAATTCGGCAATAATTTTGTCTGTGTGTGTGCTATATTTTTATTACCCCCAATTTCACCAAGTCCAGTTATAATCAACTATTAACTAAGGAAGTTAACATAATAGTTAGTTTTAACTGAACTTGGTGAAATTGGGGGTTAAAATTATAGTTTTATAAGACAAGAAATCACACAACTAAATTTTGTGAAGATCGGTCTATAATTTACGATAGGCCGCATAAAAAGTCTCCTCCTAAAATATGCTAACTTTCGGCGGAGGGTTTCAAAGATTTAGTACCTCCTAATATAGCAAACTTTTTTTGTTTTTAAGTGGTTGCATTTCGCACTGAAAGCCTGGCCATGTTTTTATCGCCATTTTAAGCCTTAAGTAAATTTTAATTCTAGTTTAAAACTTTGAAGGGATAAGTGCAAATTTAGTCATTATACTTGTTAAAGGCTCTACTCTATAAAAGTGATTTTCAAAAGAAGAGAAGGAAAGCTGGTGTCGGCATATACCAGCTTTTCTTCTCTTCTTTTGAAAATCACTTTTATAGTATAGAGCTTTTATAGCAAATAGGATTATGTTCGTTAAATTAAAGCAAATATAAACATTGACAGAACCCATTGTTGGAAATGTTAAAATGTTAAAGCATATTTTAACTTTATTTTCTTTTAAATCCAAATTCTTGATAGTTTTATTCTTTTATGCTTTATAAATGCATATGTATATGGCAATATTTTCATCCATAACTATAAATTTATTTAAATGCAAGATTATAAAGAAATTTATGGCAGATTTAAAAACCTGTTCTAATCGAATTTATTTAAAAAGACAAAATAAAAACGCAACAGGTAACAAATCGTTGACCCTTTTCCAGATGAAAACAAAAGAATAATGACGCACTTAAAAAAAGAAACCAGCTCGACACTTGGTTGGTGCATTTTGTAACAAAGTGCAACAAACTGCGCACAAAAGATCTCACAACAACAAAAGAAATCAAATCAAATGCAGCCAAAAAATGTTCTGCTCCATTTTGGTACATTGAATTTAACAAAAAAAAAAAAAAAGAATCTAAAGAACAAAATTCCAAAAAGGCCTAACTCGCATTATAGATTAGCATCAGCAAACAGAAACAGCATTCGTTCTCTTTGAAAGGTAAAAAAAGAATCTGAAAAAAAAGATTTTGAAAAAACCTGAAACAAAATCTCTGTATTTTGTTGACAATAAAAGTCAAAAAGAAAATAGAAGTAAAAGAATTAAGGTGTATAGAAATTTATTGTGGTATAAAATGTCAACTACAAAGTCGCTAAGCCAGACGACAGTCACTTAGTCAGCCGGCTAGTCAGTCAGTCAGCCAATTATTTTGCTTAGTTCATTAGCCAGTTAGAAAGGGATAGAGGAAAATACACCGAGTGCATTAAATTCATATGGGTATGTCTGTCTTTTATATAATCTTAAGTGATAAATTTTAACAGCTCCGATTACTATTTTTATTAAAATTTTTTTTAAGAGATTTATCTCGGTCTGTCCATTTATTCGAATGCCTGCTCGCCTGTGCGTGCACTTTCTTTATTTTTTTAAAGGTTTTATTTTACATTTCATTGTTTTGTCTCTTGAGTTTGTCACACGTGAAAATGTGTGATTAGTTGCATTTTTTTTTTTTTTTTTTTGTTCTCCATTACAGATTTTTTCTTCGTTACTTTTGTGTATTTTTTAAGGTACTTTTATAGTGTTTGATCAGTCTGGAGTCTAAAGTGCAATTAGTTTTAAGATGTCATTACATTGATAACAAATTTGAACAAAAGTCTCTTAAGTTAACAGCAAATAAGTTATAAAATAATGCAACATTTTTGGTATTTTTAAATCGAGAGAGAGAGTCTGCACTTAAT
This sequence comes from Pollenia angustigena, assembly GCA_930367215.1. Lineage (NCBI taxonomy): Eukaryota > Metazoa > Arthropoda > Insecta > Diptera > Polleniidae > Pollenia > Pollenia angustigena. The sequence goes on from OV884060.1 coordinate 14,992,116, forward strand.
TTTTTGAGATTAAATCAGTTTTAAATTTTAAGACTTTTAAATGAAAACACACAAGGGAGGCCAAACGGGAAATCCCGAATCCCGAAATCCCGGGATTTTTCTGGATTAACAAACCCAGAAATCCCGGAATTTCGAGGACGGGATGTCAAAGTCCCGAATCCCGGCATTTTCTAAAATCAATCCCGATTGGCATCCCTAAAACACACCCATGACATATAATTTATTTTTATTGCATCTTTTACAGTAATTAAATTTTTTCGATTCATGTATAAAATAGAACTAAACTATGAAAGTTTTTTCAGAAAATCTGTGCTTATTGGTGAGAGATGATGATAACATGCTTTTCTTCTCTTCTCTCTCACCCAAAAACTCAGACTTTCTTAAGAAAACCACAAAAAATCAGGCTTTAAGCCAAGTTTGCCATTTTGTGCGATTTTTGGACGTGCGCACATTTCCTGGATACTTAACCGAGGCCGACAACAACAACCGTAACGTGGCACTGTTAAGGCTCAGTTAGGCGAAAGTTGCTGTACCGTATCTGTACTGTATCCATCAGCTGTTCGCTTTTTGTTATATGAAAACCAATACAAAAGCTTACCGAAATGCAATGTACCGTAGTTGCAACGTACCAATCTGTATAATATAGAAAATCATGCCGTTGTTACGTGACATTTGTAAGACTGTGATGGGCGGCTTGTATGTCTCATTGAATGCTGGTAATTTTGCTCTTTTTTTTGGTACTTTTTTCGGTATATCTATGGAATTGCGACAAAACAACTTACAATACAACATATTTCCAAATATACAAATATACATATGTTTAGATGTTTAAAATAAACAAATGCATACACACATACAATGAGAAAGGGAAACATCCCAGTTGGCCAGATTGCCGTTGACGACATCGTCGTCAATGATGTATGCACGACTTGTCCCCCGTTGTTTAGGTTTTCTAGAAGACAATTTACAGGAAATCGTCTTGCACGACAGTTTGAGCGACGTTGTCTTGTAAGTTGTCTTCTATTTAGCTTTATGTGGGACAGTATGAGCGACTTTGTCTTATAAGTTGTCGCCTATTAAACTCTATGTGGGACAGTATGAGCGACACTGTCCTATAAGTTGTCTTGTACTAAAGCTACTGACGACAAAGTTTTCCTGAATGCTATTCAATCACTTGCTTGGTTTTCTTCAAATTCTAACATTCTTTTTTTTTAATTGTTGATTTAAATACCTACAAAAAATTTACAAATTAGTTCTAAACAATAAAACCAAAAATGATGATGAAATTATTCGCGGGCGGGAAAATGGATTACATGGAGTTGCGTATAGGAGTTGAATATAAAACATATAACAGAAAATAAAATAAAAAACTGTCTGAATTAGATAGATAACCATATAATAATTTTTGTCGTGGACGTCAAAATAGACGACATTGTCATGCAGGTAGTCGTTAATCATAAAGTAGGCGACATTGTCTCTCTTTGTGTCGTGCACGATTTTCGCGACACTTGTTCGAAAATGTCGTTGACGATTTGTTCCCGCTGTCCCTCACATGTCGTGCAGAAATTAACATTGTCGTGCATCCGTCTTCGAGGATGTCTTAAAGACGGGGCCAACTGGGATATAAAAGACTTTAAATGGTATCAAAACCTTGTTTGGTGTATGCACATTTAAAATATATGTATGCTTAATTTAATTTATATATGCTAAAATACAAATTTATTTATTGTAAATCTATAATATAAATATTAAACTATTAACATTTTTACATACACAAAATTCTGTTTTAATACCATTTAAATCACGTGGTACCTTTTCTGCACAACGGTCACCATTTGAAAATTTTTGATTCCCATCACTGTTTGTTTTGTTTTATGTATACTATTGCTTTTTGTTTATGTATGGGAAAACATATGACACGTTTTTAAACGTTCTATTACTGCACCAACGTGCTTACAGTACGGTGCGGTACATTACGGGTACAGAAATGTTCGCCTAACTGAGCCTTTAGGCGAAGTAAACAAGGATAGACAAGCATGGACGGCCTGATGTCCATCAAACTATAATGACACCATAGCTGCTTTCCAATCCAGAGTAGTTTTACGAATGACATTTTTTTTATTCCAAAATAAAATTTGTTCGCTGGGTTTTTGCAGATAAGATGTCAGGGTATCAGGAAGCCATCCTCAAAAGTCATCGGTAGACCTAAACCTTCGTATATTTAGCTGAAAACTTCTAGAATACGTCCCTAAGTATGATGGGCTTTACCAGTAATCAATCTAAGCTATAAATGGTACTTGACCAGTGCTTCATCTGAGTTATAAGTGATACTTCACCAATTGAATCCGGTGTTTTATTTGGTAATCCACCAAAAAAAATCAAAAATGGAAAGGCTTACAAGCGTAATAAAACGAAAAACTGTTACACGGGACATAAATACCATACCTTAAGCCATTGAGAATAAAATGCACGAAGGAAGACAAGCAAGGACGTCCCGTTTGACCTTAAAAGATAATGACAACGCTTAAGCCACCCAAAAAAATTTTACCAGCGTTTAAAAAATTGCCATTTCTTCATTTGTCAGTGGTTAAAAAAAACTGTTGCTTTTACTTGTGATTCATGAAATGTAAAAAAGTTGCTCTCACACCAACTCAAAAATCCAAAATTTGTACACAAATTTTTCTCTTGTTTGACAGTTTTTGGTTTCAACTGCAGTTTTTTAAGCCCTTATTTTTACAACAAATGACTTTTACTTTTTTTTAACCAAAAAGAGAGGGTTGTCAGATATTGTTTTACCTTAATCTACTAGAGGAATATCGAAAAACGCCAAATTTAAATGTTTTTGAACTATAGAAAAATGGCCTAGGGAGTTTTATATTAACAAAAGTAAATCGCCAACTATAAAATTTTATCGTTAACAACACAATTGGGACGAAAGGCGGATTTTTGGCTTTGAATACTCGTCGCCAAAAATTATACATATCTGTGTGTATGAAATAACACACAATCATAGCGCACAGTGGGATATTTTGAAAAAAAAAATGGAAATAATTCTGTATTTTGAAAACGGTAAGAGTTGTATTCGAGTTAATCACCCCTATCGTGAATAACAAGTGGAATTTTTGTTCCCATGATATTTTCATTCCCCTCCAAGGGAAAAAAGCAATCGTGAATCTCATGTGAAAAATTTTTCACGCTATCAGTTCCAGTGAATGTAAAAAAAAGAAGAAAGATCAAAAAAAATTAAAAATCAATGAAATTTTTGTTCAAAAATATACAAGTATATAGTTTAAAGAAAAGTTTAAACAACAAAGCAAAATATTTAGTATTGGAGCGATAGTTTGATAACAATGTTAGTTTTTTGCACTTTTTAAATTTTATGTAGTAAAATATTTTCTAAAATTCTGCCACCAAGTCTATCGAAAGCTTCACAAATCCGCAGGCAATCGACCTATTGTTTTGCATTTTGTTGAGCAATATATCGGTTTGTGCCTTTTTAACTTTATTAGCCCTTAATATTCGATTTATAGGAGGAGCTTCTTACATACATGTTCTGTTCCCTAGCAAAAATAAAGTGAGAAAATCTAAGGGAACTGTGAACAAATAACGAGGGAAAAAATTGTTCACGATAAGGGGAATTTTATTCCCGTGAAAATTTTTTCACGTTATTATTCTTCTTTGAATTACATTTTTTCATGGGAGTTGTTCATGATCGCAAATATGTGAAAAGGGGAAAAATTACGAGGGAAAAATTATTCACGATAGGGGTGAATGTTTTGAATTTCGGGTCTATAGACATTTCAGAAAGCCCACCCGCCATAGGTTCCCAAAGTAGGGCATCTCGGGTATTGCAAAAATTAAAAATGATCTTAAACTCTTATATTTAGCCTGATTTGGAATCAGTTCAATTTACTAATCGAAGTTTACCTATTACAGAAATTAATCTCGTATAAAGGCAATTTTTGTTGAAATTCGAAAAAAGCAAGATTTAAGTATAAAAATACTAAGTTACCGTAATTGCTATGGATCTCGCTATCAAGTCTTATATAAGATTATAAAGAAAACAAATATTTTTTGTGTGAATTTCTATGATTTTGAAAAATTTGGACCGGCCAGCCTTGTAACTTTTTTGTTCGGCGGCATGAAATAAACCCCCAAAATATAACCCCCCAAAAAAATAATGAAATAACCTCCCAAAAGTTTGTACAGAGAACAACAAAAACGATTTTTGGGGAGTTATAATTAATTGTATTACATATATTGGGCTCTTATTTCATTTCAGAAGTTGGGGTCTTATTTCATATTGCATATGAAATAAGGCCCCACGCTTTGGGGGGTTATTGCATTATTTTTTTGGGGGGTTATTTCATGCCGCCTTTTTTTATTTTTATTTTTCTATCTTTGCACAAACAGGAAACAACTCTCTTAATTATAACCGCTGCTATTTTTCGTTATTATGTTTAATATGCCAAATTTACTCACGGGGAATTTTTACCGAAAAATTCGTCGTGTTGGATGAATTTAAGCGTTGGTTCCTAGCATTAAAAAGTACCCCTTTTTTTGAACGCAAAATTTATTTTGCAAAGTTTTGAGTTTGTGGGAAAGAAGGGTAAAATAAATGGATGGGGGCGAAGGGGGTAGTAAAGACTTTGATTTACTTGAAAACTTGCTTTGTTTTTCGTGAGTGGTATTTGATTGCATGTTTAATTTCCCCAATAACAACAAAACAACATACAATTTGTCAATGTAAACTTTGTGTGTGCAGAAGTGAACAAAAGTTTAAAAGGAAATTGAAAAGGCTTTGTCAAAGCAAACTTTGATTGTGCAAATGAAATGGGGTCTATATTAAAAAATCGCCATTTTTTGGCAAAAAACCACTTAATCGAAATAACACTTTTAAACATTTATCAGCATTTTATGTGGTTCGCGGTAGTCAATAACAATGCCTGGTGTAGGGTTTTTTTATTTAAACATTATAATTCCTACTTCAGCAACACAATTTAAAAACTCCCACGCAACAAACAGGATGTTTAAACTCATTATAAACAAATCCTGGAGACCCACTTAAAGCTATTAAATATTTTCAAGATATTTTTACATAAAGATGTCATTAAAATGGAACATTAATCATTTTAAAACATTAACATCCAGACATTAATAATTTAAAAAGTACATATTTAAGAAACCAGGAACATTTCACAGGCATAAACATAATTCGAAAATAAACAAAAAAAAATTTGTTCAAACAAAATCTCTTAATGTTTGCAACAACCAGCATTTTTCAACTCTTTTTTTTTTTTTTTTGTTTTGGGAAATCAATATTTTGTTTTTTTTTAACAAATCTAAAAAGTTTTTGGTAAATACCGCAAAATTTTCTAAAAAAAATAGATTTTCTCATGATAAGTGCTAATGTTTTTTAACCCAACAAAAAACTTAATTAGAGATCAAAAAAGATAATTTTGGCAATGACATAAATTTTCTAAGCACCAGTGTATTTAACTCTAATTTTATCGTCATCTCTAGAGCCACAAACAGCGAAAATTTTAAACGCCAAAAAGGGAATGAGTAAAAAAGTAAAATTTATTATCAAAGTGTGTTAATAAAAAACCTTTGACCCGCAGGTTTTTCTTATTAAATTAATTTTCCCTTTAAAAAAAGAAGGAAAACAAACTTTCGCACACTCATAAATTTTTTTGTTTTTTTTTTTCAAGAAGCCATTTACACAGTTCAAGTGGCGGGTAGTTTTCAATTTTGCTTATTTTTACTTTTTGTGTGGGAATTTAGAAATATTTTGTTTTTTGTCTGATTGTCAATACTAAAACGGAAGTTGTCAATATAATTTCCGGAAAATAAATTTCTTTATTGATAGATTTTCCCATATTGCAAAATTGTTTTGCCCATTGTCGCACAAATAAAATAATTGTGTGTGCAAAATATTAAAAAATAAAATTGAAGTGGGCAACTCTGATTTGAAAGGAATTTGTATATTTATATGGGTATTTTTATACCCACACCACAATAGTTAAGAAGGTATTATGCGTGATGATTGTTGTAAAATAGTGGTCCAACCTTATATGCAGTACAGTTCGACTCAGATTTACTCCTTAAGTTGATTTAACGATGTCCATCCGTCCATATGTCTGGCTGGCTGGCAGTCCATGTAAAATTTGCACGCAAAATACAGGTCGCAACTTTGGAGAAAGTTGGACAAAATTTTGTATATAGTTTATAATTGTCTCAAGGACAAAGCCTATTGAAAATAGTGACAATAAGCCTCTAATTTTACATAGCCCCCTTTCTGGAATAGAGGATTTGTGCCCATTAACCATCTTATTATGTTGATTTTGAAAAAATTCAAATGTATTTTTGGGAATACATAATTTTTTATTAATAAGATTTTGTATGTTGTGCTTAATTCCCTGTTTTCATTCTTGATAAATACACTGAAAGTTAATGTTGGAGGATAAGCTAGTTCCTATGAGCACTGGTTGCTTAGGCTAGTTCATCAGAAAACTTTTCCCAAAAGCTTTAGTAAAGCTAAGCATATAATGCCACTAAAACTGCGGAGTGAATGAGAATTACAAACACTCAAGTCTTATTTGCAACGATATCAATGCCTAAACAAAATACCAACAATAAACAATAGCGGAGTTCAGTGTTTGATGCGAATGGTATTGCGAAAGTGCAAATGCAAAATATTGTAGGTTTTGTTTGCAATCCAACAAGAAAATGTACAGAATTGCAATTGTCACATCATTGCTTTTGCGCAACACTAAAACTGTTTAGCTTTTTTTGCCACATGAATTGCGTTTAGATAACTGATACTCGAACAGCTGACATTTGTAAACAATAATTTAGAATCGTGAAACAAAATTTAAGATATGGAGCCGACAACTCTAAATAAAAAGCACCAACAGCTCAAATGTTTTATAAAAAAATTTATTGAAAAAAGCGGTATCGATGCAACCTGGGAAATTATAAGGTGGAAGGTATGATACCTTAAGGCATCTTATAAAAAGGCCAACGATTGGCGTAGTTATACTAATGCTGCGATAATATATTCTTTTGCACTGCTTCGTGGCATTTTAAATTAATTTCGCAAAATAATCAAACACCGTAAAACAGCTGTTATCTTATTTGCATCTAACATTCCACTACCAAACCGTTGCAACCTAAAACGCACCAAACATTGAATACCGCTAATGAGTTTTTCTTTTCTAACATTCCCTGCTACAATTGGTTAAATAAATTTTTAAAATTAAGTGGCCGAATCCGATTATGAGAGTGTCCGATTATGGGAATACATTTTGTATGAAAAATTAAGTACGCGGAAACTACTCGTTTTCTTATCGGTATTCGATTAAGGCGCTAATTATATAAAATGCAACGCAACGCAACGGCAAAGTTAAGCAAAATAAAATAAAAAACAAATATGCCAGACTACATAAAAAAATTTTGTTGTATTTACCTAAAAAGTTCGTGTTATAAAAAGTATTTAGCCCCTAATTATGTAAAACGCAACGCCAAAGACAAACATTGAAACCATAAACTAAATTCACTTCTTGTTTTTGTTTTAGTTTTATTTCAAAATTGCAATTGCAAAAACTAAAAACAGTTTTGCATTACTTGAAGGTAGTGTTATTCGCGCTTTTTTAGTTTATTCAATAAACTAAACCGTGTTTGACTTAAGCGAATGTATGTTGTGCATTCTCCTCCATTTTTTGAAATAACAGTATGCATCGCCAAATTCAAATTCGAGCACAGTGTAATTATTGCAGTAAGTTTATAAAATATTTATTTTTCGGTACCGGGTTCCAACAAAAAATTATGTCCATAATATAATTTTTTTTCTTTATTTTTTTATTTGTAATGTAAATTTTTAATAATAAATAAAATGGAACAAGTTTTTTTTCATACAATTAATAATAAAAAAAAACTTTAAATTGATAAGAAAAACAATAAATATTAAATAATGTTAAAAAAAAATGCAGCGCAAACACACACATACTCAGACAGATAGATGAATTACAACTGTAACCTAAAAAAAAAAAATTATAAAAATTACAAGTTAAATAAGAAATATAATGACAAGACGTCAATTATGTGTACAGTGATAAAGAAAAGTTTGTGTAGCACTAAACTATAATTAGTTGCAGTAAATATGTGGCAGCTATTCCTTTTCTTTTCTAGATTTTATTTAAACGAGGAATTTTTTAAAAGAAAAACGTTGTAGTTTGAAAAAATTTTTGGTTATAAAAACAACAAACCTTTTTTAAAAATTTCTAAAACAGGACAGACGTTTCCGTCAGTAGACAGTGTTCACTGGGGACCTGTTAATTTTATTATATGCTTAAACAGGAGCTAAAGTTATCTTGTATCTATTACAAATATCTACTGTTAATTAGCCAAACAGAGACATTGGCCAGCAGGCCGGACTTCGATTTAGGTTAGTAGAAAAAATCTTTCCTTAACTCGACATTTTAAAAATCTCTCTCCCCACGTATGAATGCAAGCCGCAAGCTACCATTTATTGTTTATCTTGAGGACTACTAGTGCCGCGCCTGTGGTAACAGTAAGAATTCCGAGGGGCATATTTTTGACTTGTAATTTTGCTTTCAGTCAGAAGGGATACGGTTTGTGTTTTAAGTCGGTCAAAGTAAAACATCCCAAATCCAAGTTTTACAAATTGTGCTTTTGAATACAGCAATATCAGGACGAAAGTTATGTTGTCGGAAAAAGATGACTTTTTATCTTGGGCATATAAAAAGCATTTTCCTTGATTGCTTTTTTCAAATAGATTCCCTGTTGTCAGGGCCGTACCTTCTTAACAGTTTGACCAGGTTTAAAACGATGATACTACTCCCTTTAAGTTTGCTATTGAAATTTAGCCAGATCGGTCCACAAATGGCTGAGATATGAGCAAAAATCACGACTGCCACTGATTTTTGCCCATAAAATCCCTTGTTGTTGTTTAAATACAGTTTGATAATGTGTGTTAGTGGGTGGTAGGTTAAGGGTATTAAAGATTTGGCACTGCCGAATATGGAGCTACTACTTGTTAATATATAATACCTAATACATACTTACAAATGGGAAATTTTAGATGCACGGGATCATAAGCTTTTGTTAAGAACTTTTATTGCGAACGGGTGACGAAAGGCACGCCTGCCGGCTCGCTCAAGCAAAACAACATCTCAATTTGTTAAACACTATTATTTTTGAAAAAATTTTCTCTAGAAAAAGTGCATACTTTTCCGCTTCACTGTATTAAGCAACCTCGATTTTCAGTCTATCAAATTCAAAGAAATACTTACTCCAAAACACATTTCGCCATCTCAAAAAAAAAACTGCTTTAAAAAATAAATATATAAAAGACCCCACTACTTCACTCGTTATGGTACCCATTTATGAATTTCCCCCCGCCACCTAAAATACAAAAATAAATTAATTCAAAATTCACGACAAGCAAACATTTATTATTTTTTTTTTTCAAACGAGCAGTGTTAATATACCAATAAAGTCAAAATGAAATGGCTCCATAGGTTAAAGCGAGACAAGAATAATCGGCTGCATTAATATTTTTTTATAGTTTCTAAATTCATACTAATCGCAACTTGCAGTCAAACAAAAATACAAAAAAAAACTACACAAACAGCAACACATTATCACCAATGTACCAATACACGCTCAATAATAAATAAAAAAAACAAGTTTGTAGGCAAAAAAATACAAAAAAAAACAAGAAAAAATATATAAAAACATCGTGATAATTTTTAATTTACACACATTCACACAAACATACTTTAATGCTCCCGAGTTGTGGAAACAAAACGTATCAACCGAAAAAGTTCATTGACTTTTTTTGTACTCTGCACTCCAAAATTGCTGCTAGACATTGCACTAACACGCAACAGTTGATAATATGTATGTATGTGTTTTGTATAGAGCTGAAGAATTGATAAACAAAATAACAAAACGCAATAAAAATCTAAAATGGCGCATTTTACGAAAAGTAACACTGTTTCGAAATGTATGCAGTTTACGCACTTCCATTTCCAGCACACACACATTCACATACAGCCACACAGCCAAGCCGACAGGCAGACAGACGCATACAAACAAACATTTAAGAATTTCAGACACAACTGCACACTTGAAGCCCCACATGTTTTATGTTCATACTTTATGCATCTACTCCAAATGCTCATTTGCAGTAATAAAATGTGATCAAAATTTGCTCTCTTAGTTACATAAACTTTAGAGAGTAAGAGAGACCTAAATCAATAATATAGTACAATTTAACTCCTATAAATTCTGTAAAGTTTGGGAGGAAATAAGCGTTACCGGGTTCTGTGTGAATTCTTGACGTCTTTTTTAATTATTCTGCCGTGTTCTGGAAATCCAATTCTATTTTGAAATCAGGAAACGCTGTCATTTTTAAAAAAATTATTTGAAATTCTCCATCAATTGCAATTTCATGAGATTTCGATTCCAGAACATGGCTGATAATTTTTCTTTGTCCATGTTTTTTCTCACAATTTGATAATGAGCGATTAAGCCCATTTCATATTAAATGGCCACGTCCAAGAACTATTTGGTGTAATGTAACCTCAAAAGAATATTAGACCTTTTTTTTTTAAAAAAAATTCCATTTTCTGTCAACAGTCCATCGTTGTTGGAAAATTTTTTTATATCAGCTGCGGAAACTATCCAACACCTTATGGTTTCATACTGCAAGTGCATCGATGGCTTTGGTATGTTCGACGAAAGCATCATTTCGCGGACAAGCGATTTTAGCAGGCCTCCAGGTTCGCCGGATTTAAAATAATGTATTTTAATAAGACAAGGAGAAATATCCTGCTGTTAAAAAAAAATACATATGGGCATTTCCATCAAAAGGTCCGCCGTGACCTTTCGGTTTTATTAAAAGCTGATTATTTTACGATATTTTTATAGAGAAATATTTAGATTTTACTAATTTTATAAATTTACCCATAAATTTGTTCACTTAGATGAACAATCAGACTGAAAAGTTGTGCAAACGTAATTTCTTATATGTGAGAATGTTTTATTGTATATTTTCTTTAATATTATCTTTCTTAAAAGAGGTGATATTTGATAAAAATTATTCCAAAAAAATTTTCTTACATGGTCTATAATCTAAGGAAGAGTTCAAAGAGAAATATATTATTCGGATTAAAGGTAAATTTTTATTTTATTTTAATCATTATTCAGTTAAATTATTACGGAAAATATTTCACGTTCGAAATGGCTTAAAAAAAGAAAATACAGAAGATTTGGGAATCAAACCAAGACATTTTAATGTTACATTGCTACGTAAAATTCTGAAAGTAGTTTGACTAAAAAATTGTGCCAGGTTTCGCTAAATTACGTCTTTTTATACATGACCACAAAAACTACTTCTGTTTTTTCACGTTTGAACCGCTACTTCTTTTGCCGTAATCTTTGACCTAGATTCGCGCCCTCCATAAACTTAAGCATAGATTACAGTGCTTTCTTAGTGCTATAATTTAAGGGTTAAGAGAACGTAAAAATATTTTTTGTTTAAAATGATATTGCATATTTGATGCGTACGGCTGTCACGTTCAACACTTTGGAATTACTCATATAAAACAAAACAGGTTAATAATTTATTAAAAACGGAAGAGATATATTAAGTAAAGGAAAATATTAAATGTTTGTCTAACCATAAAACACTCCGATAAACAACACAAAATATTTATACAAACGTAAAATTTTTACATGTTTGTCCAGCAATTTGCGTGGTTTATTTTGCCCTTAACCATCCTAACAACCATAGTTGCCAGAAAACATTGCTCGAAAATCATCAAGTCAATAAGACATGATCAGTTTTTGACAATTTGTGTTAATCGTTAATATTCCGGGATTTTTTCCTGTAAATCTGGCAGCCGTATTAACAACTTGTTGGACTCTCTTTTTATTCTTGCTTAATCAACAACAATTATTTCTCCTTTGATAATGTAAAACTTATAACAGTTATATAGTGTTATACATTTGCCATTATGATGTTCCCCTTCGTTATGTTGTTTTTACCAAAATTTTTATGTGCTGAAGATTTTCTCTTGCTCTCTTTTTCTCGTTTTCTTATTATCGCTTTAATTTAAAAAATTACTGGATTTTCAAATTGTTTTCTAATATTTTATTTTCTGGTTAAAGGAGAAATTGCAATGCATTTCTCTCGTTAAAGGGTTGATAAAATTTATAACAGTATATTATTATTCGGCGTTGTTTATTTTATCCAAGAGATTACTGTAGCAAATTTTTTAAGAAAGCCAAAAAGTTCAGCAATGATGAAAAATATTTTCAGATCTCAGCCGCATTTTGCTGGCATAGATTCTATTGATCAAGGAAACTAAATAGAAATGTCAGTATCAATATTGTAACAGCCGTGGCGAGGCTAAAATATATCAACTACTAGATAACGAAAATAATTAAAAATTAACTAAATCGACCAATTATTAAACCTAGTCCCCGTACAAATATCCTTCCTGGAATAAGAGTTCTTGACGAATATGAACAGAAAATATAACTATATATAACTATAATATAAATAATTTTCTTAAGTTCGGCTAATTTGGTAATTACAATATGCCCAAACTATTAAATTGTTGCTTAAACTTAAACTATTATTTATCTACTGTGCGTACGTAACCTTCTTGCTCGATCACTTTGCTAACATGCTAAATTGTCGCATCTGGAGTAGTGAAAAGTGCCGGCAGCTTTATCGATTTATTTATTTTATTTATTTATTTATTTGATTTCCAATACAACAAGATACAAATCTTATAATTATAGTATTGGATTTTTGTATTGTAATTACATTGTTGATTAAAAAATGATATAGTATTATGAAAAATAATTTAATAATTTTTAGAAATTAACAAATAAGTTTAAAATAGTTAAATACAAACATAATAAAAAGGAAACAGTATTAATTTGTGATAAAAAATTTATATAATTCTTTCTCAAAAAGCAAGGCGTTGCTAATGGATTTATTGGTCGGTAGAAGCGAGTTCCAAAGGCGGATTGAATTGATGTAAAAATGACGCTCAGAAACCTGACTTCTATATCTAGTATGAATTATGTCATATGATCTTCTTGAACGCGTAAAAGATATTCTATCAAAAAGATACACTGGTTCATGCTTGAAAATTATTTTGTGTAATAGCATTAAGGTTTTAATTTTTAAGAGATTACTCAGAGAAACGCCATAAAGTTTATTTTTAAAATGGGAAATGTGATCATACTTTCTTAGGTTAAAAACATATCTCAATACAGCATTGTAAGTTTTCTCAAGTTTTCCCTGGCTTGTTGAGTCACAACTTGCAAACAGTTCGCATCCATAGAGTAAAATTGGCATGATATACGTTTTTGCAAGTAACATTCGAATATTAAACGGTGTGATGTGTTGGGTGTTCCATAGCGTTCGCAGCATTGAGTATGTTTTCCCAGCAGCAGCAGTTACATGATCAGACCATGTGAGTGTGTTGTTAAAAATAATGCCAAGATTTTTTGCTTTTTGTACAATTTCAATTCGTTTGTTGTTCAGCAATATCATAGGTTCAAGCGACAGTTTCAGTGTTTTTTTCGTTATTATCAAGCATTTAGACTTCATGGGGTTTATACACAAACCATTTGCATTTGCCCATGCGTTAACACGTTTTAAATCAATATTTATTTTTTCAACACAATCATTTATATTTATTAAGGGACTACTAATATAGAGTTGTACGTCATCAGCATATAGGTGAACATTACAGTGTAACAATTGTTTATCTAGATCATTTATATAAATTGAGAATAGTAGTGGCCCAAGTATCGATCCCTGTGGCACTCCCCTAAGAACAGGTAACGATTTTGATGTTATATTGTTTGCAATAACAGATTGACTTCGGCCAGAAAGATACGAAGCAACCAGACGGATGGATGAAGGTGAGAAACTAAACATTTTGTCCAATTTCCAACAAAGAACTTGATGATCGACCGTATCGAACGCTTTGGAATGGTCCAGTAGAATAAGGAATGATATATCACCGACATCAATGCTTTCTCGTATACCTTCGGATACATCAATTAAAGCTGTAGTACAACTGTGTTTTGCACGAAAACCAGATTGTCTATTTGTCAGCAAGTTATTGTCATTGATGTATTTATTTATTTGTTGATGAAGTAGTCGCTCAAAAACTTTTGATAAGTACGGTAGAATAGCGATAGGACGATACTCATTGTTCGATTTTGGAGTAGGTATGATCTTGGCATGTTTCCAATTTCGCGGGTAATCGCTTTTTGTAATTATATTATTGAAAATGTATGTGATATATGGCAGCATTTGGGGAATAATAGTTTTGAGGAATTTAGGATTAATGTCATCAAAGCCGACGGCATTCGATTTTATGTATTTACAGCTCATTTGTACTTCAATTTCGCTTACACAGTGAAAAAAGAATATCTCATTTTGCTGACTTGATAATTGATTTTGCTCGTAAAAACTGACATCAGCAGGTACATTAGGGGTGTTGATAAAACTTTCATTAACATTGTCTACATCGATCACCGTACTATTTCCAGATGATGGTTTGCCAATGCCAATTTCTCGAATAGTTTTCCAAGTTTTGTTTGAGCCAACAGCAGATGTAAAACGATTGGAATAGTAAGTTGATTTTGCACTCTTTATCATTCTATTTACTTCTCTTCGAGCCGTACAGTATTCAGAGTGAAAGACAGTTATCTTGAAGAGTTTCCAACGTCTATAAACAAAATCTCTGTGAGCAATAGCTGCTTTAATTTCATCATTAAACCAAGGTTTTTTCTTAGCACTTTGTCTGAAGACTTTAAGAGGAACTGATTTTCTGAATACACGGGACAGAGAATCTTCTAAGAAATTAAGCTGATCATTAACAGAAGGCATATAGTATATGGAATTCCAGTCAACTTGTACAAGCTCAGAGTACAAAATACTATGATTGATGAGGTTAAAATCATAGAAGGTTATTGGGTCCGATACATGATACAAACTAAAATCGAAAGCACAAAATATCAAATCATGCTTGGAGAAACATGGTGTTGTGAGTTGGTCGTAAAGCATAACCTTTTGTTTATTACTGACGAAAAATATATCCAACAGCGTATTGGTTGTCGATGTATAATGTGTCGGGGTTAAAGTATTGATTGGATGCAAGCCAATGGATTTCATGTCATCAGTAAGATGGCTTTCAACAAGAATGTTTGAGTTAAAATCTCCACATATTATAATGTCTTCATACTTCACGGTCAAACTTTCAAGCACTTTTAAGAAATCGCTAGTATTAATTCGATGATGAGGTCTATATACAGACCCCACTAGTAGTTTCCTACCACCTGATACAACCTCGATAAATAGGTACTCGATTTTCTTTCTAATTATATTGTTGTTTAAATTTGCAATTTGATCATCATTTAAAGCATCATCACTGGAAGTATCGTCACTCGTGAAATCATCAATTGTGGTTACCTCAGGGTTAGAATTACACAGCATTTTACATGTAATTCCTTTTCTTACATATATTGCAACACCACCACAAGGAGTTTTCCGATCACAACGATATAAACAGAAATTATGCAATTCAACGATGGTGTCCGGAACAGATTCATTGAACCATGTCTCAGATACACATACAATATCTACACCAGAGTTTTCAAAAATATAACGAAACTCATCAATTTTGTTTTTCAAACTCTGAGCATTTAAATGACATATTTTCACACCACATCTTTGTTTACAAAGTATACGTATCATATTAAAGGTCACGCCATTGGAACTGGAAGCTACACTATCCATGAAAGAAGACAAGATGTAAAATAAATTTTATAGGAGCAACGCTTGCAAAAAATAAATATTAGATCAAATTTAAGATTCGATATTGTGAGACAATGTAAATTTAGAAGAAAATTACAAAAACAAAAAAGTAACAATACGTAGTTTAAATAAAAGATCAAAAGGAAAATACATATATTTATCAAAATTAAGAATAGTTTTTTAAATAGCAGCAGATTGTTCTGGATAGGGTAAATCAGGAAAAAAATTCATGAGTTCCTCCATACTTTCGATTCGGACAGGGTCTTCATTTGATTGGAATTTTATATAAACCAGTCCCCGCATTGTAAAGGCTGACGTAAGTTTTTTAGCTTTTTTTAATTTTACCGCAGATTGCAGAATTTTAAAATTTGTAGAAGTCAGATTTTCATTTATATAAAACGGTTTATCAGAATCTTCACCTATATGATTTAGCAACAATGGTGTTTTAAAAGCTTTACGAAAATTGGCAATTGATTTTAGTATATAGTTTTTGTCATATGGGGAAAACAACTTCACCATTATTACAGCATGAGGAGAAAAGTCATTATTTTTATTGTTGTAATTCTGTAAGCGGTATATGGATTTAACCGCAGGAATAGAAATGCTTAAGGTCCCACATATAGTTTGAAAAATACTAAGTAAATCTTCTTCTTCGCGATATGGTATCCCATTCCTTTTTTGATGAAACCGGCGCGCCAATAACCGTCAACCGTGGTTGCTTCAGGACCATAATATTGGGGTATTTTAAGAGCCACCTCAACTCTATGAAATCGGGCGATATGTGGTACTAATAGGACGGCACAAGGTACCATACAACGTACGGCACTTGAGTGACAAGCAATGCGTTGACCAAACGCCACTGAGTGCAATAGCTACAAACACACATACGTGTGAGCAAATAATTCGGCAGAATTAAAATCACGTCTCTTGCTAAGAAGCTGGAGCTATCTAACCTCTGCTACTGAAGAAAAAGCTAGCAACTTCCTAGGGATGCCCTGTCCTCACAATTCGATTCTTCACAATTAAAAGATCTCATGTAGTTCAGGAACTTCCATTCCTCTTTGTTTTTTGGTTTAAACCACAGCCCTCCCATGATCCACAAAAACATACTCCCTTGAGAACAGCACTCTGTGTGAAAGAGCATCGTTCTGTGAAACACACATTTTATTAGACAGTCAGCTCTAGAGTCTAGACTCTTCATCCACCCTCAATCCAAGTCTCACCACATCCACATCTCAATTCACTCTACATCAGCACCTCTTCATCCACGACCTCTCAGCTTTTCGCCAATTCAAAAGCTTCAGATCTACACCGGGCAAAGCGAAGTCCCTCGACCATTCGACCAAGCGCTGCTACAACAATAACCATTATTTATCCATTTTATCCATATTTATTCGCTGCTAGGACTTTACTACTTTCAACCACTACTTTCTGCCACACCCAACTCATCATCGGTCCCATAACTTTTCGCCCATTCACAAGCTCCAGATCTTCACCGAGCTTAAGCAAATTCCTCGTCCATGCAGTCACTAATACACCACAACTGCAGCTCCCCGTTCAAGCAGGAGCATCACCCGAAATTTTTACCCAAAATTTTCAACCAAATTGATCACCCATTTTCCTTGACTGTCACATAAAATGTATTTCTCACAGAATTTATCTGAAGCAAATGGAAAGCTATTGTTTAGGGAGCATGCCCCTGGAGGCTTTAAAAAATAGATCTAAAGAAACTTGCAAATTTTGAACCACTGCCGAATTCCAGGCATTGGCTGATCTTTTTTTCCTAGAGGATGTAACACCAAATGGTGAAATATTCTTCGATCTCGTTACCCCCGAAGGATGTAGGCCGCCTCGTTTGTGAGATTTAGTCGGTTTAAATAGCTGTTCTATGCCCACAATGTTAGGTTCCTGGTATTTTTGCCGATTTGTGCGATTGAGTTATGTAAAATGGGATCCAGCGTATTTCCTAGTCTTAGCGTCTCCGCGGCGGACATTTTACTTTCACCGAAAATACAAATCATAACAATTTATAACTAACCAACAAGTCGTTCCTTATTCAAAACCCTTTATGTTTTTTACTTTAATTTACAAAAATCATTTGGGCTGGGTTTTCGAGATCTCATCAGTTAAACTAGGCTTAGTTAATCTGAAAACAGATTGGTGCCGCCACTACCAAGTTAGTATACAAAATTTTAACGGAACAGCTTAATTTTGCTTAAAATGAAATAATAAAAAAATCACATTTCGTCGGAAAAATCAGAGTTTTAGACTACTATGTTTAAACTTAATCCACATCTCGAAAACCCGGCCTTATAAATATAAACTAAAACCTATGAAAACGATTATGCTACTTCTTTTCAAACATTTTTCTGTGTTATTGTATTTCAAACATAAATAAATTAAATTATTAAAATTTTTTTTATTAATTTAGCTATTAAATGTTACAAATACAACCACAAATTAAACTCTAACCTAATTTAGCGAGCAAATAAAATGTAGACTTTCAGCCCATTGTAGTCGAACAGCACGCCAGAGTCTGAGGCAGGAATCGAACCCATTTCTTTCACACTGAAAAACTAGCTAACTAATTTCTAGCCTACCGGGGCACCCAATCATTAAAATAGTTCATTAGACTCGCTTTAATTCAATTGGAAATTTCAAAAAAAAAAACGCTTCAATTCTAAATTATCGCTAAAATAGTTCGGTAAAACTCCAATCACACAGGCAATGAACTTTATGTAATTCCCTCATGTGTATTTACATGCTTATGTTTGTACACATGTATGTTACAAAAGCGTATGCAAACTTCCGGCATATAATTTTACTTTTAATGACATTCGCATTGCATTATATTATTCGTCATCATAATTTTTTTCCATTTCAAGAGACAAAAAACGCCCGAAAATTACATGACAATGAAAATGAACGCAAAAAGTGGAACAAAATTTGTTTACCCACAACACAATAGTGGAGAGGGTAGTATGCGTTTGTGCTGAAGTTTGTAACGCTTTAAAGTATTGGTTTAAGACACACCTTTTAGTAAACAGATCCACTTAGCATGGCATTATGAATGGATTTAATTTTGTCCATCCGTCCATCTAGCTGGCTGGATGTCCATGTAAACCGTGGGCGCCAAGTACAGAACGCATTTTTGGCAATAATTTAATGAAGGGTATCATATGGTCGGCCTTGACAGACTTTATTTTCCTACCAGTTTTTTTTTTTTTTTTTTTTTTTTTTTTTTTTGGGAAGAAAAGAAGACAAAATAGCAGGAAAAAACGACGGGAAAAAAGCCATTGCCCCCTGGTTACGCATCACAAAATTTTCGGTTACCAAAAATACACGCTCAATTTTTTTTTGTAAATTCTGCATGTAAAGCAATGCACATGGAGGTATGAAAATGTTTGTATATGTGTATTAGAGTACGAATACTTACAAATGCGCATAATGATTACATGCATAAAAATAGAACATAGAGGGGGTGTTTTATAACGAAATTTGAAAATTCAGAAAAATATTTTTTTTTTTTTCTTAAACTCTTATCAAAAACATACAACAACTTTTTGTGTATAAACATGGGAAATAGCAAAAATTGCTCTGGCCTTTCCTTATTATGCATTTAGTTTGTTGTTGTATTTTTTATTTGAGAATTATTTGTTAAAGTTTCATTTGGAAAATAGTGCAAACTTCCGGTATATTTCTATTTTTTCTTTTATAAATTGTAATCTACACAAAATTTAATATTATATATGAGAGTCTATTAAAATTAATTAGTTTACGGTTTATGCATAAATATTTCATTTGTGCTGAACTAATTTAAAAAGAATATCAAAAAATAATTTTTTTTTATTTAAAAAGTGAGAACAAAAATTGAGAAACGTTCTCGAAGTTTGAAAACAGCAGGAAATCTTGTAATCGTGTGTGTGTATCTGTCAATGTATCTACTCGTTAACATGAGTGCATATGCAAAAAAAAAGGCTTAACATTATGTTGCATTCAGTTCATTATCAAATGGAACATGTGTCCAAATCAGGGTTGAAGAAATTATTGTAACGTGTAACAGAAAGAAAGGAATTACGAAAATTTTAAAATAAATAAAAATTAATACTTCTTTTTTGAAAATAATTGACCACAAGCTCCAGATCAATACACACAGAAAAAAATACCAATGTTAAATTAACCTCGCGAAATGTTGATTGAGAATCATGATAAATTTCTGCAAAAGTATGCCCTTTATTTAAATTTATCATTATTTCATATTAATTTTAAATGAAAAATATTAAAATAACCTTAAATCACGTTTATTTAATATTATTCACTGTTAAAATAACATTGTTCAGTATTGAATCCATAACAACCTGTTTTATATTAAAATCAAAAGTTTATCTTGTTAAATTAACATGCATACACACTTAAGTATGTACATCTTTTTATTTTCATGTTTCAAATATGTTATAAAAAGAAGACAACTCCCGTATTCTTTTCATTTAAATTATTTAGTTAAATAGTACATCAAGTTTTCAAAGAAGAATGATGACGAACACCATATCGGGCGATTCTGCTGATGCTTCTGTTAACAAAGGGGAATACATAATAAGTGAAACATGTGTTACAGGGGTAAGTGTTTTGAATTATTCTTAAATAAATGCATATGTTGTCTCTGAAGCTTCTTCACACTGTTATATCACACTCCAACCAATTCGATTCTACATGAAATTCATGTTGTTTCTATTTGAAATAACTTTCATTCAACGTGATTCGGATTGTTATTTCAATAGAAATTACATTTTGCTCTGACTTTACTTCAATGTTAAATTAACATGAATTAAAGTTATTTTAAAAGAAAAAAATGTTGTTCGCAAGTTATTGTAAAATCATGTTAAATTAACATGAAGTACCAATGAAGCAATATCACCACCGAAAACGGTTAAATCAACCTTGTTTTCGACGATTTTACATTGATTTTTTTCTGTGTGTAGAAATTAAAATTTACAAAAATTTTTATTTAATATAATAAAAATAATTTTCATGATTCAAACTGTTAAGATTATGCAAAATTTCTTTTAAAAACCCGAATTAAAGATATTACGCGAAAAAAATGCATAAAAAAATTTCAATTTAAAGGGATAAAAGTGGATAGAAAGGGGAAAAATAAACCTTTTTTGGTCTGAAAATTTTTAAAAGTATGGCATATTTATAATAAAAGTATAACAGGGTAAAATTTTTTACTCCCGGGAACTTTTTTGTAAATACGTTTTTATTCAAAATAATTTTGCGCAAACTTTTAAACCGAAGTATGTTAAAGAACATAACCACAATTAATAAATGAAGCAAATTTAAGAACTAACCTGGGGTTTACATTTGCCAGTACTGGCAAGACAACCTTGCAAATAATAGGTCCAGTCCAAACACGCGTGTAAAGAGTAGCCCACAAGGGACCAGGACTAGTTCAAAAGTAACCCAAACGTATGGAAAAACATGGTCTATTTAACATTACGATGTCCTAGGGGAGGACCATATAACCCACCTTTGGACTACTAAGGAGTAGTTTTAAAACTACTCCATGGTATACTAAAGAGGATTACTTTTGAAGTCGTTTAAAAACGAAAGCATGTCGTTAGAAAACGAAGACATGTCGTCTCACTACAAACACTTTTTAACAATGACATGGCCCATGCTTGCATTACATCGGACCAGTCCATGGAGTAGTCCATTTTATCAAAATGGATCAGGTGGTCCCATTTTATTTGCAGGCAACCTTTTCACTAATACATGCACACTTTTGCAACTGTCTTGTCTACTGTCTAGCAAATTTAGCAGACTGTAAAATTGGACAGTGATTTGATTGCTAATAGTAATTTTAAGTTTTGTTCGCAAAAGAAAAAAAAAAATAAAAAATAAAAAAAAAAATATATTCTGCTTTTATTTTTTATGTTTTAGTTGTGTTTTATATTTGTACACACAATATAGTTATTTTAATCTATTTTTATACCCTCCACCACAATTAGTTGTGAAGAGGGTATACTAAGTTTGTCATTCCGTGTGAAACTTTTTTATTATTCATCTCAGACCCCATAAAGTATATATATTCTGGGTCCTTGAATAATTCTAAGTCGATTTAGCCAAGTCCGTCTGTCTGTCCGTCTGTTAAAAACACGCTCACTTTCGAAAAACTCAAAAGAACTAAACAACCTGGGTTTCAAATTGCTTGTAGTTATCCTAAGCAGTTTGGGATTGAAATTCAGCAAAATCCGTTTAGTAGGATCAGAGCTATGAATCAAAATGTGGAACAACCACCTAAAAAAAATTGATAATTATGTTACAAAAACTTACATAAATGGTGGAATAATATTCAACTAGAAATCACGCTGTAAAATTTCGTGAAGATCGGTCCATACTTTACCCTACGCCCCATATAAACCCTACTTCCGGAAAACAGTTTAGTACGCCTAAATCCGTAAAAAATAATGCTATCATAACAAAATTTGGAACATAAAAGTTTTTTAGGACTAGAAATAACACCATGAAATTTCGTGAAGATCAGTTCATAATTTACCCTAGGCCCCATATAAACCTTACTCCCGGAAAACAGCTTAGTACGCCTAAAAACGTAAAAAATAATGCTATCATAACAAAATTTGGTACATCACAGTTTTAAAGCACTAGAAATGACACTGTGAAGTTTGGTGAAGATCGGTGCATAACTTACCATAGGCCTCATTTAAAGCCCACTCTGGTAAAATAATTAAATACGCGGTAAACTTTCTTCCAGTTTAGCTTCATATGGCCAGAAAAAATGTTATGCAATTTTGTGATATACGGTTCATAATTTACCTTAGATTCCATTATAGCAGCCTTCTGAAATTCACTGCAAACGCTTAAACTAATTGCACCGCTGTATTGAAATTTATGTTTTTTAATACCAGAAATCGTTCTGCAGCATTTGGGATGATTGGTTCATAGCTTACCATGGCTTTTATATAATTTGTTCTCATTTAAGTTAAGCTTAAACTAATATTCTACTCAAGCTTTTTAAAATTGATTCTGATTGTCGGTCAATAATTTTATATAGGTCTAAACCGCAACAAATTTTAATGCAGATGTCTGTTTTTACAAAGATTATAATAATAAATAAACATCATACAGATATTACTCCTAAAACATTCGAAGTGTCGGTGGAGGGTATCAAAAATTCGGCACAGCCGAATATAGCACTCTAACTTGTTTAATTTATTTTAGTTCGAACCAAACAAGTTTAGCTGGACTGTGAACTGTCTTAAATACTGTCTGGACACCTACGTCACGAAGACAGTTAGTAGTGTTTTTGGCAACTAATATGTACTTTCTTACTGCCTTGCCTGTACTGTCATATGGGCATTTCCATTTTGACGTGTCGTGATATTTGTTCCACAAAATGTAAACAAATTAAATGAAGAAGTCAAATTTGTAAAAAGGGTTTTTATATATACAAAGTTATGAAGTAGCACTATATTCCAAAAAAAAAATTACAGCAATCGACGCTAAGGATTTGAAGATATAAGCAAAAATATGCGCTGGCGTGACGTTAAAAAAACGGAAGTGGATTTTGACATGCATTACAAAACTGAATAGGACTGCGAATTGAGCAAGACTTTTTGTATAAAACCTTTGGACTTATATAGATTTATTTTTCTAACTATCAAATTTAAAAATCTTTGCTCGTTTTAAGGTACATATGGGCATTTTCAGCGAAAAGTCTACTTTTTTTAATGTAACGTCAGAATGCAAATAAGGTTGTATTTTAGGACCATGTTGTTCAACGTTATCCCTTTTGTTACTAAATGTAGAGCTAGTTGCGCTTTCCACCAAAATATAAAAAAGTAAACTGGACATATAAAATTGTTTGAGAAACAATTTAAATGATTTCTGGCGTTACGTTATATAAAGTAGACTTTTCGCTGGAACTGCCCATATGTAAACGCTGTGTAAGAGCAAATTAAAGGACAGCAAGGGCAAAACGAAACTATATTATTCGTTCTATTAAACATTCGAATGATTTAAAATTTTTAAAAAAGATTCGTTTATAAGCTCAAAATACCATAAATAACATATATTTTAGGAAATTCAATCTGAACGAAGCAAAAATGGGTAAGAGTTGTGCTCTTGGTACTTTTTCTGTAAACTTTAAAAATAAACAAGAAGTCCAATCTTAATAAAAAGCAGTGTATAGATCAATTACTTGAGAGCGAAAAAGTGCATTATACATTTTTTTTTTTTTTTAATTCCCTATGCTAATCCCCGCGAAGCTTTACGCTTGTCTGCAGGAAAGAAACCAGTGTCTCTGGCGGGAATCGAACCCGCAACCCCGGGGTTGATAGACTAGCTCACTACTAGCTAGCCTACCGGGGCACACTAATGGAATAGGGATAAAAGTTGTAAAACGGGTATTTTTGTGTTCGTCTGTGTGTGTGTTTTTTTTTTAATAAGCAACTTAGAGAATTTAAATTTAAAAAACAAGTTAATTATTAGTAAGATCTATAATTAGTAGCATTAATTAAAAAGCACTAAAATGGTAAAAATTTTTGTTATCTGGATACTATTTGTTAGGAGTTATTTTTTTAAAAGAATTGTACGCAGGCTTAAAAATTAAGTACAAAACATAATAAAAGTACTAAAAGGGCCATTACAAAACACGTCTTAAAAGGGGCAACAAGAACTTTTTTTAATTGCTATTTTTTAATTAGTACTAAACAACAGGTGACATTGAAATACCATCAAAATGGGTTATTGGGACATGCATGTAACAGGGGCAACATCATAGCCACAAATAGGTCTTCCTGGGACAAAACAGGGATGTGCATTATAACTTTTTCTCTCATGAGTGTTTTATTTAGTGGGATTAAAAAATGGACACTTGAAAAGACGGTATACAGGTGACAGAATATCCAGAGTGCTCTGGTTGCCTTTGGAAGAGAAAAAGTCAAAATTTTGACTGTCATTTGAAAGTAATTTGAGTAGGACTTTTATAGGTAATCGATCTAACAGGACACTGTACGTATTTCAGAAAGCATCAGTTACCCTCGTAATAGTTACTGTGTGATTTGTTTAGACGAAGAAGAAAAGGAATCTGTGCAAAATTAACCTTCGTAAGACTTGGAGTGTTTAAGATATGTGTTCTTGCCCGATCCATCTCGATTTTCCAGAAGTATAAATTGGTTTCCATCTTAGCAACAGTCATCCTTGATACGTCTAGAATGAAAGGACAATTTTTATTGAGGTGTTTTATTTTCTTTCTAGATTATGCTAGATTTATAGGTCATCACAATGGGCCCAAAAATCTTAGAATGTGCTCACAATTGCGAGTTCATAGATACAAACATTAAATTATAGGCACATGGTCCTGAGAGAATATGAATGTATAAGGTGAAAAATGGTGGTACTTTTTTGCTCTTCAACTGGTACTTTTGAATATTCCTTAATATTAGACCTAGAAACATAAAATTAAACATGCAATTTTCTGAGCGGATGAGAATCTATAAGAAGGTACTTTTTGGTACTTTTTTGCTGCTCAACTGGTACTTTTTGAATTTCCATTAGTATTTTACCTAGAAACATAAAATAAAACACGCAATATCCGGAGTGGATGAGAATCTATAAGAGGGAACATTTTGGTACTTTTTTGTTTTTCAACTGGTAGTTGTTGAATTTTCGTTAATATTGAACCTAAAAACATAAAACTAAACGTGCAATATCCTGAGTGGATGAGAATCTTTAAGAGGGAACATTTTGGTACTTTTTTGTTATACAACTGGTAAATTTTGAATTTTCTAATATTGGACCTAGAAACAAAAAATTGAACGTACAATATCCTGAGTGGTTGAGAATCTATAAGAGGGAACTTTTTAGTACTTCTTTGTTTATCAACTGGTAATTTTTGAATTTCTGTTAGTATTTCACCTAGAAACATAAAATTAACCGTGGAATATCATGAGTGGATGAGAATCTATAAGAGGAATCTTTTTAGTACATTTTTGTTAATATGTATTAAATCTAGAATCATAAAATTAAACATGCAAGGTTCTGATGGTATGAGAATTTGAATAAGGGATCTTTTTATACTTTTTCGTTCTTTAACTGGTACTTTTGAATTTTTAATAATACCGATCGTAGAAACATAAAATTCAACATGCAGAGTCCAGAGCAATTGAGAAACTATAAGAGGGGAAGTTTTTGTTATTTTTTTTTTTCAATTGGAACTTTTTGATTTTTTTTATATTATTAAACTTACAAAATCAAATTAAAAAAAAGTCACAGGCTTGAGTGGAAGATAACATTTGGACCGAAGGTGAGACTCTTGCCAAATCCATCCACTATGACGGAATAAATAAATGCTCGTAAGATGCAAATTCATTTATACTTATGAATATGTAAGTTTTCTTTATACATATCGAGCCTTTGGTGCAATACCGTAGTAATTCAACAAATCGTGAACTGAGAAAAATGCATTTGAAGTTTTCAGCCATCTTTTTAATAGTAGTTCCGTTTACTTAAGTTATTTTTTTACAAGTTTTTTAATAAAGAGGAATGTTTTGTAATTAAAAAAAGGTGAAAAATTATTAATAATATTAAATTTTTATTATATTAATATAAATATGGTTGAAAATAGCTAGAGGCAATAAAAACATTTTTAGCTGTAAAATCTGAACAGTTAGAGATAGAACCATAATCTTTTTTTCTTTAGATAGATATTTTCCCAAAGATCATTTCTGCATACCCAGCTCAAATTCAAATTTTGAGTTACTACGATCTTGCACCAAAGGTGCCTTAATAATTATGGTCGAATTTTGAACACTGGGCAAACACTAGTTTAATTTGGAACAAAATACTTAAAACTGGATTTTTAACGGATTTGTTTTCTTTAAAAATTACAACCAATAAACACACGAACAACGTGCACGTGAATGCTTAAGTTTTAAAGTCACGATTTATTGCGTTCCACTTTCAAGGATATTCGATAAAGTTGATGTTGTTGTTTTGATGTTTCCAGAAGCCTTTTAATTTAGTCTAGATTTCAAGCTAACGACAAAAAAATCTATTCTACCAGCGAAAAAAACTTTTATCTGAAATTTTTCTTTAAAACTTTTTGTTTTTGCGGGTGCTACAAAAATCACATTAGTAATTGCAAATTACATTTACCTTTTAAAATTAATTTAATATTTTTGTTTTAAAATTTAATTTTTTCAGTTCTCTAGGGATAAGAATTTTACTTATACAATTATGTGAGTAAGAAATTGTGTATGTCTTTTCTACTTAATGTAAAATAACACGCATTTTTTTTCTAAAATTTATTTTTAAACAGGATACATGTTTACATATACATACATACATAGGTAAGACTTTCCCTTCCTCCACACTTCAAATTGGATAGGGGGAGTGTGAGTTATACTCCATTATTATTTTGCTTTATTTCATAATGTAATATTTGTTTCAATTTAATTTACACTGAAGACATATACGAGCATACATAAACATAATACATATTTTGTTTTATATTAAAAGACATAAAAATACAAACTTTTAAAACATATTCACAAACATACATATTCCTGTTCCTTTGCAATTTTTCCATTTACATTCACGCACACACCCACCCATACATGGAAATTTACGCATACATGTTTGAAAAGAAATTTTTGCCAACCCTCACCAGTGTCTAAAGATAATGAAAGCCATATTTGAAAAACAAGTTTTTGCCACAGAATAAAACTTGAACATGAAGAAGAATTTTACACAATACACTGCACGACATCAAAATGATTTTATGCCACATTTTGTTTCATCTCCTCCCACCCCCATCACAACATTTCGTTTTCATCTTTTTAGCTTTTTTTTTTGCTAACTTGTATTTGTTGTCCCAGAAAAAAAGACAACAACAAGAAAAAAGAAAGTGTAACTAGTAAAGCCCGACCATATGATACCCTCCACCACTAAAATGAAGAAATTTAGAGAAAAACTGTTGATTAACCGTAGGAACACAATTGCACCGTATGAACGTAGTAGCGTACGACGTAGATAGTACGTTGTCAAACTAAATGCCTTTTTCGCTAAATGCGAAAGAACTCTTTCTTTCGCACAACTTCATGTAAAGTAAAAACTAATTTTCCAAAAAATGTATTTTGTTTCAAATGTAAACTTAAAATATGTTATGCAAAGGCATACCATGTTTGGTGCAAACGTAAAAGCGTTTCTACATCGTACGTCGAATCATATCTAATTCTATTTCATTCACCAATTGCGACCGTATTGTCATAGAAAAAGTTAAAATGAAAATATTCTAAAATTGTATACTTTTAACAGGCATTATTTTCAAAAGAAGAAAAAATACTTCTACGACGACATATCATGTTCTAACGACGTACGGCCCAAGGCAAATTCATACAGGTGATCGCATTATGAGAAAAAGTTTTGCCAGCTGCCCCTTTTGGTATGTAGCTAAAGGTGTTATAAATGTCAAACGCCATACAAAAAAATTTACAGCCGGCATAATTCTCTCCCATACGGTCGGTCACCTGCATGAATTCGCCTTGTTCCCTTACATTATTGGTTTAGTTAATTATTGACTTAATTAAACTGTGTAGTTTGATTTCAAAAACTTAAAAAGAGATAGAGATAAAGAAGAGCGCAACTGGAACTTATTTGGTTCTTTACAAAAATAGAAATTAGACCCAATTTTAAATTACTAAAGCTACGGTCACACTTGTCAAATTTTTGACGAAAAAAAGGACCAACAAACAAAATTCTGATTATAATACCACATCTTACAAACAACAGTTTGTAATATCACAGTTTGTGATATAAAGACAACTAACTACATATTAACAAAAGTAGGGGTTACGCTTTACTCATTGTGGAATTTGTCAAAATAAGAAAACGAAAAATCGGCAAAAATTAGACAATAATGACGAAAAATCGTCCAAAAATATGGGCTTTACTTCCTATGCAAAATCTCTAAAATTTGTATGGAGAATTTTTGGGCGATTTTTTTCTTATATTACATTGGGCGATTTTGCAGACAGACAAAAAAATGTTGACAAAATATCACAATATTTTTACAGCGAGTAGATATGAATATAACGTGGCGATTTTTTTTCCAAAAAGTGAAGAATTAAAAATCAAGAGCGATATATCGAGCCATAACCGCAAGCAATGCTTAAGCGACGGCTGTAGGAAATATCGCCCAAAAAAAAAAAATGAAAAATCGCCCAAAAAAATTGCATGTAAAATTGGGCCTGATTTCATATGAAAAATGGCCCAAATGTTGTATGAAAAATGGCCCAAAAAAATGGGCTATTTTTAAAATTCTACCATAATCTTACATAGCAGAGAAAACCATGTTTTATTATGGTTGCAAACAACAAAACTATTTTTCAAGAAACTAATTTAACCATTATATGGTTGTCGGCGACAATGATTTGGTTAAATTAAACAAAATATCGGTAGAATTTTTTTAAAAATGGTTTTGTAGCTTTTTTCTCTGGGTGTATAAATTAAATATATACATATATATCGAAAATAAGGATTTTCTCTTCTATGGTATAACAAATACTGGCTTCGCTAACTAAAGCTTCTCTGTATCGCAGGCCTTCGGCCGGGCGCAAGGAATTTCTCCTCTATGGTATAACAAAGACCGGCTTCGCTAACTAAAGCTTCTCTGCGTAGTCGGCCTTGTTCGGAAACAAGGCAGTTTTTCGAAGCTTTACTAAGCGAAACCGGTTTTTGTTAGACCATAAAGGAGAAAATCCTTGCGCACGGCCGAAGGCCGGCTATACAGAGAAGCTTTAGTTAGCGAAGCCGGTCTTTGTTATACCATAGAGGAGAAAATCCTTGCGCCCGGCCGAAGGCCGGCTATACAGAGAAGCTTTAGTTAGCAAAGCCAGTATTTGTTATACCATAGAAGATGAAATCCTTATTTTGGATATATATATTTAATATATACACCCGGAGTAAAAGCTATAAAAATATTTTATCCATATTATGTTTAATTTAACCAAATCATTGTCACCGACAACCATATTATGGTTAAATAAGTATCTTTAAAAAAATCACTTGAAATTTTAACGGTATTTTAAAAAAAAATTTACACATTTTTGATTATAAGTTAAGTTGCGGACGTTGCAAAGTGTCATAACGTCCTCGTCCTCGTCCTCGTCTTCGATGGACATTATGACACTTTAAAAGTGTCCAAGGACACTACGACACTGGACGTTATGACATGTCACCTAAATTTATATGAATAATAAACACTTTTTTGCAAATTTAGTAATTTTTTTTTTTTTTTTTTTTTGGAAAAAATTCGTTTTTGCTTTTTGGGTCATTTTTCATTTTCTTTTTGGGCTCTTTTTCGTTTTTTTTTTTTTTTGGCAAAATTTCATATTTACCTTTTTTGGTCATTTTTCATGTTCGCTTGGGCGATTCTTCATTTGGGCGATTTTTCATTTTTTTTTTGGGCCATTTTTCTTTGGGCGATATTTCCTACAGCCTTAAGCGACAAAAAACAAAATTTTACAAGAAAAGGTTTTTTTTATTTTATTTCATCAAAATTTTGTATGAAGGTTGTCGCTTAAGCTAAAATTGTTTTTGCTATAAAATCGTAACGGCACCATATGTGCCTATGATATTTTACTTGATGATGCAAGTGTTGCCAGTAAAGTCACTTATTAAAAAAAAACGGAGATTGAAAATGATTTCGCTTAAGCTATTTTTGCGGTAAGGGCTCGATATATTGTAAGCCAACTAAAAATATTGGTAGATTTTTGTCATTTTTAATAGACTCAGTTCTTGGGCCAAAAGAAGCGTATGTGTCAAATTTAATTGATCGTTATAATAGAAAAAATTTCGACATCTTCTATAACAACAAGCTGAATGAAGGGCCGGATACAAATGCTCTGATCGACTAAAAGTGATTCGATGTCGATTGGTACTTAAACTACCGTCTCCACCCTCTACCTATTATGGTGAAGGGTATTAAAATTGGGATATGGGACCCTATAGTATTAGAACAACTTTGCATACGCACTAATAAATACCTGCATATATACATACATATATACTTGCATACACACATTATATATCCATATAAGAATAAGCCATTTTTTTATTTGAAATTTTCTTTGCAATAATTGAGGGAGTGGGATGATGGTATTGTTTGAATGTTTCTTCGTTGCGTAAGTGTGTTTGCTTGTCTTTTCCAATAATAGACGTCTGCCAGTATCCTTATGCGTATTTTTATGTTACTACCAATATAACACATGTATACTAATAGACACACACCCACACACACTCCCTTTAAGCCTACAAAAAATATCTTTGACTGACTTAATATGTCGACTGTATGTTTCCTGTTTTCCCAAAAAATATTTTGCTTTGATTGAAGAGTCGTCCACAAAATTTATTGGTTCGATTCATTGTGTACAGTGGGGTTAAAAAAAATATTGTAGATTTCATTTTCCACATAAGCATTTTTGAGTTCACGTTGCCAGCCTTTTGGAATACATACAAATGGGTTCACTTTTTCAGTTAGTCTCTAAAACAAAATGGTATTATTTATGTCTCAGGAGAACTGGGGTATTTGCACTTTTTTCGGATTTTTCTTATTTTACTATTAGCACAGTGATGGAAAATTGAAAGATCGAGATGGTGCTGACCACCAAGAAAAAGAGTATTTTTTCAATATTTTGGTACTTTTTTTAAACATGTAAGAAACTAAAAATTATTTAATTTTTGATATAAACATTTATATAAATGCTTATGCATGTATTTACATACATGCAGATGTATTTGCTAATGATTTAATATAAGGTACATACATTTCGATGTCTAAGGCTATTAGGCACGTTGTTTAATTTACTTAATGAGATCATAAGTAATATTATAATTGTAACAACAAGAACTATTTGATGTTAATAAATCTTTATTATTAATTAAATTTGAAAGATTTTGTATTTGCAAACGATTTCTTTTTTCGTTTTTGTATAATTTTGAATTTAAATTTGAAAACGTGCACTCAACTGTTGTTCTTAAGTCTGTGATCACACTATGAAAGTTTTCTTTCAGAAAGTCTAAGTTTATGGTCGAGAGAGGAGAGAAAAAAGCATGTTCTCTTCCCCTCTCACCAATAAACTCAGACTTTCTGAAAGAAAACTTTCATAGTGTGAACCCAGACTAATTTGGTTTACAATTTTCCAGAAAAACTAAATATCTTCCTTTTTTAATGTTTTATTTCTGGGAGATCCACCACGAATTTAGAAACTGATCGCTTTAAATTTGTGTTGCTCATTTGGAAATAAATTTAATTACAAAAGGACTATGTAAATGGTCTTAGCAACGACATTTTCGGGCGCAAAGTCGTTAATCATAATTAAAGTTTTATTTTTGAAATTAAATTTTGTTCTAAGTGTGTCGCAAAAGTTTTAAGTTATACGATTTTGCAGATACCTAAAAAAGCAGATCAACATTTTTACATCAAAAAACATTAACGAAAAAAAGAACAATAAATTTTGTGTAGGCAATGTTGTCAATCTTAGAAAAAATAGAAACGCTAAATTTCTCAACAAAGAAGCATAACAAGAGGAGAGTACTAAAACTGATACGAAGTTGAAGGTTGGCAAATAACTTTAGAAGTAGACTTTTTTTGTTATAAGCTGGCAATATAACTGGAAAATAGTTTCCACCGAAGGGGCTAAATATCGCTCATTTGTTGCAACGTTGTTTTAACTCAAAAAAACTAAATTGTGGAATTAGTTATGCGGAATTTTTCGCTATGATTTTCTTTATATAGTCTATAAAATTCCTATTTATATCACTTACTTTTCCCCCATTTGAAGAGAATGTATCGTTATTTTTTCTAAGTAGTGTGAGCAAATCAAAATCCTTGTTAATTAATTTTTTGACTCCCAAGAAAAACTTTGATAACTAACATGCAAGTGGCAGTTTAAATAAAACTGAACTGGCAAAATAAAATAAAGTGATTTGTTTTTATTTTTGTTTTTTCTTTACCCACTTAAAACTATATTTAGAGTTGAAAAAAATTAACCAATTGTAGTCGGGACTGTTAGAAAATATAAACTCACTGTTTATTGTTGTTGTTTTTGTTAAAGCTTTGATTTTATTACAAGTAAAACTGGAGTTATTAATCCTTATTTGCTTAACAGTTTTATTTGTATATTAACTTAAGTTTATCTAAAATCTTTGGATGAAATTTCCTGTTGATCTGGCCGAAGCAACCAGTGAAATGCGTATACACAGAAAGAAAAACACTCGGGATAAATTAAGTGTTTTATACATACTTTAAGTACGAGTCGAACTCAAAAATGCATGTACAATAACACTAAAACATACTCAAAACAATCCTAAATGAGATTAGTAGCGGTTCAGACATGTTAAATTTGACTCGACAAGTCTTAAGCATTTAGGAGAGAAGGGAAAAGAGAATGCCATTTCTTTTCCCCTCTCTCCTAACAACTCCAGACTTGATGTGTGTGAACCAGCACTTACTTTCGAAAATCAATACCGGAATTTCTTGAAATAAGTATAAAATTCTTAAATCAAGTAAAAAAAGACTGAAGTTTTCATTGGTAGTAACACTCTGAGAGTAAAATTAAAAAGTGAGGGCTTAAATCTCATATAACTTTTTAGTCTCCTCTCTTAGCATTGCATTATTTTATGCGTGAATACGCGTATGTTTTTCAAAGTCTGTTGTAGATATACAACAACACCACACAAGTTGTAAATAAACGATTTGCTTGTTGTGTAGAAACAACAAAAACCAAAGAACAAGAAGAAAAACATATCTTATTCTCATGTTTAACCTCTTCGGCTTACGCATTTTTGATTTTCTATACAAAACACATTGAAAAAAGGTCTGTCCAGACTCATGTGTACCACGAAGGGCTAAAAAGTAAAATTGAACTCTTGCTACTCATTTAGTTTATATTTTTAGTTGAATATGTAAATAAGAATTTTAAAGTAAAAACCATATCGGTCATTATGCTGTTTTATCATTCTGTAAGGCGTTAAACGGATAAGTAAATCAATCATAATAATATCCTCTTTCTAATTTCTTTTTTTTGTCCTTTTCAAGCACGAATTCGGGATAAAATCAACTTTTTAATACTTGAATCAAGCGCATTTTGAGATTGATTCAATCTTGGTTATGCTTAAATCAATCTCAATTTCGGATTATTTCAAGAACTGATTCGGGATTGAATACGGATAAGTGAAGTATTTCGCGACTGAAAATCCGTACTTAAATCAACTTTATGTGTACTTGTTTAAAGAAAATCCGTACTCACTGTACTTTTAATGTAGAAATAGATTATCCCATCAACAATAAACTTAAGTTAATCAATAGTATGAAACACGTTTATTTTTTTTAAGTTATTTTGAGTTTTTCATTCCGTCTGTAATTTCTACAATAAAAGTTAGATACATTATTACACAAAGCTCGTACTAAAGTTTGAATCACGTAAATCAATTTAAAGATATTGACCATTAATTAAACGTTTAATTCACTTGATTAAACGTGTAATTTATTTGATTAAATTTTAAATTAACACATATTTTGTTTTTGATTAATGCTTAAATTCGTGAAAAATTTTGGATCAGTTTTTTGTGCATATTAAGCACCCTGCAAAACATAAATTTTTTTATGTTTTTTTTTCAATTCGTTTTCAAAACTAGTGTCAACATACATCCTGGAAATTCTACCACATACACAGAAAAAATTCTCCAAAAGTGTTCACCAATTAAAGCATTAATCAAAAATAAAATCAGTTGTAATTAAAGATTTAACCAAGTGAATTAATCGTTTAATCAAGTGAATTAAACGTTTAATCAAATCAATTAAACATTTAATTGCGACTTTTATTAATTTTTTAATTAATATCACAAATTTTTTAATTGAAACCAATTTTTAATTTTTTCTGTGTAGTTTTGAAGTATCGTTTGACTATATTACATTACAAGGCTGGACTTTTAAAGCTTTTTAAATACGCTATACCCCTTTATTTTAAACTTTATTTTTTATATACATAGTTAAACCTTAAAAAAGAAAAATACTTTTAAACATTCGATATAAACACTTTCCGGACATCAAAATATAATTTTTAAAATATACATGCAAATTGAAAAAAGGTCGATCAGATAAAATTAACTTAATTACTTTCTTCTTCATAACAAAAGAAAAATATATATAAAAAGCATATTTTAATCAGATTCAGTAACAACATTTTTCAAGGGTTTAAGCAATATCTTTTGAAACTTTTACTCTTTACCAATCAACCCCACTGTGCAGCATTCGTTTGTGTTCCTTATGCATCAGATAAACTTTCAACAGTTTAAAACGGAAAATAAAAACACGTTTGCACACATTCAGTAATTTAGTTTAAAAATATTTCAGGTTTTCAAATTGCCTATTGTCATTACCATGACACTCCATCGCTCTTTTATTCGTTAGTTCCTTCACTCAATCACAATCAATTCATTCATCCACTTTGCCCAACCACCCAGTTCGTTTAGTCTGCTCGAGATGATGGCCCATTTATGAACGTTTTTAACGCAAAAGCATCGATGCAAATTGAATTTTACACCTTAATGATTTATACACATTTAGATCATCGTTTCTTTTTTTTCTAATCAGTCAGGAACGAGAGGTGGCTGGCTGGCTTTATGTATCCATATTTGGGATAATCGTAGTTTCTTTGGGAGTACTCGTATATATGGATGTAGAGTGTGTAGTAGTGTGAGCAGTTTCAAACTTGTCATGGGAGTCTGCTAAATTATCTAAAAATAAATTGGATAAAATTATGCGGTGAAATGATACATGCAAAATTAATGAATGGTTAAAATATTTTTTGGAAACTTTGTTTAATTGGTGTAAGGAAATGGAGTGTTTTTTTTAACTATGTAACTAGAATTGGTAAAAAAAAATAGTATTAAAGTTTTTTTATTTTATTTTTTTTAAGGAAAATCACTTTAAAACATAAAAAACATAATATGAAAAATAATAATAGAACTCGTCATATGGCTAATTAAGCATATGGACAACTAATAAAGAGTTTGGAGAAATGTTGGACAAAGTGTATACAGCTCAGAGGAGATTACGTTAAAAAAAGGTATTTTTTTATCGAAAAACCGGTGTTTTTTATAAAGCCACATACTTATTGACTCTGCCTAGTATAAACGAAAGTATTGACTTCTAATTTCGTTGTCTTAGCTCATCTCACCAATCCACTTAAACGTTTTATCCGAGACTGTATTTAGATTAAAGCTTTGCGAAAAAATACCAAACATGTCTGTCGCTCAAAAATCAATTTTGACCAAATTTCATATTCCTATTTCTACTACTGCCAACAAACATCGCTATTTTGGCTTTCAATCCTATACACGGAAAAAAATAATTTTCATATTTGATTACGAAAATCGCATATTTGATTAAAAAAACTTTTGAATTTTCTGCGATTACTATTTTGGCGGTATTGATAAAAAAAAATTTTTGTAGGTATCGTTATTGAATTTTTAGTCAACAACGAAGTTTATTTTTAGTCAATAAAAAATTTGTTGCCCAAAATAATTTTTTTCAACAAAATGTTTACGTGATTTGTTAAAATAAATTGTTGAAAATGTTGAATAAATCCAACAAAATTTGTACTGAATCTTTATTTATTAATTACGATGTGCTAAATTCCCAATTTTTATTCTTTGACAAATACACTTAAATTTATTGTAGGGGAAAAAGCTAGTCAGGAATCAGGAAAGATATTTTATATACCTGTATAAAACAGTTAAGCGAATGAGAATAACAAACTATTAAAAATGGACAATAGTTGTTAAAATACTGTCTTTACTTTGATTCAAACATTTTTTTTTTAATGAATATGAAGAAATATTTAATTACTTCATTATTAAATATGTTTTATTGAGTGCTATTTTGCAAAGTGTAATTTTGATAAATTTTTTCATTGAATCAAATAAAACGGTAGTTACCCTAAATTTTTTTTTTTTTATTTATAAATTTTATTTTATTCAACCTTTATTTAAATTGCAATATAATTAATAAGAATGGGGTTTTTCCTTTATTTTATAAAAAAATTAGAAAACATTTATTATGTAGTTCCAATATTTCGATACAGCAATGTGTATCGTTAGAGTGGAGCATCAATGAAAAGAAAATTAAAAAAGTTATCTGCTTCATAAAAGTAGACCAATTAGTATGTAATCCAATCCAATTCCGTTTTTTTAATCTTGGACTTCATGTCCGTCTGGCATCCGTCCATCTGTTCTAGAGTCGGTTTTCGAGAAATATAAATGTTTCGTATGGCGATCATATGAAGGGTTGGAGATGGAGGATAAGTTTGTTATAGAGAAATATTGGGGATGTAAAAATAATGGGGTTGCTCATACATTTTACATCTCTAGGGGTGACTCCTCAGTAGTTACGGGCGTTTTTCTCTCCATTTAGCCCGAATTTCATTCTCACAGATTTCAATGCGCGCACGGCATGGCAATTTTCAAGCGATCGAGCTCATATAGTTTTACCAAATTTTTTTTACCCTAACCTTAGACAAAACTAGTCTAATTTTTTGGAAAACCGAACAAAAAAAATTTTGGACCACCTGGGAAATAATTAAACAATTATAATATCTTTCACAAAATAATGAAAAAATAATAACAATTGTCACATAGAAAAAATTATTTACAATTAAAAAAATGTTAATACAAATAATATATTAAACATTTTTTGAGATATTTTTTTCTGTGTAAGAAGTGGAAAAATCTGCGCTTAAGAAAAAAATATCGTTTGTTATGATCCTCTTAGGCTGCTGGATTACTTCAATGTCTTTTAGTCCTAGATAATGGCCATCTACACAGCCGCGAGGCGCATTCGGTATATCATGATATATCTGGAAGGGATACATACTTATGTACTTTATTGCTGATAGTAAAGCGGCCATAAGATACCTAGATAGGGTTGCCATCCGTCCTCTTTTCCCCGGACACCGTCCTCTTTTTTTGGCATCCGGGGCAGTCCTACTTCTTTTTTATCAAGTGTCCGGGGTTGTCCGGCTTTTTACACCTTCATTGAAAATTTGTTCCTGCATTTAAACTTTAAATCACAGGTCACAAAATTCATTAAAAAAAGATTTGGGTGCTCTGGTTTTTTTTTTAAGATATGTATGATTTAATTTTTGGGGACGTAACGTGACAAAAAGAGTAGTTTTCTTTGAAAATGGAGCTCCCAAAAAAAAATCCAACAAATAAGCAAAAACAACCTTATCAATGTCGATACTTTTGTTCAAATAAATACTTATTGCTGAAATGGACATATTAAAATTTCATTTTAAGATTATTTTTGGAAAGAAAAAAAAATCATATTTAAAAAAAAAGTACATCCTTCAAAGTTTCAGGATTTTGAAAGAAGAGTTTGAAGTATTATATAAAAAAAATCAGCAAAAAATAGGGATTTGACTAAGTCAATTTTTAAAATTTTATATTTTGCAAAGACATTTTTTTTTAATATATTTATCGCCATTTTCTCAATGTATCGACAAACTGCCTGTTACTTAATGTCAACATAAATTTATTGGACCGATAAACTGTCCGTTAACGATTTTGGGTTTCTCAATATAACAACAAAAAACATTGTTTTCAGCTGGCAAAGCCACTCAAAATACATGTAAAAGTTGGGAGTCAGCTGATTGAATTCATCTGTACGGCAAATAAAAGGAAAATAAACATTTGGCAGATGAGTGCCGGTTAGCTTTGCGATAAAATCGAAGCAAATGAGACATTAAGAAAACCAAATTTCTTTAATGTGCAGTTTTTCGTTGACAAAAACTGACAAAAATCATCTACGTATGTAAAGTAGTTTTCCGGATATTAAAAAAATAAACTCAACACATTCGGCGAAATTATGACATTTTGAATATGACATAACTTTTGAAAAAAATTAAAAAATTGTTTTTCGTTGATATATGTTCTTTATGGGATGAATGAAACCCTCTCGCCAAATTTCATTAAAATCGAAAGGGGTCAAGTCCCACTCTAGGTCGATTTGACATGGAATTACCCAAATTAAGTTTTTGTGTAAAAACAAATTTTGGTTGTTAATTTTTATGCCGTCGTTAGTTTTATTAAAATTAGGTTGTTTAAAAAGTGTCCTCTTTTTTCAAGCAAATGTCCTACATTTTTTATGCTGGCGTCCTCTTTTTGTCAAAATAGAAATGGCAAGCCTATACCTAGAGAATGTGCTTATTACATCGAGAATTGTTCAAGAATGTAACTAGAGAAAATAGCGGGACATTCAATGGTTACCCTTAAATGGATACCTGGACACAGGTTGATACAAAGAAACTGCGCTTTAGGGCTATAACTTTTTCGCACTTTTTGCGAATATCAAAAACGGCATAGTATAGTCGTGTAGAACATTAAAAGTTATTAATAAAAAATACGATAATTTTTTCGGATTGTTAAATAAGTTCACGCAGGGATCGGGTTGAAGTTTAAAACAACCACACTCATAAAATTTTTACAGTAACTGATTGTGGGTTATTAAATTCGTTTTCCGTACTGTTAAAATTGAATAAAAATTTATTTTACGAATAACTTTATTTTTTAACATTTGTGTTTGTTATTCAAAAAACAAACTACCCAAAAATAATGTTTTTCCGTATTTATCTTGTTATGTAGTTTGATTTTTGTCCTTTAAAATATATTTTTTAAATGTAAAAACTATTCAATTTTAAGGAACATGATGTTTAATAAATAAAAAATTTAGAAATTAATGAAAAAATCATTTGTTTTAAATGAAATGTAAATGATCCGTTTTTTAAATGAATTTTAATTTGTTTAAAATGAATTTTCGTTTGAATTTAACTACATAATATTTTGAGTGCATTTTAATTTCACGAAAATTTTAAAAAATATACACCTGATATTTGTATATATTCCTATACGTATCACTTAAATGCTATTTTGGAATTTATCCACTGCTTTCCTACGATTTACAATTATCCGCGGTTCAAAATTACTTGGAAGGTTTTAGAAATGTTTTTCGCAAAAAGACGGGAGACAGTTGTTTTCATTACTAAAACATTCTTGGCCACTCCATGGAACTATGCCAAAAATTTGGTTATTGCCCTACTGCTCATACAGGCACACTCTCGACGAGTATGCAACTTATCGGACACAAATTTCTTCTTATTGCTAATCAGAAATGATTCGATGAAATTACCTGTTGGGAACCTAGAAAAATCTGGCCCATTATAGATGGAAAAAGGACAAAGCGGGCTTTAACTCTATCCAGAATTCACCTGATGTATCTAATTGAGATAGTAACTGGGCATTGGCCTATAGAGCTAGGGCTCCGAGTACAGGAGTCCACGGGACATCTTCTACGTCATTGCCCGGCATTCAGAGACATGTGAGCTGTGCTTGGCAATGGAATCTAACCTTACCTATGATCACGGACTAAGGTCTCTTTTATCATACGATTTTTCTTTATAGTTAAAAATTTTCATTTACCTAAGAAAAAAAAATAGTTTTTCTTTCTGGTTAAGAAATTATCCATAAAACTCCATTATTTCTTAAATTTAATCCAATTTTTTTTTTCAAAAAGCTTAAACATTGCAAATAATATTAACAAATACTCATCTTAAATTGTCGTTGTTTTTTTGGGGATGATTGTTTGATTTTTGTTATCGTGGCAACATTTCAAAATAGCAACCATTTTCCATAAATTTTAAATTTCCAAAATTTATTTATTTGTTTTGCATACGCATCAAGCATATCGCAACAAAACACGCTCTCAACAATCATAAACTCAAACCAATACTCACGCAAAAAATGTGGAAAAAAAGCAGGAAGAAAAGCACACATTTTTCCTATTATCCTTATACTTAAGCACATGTCCTTTTCCGTTAAGCAACCTATACAATATGCCGTTTTTTCCTCACTGTAACGTCTAACGTTTAAATAAATGTTAAAAGTGTTTTAAAATTTTTTTTCTTCTTTGTCCCCGTTGAGGCTGTGAAAAGCAAAAATAATGAAATTTTCCATGGCAGAAAAAAAATATGCAAAATTGTGGAAAATGGAAACAACAAGTTTACCCTCATTGGCATTTTTTTTCATTTAATTTTTTTTTACACATTTCGTATCAAAGCTGAACGCAAAAAAAAACTGGAGATGAAATGTAATCTCAACTGAAAAGCGTTGTACAGAGAAACAAACACAAAAGTATAGAAAAACCATGTCAAAGACAGAAAGTACTTTTTTTATACAACTTCTTGTAAATTATGAGTGTGTGTGTATTTGTTTGTACGCAAATGAGGAATGATGGAAATTAAGCAGAGCACGTACAATTTTCATACATTCCGGAATAAAAAATGTTAGGAAAACTTACCCCAAGAAGCCGCAAAAATTTTATTTTTGTGATTTTTTTTTATGTTGCTTCCTTGTTATTTATTAGAAAACCTTATATTTTGGCAAACGTGCTTTAAATATTGGGTGAGGGAAAGAAAAAGTTATATTACAAGATTATTTTTAATTTGGTCATTTGTAAATGGATCAATTTGCATTGGACAATATGCTTCCTTGAAGATTTAACTTTTTATGTGGCCCTTTTTTATTATAGGAACCCTTTAATGTTACTTTTAACAATTCTTTAAAATAATTTGTATCTGATATTGATGATTAGCATTTTTTCTCTGGAGTTGAGCTTGAGTTTGGAGTTTAGAAACTATAAACATATACAAGTGTTAATCTCTTAAGACATCAAAGTAAGATAATAAAAATCTAAGACTATCTTAACTTATTATTATTGTTCGAGTTAAAAGTTCTAGTCTTTCATGTTCCTTTTGTTTGCTTGTATTTGTAATAACTACTAAAAATTGTTTAAAATATGCCCCGAAAAATTTAAAAATTTCAAATTTGTAAACAAAATATTCAACAATGTAATAACAATTCCATTTTATATAAACAACTAGCTGACCCGGCAAACGCTGTATTGCCATATAACTTGTTTTTTTTAGATGTTACAATGTCTGCATGCCAAGTTTTAAAAAACCAGTTGATTAGTTAAAAAGATAATAAAAATTATAGGCTATGTATAGTTGTTTCCAGATATTACACTATTTGCCTGCCAAATTTTAAGAAAATCAGTTCATTAGTTAAGAAGTTATAGGAAGGGGGAGCTTTAACTCTGCTTGCCCTATTTTATGCCCTGTTCTCTTTCAGATGTTACAGTATCTGCATGCCAAATTTTCAGAAAACGGTTCGATTAGTTAAGAAGATATTGGGAGGGGAAGCTTTTACCCTTCTTGCCCTATTTCACATCCTATTCCCTATTTCCCATCAGATATAACATTGTCTGCATGCCAGATTTTAAGAAAACCCGTTCATAAGTTTAAAAGATATAGGGAAGGGGAGTTTTACCGCTATTGCCCTATCTTACGCCCTACTCCCTATTTCCTTTCAGTTGTTACAGTGTCTGCATGCCAAATTTTAAGAAACTCGGTTGATTAGCTTAAAAGATTGAGGAGGCGGAGCTTTTACCCCTATTGCCCTATTTCACGGCCAAAATAAAAAATATTTTAGGCTATAGTTCTTTTCAGATGTTACACTATTTTCCTGCAAAATTTTAAGAAAATCGGTTGATTTCTTAAGCAGATATAGGGAGGGGGAACTTTTACCCCCCTTGTACTATTTCTCGCCATATTTTCTTTCAGATGTTACAACGCCTGCATGCCAAATTTTAAGATTTTAAGGTTGATTGAGCTAAGAAGATAAAGGGAGGGGGAGCTAATGCCTATTTTGCGCCCTCTAGCGATATCAAATATACTCAGTCAAGCCGTTTCGAAGGAGTTCAAAATGGATGGCATTTTGTTGATATTTGTATGGGAATATATAGAGAAATCTAAACGCCATATCTGCGGAACCCCTAAGTTGATTTCGTGCAATCTTAACTTAAACCATCTTCAGACTATCCCCAACGTACCCTGAAATTTTGGTTGAAATCGGTATAACCGTTTCCGCAGTTAGTGGTGACATCAAAGTGTGCACTTCTTTTTATATATATAGATTCTCAAATTATAGTCGGTACAGCCCAAACGAGATAAGCCCTAATTGAAAACGAAAGACAGCGCTCGGCTAACAAAAACAAAGTTATGTTGAGGTTTTAATTCATAAGAGATTTACTTGCACATAATATTATCTAGATAATACCATCCATATGAGATTTTTGTCTTAGAGGGATTTTAGCTACGGTCGCTGAATTGTTTATTAATTTAAAAGGAAGTTGAAAGTTGTGAACCGATTCTAAAAGAATTTAATTTGAATTTGGGGTGAGTTTCATCTAAATACCAACATAATAAGATGGTAAACAGACCCATAGAGTCAAATTTGGAAAGAAGTTTCTATGGGGAAAACGTGAAATTAAAGACCGATTCTCACCAGAGTAAAAATAAAGCCAGAATTTCGCAAAAAAAAATTTATTTTTAATTTGCACGAAAGCTCTTGAAGGTATTTAAAAAAAATTTACATGTTTAAAAATATGCCTCAAAAAGCCCAAATATAAATTTAAAAAATGCTGCAAAAAGGCTCTTTTAATTAAATTAAGCAAAAAAATGCAGCAACCGGTAAAATATGCAAAAATATGCACTGACAAATCGATGCCAAAATTCATAAAATGCTTTAAAACAGATAAATATATTATTTCTGCCTGTATTCGAAACCAAGAATTTAAAACTTTTTTTTGTACATTGCACTATCGCTCAGACGTCCTCTCTCTTGGGCCAAAACTATTTAAGTGCGAAGTTCTTTACCGATTCTTATGAAACTTTGTAGAAACTTTCGCTACTTTTGACAGCTCATAAAATAAATCG
Source organism: Pollenia angustigena (assembly GCA_930367215.1). Taxonomy (NCBI): domain Eukaryota; kingdom Metazoa; phylum Arthropoda; class Insecta; order Diptera; family Polleniidae; genus Pollenia; species Pollenia angustigena. The sequence goes on from OV884060.1 coordinate 15,035,907, forward strand.
GAAAGTTAGCAGAGCCACGCCCATTCAAGCCAAAGATTATTTTAAACTACTTCTACTTTAACTCCACTTCCACTTTAGCTCCGCTTTAAATGCAATTTTATGATAAGAAAAATGGGCAAAGCCACGCCCATTCAAAGAAATCATTATTTTTCGACTATTTTTGCTTAAACAAATCTTATGAAACTTGATGAACACTTTCTTCTTTGGTGAAAATGCAATATTCTGACTAGAAAAGTGGGCAGTGCCACGCCCATTCAAAATAATCCATTCTTTTTATGCGCTTCTACTTAACCAAATCTTATGATATTTGATACACACATTAAGTGTCGGAGAAAATGCAATATTGTGAATAGAAAAGTATGCATTGCCACGCCACGCCTTTTCAAAGGAACTACTTTTTTTTATTAAAATTGTTAGGACTAGACCATTAATAATTATTTAAAATCTTAATTAAATTTATTAAAAAGAACCCTGCATTTTTTATTTTCAGTTTATCGCATAGAATAGACGAGGTGATAATTTTTTTTCCGCCCTTAGATAATCTGAAATGTTCTCTTGATCTCTTTTTTCTATATGTTTCTTGAAAACTTTTTTTTTTTTTTGAAGTTTAATTGAAAACTTTAAGCGGAGTGAATTTTTTTAAGAAGTTTGATTTTCTTGAAAATCACAAAAAATTGCAATAAAAGAAAACTGAATTAAAATCTCAATACTCCAATTCAACAACATCTTAAAGTCTTATGGTGAAAACTTTTTTCATGTAAAGTCAAAAACCGCGATTTTATAGATAAGTAAACACTAAGGGCCTATTTCACCAATTCCATTTGTATACCAACACATATTTAAATATGGTTTTTCGTATATTTATATTTTAGTTTGACATGAAAAACGAATTTAAAACATAAATTGATATTTAAATAGAATTGGTGAAATATGCCCTAAGGATTTGCAATAAACTAGTCAATCTACTTAATTCCATTTATTACAAAAATGTTTACCCAACACTAGGCTTTTATATGCACACATTTTTCCACTACCCAATATTTAAACAATTTATTGAAATAGATTTTAAAGTTTATTTTATTATACATATTTTCCACCCCAATATACGAAAAAAAAACCGAAAAAATTTGCATTACATATTTTGCTGACGAGACTATCCAGCTTTAAAAAAAGGAATATTTTCGTTTTATTTTTTACAAAACAAAAACTCTAAGCGAGGGGTGTTATTTTTCGTATTTTTTCTGCTTTCTCTTCCTACTACTTCTACTTATGCAATTCAATAACAACAACCCCCAAAAGAAAAAGTGTGTGTGCAGAATTTTTTTTACATTCCCTCCACGAAAAAAAAAAATATAAAATACTTGACATACGCAAAAAAAGCGGTCAGATATAAAAAAATACAACAACAAAAATTTCAAATAAATAATAAAAAAAATAAACAAACCCTAACGACGCACAGTGGCGCCATTTGAGTTTTTTCGTTGCAAAAATCATATCTTTTGAACCGAATAAGGTAATTGAACAGTTTAAACAGCATATGATAGATAACTGTTCAGCCTATGAAATGTGCATTTGAAAAGGGTGCTACGCTGTGTAGGGGCCTACTTATGGGTTATCAAAGTTAAAATTAGTAGAAAAATCAATTTTATGGTACCTAAAAAAAAATTATTTTTACATTTTTAGATTGTTTTTATTTTTTTTTTCTTTAGGGTTCTAAATTATTACCCAACAAATTAAAAAAAAAAATTTTTTTTTTTTAAATTTATTTTTTCAATTTTCTGTATTTTCGGTATATGGGTAATTCCATGTCAAAACGACCAAGAGTGGGACACGACCCCTTCCGATTTTAATGAAATTTGGTGAGAATGTTCCTTTTATCTTATAAGGAACATATATGAACGAAAAAAAATTTTAAAATTTTTTTTTCAAAAGTTATGTCATACTCAAAATGTCATAATTTCGCCGAATTAGCCGAATGTGTTGAGCTTATTTCTTCAATAACTCGAATAACTCGAATACTCGATAACTCGAATGCCGCGCACCTGGCATTTCACCCTAATTGGGGACGCTGAATTCAGTGGTGCTAACCGTTTTTTTAAATTAGCTCTTGTTTTCAAGATATACCGTTATTTCGAAAATGTAAGGCGCTGCACAGCATATATTCGCGTAACTCAAAAATGGTTTAGTTTATTGAAATAACTAAAAAAACCGAAATTCGGCAATAAATAATAAAGTGGGGTTGGTCATACATTTGACCCATCTAGGAGCATCCTACGCGCTGTAGGGGCCAAATTAAAGAATTTTATTAAACCGCAATATTAGTATGGCAACCATGTCTTTTTAACCTTTTTTACCTCTAGAAGCCAAACGGGCACGTACGGGCAGATAAAATTTTTGAATTATGTAAAGAAATAATCAAAGAACAGATTTTGCAAATATGGCAAATATAGAAAAATATAGATTTTTGTTATTTTCCGTCAAAGTTGAAAAATAGTGAAAAAACGGATAGTTTTTAAATAGTGATTTACCAGGAGAAACACAAAGCAAACAGTTCATTTTTTTTTTATCATTACACATTTAATAAATGCATCAATCAATACAAACAAAAAATAAGGCGATTCGTTACCTATTTTTCGTGATATTACACCTGAAATCGCAACAAATTTACTAAAAATTGTGTGTTTTTTTGAAAACCGAAAGTCGGTCAACTTTGAACGGCTATATCTTCTAAACTAAAAATGTGATATTATTAAGAGTGGCAGATTTGAAATCGTTGAAAAGTTTCCTATAACATGAGTTTATTCAAAACTTCGTCGGTGCTCATGAAAATTTTGATTTTTGCAACCTCGTTTGCTCTACGGGCGCTACTGTGCGACGTTTATGCCAAACACTTTCGTTCATACTCGTACTTAAATTTCGTTTTATTGCGTTTGTTGTTGTTGTTGATATTTTTGCCTGGTGCTTTTACGAATTAACTGTAACAAGAAGAGGGTTGTTTAACTATATGCGAATGTATAATGTTGTTGCTATTTTTTATGCACACTCACACACACACATTCCCACTTGGTCGTTAGGCAATTTTAGGGGAAGCTGCGAAAATGTGATGAAAGTTTTTCGTGCAACGAAATGTATTTCATTCGATTTTGTTTTCAATTTTTTGGCAAATGATTGGCGATTTTGCAAATGTTTTATATACTTTTGTTTACATACACAAACACATATGTACATACACACATAAAAAAGTATTGCAATATGTGAAGTTTTCTATTCATATGTGAGCGAAAATCAATTTTTAAGGGTTTCTTCTTTGCGGGGTTAATATAGGAGGAGTTTCTGCAAAGTTGTGCAAAATTATAGTTAAAAGGGATTATTTTTGCAATATTGAAAATAAATTAAAATAAAATGGCGGTGTATCGATTAGTATTGATAAGCATTCAATCAGTTCCATTTAGCGCCTCAACAGAAGAATAGTTAGTGGAGAAATTGTGTTGGCAGTTATTTTTTTTTAACGAAAAAGATAATCCGCGTAAAACTTTAAAAAAAGTAATTTATTTCATTGCTTTTAAATTTTTGAATACAACACTTAAAATATAATGTAGTTAACTTCAAACGAAAATTCATTTTAAACAACTTAAAATTCATTTAAAAACTGATCATTTACATTTCATTTAAATAAATGATCTCTGCATTCATTTTTAATTTTTTTATTAATTAAACACAATATTCCTTAAAATTGGATAGCTTTTACTTTAAAAAATATATTTTAACCGACAAAAATTACACGACATAACAAAATAAGAACGGAAAAATATTTTTTTAATAAATCTTAAAAAATAAAGTTATTCGCAAAATAATTATATTTTTATTGAATTTTAACAGTATACTAGTATACGGAAAACGAATTTAATAACCCGCAATCAGTTACTGTAATAATTTTATGAGTGAAGGTTATATTTGACCTTTCAATTCATATGGGCATTTTTAAAAAAACATTTCAGGGATTTCAAAAAAAAATACTGCAAAACAAAAGGGTAACAAAAAATTGATGGCTTTGCATCTTAATATCAGTTTTTTGAAATTGCCATTTGGCTTTATATTGTTTCTGTACAAATAGAAATCAAATTACCTTTCGTTCATTTTATGATTTCGCTTTATTTCGCTTCTTATTGTGACTGACAATAATTGAGCATAAAATATATCTCCACTTTTTTCGAACTTCTCTACATCAAAATTACAACATTTCATAACGAATTTCAGAGAGGGGATGTGTGCCATAATATTTCATAGAAATATTTTTTAAAACCCCAATGAAAAAATTCTATTTTGCGAAGCACTTTTTGTTGCATTTAAGAAGTTAGCAAACATTTATGCGCTACGCAACAAGACAAACAGAGACTCGATAAGGTAAGTGAACGAATTCTAAACAAAATTTAAAAAATCCTTAACACCCTTCACCTAACGTAATTCTGCATCTCAGACCACTCACCCACTAATACACATTATCAAACAAAATTAAACAAACAAAATATGTTGAGTATATTTTATCGCTTTAAACACATTTCGCTATTTATGTGGCAAATCGTATATGTGACGCGAAAAATAGAAAGGGACCTAAGGGTTTTGCCATTTTAAAGAGTTAAATACGTGTATCATTGGTATACCATCACTAAGCGTGTTGGTATTGGTCTCATTTGAAAGCGACACATCTCAACCTTGTTGGTCAACCTTGAAAACGCGCGTAGGTCGTCCCTACCTCTTGTTTTGTGTAGTTGGTTTTTACTGTTCCCTTTACCTTACTGGTCCTTTTCTCTATGCGCTGTCACGTATGTATTGTTTATGTGTAAAAAAGAGCAAAATAAATAATAAAACCTCATCAACAGCAGGTGTTTTCATCACAAAAATTAAAAGTTATCGTGAATTTTGGCTCATATCTCAGTCATTTATGGGCTGATCGTGCTTAATTTTAATAGCAAAACTAAATGCAACATATGTGGCAGAAATATATAACAAACAAGTTCCCTTCATTTCTGGGCTCCTCGAAAACCCCATTTCAACAGACAGACGGACATGGTTGAATCTTCTTTGCCACTCGTAAGGACAAAGAATATATATTTTTAATAGGGTCCGATACTTTGTTCACACTTTGGTTCTTAAACGCGTTTAAGCACCTCGAACGTGATTAAGCTCTAATCACATCAAAATCGAGATGATTAACCATACATTGAAGTGATTTGTTAATAACTTCAAATTGACATGATTACAACTAAATCACTTCATTCCCTACAGGAACAATGACAATCATTTGATGCATCATCTGATGGGCATTGCTGATGGGTTTATACATCAGAAGTTTCTATCATTTTATTAAGGGCAATATGAAAAAACTGATGTAGACATTCGTGTACGTGTGACATTTTTTCCCACTCATACTTGTGAACTTTAATACATATATGTAACTCCTGTAACTTCATCGACATTGTCTTATATATACGTGAATTTAATACAAATTTGAAAAGTGTGTTAGTTTACAAGTTTTGTATGTGTTAGTTTACATCAGCCATTTCTTGTAGGGTTAATCAGATATAATCCTCTGAACATACCTCAAACTGAGTATAATGTAGAATCGGCCAACATGAACGTGTACAACCGGCCACGATTTTTGCTTAATGTTTTAATTTTTTTCCTTAAAAAATTCATACATTTTTACAATATCATTATTAATATGTTTAAAATATCCATTTTTAATACCTTAAAGAAATATAAATTTGTTTGTTGTGTTTTTTCTTAATCATCTGTCATCCTAATCATCTCAAATATAATGTGAACGGCTTTGATTAGCTAAATCAACATTTTTCTTAACGCGTTTAAAAACACAAGTGTGAACATAGTATAAGATAAATATTCGGGATATTACAAACGGAATGACAAATCTTTATGTATATAACCTTTCCACCTGTGTAAAAGGTATAAAACATGACACGCTATTAACCACCTACTTTAAGGCAGGTTTGTAAAGGAGTGTGTACCGCTTTCCGTTACCGCCAACAGTTTTTAAATTCGTTTAATAAAGCGCTTTTTGTCTCAAAATAGATTTATTTTTGCTTCAAAGTTGGAACTCGAAATATAAAATTAATGTCATCCTTAAGGGAGATGGTTAGAGAAACTTTTACAAATCTCTCTTACAAACCTGCTACGTTTTAAGATAACAAGTTTCTTATTTTCTTTGTACTGGGATCAATTAAAATTATATTTTTCGCCAAAAAATGTTTAACCCAAAATAAGTGCGGGTAAGTTTATATCGTTAGACGCCTTTCAGACTCGGCAAGTTAGCTGTGCAAGTTACTTCCCCACAAAAAAGTCTGTACAACATTTTTTTCCCCTTACCCCGACCTTACCGCTGACGTCCACAAACCAAGAGTTGCGCAAAAGACTTGCTGAAGTAACTTGCCGAGTGTGAAAGTAGTCTTTTTTTAAAGAAGTATTAAGGCCCAACCATAATGAGCAGGGGCTAGATTAAGCAACTGTGCGGACACATGTTAACCATATTGAAACTTTTCGTTAAATTTTATAAAAATTGTCATTTACTTAAGTAAAGTGCGAAATTGATCACACATTCCGTATGGAATCAGAAACTTTATGCTCTTGTTTATTTTGAATGCATTTGACGGGCTTTTCGCTTAAGCTAGCTTATGTATATTATGATTGGGCCTTTTATCTATAGAATATTGATCAGAAGAGAAAGAGAGAGAGAGACACACCTTAAGGCTCAGTTAGCCGGGAGTAACAGTAACGTTCCAAATCAGCTGCTTCATTTTGTTGTATGCTTGCAAGGTATATTTACACAAGGTAAACTCGTTGGCCCATATGTTTGTCAGCTGTTTACACCTAGTTGGAACCCAAACGTCAAATTTCGTGTATATGTGCCAAAATGTGTACATGTGTGCGTTAAATTGTTTTTGTTTTATATGAAGACAATTTAATGAATTCGGTTCTTTTTATAGAGCAGCATGTCTACACTCCCAAATGAGTCTAACTTGTGTAAATATACCTTGTATGTATGTAAAGCAATTATAACGATTATAGTTAGCAGTAATTTGTAACGTCTCAATCTGTAAGAAACAGATTGTTCTTACTTATTTACGATTCAGCTAGATCGGTCCACATACGGCTGAGATATAAACACATAAATCCCTTGCTGTTGTTTTTTGTTTAGCTATATCTAGAGAATGACAAGAGCCAAAGTTTCTAAATTAGTTATAAAAATCTTGGTTATCAAAACACAAGCTCCAACCAATTGTGGGCGGTATTGGAGAAGTGGACCTGGCACAAAATAAATTTATTTAAATCTTTAGAATGGTATTTATATTACTTTCTGTTCTTATTGCACCATGGTATAGGGTATATAAGATTCGGCTATAACACTCTTCCTTGCTTCAAATCTTGGCTTAAAAATACGTTACAAACTAATTATTCATTACAAACATTAAACAGCAAACAGAACGAACTCATTTGCATAATAAATTCAAAAAAATAAAACTTTGCCAAAATACCAAACAAACACTTTAATAAAACCAACCCACTGTTCTTTAAAGGCAACAAAATTAGAAATTAGAGCAATTTATAAACTATTTGTAATAGACAAAGCAAAATCAATAGAAAACGCCATAAGAATTGATTGAAAATTGATTAAAAAAATTTTTTTTTGAAAGCGAAGCCAGCAGGAAAACCGTGAGAACATTTTCACAAATGTGTATAAATGTTTGTCTGGAAAATGCAAACACGAAATAAAGAGTTAGGCAATTCTATATGACATCTAATGGATAAAACTGGGTTAAAGAAAACAAAAGTTTGCATACAATTTGCATAATTCTTAAAGGAAATTAAAACCATAAAGAAAAAATATGCAAATTTGTGTAAATGTTGGACAAAAGACAAGAATATTTTTGCAATCGTATGAAAAAAATATTCACCTTTAACCCCTTGAGGCAAGGAAATTGTCATTAGACACACTGTGCGTGCGTGTGTGTGTGTATTTCTCTCCCCAAAACTTACTCTCTTAAATATGTTGTATGACCCTCGTTCACTCAGTAGGGTGTATGTAATTTATTTTCTTATGGCTTAAGGTCACTGCACCCCTACGGCTCGCCAAATGCCGGCGTTGTGTTTGGCTGATTTAATATTTCTGGGCGAGTGTGAGTAAGTCTATCTCCAAAAAAAAAAACAATATGAGCATGCGCAAAATTCTTATAGACGAAAAGGAAACTCAATGTGCATAATTAACCCCTGTAGCTAGTGAATAGTTTTATGTGTGTTCTTCATATGACATTATCATAGCAAAAGGAAAAAAACGTGCCTCTTCGTGGTAGGGATGCATTTCCGTAAGGTCCATTGAGGAGACAGCAAAACAAAACCAAATTTTTGCATTCTTTGAAATGTCTTCACTTTCACTTTTCTTTCAGGCTTTTTCAAAAGAAAATTTACATAATTTTCTTTTACTTATATGTTCATCATTGTGATGATGAAGATGATGATGATGTTTGCGGATGGTTAGACGATGATGATGATGATGATATTAAAGCAGTTTGGCTGTTGCTTTTTATGCAAATTAGTTTAAAAGTGTGAGAATTTTCTGTTTTTTTAGTTTTTCATCACTTTAATCAAGCCAGCGAAGCAACCAAACAACCCTTTTTACAAATTTTCTAAATTATGCAAATTTAATACATTTTAATAGATATTTATGATCATCTTCTAAATTTTCATTTACATTTGTTGTAAAATGTAACCCAACAATTTTTTTTTTTAATTTTGCATTCCATCACATCCTTTTCTTTTTATCTGCAATGCAGTTTTTCCGCATTTGTGTCTTGTTTGTTAAAGATTTTCCAATTTTGCTGGAACATTTTTTAATTTTTGGTATCTGCAAAAATTTTCTTATCGTGAGAAAATTTTTTAATTTGCATAAATTTTTTTTCTTCTTTTTCTTCAAGCAAAATGAATGCGGGTTTTATTTGAGAGACTGTGCTAAATATCTTTTGAAATTTAAATAAAAAAATTCGATTACGTGATCGAACAAAGATTGTGCTTTTCCTGTTCGAACTGCTTTATGAGCATTTTTTATTTTTTAAGACTCGATGAATATTAACATTTGCATAATTTTTGAGAACAATAAAAAGATTGTACCTGTTTTTGACTAATTTTTAGATTTTTGCATGAATTTAAATTTTGTCGAGCACAGGTGCCCTCCTTGAATAAAAAGTATTTTGAGTACACAAAAAAAATGCTCACCAATTCTTTTTTTTTCAATTAAAAATTAATAAAAAATAAAATCACTTTTAATTAAAAAATTTAATCAAGTACATTAAGCGATTGCTTATATCAACAACATTACTAAAGAAAATGTTGTTAATATAAAAATAAAAATTGATTTAAATTAAAAATTTGTGCTATTTATTAAAAACTTAATTAAATTTACTACCGTAAAAATAACAATTAAATATTTCTTGATATTAACAACATTTTACGCAGCAATGTTGATTAAGGTAGGTTCACACTATGAAAGTTTTCTTTCAGAAAGTCTGAGTTAATGGGTGAGAGAGGAGAGACTCAAACTTTCTGAAAGAAAACTTTCATAGTGTGATCCCAGACTAATAAAAAAACATTGATTCACTAAATTAAATTTATAATTAAGACTGATTTTATTTTTGATTAATAGTTTAATTGAAAAAAAAATTGGAGAGAATTTTTTCTGTGTACATAAAATCTACAATCTCATGTAGCCAGATGCTCTTAAATTTGTAGATATTTAAGAAAAATTGTTTCTGGAAAAATCTCGATTTTAAATTAACTTTTGGTAGAACCAGTCCGCCGGATGATTGTAGTAGCATACTGCAGGCGGAAATCTCTTCTATAAAGCGGGCGGCTAACCGGCTAAGCAATTTTCATATATCGATTGATATATGAAATGACAGGATGGCAGATTTGAAGGTCGCCTAATTGGCATTCCTCTAGCTCACTGTTACCCACTCATTCAGCACGAGTCTTATAGACTTGTCTAGTTGCACACGTGAATGCACCTAGTCCTTAGCCAGACCTTAGTGGCCTAGATGTGATGAACGGAGAATTACCTCTCGACTTCAGGAGAACAGGGAATAAATTAGGACAGTGATCTCAGAAAGTACTAGGCACTGGTATAGAATGGCTTTTGAAAGATATTTTTCTAGTGTAGCAGTTATTATGACGAGGAGTAAGAGGAAAATGTTTTTAAGTTTCTGTATCAATACATGGCATACAGGACATTATAAAGACATAACCCAAAGGTAATCTCTTTGGATGATCTTTCTGCGACAGAGCTTAAGTTGCTTTTTCTTTTAATTAAGGAAACGAAGTAGTTGGAGTCTTCAGGGATACCTATGAAGTACCTGCTCTCTAGGATGGCCTTTGGCGATGGGTATTAGAAAAGCATCGCTGAGACACCCAAGTAAGCTGTCTTTTAGATGGCTGCCCAATAAACGAACTGAATAGGAAATAAAATTTATGCATGTCTCTATGATAATGACCAGGGAAACCATAAATATGCAATGGCATGTTTTTCCTGGTGCGACCAATAAAGGCAGAAACTATATATTTATCCGTCTTAGAGCTTTTTATGAATTTTGGCAGCGACTTGTTAGTGCATATTTGTGCATATTTTACCGTTTGCAGCATTTTTTGCATAATTTAGTTTAAAGAGCTTTTTGCAGCATTTTTTAAGCTTATAGCGCATATTTTGGTTTTTTAAGGCATATTTTGATACATTTTTGATTTTTTTTTTTGTTGCCTACAAGAGTTTTTGCAATAAATAAAAAAAAATTTTTTTTCGAAATTCTGTTTTAAATATCAATCTATAACCCAGCGTGTTGCTTCAATTTCTCGAACACTTTTTAAAGTAATCTAACGATGTCCATCCGACCGTCTGGCTAGTTGTCTGTCTATGTTAACTTTGTGCGCAAAGTAAAATTGCAGTCTTGTATATAATTTGAGAAAAATTGGTAAATACATTTTAATTGTACTAAGGACGAATCTATGTTAATGGTGAAAATCGGTCCATAATTTCACATATTCCCCATAAAAACTTCTTTCCAAATAAGACTCATTGTGTCCGTTAACCATCTTATTATGTTGGTATTTAGATGAAATTCGCCCAAAATTCGTCTGTAAATACTATGGTGTTTGGGCTTTACCCATTATAATTTTAGGTTTGTTTTTATTAAATGGAACTGAACTGTTAATAAATTGTTGAATATTTTGTCTTAAAATTAGTAATAATAAATTTTTTGGGGCATATTTGTAAGTTTTTACTGCACATTTAATGCGCATAAAACGCTTTTTTAGAGCATATTTCTGGTTTCCCTGATAATGACAATACATATTATACAAATTATAAAAACCTAACACGATTATTGAAATTTAAAAAAAAAAAAGAATCAATAAAATATAATATACGATTCGCTCCCTCCCCTGTAGTTTGCTAACAAAGTGTCAATGATGTTCTTTCAAACAATAATTTATCGTTTTCTTAAAGAAAGAACTTCTTTCAAAAATAATTTAAAGTTTTTTTTAAGAAATTTTTATGCACTTGTAGATTTTCACTTTCATAATGAGTTGTAAAAAATAAGAAAGAAAAACCAATCATAAACATGTCCTCCTCTTTAAACTAAATCAAACAAAAAAAAACATTATAAAAGGATCTATTCTATTGCCGTTATACAGGATTCAAATTACAAAAGAGTCCGTTTAATTAACAAAGAAACAGATTTGCTTTCTTTTAATTTTTTTAGAAGTAAAAAACAGCAGAAAAAATTCCAATGCAAAGAAAACAACATCGGGATGAGTGTCGGTTTGCATGCATCATCATAATCTCTGCACAGTGTGGTTGAAGATTATGAAGATGACTTTGCCGTAATGAATCGAAATAAAAACCCATAAGAAATAGAAATTTTCCCAAAAGTTTCAAAAGTGGGTTTTTTTTTATCAAAAATGGTTTTTTTTTTATCAAAACTGATTTTTTTTTTTTTTGGCAAAAAAGATACAAACAAAAGATTTAAGTGTCATGCACTGCAAAAAACGCGAGTTTATAACAATTTTTTACGAGATTTTATTTTTGACATTTTTTCTAATTCATCGATTTTTAAAACTTTATTTGGTTTTAATAACAGTGATCTTTAAAGTCCAGTAGTTTCAGTGTTTTGGGTGGGGGGTGCTTTAATACCAAGGTACATAAGGCCATGATGGCTTTATCTCTCAGTCAATAGGGAGATAAAGCCTTTTTTTTTTTTTTTTTTTCATTTAAATGGGAGATAAAGCCATCATGGCCTTAGCTCACTTTAGCAATATTAGAAAATGGCTTTATCTCTCATTTCAGTTCCGGAGACACTAAAGTTAAGTATTGAAATCTGGCTTCGCATATTTAAGTTTTTCTGCGTGACGGCCTGGGGCCGTGCTTAGGGGTTTTTTCCTCCAGTAGGACGCGGCAGGTGGCTTCGCTGAATAAAGTTTTCCTGCAAGCGTCACAAGAATAAAAAAAATGTTTTTCAATGATAACTAAGGATTTTCCCTTTTACAGAATGTTTACACCATGCATAACAATTTTCTGAAAAAATATGACTTTATCTCTCATTTGCGAAAAAAAAATATGGCTATATCTCTCATTTCGCAAAATTTTAAATATGGCCTTACCTCTCGATGATTGGGCAATAAGGCCATTATGGCTTTATCTCCCATTCAATTGAGCAATAATGCCATCATGGCCTTATCTACCATATGGTTTTAAAGCACCCCCCCGTTTTGGTTTTGGTTTAGATTTTTATTTTACATTTTCTTCATTGATTTTATCAACATTTTTTCCAAATGAGTTTTTAATCTGAATTTTTAATTATTTTTACCGATTTTCAAGACTTAGTGCCAGTTCACACACGTCAAGTTTGACTCATCGATTCTGTATGAAATTACACAATGAAAATTTTCTTTCAAAAAGTTTGAGTTTATTGGTCTTCTTAGCAATTGACTCCTCTTGATTATTTGTGAATAACTTGTTTACTTTTTAATCACATTAGGTCTGTCTGCGTACACATATTTTGCGCAAAATGTTGCCAAATCTTGCAAAATGTTGTCTGCGTACTCCAAATCTCTTGCAGCGAGAGAGCCAAAAAGAGAATTTTTTGACAGTTGGAAGTTAGAGAATTTGCAAAATGTTACTGGAGAAATTTCCGCTTGCAAGATTTTGCAAATAGTTTGAACAGCTGTTTGAATGAAATAGTTTTTGTGAAATGAATATAAAAATTTAAATTTAACAATGGCAGAGGTAAGTATGTAGTTAGAATTGTGTTGATTTTTAACGTCTATAATAAATTATAATAAACAAAACATTTTACTTCATGCTAGAAAAATCCAAATATACAGTGCGACCGTGGCGTAAGTGGAGTGGAGATGGCAGAACCGATAGAACCAGCAGAACTTTGTGGGACAAACTTTGCAATTGAAGAGGCGAGTATTTGGAATTGTGTTCCTGGCGAGCACTTCACATCCAAATTATTTTTCTCCGTTGTCAAGCTGTTGGAAGGCACTGTATTGGGCATTTCATTATTTTTTTCCATTGTAAGCCGGCACTATGTTGGGCAATGTAAGCAAAAGAAGTTTTATAAAAAACCTGACAAATAAAACTAAAAACTAAGAAGAAATTGAATTTACCAAACTAATAACTGTGTAATAAACAAGTTTTTTAATTTACAACACTTTTTAAGCTTCACTTTAATTAATAATTTTTTAATTTACCCCGAGAATTCAATTTTGCGTACACATATGCTACAATTCTTTTGCTTTGTTATTTCAATCGTTTACACACGGATCAGATGTTTTCTTGTAAAATTTTACTGGATACTGCCTGCGTACTTTTTGAGATTTTTTTAGCCGATAGAGTAATATTGGTCATATTTTCCCAAAAAATTTACTGTGTATTTGGTACTAGAAAAGTACCCAGACAGACCTATTATAAAGGTAAAAATTTAAATTTATAATTTAAATTGAAGACAGTTCAAAAAAATGTATGTTCGTTAGATATTTAAAATTGGCAGGAAATGATGAAAAATATTGGCAAGCAAAAAGGATTAATTGAATTTCCTTAAAATCATAGCCCTTGATAAAATAATGGCAAAAAAAAAGGATTTTAACTATTTTTTGTGATTTCATAAAGACAAACAAACAAAACCAAAAATGTTGTCAAAGCAAATAAATAAATTTTTTACTTCAAATAAAATCTCAAATTACCAAAATGTCTTAACAAACACTTTGACTTTTTTTCCAAACATTTTCTGTATAAAACTATTTTTTTTTTTCTATGTATTTTCGATTTTTATAAAGAAAAAAATAATAGATATTGGTTTGCCTTTTTTTATTTTTTGTTCATAAATTGATATTCAATACTTGACTCACACTTAACACTCGCGTTAAACTTCGTGCCATTCTCTTTTGTTTAATCAAATGCACAGCACGGTTCTCGAACGTTTGAGTTTCCTGCTCGTACATTTTAATTTTTCTTTCCTTTGTCTCTCAAATGTTATATATGGCTCGAATTTATGTGTATTTTGCTGGTACTATTAACTGTGTTAAAGTACTTCGAATGAGCCTGTGTTTTGCGTTCGTAATTTGTGTCTGGCATACGATATTGTATAGAAAAGGATCAATGCTTTTGTTTGTTTTGTTGCTTTTAACTTTAACAAAAAAAAAGAAAAAACTGTCACATTTTTAAGGAAAATTTGTTAAGGTTCTTTAGTATTAAAAAATACCGGTCTTTAATTTGTAGTTTTCTATTGTTTTTCACTTTTATTCCTTCCAGTTTGAAAATTGTTTGCATTTCTATAGAATTTTGTTGTTGTTTTTTTTTTTTTTTACCTTTCGATTTGTATTGTATTTAATCTATTTTCAAATAAAGGACTTAATGTCGCAATAAATTTTTAATATTTTTTTATTTTTTGTGAACAAGTGAAATTTTTTCAATTCGCGGTTTTCTAGGAATTAACCCTAAAAATTATTGGTTACAATGTGCAACAAAACAAACTAGCCGCAATACTTTCAACGGGAAATGAAACTAGACTATTGGTACAGCAAATCTACCAAAGGGTTTTGAAAAGTTAGCTGGGGCTCATAAAATATCGGCCCCTTAAGTTTTTAAATTTTTTGAAAAGGTGTTTGGTATAAGTTAAAAAATATATACTAAATGTACTTCTGAGCTAAAATGCTATTTAAGATGTCTTCAGTAGAATTGTATGGCGATGCTTTGCTTAAAATATATTGACCCTCTAACACTCATTTTAAGGGGTAATTTTTGTCCTTTTTGTTAACTTCCGCACAAAAGTATACTAAAACGGTACTTTAGAGGGTTAAAATGTTTCACGAATATTTTCTGCATTAAATTTCACTAGGGGTCTTCTTAGTCCAAAAAATCATCGTGCAATGTATGTAAAACGGGTTTTCGAAAAATTTAAAAATTGCAAGGCCCATAAAATATTCGTAGAGCACAAAACCGGGTAGGTTAGGATAGGTACCTTGTGTAGGTATTAAGAAGACAGTTATATTGGGCCCTTCAATGGTCCCTTTGTGATATTTAGCGCCAATGCCCATCCTCCAAAGCAGTTACTCAATAAGCATTACTGCAAAAATCAACCAATTATTCTTTCTAATGAAAAGAAGAGGCAACCTAAGTTCTATCTTAGATAGATAATCAGAACAGAAAAACACTTATTTCCCTATGTATCTCTTCCTAAAGTCCTGAATGTCAGTATACTCACGCAGAAAATGACACACAGTTTCCTCTTGCTCCTCATCATCATCACAACTTCTGCAGTAGTCATGCTACAGGCCCATAACCAGCTATTATTGAGATCACTGCTCTAATCTGCTCCCTGTTGAGCCTTAGTAGAAATCATGTCTTCCATTCATCAAAGCCAGGCCACAATGCCCTGGACACGGATCAGTTGGATTCACGAGTCCACCCCAACGTTGCAAGCCTGTAAATCTTGCTGTTGATCAATGAATCAGAAAAATCTTATAAAAAAAATATTTTAAATATAAATTGATTTTTGGATGTGGGTTCAGGAGATCATACTGTTTGCAATCTACAAATTATGATTACCTTCAAAACATAATGCGAATATATTTCCAAACTATTATTTCAATTTTAATAAACGCCAACTTTAAATAAAATCGGAAAGAAAATAGTTTTTCAATAAATAAATCATAACGTTAAAGACAATATTTGAATTCTTAAATCTTTTGGAAACTTATCACAAGCCTGAAAATCTATTTTAAACAAATTTGGTTATTTGCCAAATCAGTTATAATCCGTGTTTGAAAATAAACACTAAATATCGCTATTTAGTGTTCGGTTCGGTAGATTTGTGGAAAACACAAACGCTTATAGTGTTTGTGTAGAAAATCATTAATAAAAATAACGTTTCCCTGTTTGTCATCTTTCGAACACAGAAATAATACTTTTTAATTACATTTAATTCCGTTCGGTTTTTTTAAACCACAAACTTCATTGTGTTTGGTTCAGCTCATTAATGTTCGTTCATTTCTGTTGTGCTTAGCACCCTTTTGGCTGGTAAAAAATCAAAAATTTTTTACGAAAAAAAAAACAAAAAGCCAGCAAAATAATTTTACACAAACAAAATAAATACACAATACACACACAAGATGTTCGTGCTGGGGTCGTTGCTAAAATTTTTTGTTTGTTCATTTATTTCTCAATGTAAAATAAGAAACATTATAGAACATTAAAATATAATGTTTGTCTACAGTACCACTCCAATTGTTCTGTATTTAAACGAAGAACAGAACACTATATAATGTTCGGCTCTTTCTAAAAAATAGTTACGAACGGTATTAAGGGTTGTGTTCGTCAACACAAACTCTAAAAAAATAGAAATCGTTTCTGGGTGTGTGCGCCGAACGCTAAATAATGTTCTATTTATTTTCGAATGCTGTTCATAATTAATTTTCTATTTCCCACCAAATTGCAAATGATGCGCAACTCAAAAAAAAATAACTGCATAGAAAATCGTAGATTTAGCAAATATCGGAAAACAAAGAGTTGAAAATTTCTTTAGACTGGCGAAATCCAAATTTTTTTTTTACCTTTTTTAAAACCAAAATTTCCAAAAGTACACAGTTTTTATTTAACACAAGCCTTAAATATATAAAAAGAAAAAAAAAAACAAAAACTCATCAAAAATGTTGCCCTTAAAATTCTGCCTTCAAATTTTGTTTTATCAATTTCCAACACATTTCAGCAACTGTTACAAGGCTCATTATCGGAAACCAGCCCTCTTTTAAATAAACATAAAAACGACACCTACATACACACAAAATTTAAGCAACACCAAAAAATTACAAAAAGGAGCAAAACTGTACCCCTAATAAGAAGACTAGCATCCAATTAAACTCAAAAATTAAACAAAAAAACTCGCAATTGAGAAAAAGAATAAAAACAAGGAAAAAAATCCCACATTCAAGCATCTGTTTTACATTTACGACTGCACTGTCATTCCTTAAAAAAAAAATGCTGGGAAAATGCGGCAACAAAAACTCGACTAAATGCAGCAACTATCTAATCTACATGTTGCATTTTATCCATTTAATGGCTGGCTGACTGACTGGCAAAGCAAAACTATAACTAAATGAATGAAAGCATAAAGGAAAATGTATGGCACAGGATGCGCTTGATGGCGCATTACATTTGCGCAAGCGTACAAACGCAACAACAACAACAATATGCTACATGTAGCAATAACTCAACAGCTTCTTTTAAATTTACTTTTGTTGTTGTTGTTACTGTTTTATTTTTTCTGTTCGACTAAGATACGACTAGCCCAGTCTGTCGTTGTACAGACGACAACATTTGTTGTCTTAAGCAGCCAAAAAAAAAAAAAAATAAGAGAGCAATTAGCCCGGATACGATTTCACATGTTTGTTTTATCAAGCGGCATAAAATTACAAATCTCAACAACAACAAAAATTTACAAAAAGGACGAATTTTTGAAAATTTTAGTTTTTTAGGAAAAATGTTACTAAATGCGAATTGAAACTTAAGTGTTTCCATTGGCTTTGAACGAAAGAAACTCGCTGTTATCAGTGACTGGAGTGGCAGAAAAAGTTGAACTAAAACAATCACTTTTTCGTTGTTGTTGCAAGGCAAAAACACACAAGATTAGTAAACAAAACTATTTTTTATTTACATATATTTTTTATACATGCACACATTTTTTCTTGTATTTTTTTGTTCAAACTACGCCATTTTTGTATCTGTTGATTGCACTATTTAAGAAAATAAATAAAAATATGTATATTTTGTGTAAATTTTAGAAAGCGTTCTTCATCAGCACTGGTAAAGAGTGGTATCTTACTTATCGGCTGAGAATACCGTAAGATGACACATAAGCGGCGCCACTAATCCATATGATTTCTTGGACTACCATACCTTAAGTGACATTTGTCACAATTTAATGACAACAATTTAGTCATTAGTGAACAAGTCGCAGCTTTTTTAATTCAAAGCGATTACCTGTGTTAATTTATCGTTGCTTTTTAATGGGAAAAATACCGTTGAAGCCAAAGCTAAGCTTGATAAGTGTTACTCAGACTCTGCTCCATCGAGGCAAATGGTACACAGAAAAAAAATTTCGCCAATTTAATTTTTTTTTTTTTCAATTAAACCATTACCCAAAAATAAAATCATTTTTATGAGCTAAATTCCCAAATCGTTCTCTTGATCAACACACTGAAATTTATTCTTGATGGGTTCAGTTTTAATTAAAAATTTAATCAAGTGAATTAAACTTTTACTTATATCAACAACATTACTGCAGAAAATGTTGCCAATATCAAAAAATAATTCATTTGTTTAATATCACAAATTTTTTAAATGCTATCAACTTTTTTTTTTTCTTTATAGAGAAGTGCATTGCTGATCTTAAACGTTGTCCTACAAACACCGATGACACCGAACGTTCTAAAGGCAAAAGTTTGCGATGCCGGCAAACATCAAAACCGTTTACAAAATCTTTTCGACAGACGGTAAAGTGAAGTTACAGAAAATAGCTGATACCTTAATGATATCGAAGAAACGTGTCCATGAGAGAGCTGTTTTCGAAATGCTTGCCGCGTTTGCTCACAGTGCAACAAAAAACCACAACGTTGTCGATGATGCTGAGATCTGTTTGGAGCTTTTTCGGTGAGGTAAAAAAGGGCTTTTGCGTTGGAATGTTATCATGGATAAAACTTGCATCTGCTCCAGCGTCGAATTGGCAGTCAACTGAGTGGACAGCAACTGGCGAACCTCGCCCGAAAAAGCCAAAGACGCAACAGTCAGTTGATAAAGCTATGACATCAATATTTTGGGATAAGGCTGGAATTGTGTGCATTGATTATCTTGAAAAAGGCCAGACCATCAATAGCGAAAAAGATGTTTTCGCAAATTTTTTTTAATATATTTCAGCAATATCGAATAAGAAAGCACTAAAAGTACTAATTACATGCCCGATGTTTAAGGTTATCCCGATTAACTACTAAGCGTGAATATATTGATGTTGTCTTTTATTAGTTCCGCAAGTGAAGCAAGTGAAAGGTTATTTCCACGGTTACAACGGTTAACAAACTTAAACTGTGTTTAGTTCTTCCGAGCAGTTTGGGATAAAAAATCTGCAAATTTGTTAAAGTAGGAAAAGAGTTATTAACCGAAATCTGAACCAAACCACTAAAATAAGTGTCATATATAAAAAGAAAATGGCTTCAAAATCATACTTTTACATTAAAGTCCTTAATATAAAATGCAATTCAAAACAGAATTTTCCAAGCTTAGATAGTGAGTGTTATTTAGAGGGATAGAACTTTTTTAAGAATTAAAATACAACAAATTCAATGACCGAAGTTATGACTTTATCCGCTCACCAATTTCATGGCATTTAATGTTTAAAAATAATTTCTGGCATATGGCCTCCGCGACTGTGTCTTATGAACGTCATCCTGTCGGTCCAATTTTGCACCACTCTTTCGAGCATAACCGGTTTTATTTCGTCAATAGTGCTTCGAATGTTGGCTTCTAAATGATAAATCCTTGCTGGTCAATATAGACCAGAGATTTAACGTAATACCACCAGAAATAGTCCAGAATTATCAAATCACACAAACGCGATGGCCAATTCACTGGTCCATTTCTTTAGATATTTCGGTCACCAAGCGTTAGGTTAACAAAGTGATAGTTTTACCTGCTGTATGGCATGTTGCGCCGTCGTGTTAGAACCTTTCCTCAAAACAAATGGGCCGTTGACGCCTTCGGTATGTAAACCCACCAAACATTGATTACTTCAGGATGTAATGGGGTCGCAGCATTTCCTTAAGAATTATTTTAGCTCCAAAAACGACAAATCTGCTTGTTTACGTACACTTTAAGCCAGAAATGGGTCTCATCGCTGAAGATGATTTTACGATAAGAATCTTATTAAAGTTTGGCTAACAGAGCGCGAATTTTAAAAAAAACTTCAACTATTTGTAAACGCTGATGTTCTTGCTAGAAAGCATATTTGAGTTAAAATCATAAAAATCTCTTAATTCCCAAAGATCTTCAATGAACAGTCCTAAAGCTTAAGTCAGGACAAACTTATAACGCTCTGTAATTTGTAGATTTGAGTTAAAGCTACCCTGAGGAAAATTTGTGCCAATTGTTCTTAAAACCACATAATCTGTGAGAAATGAAATCAATATTAAACTGGAACGAACTGTGATAGTTGAAAGCAAGGCTTATCACTTAACTGGCGATAATGGGTTTAAAGTGTAGCTACTCCAGAGTAAAGGTTATTTTCACAAAATAGGTCATGTGACAGGATTTTGTGCAGTTAGTTGCTGTTTCTATCTGGTTCTATTACTTAATATGAAGGGGATGTATCATATTAACATGGTTCGCTCGGGACAATATGTACGACAGGCATTATTTCAAGCGAAATTCAGTTGAATTGAGGTTATTTCAGTGGCCTATAGCAAAGTGGCAATAAGATGCCAATTAACCCCCTCCTAGGACATCGCCATGGTAAAGTTACAAGCCCCCTTCATATAAATTGTTAGATCTTAAACCGGTCCCCACCACTTTAGAACTGACACGTAATAAGTAAGGTCTCAGTTTTATTTCCCCTACGGTAAGGCAACCATGTAATAACTATGTGTCATTCATTCTTCAACGATAAGTTCGAAACCATAAGATCCTTGGACATTTGTATTTCGTGATACGAAATTTAACTCTAGCCACCTGAGATTTTTGAGCGATTTGTATATGACTAAGTGTTTAAAAGTTTAAACAAAATAATTTCTTAAAAATTTCATCTCTTAGTGTCCCAAAGCCGTATATGATTATGTTATCTTTTTGCTTGAACTTTCAAATAGCATTCTTCATGAATGAATTCCTTTAAAAGACTGTAGCTTTAAAAATATCCAAAGAAAACTGATATTTTGTTTCTATTTTTATTGATACTTTTCCTCCACATGCTTTTCACAAATGTGACCATGAATTTTTATGTTAAAGATACGTTTTATTTTGTTTAGTTTAATAAATTTTGTATCTGCATCATTTGCAGGTTAACGACCCAACATTCCAAAATGGAGAAAAAGGCAACAAGACCAAAGAAAATTTAGTCAAAGAGTCAGGTTGTTAGAAAGAAGTGCAGACAAAACCTGATTAGCAGCAAAATATATTAATAATATTTTTTTCTTATTACAAAAAAGATCAAACAACATCTTAAAACTTAAGTCTATTTAAAGTAACAAATGCCTCTAACAACAAAATGACAGTGGCAGAAACCATTTTTTTCTTGATTAGTAAGAAAACTCTTTTTCTTTTTGTATGTATTAGAAATTCTTTACAGATAATTGCAAAACAATTGATATAATTAACAAAATTTTTTAATTAATGACGGTCATTAAAAGCAATAAAAGAAATTTCATTAAGCCCCTGTTTGTCCTTATGATAAATACTGTGTAAAGAGACATTTTTGTATTTCCAACTGTCAAAATTAATCACAATTTTTCTAAATTTAGCATTAGAACCGAAAAACCGTTTGAACTCAGTTTAAAATTTAATTTTCACACAATTTTTTCCTAACACTTGTCCAAATAAAAATGCTTTTAGTTGTTACTATTCATTTTCTTTTCATAAAAGTATGAAAGATAAACCAATAAAATGCATAGTTTATGTGCGACCATAATACCTGTCAACGTGACAGCATCTCCAAAACACTTGAAATGTTATTACGTGCATGTCTTTTCATTTCTTTCAACTTTGGCAAATACTCTCATGCGAGCACAAAAGGTTTCTTTGCTCATTTATTTGTTTATTCTTTTGGATGAAAAATCTCTTGTCAATATTGTACACTCTTTCCCTTCCTTCCCATTTTTTTTTTTTTTTTTTTTTTTGAACAATTGTATTCTTTGATCAAATTTTTTTTAACTTTTGTTGCGTTTAAATAAACATTAACACTTGTGTTGACTTTGTTGCATTCGTATATTTACAATAATTTGGGCAAAAAAAATAAATTCTTATTCTTATTTTTAGTTTTGTTTTTCTCCATTTTTATTTATTTAAGTTTGGAAATGTGCATTATCATAATATTTTTCTATTTTCTTTAAAGAATTTTTAACACATTTATTTTAAATATTACAAACTTTGAAGACGAAACGAATGGAAATGTGTGTTTTTGAAGCCGAAACATATTTTGGCCGATTTTTATTTATGATATTGGCATCCAATGCAGAGTTGCTGCAATGTAAAAAAAAAAAATATGGCGAAAAATTTTTGAAAGAAAAAACTAAATTTTGTTAATTTTATTTAGTTCCCTGCCTTATTTGCCTTGATAGAAGAAAACATCGTCTCAACCCAATTTTTAACAGATTTGGTTTATGTTAAAACCTTAACCTTATTAAATAACTGTCGCAGGTGAGCCCCGGGGATTTTGCTGTTTCATCCTCCGGGGATATCAGGTGCATTCAATACATGGGATTCAACAAAAATCCAAAATTGATAGATCTCAGGAGATCTTCACGATCTTTTAAGGTCGCAACTGACCAAAGATCCTTTCT
Organism: Pollenia angustigena; assembly: GCA_930367215.1. Classification (NCBI taxonomy): domain Eukaryota; kingdom Metazoa; phylum Arthropoda; class Insecta; order Diptera; family Polleniidae; genus Pollenia; species Pollenia angustigena. The sequence continues at coordinate 15,059,061 of OV884060.1, forward strand.
GGTACGAGGGGAGTCAGTTGCTCCCGGTGTCAAGGTAACGGACTGACTATTGGTAGAAGCTTTTGTCAGTATGTTGCGTGCGGGAAGTGCTTTGTCTTTGTAAAAGTTTCGCTTTTCCGTTGAAAACATACTTTCAGGGATCACCTGTTGGTTGTGCATTACTACCCAAAGTAGCGGGAAGGGATATCCAGAAAATCCCACTAAATGGCTGATTGCTCACCACTTGTGGGAGAATTCGGTCTGAGGGAGGATCATCCCAACGTGCTATTGCCACTCAGCATATGCTGCTTTTTTCCAAAAGGAACGGAGGTTAGATAGCTCCAGCTTCTAAACAAGGGTCGAGTGTTTAATCGCACCCAAATTGACAACAAAAAGCTACTGTATACAGAGAGACATTTGGCCGGAGGCAGAGTCGCTCTCTTTTACTAGGTCTTGGACAAAAAAAGCTCTCCAAATTAACATCTTTCAAATCTCCTTAACCACGATTCGGATTTAAGCCACATCGAAAGCGTGATACCCAAAGATAGCCTAAACATTACGATCTCTCGGCTACTGATTATCGTTGTTAGAAATTGGATCCTAATCAGCCGCAAGCTTTATGCGATCTGATTATTGCTGAATCTGGAAAAATTTTAACTGAAATGTTGCTTAAAAAAAGTGTAGCTGCAGAAAACGTAACAACATGAAACCATTAGCTTCAGGTGCTTTATAAAAATTTAAATGGTTTTTACTGAATACTTTCAGGGAAAACAGTGAAGGCTGATGTTTTGACTTAAATAATAGAGGGCAAAAACACTCTCTATGTGGCATTGCGATTGATGACATGATGTAAAAATACGTTAAATATTTTATGTATTATGCTCTGTGAAAGCACAAAGAATGCAATATAGGACGGCATGGCATTGGTAGAATAACCGAAACTGGAGAGCTATTCACAGAAATATGCAGCAACAACAACCTCGTTGCCGGAGGGACCATATTTTAGCATAAAAACCTTCAGAAAACCACATGCTTATCACCGAACAAATTACCTCATAACCAAATCGACCATAAAGATATAAGTAGATCATGGCATGGTATCTTCCTTGATGTGCGATCTTTCGACCATCATCTTGTAGTTGAAAATATTCGTTTAAAAGTTGCAGGTATGCATGACATACTGTAAAACTACATAGGAAAACTTCAAAATGGGCTACTGACACAAAGTAACCATCCAGTAGTACAACAGGGAGAACACGTAGAAATAGGAAAACGTAAGGGAAAGTACGTTAGTGTTCGAATTTTGCAGCAACTCCGAATCAAGGATATATTTATTGGTCCAGACAGCCATATACGAAAGTGATTGTGTCACTTTTTTACCCGATGCAAACACAAGGATAGGAACACAATGTCGTTATTCATTTTAAAACATTTCCTCGACGCTTATGGCTTTTCCATGATTAATGGTTAATAGTATATTACGGCAAATATTATCTTTACAAATTCTTCGTTCGTCCGGGACTGTAAGGACTTGGAGAGTGCATATAAATTGGGACCGTTGTCAACGGGGCATGGAAGGTAACTAGGTGGCAGACGAATCAGCGAAGCGGGGGTTAATTACCGAACAACAGAGTAAGTGGCATTCCAATATCAATTCGTAATATGAAGGGAAATCTGAGGCGGTTTGGACTGGGGCTCTCAGATCCAAAGTCGACTAAACTTTTTCTGTCGCTACCGAGTACTGAATGTAGGCTGGGGGTAACTGACTAGTGACATTTGTAGATTCCGTGGGGTACCAGGGGAGAGGAGCAAATACTCTGCTACTGTCCGGCACTCATACGCTCCAGAGCGAACTGCCTAGGAAATCATTGGAATTGAACTATTGAGACTCCTAGCGTTCGACAAGAGGTGGAGTACTCTGAGTATCATCTCATCGAACTAACCTTTTCAATTGAGGGTAATCGCACATCGAGGTAACGCTTGGGACCAACACGGTCTATGCGGGGTTTTTATGACCGGCCACCTACCCTTACCTAACAACGATCAAATAAAAATTACCGAAGTATATGCAAAAAATAGATTTTGCTCAGATCATAGCTTTTCGTTTTAGTAATTATCGTTTTTACGCCTACCCTAAATTAAAGTAGTACTTTCGAATTAGATCGCACAAAGCTAAATTTATGACAAAGTAGAGAATAATGTTAAATGTCCGTCAAAACTTACTAACTTCTCCCGGACCACTTTCTACCCTGCAGTGTAAAGGTTTTGGCAAAGACTTCTCCATTTCAGTTATTCTTGTGTCGATTGTTTGTTCAGTGAGAATCTTGTTGATTGTGTATTGATTTTTTCTTCCTCTAATACTTGTTCCGATCGGTCTTGTTTCTAATACTCGTTTCGTTCGTTTCTCTTATTTTGGAAACACAACCAAACCGTTTGTGTCGTTTCGTATTTTGTCTCTTCGTGTTTTACCTGCCATATATTTTCTATTTCCGATGCCTGAACTCAGCCCGGATTTTAAAATGTTATCGCCCATGATTCACATCCATTCGTGAGGATTGGTTAATACGTGGAGTTGTATATTGCAAGTTTTGTACTCTTGAAGAGTTTCTCTTTTACCAATAAATATCAGGCGACAAAGAAATAAAAGCACCTTTGATAGAAAATTGGATCACATCCTGTCCCAGAAATCTCGGAACTTGACAGAGCAAGTTTTTTGTTATTCCAATATCTTCAAATATTTACAAAAGTGATCAGGCATAATTTTGTAAAATTTATTTCCTGAGTTTGGGGATTGTCAATGTCGTTCTGCAATTGTAAAGTAATCAAAATTATATCGCAAAAGATCGGATGGAGTCAACTAATTTGCTTGTGTGCCCCTTAAAATATGCTGCTAAGGTCCGCCCACAGCAATTTTCTTCAAAGGTTTTCCACGAATGTGGTATTCAGGTAAGTTGCAGATCATAATTTCTAAAAACTTCAAGGCGAAAGATTTAAATAATTTCCCTGAAAAGATGTTAAACTATCTTTGACATTAAACTGTGCCTATTGCTAGTTTAATTATGTCAAACGGAAGCTTTTTGTGAATTTTAAGCCAAAGCAAATGATCAACAAATTCGCCTTAATTAAAAAAAACCAGCTTTAAAATTTAAAAATTATGCATATCAATGAATTTTAAAAGATAATTGGTTTATAAATAGATTGTATAGTAGTTCAAAGGTGACTGTGGTCTTGATGATAAAACACCAAAAAAGAATACTAATCTTACATGGGGAACAACTTAATTTCTAATACGAAAATACTGGTTTTTACAATAAAAAATGCACTCACGCACACCAATGTAGATTTTCACCAGGAAATATGTAGATGGATCTACTGTATTTTTTACACGCAGTATCTAAGTTTGTGTAAATGTAAATTGGCTGAGAAATGTGAACATTTTTACTCCATTCAAGTTCAATAACCCGACGACAGTCTGCAGATAAAGTTTCCAAAAACTAAAATTATTGAGTACACAAGACAAGACGAACTCAGCACAGCAAAGAACAACAATGAAAAAGCATCAAGTGGCAATAAAACAAGAATAACAAAACATGAGTGTTGTGCATGCAGAAGTCCATAGCACCAAATACAACAACATTATCATCAGCAGCAGCAGCACCAGATCTTTTTCGAACGCAACTATTTCGTCGATCATTACAACAACATTAGATTTTTAAATGCTAAAGTTTATGTGGCAACTTTTCGACTTTCTTTACGAGAATTGCTGCAGCTAAATAGACACCAATAAAATTAAAAAAATAAAACAAATAACATAATTAAAGAAAATAAAAACGAATAAAATTGAATTGCATTAAATTAAGCATAAATAATTGGTATTAATTGAATTGTAAATATTAAAGCTAAAAGGGACATTTTGTTCTTTTCTCAAAACTTGCATTTTGATAGTCTATCACACCACTATAGATGAGAGGGTATTATGCGCTTGTGCTTTTTTTTTGTTGTAACAACTGTAAATTTTTATCCTAGACCCACTTTTTAGTAAGCCGATCGACCAAGAATCTTTGTTTTGATCTATCGATGTCCTTCCGGCTGGCTGGATATCGATGTAAACTTTGTGCTCAAAGTACAGGTCGCAAATTAATATTAAGAAACAACATTAATAATGTTTTTTACTGTACATATTATAAAGGTACATTTTTTAACAAATAAAAAGCTTTAAGCCCGCCCTTTTAGGTGAGCGCTTAAGTACACTTTCATCATATTATAGAGAGGAAAATTTTGGGTTTGAAGCAGTGATAACCACTCCATAGACTCGCGAGCCAGTCAATAATCGTATTTTTCACACAGACACGGTCGGCAATTCACATGTATATGAAAACTTTGTTCGTTTCAAAACTTCAGACTATCATCAGTCTCTGCGACCGCACACAAGCACATAATGTCTTTGTGCGCGTGCGTTTGGGGCTTTTTTAGTTCGGGGCTTGGTTATCACTGGTTTGAAGCTTTAAAGACATTGTGCTACTGATGACGAGTTTGAGAAAACTTTTATCAAACGCTCAATGAATTCAGTTCATTAATTACTTACAGATCGATCTAAATTATTTACATATGTATTTTGCCCCTTTCTATAGACCATTAACTTTATGAGTAATTTATTACTACCTACTCAATTTCAAACGAAAAGCTAATTTACCGGAAGTTATCGTTAAATTTTTATTTTACGAACGAACGAACGAAAAAATTACCACAAAATCGCAGAGTTCTTAAAGAAAGTGCGTGATTGGAGTTTTAACATTCCATTTACATACATAAAAAATAATAATAAACAAGCTTTAAATCTAACAAGAAAGGTTACTTGGATTTTTTTCCGAAGAGAATAAAATGCATAATTTGTTTGATTGTGGATTCTAAATTCACTCAACTTTTAACAATTACGTGATCAAAAATTTAATAACGAATTTGAAAATCAAAAGAAAATGCCAGAAAATCTAATAAGTAACACAAATTAAATAGATAGAAAAAACATCAGCGATCACGAGTTGCATTTAATGCCAATCAAGCGGCAAAAGTAACCCAACAAGAAAATCAAAAATTTTTTTTCTCTACACATCCATTTCTGTCCGAGTTCAGACATGTGCAGTAAGTTCGAAACACGCTACGAAATTTAGGCAGTTTATGCCATTGTCGTCGTTTTCTTATCTTATCTTTTTTTATATTTTTTTTTTTATAAAACGCCATTTTTTTAATGAACCATTAAGGCGCTGCCACGCTTAGATTTTGAAATTCTCAATGCAAGTCAACATAACAGAACGTTTTAAGAATTAAATCATTAGAGATTTGATTTTTTAAGAGACAATTTCGCAAATTAAAATTTCAGGCTAAAAAGACTTCGACTTGGTAGTTTGTTTTAGTAAAATTTAAGTATTATTATTTTAATTTTAATAACAATTCTTTTTCAAGACTTTCTCCAGAGAATTCTTGTTATCGCCTTGAGATGGATCTGATAACATAAAGATTTAACAATAATTAGTATTGTGGTTATTTTGTTGAACTATTTATGGTTTTTAATCCAAATTTTAAATATTTTTAATTAGGCTTAAGTTCATGAAATTTAATTTTTATTAAATTATTTTTATGAAGAAAGGAATTTTACAACTTGAAAATTAATTAAAATTGTTATTGATAATCTTTCATTCTTGACGTGGCTCGGGCTCGAACCCGGGCCGGCAGGTTACCATGACATGTTTCGATCGCAACCACTCGATCTCCTCAGATGGATTTGCCGTCTTACACTCGCAGCCATCGACGACTGCTGACGTCACTAGTCAAACATCAATCCTTAAACCAAATTGTATTTTAACATTTGGTAGATCGAAATTTGCTTTCCTGAATGATTATCCATTTTAATTGATTTTACATGTTTTTTCCTTTACTTCTGTTTTTTCGTACTTTCGTCAAGAATTTTTCTTGAAGTCCAAGTACATTTTTTGTTTTTTCACTTTGTCTTTCTCTTTTCTGTTGATCTTTTTCAGCACAACTTGAAGGACAAATGTACAAATAGAGCTCGTGCCTTAGCTTTAACAATAATTAGTATTGTGGTTATTTTGTTGAACTATTTATGGTTTTTAATCCAAATTTTAAATATTTTTAATTAGGCTTAAGTTCATGAAATTTAATTTTTATTAAATTATTTTTATGAAGAAAGGAATTTTACAACTTGAAAATTAATTAAAATTGTTATTGATAATCTTTCATTCTTGACGTGGCTCGGGCTCGAACCCGGGCCGGCAGGTTACCATGACATGTTTCGATCGCAACCACTCGATCTCCTCAGATGGATTTGCCGTCTTACACTCGCAGCCATCGACGACTGCTGACGTCACTAGTCAAACATCAATCCTTAAACCAAATTGTATTTTAACATTTGGTAGATCGAAATTTGCTTTCCTGAATGATTATCCATTTTAATTGATTTTACATGTTTTTTCCTTTACTTCTGTTTTTTCGTACTTTCGTCAAGAATTTTTCTTGAAGTCCAAGTACATTTTTTGTTTTTTCACTTTGTCTTTCTCTTTTCTGTTGATCTTTTTCAGCACAACTTGAAGGACAAATGTACAAATAGAGCTCGTGCCTTAGCTTTAACAATAATTAGTATTGTGGTTATTTTGTTGAACTATTTATGGTTTTTAATCCAAATTTTAAATATTTTTAATTAGGCTTAAGTTCATGAAATTTAATTTTTATTAAATTATTTTTATGAAGAAAGGAATTTTACAACTTGAAAATTAATTAAAATTGTTATTGATAATCTTTCATTCTTGACGTGGCTCGGGCTCGAACCCGGGCCGGCAGGTTACCATGACATGTTTCGATCGCAACCACTCGATCTCCTCAGATGGATTTGTCGTCTTACACTCGCAGCCATCGACGACTGCTGACGTCACTAGTCAAACATCAATCCTTAAACCAAATTGTATTTTAACATTTGGTAGATCGAAATTTGCTTTCCTGAATGATTATCCATTTTAATTGATTTTACATGTTTTTTCCTTTACTTCTGTTTTTTCGTACTTTCGTCAAGAATTTTTCTTGAAGTCCAAGTACATTTTTTGTTTTTTCACTTTGTCTGTCTCTTTTCTGTTGATCTTTTTCAGCACAACTTGAAGGACAAATGTACAAATAGAGCTCGTGCCTTAGCTTTAACAATAATTAGTATTGTGGTTATTTTGTTGAACTATTTATGGTTTTTAATCCAAATTTTAAATATTTTTAATTAGGCTTAAGTTCATGAAATTTAATTTTTATTAAATTATTTTTATGAAGAAAGGAATTTTACAACTTGAAAATTAATTAAAATTGTTATTGATAATCTTTCATTCCATCTGAGGAGATCGAGTGGTTGCGATCGAAACATGTCATGGTAACCTGCCGGCCCGGGTTCGAGCCCGAGCCACGTCAAGAATGAAAGATTATCAATAACAATTTTAATTAATTTTCAAGTTGTAAAATTCCTTTCTTCATAAAAATAATTTAATAAAAATTAAATTTCATGAACTTAAGCCTAATTAAAAATATTTAAAATTTGGATTAAAAACCATAAATAGTTCAACAAAATAACCACAATACTAATTATTGTTAAAGCTAAGGCACGAGCTCTATTTGTACATTTGTCCTTCAAGTTGTGCTGAAAAAGATCAACAGAAAAGAGAAAGACAAAGTGAAAAAACAAAAAATGTACTTGGACTTCAAGAAAAATTCTTGACGAAAGTACGAAAAAACAGAAGTAAAGGAAAAAACATGTAAAATCAATTAAAATGGATAATCATTCAGGAAAGCAAATTTCGATCTACCAAATGTTAAAATACAATTTGGTTTAAGGATTGATGTTTGACTAGTGACGTCAGCAGTCGTCGATGGCTGCGAGTGTAAGACGGCAAATCCATCTGAGGAGATCGAGTGGTTGCGATCGAAACATGTCATGGTAACCTGCCGGCCCGGGTTCGAGCCCGAGCCACGTCAAGAATGAAAGATTATCAATAACAATTTTAATTAATTTTCAAGTTGTAAAATTCCTTTCTTCATAAAAATAATTTAATAAAAATTAAATTTCATGAACTTAAGCCTAATTAAAAATATTTAAAATTTGGATTAAAAACCATAAATAGTTCAACAAAATAACCACAATACTAATTATTGTTAAAGCTAAGGCACGAGCTCTATTTGTACATTTGTCCTTCAAGTTGTGCTGAAAAAGATCAACAGAAAAGAGAAAGACAAAGTGAAAAAACAAAAAATGTACTTGGACTTCAAGAAAAATTCTTGACGAAAGTACGAAAAAACAGAAGTAAAGGAAAAAACATGTAAAATCAATTAAAATGGATAATCATTCAGGAAAGCAAATTTCGATCTACCAAATGTTAAAATACAATTTGGTTTAAGGATTGATGTTTGACTAGTGACGTCAGCAGTCGTCGATGGCTGCGAGTGTAAGACGGCAAATCCATCTGAGGAGATCGAGTGGTTGCGATCGAAACATGTCATGGTAACCTGCCGGCCCGGGTTCGAGCCCGAGCCACGTCAAGAATGAAAGATTATCAATAACAATTTTAATTAATTTTCAAGTTGTAAAATTCCTTTCTTCATAAAAATAATTTAATAAAAATTAAATTTCATGAACTTAAGCCTAATTAAAAATATTTAAAATTTGGATTAAAAACCATAAATAGTTCAACAAAATAACCACAATACTAATTATTGTTAAAGCTAAGGCACGAGCTCTATTTGTACATTTGTCCTTCAAGTTGTGCTGAAAAAGATCAACAGAAAAGAGAAAGACAAAGTGAAAAAACAAAAAATGTACTTGGACTTCAAGAAAAATTCTTGACGAAAGTACGAAAAAACAGAAGTAAAGGAAAAAACATGTAAAATCAATTAAAATGGATAATCATTCAGGAAAGCAAATTTCGATCTACCAAATGTTAAAATACAATTTGGTTTAAGGATTGATGTTTGACTAGTGACGTCAGCAGTCGTCGATGGCTGCGAGTGTAAGACGGCAAATCCATCTGAGGAGATCGAGTGGTTGCGATCGAAACATGTCATGGTAACCTGCCGGCCCGGGTTCGAGCCCGAGCCACGTCAAGAATGAAAGATTATCAATAACAATTTTAATTAATTTTCAAGTTGTAAAAGATTTAACTAAATAATAGACTTGTCGCACTTGTCAATATCTAACATCTACCATCAATTTGCGAAGAAGTTTAAATTTTCCCATAAGAAGTACATATAGCTAAAAATCATTATCTTGTTTCTATCTCATTATATCCATTCTACATCTATCGATTATTTTAGTGTCATCACTAGAAAAGCGGCAATAAATACTATTATTATTGTGGCATCACTGACAAAATTACACTTATTTGGAAAACAGTGCTACCATTAATGAAGTTTTCCCTTTTTTGCAAGTTTTTTGTTTAAGTTTTTTTATATGAACATATATGTATATTTTTTGACAAAATGACCTTACAAGAAATGAATGAGCGAGTAGTCACATTTTTCATTTTGGTGTTAAGAAAATTATAGAAAGAAATGACCGAAATAAAGTTTTTGGTCACATTCGGTCATTTCTTTCTATTATTTTCTTAACACCAAAGTGAAAAATTTGACTACCCGCTCATTCATTTCTTGTAGGGGACATTTATTTGGAAAACAGTGTTACCATTTATGAAGTTTTCCCTGTTTTGAAATTTTTTTTTTTTGTTTAATTTTTGTATACATATACATACATATATGTTTTTTGACAAAATGACATTTGGAAAACAGTGTTACCGTTTATGAAGTTTTTCCTCTTTTGCAATTTTTTTTTGTTAAATTTTTTTATATATATATTTTGACAAAATAACATTTATTTGGAAAATAGTGTTATCATTTATGAAGTTTTCCCTTTTTTTTGTTTAATTTTTTTTATATGTACATATATATAGTGTGACCATTTATAAAGTTTTCCCTGTTTTGCCATTTTTTTTTTTTTTTTTTTTTTTTGTTTAATATTTTTTATAATATATATAAAATTTTGGGACTTCTGTAGAAAAAAAGTTTTTCAAAAGATGACATTTCTTAGGGTCTATAAGTTCATTGCTGAAGATTTGAGCCAAATCCGACATCGCGCTTGGCATGCGCATCGATGTCAAAGGTCAGATATATAAAAATTTTAATATTTGTATGCAATAAATTTGTGATTCTCGTTAACTTTCTACATTATTTTACAAAAATATGTAACATCTTTAACATCCACTTGCTTAAAACGCAACAGAGCGAGCGCCACAAGAGGATGGATGTTGTTTGGATTTCAAACTCTAAAAAAACAAACTCTAATCATTAAAGATTTTATCACCTGGAATCACAAAACTTCCAGGGGTTTATACACTCTAGACAATCAACTTATAAGATCCCTTGAAAAGTGAAGTTGGTGCTTCTTTAGTATTATGTATACTGTATTCGCCGGTTCACTTAAATTTCTTCATTAGTTTTCACTCTGTGCACATCGCTCAAACAATTATACAACAGATAAGCACCTGAAACGACCATGACTTCTTGATAAATTAGTGTTGCTTGGAAAAGTTGGAGTTCTTCCTCTGATTCGATATTTGTTTCCGTTAAAATAGAAAAAAAAAGACCCCAGGTACGCTGGTTATAAAATCGCTTTTATAATACGTTGCCACTTACGTCTTTTTTTGACCACAAAATTAGTTTTGCTACTTTTTCCATAAAATTAACGTGTTCGAAAAACTCAAACAAAAACTAGTTTTGCTTCAGGACATGGCGAAAACTGTCTGTGCAAAACTGCTTTGTTTCTATAAATATAAATACAACTCTGGGTTATCAATTAAGAGTGATTGACAAATTAGAAGAATGTGACATATTCGGTTGTTATTTACAAGGTCGATTTCCACTTCTTTACAGTTACCAGAATGGCTTTAAAAACTTAACTTTTAAAGAATACAAAACATATTTAAAAGAGACTGTAAAATCTTCAGTTAAATAATTTGCTAACGAACTTACTCTTTCCAAGCTCTGCGACACGCAACACGTTTGCTTGTATTCGCTTTGCAACGCATATTTTTTTATTTTGTTTTCTATTCCATTTTATATGCAATCAAGTCGCACACATTCAACAAACTTATTGCCAACGATTATTGTTGCTCTCTGCCAACATCGTTTTCTGTTAAAAGAACGAATCATTCTTCCAGACCCTCAAGCAGAATGACGCCAAAATAATTTTAGCCGCCATCATCATTTAAGTGCACACAACCAAATCAACTGAAAAAGTCTGTGCTTTTTTTCTTAAATTCAACAAGAGAGCAAATTTACAAACGGCCGACCAGAAAAAGAATCACGGCCAAAATGATCCAACACTCACATACACACATACGCACACACTCTTCCTTAGTTAAAATTTGGTATTCATTATGGCTGATTGTCTGATTATTTGAGTTGAATGGCTGCATATTTTCTTGTTTACTAAATTATAGTGTCTGTCTGTCCGTCTGTCTGGCTGTTAACTGCAAATGCTTGATAGAGAAGGAAGGGTCAACCGGTTGCCGGTTTGAATACTTGTTTGTTGCTGTTACCTTGTCTTTGCTGCAATAATCACGATCCATGTCTTATTTTTTATTGTGTTTTCTATTCTCGACTTTTTTCTATTTGAGTTTTTTTTTTGTATTTTAGTTTTTGTTTGTTTTGGCCCTACATCAACAACAAAAAAGTACTTTTTAACATTTTCCTGACTACTTTTTGTTTATTTTTCGTGCTTTTCTTCAAAAAAATCTTGTGTGTGCTTAAATTAATTCCTAAATATTTGTTTGCTCAAAACATTTTTTCCAGAAGTCTAATATATATTTTCAAGTAAACATTGCAGATTGAAGAATAAATTTAAAAATTTTCGGTTTATTGGGTAGGAGCAAAAATTCGATTTGTGCAGCATTCTAAATCAGTTTAAAAGAGGACAAAACTATAAAGATTTTGTAAAGTAAAAAAAGTTCACAAGTTAAGGGATCAAAATACTTAACAAGCATGTTTATAATATGAGTAAAAAAATCGTTATTATGTGTAAAACCGAAGATACTGAAAGGAAAATCAAACCAATTTAGACATAACATCAAGCACACGGACACGAGTTTGGCATCAAGCATATTGATCATGTATAGACCCCTTAAAGGGTATTCTTTAAATCAGGGTTTCCCACTGATATTTATTTTACAGACCTCCTGAAAAAATATAGTTTTTTTCGGCATCCTTAACGTAATTTGGTTACAGAAAATGTATTTGGTTAAGGAGACTACAAGATATAAATTGCAACATTTGCTTAATAATAGAAATATAAAAAAATGGATAATTTTTTCTAAAATTTTGAATTGGCAGGGAACTGAAGTATTTGATTTTTTTCATTTTTTAAACATTTGGGTTGTATTCCCATTAAAAACATACCAAAAAAGATTGTCTGCTTAAGTTTTGAACTTTTAATTTTTTCAAAATTTAACTTAAAAAAATTTTAGAATTTTCAATAAGAAATTGTAGGATTCGCGACCCCCTTCTTTGATCTAAATAAACTTAAATATGACAATAAGGTTGAATGTCCTTATCAATATATTTTATTGTATTAATCGCATCCAATTATGTTTCTCTACTTACAGATCGATCCAAAGAAAACATTAACCATCAGACTTAGGACTCGAAATATGATGCTGGATTTAACACCTCTTGATGTTTACTTCTCATTCTGGAGATTCTAATGAACAAAATCTGAACCGAATTGGACATTAGTCTGTCTTACGATATTATAGAGTCAGGCACTCAGACGTAGGAGAGATACATGAACTTTATGATTCTCCTTGCTTTAAGCATATCTGATAAAATGGACTTATGACTTATGGATCGAAAGGTATCTCTGACAATCTTGACAATCAAGCCACTTTCATGTAAACCGGTAAACGCATGTCCCATTTTCAAGAAGAAGCTACAATAACGACCGAGAAGCATTGCAGAGCTTTTTTAAGTTGCCACAACAATAAAATCTCCCACTTTTATGGGTTTGATACAGATGAGCATTGAGCCCAACCGGATCACAAACCTGTCATTGACAACCCTGAACACCTGCTACTTGGCCCAATCTCAGGGTGGGTCTTCAGCACTGTGTGACAAGCGATGCGTTTGCCGAACGCCGCCGTGCGTACTCTGCTAAGACACAGACAGTTAGCAAATGTATAAGCCAGTTAAAATTGTACACTCAAGCTCCTCTTTAGCAGCTGAAGCTATTTATTTAACATCCTATGCCTAAGGAAAAGCCAGCAGCATCTGTTGAATAACAACAGCAGACCGAGGTGAACCGTCCTTAGAACAAGAACTCTTCACAAGTGGAAAGATATTATCTTTGGGTTTAAGCCACAACCACCACGTGATCCCGTAGGCCAATTTCGCTCGAGAAAAGTACTCCTTGTCAGTAAGCATCATTTTGTGAAAAGTACATTTCATGAGAGTAGTAACCCTCTTCCTTCTCCAGGATCTCGACTATTCATCACTCAAAAATCTCACCCAACTCGGGCCACCAAACTCAACACCAGCAATTCATTGATTCCTCAACCTTCGCTTTTCATAAAATCCAGGCCGTCTCCGATTCAGACTCTCGTCGAACCGATATCGACTCTTCATCTACTCATCGCAACGGGTCTTCACCAGCCCTAACTGTCGTGGAACAATCGACAGTCATGACCCTACTCTCTTGTTCCCCCGACAATCGGTTCTACGCTTCGAAACGACTCGGAGTATACGAACACCGAACCAAGGACTGTCGATTCAGGTCTCGCTGCTACATCAACCACGACTACCCTACTCTCTACTATGACAGACTACTAGAATCTTTACCACTCACATTCCACCAATGCTCCCCCATTGGTGGTATGGATTCCAAATCGACACTGTCGTGGGATATCCCAACAGACTCGAACGTACTCTCTACTAAGACCGACTACTAAATCTTCAATACTACCAGCACCGCTACTCACAACCACACAGAATTTAGCTTAAAGTCAAACCCTCCTTCTTTTCACAAAAATACTTATCTACCCCGTAAACGCAAGCTCTTCTCTATTTACGATTTTGTTGCCAGGGATCTGGTCAGTTTTTAATCCTTTCGAATTCCTGGCATTAACCACAATTGTTTTTCCCAGTAGATGTAACATAAACAGTTAAAAGATCCTCAAAATGGTTTTCTACACCCCCGCCCCCGAGAGGTGTAACACATCCACCGGGGGAAACAACCGGGTCACAAGCCATCATTCCTTTACTTCAGCAATTAATAAATATTTTATTATACATTAAGATGTTCGTTGTTTGCGCAGAGAAACCTGTAGAAGTATTAAAGAAGTTTCTATCCCAACATCTTTAAGACAATTTTTCCGCGATTTGGAAGTTAACTTCAACTACATGCTTAAAGACAATTTTCACCATATTATGTTTAATATAACCATGCTTTTGTCACAGACAACCATATTATGGTTGAATTAGTCCCCTATCAAGAAGCCATAACCATATTATGGTTGCCTCTAAACATGTTATGGTTAAATATGACAATAATTTCTTTTTAAATTAATAATAGTATTTTCCTCTTTTTCAAGAGCAACATGCTATGGTTGAAAACCAACCATGCTGTAATGAGTGTTAAACATATTTTAGTTATAATTAACCATAATATGGTTGTGGCTTCTTGATGGAGGACTATTTTAAACATAATGTGGTTGTCGTTGACAGTAATATGGTTAAATTAAACATAATATGGTTAAAATTTTCTTTAAACATAGTATTGGTGGGGGTGACCATATTTAAACATGTTTTGTCTCTGGGTGCACAATGTGATCCCTGAATAGCTAGAGCTTAAGATCCGGGGACTTATATTTCCTGTGGTTTCAGTGACAGAAGATACAATTATTCGCAGAAGTGATACGCCAAGAGGATAAACCTACTTTAATTACACTGCTTTACAAATTTTTAATTTGGAAAATTACCAAGAACGCCAAATGCCTAGATAAGTTAATTGGGACCTCCTGAACACGAAAAACGCTGTAATTTTTTTTTTTTTTTCTAAGTACTAATGGCATATCGTTGGAGAGTTAATTGAATGCCTTTTCCGTCGATATGCTGAAAATTTCTATCTGATAAGAAATGGCTTAGTTATTATCATAATGCCTGCACGTAAAAATGCGGATAATGTTTCAGGGAAATGTCGTATAGTCTGATGGTAGAAGCAGAAAATTCTAACAGTTTTCAAGCAGAAAATATACTTCTTACTGAGCTACCTAAATAAGAGCGGAAGCGTTCTTTGTGTGTCAAAACTTCTCATTTGCATACAATTTATACGAAACAAACCATTAGAATTCATCAATGGGGGTGGCCTCCTGGATGTAACGACAAGAATACGAAAAGCAAGAGGCGCTTTTGCAATATTATCAAAAACTTGGAGGTCAAATGAATACAGCAAAAAGACGAAGTTAAATATATTTTCAACATGTGTGCTGTCCGTTTTATTATATGGATGCGAAACATGGCTTGTAACTGAAGAAATCAAGCGCAAAATGCAAGTTTTTACCAACAGATGCCTCCGGACCATACTTGGAATTTATTGGCCTAATACAATTTCAAATGCTCAACTGCTCGCCATAACCAATATGAAAGACATAAACTGTGAAATCCGAAGACGTAAACTTGGCTGGATAGGGCACACACTTAGAAGAGAAGATGACAACATATGCCAAAGAGCGCTTACATATAACCCCCAGGGTGCAAGAAGACGAGGAAGGCCGAACAACTCTTGGCGACGTTCAACATTAAACGAATTTAACAGGCTGCCTGATTTTAATGATAGAAAGATAGTTAATTTGACGGAACTGAAAAGTATTGCAAATATACGCTCCAGATGGAGATTTCTTATTGAGAGCCTATGCCCACAATGAGGTAGCTCTAAAGTAATTTTAGAGCAAGGCTTATTATTATTATTATTATAAACCATTAGAATGCGAATAAGAAACCACCCGGTTGATAAATCTTATTTGACAGATCGCTATGTCGGTTTGTTTTATTGAAATTGTATTTAAATAAAATTTTCATTTTTAAAAAAACGCTTGCCGCTTTTGTTTAGGTTGTTCAGTTATGCTCAATAATTCCGACAACAAACATTTTATATTTCTCTGTTTGATCCGAACATTTTCGCTTCTAGGAACCAACATTTTCTTTTTATTTTCGAAAAATTTTAATTTTGAGAATTTAAATTCTAATTATTACAACAATCACGTGTATGTAAATCATTTTAAAAAGATTTGAAGAAAAGATAATGGCCCAACAATAAATTCATGTGCAATAAGCGCATGCGTGCTGTGAAACTATAATTATTTTTTTTTTTTATAACAAAACTGACGACCCCAAAAAAAAACTAAACAATAAAACAATGGCTGACAAAAAAGGTCAAATCGCTTACTTTAACGCTCTGGATGAATTGCATTAAAGAAGAAAAAAAAAACAACAAATTCAAGGTAAATTTAAAAATAAAAATTGTTTTTAAAAAAGTCATAAAACATTGAATTACATTCATTTTCAGTTTTTTTTTTTTTTTTTTTTTAACGTAAGAAAAAAGTGAAAGGTAATAAAACAAAACTTAAAATGCACTAATAGAAGACATGTTTGCATTAAAAGGGTATTATGTAATACTTGTATGAAAAAATTGTGTAGTAGTTTAAGAATATTAAATAATTGTGGACAAAAGGTTTACGAAATATGTTTTAACTGAACTGCTTAAAGAACAATTGAAAGAGGTTTAACAAGGATTTCAAAACAAATCGAGGTTTTTTACTTGTTGCATTTGAAAGAAAACCTGTTGCAACCCTTAAATTTGTGGGACAAAATATTTGAGGGGAATGAACCAAATTGTTTGTTCAACTTAGTTTTTACTAAAAGAAGAGAGCTGCCAGATGGATTTACTTTTCCGAGCACGGAAAATTTGGGTCATTTCCGATAAACAAGGTTAGTTTAAAATTGATAATATCGGTTTATTATTGCATTCAGGTTCTAAGGACATTTCACTTGGAAAAGCGTAATTTTATTATTACAACGCAAATTTTATCATATTAACTAATTTTGAGCAACTTTTTACAAGTTGTAAAAATTTTATCCATCTTCAGAAAAAACAACCCTACAAAAAAAGGGACCACAAGAATCGTACAAGTTAGCCAAACCAAGGAAAAGAAACAATATTTTTAAGCCCTTCACCGAAGGTAAAAGGGTATATATAACTTTGTCATTCCGTTTGTAATTTCTACAATATTTTTCCTACACCCTATAAAGTATATCTAATATGAGTCCTTATAAAAAGCGAAGTTCAAATCCGGTTATCCGTCTGTCTGTTGAAATGGGTTTTCCGAAGCCTCCAGATATGATGGGGACTTGGTTGGGGTATCTTTATGTCAGGAATTCTTATTATCATTTTGCTATTGAAATTCAGGCAGATCGGTTCAAAAATGGCTGAGATATGAGCAAAAAACCACGACTACTTCTAACTTGTTCCAAAAATCCCTTGTTGTTGTTGTAATTTTATTACTTTTTTTATATCTGAAGAACGGAAAGAGCTAAAGTTTCCAAATAAGGAACACGCATTTGGGTTATCAATACACACCATCCCACAAAATGTGGGCGCGATTGGAGAAGTGGGCGTGGTACCTCCTATATTTTATAAAAACCTCAATTTTTGGACTGTCATATGACCTATGGTTACGCCTTGTACATCATCTTGAGTAGAAAATATTTTCTGAAGATTTCGGAAAAATCGGTTTAGATGCAAAAAAGTTATGACCAAAAATTAATTTTTAATTAATTTATTAATTTTTGTTTTTTTTTAAACCCACTTTCGCGAAACTTAGATCTTCCCGAGTCCAAGATTTATAACTCAAGTAAATGGTTTATTTCTTTCTTTACACGTTGGTATTAAAATCTGTCAAATCGGTTTATACTGATATCCCAAAAATTATTTTTTTTATACCCTTCACCGAAGGGTCTAGTTGCTCTGTATTCTGCTCGCACAATGGTGAAGGGTATATAACTTGTACTTGTTACTTTATCAAATCAAAAATTATTGCTGGAAAATGCGTTTGGCGTACAACTTGTATACGCCAGGCATGCGTGCAACACGCTAAAAATATTTGTCCTTCTAAAAGGAAACACACACAATAAAGGAAAAAGGATTTGTGGGAATTTTGGTGAAGGGAAAAAAATAAATATTTTCCTTTATTACACGTTCAATACAACTTTTTTATTTCGACAAACAACAAAAAGTCACACGATTGTTTTGTTAAGAAAATTTTATACAATTAACAAAAATAATATAAAAAACGCTGAATCCTTAAAAAACATGATGGTGCAGCAGAGAGTGCAACAGCATACTGCAATTGTTGTGTAAGAACAAAAAAAAACACCAGCATTTTTTTTTGTTGTTGCATTAATTTTTTAAGGTTTGATTTTAAAGAAAAATACTGGTGACTTTTGTAACAAAACCAGGAATAAAGAAAAAAGAATACAACAGCTGATGATGGCTGATGGTTGTTTGGATTTTGCGTGGGTTTTTTTTTTCTTTCTTTATTTTCTTTACGTGAGAAAATAATTCGCTGGTTTCCCCCTCCTCACATAATAAAGTCAGGGGCAAAGTAAAAAATTAAACGAGGTATTGATGATTGTGCGTTCCAATGCAACAGTTGCTGTTTTATTTTTAATTCAACTGATCTTGAGTTTCTTTCCCATGACTTTTGTGTTTGTAAAGAATTAATTTTTCATACATCGAAAACACAAGAAGAAAAAAAATAAGACAAGTTGACACCATCGTCTTAATAGCACCTTCAGCTTGTTTCTGACAGAATCTCTTCTTAATTGTCACTGTTCTCGTTTTCTTATTTGCTGCTTCTTCGGCTTCTGTCTAGGTTTATTTTAGTTTTCGCTGGTTTTGTTTATTATTTCCTATTCTTTTGGGTAATTTATGTTATTTCTAAGTTTCTGATCCTTTTGTGGTTTTATTGGATTTTTGTGAGGATTTTTTTCGGTTTTGTTTTCCTTTGCAACGTTTTGTGATTTTTGTTATTATTTTCATATGTGAGAATGCAAGTGGTAGAGAGTTAAACCAGGCGATTATTACATAAATCTGTTTTGTCTCAAATTGTGGTTTTTCACTTTTATAAAAGTGTGGGAATTTTTTTATTCAAAAATTTTTTGTACAAGAATTTAAGATTTGCTTACATGTGTTTACAAACCTAAATCTTAATAATTTTTAGTCAAATGTTGGTTTTAAGCGATGCTTAAGGGATTATGAGCTAAGTTGTTGACTCAATGCACATGGCAACGATGCAAACTATTAGCGATTTTGATATAGATTAGCGAAATTTCTAAAAACTATTCGAAAAGAATTCATTAAAGAAAACTATTTCCATTAAAAAAAAAAAAAACTTTATAGAAAATAATTGGAAAACCAACAAGGTTAAATTATCAGCCATGTCACAGAGTACAATTCCGTTCGGAAACGGAATTCATTCCGTATTTTGGTGCTTCAGAAAATGACGAAAAAATGTTTCGGAATGAAACCATTTTTGTTTGGAGTTGTCTGTATCTGAAAGGCCATAAAACTATAAAAATACACTTTCCATCAACAAACAAATATGGTTTCTTCAATTTCGAACGGAATCATTCCGAACGGAATCATTCCGAACGGAATTGTATTTGTGTACCCTATATTTTCGTTCGTTTTATGCCGTTGATACCCTACCTCAAGAACTAGCGAATGAACATATATTAGTCTAAATTTAGGAGCTTGGTGTTAAATTTTGGAAGTTAAAATAAAATGATCTGAAGCTTATTTATCTGGAAGCTTTAGCTCCATATAAGCCTTAGACTAAAAAGTTTTACGAGAGTTATTTCTGCTTATTTTTTTTTTTTATTTAACAGAGATTTTTGTCAGTAAAGGTTCATGTAGACGACATGTTTTTTACATCTGACTTCTCAACTTTTCAAGTCACATGTAATTGTGCATGTCTGTCAAAATGGCTGTTTTACAGAAAGTTTATAATATTCGGTCACAAACGTACATGTAATTTGCTTCTGATATTGTCTCTGTTTTTTCCCCCATAGTTGTTGCAAAAACCAAAATAAAAATGCCGCCACGAAAATTTTTATTTACGCCGTAAAATAATTTAGCCGTCTTAACATATTTTTCATTTAATTCAAAGATACAAATTTAGGAGTTTATAATGAAACGGTTTTTATATATGTATATATTAACATAAACTCAATTCAATAGTGGGATGATCATACATATCTCGGTATTGTAAAATATTAACTTCAGCCGGCTAATGATTCCGTCAATAGTGGACGCCGTTGCCGATTTCCTCTCGGCATAGATTTCTGATGTCAGATGGTTTGTCAGAAGAAAATAGAGCATGCTCTAATTGAAATTTTGTCAGATGAATTTGCATCTGACTTTTACAGAAGCAAAGTTTAAAAGGTAACACACGACATGTATGTATTTTTCAGTGGGAAATTTGACATGTAAGATGACAAAGCCATGTACGGTCGCCTTAAGGGAGAATTTTGCTACTCGAACTTGTGGGGCAGCTCCATTTAGTGAATTAACTTCAAAATTGTGAAAATCTTTTGATAAAAAAGTTTACATTAAAGGGCGGACTTGGTAATTATTCGACTTTTTTTTTTGTACTGTCGCTGTAAGGTAATTCATTTTCCGGGCCAGGATTTATATGCGAACAGCCCCAAATGATAGACCAATAAAAAAAATTATATAAAAATTGCAGTATATTGAGAAGGGTTGACAGTTGAAACGTTCTTTGTAGGATCTTCTCGCTCTTTATACCCACACTACAATAGCATTTGTGCTGGTATGTGTGACACTAAATAATATTGGTGCTAGACCCACCTTTTAGTATACCAATTGAGACAGAATAACTTTCTGAGTCAATCTAACTATGTCCGTCCGTCCGGCTGGCTGGCTGGCTGTCTGTCTGTCTGTCCATTTATCCTTGTGCGTAAAATACATGTTGGCACATTCAATTGTCACAAGAACGAAGCCTACCACAAATGAATACAGTCGGGTCCATAGTTCCACACGGCCCTCATACAAACTTCTTTCCGGATTAGAGTGTTTGTCACCATAGACCGACCATCTTCTATATGATCTATTTAGATCAGTGTTCGAAAATAAACAGAAAATAATTTAGCGTTCGGCTCGCATACCCAGGAACGATATCTTTTTTTAGTGTTTGTGTAGACGAACACAACCATTAATACCGTTCGTAACTATTTTCAAGAAAGAGCCGAACATTATATAGTGTTCTGTACTTTATTAAAAACGAGACAATTGTAATGATACTGTAGACAAACATTATATTTTAATGTACTTTAATGTTTATTTTTTTACATTGATAAAGAAATGAACAAACAATAAATTTTAGCAACGACCGCAGCACGAACAGCTTGTGTGTTTATTGTGTATATGTTTTGTTTGTGTAAAATTATTTGTGTGTATAGTGTATATGTTTTGTGTGTGTAACATTATTTTGATGGCTTTTTGTTTTTTTTTTTCGTACATATGTATGTGTATTTTGTTTTTGTTTAAAACGTTTGGTTTTTAACCAGCCAAAAGGGCGCTAAACACAACAGAAACGAACGAACACTAATGAGCTGAACCGAACACAATGAAGTTTAAGGTTCTTAAAATAAATCTTTTTGTTGAGCTGGATAAGTACAGTATTATTTTTGTGTTCGAAAGATGACAAACTAAGAAAATTTAATTTTTTTTTAAGGATTTACTACACAAACATTATTGGCGTTCGTGTTTTACAGAAATCTACCGAAACGAACACTAAGAAGCGATATTTAGTGCTTATTTTCGAACACAAGTTTCGATTAAATTTGATCCAAACTTTTTTAAAAGGAATAGAAGTTGGCGTACCCCATGTCCGAAATACTTGAAAGTCGATTAGGGTTCAACTAGAGCTCTTATGGGTGTGTTGAAGATGGTGACGGTAAGGTACATTTATACCGACCATCGGTAGATGCTTCATATTGAGTACAGCAGCAGTGCCGGGTCATTTTACCATTTCGACCACACTAAGAGCAAAACAGGCGTCCAGGGTGAAATGGCCTAGTTATGGCATTAAATGCTATATGTATGGGAAAAATTTGGCAAGATGATTTGAATTGAAATAAAAGAAGTTTGGACCAAATTTAATCTAAATACCAATATAATTAGATGGTTTATGGGCACAAATACCCTATTTCTGCCCCTGAGACAATTTGAACATATGCACCAAATTTCATCAAATTATCTACAAAAATTTCTTTTACATGGAGATCCAGCCAGCCATCCGGACATCGTTAGATCGGTCTAAGGAGTGATTCTAAATCGATTTGTATACTTAAAGGTTAGACCAACATTGTACCCCTTTAAAATGGGCTTAAACGTGTTGTAGGTTGAAGCCCCATCACAAAATTACGTGGCTGCACGTCCATAATTTCCCAATACATTTATTAAGAAACTATGAACTAAAATATTACAGCCAAATTTTGCACCTTGGTTCCTTTACAACAGTATGATGCCTATGTATGTATATTGTTATAAAAAAGAACAAATACAAACATGTAGGTATAACAGTATCTTACTGATCGCAAAAAAAGCTTCTTTCCGTTTGCAAAAACTACAAAATCCGCAATGTCTACATATAAAAGTTTGCAAAATGGTTGTGTGCAAAAATTTTGCAAAGCTTGCAAAAAAAAAATACCAGCAAGCATTGCCAAATTAAAAACTAATTCTGCACACAACCAATTTTTCAATCAAAAATCTACAAAATATTAGCGCATTTGCAAAAATTTAGCAAATGTTCAAACTCATAAAGCTTTTTTAATGAATCGCAAACACTATCTATTAAAAACACGATTTGAAATATTTACTAAAGAATAAGAATAAGCGAAAATAGAAAAATAAAGAGACAGAATAGTGCAAATATGTAGGTATTCTTGTTTTTCTTAAAGGCATACACACAATTTTACTAACTCAAATAAATAACAATTTCAAAGTACAGCCACTTTTAGAAAAAAACACACAAAAATAAATTTGGAAAATAGGTAGGTACCTACAAAGAGAAAAATATTTAAAAAAAAAACACACATTTCAACAATAAACAAAATGACGCAATCTTTCATTAGCTTTGCCACTTCGCCAAACGAAAAATCCACATTTTTGCTAAATTCGACTTGTTATCGCTGATTTTATTTTAAATTTATATTTGTTTACCGCGAAATTCAGCGCCAAATTAAAAACCACATGCAGAAAAGAGCTTTTTTCCACTTTGCTAAAATTCTATCCTACATAAAAGAATATTGTTACGTAAAAAATGGCGAATACTGAAAATTCTCACACACACACAACTATACAATACCTCACACACAGCAGCTCGCACACACTCACCCATCTTTATATAAAATACCAACACTTTAATAAATGGCGGCGATAAAGTTTTTACTGTTGTTTTTTTCTTAGAACTTAATTTGTTGTTTGTGCTTTTATTTGCAAAATATTCGAGGTGTGAGAGAGATAAAAACCCGTTCTTCTCTTATTCAGAATACATAAGGAAATTTACATGCTTTTAGCAAATGCCAGAGCTGGATAAAAACATTAATTTTCACTAACAATAATTTTAATATGTATTTTAAAAATGAGTTTCAATTTTGCGCAAAATAAAACTAAAACAATCTTTGATCATTATTTTTTATTAGAATTGTTTATTTATGTATTAATTTAATTGAATATTTAGCTCAATTTATTTTTAAGGCAATAAAGACGGTCTATCCAAAAATGCTCAGCAGCAATGCTGAGCTCTTTTTTAGTATTGAATTACCCAGTAAAATCTTCGCTTACTTTTTCAAAATGAATAGCTTCTTTAACTCATTATTTAGTAGCTTTCTTCTATAACTACATGTTTAACAACTTCTATAACTGCTTTTTTCTGGATGTATTTAAGTAAAAAAATAATGACTTACTTTTAAATGCGTTCATTTTGGGACATGCCTTGTAAAATTCATTGGTTCTTTCAGTAGAATTGTAAGTAGTGCCTTCATATTTTTCTGATTACTCAACACATTATTTTGTAGGCGAAGTTTTTACTGGGTATGTATTTACTGAATTTTTTTCAAATTAAAGAAAAAACGTAATGAAATTCTCGAATTGGCAATAGAATTTTCATGCTTAAAAACCGCTTGCCGCTCTTGTTTAGGTAGCTCTGAAAGACTTACTTGTTCCTCATTCAACTAATACCACATTAACAAGGATATCACGTTGCACCAACATGTTTGAATATGCAGACGCTGATCCAGCATACATAATTGCCTTTTCATGTTGTTAAGCTGATCAAGTATTCATGTATGTTTGTATGAATTATTTGACACTTATTTATATAATTTCACTGGTAGTACGGATGCGCATGTAAATTAATTTAAAACAACGCGGCCCACTATGTTAACCGCTATCGTTCGTTTGTAATACCAACGACAAAAAGCTGATTTGCGCCTCACTAATATTCTGCGATGACAAATGTCAAAATTAGTCACTTGTGTTGTGGATGTCGACAGAGGAATTTTTTTAAATATTAAACGAGTTTTTGTTAACACGAACACTAAAGTGGTGTTTATAGAACACGAGCGCCTTTCTCGTCCGTTCAACTTACATTTAGAACAAAAACAAAATTTCGGAATTTGTTTTTATTTTAAATGTAAGTTGAACGGACGAGTAAGGCGCTCGTATTTACGACTTTTTTGGAGACATTTTATTAAATTTGTCTTGAATAATAATTTATTGAGAAAAACGTAAGTAACCATTGCATGCATTTTGTCGTGTTTCGAACCACTTTGACGACAAAATGCATGCAATGGTCGCTTACGTTGTCCTCTACTAAAAAAAATCAAAAACTTTAAATTTGTATGTAATTTAAAATTAATATTAAAAATAAATAATCCTGCCTGTTAAGTATATGTAATTATTTTGTTATTTATAACGTTATTCGCGGCTGTGTTTCAATTGTGAAATTTGAATACGTGAATTGATAGTACAAGAAACACAAAAAATAAATGTTCCTGCTGACTACATTGCCAAACCTTCTACATCCACTTTTTATGTAAATTGAGATTTTAATGCCGTCTGGAAGAGAGACACCTCGTCGACCAGCATGTAATTTTTCTTCAAACTGAGTCTTAAAGTGTGTTAAACCAACTATATTTTTAGGTTTTCTCTCAAGCTGCGCATATGAAATATAAAAAGTTTGTTGTTTCCATTAAAAGTTATTGGAAGTTAGTAGGTTTGCATATTATGTTGACGATATGTTATGTTCAGAACCCATTCCCTTATTAATCAAAAGCCTATTGGAGGTCTGACTGTCTCCCCACATCCAGTATCCACTATTTTCAAGCCCAATCTCTGAAACTCATCGGACATTTCATTAGTAGGAATTCACAGCCCATCAAGACCCTAAGAGATTTAAGTAAATATATCCTCGAGGCATGCCCATTTACCCGTTCCCCTTATTCTGGATATCTCGGCAAATCTGAAGTATCGCCAATATATCAGTATCGGTGTTCGTTAAATCCCTAATTGTCACCTACCTATCGGCGACTAAATCGTAGATAGTGTCAACAATATTGTCATCAACGACACTATTAAGGTAATGTCGCTAATCGCGCATTAACGACTTTATAAGAAAAAAGTCGTTTATATAGTCGCCAGTGATAACTTTAACCACAATATTGCCCATATGATCATTAACGACAATATGCATAATAATGTCGCTCACATTGTCGTTTACGACTTAAGTGCCCTTTGTTCGAAAAAGTCGTCGACGATTTGCATGGGCTGTCGCCAACATGTCGTCAGGGATTTACTATGGGTCTTGTACGCGTCCTCTACGTTGTCTTGAAGACATGGCCAACTGGGTAGTTTTATAAAATATTTTTCTCAAAATTATATTCTTTAAATTTTTTTTTACTGTTTGTTTTTGTAGCGCACGTTTGTCTTTTTAAGGCTTGGATTATTAGTTTTGCCGATTTTTATTTTCAAACTAGCGTTTTGTCTGTGAAATTGTCGATGTGGCAGAACGGTCATTTGACAATAAATAAATAGATTACGTTAGCCTCGGTTCACACTATGAAATTTTTTTTTAGAAAGTCTGATTTTTTTATAATGTGAACCCAGACTTAGAAACTTAAAATCTGTCGACCGACATGTCGATAATCGATCGACATCGTGGACCTGGTTGTACATTAATTTAAACCTAATTCCGACAAGATAGTTTTTTAAGCATTTGCTGACTTGTATATTCAACGTTAACCCAGTACATGTTAAATTTATATTTTACATAAATGTTTCTAAGCCCCTACAAATTCTCTACAAATTGTAACAATACATACCACCTCCCATCTCTGTTGTTTATACCGGCTTCGGTAAAAGCAAAAAAAAACTTTTTTGTGCAAAATTTCCAATTTGATTGGTTGTTTATGCAAAATAAAGCTTCGGTCGGCAACACTCGTAACATCAACTGGCGAATTGAAAGTTTGCAAATAAATTCGTGCAAAATCGTGTTGTAGGTTCGTGCGTATACGACTCTGCAAACTGCGTTCGTTAGAATTTGCGCGAATATTAAACTAGAGGTAGGTTAGTGATGCTTCAGTAGAGTGTTTGCTAGTTTGCAGGGAGGTTCGTTTGCTCGTTTTGGCTGTTTTTTTACTTTTTGAAAGTAGAAATGCGATGATAGTTTGCAAATAAACTTTTTCTTGGCATTTATACTGTTATCTTTCACGGCTCTTTCATTTCAACTTGTTGAAGTGAGTGTATGTATGTTTGAATGTTTTTTGCGTGTGTTTATGACAATCATTTTTGCTTTTAGGGTTTCGCCTCTCTTTTGTGTTTTAATTTTTGGCAATTTTTGTCTCGATTTTAGCATAGACTCCTGGATGTTGGTGTGTGCTTTGCTCTTGACAATGATTTTATTTTGTTGTTTACGTTTTTTTAGATTTTGCTCGAAATTTCAAGTTCAAGTTTAGGGCTAATTTTTAATGTGCTGTTTATTTATATTCGTTGTGTTGTGTTTTTTTTTAATTAAGCTTTTTTTCAATATGTGGGCATATTTTTTGCACGCACATGTTTTTCTTTTATTTCTATTTGTATGTAGGTACTTACATACATATGTTTTTTATCCTCTTATCGCTTGTATTGGGCATTATTGTTGTTATTCTAATTGTGCGTAATTTCTTTACGTATGATAAATTTTTGGTTGACTGATTAAATTATCTACTATTGCTAAAAATTTGCGGGTTAGTTTTTGTTTTGTTAAAATTATGTGAATGTTTCTTTTATCAAATTCTTAACAATTTTTCTATTAGTGAGACTTGAGGTCTGTATTATTTGAATAAGTTTTTGAGGTTAAGAAACAGGTTTTAAGAAATGGTTTTCTAATCCAGATAAAAGTTACAATAAAAGGGCTTGTCAGCTAAAGAATGTAGGTACCTAGCATATTATACATATGTAGGTACCTATATCCATACATATGTATAAAGGGGGTGGTCTTGCGGTAGCTGTGCTACCTTAATTGTAATATAGTATACCTACCTACATATGTAGGTATATCCAACTTGGAAATTCTCTCCAATGTTGTTTTGGAAATGCACACAGACCGGAATGGACGGAACGACGACTGGTTGATACATATGGATCGTTTTCAACACTCTTCCACCCAGTTTCCAGGTTGCCTTTAGTGCGAATCATGCAGTCTGTGGGAGCTGATCACAAATAAAAATATTGACGATATTTTCACTGCCTTACAAAAAAAAATATCGTTGAAAAGAACAAATAAAATTCTATAATTTTAACGCGTTTTCATGGTCTGTATGCATTCATTATAAAAGTCTAAGAATTCCGTTGAAACCTCCAAAAAGAGAAAAACAAGTATACAGTATTTTAAGCGCACTTTTGACTTAACTGCACAAAATTAATAATTTTTGTCATTAGTTTTTAAAATTTCATACAAATGTGTTTGTTACGTGCACTTTTTTACCTGGACACTTAAGACAAATGCCCAAAGTTTTTGGCATTTTAAAATAATTTTTATCAATATTAGCCTTAATATTAGACTTAACTGCCCAAAATAAATATTTTCTGTTATTATTCTTCAAAATCATTGTTTGCGTGAATTTTGGATACCTTCATATTTACCATATCTTTTGGCAGTTTTAGAATATTTTTTTTATAAGCGACATCATTTTTACTTTTAGTTTTTTTTAATAGATGACTTTATTGGCAACACTTGCACCATCTCCTAAAATGTCATTGTCACATAAGGTACCGTTACGGTTTTCTAACAAAAACCATTTCATCGTAAGCGACAACATTCATACAAAAGTTTTATGAAATAAAATAAAAAAAACCTTCTCCTGTAAAATTTTGTTTTTGTCGCTTAAGCTATTTTTGCGGTAATGACTCGATATAGCTGCCACTTTTTCACCTAAATATCCAACTAAAGTTGTTTAAAACTACAAAACTCGCAAACAAGTCATACAAATCGCAAGTTGTCCCCAGCCAAATTCATAACAGGCGAAATCGGGGGATCAAGTGACTATTTTTTGGTGCGTGTATTTTTCTAGTTTGTTTGGCAAAGTTTATTGTAATTATATTCTTGATCTTGATTAAAAATAAGTTTGCGCGTCATTTGGTTTTTGAGGTGAAAAAAGGTGAAACAAAATATTCCATCGTTTCTCGAAAAGTTAAAAAAAGAGTGTCTGTAACCCCCCGTTTCCACATGCAAGTACAAGTTCGAAAAACTCCATACACTCACACTTTTTCACTAGCATGCACACAATTTTTGTACTTTCAGCCAATCGGCTGTTTCCTTGATTTTTCGTTGATAATACAAATTCACTACTTGCAAGTAAAGCTGGAGGTCCATACCACGCGTTTTCGCCTCCACGCAGCGCATGCCTTTATAACCTTACTTGCGTTCTACGTTTCAAGTTACATGCAACGCTTTTTATGCAGCAGCACCACAAGTAAAAATTAATTTAATTTGTCAAATCAGCTGATTTGTTCGAACGCTGCTTGTGACGCTTACAAAAGTAGAAAGTAAATCTACTTTTCGCCTCAAGGCATCTACGCTTTTGTGCATGTAACTTACTACGTATAACTACACAGATTCTACTTTTTTGACAGCTGTGTATGCTGCGAAAAAGCGAGTAACGCGTGGTGTGGACCTCCAGCTGTACTTGCAAGTAGTGAATTTGTATTATCAACGAAAAATCAAGGAAACAGCCGATTGGCTGAAAGTTCAAAAATTGTGTGAATGCTAGTGAAAAAGTGTGAGTTTTTCGAGCTTAACTCATGCCGTAAACTGTCAAAAGAGATTACGTCGTTACGTTATAAATGACATATTCGACTCAAAGCCGATGAGAAATTGCAGATGTTGAGATCGCCAGTCACACATATCATTGACGGCGGCCAAAATTTACTAAAATTTAAAAATGTTCAACAACGGCGGCGAAAAAACACCGTCGGCTATACCAAATAATGTAAAATGAGACTTTTATGTTTGTTGTTTAATAAATGGCTTTGACAACATTCGTATTTTTTCCAAAAATGTTAAAAGCAAATTAATTAAACAATGCAAAAATTAACCAAGATCAAAATACTAATCTCTTCCGTATTATTATTCATTTCATTTTACATTTTTTATATATTTTTTACAGTTAACATTTATTTCTCACTACATTCTTATTCGTGAGTTTATTTGACACTTCAAAAGGGGAACTTTCTCACACAAATTTTAAGGAAACATTATTCTGTAAATTGGCGAGTGTCTGCTATTACCCGCCAAAAATTTTACAGACGCAGTTAAGTGGGGAAAACAGTTGTTGGTTTCAATGTATGGCATTTTTGATTAATTTTTCAGGTTTCAATTGAAAAGTTTCACGACGCGGAAGTTACAAAACACTGATAATCAATTTAAATTTAAATGTTTATATTAAACCTTTAAAAAATGCGCAAGCTTTTTCTGCGGTTATGGCCTGATATTTAAGTATGTATTTTAATTATTTAATAATTAAGCATAAATGAAGCGATTTTTTATGAAAAGCCTTTTGTCGCAAAAAGTTAACTTTTGAAAAATAAAAAAAAAATTTTGATTTCCCTTTATGAATTTTTGTCGCTTCATCTTTTGTGGCTTCAGCAGCTGAACTTCCGATTTTCGTAAACAAATTTCTTTGCTTAAAAAAAAATTACAAAAGGCTTTTTCTAAACAAACGATTTGAATAACATACATAAGTCGACATATTAAACGAAGTCTTTTGCTCCATGGACGTACACGTTATCGAGGAAAAGTCGGGCCAAAAAAAAAACTTTTAACAAACTTTCAAGTTATCGGAATTGAAGTGTGAGTTGCTTGTGGCTATAATCAAAATCTTACAACATTGTTTATGTGTTTTTTTTTACATAATTACAGACAAACTGACAAACACATGTTTTTAAACTTATAATTTTTTTTTTTTTTTTTTTTGCACGAGCATATTGCTTTTGTTTAAATCTAATCTTCCAAAACTAATTCAAAGAATAAAAAAAGAACACATCCAAAATATTCTATTAAACGTGGGTTACGGTGTTGCCATATGTGCAGACTAATTTGATTTGTTTTTTTTTTATTTTATAAAGTGCTTAAAATTTCCAAAAAAAAGCAATTTTTAAAAAAAGGTAACCTAACTTTTAAACTGTTTATTGTTACGCTTTGGGATTATTCTAAAGCAAAATCATAGTACTAACGATCGTTTTTAAATATCGGAACTGTAATTGAGAACAGATTTACACATAAAAACTTTTTCTTAGGCCCTAAATTTGTCAAACGCAAACGCAATGCCAAAAATTATATTGAAAGCAAAAACAAAATCGAAAATATTTCATAATTTTGTTGTTGTTTTATATAGAAATGTACATATATTTAATTTTTAAATTTTAAACGCTGCATATATTGTGGAGTTGATAATTTTAAAACGCAACATGTATTTCTGTAGAAAGCAACAACAAAATTTTGACAAATTTTTATTTAACATTGTTTTTTATTTCAATGTTATGGTTGCCATTGCGTTGCGTTAACAAAGTTAAGCTCCCATTAGCCGACCGTAAATGTAGAAATGTAAATGTAATGTAAACAGCTGATCGTTTCTGTTATATGGAATGCAATGCAAATGCTTAACTTAAATGTCACTTAATCGTAACGTGCCAACCTGTAGAAAATAGAATTTCATTACGAGGTTACGTGACAGTTGTAGATAGTGATGGGCTGCTTATATTTTAAATGCAATGCGGGTAAAATCACTCTTTTTGTTTGGTACTTTTTTAGTTATATCTGTGGACTTTTGACAAAATAAGTTACAATCCATACATATTTTCATTTATACAAATATATGTTTAGATGCATAAAATTAACAAATGAAGACATATCCACAAACAAAGTCTGGTTTTTAATAGTATTAAAACCTTGTTTAGGTGTATGCACATTTTGAAATTAATGTAAGAACATGTGTAGGAATATGATATAATAAATATTTGTTTTTTGTAAATCTGTAATATTAATATCAAATATTAAATTATTTATTTATTTATACATGCAAGAAATACAGTTTTAATACTATTTAAATCACTTGGTACTTTTTCTGCAAAGCGGTCACCATTTCAACATTTTTAATTCTCATCACTGTGTGTGTTGTTTTATGTATACTAATGCTTTTTTGTTTTTGGTTGTGAAAAACAGCTGACACGTTCTTACATGTTCTATAAGTGCACAAACGAGCTTACAGTACGTTACGGTACTTTACATTGCATTTAATTACATTTACGGTCGGTTAAAGGGGCCTTTAGGGCCTTAATATTTGTTTAAAATAAATCGTTTTTAAACTGAATTCAAAAATGAAGGTTATACATTTTAATTATAAAGACTGCTGGAGGGCTATACCATGTATGTATATGATGCGTATGATACTTTTTGTGCATTTTATACTTTTCTAAATTCATCTTATGCTCCAATTTTTTGTTTTAATCAGCTGCTTTGTTAATATTTTTATGAAATAAAAACGATTTAGATAAAAATTAAAAGTGAAATTAAGATTTCAAAAGTATTTATAGAGGATTAAATTTGTATTGTCCAAAAATTCTTTATTTTTTCACAGCATCAATAAGTTTTTCCTCCATGGCATTTGTTTGAAAAATAAAACACAACAAAGATGGCATTCAGCACATAAAAGTAATCGATAACTACAATTTCGAACGTTAACTTTCGTATAGAATTTTAGTCTGGGTTTACACTATGAAATTTTTATTTCAGAAAGTCTGTGTTTATTGGTAAGAGGGGAAGAGAACATGATTTTCTTCTTTCCCCTCTCACCAATAAACTCAGACTTTCTCAGACACAAAATTTTCTAAGCGAACGTTGAATAGGCAGATAATAAAAAAAGTTTTTCAATACGAAAATAAGTTTTCTATTTAAAATTATCCAATTTTTAGTATAAACTATACTATGGCAATATTGGTTGGCTAGAAAAAGGGCCTAAAAGAATTATATGTTTTTAGTTGCAAACACAAAAAGAATGATAAATAGAGCCAAAGAGAATAGGAAAAAGCTTTTAAAGAAAGTTTATATAGAAAAAACGATCAATAAAAAGAGACAAATTGCAAAATTTTTAAATTTAAAATTTTTTTTTTTTTAAATAAATTTGGAAAATGTCTTTTTTTTAATTTCAGCTTTATTGTGTTATATACTGGTGTAATTTTACATTTACATGACATGATTAGAAACTTATTCAAGGTCATTGCTCGATGCTGAGATCAATAAAAACAATCACAAGAATTAAATTGTTTTTTTTTCTATTTCAAAGTTCTACTCATCTACACACTCACACACAAGCACATAATTTCGTTGGTGGAGAGCTGAGGGAACATTACAAATATTCCTCTTCCACGTTTCATAGTTGTGATTTTTTTTTAGTGGGGAAATGGAAAGAAAAAGCTTACAACATAAATTCTACATAACTGTAGGTACATACATACATATATATACTTATGTATATACTTATGTGTGTCTGGATTTGTATTGTATATGTAAAAGAATTGTTGTTGTAACTAAAGCGTTTTTTTTTTTTATTTTTTTTCTTTTACATTTTTTGCATTAGTAATGAAACAAAATCCGCGAGAGAACGCGCTTTTTTCCCGGCATATTTTGCGATCATGGCAAAAACTTTTGAAATCTTTTTCGTCTGAAACCACCTCAGAAAACTGTGGAAGTTCTAATTTATTTCACATTTTGTAAAAACTAAATTTCTAGCAGAGTGTCTGTGTACGGCTTTTATTTGTCACAATTAAGAAATACAAAAAAAAGATTGTTAGACAAATTTTAGCAAAAATTTTTAAATATTAAAAAATAAAAAAAATTATTTTACTTTTTTTTAACTTTAAATTCTTAAAAACACTTAATTTTAATAAAAACTAAAAACGAATAAAACAAATTATAAAAGAAAATTATGAATCATGTGTTCGAAAGTCTAAAAACGTGTTAATTAGTTAATTTTGTTTATAAAAATAGAAAAGTTAAAGATTCAAAAACATTAAAAAATTATTTAAATTAAAATTTTTACATTGAAAAACAAATTCATCTTTAAAAAACAACGATATTTGTTAAAAACTAAAACAATTTTATAAACGAAAAATATATTTACAAAAATAAAAAAAATTCCTTCCCTCAGTGAAAATAATTTAATGAAAATTAAATTTGATGAACTCAACCCTAATTAAAGAAAAAGAATATCAAAAATTAAAAATTAACAGTTCAACTAAAAATCAAGAATTGTTCTTAAAAATAAAAATTTTAACAATTTCTGTTTAAAATCTTTTCTTTTAATTTTATAATAAAAGCAACAGTTTATCGATAATTTTTAACAAAATTTAAATAAATTGCTAATAAACCAATTTATTTGAATTACAAAAAAAAAAAAGTATAAAATCAATAAAAATACATACTAAAACCATAAAATTCAAAAGAAATAACTACCTACCAAAAATAAGTCTGCTAACATATAATAATTTTTAAAAATTAACAAAACAATTCCTTAAGAAAAAAAGTGTTTTCTTCATACAAATGTTTAAATGTTTCATCTTTAGATTACCGAAAGCTCAAAATTGGTAAGTAAGAAGAAGAAAAAGAAAATACTACAGTCAAATCCCGATAATTCGTACCCCGATAAATCGTAATTCCTGATAATAAACTGTCGGTCCCTTGATAAAATTTCGGTAATTCGTATAATTTCCATACATTTTGGTCCCCTCGCTAATTCTTAATTTTTTTTTTCAAATAAAATCTTCTTAACCTCTAATAAATCGTAATTGTTTTCTAACTACCACTTATAATTCGTAATAAAAACAACAAAAACAAGGAAAGAATGAGTTTTTGTTTACCGCTATTTTTTGCGTGGGTTTTTACTTTTGCTTGTGTGTGTGTTTATTATCTTAAGATCTGTTTGTAACATGAAAAATTTTTATATATTTTATTTTTAGCAATTGCTTTTTTTATGTTTTTTTTTTATCGTTTTAGTAATTAAATTGAAAACCCCCGTTAATTCGCATTTATTTTATTTAAGCCCCGTTAAATTGAAACCCCGCTAAATCGAAAAGCCCTATAATTCGTAAGAAATGTCCGGTCCCTTGCTATTACGAATTATCGGGACTCTACTGTATTAAATACAGTAGCCGGTAGGCTCGCATCAATTCTCTTTAAAAAATGCCGGCTTTGGATGTCAAAATCGGTTGTTGCATCAAACGTATTTTAAGGAGATTATTTAATCCATTTTAAAAGTTGGCACAATTTAGAATAGAAATTGCTTTTTAAAAGATATTACTATTTTTTACTTTCAAAATGAAATGGCGCGCAAACATTTATAAATCAAGAAGTAAAATAGAAACAAATTTTGACAAACTAACGAGATTAAATACAAGAGCCAAAAAAATCACATGTACTGCCGAGACCACCTGCTTTGAATTCGCCTTGCAAAATAGTATGCAAAATGAATTGATTTATTACTGAAAATTAAGAAAGTTTTCGTAAAATTTATGGCCTGTTCGTCGATAGCGAATGAAGTCTTCGTTCGCTTAAATTACATTTAAAACAAAAACAAATTATAAAATGTTGTTTTTGTTTTGCATGTTAGTTAAGCGAACGAAGTCTTCATTCGCTATCGACGAACAGGCCATTAATCGGTACCGAGTTTTATATAAATTCGATAATAAGTGTGTTTTTTTAATGTGACCGAAATTAGGTCGAAATGTTATTTTTATTTCTTTTTGGAGGGTATTAAACTCTTGCATTAGGAAATTAATTTAAAACAAGTAAGAAAGTATAGTCGGTCAAGCCCGACCATATGATACCCTACACCACACTATTAAAAAACACATCATGCTTATATGTGCATATAAATATGGATTTATCTTTGTTTATAAAACTTATTAAAATCGGGTTAAAAGTTTGTAAGGGGCAGAAATTGCCCCCTACCTTCCCTTGTGGTCCCATTTTTGAAAAACTGTACAGCTTATGTGTCTATATAGATATGGATCTATCTATGTTATGAATTTCATTAAAATCGGTTTGAGAGTCAGAAATTGGTCATATCTCCCCTCGTGGTCCTATTTTTAAAAAAATACATCCCTTTTGTGTCCATGAAGATATGGTTCTATGTTAGTTTTAAATTTTATTAAAATCGGTTTGATAGTTTCTTAGAGGAAAAAATTTCCCCCTATCTTCCCTCGTGGTCCTACGATTTGGCCCATTTTCAATAGGCTTGGTCCTTGAGTCAATAAGAACCTATGTCCAAAATTTTATCAAATTATCTCCAAAATTGCGACCTGTACTCTGCGCACATGGTTACATGGACATCCAGCCAGCCTGCCAGTCGGACGGACATCGTTAGTTCGACTCAGAAAGTGATTCTGAGTCGATCTGTATACTTTAAGGTGGGTCTAGGACCAATATTTTAAGGCGTTACATACATCAGCACAATACCCTCTCCACTATTGTGGTGTGGGTATAATTAATACATAATTTTTTTTTAATCTCTCATAGATATCGGATATGAGTATTGCGACATGTCAAAAACTTAAAAAAAAATCAAAGTGTATAATAGTTGTTGTTGTGAAATGTCA
This sequence comes from Pollenia angustigena, assembly GCA_930367215.1. NCBI lineage: Eukaryota > Metazoa > Arthropoda > Insecta > Diptera > Polleniidae > Pollenia > Pollenia angustigena. Next base: position 15,095,392 of record OV884060.1, read on the forward strand.
AAAAATACGTTACATTGGGGGTTCACCCAAGGCGAATTCATACAGGTGACCGCATCATGAGATAGAGTTATGCTTGCTATCCCTTTAAAAAAAAAAATACTATGTATATTGTTTTTGTAAAAAGTTAGAGTGTATGTCAAAATTAGGTTTTGAAAATACATATACAAAATTTAGTTTTTTTTATAAAATAAAAACACAAAAAATATTGTTTTGGAATATAAATCGTTTTCCTGTATTGCAAATTTTACGCCTTTTTAAATCCTAGTGTTTAAATTTTGTGTTCACTTTTTCCATTTTATAAAATTTAAGTAAGTTTTTTTTTAGGAATTTAGAGTTTTATTGAATTTTAAATTTAAATTAAGTTGTTCACAAAATGTAAACAAAGCTTGACATTCAGTATACACAGGAAATAATAAACAATAAACAGATGACTCGAAAATGTCACCTTTCACCTGACCATTTTTTGTCATAGTAAACGTCAAACTTCATATATAAAAAAAAACGCTGACAAAAATATTAGAGTTTTTTTATTTTATTTTATTTATTGTCAGGAGAAGTCCCCATGTTAAGAAATTTTACAGTCAGACGTAAGCTGCTATGTCGTGTCAAAATGTTGTGTTGGTAGGTCCACAGTTCCTTTATAGATATCTTAATAGTATTCGCCACAAAGAATGTTTACCTGAATCTTAACCTCATAACCAGGGCTGTGGAGTCGGAGTTGAGGTTTTTGTACTGGAGTCGGAGTCAAGGTACCCACAAAAACTCCGACTACAAAATTTTGAGGCATAAAAAATGTTATAAAATTTTCTAATATTTTGTAAAATAAAAAAACTGTAAGAAAAAGAGTAATGAAGTCAGAAAATAAGGGCCAGTCTTGTTTACATATCGTCGCAGGAATTAAAGAACGCTGTAACTGACACAACATAAAATGTTCACCAGAGCCAATAAACGTGTATGAAAGAAAGTATAAAAAAATTCATATCACAAAAACCATACAACATAGGAACATGATTTTGAAAATGTATTTTTATTTTTTCTAGGTTTATATATTGGCTGTAAACATTTCCTCTCAAGTCTATTATTGCCGGTGATTCTGCGGCTTACAGTTTTTTTTTCGTAAGTGAATTTGTTTTCATCATACAAATATGGGACCGGGACCAATCGACGCAGTATTTTTTTCAGATACAAATAATGCTAAAACGTATTTTCGTTTTTTTTTTGTCAGTTACAGCGTTCTTTAATTCCTGCGACGATATGTTAATAACTATGTTTATTAAAGCTTAATGCGGCATCTGTTAAAATTAAAATATCGATATGAAACTTTTACAGAATCGTTGTTTTGCTATATTTAACCATTTAATAGGTACTGCATTAAAAACAGAGTTTAAAGGCAACTAAGAACCAGTCTCATATGCATTTAGCAGCAAGGTTAGAGTCGGAGTTGGAGTCAGAGTCGGACTTAAACAATTTTTAACGTATGGAGTCGAAGTCGGAGCTAGAACAATTTTTTGAGGGCTGTAACCCTGCTCATAACATTATTTTGTTTTGGCAAATTCATTATTGCCCTTGGGTCCATAATAGGGTACACTCTCGAAAATTCGTTTTTAAATATAGCGGTGTAGGGTATCATGTGGTCGGGCTTGACAAATGATAAAAATAAATATAAAATTACAAGTGCTTTCTTTTAAATTTTATACAAATAACTCATATTGTTGTAAAAACTAATTATATACGGTACACAGAAAAAAAAGTATGTATTTTAAAAGTACATTCGTATCAACTTTCCCACCCTTGAAGAAAATAACAAAATAATAATTCGCCACCAGCTTTAGAATAAAAATGATTAAATAAATATTAAATAAAAAAAAAATGTTACATTTTATGTTGTTAGTTTCTCACTTTTATTTATTTTTTTAAAATCTGTAAAAATTCCGCCAAACAAAAAGCGCTCCTAACAGAATAATTTAAATGTTTTTATTTTACTGAACAGCTGTTTACATATATATTCTACAAAGACTTTTTTCTCTTTATTAAAAGTGTGAGTTTGTAGACGCACAATTTGTTTATATGATTTTTTACAAGGCAGACTAAAAATCTTTGGATTTTGAAAGAGCAAAATTCTTAAGACTTGTAGAATAGTGTAAAAGGGGCTTTAATAACTTGAACATTTATCGTGATTTCTTTTTTCGGATTGAAAGTAAAAATAAGACAAAATTTGTTACACTAAATTAAATATCTCAAAATGGCAATATGTGCGTTCGTTTACTTTTCCAGGAAAATCCAGTAGGCGAGAAATATGAAAATTTTACAAATTTATGTGTACGCGAACGCATTTCCGTAAAATCCAGTACAAATTTGTACAAATTTTGGTGTAAACGAACGCAGCTTTTAATAAATATTTTAAAATTTTATTCCATGAAATTTTCAATGTCTTTTTCTGACTACGCAAAGCTTAGCATGCGATATAAAGGGTGGTCAAATTTTAAGGGCCGATGTTAAATATGAATCACACCTAAACGTCAAGTTTTTTTCTGCATTTCATTTGACATTTCTCAATTTCAGACTAACTCAATTTGAACCATGGAAAGACACACAATCGATCAACGCGTTAAAGTTATTCAGGCTTATTATGAAAATGGGCGTTCAAATCAAAATGAATATCGAAGAAAATCATCTTCAGTGATGAGGCAGATTTTCACCTCAGTGGATTCCTCAATAAGCAGAATTGCCGCATTTGGGCGAATGAGGGTTTATTTGATTAATATTTTTGGCTTTCTAAAATCTTTGGAAAATGTTTCCTGATGAGCTGGCCTAAGTCTGGGATCACACTATGAAAGTTTGAGTTTATTGGTGAGAGGGGAAGAGAACATGCTTTTCATCTCTCCTCTCTCACCCATAAACTCCGACTTTCTGAAAGAAAACTTTCATAGTGTAAACCTAGACTAAGCAATCAGTGAAATGCGCATAGAAGCTAGCTTTTCCTCAACAATAAATTTCAGTGTATTATTTATCAAATATGAAAAATTGGGAATTTAGCACGTCATACGGAAATCGTATTAATAATAAACTTTGTATTCCCGAAAATAACTTTGATAATCTAAGAGTGTTTGTCGCACCCATAAAGAGAGACTGTTTATGGGCTGGCGGCATCATCGGGCCGTATTGACGGTCAGGCAGTTACTGTGAATGGTGTTCGCTATCGAGAGATGATAACGAACTTTTTATGGCCCGAATTGGAAAATATGGATGTGGACGATATGTGGTTTCAACAGGACGGTGCCATTTGCCACACAGCTTACGAAACAATGACTGTGTTGCGCGACAAATTCAATGGCCGTGTTATCTCACGTGGTGGCGATGTCAATTGGCCGCCAAGATCATGTGATTTGACACCGTTGGACTTCTTTCTTTGGGGTTATTTGAAAGAATAGGTGTACGGCGATAAGCCAGCAACAATTCAAGAGCTAAAGGATGAGATAATTGGGCTCATTAACGGCATAGAACCTAAATTATGCATCAGCGTCATCGAAAATTTCAAAAATTCCAAGTGTGTGGTGCCAAGCTTAAAAGAAGACAATATAAATTGCTGTCTAATATAAGAACGGTAACAGTAAAAGTATAAAAATCTGGTACAAATCAAAAACAACATCTGTCAAAAAGAGGGCCGTACTTGAAATAAAAACCGAAAACGACAATTATACTTTGATATTTTTGATTAATTAGTATTGTGGTTATTTTGTTGAACCATTTATGGTTTTTAATCCAAATTTTTAATATTTTTAATAACGCTTAATTAAGTTCATCAAATTTAATTTTCATTAAATTATTCTTATGAAGAAAGGAATTTTACAACATGAAAATTAATTAAAATTGTTATTGACAATCTTTCATTCTTGGTTCCTGCTTATTTGTGTTATGTGATAAAAATTATTTTTAAGTTTTATTTAAGTTTGCTGTTCACAATCAGCCAAATTATGAATAAAAAATTCCCCGGGAGTTTTGTCCCTTCTCCCATTTTTCCTATGAAAAATCAATTGTAAAAATGGGAAAACGGAAAAAACTTACGGGGAATTTTTATTCATAATTGGGCTGAATATGTTTTAGTTGTGTTTTCACTACTCTAGTGATAATGCAATAATAATGCACTATTCACGATATGTGCAAAAGTAGTGCCGTAACTGTCTTACACTTTAGTGATACTAAAAAATTAATGCACCATTTTCATATTTATATTTAATTTTGTGCATAAAAATGGTCAATGCATTAGCATTTGTAATGCCTTTGTTTTAGGTCTTTTAGAAATCCACAATTGATTTATTAATGGGAAAATAATTTAAATAAAATAAATTTTCCACATGTACATATAATTTACAGGATGACATTTAGGGACAACTAAAACACAGTTTTTTTTTTTTTTTGTTGGAATTAATCATAATCAAATCAGTAAAACAGAAATAAACCCAAAGATTCTTTTTTTATGTTAACAATATGGCAATATATCCTGGAGTGGGTTCTAACTCATAAATATTCAAAATTTCCCTACAATTTTGACAAAACAAAAATAAAACTGACGTCAAAGATTAATGAACTACAAGAGCAAATAAGAAAATAGATTTAATGATCAGTTATTTTAGGAAACTTTAAAGAAACCCAAAAGAAAATACAAAAATAACCAAAATCTATTTTGAAAGATGCGAAAATCTATTAACTAGTCATCAAAGTAATGACATGTGACGGCAGACGATGAGTTCTTTAGAGGAATTTATTAACTGCAACCCTTTTTTGTTTGTTTTTTCCTGCAGAAACGGATTATACAGACTCAACAATAAAACGGACTGCTTACAGGACATTTATACACTAACAATTCACCACCGCTACAGGACCCATACATTCGTACTTATTCATAAAAATTTTTCAACATTTTGGCAAACAATATTTAAATTTAAAAATTTTACATAATTAAAATGAGAAATGAGCCAGCCATGTACTTTTAAAATGTGGTGTACCTGAAAATAAGTTTTCTTCGGCAAACAATTAAAAACTGTCTTTAACCCAAGACATATTCATCGTATCTGTGTCAAGACTGTCTGCTTCAAAATAAAACAAAGTGAAGTAAAAATTGTGCATAAATTAATGAAATTTCATTGTACATACAATGTTTGCACAACTGAAACTTTAAAAACCCTTTACTTAACAAACTATTGGAATTTACCTGGACGTTTGAAAATTTAGATAAATTTGAAATACTTGTAGTTTGAGAATCTTTGATAAATTTAACACTTTTCCCTAATGAAGGGATCATAAAATGTGTTTTCTTACAACAACAATTTAATTATTAAAATTTCTTCACAAAAAAAAAACATTTCAGAACAAGACTCTTAAGAATGCTGGCAGATCTTTCGAGTGTGTTTGAATTTTGAGTCTTTGGAAATAGTTATCAAAATAAAACGTGTGTGGGCGGAGAATAATGGTTCTTTTTAAAAAAAAAAATTAACAATAGTTACGAATCATACTGCAAACAGTATTTTAAGTTAGCCGCTTTTAATGTGTTATATCTACAGTGGGATAGACTGGCAAAAATTTGTTGAATATCTTTCAATACCTTGTAATTATTAGCGATGTTACCAATACTGAGTTATTGGCGATACTTTAGCAGCTGAATTCTGTAATTCGCTAAAGCTTAATCTCTTTTGCTTTAAATCCATAAAGTTAATTTAGCGATTGCTAAATTTGGCAATGCCATAAAAATATAATTCGCCGCAGTTTTAGCTTGTATTCTCTAAAGGCCCAAATACTCATCAAGCATTGTGATACATATGTATTTATTAACAATATTTTCCCAATGCTGTTAAAGAGACTTGGTCTTGTAGCATTGGCGTGCAAAAAAGAAAATAAATAAATATTAGTGAAAATGTGTTTGTATGTGTCACACCGACGATGCTGGATGGAAATTCAACAAATTAAGATATGAAGGCGAATATTACGTCCAGCACAAGTACACGAGTGAATTCGCCCGTTGGACAAGCATTTGACAAGTGTATTTGGCCATTAAGGCATTTTAGCGACTGAGATTAAGCTTTAGCTAAGCGAATTAAGCGGCCCATACACATGCAATAATATTGTATATGATATCCGCCATATTATTTCCATTTTGTCCTATATTATGCAATAAGTCGCATAATAGTTTCATTCATTCAATAAAAAAATGAACATAACCTATAGGAATAACATAAACAGCATTGTACAGTGTTGCAAACACATTTCACTTTCTTTTCGTTGTGCAATAAAAATCAAAAGTCTCTTGATTTTTGCCAATATATTGTGTCACCTTCGAATATCACATACACATTGGCGATATAATTGTACAATGCCTGAAATTGAACAATTGTATTGCAAGTGTATGAGCCGCTTTACAGAATACGGTTGCAGGTTTGCTGATATAACGGTTATAGCAATATATTACTGTCGAAACCGTGATACTTTTTGAAATTTTTTAGAATTTTTCTGAACAAACAAAATTAATTTTCAATGATTTTTTTTTTTGCATAGCAACTAAGAGAAATAACACATTAACGGCCATTTTCACCAAGTTCGGTTAAAACTAACTTTCAATTAAAGTTCCGGTTATCAATATGTTTTGACAGCTATAACCGATAGTTAATTATAACCGAACTTGGTGAAAATAGCCGTAAAAAGCAGAGCGTTATATCAAACAGAATAGTGAAATTGTTTCTCTTAATTTATAGCCGTTTTGCTTTGCACCATAGCAGTGAAATGTTCTCACATTGCTAAATCTTGTATGGTTGTAAGCTTTAAAATGTTTTTTATACCCTCCACCACAATTAGTTGTGAAGAGGGTATATTAAGTTTGTCATTCCGTGTGAAACTTTTTTATTATTCATCTCAGACCCTATAAAGTATATATATTCTGGGTCCATGAGTAATTTTAAGTCGATTTAGCCATGTCCGTCTGTCTGTCCGTCTGTCCGTCTGTTGAAAACACGCTCACTTTCGAAAAACTCAAAAGAAATAAACAAACTTGGTGTCAAATTGCTTGTAGTTATCCTAAGCAGTTTGGGATTGAAATCCAGCAAAATCGGTTTAATAGGATCTGAGCTATGAATCAAAATGTAGAACCACCACCTAAAAAAAATTGATAATTTTGTTACAAAAACTAACATAAATGGTGGAAAAATGCACAGAATGATATAGGATTTCGCAATAGTTCGTTTTATTAAACTGGAAATCACGCTGTAAAATTTCTTGAAGATACGTCCATGATTTACCCTAGGCACCATATAAGCCCCACTCCCGCAAAACAGTATAGTAAGCCTAAAACCCTAACTAACAATGCTATCATAACAAATTTTGGCACGTCACAGTTAAATATGACTAGAAATGAAACTAATAAGTTTCGTGAAGATCGGTCCATAATTTACCATAGACCCCATATAAAACCTACTTCCAGAAAACAGTTTAGTACGCCTAAATCCGTAAACAATAATGCTATCATAACAAAATTTGGTACATCAAAATATTTTAGAACTAAAAATAAGACTGTGAAATTTCGTGAAGATCAGTTCATAATTTACCCTAGGCCCCATATAAACCTTACTCCCGGAAAACAGCTTAGTACGCCTAAAAACGTAAAAACTAACGCTATCATAACAAAATTTGATACATCACAGTTTTATAGAACTAGAAATGACACTGTGAAATTTGGTGAAGATCGGTGCATAACTTACCATAGGCCTCATATAAAGCCCACTCTGGTAAAATAATTAAATACGCGGTAAACTTTCTTCCAGTTTAGCTTCATATGGCCAGAAAATGCAATTTTGTGATATACGGTCCATAATTTTCCTTAGATTCCATTTTAGCAGCCTTCTGAAATTTACTGCAAACGCTTAAACTAATTGCACCGCTGTATTGAAATTTATGTTTTTTAATACCAGAAATCGTTCTGCAGAATTTGGGATGATTGGTTTATAGCTTACCATGGCTTTTATATAATTTGTTCTCTTGAAAATCATTTAAGTTCATCTTAAACTGATATTCTACTCAAACTTTTTAAAATTGATTCTGATTGTCGATCAATAATTTTATATAGGTATAAACCGTATTACTCCTAAAACATTCGAAGTGTCGGTGGAGGGTATCAAAGATTCGGCACAGCCGAATATAGCACTCTAACTTGTTTTTTATTTTCATTGATGTTTGTTAGACAAAAAATAAATTTGCTTAAAATTTTGGGCTACAAAATTCATAAGTAAAGCCACTGACTGCTACATACATTGCCTGATGCTATTCCGCTAGTAAACGGTCTTCGAACATGATTTAAAAAAATATAACAAATGAATCAACGGAGATGAAGAATAATAGTTCAGAGTCTCAGAAATTTGCGACTAACTTAACATTAGTTCTGAATGAAAGATTTGAGGGCTTAGAGAATAATGAAACCTATTGTTTATCTACTCATGTCCAGTGTTGCCAAAACCGTTTGATGAAAATATGCCAAAACTTCAACAAAATCTGCTAAATCGTAAAATGAAGAAAATATGATAAAAATCTGCTATTTAAATTTGCTAAAAATATGGTAAATTATCAAAAAGTAATTTCAATTTTTGGGAATACAAAATTTTAATTTCAAAAGATTTTGTTATTCGTGTTAATTCCCAGTTTTTATTATTGATAAAAACACTTGAAATTTATTGTTGATGGGATAATCTATTCCTATGCGCATTTCACTGGTTGCTTAGGCCAGATCATCAGGAAACTTCATCCATAAAGATTTTAGAAAAACTAAAGATATTAAACCAAATAAAACTGTTAAACGTATAAGACTTATAGCAACAGTTCTACTTGTAACAATATCAAAGTTTAAACAAAACACATCAACAATAAACAGTGGGTTTATCTCATCTTACATTCCCCACTACAATTAGTTCAAGTGTTTTTATCAATAATAAAAACTGGGAATTAAGCACGAATAACAAAATCTTTTGAAATTAATATGTTAAATTTTTAAAAAAAAAATATGCTTAAATCTGCTGAATTTTAAAAAAAATTTATGCTAAAAATCTGCTTAATAAAAAGGAATTTTAATATCAAAGTTATTTACGGGAATGCAAAAATTGATCATTCAGATTTTTTATGACGTGCTTAATTCCCAATTTTTCATATTTGATAAATTATACACTGAAATTTATTGTTGAGGGAAAGCTAGCTTCCATGCGCATTTTGCTGGTTGCTCAGGCCAGATCATCAGGAAACCTTTTCCAACGATTTTAGAAAAGCTAAAAATATTATACAAATAAAACCCTAAAGCGAATAAGAATTTTAAACACTCAAAGTCTTACTTGTAACAATATCAAAGCTTAAGCAAAACACCAACAATAAACAGGGAGTTTATCTTTTCTTACATCCCCCTACAATTGGTTGGGTTCTTTCCGACTCGAACTGTAGTTGCAAGTGGGTAAAAAGAAAAAACAAAATTAAAAAACAAATTGTCCCATTCTATTGTCTTCGCAAGAAAACAACTAAAAAAACCAATTTGGCAATTCAGTTTTCTGCACGGGCACATGCAAGTATATTATCAAAGTTATTTACGGGAATACAAAATTTATTATTAAGATATTTTTTAATATATTATTTCATTAAAAATTGTATTTCTTAAAAAACGTACATATTATATTAATAATTCGACAAGCGAAGAAGTTGTAGTCATTTGAATATGAAATTGTTTAAAAATATGTAAATGTATAGTAGGTCTGTTTGAAACAAAATATTCTAAAAAATTCTGTGTTTTCTAAAAGTACAAATGTGATAAAAAAAAAATCTGCTTTTGGACAAGGAAATATGCTAAAAAGCAGTTAGCATATGTTTTCAAAAATTTAAATTTCCCAACTTAATAAAACCAGGTCTAGCTAGTTTATTTCGGATAGGTTCACAATTTATATTTATTCTGGTACAGAACCATTTTACAAAAATTAGTTACACAACTGCATTCGCATGTCAAAAATTTGATCAGACCGAACACAAACCACGAAAATAATTTAAATTTTTTTTTTTTTTTTTTAATAAATGACTTTATTGGCAACACTTCATCATCTCCTAAAATGTTATGGTCACAAAAGGTACGGTTACGATTTTATTTCAAGAACAATTTTATCGTTAGCGATAAAATTTATACAAAACTAGTTTAACCCGGTGCGCTTCGCTATCCCAGTTCAAATAAAATTGGTAAAATATTTTTTAAAACAAATCTCGTGCACTAATAACGTAGCAATTTGTATAAAAAGTATATAATTTTCCAACTAAATATAAATCTATATTGTCATGGATACTTCTTACCTATAAATTCAGCTCACTTTTTGACACACTGTATACAATACCAAGCTATTTTTTTTTTCAGATGTCAAATAATTGGTCCGCCACCAACTGAAGAAATAGAATTCCTTTTGGTGGTATTAAGTCAAATTTGCATACAAAACGTACATTTTAGATTTTTCGACTTTTATTTTTGGCTTTTCTTCTTCTTCCTTTTTTCGCAACCATCGCCGTGATAAGACGGAAAAAACAAAAAAAGAATCATTGAAATCGGTCAAGCAATTATCGAGTTTAAGCAGACTGATCCACAGCAATTAATGGTGCAATGTAAAATTTTCATACAAAACACAATTTTCGCTTTTATCGATTTTTAACTTTTTTTGGGCTTTTCTGAATTATCTTTTTTTCTGAACCTTCCTCGTGATTCGACGAACAAAACAAACAAAAAATCATACAAATCGATCAAGTAGTTCTCGAGTTTAAGCGTGACTAAGACACAGCTTTTGATTTTTTTCAATTTTGACATGTCGTGATATTTGTACCACAAAATTTAATGAAGAAGTCAAATTTGTAAAAAGGGTTTTTTATATATACAAAGTTATGAAGTAGCACTATATTCAAAAAAAAAAAAATTACAGCAATCGATGCTAAGGATTTGCAGATATAAGCAAAAATATGCGCTGGCGTGACGTTAAAAAACGGAATTGAATTTTGACTTGCATTACAAAACTAAATAAGACTGCGAATTGAGCAAGACGTTTTGTATAAAACCTTTTTAGAAAGCTTTGGACTTAAATAGATTTAAAAATCTTTGCTTGTAAGTAAATTAATCGAAAATACTTTTTAATTCGATGGATCAATGCGTATAAAATAGAAACTAAAATTCTTAAAGAATTTTGGATTAAAAATAAGATAAGATAAAAGGGCATTTTGACAACATCTTTTCAATTTTCTTCAACCGTTCTAGAAGTTTCACATTTTTATTCTCAAAGCCACCCACTGTGCATGCAAGTCAGCGAGTATAATAATTTTTTGCATAAACTCAAAATAGCACACCATGTGTCTTAAGTATGTTTGCATTTTATTAACTTTATTTCATTTCGTTTCCCTTTCGCAGTCTTTCTTGACCGGCAGTAGTCTTTGATGATCTTCTAATGACCCCTACCTGCTACTCAACGGCTTCTATTGCCGATTATGTGCCATTTTGACACGGTTTTTCTGTTTTTTTTTTTATTTACTTTTTATTTATTTTCAAACAATACAAATTTTTATAGAAAACTTCTAACGTCAGGCTTAATTTTCTTTTTTTTTAATATTCTTTACAAACAAATTTTCATTTTAGCACTCAAAATCACACTTGAGTGTTAATGAAACCGAAAATCACATTCGCATTCGTATTTATTTAGTCAGGATAAAATTTACAATTTATTTACTTTTGTTTTATTGTTTCACAAATGTGCCAGCAAAATGCTTGAGATGATGATGAGAGATGATGATCTTTTGTTAAGTCCTTTATTTTTTGGAGTTTTTGATGTAATGCCGACTAATTTGTCGGTATTGATATCAAATTAAAAAAAAAAACAAATCCTTTTTGGACTACGTGTAATGAAGTTTTATTGGGCTTGTCATTGTTGAGAATGTAAATAAATAAAGCGATTTTACAATCAAATGGTTAAGCAAGTAAAGTACTTTACTTACTTATTTATTACCATCGGCCCTAAATACCGCTCAGAAAAAAATTATTTTTATTTGTTAAAAAAAATATAATTTTGGAAAATATTTCAATTTTTACAATATTTAAGAAAAAAAAGTCCCTTTGATCGCCCTTCTATGAATTTATAACATTCTTGTTAGGTTTGGTTAAGACGAATTCACTAAAGGTGGCAGAGAAAAGACTGCTGACTTTGACAGTTCGAACTAACTGGTTTTGGTTTCACAATGTTTTGTTTAGAAATGGTTGAATGCCAAACAACTCTGTTGTTTTTGTATTGTTGTAGAATTGCTGCCGCCGTGTACATAAATTCGCCTTGGTTTTGGTGAATTGAATTGAATTGTAAAGCCGATACTATTGACAACTTTTCTTTACCGGTTTAAGGCTTATATACACTATTATACTTTGTATTAATACATGTCAAAAACTCAAGTAATATGTTAAGCTGGAGGTCCACACCACGCGTTACTCGCTTTTTCGCAGCATACGCAGCTGTCAAAAAAGTAGAATCTGTGTAGTTATACGTAGTAAGTTACATGCACAAAAGCGTAGATGCCTTGAGGCGAAAAATAGGTTTACTTTCTACTTTTGTAATACCATGTTCACACGGACATCAATATTCGTGTTTCGCTCTCTTATTCCTGTTTCGCGCCCCAAACATGATTGAAACGACTTGTTTCCCCATACAAAATTTTGAGAGCGAAACAGGTCGTTTAATTTTGAAACAGGCTGCGAAACATGAACAATTTACTATCATCACCAATTTCGATAACATTTATCGTTATTTTATCTGAACTAGCTCTCAAAAAAATCAAAACAAAGAAAAAAACAAAATAAAAATTGATGTTTAATAAAATAAAGTGATAAAATTAACATTATAATATTAATAAAAGTATTAAATAAAATATTTTCAGGTTTTATTTACTTTTTTATCTTTAAAAAAAATCACACAAACAACACAAAAATAAAGTGTAAAAATGAAACAAGAATGAATCGTATGAACAGCATGTTTGGCAATTTAGTTTCAGAGAGCGAAACCAGTGGTTTATATCGTCGTATGAACATAGCATAAGCGTCACAAGCAGCGTTCGAACAAATCAGCTGATTTTGACAAATTAAATTTTATTTTTACTTGTGCTGCTGCTGCATAAAAAGCATTGCATGTAACTTGAAACGTAGAACGCAAGTAAGGCTATAAAAGCATGCGCTGCGTGGAGACGAAAACGCGTGGTATGGACCTCCAGGTTAAAAGTCTGATAGTGTGAATGCATGTGTGATGAAAATGACAAGTATTATGAGAAAAAGTTTGACATCTCATACGACCTCATCGTTTTTTGAAAAATTTCTAAACAATAATACTTTTTATTGGATCAGGGTTGCATTTTATTTCATGTGTGAGTGTTTGTAGTTTGTGTGATGGTGTGAACACAAACTGTCATGTTAAATTAGATTTTTTGACAGTCGCAACAAAACTCATTAGATTTCTATCTCACAATGTATTATGAAATACGTAAGACTTGTGAAATAGTGTAATCTAGCCTGTAGCGATACCGATATACTTATGGAAATATGGAAAATACAAACATTGGTATTTTTCATATAACTCCTACTTTCAAAAATCACAAATTTTCGAAAAATTATAATGGAAACATAATAGTTCTTATATAAGCATAATAAAACAGACGATTACTCTACAATTCAGATATTAAGGGTAAAAAGATTATTACACACTAGCATACACTTCGTTAGCGTCTCATTTTTCTTCGTGGACATATTTTTATGCCAAAGTTTATTTTTCTAGGTTTAAACTTATTTAAATTCTAGCATTAAACCCGCTACTTTAGTAGAACCAAAAAGCTAAAGAAAAATGTAAAATTTTCCGTATTTAATTTTTTGGGTACTATATTTTTCCCCCATTAAAGTATCAAAAATTTCGTATTGTAGTGGTAGCCCATAATTTAGTACAAATATGTCAATGAATAGAGGAAAATGTTTTGTAAAAAAAGGACCAAAAATAGTTACGGTTATCACCCCTTAAATGTTCGAATTTCGAAAAAGTACAAAATTATTATACGTATTTTTTGATAAGTTTGTGGTATTAACTTTGTTTCTATGTTTATTGGTTCAAAAGATGGCAAAAAAGTCCTTAAATTCAGATTTTTATTTTTCTAAAGAACATTGATAAGTATTACCTTTATTTTGCATCTCTTTTAGTTTTGGAGATACATATAAGGTTACCGAATTTCCCGTTTTTACCCCCTAAACATTCGAATTTCGAAAAATCCCGTCTTAGTGGATCGATTTGGGGAGTGACCAATCGCTAGTCCAAATTTCAAGTTTCTAGGGTCAGCGGTTCGGGCTGGGCGATGATGAATGAGTCAGTCACTCACGCAACTCTTTTATATATACATATATATACCTAGATAGATTTCAAACCAAAAAAATCAATTGCAAGTCACAAAGAACAGCTGGCTGACTTTGTGTGTATGTACATTGTATGTGTGAGTCCATATCCTTATACAAATACCGATGCAAATATAATTTTGAACATATTGCTTTTATTTTAATTTAGGAGTTTAAAATAACAGTACTCACTCACTCACATTTCTGCATGTTTGCCATTAAATAAACCATAAATTTTACTGTTCAAACTAAAATTTGAACAAATGTGTGCTATTTGAAACTACATATAAATACAAATAATGAATAAGATAAAAATAACTTTGCATTAGAGTTTTCCCTTCATACGCATAAATAATTATGCGCATGTGTAGCAACTTCTTCAATTATGGTTTCTTCTTCTCTTTTTTTCAGTTACAAAACACTTGAACTATTTTTAAATTAAAAAGTAAATATTTAGCTATTTTCTAATACATAATGTTGCCGGATTGGATACATTTTCGGAAATTCTATCACAATTTAGAAATTTAAAATGTCCCCCAAAGTCGCTGTTTTAATTTTTATTTTAAAAATACATATGTAAAAACGTTTTATAAATTTGTTGATATTTTCCCTAAGTCTGAGTTGTGGACATTTTAGTTTTCTTTTGCTTTACTTTTTTTCATACGGCAATGAAGCAAAGCAAGAGTAAATTATATTTTCTTGTTGTCTTTATACCCTTCACCGAAGGTAATAGGGTATATATGACTTTGTTTTATTCTACTTTCGCTTTAACTACTTCGTTTTCTTACAGCAACAAGGCAAAGCAAGAGTCACATTTATTAAGTACGTTTTTGATTGAGGTATAATCTATTTTCTTTTGATTGATAAATTTGCAGCATTCGCCAAACAGTGTCGTGTAGAGCAAAACAATACTAAATAAGCTTTAAAATAGTTGATATGAAGCAAAATGAATGCTTAATATCTCAGAACCCAAAAAAAAAGTTTCATGAATCAGGTTTTGGATTCAAAAAGGGGATATTTAAAATATATATGTATATCCCATACCTAACAAAAAATTTTTTTTAATGGTCGATAGGTCAAACCAATAATGAGCTGATGATATGTTTGTAAAAGTTAGAGCGGTTTATTTGGGTCTAAAAATTTGTATTTTTATAGCCACACTACAACAGTAGAGAGGGTATAACGCATTTGTGCTGATGTATGTAACACCTAAAATTTTTGTCCTAGACCCACCTTAAAGTATACCGATCGAATCATAATCACTTTCTGAGTTGATCTAACGATGTCCGTCCGGCTGGCTGGCTGTCCATGAAACTTTGTGCGCAAAGTACAGGTCGCAATTTTAAAGATAATTTAATAAAATTTGGCACATAGGTTATTATTGGCACTCTCAGAAACTATCAAATCAATTTTAATGAAATTTGAAACATAGATACATAGATCCACATTTGAACGGACACATAAGCTATGCAATTTGAAAAAAAAACAAATAAGAGTGCTATATACGGCTATGCCTAATCTTATATACCCTTCACCATATATATGTATGTATATATGCATGTATATTATATAATATATATCGCTTAGGTTTATTTAATTATTTGCACATGTTTGCGTGCTATTAAATATATTAAAAGTTTCATTAATATATAGAAAGTTTAGTTTTGACTGAATTTCAGTATTTGGTCATAACTCGGCCATCTTGTAACCGATTTGACAGATTTTTATACCGACATCTTAAAGAAGAAATTTGCTAGTTATTTTGGTTATAAAACTTGGAAACTTGGAAGATCTTTGGTTCCCGAAAATGGGTATTTTTCAAAAAAAATAATATTTTGGTCATAACTTTTTCGTATCTGAACCGATTTTAACGAGTTTTTCAGAAGATATTTTCTACTAAAAATTTCCGATCTTTTGATATATAAGGCGTAATCATAGGTCACGTAACAGTCCAAAAATTCAGGTTTTTTACAATTTTTAATATTTTTTGTACGGGAGGTACCACGCCCACTTCTCCAATCCCGCCCACATTTTGTGGGATGCTGTATATGAATAATCTTAATGCTTGTACCTAATTTGGAATTTTTGGCTCTTGCCGTTCTCAAGATATACAGAAATAAAAAAATACAACAACAAGCGATATTTGGGCAAAATCAGAGGCAGTCGTGGTTTTTTGCTCATATCTTTGTCATTTTTGGACCGATTTGGCTGAATTTCAATAGCAAACTTAAACGGAGTATATGTGACATAAATATACATCAACCTAGTCCACATCATTTCTGGGGTTTTCGGAAAACCCATTTCAACATACACACGGACAGACGGACAATCGGATTTGAACTTCGCTTTTCATAAGGAACCAGAATATATATACTTTATAGGGTGTAGGCTCAATATTGTGGAACATACAAACGGAATGACAAAGTTATATATACCCTCTTACCTTCGGTGAAGGGTATAAAAATAAGAACCACCAGGGGAGAGGGGCAAATTCTACCTCCCAGAAACTATCAAACTGATTGTAATGAAATTTAAAACATAGATAGATCCATATTTATAAGGACACTATGCATTTTTTAAAAAATAGGGCCACCAGGCGAGACAGGGGCAATTTATGCCTCCCAGAAACTATCAAACCGATTGTAACGAAATTTAAAATATAGATAGATCCCTCTCCATATAGCCATGCACTCATATGGTCATATCATATTTTTTACTTGTTTTTTTTTTGCTGGAAAAGATTAGTTTTTACGAAAAAAAAGAAATATGTATGACATTGTTTGTTCACAAGATTAAAAAAATATTTTGAGGATTTCAACAATAAGATTGAACGATTTTGTAGCAAATTTATCTGGCAACTGCACATTTAGCATATGTGTTCGCTTATTTCGTTAATGCAGTTGTTTTTTTTTTTTAATGTTGCACACGTGCAAACAAATGCGCCATTTTTCCTGCAGTTTTTGTTCTGTACGTTTAATTTTTCACTTGGAAGAGTCCAACGAACAAATTAAATGTTTTACTGAACAAAAAAAAATAAATAATAACCAAAAAACGCAGAATTTTTATATTGTAGATATGTATGTGTGTGTCTTTACCATGTTGAGTCGTGTATGTTTGTGAATGTTTATTTTTAGAGTGGGTACGAAAAAATAGAGAAGGCAGCAGACAACAAAAACAACTATATAAAAATTAAATTAAATAAAAAACAATTTTTACAAAAAACAGACATTTTAATGCCAGTTTTGTACTCTTTTCTCTTAAGTAAAAAATGCATGTGCACTAAACTCTTTTCCTCTCTCTCGCGCAATATTTTACTAGCAATCTTGTCTCTAATTTAAACATTTTTACTATCTAATCATTAAACAATTTTAATCATACTTTATTTAGTGTGTTCTGTGGTGTATTTTTTTCGTGTTTTTTTAGATTTTTTTCTTGTTTTTTTTTTTGAGCATTCGCTTGTGCAAAAGTGCAATGACCCGTCACAATAAGTTTTACTTCAATACAGTGTTGTATTTTGGTTGAAAGTCTATCGTTTTCTTCGTGCAAACGCCAATGAGCCGCCAAAAATAATAACTTTAGTATTATGTTGCTAGTGCTGTAATTTTATGTGCTTTATTTGTTGTTGCATTAGAGAATTTGTTAGAAATTAGAAAAAGCAAAGTGAAAAATGTAGCAATATTTATTTATTTTAATGTTTTTCATAACGCTGCGTATTTGTTCGATGATAAAAGTTGAATTATTTATTTATTTGTTTTGTGATTACGTTAAGATATTCTTTGTAAATTTTTTAGGGTTTTGTGACATAATTTCTTATTTAACAAAAAAATATATGGGCTTATTTCAAATGAAGATGAATACTAAGTTTGTCAGTCCGTGTGAAACTTTACATACCAAAGCCATTTTTGTTATGCGTGCTTAAGATTTGTTTGCACATCATATGCTTTTGTTATATATTTCCAAACAGCTGACACTTCCAGTGATGCGTTTTCAAACGTGATACACATCAGATGCAGCGCAGTGATGCATTTACGAACATGCAATATATTCTGGATCCTTGTATAATTCTGAGTCGATTTAGCCATGTCTGTGTCACTGTTTGTCGGCCTAACCGTCTTTTGAAAACAAGCTTACTTTTGAAAGACTCGACAAAAAATAACAAATTGATTTCAAATTCTTTCTCAAGCACCTTTGGATTGAACACAATCGGTTCAGCAGGAGAAGAGTAATCAGTGGCGGATTTAGCCCTGCTTCCTCCCTACCATTCTTTAATATGCCGCCCTTTTTCAAAAAAAAAATTAAATACTAAAATTGTTGTATATTCATTTCAAAATTTTATTGCCTCTAAGTTTGGGATCACACTATGAAGGTTTTCTTTCAGAAAGTCTGAGTTTATGGGTGAGAAGGAAAAAAGGAACAGCATGTTCTCTTCCCTTCTCACCAATAAACTCAGACTTTCTGAAAGAAAACTTTATAGAGTGAACCCAGACTTAGATTGTAGAACAAACAAAAAACTGTTATAATTTTTTATTTTTATAGCCAGTGTGCACAAAAAAATACATTCAATATATTATTTTGATCATCATGATTAAAGATTAAAATAAAAAGGAATGGCGTACCCTTTGCAGGAAGGATAACGATATCCTGGGGATTCTTCATTAAATATGAGTTATTTTACCTTTTCTTAACAAATTTTTAGATAATGAACGGATTTTTTTTATATAAACACGTTTTTGGAAATAAACTTCATATAGATAACATTTTTTGGGCCCGGGCCTAACGGTCCCATATGTGGAACATCCTACGTAAACAATGGATATTTTTGTTACAAAAGCTCATATTAATTGAAATCATACTACAAAATTTTATAAAGATCGGCGAAAAAATTTGGTTCATAAAAGTCCACCCTTGGTGCTGGTTCACACAGGTCAAGTTTACTTGAACAGTTTTATTTAAATTTTCTTTTGAACTTGCGTTCACGTTCATGCACAAAATGAATTTTTGTTTTCTTTTCCTTCAACTTTGTAGCTTTTTATTATATTACGGATGAAAAAAGAAAAGAAAAATAAAAACTGACTGGTACGGTCAAGTATGTACCCCTTTCTATTCTCTTTACCCCTCTCTCCTAAAAGCTCAAGACTTGAAGAGTCAAACTTGACCTGTGTGAACCAGCACTTGGAAAATAACTTAGTACGCCTTCAATAGAACAAATAATATTATTGCAGTTAATTTCAATCTGTATTAGTTTTATAAGACTAGAAATCACTCTGCAAAATTTTGTGAAGTTCTGTTCATAATTTATCAAAGGCCCCATATAAAGCCCACTTTCGGAAAAACTAAAAATGCCTAAACAATATGTATCAAAATATGCCTCAAAAAGGCAAAATATGCGCTAAAAACTTAATGCTGCAAAAAGGCTCCTTGAACTAAACTTTGCAAAAAATGCTTTAAACAAATCGATGCCAAAATTCACAAAAAGCTCGAAAACGGATAAATATATTGTTTCTGCCTTCATTGGTCGCACAAGGAAAAACATGCAAATGCAGATTTATGGTTTCCCTGCTCATAACTAAGAGATTTGCCCATATATTGAATATACATTTTTCTCATTAAAATAATAAAGATTTAAATAATTTAGTAGATTTAAAAGCTTAATAATGCAACAACTTTCTTTTATTCGACAAAATAAGGTTTGATTTACTGAATATTAAATTTAATATATAAATTTTTAAAACTCAAGAGAGAATTTACACATTCATACTTACATTCACATCTTAGCAAACCTTTTGTTAACAAAATTTTATACTTAATTGCAACTCGAGAATTTGTTTTCAAATTGTCATCTTTAAAAATTAAAACTTCCAAAAATTGGAAATCGAGTTTTTGATTGAATATGGTATGGCAATCAAAAACAGCGACGATATTTAAAGAAATTTAAATGCCAAGAATACTTCATTGCTATTGATTTGTAAAGTTTTTGCTTCTCCTGTTAAAAAAAATAAAAGTGTAGTTTCGTCCGTTTCCATTTAAGGTGACGATATATATGTATTTATAAAATTTATGCACTAATATTATATTAATGACTTGCTTTTTCAAATACCATCCTAATTAAGATATATTATTTTTTACTCTTCATTCAGGCATTTCCTAAGTTCCCCAAAAACATTTGTCTAAATACCCTTAAGATAAATTAAAGATTTGGCCATAATCCTGACTTTTTGACTTTCTCATTGGTTTAACTAGAAGATTTTCAAAACACACCACAATCTCAAAATTATTAATAAAGTTATAACTTTTAAAGTCCAGAAATGAATGGAAATTTTAATGATAATCCCAAAGAAAAATCCCAGCTAAGCCATCATTAAAAACAAAGATTTTAATCTTTTGCAAAAATTATCAACATTTTTTTTTTGTCGGTTTGTTAATTTAAAAATCCATGAAATGAAGAGAAAAAGTCATTATCGTTTTAAGACGACCACAAATTTAATCCGACGGATTAACTTAAGCGGTTAGTAGCCACAAGATTAAACCAGTATGGAATGGAATACAAAAAAGAACCAAAAGAAAGATCCTAAACACTCATTAAAAAGGGCAGGTAGTGAAAAAAGCAACAATAATTGCGAAAATCAAATTGATCGCAAATTAATTGAAAGGAATAAACAAAATTTTGAAATCAGAGAGGAAATTTGTAAAATTTATTTCAAATGAGAACACTCTCTCTCTCTCTGCACAATTCGGTCCGGATATTAATCAGTCATTTTTCAGATTATTAATATGCATTGGATCAAAGCTCTACAAGCGATCTTTTAAAAGCTTTTGAGTCGGGAAGAATTCATATTTGCAAAATTAATGTTAACTAATAAATCAATCGGAAGAAACTTAGTATATAAAAAGTCTCGCAAAATTGAATGAAGAACTTTGCCACCTCCAAACTAATTTTCTAGCACAAGTCCTTAGACCTGCTATGCCCCTTTATTTCGACCAATGCTGCCAACTTCTCACGACCAAAACTGGCTAATCTGGCCTTAACACAACTGCAACTTTAAGTCCGAAAAACTAAATACGCTCTTACTTTTTCAATTACACAGTCGCATTCTTAATACTTTCAGCCAACTTGCAAGACATTTCTGAAGACAGTCTTTTTGGACCAATTCTAAAACAAAATCCCAACAATAATCAGTGAGTTTATCTTTTCTCACAATCCCCACTAAAATTGGTTTGAATTCTCCCTACATTAATTGTTTGTACTTGTAAGCGGGTTAAGAAAAGACAAAATTAAAAAACAAATTGCCTTGTTGTTTGCGCAAGAAAATTCAAATAAGGCAATTTGCCTGTTCCGTTTTTTATGCACGGGCACTTGCAAATTTATTATCAAAGTTATTTTTGGGAATGCATAATTTTTAATTAAAAGAATAATAATCAATGGCAAATGTTTATTTACAAATGAAGCTCTGGTTCGCACTCTGGTAACTCTGATTTATATAGAACGTGCACTTGACTGTGTAAACATCCATGCAACTTGCATGACATTCGACTATTTCTTCGATATTTTTGACCTTAATACGTATACTCTACTTGCAAGTTATTACAACAACGGTTAAATTCTGGCTTGTAAAATTTGTTGTTCACACAAAATTTATAAATTGCTTAATTGGCAACACTGATTTTGACAAGCTTTCACTATTTTATGCAGTTATCTTAAACTTATTTAAAAACAAAACTGTCTATTAACCTCTTAATGAAATCTTATCAAATGCATTACAAAAAACTATCCGTTTTTTTAGAATAACGAAACTTATTCTTTATTCACACTTTTAGCCCAAATTTCAACACCTTATCAATACTGTCAAATGTTACTAAAAGTATTACACATAGTTTTTATATTACATGTTTTTTTTTAATTTAATTAAATATAAACTTAAAAGTACATACTAACAATTTTTAGTTTATTTTTTTACGCTATTGCATTTTAAACTGATAAGATTACAGAAAGTGAAAAAAAGAATTATTACATTTATTTAGAGATTAACACTAAAATACTTGTCACACTTTAAAATCTAAAAAGATTCAGTTTTGAGTCTAAAAAAAGTGCATAAGGTTTAAGGTGACCAGACGGAAACGAATTAAGATGATGATTGATATGTAGAAGGCCATACGCACCGCGGACCCAGAGGATCTTTTGTGCAGCCTACGTATCTCACCATGCCAAGCTAAAGTATATCACCCTACCCGATGCAAGATTATAGATTTCAGTTGGGCTCATCACTAGCCCCCGGGAAAATTTCTGCCTGGAAGTCCGGGACAGCAGCAGATTAGATGTTCCGACATTGGCCATTATAAACTGATTGTATCTGAGACCACAGTGCCCCGTAAATAGACCAACAAGTAGCCTAAGTTCACCCTTCATGAGCAGAAGAAACCTACCCGCATTGCTACGGGAAAGAGTCACGAATCTCTTGGACTGTCGAACGAATTAAGATAGAAGTGACCTTTTTCCAATCTTATCTCGGTGTTGCTCAAAATAATATGTCCATTCGGAAGGGTGGCTAAGGCCGCCCTGTAGAATATTTCGTACCGTTAAGAAAAATTTTCGCTAAGCAATTAAAACATCGTTAAAATAAAACATGACCCTCAGCTGCAGGATTCCAGAGAGACTGGATTCAAAGCCAGGTTCCATAGTAATGGGGAGAGAGTTCCCTTTGTTAAGAAAGCGTGTAATGGTAGAAAAGCGCAGGAAAGAGGTTATCCAATTTAGTGTGAAAAGATTTTCTATTCGCCTTATGATTTCAATCTATATTCGAAGAACTGACAACGCTGCAGTTATCGCATCTGGAGTTATATTATAAAAAGGTCCTTACAAAATCGTGTACAAAAGCTCCCTAAGCTCTATTGAAAATAAGAAATGGTTTTGGGCCACCCTTAAAATATGCCAGTGGCTGGAGAAATATAACGCACTCTTTCCTTATTATGTTAAGGGATATCCGTTTGCTATTCAACACATTTTTTTAATTATTTAGTTCTGCAAGCAGTTCTTTTCAAAACGTTGATTAGGCTATGTTCCAATTAAAATCCCTCTGCACCACACTAAGCTGGTAACTCCCTTCTCCAAAAAAAAAAAAACCTTAAACAAGCAGAAAGTTTGTGTTTGGCAGAAAGAGGTCCTTGAAGACTGCTCCCTGAACTTCCATTCTCTATCTCAGACAAAATATATTTAAATACTGCCTTATTTTATCGAAATTTATTTTGGAAACTGTAAAATAAAACAAAAATGAAACAAATTATTTAATGCCTTGAACATGAATTCAATTACTTATTCCAACTTAAGGATCAACCATAATATGCATAGCCTTGCTCAATGCGAATTCAACTACAGGTGGTGTCGGAACTACAACAATCCAAAAACAACAGAAACAACAAAGGTTTTTTTGCATTGCATTGTAAGTGCCATTAGCTTGAAATGTCAACCATTATTAGCAAGACACTAACAAATCAAAACAAATAAGCTCGAACTGTCAAAATCAGACGTCGTTTCGACAACACCTGTAGTTAATTTGCCTTGGCCTTGCTCAACCTACTGTCAAAAATTAACAAAACGTCTCTTAAATGTATTTAAGAAAACAAAATAAAAAAAACATTAGATTCCTTAAGGAATGTGCTATAAGATTCGCACCTTGCTTAAGCAAATGACAGTTTCATTAAACTTAGCAAAAAGTTTCCTTAAGTTCAATATGGTTTGCCTCATATAACTTACATGTATTCGCTCATTCGCTTAAGCCAACTTAAGCACATTGTGGTTGGGCCTTAACTCACTTTCTAAAACCCTCTCCCTCTCCTAAAAAATTAAGACTTGACGACGAAATCTTTAGAAGTACATAACACGCGTTAATTCGTCGACGTTTAAAATCTTTAGCGCATGAAAAATTGCAAGTTACACGACGCGCGTTACAAAAACCATTCCTGTCAGCTGTTTTTTTATTAGTTTACTTATTTGTGCATTGAAAACGGATTAGAAAATATATCAAGATTGATGTTTTTAAGCTCTTCAATAAGTTTTTCTTTCATGATTCACAAATTTTTTAAATTATTCTTTTTATTGTCAGCTGATTACTTGTCAAAAATACACAACGCGTTAAAAAGTTCAAAGTTAACCAACTTTCTGGTGCAAACGCCTCAAAATATTTTGCATGTAGCTTGTTCTATGAAAATACACTAGTTTAACTCTTTTTGACAGAAGACGACAGAGCGCGCGCGCACTTACGCGTGTTATGTACTTCAACCTTAAGAGTGTGAACCAGCGCTTATATCCAGTTCCCTAAATTATTGAACGAAATGTTTTTTAATATTTTTTTTTTCCATCTGGTCACCGGAGTTTTTTCTTTTTCTTGTTGCAGAACTCTTTTTCAATCGTTGCCACTTATTTCTTAAAATATTTCTACTCACAAATCGGCAATAAGCTACGTTTCGCTTTTTTACCCCAACACGCATTTGAACGCAATTTTTTTGAAAAAAAAAATAAAGAATAAAACTTATTCTTTTGTAGTCTTGCATTTTGGAAAAACTTCGATGGAACAGGCATATTGTACAATTTCCAAATATCGGACTACAACGTAATCAAGTGATTTATGTTGGGAAATATACAATTTATCGTTTATTGTATAGAAGATTTATTTTCGACAATGTTTATTTAAGTTATAATTACAAAGTGAAGAAATTTATGCTTCGTTAATTTGTTAACTGAAATATTTTTACAAATATAAGCAAAAATATAGAAGTTAGTAAAATGTTTAGAAAATTATATGTATATTGATATATAAATTGTATGATTTTTAAAAAAATTATCTACAGTTTCGAAGACTATTATTAAAGCGCTCATAACTATGAGTTTAACTAGTAAAATTTTTTGCTAGAAATTTTTGATTTATAAAAGGTTTTTGTAGAAATTCTTAAGGTAGAAGTACATAACATGCGTCTATTCGTCGACGTATGCCGTGCGTTTAAAAATTTTAGCGCATGAAAAATTTACACAACGCGCGTTACAAAAGCCATTCCTGTCAGCTGTTTTTTTATTTGTTTACTTATTTAAGCGTTAAAAACGGGTTCAAAAGTATATCAAGATTTTATTATTTTATTGAATTTATTCTTTTTATATAAATATTGTATGTTTTTAAAGCTCTTCCATAAGTTTTTTTTTTCATAATTCACAAATTTGTTAAATTATTTTTTTTATTGTCAGCTGATTACTTGTCAAAAATACACAACGCGTTAAAAAGTTCAAAGTTAACCAACTTTCTGGCGCAAACGCGTCAAAATATTTTGCATGTAGCTTGTTCTTTGAAAATCTACTAGTTAACTTTTTTTGACAGAAGACGACAGAGCACGCGCGCACTAACGCGAGTAATGTACTTCTACCTTTAATAGAAAATTCGTTTTATAAACCTTTAATAAACCTGAAATGTTTTTTTTTTTATGAATATGAGGGTGACATACTATGCTGATACAGACTTGGTCATCTGTTTTCAGATTAACTAAACTTAGTTTAACTGAAATCTCAGAACTACTGAAGAAATAAGTATGCTCGAGAAAGTGATGCAAAACTGGACCGACAGAGCACGCGCGCACTAACGCGAGTAATGTACTTCTACCTTTAATAGAAAATTCGTTTTATAAACCTTTAATAAACCTGAAATTTTTTTTTATGAATATGAGGGTTATATACTATGCTGATACAGACTTGGTCATCTGTTTTCAGATTAACCAAACTTAGTTTAACTGAAATCTCAGAACTACTGAAGAAATAAGTATGCTCGAGAAAGTGATGCAAAACTGGACCGACGGGATGGCGTTCATAAGGCCAAGTCGCAGAGGCCATAAGCTAAAAGTTATTTTTAAACATTTAATGCCGTAAAATTTGTGAGCTAAAAAGCCAAAATTTTGGTCCTTACATTGAATTTGTTGTATATTTTATTTCGAAAAAAATGTTTATGCCTCTACAAAAACAAAACTTATCTGTCCTCTTGATGGAATTATCGCAAATGACCCAAACAAAGAATCATTTAATCTTCACGCAGAGAAAAACATGTTTAAATATGGTCACCTCCAACAAAACTATTTTAAAAGAAAAGACATGAAGACAACATTTTGCATTTCCTTTTTCGTAAACCCGTTAACACCAAACACTTAATACCGCGGATAAACGAAATCTATGAGAATTGTTTAACTCTTTTTCCTTTTTCCAACAAACAAACTACCACCCTGGACAGGTACAAAAACTCATTAATAGTTTTCTTAAGAAATTTTCATTTTTATGAATGTCCAACTTTAAACAGGTACCGGAATATCATGCAAAAAGGGTTAAAATAATGCAATTTTTGCATTAAAGTGCGAAATATGCAAAAAAAAAAACAATAATCGCGGCTGAAAAACACATCCAAAGGGTTTAATAAGTTTACAACACATAATTAAGCAACAAAAAAAACAAACATTCATTCTTTGTTCTCTAATTGCAGTTGTAAAACTACAAGGTCATGAGTGAAAAACTACAAAAAAAAATTATTTCAACGGAATTCTTAGTAAATTTAAATTTGTAAAATTTATCTTTTAGTTAAAGTTTTAAAACTGATAAGGAAAATCTTCAAGTATTTTCTAAACAATACAAATTTAACATGTTCATACATTTTTATTTCCATTTTTAAGTGCGACCAAAGACCCTCATAATTATCTTATTTTTTCCAAAAAATATCGCAAAATAATTTCAATTTCTTTTGTTTATTGCAAAAACGAAGAATCGAAAAAATTTTTCCACACTTAAATATCTCGTTAAATCCCAATGACCCCGCAGTTCGTAAATAAACAATAATTTAAATTGTAAATACCAACATACACACAACGATTAAATTTATTGAATAGATTTTTAACACAAAAAAGTCACTGTGGATCGTAAGTGAGCCAGTCAGTCAGTCAATCCCCTGACCCTCATCCGTTTGTCATTTCTTTTCCCTTTGTGATCGCAGTTTGTCAACAATGAAAGTGCACGTCAAAAGACTTTTGTTCTGATGTGAGTGTTTTTGAATGCAATTCTCTTGGTTTTGTTTTTACAGAATTTATTTAGTCAATATTTTTGTAAATAAATTGCAATTTATTTTGCTTGTGTACGAAGCGGGTCAATCAACTTTTCAAATATAAACAGCATAAAATTATAGTGGACACGTGTCGTAAGTGGGTTATATGGAAATGTTGTTTTCTGGAAGAAACCCTAAAATATTCGCGCATGTTCTGGAAATCGAAATGAATCGAGCGAGATTTCAAGTTCAATTATTTGCAAAATCACCGTAGTTTTTCCTGGTTTTAGAATTGTTATTGTAAAGCTAATAGGTACTTAAAACAAGGAAATTGAAACAAGTTAGAAAGTATAGTCGGTCAAGCCCGACCATATGATACCCTACACCACAGTATTTAAAAACACATCATGCTTATGTGTCCATATAAATATAGATTTATCTATGCTTATAAACTTCATGAAAATCGGTTTGAAAGTTTGTGAGAGGCAGAAATTGCCCCCTACCTCCCCTTGTGGTCCTATTTTTGAAAAACTGTATAGCTAATGTGTCCATATAGATATGGATCTATTTATGTTTTAAATTTCATTAAAATCGGTTTGAGAGGCAGAAATTGCCCCTATCTCCCCTCGTGGTCCTATTTTTTAAAAAATGCATACATTTTGTGTCCATATAGATATGGATCTCTCCATGTTTTTAATTTCATTAAAATCGGTTTGATAGTTTCTGAGAGGAAGAAATTTCCCCCTATCTTCCCTCGTGGTCCAACGATTCGACCCATTTTCAATAGGCTTGGTCCTTGTGTCAATAAGAACCTATGACCCATATTTCATCAAATTATCTCCAAAATTGCGACCTGTACTTTGCGCACAAGGTTACATGGACAGCCAGCCAGCCTGCCAGCCAGCCGGACGGACATCGTTAGTTCCACTCAGAAAATGATTCTAAGACGATCGGTACACTTGGTCTAGGACCAATATTTTAAGGCGTTGCACACATCAGCACAAATGCATAATACCCTCTCCACTATTGTGATGTGGGTATAAAAATGGAATATTTTTATGAAATTTCAGTACAGGGTCGTTTTTAAAATTTGCTCGATTTTAAATCCACTTCATTTCAATTTCTAGAACATGCCCGATTATTAAAATGTTTACACAAGATTAGGAACAAATTTTAAAATCGATTACCTGCAACAATTTCGTTTTTTCTTCTTATCTTATTTCTTTCCAAAGTATTTTACATAGTTTCCTTCCATTTTCAAACAAAAATGTAACAAAAATTTTTTTAAAAAGTTGAGTCAACTTCTACTTCAGCAACAATTTGTATTAAATTGTTAATGAAAATTTTAACAAAATATTCCAACAATTAATAACACTGTGTGTAATTTTTTAGTACAAGGAAAAATAATCATATACCGACACCACTATGTGATAAAAGACCAAAAAAAAAAGACCAGTGTCTCCCAGTATTGGCCAAAGTCATGCACTTTTTTTATGGACCACCAAAGATATGGGGCCTCGGTGTCATTTTTGCATAAAAGCGATCATTTTCTCAGGCTCATATCTTGCAAAGCGTTCGGAATTTTGATTTACCCTCTGAGACAAAGTTGTAGCTCTTGCCATAAAGAACCAAAATTATGAACATATTTATATGAAAAAAATTTATCTTCAAGATCAAAATCGCAAAAAACTTTAAAAAATTGGTTTTTTTACCTTTTTTCCCCTGTTCAGGTCCATAGGTAGGAAACCGTTCAATATTCATGGAAACAATCAACTACAGAATTATAACTTAGATCTCAATAAACAACTTTTTGAAATATATGATCTTCCTAGGAATGATTCATAGCACCGTTTAGGTAGCCGCAAAAGTGAAGAAAATTCGATTTTATCCGCTGTTCAGGTCCAGAGCTAACCGTAAACAACTTTCTAGAACATATGAACTTTCTAGCACAGTATAGGTAGCCGCAAAAGTGAACAATTTTTGAACGGTTTGCTACCTCTGAACCTGAACAGCGGAAAACGGTTTGCTACTTCTGAACCTGAACAGCGGAAAAAAATCGAATTTTCGGGAAATTTGTCACCTAAACGGTGCTAAGAACCATTCCTAGGTATTTCATATGTTTCAAAAAGTTGTTATTAAGATCTTAGGTACATTTTTGTAGATGGTTGTTGCCTTGAATTTTGAGCGCTTTGCTACCTATGGACCTGAACAGAGGGAAAAAGGTAAAAAATCGAATTTTTTAAAATTCCGAACGGTTTGCAAAATATAATACCCTTCACCTAACGTAATGCAGCGTCTTTGACCACTCTTTCACTAACACACATTATCAAACAGAATTAAAAAAAATATTATTAATACGATCTTCGTATGACGTGCTAAATTCCCAGTTTTTCATATTTGATAAATACACTGAAATTTATTGTTAAGGGAAAGCAAGCCTCTATGCGCATTTCGCCGGTTGCTTACACCAGCTCATCAGGAAACCTTTTCCAAAGATTTTAGAAAAGCCAAAAATATTAAACAAATAAAACCTTAAGCGAATAAGAGTTATAAACACTCTAAGTCTTACCTGTAACAATATCAAAGCTTAAACAAAACACCAACAATAAACAGTGAGTTTATCTTTTCTTACATCGCCCTACAATTGGTTGGGTTCTTTCCGACTCGAATTGTAGTTGTAAGTGGGTTAAAAGAAAAAACAAAATTAAAAAACTAAAAAACAAACCGCTTCATTCTATTGTCTTCGTAAGAAAACAACTAACTAAACCAATTTGCCAATTCAGTTTTATGCACGGGCACATGCAATTATATTATCAAAGTTATTTTCGGGAATACAAAGTTTATTATTAATACGATCTTCGTATGACGTGCTAAATTCCCAGTTTTTCATATTTGATAAATACACTGAAATTTATTGTTGAGGGAAAGCAAGCCTCTATGCGCATTTCGCCGGTTGCTTACACCAGCTCATCAGGAAACCTTTTCCAAAGATTTTAGAAAAGCCAAAAATATTAAACAAATAAAACCTTAAGCGAATAAGAGTTATAAACACTCTAAGTCTTACCTGTAACAATATCAAAGCTTAAACAAAACACCAACAATAAACAGTGAGTTTATCTTTTCTTACATCAGTACATTTTTTTGGTTAAAAAACATTTCTCTACTTTAGCGACAAACAATGTACATATTTTTGTGTTATGTACAAAAAACAACAACAACTGGGGATTTTATGGCTTTTAGAGGGAATCGTGATCTTTTGCTCATAACTCAGTCTTTTATAGACTTATAAAGAATATCCCAAAATTAACGCAAGATTTGAATTTGTCGCCATTAGTGCAGTAAAGTCTTGGAAACCCTAAAAACAGACTTAAGACTGTGTTTTCTATTTAATTCAAATCTTGCGTTAATTTTGGGACATCCTTTAAATAAATACTTTCTTGGGTTCATGATCAATATTATAGAAATTAAAAACAGAATGACAAACTTTTATGTATGTATGTATATGCCCTTTTCAACTGTGGTGAAGGGTATAAAAAGTAGCAACATTTTGAATTAATAATTTTTCGAACGCTTTAAAATATGAAGTTAGATTTCAAACCACAAGATTTCAGAGAAAACAATCCCAAATATCCTTAACCGATTAAGCAAATAGTCTCAATTTTTAATTTATTTATCCTTCAAAGAAATTTACCTGTTTCAAAGAATTTTTTTAGAAAAGAAAAAAATAACTGCCAATTTTTAATTAAATCAATTTATGCAAATTTTGTTAAATTCTTGTAAAACATTTTCCATTGTTCTTCAAAGTAAAATAGCTGACCCTTTGGCTAAATGACAGTTGAAAATAGTTGAGGCTTTAAAAAAAGGGGTTAATGGCATTTTTATGCCCACAAATCGTTAATTTATGCGAAAACTAAGAAAATGTCAAGAATTTGCATTATTATGCAAATTAATTTTAGGAAATCTTAAGAAAACATTTGAATAGAAGAATGAATATGAAAAAAGAAAATCAATAAATAATCGAAAATATTCAAAATAAATTTGCATAAAAAATGTTAAACAAGCAGCTGACTTTGGGAATATGTATGTATTCTTATGCCTGTCAGCCAGGGGGTAAAAGAGGAAATTGTGACGGTTAAAGTAATTTGCATAATTTAGCAAAAGGATTAAGACAATTACAAAATTAAATAAAGTATGTGCAATTCTAGTGCAAAGAAAAGGAATATGACCTTGATAGCAATTTCATAAATTATGCAAATAAATTTGAATTAAAAAATTGTAACGTATTTTTTTCGATTCCGAAAAAAATTAATTGAGTTCTGTAACAAATGTATAGAGTTCTTAAAATTTTAAATAAAAATCCTTTATTTGTTCAAAAAGCAAAAAAAAAATCTATATTTCTATCTCTTTTCTTCTTATCCTGCTGGATTTATCCATTTCATGTGTTTGTTTTTTCTTTTATCCAATCAAAAATCGATTTCTATTGATTTCTCTCATTTATAACAGATTTTTCATTGCAGTGTTTTAATTTTTTTTGCCGATATACGAATCATGTTCGTGAATTTCCTTTATAACGATTTTTTCCTTTATATCCTTTCCCCTTATTAATAGTTTTTCGTTTTTGTCGTGTAAAATCTGTGAACACTCACACTCACACACACGCACTTTCTCATTCACGTTGCTATTATCGTTTTATTTACCTTTGAGTTCGTGTGCTGTCTCTTTTGCTCTTGTGTTTAAATCGAAATGTTGTTATTTTATAGTTAAATTTAAATTACAACAAGTGTTAATAAATGCACCTTATAATTAAGATCAAACATTGTGGTACAATTAAGCATAAAAACTATTGGGCTCTTGATCTTTCTTAAGTCCGTCCGCTGGACTGAGTGGTTGTTAATTAGACTAAAGAGTGGACATGTAAACATTTTTTGCAAACTACAAGTCACAATTTTTCAGATAACCCCGCAAAAACTTCTCATACCAAGTAACTTCTTATGAGAAATATCTTAACTTTTCAACTGCATTAACTCAATCAAAGTAAAGAAAAACAATCAAAGTTATTTTTGGGCATACAAAATTTATTATTAATAAGATTTCCGTATGACGTGCTAAATTCCCAATTTTTACTACTTGACAAATACATTGAAATTTATTGTTGGGGGAAAGCAATTTGACTGGGATTTGAACCCAACAAAGCAGGTCTATATTTCGTAGCCATACATCTTACTCATTACAGTTATCAAATTATGTAAATCTTAATATCTAAAAAACATAATAACTGAGCCAGTTGAGATTTGAACTTGAGTCTTCCTTTTTTTTTGTTGAGCTACGTCCATATTTCATAATTAATAATATTGGGAGATTAACAAGGTATATTTTCAAGTCAAGTCAGTTGGAACGAAGTGAAAAGAATTGCGATGGATGGATCAAAGTGGAGAGATTTTGTTGGGGCCCTATGCTCCTTATAGGATCTGCGGGAACATATATATATATATATTATCTGGTCATATTGTCGTAATATCCTAATATTTAACGATAGTTTAAAAAAATTATTGTTGTCTCTCATACAAAAAAGTCCTAAAATTATAAGACTTTTATGCAGTGTTTATTGTCTTGTCATAGCTCCTCAGTAGAAATCTAAATTATGAGGGCTGCTCGCAACACTCATATTTTATTCTTGTTATTATTTTAACTAGTGTTCGCCTAAGGGTCAAAATTCGGCCATAAATTTGTATGTAAATATGAAGAAAACATAATTCATCCAAGTAAATATGGATTTATATGTTTCGTGCATTTATTTTTTCCTTCAAAGTGGATAGATTTGGCGAGGGACCAACCTCCGATTCATATTTTATCTTCTACGTGAGTTAATTTAGTTCTGTAAGTTCAATATAAAAAAACCAATTGAAAATCAAAAAAGTATCAAAAATTCTCCTTTCTAGATTGTCATCCACTCAGGGCATTGTATGTTTAATTTTATGTTTATATGTCTAATATTAACTAAAATTAATCAAAGTACCAGATGTTAAACGAAAAAGTACCAAAAAGCTACCCTTACATGTTCTTATTCACCCAGTTTAATGTATAATTTTATCTTTATAGGTCGAATATTAAAGAAAATTCAAAAAGTTCTAGATGAAAAACACAAAGTACCAAAATTTTTCATCTTATAGGTTTTCATTGATTCAGGACCCTACACCTATAATATTATGTTTTTAGGTTCAATATTATAGAAAATTTAAAAATAATCACATGAAGCACAGAAACGTAAAATAAAGAAATTTAGTTTCTCGTATTTCCCCTTTTTTCTCCCCATAGAGGTTCGGTTGACAAACAAAGGAAGAAAGCGTTCTTAACTGTTTTACCTGTGCCGATATTCAAAAACCAGTTTCCGAAAAATGTCGAATAATCGATCAACCTAATTTTTTATTATTTGATAATTGAAAAAAAAATTTTATTTGTGTATTTTGCATTTGTGTTAGTAGCAATTTTGAACTCTTATAACTCTGAAATTGTTGAACAGATTTTAATAAAATATACATTGTGCACTTCTTTGAGTAAATACCTCTCAAATGGTGTATATTTTGTTCAACTAGGTTGACATACAGAGGAGGAAAGTGTTCTTAACTGTTTTGCCTTAGCCGATTTACATATAGATACATATTACTTTATGACTACCTTGTGAATCCCCCATATGTAATTAAGACAAAGTAATTTATTAATATTGAAAAATGGTTTTTATTTTTAACTACTGGAGCGTTTAAGCAAAATATCCATGTACTTGTGTTTAAACAGAACATTTAAATTTATTCATGCTTAATATTATTCACCTGCTTCAAAAAACTTTTTGAATATAAAAAAATAACCGACAATTTTTTAATTTAATAAATTTATGCGAATTTTCCTTAAGCCTTATAAAAGACATATTCTTATCACTAGTTTATAAAAAATAAATGGCGTTTTGGCTAAACAGCGGTTGAAATAAAGAGTAGCTTAAATAGTTTACGCCCAAAAAAGGGGTTAATGTAATTTGTATGCCCACTAATCGATAATTTATGCAAAAAAATATGAATCATATAAGAAATGTCAGAAATTTGCCGTTATTATGCAAATTTTTTTGAAGAAATCGTAATTTGAGAGTAAATCATTATTGAAGTTTTTAGTTCCAATTTGAAAAGTCGCACTAAATGAGAATTGTTCTTTATAGTATTAAAGAAGACTTTGTATGGTATATTTTTATTGTATATACAGGGTACTTTTATAAGTCCGATAGAATAAACGAAATATGTAGGTAGCTGTCAAACGAACACTTTTTGACATTTAGTCTGTGTTCATACGGCTCATGTCTTATTGACATGATTGCTACTTTGAAGGCGAGAGGGACGAGGGGAAACGAGTTCACAGATGCATGTACTGTCTTTACGTTTTGCTTTTTCATTCGTTGTTTAATTTTGTTATTGTTTTCAATATCAAAAAAGCACACATGCATACGAACGACTATAAAAAATAAAAAACATGTCGTCAACATGACATGAATCATTTGAACGCCAATTCATGTTCAAAGAAGAAAAAGAAAGAATCTTGTCAATAAGACATGAGCCGTATGAACTCAGACTTAGTGCCGGTTCACACACGTCAAGTTTGACTTGTCAAGTCTTGAGCTTTTAGGAGAGAGGGAAAAAGAGAATGCCATTTCTTTTCCCCTCTCTCCTAAAAACTCAAGACTTGAAGAGTCAAACTTGACGTGTGTGAACCAGCACTTAGGATCAGTATATTCAAACAAATCATCTTGAATAGATTCACGGATAAACAACACTACCAAATTATTAAAATTTAAATTCGCACAAATTTTAGACGATGCTTTATCGCAAAATTGTGCTCAGCGATGAGGCTAATTTTTAGCCTAACGCGTTTGTTACTTAAGAAAATTTCCTCATATGGGGTAAGATTAAACCATAACTAAGCCGTTTGGTGCGGTCTACACGCTCGTGGCATCTTCGAACCTTATTTCTTCGAAATTTAAGCCGGAGCTTGCGTTACAATTCAGAAGAGATTGTTGTGACTATAATTTTTTGCTTGAAAATATGGGTATCAATGTCATTCAACGAAATATCGTTTTAACAGGATGACGCCACAATCGACTTATTGCAATAAAATTTGGCGATAAGTTGATTTCGATAAATGAACCTGTTTATTGAACTCCAAGCTTCTTTGACACCTAGTGACTATTTCCTTTAGGGCTACGTGCAGTCACAGGCTTATGCTGTTAAACTAGCAACAATTGACGCCTTGTTTTGGTTTACCCATGGGTACTCTCTCGAAAACCTGTAAATATTGTGGTGTAGGGTGTATCGTTAACAATGATTTTTATTTGTTTTTTTATAAAAATGTGCAATTATTTTTAATTCAACTTAACAAATTTAGAAACATTTAAATCCCATTAAACTAATTCGATATCCTTATTAATTAAAATGTAAGAATATTTGAAATGATATTCCCAATACATCTTCATGAATTTCTATCACATGTTGACCATAATTTTCAAATGGTTCAGTCAGTTTCCCAACATATGCTTGCCAAACTCTTTCTTTTTTTTTTTGTTCATTTCTTTGTAAACTGGAAATCTCTAATTTAACTACCATATTTTTCCTATGGTTTTTGTTGCTTGAGTCTGTCTGTCTGTCTTTTTTTTTTTTTTTTTTTTTTTTTTTAAAAAAAAGTTTTTGACCTTAATTTGTACGCATGATTAATTATTGTTTTATGCCACAGAGCTCGACGGTCACTGCATGATGCCTTTTCCAATCGAAAAAAAATGCAATTGAAAATATTTTTTTTTTTTTTTTTTTTGTTTTGGTTTAAAAAAAAATAACAACTACAAAATAGAAATTGGTCAGTCATTGTTAATGTATCGAGTTATTTGCTATGTAGAGAAGGGTCTATGCAGAGGTCTAAAGGTTTTTCTGCATTAAAATTTATTTTCGTTTACATTAAAAAAAAAAAAAATTAAAAACTTGTCTTATTTTTTTATTCAAAGAAGGCGTTAACTTACATTTCACACATATATAATTAAAAACCACAATATGTGTACATATGTATGCATATAAAATACACAGATAGACAATTTCATAGATTTATGTATATAAAAAACGAGTACATTACAATACAACAATGATTATAATTATAATTACAACAAAAAAAAACCTTTTTGTTTTATACACATTTGTTTGGCTTACAGACAACTGTAGCAAATGGTTCCCTTAATGATTTTTAATTATTAATTTGGTTTTATTCAGTCAGCGGAAAAGGATTTTTTTTCTTGGTTATGGGAGGAAGTAAAAAAATGTTTGGTTCTTTAGATAGACCAAACCAAAGTTCGTTAGTAATTTGAACGAAACAATTTTGTAGATCAATCATTAACAGAACAATAAAACTGTAGAAAATTTTTGAAGTTACCGAGTGCAAACCCTTTCTCGTG
This sequence comes from Pollenia angustigena, assembly GCA_930367215.1. Taxonomy (NCBI): domain Eukaryota; kingdom Metazoa; phylum Arthropoda; class Insecta; order Diptera; family Polleniidae; genus Pollenia; species Pollenia angustigena. The sequence continues at coordinate 15,132,362 of OV884060.1, forward strand.
TGGAATTTCTTAAATTACTTATCGAGACTAATAAAACCCCCTCTTTGGGTATTGCTAGTGTAGCTGGTGTTCGTATTTTATTGCCGCATGTATGTATATTTTGGCTAAAACTAGATTTTTCCAGAGAACATACAATTTTTCTCAACAAAAACATGTTTAAATATGGTCACCTCCAACAAACTATTTTTAAAGAAAATTTTGAACATATTATTTTTAATATAACCATATTATTGTCACCTGCAACCATATGATGGTTGAATTAGTCCTGCATCAAGAAGCCACAACCATATTATGGTTGCCTCTAAACATGGTATGGTTAAAAATAACAATAATTTGTTTAAAAATTAAGGCTAGTATTTTCCTCTTTTCCAAGAGCAACATGCTATAGTTGAAAATAACCATGTTATTATAAGTGTTAAACATGTTTGAGTTATTTTTAACCATAACATGTTCGGAGGCAACAATAATATGATTTTGGCTTCTTGATGGAGGACTAATTTAGCCATAATATGGTTGTTGGTAATAATAATATGGTTAAATGAAACATAATATGTTTAAAATTTTCTTAAAAAAAAGTTTTGTTGGAAGTGACCATATTAAAAAATGTTTTTTCTCTGGGTGTGGGATTATTTAAAAACTTGTTTTTTAACAAAGTTTGCCGCTTACAAATTTTTCTTTTTTATTTTGACAAACTCAGTTTCCGCATGAATACATTGAAATATACTTGTCACATAAATATTTTCCTGGGCTCCTTTATTTGGTCCCCTCTACAAGAATCATCCGTTTGGACCAAGTCATTTACATAAAATCTAATTTTGTTGTACACTGTCGTATATCGATCGGTCATCATAAAATGTTAAGACATCATTTCCAGTCATACATATAAAACTAAATTGAATCAAATACTAAATCATTTTTTGTTAAGGGTTAAGGAGTATTAAAGTTTTTCACTTGCATCAAATATTTATGATGTGTTTTAAAATCGGTTTTAAAAAAAGGTGGGACAGAAAGGTTTACTTACCTGTTACAAAAGTTGTATTGAATAAAAAAAAATAACTGCCAAAAAATTTCTATGCTAATTTTCTTTAACCCTTGTGGACCTTTTTACCAAAATTAAAGTGAAAAATATGCCCAAAAAATGGATCAATGCAATTTTGTATGCCCACAAATCATTAATTTATGCAAAAACTAAAAAAAGGGTAAAGAACATGTCAAAAATTTGCCTTTATTATGCAAATTTGTCAAAAGAAGTTTTAAAAAAATATAAATTGAAGTTTTTAGGCTAATAAAGTAATATTATTGAGACGTAACATCTTACTGCTAACTATAATCGTTCTAATTGCTTTACATACAACAAAATGAAGCAGCTGATTTGCAACGTTACAGTTACTCCCGGCTAACTGAGCCTTTAGTCCGTTTTCATTACTTCATCTCTGCATGTCTTACTACGAAGGAGGCTTGTAAAATTCAGCGGGTAAAGCTGATCGTTACATTCACCCATTTTTATATGCGCTGAATAAAGCAATTTCTGTGTCTAAAATGTGTTGCTTTAAAGTGGGAACTCGCCATATAAAACTTCCCTATAAGAAATGAATTAGCGAATAGTCACATTTTTGTGATAGAAAGAAATGATATAAAACTTGATTTCGGTCATTTCTCTCTATCATTTTCTCAAAACCAACATGGAAAATGTGACTATTCGCTCATTCATTTCTTGTATAGTTATGTCCTCCGTAAGCGATATGGCAAGCGAAACTTTTACGTTTCTTTCTTACAAACCTGCTCCGTTCGAAGCGCCATTTTTTATTGGGCAACCGTTAGTAAACCCCTATACTCAGCTTGGCGATTTTGGTGAGCAATTTTTTTATGAGCCTCCAAAAATACTAAAATTCTGATATTCTGTCTTCGTTGTACCACTTAAACATATGTATATGGCAATAATTTAGAATTAAGAATAAAAGGTACATCAAGAAAGTTTCTAGAAATTAAAAACAAAAATTGCTACGCCCCAAAATACAGCACTTTTTGTTTTTTATATAAAGCGCCATCAATGTTAAACAATAGTCTTGCCATAAGCAATGATATGCGAAACTGTTATATCGGACTTTAAATGGTGGCGCTATAGGTATTTAAAAAACCAAAAAGTGGAAGTTCCGGAACTATGCTAAGAGTACTTTCCACTATCACACAACAAGTCTTACGTATTCTGACGAAAATGCATCTCTGATGTAATATTGCTTCTAAATTTTACAAATACAATAACAACTTATCATGACAGGGTTGTTTTTTTTTCCTCAAAATACGTGAGATTTGTGCGATAGTGCAAAGAACCCTTTAGTAATTCAGTTTTTTCTAATAGAAACTAACTCGATAAAAAGTTCCAAATCCTAATGAAAGAAAAAATTCATCAAAACAAACCAATAATTTCTCGCAATTATACCTACTCAGTTTTTTAAACAATAACAAAAATTTTAAATTTTCTCCAAATCTTTTATTATGTTTTATAGGTATAAATGAATGAATACATTAAACAAAATTTGCCTAATGAAACAACAATAACAAACAATCGCTGTAGTAATAATAAAATACACACATGCAAACAACCGAGTAGGGTTCTTCGATTTTGTTGCTCTTGTTGTTGTACCTAATGCTAGAAAAAAAAATAGAAAATGAAGCCCTTTAAAAAACCAGTTTTTTAGATTTACAATGAAAAAAATCACAAATAGAAAGAAACCCTTTTTCGATTTTTTGATTATTTTAATAAAATAACCTGCATAAACCGGCTTGAGAACCAAAAAAAAAACAAAGAAATTAAATTTTTCACAAAAAAAATGACTGTACAATAAAAAATAAATAAAAAAAATACGAAAAGACCTTAAATAAAAATGCAACAATAAAAAACTCTAAAGGCCTAACCAGAATGTGAATAACGTGGCTTAAGCAACCGAGCGAATACATGTAAATCATATGTGTAAAACCATGTTGAACTTAAGGGAACTTTTTGTTAAATTTAATGAAACTGTAATTTGCTTAAGCAAAGTGCGAAACTAATCGCACATTCCGTACGGAATCAAAAGTTTTTTATTTTGTTTTTGTTTTTTTTAATGTATTTGAGAGGCTTTTTTGTTTATTTTTGACAGTAGCTTAAGTTTGTTTATGCACATTCTGGTTGGGCCTTAACACATAAATAAAATGCACAAGCAATGTGAACGCACTCTACGCAAATGTGGGTGCCCCCCTTAAACGCAAAAAAAATAGAAGGGAAATAGAAAAAGTTACAACAAAAATGCACAATTTTTTAGTGACCAACAAATCTGTCTGTCTCATTTTTTCTAATCGAACAGAATAAGCAAAAAAAAAACTAAAAAAAAACTGCATTTAACTAAAAACAAAACATTAGCAACAACAACAAAACGCACTATAATACTAAGTGATAACAACAAGATCACTGTAATAGTTTTAATGAAAGAGCGAGAGAGAGTTTTTCGAGAGCAATAAAGATAGCTGTATAATTTATTGCATTTTCTCCTGTTTTTAAATGTGTGCTGTGCGTTTGTGTGTGCTTATGTTGCATTTTATAACAGTTAGAATATATCACAGTTTCCTAATGTTTTTTAAAGAGTAATTCAAGAGTATCACTGAGAGTTGTTTACACAAAGTGAGCATGCGTTTTTCTTTTTGCTGTAAATGTGTGTTTGGGTGTGTGTGTTTTTGTAAATTAGGGGAAGTTGGTGTAATGAAAACTGTTTAATACTCTACTGGTTTTTGTAATGAGAGTTTGTGTGTTTTGTTTGCGTTGGATTTAGGGGAAATCTAATTTTTCCTATACGAAACTAATGAAATTTTATTTTTTTGCTGCGCTTAATTGTGTAAAGTTTGTGATAGAGCTGTGTATTTGAATGACTTTATGCATGCATTGGCAGTTAGCATTTATTCAACTTCGAGCTCTCGAATCTGCAACAACGCAACGTGTCGCAGTTTTTCACAAATTTATCTTTATAAAAACAACAACAACAAAAAACCACAACAACAACATATTAAGACACTAAAAGTACACTGAAAGATATCTGTTGAGAAAATTAAAAACAAGTGGAACAAAAAATAACTGATATTAAAGTGAAATACTAGCGACTTGGAATTATTCTAAAAAACTATTTGGATTACTAATTTTACAATAAAAAAAGGAGGATTATTATTACAAAAAACAGCCAGCAAATGTTTTGATAAAAAAAAAGTGCAATACATATTGAAAAATTATGTAAAGGAAAATTTTGATAATTTAAAAAAAAACATTAACTAAATTTATAAAACATTCCACACTCAGCATTTTTCAATAACAAATACATATTTGGAAACTTAATTAATAACATAAAGAATCTTTGGCCTTCTATGTGCTGAGTTGTGTGTACTAAATTTTAAATTATTGTAACGCAAAAATAAAATTATTTAAAATTTTAAAATAAAAATTAAAGCAAGAAATTATTATTAAAAAACTTGAAAATTAAAGAAAAATATACCTACCAGTCAAGTTTAAATTGGCATGCTAAAAACAATTTATTAAAAATATTTATTCAAGGTAAGAAATCTTAATTTTTTTAAAAATTTTAAATAATTTGTTTATTATTTTATTTATATTTGGTTTTATATTTATTGTTTTTTTTTTACTTTTTACCTTAATAACTCTTTAACCTTCATATGTATAATTTTGTTGTTGTTTTTTATTGATACTGCCGTCCCTTAGAAAACCTTGAAAATTGTTTTGATTTAAAATTTTTTACATTGAAATTTTACATGTTGTATACATGAATTTTTTGAATTAACAATTTCGCCATATACATAAATATGCACACACACACGCGTTGTTATCATCAGCTAAATTCAAACATAAACCGGTTTTTACATTAAACATAAAAATATGTATTTTAATTTGACACTTATTTTTGTATATAGAAAATATGTGTTTACAAGAAATATAGTAGAAGAAAAAACGCCCTTTAGCGTAATAAATTTACAAAGTTTTGCATTAAACATAATTTTTTTTACAAAGCTTTAGTGATAAACTGCACATAAAAAGCTTTAAATGATTGTAAAAGCATAAAAGCTCTCTCTAAAATCAATTACTTTCAAAGAAAAAGCTTTTACCATAAGATCACCTACTCTCAGTAAGGCTTTTATATATAAAAGGGGTTGCCAATGCTCAAGATAAAAAAGCGCCATTACGACACAATAAATCACTAAAACAATAAAGCCTTAAAGCAAGCGAAATTGTATGGAATTTATTATAAAACGAAAAAAAAACAATAAAATTTGTGAATTTTTGTTATTTTCTTGAAATATTGTTTTCTTAATTGCTAAAATAGTTTAATCTTTTGATTTCTTTTATTATACTTTCAATAATAAACTTAAGCTGTTAACACATTTACTTAATTTTTACTTTGGCTACTTAAAAAAAAACTTTTCTTTATTTCAAATTAATCCCTTTTAATCCAGTTTTTCACAAACACCATTGACTTTTAAAAATTTTTGTCATTTTTCTTTTCCATACAGACAAAAAAGAAATTTTCTCATGTGTTTTAATGTTTTTCTCCCTCTAGATCAATTTTAGCAATTGTTGCATCAATTTCTACCTGATTTTCTTTTTTATTTTTTCTAATTGTACAACCTGTCTAGATCTCTACACTACCCAGGCGGTCTTTGTTACACGAATTGTTTGTGGCGTCATACAATACAAATTTACAAAAACAATTGTCGTTTTTTTTTTTTTGTATTTCATGCTTTTCAAAAATTGCACAATATTGAAAACAAAAGAAAATTTCGTTTTCTTTAAAAATTGGCAGGTTGTCTGTCTAAAATATATCCTTCTGTGTATCTCAAATAGACGATTAATATCCTTGTCAAATATAAAATAATAATAAATTAAAGAATAAATAAAAGGTAATGCAATTTTATTTCTTCTTTTCAAAAGTAAAAAGAAAAACATTTATCATGGTTATACACCCCTCGAGTTTTCTTTAAAAGGAAAATGAATAGATTTCTTTTATAAGACGATCAGGGATGTAAACATTTTAGAGAAATGAATAGATTTCTTGTATAAAACGATCAGTTAAACAAAAATTTTAGGAAAATTTGCAGACTTCGTTTTTATTAAATGTCTGAGTTTTTAATATCAATTTCATTGGGAGGCTCTTTTGAGAAACCACTTTTGAATATTGAAATTGGTTTTGAAATTTGATAGTTTGCAAAAAGTTTGGAAAATGTTAATCTAAGAAAATTAAAACCAAAAATTCTACTTTGATTTACAAATTAATTTGTGGTTTCTTTTGAATTTGTATAAAATAATGTGCAAAAAATCTTTATATTTATTCCGAAACTTGATATTTTCCCAGGAAATATGGAATACTACAAATATTGTATTAAGAGCTAATGACCCAAATTTATTTCAACATTATAATGCTTTAAAGATTTTTATACACTTCAACAAAGGTAGAAAGGTTTATTATTCCGTTTGTAAGTTCCACAATGTTTACTTATTCTGGGTCCTTCTGAGTAGCGAAGTTGATTTATCGATGTCAGTGTGTCAATTGGAATGAGGTTTCCGAAGACCTCAGAAATGATAGGGACCAGGTTGTTATTAATTTATATTACATATAGTCCGGAATTATTTGGTATTGAAATTCAGCCAGATCGGTCTAACCAATGGCGGAGATAGGAGCAAAAAACCACGAAAGACTTTAATAATTTTGCCCTCCACCACTACTGGTGAATGAGGTGAATATACTAAGTTTCTCATTCCGTGTGAAACTTTTTTAATATTCATATAAGACCCCATAAAGTACAAATATTCTGAGTCATTGAATAATTTAAAGTCGATTATGCCATGTCCGTCTGTCTGTCCGTCTATTGAAAACACGCTCACTTTCGAACGACCCAAAAGAAAAGAACCAAAAAAAGAATCTAGCAAAATTGGTTCGGTAGAACAGGAGTTATGAATCAAAATGTAGAAAAACCACCCTAAAAACTTGATAATATTGTTACAAAAACTAACATAAATAATGGCGGAATGCACGGATTGATATAAAATTTTGTGCAAATTCGTTCTATATGACAAGAATAACGGTCCATAATTTACCATAGACCCCATATAAAGCCCACTATCGAAAACACTTATGTACGCAGCTAAACCGTAAGCAATTATGTTATTGTAATAAATTTTGGCTTGTCTCAGTTTTATATGACTAGAAATCACACTGCCGAATTTCGTGAAGAACGGTCCATAATGTACCAGTTGCCTCATAAAAAGCCTACTCTCGGAAAACCCGTTTATTACGCCTATAACCGTTACAAATAATGCTGTTGTAATAAAATTCAGTATGTCAAATTTTTTTATTTTTTTTTTTTTTTTTTTGAGTAGAAATCAAATTATCAACTTTCGTAAAGGTCGGTCCATAATTTACCACATACTGTATAAAGCCCGCTCTCGGAAAACACTTTAATTCGCATAAAACCGTAATAATATTTAGGTACTCAATATATTTTAATGCTTTTTTGGCAATGTGCGTTAGTAGCTGGGTAGTCTAAGGTTTTCACTTGGTGTTCATAAAAGAGCAACAATTTTTTTTTTTGCAACCACACACATTTTGCATTAAGAAACCATTTGCAAATTTTAGCCACAACAATATTATGCATTTATTGTTATTTTTTCAACATTTTCTTAAAGTTTTCATTCAAAACTAAATAAAATTATTTTAAGCGTCAGAAACAATTTCATACAAATTGTTGCTGGAGTTAAAGTATACTCAACTTTAGTTACATTTTTAAAAAAATTTAAGTTACATTTTTGTCCAAAAATACAAGGAAAATATATGAAATACTTTGAGAAGAAAAAAGATAGAGAAAAAACGAAATTGTTGCTCTGATTGTGAACAAAGCTTTAGAGTTGGTTTATATGTTTACTGGTTTATTGATTCGCTTCATTTGCCGTTTAAACTTACACAAGTAAAAATATTTTTCAAAAAAGTATTTTTATTCCAAAAATAAATTGCAAAAAATTCATTCAATTCATTACACCCGATAAAAACGATCGTTTTTCATCGCATATGACCTGAATATGGATTTATCTTATTTTGCAGTTTTTTTTTTTTGTGACGTTTAAAAAAGCTACCATATTTTTGTTAGAAATTTTAAATAAATGCCATAACTTTTTCAGTATAACATATGTTGATATAAACCATTTATTAAGCTATCACTGAAGAACACATTGGTGGATTAAAGGCAGTTTACATTTTATTTAAGTTAAACTAAACAACAATAAAACCACGTTTGATCGTCCCCTTAAAATTGGCTCTTACTTGTTTTAATTAAACTTCATATAATTTTTTAAACTTTTTTAACTCTCTATAAAATTTACACAATTTTTTTTTTTTTTTTTTTTTTTGTAAGTCCATATCGTCACCTTAAATTCAAATGGACTTACATAAATACGCAAAAATTTCAAAACGTGTTGTTAATCGATTAACGTTTATTTTATAACACGCCAATTTTTAAACTCCAACGATCAATATGCAAACCTGCTGAATCCACTTTTTAAGTAAATTAAGATTTTGATGCCGTGTGGTGGAGAAAGATTCAACTCGTCGATTTGAGTCTTGAAGTGTGTAAAACTAACAATATTTTTTGTTTTCCTTTCAAGCAGCAAATATGAAATATAAGAAGTTTTTTGTCTCTCGTTTGCATATTAACCCGACGATAAAAGTGTAGCTACATCACTTTGCATTTAATATAACGATATGTTTGTATGTTTATTAAAAATAAAAATTAAATTTGTTATAGGAATTTTTTTCCAACCGGGGACCAAATTATGTTATTCGATATCGATCGAAATTTACATTTAAATTCTTTTGTATGTAACTTACATCGATATCGAATGCAGTAATTTGGACCCAGGTGTTTTGAATTAAAAATAGCCATTTTATGTTTAAATTAATTTCCATGTGCAGTTTTTACTTAAAATAATTACAACTTTTTGCTTTTCTAAAAACGCTCCTTAAGGTTTTCTTCTTACATGTGTTGGTTGTTAATTTATGTTTGCATTTTTGGGATCAGCTACAAATTAACATATGGCAACTATATGAAAACACTTAAGAAAACAACAAATGCATTCTCTCTTTCTCCTTGCACCTAGTCAACCGAACAGCAACAACAACAAAACACATAACAAACAGTCTAAAGCATTTTCATCCAAAATAATAGATGACCACGAATTTCCTTGAAAATGTTTCCTTTTTGAACACAAAGAAAAAAACATATTTTTTATATATTTTCAGAAAAAAAACGCAAAAACCTAATGTTAACTCACCCTCAAAATTTTAAAGAAAAAAATACACGAAATACAAAAAAAAATCTACCCCCTCATTAAAAATTCCATAAAAAACGCATTAATTTTGCCGAAAAAAGGCGAATATAACAAGCAAAATAGACTTGATAACAAAAAAAAAAAAAACCAACACACACGCACACAACATATTGGCAAAGTATTTTGAAATGTGTATTAGAAACTAGAAGAATGGGGGATGTTTTCCATAACTAAATACACACCAAAATTTTAAAGATAAAAACACAATAATATGCAAATTATTCATAATTTAAAAAAAAATCGAAAATACATGCACTTGTTTACTTTAAAAAAAAAAACAATTAAACACAGAAAAGTTTTCCTTAACAATCAAATTTTGAAAAACTTATTTGCAAAAAATATCAATTTCATACAACTATAAAAGCCAAATCAAAAAAAAAAAGTATTTTCTTTTTTATAATTTTAAATTTTTCTTAACACTTTTTTTAAATTCAATTTCTCTTTTTTTATCTCTTTTCAGTAAATCGTTATTTATTAAGCTTTAAAGCTGGCTCTCAAAATACGTAAACAATTTGCTCATCAGATTTTCGGAAATTTTCCACCAGAAGAATTCCACTCGTCCCTCAATCGTCCACAAAGTCCTCCCGTTTCGACACAACACAATATGGGCGGTCCACCAGCCCCTACCACCTCAAATGGCCCGCCAGAAGGTCAAACCTATTGCCTGCGCTGGAATAATCACAAATCAAATTTGGTAGAGATACTAGATGCTCTCATCAAAGTCGAAAGTTATGTAGATTGTACCATAGTGGTAGACGATCAAATTCAATTCAAAGCTCATCGTGTAGTTTTAGCTGCCAATTCGCCATATTTTCAATCCATTTTACAGGATATGCCCATGGATCATTGTAGCATTATATTTCCGGGTGTAAAGGCCTTTGAAATGCGTGCTTTATTGGAATATATGTATACAGGGGAAGTGAATGTTACCCAAAGTCAAATACCCAAAATAATGCGCATAGCTGAGGAATTAGAGGTTAAAGGTCTATTTGATATGGCTGATTTGAAAGAAAAGTTCAACAAACTTAGTGAAGAGTATGCTGAAAGATCGGCCAGTAATCCTTATGCTAGTACCTCAGCACCACCAAACCCCTATTTCTCCGTAACTACCACCTCCTCATCCCCAACAAATACAACAAATCCCAAAACTAGTTCTAAAGATAACGAGAACTATCGTAATAATTCCTCCTCCGTGATATCTACCTCATCAAACATTTCACCTTCAGCTGCTCCCTCTAGCAGTTCTTCACCTCCCTATAGTACTTACAAGTCACCCTACTCCAGTCTATATACAAAGTCTCCAGGACCCACTGCAAATCAATCTTCTTCATCGGCCCAACCTCAATCCAGTCAACAAACTCCTAGCAATATAACGCCCACCAATGAACGTTCTTCTCAGTGGCCTATGTCACCCTCGGCTGCGGCCGCTGCTGCCATGTTGAGTTCCGTTTATGAGTCTGCTCCCGATATGAATCCCTTGAAACGAAAAAAGCTGTCCTCGATGTCTAGTATGTTAATGAATCGTGACACTCCCATTTTGCGTAACGTTCTAGCTCAAGCAAATCCTGCCGATTCCTCACAACAACTGCCTCTACTTTTACCCAATGCGGCAGCTAATATGAAAGCCGATAAATCATTTAACTCGGAAAAGAATTTAAGTGGTCATAATAATAATCACAGTTTCAGTGGTTCTGAATATGGTGATAAGGTAAGTTTTTACGAATTATAATGGATTTCTATCTTGTCAAACTTAAATAAAAAACAAAAGTTTATTAATTGATTTTTCTTATTTATGTACATACATATGCATGTATGTATGTATGTATGTGTAACTAATTTTGACTTTAGAAATACCATGATGAAATACCACATTCCCCCTTTACCGATCGTTCCTTCGAAGATGATGGTTTTGATCAAAAGAACGGCAGTTTTGGCAGCAATTTCCCCAACAATAGCAATCAAAAACCTGAATGGAAACGTTACAAACAATATACACGTAGTGATATCATGTCTGCCATCCAATGTGTTCGGGAAGGCATGAGTGCTTTGCAAGCTTCACGCAAATTTGGTGTTCCATCCCGTACACTTTACGACAAGGTCAAGAAGCTAGGTATAACCACAGGCCGTCCTATGAATCGGAGCATAAAACGTAGTCCCAGCAGTGTAGAATCCTCTCCTGCCTTCCCTTATCACCATGGCTATGGTCAAGCTTCGGTTGCCGCTGCTGCTTTGCAGGATGCGGCTGCTCGTGAGGAACACGAGTTGAAGGAACATCACCGCAATAACGAACATCATCATTTACCACCCACAATTCCCCATCCAGCTGCTGCCTTATTAGATCACGCTTTTCTGCAACAGGCTTTGGAAAATCGTGGTGGTGGCGATATCGCTGGCCGTGAAGCTCTTCACGCCATGGCTTTAGCCGCAGCTGCTCATGCTGCCGCCAATCGTATGTCCACTAGTCCTGGACCCAACGGCAATGCAGTACGTTCACCAAGTCCTACCAATTACGCCCTTAAATATAACAATTTACGCACTGCCAAACATGAACTCATAGAACATGAATTGGAACGTGAACGTGAAAGAGAACGAGAATTTGCTGAGCGACAAAGAGAGCGTGAGCATGAACGTGATATGGGGCCTGGACGTGATGACGATGAAAATGATCATGTTGAGGATCTATCGGTGGCGCGCAAAGAAAATAATCATTCCCCCTTGGAGACAAGAGAAAGGCCTGAATCCCCCTACACACCGGAAGAGCCTGCCAGTGGTGTAAATGAGAAATCCGTAATAATGACGACTCAAATACCACCAACTCCCAGTGCTGACGCGTTCATCAATGACACCAATATGAAACGTGAGGTGATAATAGATGATATCAGAGCTGACTGATTGATGCTGACCATGGCTTGGCAATATGCGGCCGATACTTGTTACGATGCTTTATTTTCATCGCGTTAATGCAAACAAACAGAAAGAGAGAAAATAAGTGGTAGACAAAAAGAGTCCGAGATGGGTACTCTTAAACAAAGGTAAATGAATATATTGTTAGATAAATTCATTAAAAGCTTAAAATATTCAGAATACCTTACACTCTTTTCCCCTTTAATGAAAGAGTTAAATACAGGTGTTAAAAGTTCAGGTCAAACATTAAATAAATTTGATTAGCTAAACGTTACATTTTATAAGTGAACCCAGTAAACAGTTTATTGAACAGTTTCCCTGTTTTCAACTCTAACGCTCAAATGTAATTTTGCTTTTAATACCCTCCACCACAACTAGTTGTAAGAAGGGTAAACTAAGTTTGTCATTCTGTGTGAAACTTTTTTTTATTCATCTCATATTCCATAAAGTTTATCGTTACCTAAAACGCAAAACGCCTTAACTAGCAAAAGATTAAAAATCGACTTTTTTATTAAACCGGATGTATTCAACACAAATATCCTTCGACCACCATTAGCGATTTTATTGACAAAAAAACAAACGGCCCTATCTACAAAAGATTATATGATAAACGCTAAAAGACCTAACTAAAAGTTTGTATAGTATGCAACATTGTTGATTGCCAAAACAACTGGCAGGTTTTACAAGGAAAATAGAAGAAAAATTAACTATAAACAGTTTAAATCAATTTAAAAATGTATCATATTAAATAGTTTTTGTTCTTCTCCTGTAAGATTTTCAAAATGTTAGGTAGGGCCTTTTGCGTTTTAGGTGACGATATATATTTTGGCTCCTTGAGTAATTCTTAGTTGATTAAGCCATAACCGTCTGTCTGTCCGTCTGTTGAAAACAGGCTTACTTTCAAAAAACTGAAAAGAAAATAACAAACTTGATGTCAAATTGCTTGTAGTTATCCTAATCAGTTTAGGGTGGAAATCCAGAAAAATCGGTTTAGTAGGATCAGAGCTTTGAATCATCAAAATGTGGAACCACCACCTTAAAAACTTGATAATTTTAGAATGATATAATTTTGCACAAATTCGTTTTATGTGGCTGGAAATCATATTGTTAAATTTTGTGAAGATCGGTCCACAATTTACCATTGGCCCCATATAAAGCCTACTCCCGGGAAAAAGTTTAGTACGCCTAAAACCGTGACATAATGCCATCAGAATAAGATTTGGTACGTCACAGTTTAATAGGACTAGAAGCCACACTGTCAAATTTCGTAAAGATCGGTCCATAATTTGCCCTAGGCCCCATATATAGCAAACTCTGGGAAATTATTTAAAAACGCCTAAAACCGTTTCAATTGCATCGATTGTCGACACTTGTTTCCTAAACCCGTATTGCGTTTTGGAAAGGCCATCTGCAGCTGCGATGTACTCCTCCAGTCTATTACAAATAATCCCTTCCAGTATTTTGCCGCTCGTATCTATCATGCACAATGGTCTGTACGATGACGGATCCTCTAAAGGCTTCTTATCCTTGGGTAAGAGCACAAGTTTTTGTCCCTTCCATATTGATGGGAACGATCCATATTTTTAGCAGGAGTTCACCAACCGTAGTATTTGATAAGGGCTGCACTTAACAAACTCTTTTAAAACAAGATTTGGAATAGCATCAGGGGGTCTACTCTCTATTGCGATGCAAAAACAATTTCGATGCGAAAGCTAAATCCCAACTTGGTACTCTCTATCACTTTCGCAAAATTGTCTGAAAATGAAGCGATAGTGGCAATTAAAATTAAAGATGGCGCGGATTCACAGTAATGAAATGCCAAAGTGTGTAAAAATTGGAAAATTTAAATAGAATAAAGTGATGATTTAGGAAAAGAAAAAAAATTAAAAGATGCGAAAGACACATGCGATTTGCTACAATTTTCTTTCGCATCGCAATAGAGAGTAGCCGCCCAGGTCCGGGAGTTAGGTATAGGCCAGAAAAAATTGCATGCAGTTTTGTGATATACGGTCCATAATTTACCTTAGATCCCACATTAAGCAGTCTTCTGAAATTCACTAAGTAAACGCTAAAACTTATTTCACTGCAGTATTGAAATTTATCCAAATTTTTGTTTTTTAATACCCGCAATCGCTCTACAGAATTTTGGGATGATTATGCGCAACCAATTTTAATGCTGGCATCCGTTTTTATAAAGATTAATTAATAATATACATAGATATCATATAAAGCCCACTCCTGTAATATCCAAACTGTTGGTGGAGGGTATCAAAGATTCGGCACAGCCGAATTTAGCACTCTTACTTGTTTTTAAATATGTATGTATGTATGTATATTTAAATTTTAAGTGCAATAGGTTTGTTCTTAGTTTATATGGAAAAAAACAACAATTTTAGAATTTTGTTAACTCAAACTTAAAAAAGCGTTTAACGTAGTTTTTGTTTTTATTTTCTAAAAATTTTCGTTTTTTGTTTTTCATTTACAGCCTGTTCATCGATTTCGAAGGTTAACGTTCGCATAGAAAATTATTATGTAAAACAAAAACAATATTCGAAAATTTGTTTTTGTTTTAAATGTAGTTTTCTATGCGAACGTTGGCGTTCGAAATCGTTAAACAGGCGGTTAATAAAAGCGAAAATTAAATGGCGGTATATTAGCTTTATATTAAAAACAATTTTCCCCTACATATGTAAACAATTGGGACTACACGTTTATTTGTTCCTAGTAGGGAAATAATTTCCGCACCTTTTAATTGCACTTTTTCTAAAAAAAAAAAAAACTAATTAAAATATTTGCACTTAACTTATTTGTTTAATTTTAAAATAAAAAATCATAAATGTGTTGTTATTAAATATCACCTTGTGCCTAAATCAAAAAAAAAATATAAAAAAATTTAGGTTAGATTAGGAATAAATAAAAAAAAAACAAAATGGAGTATAATGCAGTAACAGAAAAATGCCATAATTTCTTTAAATTTTAAGCTTTTTGTCCATTTTCAATCCTATTAGACATTTTAAAAAAGACTGAAACTAATTTAGCAAACTAAAATGGGCTAAAGCAAAATTTTTTTTATAAAAATTAAAAAAAAAGAAAATAGTACACTGAAAACAAAAAGAGGCTCAATTTTCAATAGATATTTAAATAAAATTACTTATTAGTATTTAATTAAAAATATGTAGTAAATAAGTAAGGAATTTTTTTCTTTTTTATTTAAAAAAAAACCAGTGATTTGTTTTAAAAATCTTAGTTTTTATATATTAGTTTTTCTTTCTAATTTAGTTTAAATAAAACAAAAAATACAATTAAAAAACAACTACCTCAAAATAAGCTTGTTTGCAAAAACAACAAAAAATATATGTACAAAATTATAATTTTCCATACTTTTAAAAAAAATAATTTTTTTTTCTTTGTGTTCAAATAATTTGATATTTTTGTAATTTTTTTTTTTTTTTTGTTTAATTAAAAAGACTGACACTTCAACAAAAAAAAAATCAAGAAAACAATGCACCATCAATGCACCTTTAAATGTACAAAAGCAACAACAAATAATCTTAAAAAAATTTATAAGAAGAAAAAAACACTCCTCTTTAAATGTAAAATTAATTATAAGTTTTTAATTTTTGAAAATTTAAAAAAAAATTTGGGAAAATTTTTCTTCAAAATGACGCTGGGGGCAATGCAATAGGCTTTTTCATTTAAATTTTTAGTTGAAATTTTTGTTTTTATAATTTTTGAATTATAATACATAATTATAATTTTTCTTTTTTAATTGAAATTTTAGTTAAATTTATTTGTTGTACATAATAACATAATTAATTAGGAATTTAGTTATGGTAATTTTTTTTCTAGACTCCATTGTATATATTATTTCTTTTAATCATAATTAGTTACTTGTTATTTCTTTATTTTTTTTTTTTTAAATTAAGACTTTTTTTATATTATTAAACAATCAAAATTATTTTTTTAAAAAAATATTTGTTAGTTATTAAGTTTTAATCGAATTATAGTTTTTAGCTAAATTGTGACTGATAAACAAGAAAATAACAAAAATTATCGATTAGAGAAAAATAAAAAACAAAAAATCTATTTGAAAAAATAATAAAAAAGCAACATTCACAAATAATTTTTTGAAAATAATAAAAAAAAATGTTTAGCTTTTTTTATTTGTAATGGAATACTTACGGCTAATTTCACCATGTTCAGTTAAAACTAATCATTACTTTAACTTTTAGTTAACAATATATTTTTGAAAGCTATAACTGATAGTTAATTATAACTGAACTTGGTGAAATTGGCCGTTAAAAAGAATTATATTCTTAAGGGCAATTATTATAACTTGGCGTTAGCTGTTATCAGGCAGATAACAGACGCTTTTGACAGATAGCACATGACTATCTGTCAACTTAATTATAACTTTAGCTGACGCCAAGTTGTAGCTAGTGCCGCTTCACACACGTCATGTTTGACTATTTAAGTCTTGAGTTTTTAGGAGAGAAGGGAAAAGAGAAAGCCATTTATTTTTCCCTTCTCTCCTTCTCTCCCTTGTCTCCTAAAAACTCAAGACTTGAAGAGTCAAACTTGACGTGTGTGAACCAGCACTAACAATAGATTTAAGAAAGTAACACTCAACCTGTGCTTTTTAATCTATTACAAAAATCGATACAGTATACTGTCGTTGGCGTACACTATAGTGTAAAATTATTTTAGACGTAAACAGAGACTTAGACCCCTTCCAGACTCTGCAACTTAGTTGCGCAAGTTACTTGCCGAGTACAACAAAGTCTTAACAAATTTTGTTTTCCTTACCCTGACCATACCATACCGCTGACGTCTACAAACCAAAAGTTGCGCAAGAGACTTGCGTCTCTTCAATTTTGTTGTATTTGTTGCCTTACTGAGCTACCTAAACCAGAGCGGCAAGCGTCTATATCATGTCAAAACTTTTCATTTTCACACACTTTATACGAAACAAACCTTTAAAACCCGAATTTAACACCACCCGGCTGGAAAATCTTATTTGATAGATCGCCTGGTCGTTTTAGTTTTTTGAAAATGTATTGGAAATAGAATTTTCATGTTTAAAAAAACGCTTGCCGCTCTTGTTTAGGTAGCTCAGTTAGTGCTGCCATCTGTATTATTTCACCATGGGTCAAGCCTGACCATATCGAGTCATAACCGCAAAAAAAGCTTAAGTGACAAAAACAAAATTTTACAGGAGAAGGTTTTTTAAAATTTTTTTTTTTTTGGTAAAATGCTTTTTTGACCGCCTTTTACTCAATGCAAATGAATGAAACTTTGCAGGCATACATATTCCCCATGACAGTACACAAATACATGGGCGTAGCAAGGATAAAATCTAGGGGGGTGGGCAAAATTTTTTTGTAAATGTCCTTTTTTAAGAAAAGCGTTTCTTAAAAAAATTTTTTTTTTAATGTTCTTATTTTTAGAAACTGGGAATTATTTCCTTACGAAGGTAACTTTATATTATATTCAACATTTTTCATTTTTCGAATTTATTCTATGAGCTAAATTTCAGTTATGTATTTTATAAAGCTTTTTTGTAATAGTTCTATTCCTACAATTTTTCAGAAATGACTTTATATACTACCAGACTATTATATTGTATTTTCTTTTTACATTTTACCTTAGCCTTCCGTTGGAAAGCAATGAGGTATATTGAATGTACAGAAAAATTTTACAATTATTAGACACCAGCAGAATGTAATGCATTTTCTGGCCCGCTACGGCCGTCGTCAGCATTCTTTGTGTCTCACTGGATAGTGTTACTTTATAAATTGAATGTATTTAACTCAACTATTTTAACAAATAGAAACTGGGAATTATTTCCTTACTAAGGTAACTTTATATTATATTCAACATTTTTCATTTTTCGAATTTATTCTATGAGCTAAATTTCAGTTATGTATTTTATAAAGCCGTAGCGGGCCAGAAAATGCATTACATTCTGCTGGTGTCTAATAATTGTAAAATTTTTCTGTACATTCAATATACCTCATTGCTTTCCAACGGAAGGCTAAGGTAAAATGTAAAAAGAAAATACAATATAATAGTCTGGTAGTATATAAAGTCATTTCTGAAAAATTGTAGGAATAGAACTATTACAAAAAAGCTTTATAAAATACATAACTGAAATTTAGCTCATAGAATAAATTCGAAAAATGAAAAATGTTCTTATTTTTATTTTATTTCATAAAAATTTCGTATGAATGTTGTCGCTTACGATAAAATTGTTTTTGGTATAAAAACGTAACGGTTCCTTATGTGATAGGAGATGATGCAAATGTTTACAATAACGTCATTTATTAAAAAAAATACGAAAATTGAATATGATGTTGCTTAAATTTTTTTTAAGGCAATGCCTTGATATGGTAACCAACAACACAAGATTTAAAGACAAAATTTCGAGAGGTTACCCTATTTGGTACTCATTGACCGACCAGAACAAAATTATGTTAACAGGATAAGACTCATTTAAAAGTGCCTTTAAGTGATTTTATATAATTTTGGACCGACTACCACAATGTCTAGTCATAACAAACAAGCTATCGTCAATTTTATTGTCGCCAAATTGTATGTCAATACCAATATTTTAAAGAATGTTGTGGTATAAAAAACTATTTTTGAGAGTGGTATTTGTAAAGAGCAATGGTTAAAATTTGGTAAAGATGATACAGATGTAAATAAAAAAAATAACTGACAATTACAACCTTACAATTGATACAAAGAAATTTGTATCAAATTATCTCCTGTCTTTACGCACAAGGTTAACATGGACAGCCAGCTGGACGGACGGAGATCAGATCGATTCAATGTCGATTGGTATACTAAAAGGTGGCTCTACTAGGATCAATATTTGTCTACTCCTGGCTTTCTATTAGATTTGACACGTTTTATATCCCATCGCAGTTGTCCCATTTGCATGTATTCGGACAACGGTAAAAACTTCGTTAGCGCTGCTAAAGAAATTGAAACAGATTTTGTAAAACACGTAAAAGTGCTACGTGACACGGCTGTCTAAAATTAGGTTATCAACACCTGGTTTGGTACTTTATCCTTGCTGCAGGCCCAATTCAGCTGCGAAGGCAGCTTTCAAAGATAGAGATAGAAAGCTTTTCTTGGTAGTAAAATGGCAATGTGCAAAAACAGACCGCTACAATCAACACAAATTTCGTGATCAAAACAAAAATAACAAAACACAAACCACGTTAAACGAAAGGATTAGTTCAACAAACATTTTACTTAATGCATGAGCTAGTAACTAGCTGTTAAGCCTATCGCTGCCGGGCAAGAAGAAGAACTACTTTAAGGTAAGCGTTAATAAACGTAAACGTTAGTACCATATGCTTCGCAATTCTTAGCTTCATTGATCTTTAGGGTGCCTCAAAATAAGTTGCAATGTAAAATAGCACTATTTTGCCACACCCCTTATCTTTTCAATTCTTCGCCCGTAGTCCAAAAATCTTAAATTCGACTACTTCAACTTCCTATGTTATTAGAAGGTTTTAATATAAGCTAAAATATTAAAAAAAATTAATTTTACCGCGCCCTTTTTCCTCTAAATTATCCGCCCACAGGCCAAAAATCCGGCTGCGTTAGGATTGGCCATGCTGTTTTACTATATGCATGCCAATTTTCAGCGTTCTAGCCCATCAGTGGACTTTAAAAAGCTTTGGGGCCTAATTGCCGCATTCGATATCGAGTAAGCTATCGTATTAAGTAAACTATTGTATTTTCCTGCATACGATAGACACTGACGTATCGAATGAAAACTAGAGAGAAGTAATGTGAATGTCTTTGGTTACTCGATTTCGAATGCTATCATCGCAAATTACGATACATTTCATTCGATATCGAGAGTCATAGTACCAAAATAAAAAATGTCGATAAATTTTGCTCGGTAATTAGACTCCTGTATCCATGTTCTGTAACTTAAGTGAGAACTTCTTGCATCGAAAAGATGTGAAACAAAATATTCCATCGTTTCTCGAAAATTGAGAAAAATGTGTGTCTGTAACTCATGTCGAAAACTATCAAAAGAGATTACGTCGTTACGTTATAAATGTCATAATATTGCGCTCGAAGCCGATGTGACATTGCAGACGTTCAGAACGCCAGTAACACATATCGTTGACGGCGACCAAAATTTACTAAAATTGAACATTTTTCAACGACGGCGGCGAAAATACAACCATCGGCTATACCAAACGAGCTTTGAAGACATTCGTATATTTTATAAAAATGTTAAAAGCAAAATAATAAACCAATGAAAAATGTTTTCTCGCCCCATTTTTATTCGTGAGTTTATTTGACAGTTCAAAGCGGGAACTTTTCTCACCAAAATGTTACAGACACACTTTTCTGTAAAATGGCGAGTAACTTCCTTACGTGACAGCTTGTACTCGCCAAAAAAAGTTACAGACACAGTTAAGTGAGAAAAACAGCAGTTTGTTTCAATTTATGGCATTTTTGTTTCATTTCACACATTTCAATCGAAAACTTTCTCGACGCGAGAGTTACAGAACATGGGCACTGGATAGACAAAAAAGAGAAACACACAAATAAGGAAATGATTCAGTCTTATTGTGGTTGTCGTTAGCGACTGTGTCATTTTCTGTAGTTATTTTCATCTATTACAAAAAACGACACAGTCGTACATATGGGCATTTCCATTTTGACGTGTCGTGATATTTGTACAAACAAAATTTAAAAAAATTAAATGAAGAAGTCAAATTTGTAAAAAGGGTTTTTATATATACCAAGAAATAAAATAGCACTTTATTCAGAAAAAAAATTAAAGCAATCGACGCTAAAGATTTGCAGATATAAGCAAAAATATGCGCTGGCATGACGTTAAAAAAATGAAAGTGTATTTTGACTTGCATTACATAACTGAATAAGACTGCGAATTGAGCAAGACGTTTTGTATAAAACCTTTTTTAGTTAGATTTGGACTTATATAGATAGAGCTACCAAATTTAAAAATGTTTGCTCGTTTAAAGGTACATACATATGGGCATTTTCGGCGAAAAGTCTACTTTTTTTAAATGTAACGTATTTTAGAACCATGTTTTTCAAATGTTATCCCTTTTGTTACAAAATGTAGAGCTAGTTGCGCTTTACACCAAATATAAAAAAAGTAAACTATATGTACATATAAAATTGTTTGAGAAACAATTAAAATTAATTCCGGCGTTATGTGACAAAAAGTTGACTTTTCGCTGGAACTGCCCATATATGACAACTACAACCACAATAAGGCTGAATATTTTGTTTTATAATGTTATTTACTAACTTAAATTTTTTTTAAGCGTGTTGTGCTAAACATAAATGCTAAGTTTTTACAAGAGTTATGCAAATAAATCTCAATAAAAGAAAGTTGTGTTCAATGTATGGCGAAAGAAAAGATATAGAAAAGCTCAATATCCTTCGTCTCGTGTCACCTCTTTGTGTACTCTGTGTTCGAGACTGATTTGGGGTCTTTTAAACGTCATTTGTTCACCTCTGTGTTCGCAACTGATTTGGAGTTTCTTAAACGTCATTTTTTCACCTCTTTGTGTAGATCTAAATTAAATCGGAAATTATACCGAATGTTGAATAACAATCAACAAGTAATTGGCATTTAAAAATTCAAAGTGGGAAAAAGCACTAAAATAACAAAACTGTTTCAACTAAATGTTAATAGAATTTATAATGTGGCAGCACCTATTTAGTTCTGTTGAACTTGCAATCTGGTGTCAACATTAAACAAAATTATTTTTAGTTAAGACAATAACCATAACTTTTTAGTTAAGACAATAACCACAACCGCGCAGATACGGCCAAACCATTAATTGTGTAGTGAATTGCGGTGTAATGCTATGTTCACATTTGGGTTTTTAAACGCGTTTAAGCAAAATGTTGATTTAGCTAATCAAAGCCGTTCACATTACATTTGAGATGATTAAGATGATAGATGATTAAGAAAAAACACACACACAAACACACAAAAAAACAACAAACAAATTTGAATTTCTTTTAAGTATTAAAAATGGATAAAAACACTTTTATAAAGTTATCAGAAGATTATTTTAATCAATTTAATGATGAAATTGTGAAAATGTATGAATTATTTAAGGAAAAAAAAATAAAAACATTAAGCAGACATCTTGGCCGGTTGTACACGATCATGAGCGATTCTACATTATTAGGGTATGTTCAGTGGATTCTATGTGGTTTATGAAGTGATTTAGTTGTAATCATGTCGATTTGAAGTGATTAACAAATCACTTCAATGTATGGGTAATCATCTCGATTTTGAAGTGATTAGAGCTTAATCACGTTCGAGCTGCTTAAACGCGTTTAAGAACCCAAGTGTGAACATAGTATAAAACTCAAACATACACATGAAATCAGATGTGGGTAGAAAAGTGACATTCCACGTGACAAATACACCTAATGTGAACAAAGCTTAAGGTTATTTTACACGACATGTATTTTTCAGTGGCCTTGTGAGATGTTAAATTCATATGTTATTGCGAATGTCTGTCAAAATTAACAAATACAGAATGTTTAAAATTTTTACTTTCACACATACATATATGGGTCATTCTATTCTAGACAACTTTTAACATCAATTTTCAAATCACACTATTTGATACTTTTTTGATGCCAATTTAAAGTAAAATATCTATATTTTATAATAATATAATTTTTTTAGACGTAAGCTTAAATATAAATTTGTTGTGCACTTCGAAGCATTAAGATTCATATATTTGGCGCGAACAGAAAAATCATTGCATGTTGCACCCGTCATGGCTTAAAGAGCAAATTTCTTATTATTGGATTATATTTCTGTACGATGTTTGATTTGATAATCATCGTCTGATATCTCATCTTTCACAATAAAAAAGAATAATACAATAAAAGTTTAAAAACAAGTAAGAGTGCTATATTCGGCTGTGCCGAATCTTATATACCCTTCACCATTGTGCGAGCAGAATACAGAGCAATTAGACAGAAACTAAATAATTGTTACATATACATATGTACATATTTACAATACTTAAAACTTCATTATAAATAAAATCAAGATTCGAACCAGGGAACTCTCAGTTTCTAACTTAACACACCCCCTAGACAACTGAACCATGAAGGAACGTTAATCGAATATCATTAAAATGAAATATGGCACGTTTACTGTTCACAAAATTCCACACAGTTGAGTGGAAATTACTTTTGTTGTTATTGTTCACCGCAATAGCAAAGTTGGAAAATATATTCACCAAAATAGTTTGTGCCATGTATGTATGTGTGTTTGTTTTCTTTTATCTTTTTGGCGAGTTTTTAAGTAGCAAAAAAACACAAAAATTCCTAGTTTCTATTTGTAAAAATTATTTCGTTAAAAAGATGAAATAATAAAGAAGGGTGATAACGAAAATCATATTGGGCATTATGCTAGTATATGTAAACAATTGAAAGGGGGGTGGGTAGAGGAACATCACATGGTTAAATCAAGTTCTCTCCTCATAAGGACCCAGAATATAGGGTCTTAGATCAATATTGTAGAAATGACAAACTTATATATACCCTTTTCCACCTGAGGTGAAGGGTATAAAAAGAGTAATTTTTGGGATTTTAGTATTTTGATTATAACGCAGCCATTTTTTAACCGATTTATATACCGAAGTGTTTAAGAAGACATTGCCAGTTAGTTGGGTTATAAAACTTGGACTCGGCAAGATCTATGGTTCCCGAAAATGGGTATTTTTCAAAAAAAAATAAATATTTTGAACATAGCTTTTTCGTATCTGAACCGATTTTCTCGAGTTTTTGAGAAAATATTTTCTACTAAAAATTTCCGATCTTTTAATATATAAGGCGTAACCATAGGTCATATTACAGTAAAAAAAATTCAGGTTATTATACAATTTTTTAAATTTTTTGTATGGGGGGTAACACGCCCACTTCTCCAACCCCGCCCACATGTTGTGTGTTGGTGTGTATTTATAACTTTAATGTTTGCACCTAATTTGGAAACTTTGGCACTTGCCGTTCTCCAGATATACAGAAAAAAGCAATATAAATACAACAACAAGGGATTTTTGGAAAAAATTAGAGGCAGTCGTGGTTTTTTGGTCATATCTTAGCCATTTGTGGACCGATCTTGCTGAATTTCAATATCACGAAATGGTGGACTATTGTGACATAAATGTAAAACAACCTAGCCGCTATCATGTCTGGAGTCTCCGGAAAACACATATCAAACGTAAGACGGACAGACGGATGGACATCGTTAAATCAAGTTCTCTCCTCATAAGGACCCAGAATATATATACTTTATAGGGTCTAAGATCAATATTGTAGAAATTACCAACGGAATGACAAATTTATATATACCCTTTTCCACCTGAGGTAAAGGGTATAATTAACAGAGTTTTGTGTTTTTGTGGTATGATCTTATAAAAGTGGGCCGATTTGGTTGCACCCGTCATGCACTTTAAAGCTCTCTCGTGGCTATTTGATCGTTTCATATAAATTCTTGTTAATAGATAACAATAGTATAGAAATAATTTAATTGCAAATGTGTTTCTTTCTATTAGTAAAAGACGTTTAAAGCGTCTAAATGTTGCACCCGTCAGAATAGAATCGCCCATATGTATATTTATATTCGCTTTTAATTGTAAGTTAATTAAAAATTTTGTCTTTTTAAAGAATATGTGCAAATATATATACATATTTTACTGTATATTTGCCGCCACAAGCAAATGACTAGCCAAATTGCTGATTTCAGATGATTTGTCAGCTCAAAATAGAACACGCTCTAATTGAAAAATTTTCGCTACAAGTTTGTGCTGACAATTACAGAAGCAAATTTGTTTGTTTTTTACACGACATGTATGTATGCATTGTGCAGAAGGAAACTTGACAAGTACACTGGTAAATTTGCATTTGCATCGTCTAAAACCACCTTTACGAGTGAATCGAGTATATGTATATGAAAACGATTTAAATATTTACTCAAGTTTGCAAAACTAAAACAGTGAACTGCACCCATGTTCTGTTACTTTGGTGAGAACTTCTCGCATCGAAGTGATGTGAAACAAAATATTTCATAGTTTCTCGAAAAGTGAGAACAAAATAAGTCTGTTTCTCATGTTATATTTCACTCGAAGCCGATGTGAAACGCTAATCACACATATCGCTGACAGCGACCAAAATTTACTAAAATTGAAAAACTTTCAGCGACACTAATGTTTGCTGTTTACAGTGCTGATACACCTGCCAATTTTTTGTCATACCAAACGTCAAACTTCATATTAAAATATAAAAAAAACTCGAAAATTTTTGTCTGGCAACCTCATGCCTGAGTAAACGTGTTTTTGCTGGCTGTCATATCTTCTGATGTATTAACTTTTAATTTTTCTTAAATGTGCAATAAGTTCGTGTAAATTATTGGTTAAATTCAAGTTAAATCTACTCCTCCTACAACTATACTGTTTTCTTTATTTAAAAGAGCTTTTTAATACTGATTCCCTTTTGTGATAGTATCGGGTATCTTTTGCTTTGGCCGTCATTTTGGTAGCAGCCTTGAACTTGTGTTTTGCGCCATATTTCTGATTTTTGCGCCATATTTGCTTCTTGCATAGTGTTACATTCAAGGCTTGTTATACAGCAATATTTTATTATAAACCTTACAATGGCTGGTGGAAAAAATGAACAGTGTGGTGCGTGCCATGTTACTTTTTCAAGAGGACAGAATTGTGTGCAGTGTGATATTTGCCAGTTATGGTTTCATTCGTCCTGTGAAGGTGTTGGCAGTGATGAATTCAAAGCTATGGAGAGTTTTAAGAATCTGTCTTTTATTTGCTCATCATGCAAAAAAGTTCCGTCCAACTCAATTACTTCTGTGCGTGCTGATATTGCTGCCTTGAATGGAAAGTTTGATGACTTTGTAAAGAAAGGTAATGTTGATTGCGGATCCATTAAGCAAACGCTCCATGATATTGTCGCTGAATTTAGAGCTGAAGTTTCTACACTTATCAGCAGCATTAAATCGGATGTGAGTGACTGCAACAATCGTATTGCGCAGGTTGAAACATTTACCAGCTCGAGAATATCTATGCTAGAAATTGAGAATAATTCGCTGCATCGCAAATTCAATAGATCTGATATTGTCATTCGTGGCTTGCCTGCGGGATTGGATGATCTGTGCACCATTGCTTCTAGTTTGGCTACATACTATAAAGTAGCTGTTAACCCATATGCTGTTAACCATGCCTGTTATATGTATAATAAGCAATTTGTGCTGATAAAATTCAATAGTGTTGCTGTTCGTGATCAAATTATGCAGGCCTACTTTATGACTGTTAAATCTCGCCCTTTGTTGGTCTCCGATCTGGTGGCGTGTGACGTGCAAAACCCTAATGATACATCTAGTGGTATAAAAATAAACAGCAGGGTGTTTCTAAATGATCACTTTTCTCCGTCCTCTTCTAAATTAAATGCCATTTGTAGGAAACTTTTGAAAGATAAAGTTATTCTTAAATTTCGAATACTTGATGCTGATAAACCTAAATCCAAGGTCACTATGCTGGATGGTAAGGAGGTTGTTCTGGATGCTGCTGATTGTTCTACTTTGCTAAAATCTAACGTTGCTGCCTAGCTGTTTTTCACCTGTCTGGAATGCAAGTCTTAAGAATTATTTTTTTTTTTTTTTGTTATTATTCTTTATTATTTTATAAATTCGTACTACATATCGTCACCTTAAGGACGAAATAGCCCATCTGCAGTTTTCAAAGTTTGCAGGTGAGGGAAAAAACGTTTAAATTTAAATTATTTACAATATTGAAACGAAAATTACACATTTTGAATAAAATGAAACCAGAAATACATATCGGTTGAGAAAATTTGTTTTTTCTTAACATAGCTTATGCTATTTGGTTAATTGGAAATGTAAGAATCTGAAACCAAGTAACCTATCTGCAGGACTAATTAGTATGAATATATAAATACATATGCATATTATATACATTATAAAGTTATAGTTTCCTTTACCGGTTTAAATAAAAATAAAAAGTAGGAAAAATAATGTATAAGTACTTAACGTTTGTTTAAATTACACTTTGCAACTAAATTAAACTATTATCGTAATTTTTGATGATTTTTTTTTTTTCTTTTTGTGCGTTACGGTCATCTAGGTAAAAAAAAAACTTTGTCTCATATGCATTTGATGTGGGGAATAAAATCCATAAAAAACTAAATTTTAGAATTTTGCAGATGGGTTATTGGGTCTTTAAGATGACGATATGCTAATTCTTTTAAATTTGAATTTCTTAATTAAATTTAATTCTTATTTTCTTTTTCCTTTTATTACGAATTTTATTGCATTATTTCAAATACTAGTTGCTTATTATTTTACTTTGATCTCACATTAGTTTATAGCTAACCATATTTATTTCATGAAATTTAATTTTTGTTTTTATTAAATTAAATTATTGTGAATTTTTAATGTATTTTCTTTTCTGCTTTGCTTTCCCCCCCTGTATACACACATCCTATTATTATTTTGATGTCTTTTAGCGACAATCTTGGTCCAATAGTTAGGGATAGTGCATACCTGAGGAATATCTTACTACCGTTTGCAAGTCTTTATAAAATTGCACATCTTAATTGTCGTAGTTTGGCACCTAGGGCGAATTCTATTAAGCTAGATGAGCTTAAGTCCGTCATAAGTGATGGTGTGTTTGATGTACTTGCAGTTACCGAAACTTGGCTAAACGATCATGTCTCTGATCGTTCTGTGGAGATATTGGGATATAAGTTTTGCCGTAATGATAGGCCCTCCAGGGGTGGTGGTGTTGGAATCTATATATCTAAGAAGCTGAAGTACAGAGTTGTTTTCAAGGTTCAAGACTTAGGCTGTGAGTCGCTTTTCGTTGAATTTGTGTCTGGTAGTGTAAAATTCTTATTTGGAACGGTCTATCTCCCTAATGGCTGCTTAGATACTTTTGAAAGGCTTCATATTGACTTGTTGTCCCGATATGCTAATATTATAATTGTAGGTGATTTTAATTGCAATTTGTTTTCGCCTTTGAAATCTGATATTGTTCGCTCTTTTTGCTTGAGGTATAATTTGTCGATAACCCATAATGTTTTGCCGACACATTTTGACTTGAGAACTGTAACTACGTCACTTATAGATTTTTTTTTGGTTAGTAATTCATTGACTACCAGGTACCGTCACCAAGTACAATGTCCATCCATCTCGGATCACTCGCTTATTTTTGCATGTTTTGCCATCAATGTTGACTATACGGATGAGTCTTTTGAATATCGGGATTTCAACAACATAAATTGGGGAGGTTTTTTCTCATTTTTAAGTGTTTACGATATGTCACAAATGTTTAATACTACTGATATTGATCTTAAGTGTACCCTTTTTAGTTCGCTCTTAAATGACCTTTTTCAATTTGTCCCTACTGTAAGGAAAAGATTGTGTAAGGGCATTGATGCCTGGATGAAGGTGAATACAGTTATTCGTATGAGGTCGTTACGTGATCTGTCTTTTTCGGCTTTTAAAGCAAACCCCAATAATCATAACTGGAGAACATATTGCAGGCTTCGTAACAAAGCCAAGAGTGTCATACGTAAGGAGAGAATTAAACATTTTTCTAAACTCTTTAGCTCTATAGATTCCCGTCGCTTTTGGAAGGTTATTAAGGGACACGGTTGCATTGGTGGGGAGGATTCTTCCCCTGAACTTGATCCGAACATTATAAATAACTATTTTGCTGGTTCTAGTGACCTTATACCTAATTATGCAGTTCTTGATAGGCTAGTGAACTTGGATAGCTCCTTTTCCTTCTCCTGCGTTAATACAATGGAACTTTTTGATGCCGTGAATAAAGTAAAGTCTAAGTCGGTTGGTGTGGATGGGATATCTATTAAATTCCTTAAATTAGTTTTTCCCTTTTTGTCTGATATTATCCTACATCTAACGAACTCAATCTTGACTACATCAACTTTTCCATCAGCGTGGAAAGTTGCACGTATTGTTCCTATTCCGAAGACAAGAGTTGTTAACTGCCCGGATGATCTTAGACCTATCTCTATACTTCCTGCATTATCTAAGGTTGTTGAGCATATATTGAAGGACCAAATGTTAAACTATGTGTCTAATAAAATTTCTGAATCACAGTTTGCTTTTCGTAATGGGTTAAATACAACTTCCCTCTTGTTGAGCCTTACTGACTCGATAAGAGGTAACATTAATGAGGATAAATTGAGTGTTTTAATATCCATGGATCTCTCAAAGGCTTTTAATTCTATTAATTTTTCTAGATTGATTTCTAAACTCGCAGATGAGTTCCAATTTTCAAGTACTGCTTGTAGGCTTTTAATGTCCTACTTATCTGGTAGATCCCAGTTTGTTGTCATGAATGGTGTTGCATCGGATGTACTTCCTCTCTCCTGTGGTGTGCCGCAAGGCTCTGTTTTAGGTCCCCTGTTGTTTATCCTTTACATAAACGACCTCTCTAATGTTGTTGATCACCCGAGCTGTAATTCTTATTTTTTTGCAGATGATGTTTTTCTCCTGTTTAGTGGTGATAGAGGGTCTGTTGATATCTTTGAACGCAACATTAACTCATGCCTAGCGCATGTCTCGCAGTGGACTAGAGCAAACTTTTTAACGGTCAATACGTCAAAAACTAAGGCCTTAATGTTTGGCCCTACACCCCGTTTCTTCACTCAGTTAGTAATACTTCTTGATGATGATGTGATTCAATTTGTTGATCGCCATAAGTGCTTGGGTGTGGTTCTAGATAATAGGCTCTCGTTTAATTATCATATTGATGCCTTATCGGGTAGGATATTTGGTATGCTACGTAAGTTCTACTGCTCTAGTATATTTCTTCCTTTGCATGCAAGGAAGAGATTAGCGCATGCAATATTGATGTCCCAAATTATTTATGGTTTTGAGGTTATGACGGGTACCGTTGGTATACTCCTTACTAGGCTAAGGCACTTGGTAAATGCCATTACTAGATTTGTTTATAATGTTCGACGCGGAGACCATATCTCTGGCTTTGTGAAAGATTTCCTTGGTTGTGATTTTGATAATTATGTGCGAGTTCGTAACTTGTGTACATTTCATAAAATGGTAAAAAGTGGTAGACCTGTTGTATTGTGCAACTCCTTTCTTTTTTCGCCTAGAAACAGAAATCCTCATCTTAATTTTCCAAGAATATTTAGGTCTGACTTCTCCAGATCTTTTCTAGTTAGGGTAACCAGTTATTGGAATGGACTGCCATTAGAGCTGCGTATTTTTACGCACTCAAACAATGTCTTTAAGCTAAAACTTGTTAAACATTTCTCATCCTAAATGTTCTTACTTACTGCATAGTATTTGATGTTTTTCTTTACTTGGGTACGCTATTTCCCTAACTGGGACGTTTATATAAGTTGTGTAATTTACTTACTATTTATATTTAATGATAGGATGTGTATTATGCCTTGGGGGGCGAGTATTAGGTTATATAATAAGATAAGTTATAGATAAAAAAGTTGTTTTTTTAGTACATACATAACATCTTGAGTTGAGGTGCGTTAACAAACCAGTTTTTTAAAACAAAAATCTTGGTGAAAATAATTTTTATTAAATTATAAATAAACCAGGTTTTCGTTTGTAATACAATATTTTAAAAACGTAAATAAAAATTTTTTTTTTTTTTCTTTTTTTTTGAATGAAAGTTCGTATGATTCGTAATTTTACTCAAGATGTTATGATTAAATGACACAAAAATGTAAATATGTATGTAGGTATAAAGAATTAAGTTTTTCTTTTGCTTTTAACTTTTAATTACTTAGGTATTAAGACTGTGTAATATATTTTTAATGGCCCACATGGGCTTTGTATTACCTAACCGATGAATAAATAAATAAATAAATAAATAAATAATAAATTTTAGCAAAATAAGCATTGTGTTCATAAAACAATCACTAACTTTTCTACACCGCTATCATAAGCTCTCCTTCCCTAAAATGCAACTCTACATTTTTTTGTAATTGTTGAATTATAGCAAATACTAAAACAACATTATGTCAAATTTACAATGAAGTCAAAGCCTGCTACAGCTGAAGAAAAATATTTGTGAAAAAATTTAATATTATTTTTTATTAACTATTTTATCTTCAATTTGTGAAATAATAAAAAAAATATTCCCAAATATAAACACTGTGCGATACCCAACATTTTTCTTTATGAAAAATAAACTAAAAATAAAAAAATATACATATTATGAATGAAGACAATAAAATTATTCCAAGTGATGTGAATAATACTTTACAGCAAACTAGAAAAAAAGTTGAATGTCATGAAAGAAATCTTTTAGTGCGTCTGCAAACTTCTACATCGTCGCTACCGCCAACATTAATGCCTACACCCCTACAGATAGACACCAACGAGACTTGCCCACAGCAGCTAAAGATTTCTTTTAAACATCTGGCTGATATAAAAAAAATAAATATTAGCAAGGCTAATGTGTCGCCTGGACAAAATAATATGCCGGGTACATCACTTTGTAATATGTGCTGTCGCAAGGATGATGTTTGTGTAAATCTGCAAAATAATCATACAACAGTATTGACTGTTAGTGACATTACGAGGCTGCCGGTAAGCAAAATATTTATTTCTCAAAATTATGCATATAATTGTATATTTATTTAATTTATTTATAAAATTAAAATTCTATGCAGTGTTCTTAGGTTTAACCTTCCTTTAAACCTTCAGAATAAACCCTTAAGGTTTGTTCGAGGAAAGAAATCTCAATGGACAACTCAATTCTGTAATCCGTATGTGCTTCTAAAATACTTTGAATTATTTCCACAGCTACCGTATTACCACGTTAAGAACTTTTATTTGTTGTTGTTTTTGTTGTTACAGCATAAACAATATACAAAATTTAATCATGTGGCTCTCCCAGATCAATTCCAAAGAATTGAGCTACTTCCACAGGTTGGGTCTATAGACTTCTTGGACATATCAGAATAGGCTGGACAATTAAATATGTGGCGGGGCCTTAGTTAGGGGCGCAACGAACTAAGTCTCCAAAAAATAAATTGAACATACATATCGTTAGCTAAAATCCGTAACTAACAAAAATATAATTTTACAGGAGAAGCAAAAAACTTTGTAAAATGAAAATTTTAAACATGTGAGAAAAACATGCATTGATAAATCGTCCATAGAATTTTTCAAACAACTTTCAAAGAACCCATTTCATTATATTCTGTAAGAAAAAATGTGTAATTACGTCTTTTTGCATTTATCAAATAAAAACACTTGAAGTTACGTCCCTATATATTTTTTTTTTTTAATAAAAGCGTAATTTTTGATCGCAGAAGTGTAACATTTTGTCAAGACATGTAGTTTAATGGCATTCATAATAATCAATCAAAAGCTAGATTTTAAATTTTTTGCTAGTTACGCCTTTTTGCAATTTAGCTAACGTTATATAGTTCTTAAAATTAGGGAATAAGTTCAATTGTTTAAATGAAACAAATTCCCAAAAATATACAATAGCCAAAAAAATAAAAAATTAACTAAAACCTAGTGTCTGACAGAAGCCGAAGCCGTAGCCAAAAAGTAAACAAAATACATAGTACGATATTTTTACATATGTATGTACATATCGTCGCAGAAATTAAAGAACGTAACTGACAAAACATAACATATTCACCATAGCCAAAAAACCTGTGTGAAAGAAAGTAGAAAAAAAGTTAATATCCTAAAAACCATACAACTTAGGAACATGATTTTAAAAACGTATTTTTATTTTTTCTCGCTTTATATATTGGCTCTAAACATTTCCTCTCAAGTCTATTATTTCCGGTGATTCTGCGTCTTACAGCTTTTTTTTATTTTTGCGTAAGTGAATTTTTTTCATCATACAAATATGGGACCGGGACCAATCGACGCAGTAATTTTTTTCTGATACAAATGATGCAAAAAACGTATTTTAGATTTTTTGTCAGTTACAGCGTTCTTTAATTTCTGCGACGATACGTATATGTATTACAGGTAGTGCTGCGAAACTATCGATCGAGTCGTAAACTATCGTAAATATCGATACGAAAAATATCAATATCGATATTATTATTATTTAAAATACAGCTATGAAGGCAAATTACAGCAGCTATACACACACTCAGTTTTTTGCCGCAAGTTTTTACTTGCTATTATTAATCCGCTAAATTGATTACCTTTTGGGTTGAGAATCAAATCCAAATTAGAACATTATCTAAAGTTGCAATAAAATATATTAAAGTCCCTGTTACTTTGGTTCCTTCAGAAAGGTGCTTATCAGCATCAAAATTTTAAAAACTGTCATCTATAACGTGCGTACATACATACGTGTCATAGGTTCAATAAAATGATAAAAACAACGAACTGTAGCCTGATAAAAAACTAGTTAAAGTTTTCCTACTTAAGTACAAACATTCAGTCGATAGTAATATCGATATATCAATAGTGAAATCTGAACTATCGATAGTATCCCAGCAATAATATCGGGTCGATATTTTCCAAAAAGAGAAATGGTTCATCAAGTGCGATTTCATTTATTAAATAAACCCATGGTAGAATAAGTACTTATTATACCATGAATAAACCAACAAAAAACAAGTAAGAAAGTATAGTCGGTCAAGCCCAACCATATGATACCCTACACCACAGTATTAAAGAACACATCATGCTTATATGTCCATATAAATATGGATTTATCTATGTTTATAAGGACGGGTTTTTGAGATGGGGATTAAGTTTAAACTTAGTTTAACGTTCTCTGCAACTCGGATTTTTCCGGTGAAATGTGATTTTTTTTTTATTATTTCATTAAAGACACACGTTTTAAGCAAGACTGCGCTGTTCCGGCAACATTTTGTATACAAACTTGGTATTGGCGGCACAAATCAGTTTTTATATTAACTAAACCTAGTTTAACTAAGATCTCAAAAACCCAGCCTAAGTCATTCAAATCGGTTTAAAAGTTTGTGAGATGTAGAAATTGCCCCCTACCTCCCCTTGTGGTCCTATTTTTTGAAAAACTGTATAGCTTATGTGTCCATATACAGTGCACTCGCGGTAACTTGAACACCGTCTAACGTGAACACCGCCTAACTTGAACAAGATTTTTTTTACATTGACTACTCTGTAACGTGAACAAACTCAGAAAGCTCTATAACGTGAACAATTTTGTATACCCTTCACCGAAGGTAAAAGGGTATTAATAACTTTGTCATTCCGTTTGTAATTTCTACAATATTGATCCTACACCCTATAAAGTTTGCATTGCCGATGATCCTGTTAAAAAAATTGCTGCAAGTGAGGCAATTGAAAATTTTAACAATGCATTGCAATGGGCAGGAGATACAATGGTGGATCAAAGTGACATGATTGTAGTTAGACGCTTAAGGGAGAAAGCAGTATTTCACCTACTTATTAGAAAAGAAAAAGCAGCAGAAAAATATAACCGGTTTTTTTAATGCCTAAATGTTATGAGTAATTTTATTTTCAATGTTATTTTAATTCAATAGATATATTCTCGTGATCTCATTTTGGTTTGTAATGAATTCTAATTAATAATTTTATTTTTATATTTTAGTAATGGAAATAATAATAAAACGCATAAATATATAAATTTATATTTTAATAATGGAAACAATCAGAAAAAAATTTCACGTTCAAGCGTGTAAAACAGACATATTTTTTATGAAATTCGACAATCGCTAACGTGAACAATTTCGCTTACATGAACTCCCTAGGTTTTAATTAGTTCACGTTATCGCGAGCGCACTGTAGATATGGATCTATCTATGTTTTGAATTTCATTAAAATCGGTTTGAGAGGCAGAAATTGGCCCTATCTCCCCTCGTGGTCATATTTTTTAAAAACTGCATCTCTTTTGTGTCCATAAAGATATGGTTCTATGTATGTTTTAAATTTTATTAAAATCATCAAAGTTTCTGAGAGGAAAATATTTCCCCATATCTTCCCTCGTGGTCCTACGATTTGGCTCATTTTCAATATTTCAATGTGCCAATAAGAACCTATGTCCCAAATTTTATCAAATTATCTCCAAAATTGCGACCTGTACTTTGCGCACAAGGTTACATGGACAGCCAGCCAGCCGGACAGACATCGTTAGTTCGACTCAGAAAGTGATTCTGAGTCGATCGGTATACTTTAAGGTGGATCTAGGACCAATATTTAAAGGCGTTACACACATCAGCACAAATGCATAATACCCTCTCCATTATTGTGGTGTGGGTATAAAAATTTTTATTAACAAGTATGTACTTGCTATGTACATTAGGGTGGCTGTTATTTACTTTTTTTTTGATTTCTTATATTCTCGCCCCCCAAATCGGTTCAATTTGATGTAAAAAAATACAAACAAATTTCGTAGCGATAATTTGTGTTTTAGGGAGGGCGTCCGCCTTTCAAAGTTTGCCATCAAGCCATTTATTCAAATGTAATTTGTTTGCATATTACTATCTCTTAAAAACAACATTTTACAAGAATATGATATATGGCAATATTTTAGCTCTTCTAGTCAACAACATTAGCCTCGAAGAAAGTTTTTTGCTAAAATTAATATGTATTTTAGAAAATAATTAAGAAAATAACAATAAAATACCAAACATTTTATATACGTTTTATATATATATAAGGGGGATTTAATGTCAAGTGACCCAATTTTGAAATCGATGCCTTTCGATTTTGATGAAATTTACACCATGGTTAGTCCTATAAAACTGTTAAACGTATAAGACTTATAAGCAACAGTTCTACTTGTAACAATATCAAAGTTTAAACAAAACACATCAATAATAAACAGTGGGTTTATCCCATCTTACATTCCCCACTACAATTAGTTGAAATTCTCTCAACATTAATTGTAGTCAGGGCTGCCAGATTTGACGATTTATCGTCATTTTGACGATTTTTTGTTCCGAAACTAGCAAAGTGCCGATTTGTTGATTTTTGTCTAAAAAGTGACTATTTTTTCAGTCCCCAAAAACAGCTAATTTTCTGACAATTTCGTCTTGGAATGTTTAACAGCCGTATCTTAATAAGAGCGGAAGGCGGAACTGATATGCCATACCAAAGCGAGAGCGTCAACGTTGTATCACGAACAGTAGTGATAGCTTTCTTGTTTAATAAAACCCACAAATTATAAATAAAAATGGAGATAAAAAAGATAGATTGACCAAAAAATAGCTAAATTGCAATTTTTAATTAACAATAGCGGCAAACTTCACTACTAAACGAGCTGTCAAAATCGGGGTTTCCAATTGCAATGTGTTTAGGCCGCTCTATTCAAAAACTAGAAAACTCGTACCGCTTTTGTTTAGGTACGGCTGTAATATGCAAGTCTTAAGAAAATCTTTGATTATTTTCAGAGTACAAGAACAACAATGTTACGCTTTGCTTATCTTTCGTCAAAACCATCATCGAATGAGCCTTTTACGGCTCTCTTTATAAATCAGGTTTTCAACAATTATATGGCAAGCATTTCAAGAGTTGTAAGAGAATATCTACATGAGTCTCATACGATTCTTGACATGAAAGTCTCGCTAGATTACACTACTTGACAGTTTTATGACTAAATGAATCTAACACCTAATCTTTATGTAAAATTGTCCGCTGAATCAGACTTGTCAAAAGTAGAACAGTTTTTGAGATATTCCAAAATAACCGTTATTTGTGTTTAAAAAAAAAAGATTGTATGACTGAAATGCAAATATCTTCAAAAGTTTCTGTATTTCTTTCTATTTCGTGAAAGGCTATAAAATTTCTAAAATAACCATGGGCCGTTCGTGAAGATGAGTCAATAAATGGCAGAGTTATAGTGGACAAAATTTCAAACTTCATTATAGATTTGATGATTTTTTGCAATTTTGCTCTTTTTTTTATATTCGGATCCATCGGACCATTTTACATCAAGATTAGGTGGCAGATTCATTTGGTCACGACTTTGGTGGAAATTTGTGACGCAGTGTTATCTTTACCCACCTCTTCAACGATTCCCACAACGATTGAATAAGCGTCTTTCGCTGTGCTATGGAAGAATTTCACTCTTGGTACAGTTTTTCCCGTGTGATAAATCTTCTACGATAAAAAAATGCTGGCATCGACGATCAAAGACGCTCTTTATGAGACTCCCAGTAGCTCTCACACGTTTGAAAATGCTAGCTGGGTATGAAGTAATTATGTTTTTGTTTGAATGTTTTTTTTTATAAAATTCGAACAAAAATTGTTAAAAAACAACTAAATTTTAAGTTGTCCGATTTTTTGACGATTTTTCGAAACGATAAAGACGATTTTTTTATTTTTTCTTAGCAAACTGACGATTTTCTCATAAATTTATCTGGCAGCCCTGATTGTAGTTGTAAGTAGGTTAAGAAAAACAAAATAAAAACAACAACAACTTACAAAAGCATGTTGTCAATTAAGTGTTTTTTTATGCCGTGCACTTGCCCGTTTATTATCAAAAAGTAATTCCAATTTTTGGGAATACAAAATTTTAATTTCAAAAGATTTTGATATTCGTGCTTAATTCCCAGTTTTTATTCTTGATAAAAACACTCGAAATTTATTGTTGATGGGATAAGCTATTCCTATGCGCATTTCACTGGATCATCAGGAAACTTCATCCATAAAAATTTTAGAAAAACTAAAGATATTTAACCAAATAAAACTGTTAAATGTATAAGACGTAAAAGCAACAGTTCTACTTGTAACAATATCAAAGTTTAAACAAAACACATCAACAATAAACAGTTGAACAGAATAAAAACTGGGAATTAAGCACGAATAACAAAATCTTTTGAAATTAAAAATAAAAAATCCTTTTAATGTAAATAACATAAAATATTACTACCCCTGAAGATGTCGGCATATACCGACGAAACGTTGGGAAAATTGTAATTACAAAGAAATTTAAGGCCTTATTAGCTTAAAAACAACAAAATTTATAATATCAATTCACTTGGTCAAACAAAAGAAATTCAACAATTAACATTTAACTTTGTGTATACAAAATTAATCTTTTTTTTCAATTCATGTGTTACAAAATTGCATTATTCCTCAAAAAGTTTATACATTCTCTTCTAAAAAAAATGTTGAAGGACTAAAGGTACGTTCAGACTAATGAAAGAAATATTTGACAAAGATATTTGTTCTGATATTTGCTTCAAACTGTGTGAAACAAAAAAATATCAGGGGTGTGCTGGAAATCGCAAACGCAAAACGCAAGAATTTTAAAAGTCGTTTTTTAGTAAGATTTCTGTAATAAAAGAATTTTATGACAATTATTATACAAACATTTCTCTATTAAACTGAATTTTATAACAAAAATTATAAAAATTTGATAAAAAGTGTATTATAAACAGCCTCCAAGTTCTTGCGTTTTGCGTTTGCGATTTCCAGCACACCCCCCTATATTGTTTAATATTCACACTAAGTTCAAATATTTGACAATTTTTGTTTGTTAAAACAGTTGGCAAATAGTGTCAAATAAAATAAAGAAATCATGTTTGTCGTGCGTTCAGATTTAGACAAATATTTACATCAAATAATTATTTAATGAAAGGGTTCAAAAATTAAAATATATTTCACAAATAGTAAAAATTGCCAAACTAGCGGAAATTTGCAAAAATTTGCTAGTAGCTGTAAAGATTCACAGGGAAAAATCGCTTCTTCGCGAGCATGGCCAAAATTCGCGAAAAATTGCATACTTGGAAACAAACCCTAAAATTTATTTGAAATCGTTTAAAAAAAAAAAATTATCGGAAAAAGCAAAAAAAAAAAAAAAAAAATTTGAAAATTTTTAAAATTTCATACAAGCCATAAAATTGATTAAAAGTCCCTAAAAGTATAAGGAATGGCGTTAATTTGGTAAATTTGCTAATAGCGGCATGATAGCAAAGCTTAATAGTTATTTAAAATCGTTAAATCTGCAAAGAATCACAGCAAGAAATCGCTTCTAACATGAACATGGCTAAAATTCGCGAAAAATTGCAAACTAGGAAACAAACCCTAAAATTGATTTGAAATCGCTTAATCGGTTAAAAATACAAAATGTCGGGGAAAACCAAAAAAAAAAAATTTGTAAAAATAGCGAAAATTCGCGAAGAATTTTAACATTTCAAACAAAACCATAAAATTTATTTAGAGTGCCTAAAACTATAAAGAATGGCA
This sequence comes from Pollenia angustigena, assembly GCA_930367215.1. NCBI lineage: Eukaryota > Metazoa > Arthropoda > Insecta > Diptera > Polleniidae > Pollenia > Pollenia angustigena. Next base: position 15,171,940 of record OV884060.1, read on the forward strand.
AAAATTCCATAAAAATTGCTAAATTAGCGGAAATTTGCAAAAATTTGCTACTACCGGCATGATAGCAAAGTCTAATAATTATAAAAAAATTTTAAAACTGTAAAGAATCCGAAAACTTACAAGAAAAATTGCTTCTCTAGGTAACATGGCTAAAATTATTTGTCGTTGTTTGCTCTTACAATTTTTTTGTAATATCAAATATGTAAGTATTTGCTCAAAAACTACTAAAATATTTGATTTTTTGTGTTCACACTATGTTCACATTGGACAAATATTTGTTTGCCGGCAAATACTTTTATTTGCTCAAAATCAGCTGTTATTTTATTTGACACTCAAAAATATTTTGTGTTCAGACTATGTTACATAGCGTCTTCACCTGACAATTTTTTGTCATACCAAACGTCAAACTTCATATTAAAAAAACGCTGACAAATATTTCGGGTTTTTTTATATAGACTTTGACGTTTGGTATGACAAAAAAATGTCAGGTGAAGACGCTATGTTAGTGAAATATTTGACGTTTGCTATCAAATATTTCATCAGTCTGAACGTACCTTACTGCCCGTCTACAACTGACATGATTTGCTGTTATAACTTGAAGTTATAAATGCGTTGTTATAACATTTGCATTAACAACCGTGTTATAACATGAGAAAACATATAACATGATGAGTCTATACCAAACACTAACATCATGTTAGTGTTAAAGTTAAGCATTTCATGTCAGTTGTAGACTGCATGTTAAGACTATTAAAGTTAAAAGGCTTTTACAAATTGTAATTTGACTTAGAATACTAACGTAACACACAGTGTGCTTTCTAGAGGTCTAAAATGAGGAAAAGCTGGTATTTTTTAATTTTGGTACTTTTGCTCATTTTTCTTCACGGGTTAAAACTTATCTTCTATGTATATATAAAAACGTTTGTTTTGGGTATGTGTTACTAAAACTCAAGAACCGCTGGAACGTTTGAAACCAAACTTGTGCAATAAATTAGTCTAGTCTTCAGTTTAATTCCGAAAGGTGGCGCTTTTGTTCTAATATAAAATTTTTTTTTATTTTGGTACGTTTTAGCTGAAATTCACAAAATATATTTAATAAACAAAAAAAAAATACTATTTCAAAACCGTTTGTATTGCCAGGCAAAAGGGGACGAGTTAAGCAAGTTTATTTATAAATATGTATACGAAATTATTAGTATTGTGGTTATTTTATTGAACTATTTATGGTTTTTAATCCAAATTTTTTAATATTTTTAATTAGGCTTAAGTTCATTAAATTTAATTTTCATTAAATTATTTTTATGAAGAAAGGAATTTTACAACATGAAAATTAATTAAAATTATCAATAAATTTTAATTAATTTTCATGTATACGAAATTTTTATTTTAACTCGTTATTTTTGCATGTACATATTATTTTTGTAAATTATAAAAATATTTGATTTATAATTTACTCAGAATTGTTTTCAAGAATACATTCTTAATATTTAACTAACTTTATTGAAATACAAAAAATTTACGCAATTTTAAAAAAATATTTCGTGAAATATACAAATTTTTTTCTCGTAAATTATAAAAAGATTTTTTGTAAATTACAAAAAGGTTTATTGTAATTTACTAAGCCTGGGTTCACACTATGAAAGTTTTATTTCAGAAAGTCTGTGTTTATGGGTGAGAGTGGAGAGAAGAAAAGCATGTTCTCTTCTCACCAATAAACCCAGACTCTCTAAAAGAATAATACGTTCTTAGTGTAAACCTAGACTAAAGCGATTCGTACATTGTACTCATTAAACTCGTGATGGAAAATTAAGAACGATTTCGTAAAATGTTCAACAGTTTTCGTTTATAAATGTATTTAGATTTTTGATTTTTGTTATATGTTTTATCAAAAATCTTAAATTTTTCTTGTTTTGAACTAATTTAATTGTTTTCCGTTAACTTTTCTGCTTCTAGAGTTGGGACATAAGACAAGTTTTAGCTTCAGTGTGTTCTCGCTGCTTGGTATATATTAGTGCTATAACTGAGTCATCTTCGAAATTACGTTTGCGCTGTGAACAGGCAATGCACAGCCAGACTGTTGTAATAGCACCACCTACACCCGATACTAGTCCTAACAATTTTCTACAAGTAACAACATCACTGGACGATACACATGGACATTCGAGTAGTGTAAAGCCGCAACGTAATTGCTATGCGCCTAGTTATTGCGATGAAGCGGTCAATGAAATATCAATGGCTTTTGCCACGTCATCTCCACCTCCTGCAGAAAGTTCAACGTTTGAAGCTATATCCAGATCTCCGAGTCCCAATAATGCTGGGCAAAACTCTATGTTGAAGATACACCATGAGCGACCGGTTTCACCTTTGAATACAGAATCAGGTGGTGGAAAAAATAGCAAACGCAGCTATCAACGTATACAAGTTATACCCGTCCAAATGATATGTACTCACTGTAATCGCGCATACTGGCGTAAAGATTACTACCGTAAACATGTGCGACGCTGTAGTGCTAAATATCGATATGCCAAATCAGTGGCGCCACAACATTTGCGCAGTGCAAGCCGTTTAGAATTGGATGCGATATCTGTTGTATCGGAGGGAAATGAACAAATCGCCACACGTCAACAGCCGCGTATATATCGCTGTAATATTTGCGCCGTAACTGTTGAAAGTATTAGCAAATTAAGGCAACACAAGCGTATACATTTGCCACGCTTCTATTGTGATATTTGCAGTGGTGAATATACTTCTCAAAATGAATATGATTTTCATCGCGTGCTATGTGCGGCTAAAAAGGAGGTTATTGAAAAAGGTCTATCAGAGATTAAAAATGGGGTTGATACTTCCGATAACATGCCATGTAGAAGAAAAACTCGTTCTTTTTCACGTGCCCTTTCAGTTGCTCCCAGTCTGGCACCTTCTCAGGCTGCATCAACAAAGACAACAAATACAACAAAGAAAACAAACACAACAAAAACAACTGCCAAAAGAAGCAGGACGCGAAAAGAAGACGTTCCTAAACAAACCCAGCCCGATGATCAACAATCTACCATAACAAATTATGTTAAACGGCACAAATCTCTTTATGGCGATGCTGACCAATCCATGTTAAATGAGAGAGTCTTAAATACATTTAAGAATCATGACAAAGATGAAGAAGACGATGATGTCTCTGAAGCGGATACTTTATACTCAAAACGTTTGACTTTAACAAATCAATGGGTGGAAGAGCACAGCATAAGTTCACAAAGTCATTTGTCGCAGGGCGACAACTATATGAACGATTTTGTGGAAGATATTCCATTTCAATCGCTTAAGGAATATGGTAGTTAATAATTTATTTTACTTTTAATATAGTTTATATAATTCTTGTTTATTTTTAGATCTTTATTTACTTGAGCGTTTAAAAATTGAAGTAAGACTTAATTCCTTAACGTGTTTTGTGCCGGATTGTAAATTTATCTGTTCTACGCTCAATGAAATGATGGTACATGACTATATAGATCACTATAAAAAACCTTGGTTTTATTGCCGTAAATGTGGCTGTTGTTTTACCAGCAAGTACGATACTACATAATCTTAAAATTGTTTTTAGAAATATAATTTATATTGAAATTTATCTTTTCAAACTTTCACTCATAAGGGTATTTCTCGACTATCATTTGGACTTGCAAAACAAGGGGCGTTATGTTTGCTATAAATGTGGCGGTCACTTTGAATATCAACACCAATTGGATCGTCATTTAATTCAACACAGCCGTCTGGCCAGTAACGGCGGTGAGAAATATATTTGCCATTTTTGTAATTTCAAATTCTTAGACGAGGATAAACTAATGAAACATTGTCATTATGAAAACCATGATTGGAATCAAAAGAAACCTATGATTGAAATCGACCAATCAATGACAATTTCCAATAAAGTGCCAAGAAAATCGAATAATAGATCCAAAAACAAAAAATATCAAGTTAAAATTCTGAATATGGTGTTAAAACTGACGCCTTCGAAACGCTGTACGCCGATGGAAAAATTCCGTTTACATTTGCCTCTACATTTACGAATACCAAATCGTATTGGTCAAGTGGAATTTCGTCATTCATTGAATCCTAATTGTGTAGGCTGTTTATAGCAACAATATAACGGCAAGTATGTCTAAATTAAATTATGTTTTACTATTTTTATACTCACACCACCAGAGCGGAGAGAGTATTATGCGTTTGTGCCGATGTGTGTAGCACAAAGTAAAAAAAAATATTGGTTGGAGACCTTGTCCGTCCGTCCGGCTGACCGATCATCTGTTTATGAAAACCATGTCCGCAAAGCACAATTTTTAAGACTACTAGATAACATTAGATACATACGTTGAAATTGGTGAGAACCCATATAAACGACCTTTCTAAAATCGCTTAAAGATGAAAATATATCGTTAGCTGAAATGTAAAACCACTTAAATAACCAGGGGTGTGCTGAAAATCGAAAACGTAAAATGCAAGAATTAGGAAGTTGTTTTTAATACAATTTTAACCTAATTTTTATAATTTTTGTTATAAAACTCTGTTTAATAGAGAAATATTTGTATAATATTTGAAATAAAAAACCTAATATTACAAAAATCTAATTAGAAAGCGACTCTTAAAATTCTTGCGATTTACGTTTTCTGTTTCCAGCACACCCCTGAACATTTTTAAAAACAAATTTTATAATTACATTGAAAAAAGAAATGAAATTTTGGTAAACAAATATCGCAGATTTACTAAATATAGAATAATTTATTCATTCCTGAAATTAAACTTTGTAATAATTTACTGTCCGGCTGAAGAAATAGCTTAAGCTCCTGAGTGTGTTGCCATTTCTAGCTTGAAATGCTAATTTTTGTGTTAATGTAATTTCAAAGGTCCAAAAACTTTTATTTTTTCCAATTCTTCATAGAAGTTCCTTACACTCATCTGTTGCATTTACTTTAAAATTAATTATGCCAGAGGTTTTATATGCCTGTTTCTCAAACCTACAACTTACAAATCTTTAAGTAAAATATATTTGAAACAAAAATAGTAAAATTGTTGCTTTTTAATGTATTTTACTTGTAGATTTGTAACTTGTCGTTGTGAAAAACGGGGTCCAGGGAAATTCATAGTTATGTAACTATTTCCAAGCAACAAGTGTTCAGTTACGCGCTTTTGGTTTATAAAGTATTTGTGATTGCGGTTGCGTATTTTTTATATTCGTTTATAAAATGTCTAAAATGTATTATGAGAGAGTAAAGTGTAAAAATTGTTTATATGCATCATGTTTAATCACACAACTGATTTTGCATTTTTAGTTGGTTACGTTGTTTTGCATTTTAGAAAGCGATATGTAGATATTTTACTAATATTCGACGGAAAGAACTCTTATATGAATCCGTGGTGTAGGGTATCAAGTGGTCGGTCTTGACCGACTTTACTTTTTTGTTGAAATTTATATAAATTGTAAAGCAGTTAAGAATTTGCTGGCAGATTTTTTAGTTTATAGCACGCAATTCGTATTCAACGAAACAGTGTCATACTTATCAAGCTTTTATCCATTAAAATAATTTTACTTTTTATTTTAATATTTCAAAAATCGTTGAATTCAAAATTCAATTTAAAAAAATATAAAATCCTTTTAAATATACTACTACGATTTTAAGCATCTTAATATGAGCGATCTTTTCTTCTGTATTGAAAAGAAATCGAAATTTTTAGAAGTAACAAAGATAACAGACTAAAGCCCGTTTTTGCAACTTACCGATAGCTAAAAGTAGACTTTAACCGGCCTTATAAAAAGTGTTCCATTATTAAAACTACTTTAAAACTAATGTGAGCGATAAAGTAAATTAAGATAATATTCATCCTACCTGGTAGGTTAAAGTAAAGTTGTAATAATGAAACACTTTTTATACGGCCGATAAAATCCTGCCTTTAAGATATCGGCAAGTTGTGAAAACAGGCCTATGAATTTTATAATATAGGTATGGCAAAAACCGTTTCGAAATTGTACAAAATTGCTCTATTTAATGTCAGTCTACTTTTACCAAAACAATTTTATAAAAAAAACCAATAATTTGTAATAATATTTTAGAGGTGGTACAAACGATATTTTGTGTTAGCTGTTCTAAAACTTCTATGTTCACTAAATCATTGACTGAAATTCACTGCAGTGCACTGGACATTGTTTCATAAAAAACGATATGGTTAAATGCCGAATGTGTCTCTGTACTTAGTATAAACATAACCAAAGTTATCCTTATTCTAAACATAACCAAAGTAGTAGTAGAGCTATATATTAACAGGATTTGTGCTAAGGGTTCTGATGAATTATATTGAGCAAGGGAATTGAAGGATTTAAGAATGTGAGACATCCTGGGGTCTAATCACCGCATACGATATCGAGCAAAATTGATCGAAATTATTTATTTTGGTATCATAAAACTCGATATCGAATGAAATGTATTGAATTTGAAATAAAAGCATTCGATATCAAATAACTCGACATTACATTTATCGAGCTTTCATTCGATACGTCAGTGGCTATCGTATGCAAAAAACATCGTTAGTTTATTCGATACGATAGTATCGAATGCGGTGATTAGGCCCCTGATTTCCAAAAAAAAATTAGATTAATTCAATATTATTCACTATAATTGGTCTGAAGTCGGATCAGCTATATTAAAAGCTCTGTCAAATAGCTTATTTAGATAATCAGCCCAATCACGAATAAAATATAAGCGGCGTTAGTTTAGCTTCCCTATTTCTTCTTTTAAAAAGAAAAATGCCTTATGAAATTTCTCACTTTTTCCCGAAAAAATGTTCTTGCAAAACAGAAGGAAGACTAAAATAAAACACTTAAATTAGATTTTATTTTAGCTAATACGGCCTAAAGTTCTTTATGTAATTAAAAATGCATTTAATCCATATTTTCCCAACGTTTCGTGAATGTTTTGTTCACTGTATCAAGGGATTCGTAATAAGAGAAATTAATTTTTTATTACATTGAGCAATAATTGTAAGCAGGGTTTTTAAGACTACAAACGAGCTTAACTCCATGGGGCCTCCAAATACTTCTGTTGTTGATTGAAAAAATATTTGTTGTCAAAATTCTTAGAAGTAATTGATTACACTGTGCAACAAAACAAAACCAGCCTCAACACTTGCAATGCGAAATGAAAGTAGTCTACTAGTAGAGCAAATCTGCCAAAAGGTTTTGAAAAGTAAGCTCGGGCTCCCGGAATAGGGGCCCCTAAAGTTTTTGAATTTTTTGAAAGGGCGTTTTGTATATATATAAAAAAAATATACTAAATGTACATCTGAACTAAAAAAAAATTCAGACGTTTTCAGTAGAATCGTATGTCGATTCTTTTCTTCGAATTTATTAACCCTCTAACTCTCATTTTAAGGGGTCATTTTTGTCCTTTTTCCCAACTCTTAGATAAAAGTATACTAAAACGGCACTTTTAAGGGTAAAAAAGTTTTACGAATATTTTTGCGTCAAATTTCACTAGGGGTCTTCAAAGACCAAAAGTTCGTGCAATGTATCTAATTGAATTCTCGAGATATCGGGCATTGACATTTTTGAATTTCTTGAAAGGGCGTTTGGTACAAGTCAAAAATATACTAAATGTATTTCTGACCTAAAAGACTATTTCAGATGTCTTCAGTAGAATTTTTTTTTTTTTTAATTCCCTACGCTAATCCCGCGAAGCTCTACGCTTGTCTGCAGGAAAGAAACCAGAGTCTCTGGCGGGAATCGAACCCGCAACCCCGGCGCTGATAGACAAGCTCTCTACCAGCTAGTCTACCGGGGCGATTCTTTTCGTAGAATATACTAACCCTCTAACACTCATTTTAAGGGGTCATTTTTGTCCTTTTTTAACTTCTACACTTAAACGGCACGTTAGAGGGTTAAAATGTTCTACAAATATTTTCTGCATCAAATTTCACTAGGGGTCTTTTAAGACCAAAAAATCTTGCAATGTATGTAAAACGGACTTTCGAAAAATTAAAAAAAATCAAGGCCCGGAATTTCGAAAACCCGTTTTACATACATTGCACGATTTGTTGGTCTTAAAAGACCCCCAGTGGGCAGGAGGTGGCCCAAACAAAGATCAAATGTTTTTTCTAGAGAATAAACTATTTTCAATCTTATTATTTTTTTTGCTCCCCCAGAATTTATAATTGTAGAAATTTTTTTTCTCGATAAAAGTATTTTTTTTTTTTTTTTTTTTTTTTTTTTGTGAGAAAAACATTCCTTGGGAATATTCGTGATCGGGCTGATTGTTCTCCTAATTGTACTTAATTAATCATTGATGTATGAAATGTAGTTTGCAGAATTCTACGACGTATAAAAACGGGAGCTATAAAATTTACAATGCATGTACATATTTTGTCTTTGACTGATTTGAATACAAATGCATGTATATATCGTCGTCTAGCCAGTAAGTAGAGCTATGTGTTATTTTGAATTTTTGTTTTATTGCACCATTGTGAATCTCTATTGGTCATACATAAATCTACTAAGAGGTTTTGCGATACCTTAATGGGTTTAGAAGTTATATAGAAAATATTCCTGCAACAAGTGCTATGTGTTGAGTCATACATAGTAATTTTTTGTTTTTTTTTTTCAAAACTAAAATACTTAACTTTCTTCTATAAACAAAAAGTGTTAGGTGTTCAAACTGGTATGAACATATTTTAAAAAACGCGGCTTCAAAAAGGGTTTTGTGTAGTTTTCTTTTTAAAATCACACACCTCTCTGTAATAGATATTAAATAATGTCAATAAAGTATAAAAGGAAAATATAAATCAGTTATTCCGCTCTCCTGAAAACCTGTTAAAAACACATAGCACTTCGGGCAGCATAGACGACGATATACTAAATATATAAGTATTTTAAAGTAAAACCACTTTATGACACTGTTTTTATTTTAAATAGTCGTGCCTATAAGATTAATTTCCTTTTTATAATTTTTAATACTCATGAAATTAAAATTTATGTATTTTTTATTTATGTATGTAAATATGTTTTAATTTTGTTCTTTTAACAAATTCAATATAATATTGTTCCTTTATTTATGTTATCTAGTTTCAAGATTACTTAACAAATTTAAAATACTTTTAAAATACATACATAGTAAGTTTGTTCGATTTCGAATTTTTTTTTTTTTTAATGCAAGATTTTAGTGCATTTTGCACAAATTTACATGGTAAATGTATGAATAATCTATGTATATACTAGACGTGTGCGCAACACGCATTATTTTAATTGCTAATAGTAATTGTAGTTGTAGTTGTAATTTAGTGTGAAGCAAATAAAGAAAACAATAGAGCAATGAAACCATTGTACAGTAAAGTGTTAAGTGTACAATAAAAAATAACTGGTCATTTCAACGTGCACCGGCAGTAAAGAGCAAATTTTTATTTTTTTAACACAATTTAATTTCATTTTCTTACTTAACACTCAATTTACATGATGAATTTTAGACAAGCGGTGTAGAGAAGAAAGAGTGGTAGAAAAATAGACATGATTTCTGTTTTCGCTTCCTCTTTCTTCTCTACACCGCTTGCTGCCAAACAAAAAATTACGTCTATAATTGGACGTCATAAAATTCATCATGGCCCCTATTACGGTTTACAACTCAACTCAGTTGTGCTGTAATAAATACAACTGTCTGTGAACAGTTGTAATTTTTGTTATGTTTTTGTTCACCGCAATTTAGCAAAGTTGTAAACCATAATATAAAAATTAAGAAATTACAACTCAACTGAGTTGAGTTGTTAACCGTAATAGGGGCCCATGTAAATTGAGTGTCAGAGTTTGTAATTCACTAGACCAAGCAAGGTTGGTCAAAAAAAAAAAAAAAATTACAAATATGCCCTCCAAATGTGTCTATAGACCAAATTCCAAAACTTATACTCGAATACTTTTCTTTAATTTAAACCTTAAATTTTATTCCAATCGGACTAACCGTTTACAAAATACAGAGTTGTTTTAATTTTTCTAAAATTGCCACGCACAAGCTGCCAGACTTTATTGGTTTTTTTCTTCCACATACAGATTGTTTCTATATGAACACATTACAAAATTTCAGTTTTTACTATTGTAAGTTGAAGAGATGTTCTTCGAGAGTACAATAAATAATGCCGTTACTTGGCAGATGAATAAATGTTGCTGTATGCTTTTCATAAAAAGACCAGCAGTTTTATTGTACGCATAACATCAAGACCAATAAAAAAGAGAACACTTCAGTAATGCGATTTGCCAGCAAGACGTCTTGTGTTCACGTTTAGTATATGCTAATTTTTTTTTTTTTTTTTTATTAAATAATAAAAGCTCGAAAGAATAAATAACACAGATTTTATTTAACTAAGCCCCAATGACACCAAGTTCAGTTAAACCTAACTATTACTTGAACTTCCAGTTAACAATGTGTTTTGACAGCTATAACTTATAGTTAATTATGACTGAACTTGGTAAAATTGGTGGTAAATATAAGTAATATTTAAATGTAATTTTTTTTTTAAGATACTTGTTAAAAAAAAAAATTTTTATTCATATTTTTTATTATAAATTTTATTGTTTATTTTAAAAAGTAATTTTTAAGCCAATTGTTTTTTAATATATTGCACATGTTAAATAAAAAAGAACTAATGCTTTCGAAGCTTTGTTTAGAATTTATGAATTAAAGATTAACTTATTCGAATTTGTACATTTTTCAAAAGTCTTTCTTTATATCAAATCGTTCAATAGCGGCCAGACAAATTCAATTTTTTTTTTAGTTACCAAAAACTTTACCTGTTAAAGTAGATTAACCCATGCGTTTCACTCAAAATTTTCTTTTACTAAGAATGTTCTGCAGAACAATTTAATTATTTCGGAAAATTTGTCCGGTAAAAAACAACAAAACAAACAAATTTACAAAATGGCAACACAGCTGGAAAACTACTAATTCTGAATTGGTATAAAAAAGTATGTTGAAGGAAATGGACGAAAAAAGAAAATTAATTTTTAATTGAAATGTATTTTTTTTTATTTAATGACTCATCAAAAAAACAATTCACAGTTCAGATCACCTTGTTCTGAACGAGAATTAAAATTAAACCAATTCAAGTAAAAAGTTGCCAAACAAAATAATTTCCATAGTATACAACTAGTATGTCGACTGCAGAATAATTTTTGCATAATAAAAATTAAACAAACATTAATTAGCCTTATAACGGTTCTCGATGTTTAAAAAGACTGTAGCAGATTAAAATAACACACAAATTTTATTTTGACTACAGTCGAACTCACTGTCGAATTAAAATTTTATTTCGACTACAATTGACTTACGGTATTACTGACATCGAGAACGGTAATAAGTCCTCTTGAGTTCTTTAGGGCCATTATTATAACTTGGCGTTAGCTGTTATCCGACAGTTAACAGACGCTTTTTGACAGATAACACATTATTATCTGTCAATTTAATCTTAACTTTAGCTAACTTCAAGTTGTAATAATGGCCCTTAATCTACTACAAAATTCGACTTACGGTGCTACCGACAACGAGAACCGTAATAAGGCTGAAAACTGTTTTAAAAAGTTTGTGAATGCAGACTGCATTAAATAAACTGAAAATTTTTCGATTTAAAAAAATTTTATTTTAGAAAAAAAAAATTCTGCCATATTTTATACGATTTTAGGAAACTATGTTTAGTGGTAAAAATTGTTTTAAACATCAATAAATTTGAAAAAATCTCACCAATACAAACATCTACTAGGTACTACCCTGCAAATAATGTTGAACTACTTTGCAAATAATGTTGGACTTCTTGATCCATTTTAATCAAATGGACTATATTCTGGACTGGTCCAATGTAATGCAAGCATGGACCATGTCATTGTTAAAAAAAAGAGTTTGTAGTGAAACGACATGTCTTCGTTTTTTAACGTGACGTTTTCGTTTTTAAACGATTTCAAAACTAATCCTCTGAAGTATACCATGGATTAGTTTTAAGTATACTACTTCTTCGTAATGCAAAGCTGGGTTATATGGTCCTGCGCTAGGACATCGTAATGTTAAATAGACCATGTTTTTCCATAGATTGGAGTGACCTTTGGACTAGTCCTAGTCCCTTAAGGGCCACATTTTACATGCGTGTATGGAATAGTCACACCATTTGCTGGGCATTGACATTTGAGTTAGGTACTTGTTAAAGAGTCGGCATACTAGTTGTATACCATGATAATTTCTCTATCTCTCTGTCTCTCTCTACCTCTCTTAGAAGTAAGACGTCAAACTCAATAAAAAAATTTTCGCCGGATAAAAATATTGTTCGAAACGAATGTTTAAAAAACAGTTCTTGATTTATTAATTTTATCAACTTTCGAAACACAAACAAATTTTAATGCAATTAAGTAAACAATTATTAAATGACGTGTAAACTCGACTAAAAGAAACATCATTAAAGAATTGGGTTAAACGAACGTGTATTTTATTTTAAAGTGTATTCCAAATTTAACGCAAGTGCTAAAAAAATAAAAAAAAAATATTAAGAAAATTACGGGAGTCGATCGAAATTTGCATTTGAGTTGTGTTGTAATTGCGATCGTATGATATAGCGTAATTTTGCACCTGGATTTGTAAATCAGCATCAACTTCATTATGCTAATCAGTAATTCAATCAATTTAAACCAAGACCTTAAACTATGAGCTGTAAAACTGTTTTCTAGGTTTGCCAGCAGTTTATCCTTCGTTGATTTTGGTATACCCTCTGCATAGAGAATATACCTCCCCCACTTAAACCAAACTGAACATTTAAACATTAAGATAACAAAAGTAAAAATAATTAAATATAAAATGCACGTAAACTAAAATTAGAAAAATTTATGAATAATGTATTTTAGTATGTATTTAAATTTAAAACTAAATATTAATATAAATATACTATATATTGGGAATTTAAGATTATAATAAAAAAAAAGTACAACAATAAAACTTTGAGCTAAAATTTTAAATAAATTATACGTAATCAAGTATGTAGTATGACTATCATATAATACATATGTAAGTAATAAAAAAAGTTATAATGAATTCTATAATGTAAATACATTAAAGTCTGAGCAATATTAAAAAAATATATATTAAATAAGTTATTTAATAAATAAATATTAAATAAAAAACTTCATTACATTAACAGAAAAAGCATCCACAGCCATCTTATTTATCTATCTTAATTAGCAAAATAATAAATAAGCATTAACTTTAATAAAATGTTTTGAATTATTTGTATATAATTAATAATAAAAATAAAATAAGTTTAAAATTTCTTGATATAAAGTGAAATAAATTTTTAAAATTTTCCTGTGTTTTTTATTATTTTAGAAAAAAAAAATCTTAATAAAATTGTAAATTAAGAGTGCAATATTTATTTCTGCTAGGAATTTGTATATTTTATTAGTTTTTTTTTAAGTTATTCCTAATTTATTTCATAACTGAAATTAAATTTTTTTCCATATTGTTTATTTATGTATCCTGAAATAAATAAAAGAGTTTTTATTTAATACAATTGTTTTCTTTAATATTTTGTTAAGCTTTAAATACAAAATATCAGTATTATGCAATTAGAGGTTTTAAAGAAATAATTCCTTTATTGAAGCAAAGCTGCTAAAAATCGTATTTAACCCTTTCAGTGTTTTTGTCGAATATATTCGACATTACATTGTACTCTGTTTCTACGCCCTTTTAATGTATAAAAATATACAGTTAATTTTATTATTTTTTTTTTTTGTTATATCTGAAACAGAGACACTTTTGCTATTTTAATTTGTTATTTTAGTAGGCATTGACTTTCTGTTCTTATTATTGAGCGCATTGTCGTACACTAGTCAGAAAATTTGTAAAAAGTTTATATTTAAGAAGCAAAAAATAATAATTTCGGTGATCAGGCGATATTAAAAAAAATTGTTAGAATTGATACAAAGGTGATTAAGTGTTTACTTGAAAAAATATTGCAAAATAAATTGAAGGTTCTTTTGTGGACCTTTTCCGGTTGTCGAATACAATCGACATTTACCTTAAGGGGTTGTATTGTTTTTATTACTAAGTGCCGGTTCACACACGTCAAGTTTAACTCGTCAAGTCTTGAGTTTTAAGGAGAGATGAGAAAAGATATGGCATCCTCTTTTTCCGTCTCTCCTTAGTGCTGGTTCACACACGTCAAGTTTGACTCGTCAAGTCTTGAGTTTTTAGGAAAGAGGGGAAAAGAAATGGCCTCCTCTTTTCCCTTCTCTCCTAAAAGATCAAGACTTGACGAGTCAAACTTGACGTGTGTGAACCGGCACTTAAAGCTCAAGACTTGACGAGTCAAACTTGCAGTGTGTTAACCGGCACTAAACACTACAAAATAGTGTTTCTATTTAGAAATCATAACATACAGGGGTGTGCTGGACATCGAAAACGCAAAACGCAAGAATTTTACAAGTCGTTTTTTGACAAGATTTCTGTAATAAAAGAATTTTATGGCATATATTATACAAATATTTCTCTATAATAAATAATAAAACTTAGTTTAAAAGTGTATTAAAAACAACTTCCAAATTCTTGAGTTTTACGTTTTCAATTTCCAGCACACCCCTGATATTCTCTACAGATTTCCATAGACAATGGAAAAATTAAATAATGATCAAGTAATGGCGATGTAAGAAGCTTATTCGGATGTTGAGGACGTAATTAAAGATGATGATGATCCATTCATTGTGTGCCACTGTCAGAAAACAACAGCAGGTGTGAAATTGCAAAAATAATTTCTTATTTCAATAAATATTCAACGTATAAATCGTAAAAAATCTATTTTTGTTTTCTTTTATTTCCGTACAAAAGAGAAGCATATATGTATACGTAACAATAGGTATCCTTGAAGGTCAATGTCGAATATATTCGACATTCCCTAAAAAACTTGAGACGAAAACTACTATTTTTTCCCGGCTTCAGCGCCATCACATTACCTTAAGTACAAGTTTTTAGATATTTTTTGACCTTGAAAGGGTTAAAAGCCGAGGATACTTTTTTTAATTTTTTTTATTAAGATTATCAAAAATAACGATAAAAATAGAAATTTCAATTCAATTTTTATTGCGATCATTTAACATTTAAAAATTTGCTTATATCGATGGCTTATGGCGATTTCTTTTCTGAGAAATATGTTGCATAAATGTTACATGCTCTATCTCTTTTGTGTACAGCATGTAACATTTATGCAACATATTTCTCAGAAAAGAAATCGCCATTAATATAAAAAAGGCCTACCTCGATTTAAAAAAAAAAAAAAAAAGCTTTTTTGATTATTCTGGTAGCTAATGCCACATGTATCTTGATTTAAAGTTTTTGAGGGGCTGCAATACAACTTTTGTTGAATACTTTTATGTATTAAAAATTGCATTTTAACTTTTTTTATCTACATAAATTTTTACGGATTTGTTCTTCCCCTGTAAACAAACAAAAAAATCGAGTTAGGCCTTTTTTATATTAAGCCATCGATATACTAATATGTACATATCTGCGGCAAAATAATAATGGCTTAAGTCGAAATTTCCTGTTTTTAAGAGTTGTTCTTGTAAAGCTAATTTGTACTCACAAAATGGAATATATGTATCAAGGTACATTAACACAGACTGATTTGGGAGTGTAGACATGCTGCTCCATAAAAATAACCGAGTTGTCAAAATTTTCTTCATATAAAACAAAAACAATTTAACGCACACATGTACAAACTTTGGTTCATATACACGAAATTTGACGTTTGGGTTCCAACTGGGGAAAACAGCTGACAAACATATGGGCCAACGAGTTTACCTTGTGTAAATTTACCTTGATTTGTAAGAACTTTTAGTACAGGGTAACCCTTAAGTAAATGTGCTACACTGTATAATAATAATTTTTATTTCTGAAAAAATAGTGTATATAGTACATGGTCCAATTGGGCCATGGTTTATTCTTATTAAAAATAAAATAGTTTCGGGTCTCTAATTAAAGCAAATACATATGTATACTAAATTTATATTAAAATTTGCATAGTTGGCAATAGTAATTTTATCCATTGTGAAAAATTATTATCAGGACAATTAGCTTTTATATATAACATTACAACGCCATATTGATACCGAAACGAGTCTCGAAAGTTTTGCTATACCAAATTTGTTTCTTTGCGGAAAAAACCGCACGCGTAAAAAGCCGATAGTAAAAATTTATTATTTATAGCTGTAAAAAGCTATTTTAATAACTTGAAAATGGGTGTAAAAATTGTACCAATTTCTGCAGGTGATGGTAAGTAAACAAGAGTTTGTAATAAATACATATTGCTTCTTTAGAAAGCCCATGAACAAACTAACCTATATTTATTTTCTATATATGTATGTGACTTTCTTTTGTGGATTCCTTGTGTTTGTGTGTGTGTGTGCATTCTTGTGATACTATGCCAACAATAAAACAATTTCCAGGCAGCACTTATCCAAAGAAGGGTCAAATGGTTACTGTCCATTATACCGGCACCTTAGATGATGGTACGAAGTTTGATTCATCTCGTGATCGTAACAAGCCCTTCCAGTTCATTATTGGCAAGTCCGAAGTGATCCGTGGCTGGGATGAGGGCGTGGCTCAATTGTCTGTAGGTCAACGTGCCAAATTGATATGCTCCCCAGATTATGCTTACGGTTCTCTGGGCCACCCTGGCGTCATTCCTTCAAATGCCACCTTGACCTTTGATGTTGAATTACTCAAAGTAGAGTAAAGTAAAGTAATAGAATTTTTTTGTAACCAGCAAATTGTATTTAAAAAAAAAATGAAATACAACATCCCACAAGATTATTTCTTATAAAAAATGTATTAGTAATGCATATACACATAATCTACTCCATATAAAATATATATTAAAAATTTATGAATACACACTGGAAAATTTAATAACATACTTTATATAAACTTTAACAAAAACCAAACAAACAAATCTTACAAAAAAGTAAAATATACCTACCAACAGTTTTATACTTATTCGTAAATAAATATACACTAGCAAAAGGATGTTTGTCCGGCATCCTTTTGTTATTTTTTTTAAGTGATGATGAAATAAAGGGGAATTCGAACACTTATCCCTAATTACAAATAACTTAGTGTACTATTATTATAAAACAAACATAAATCATATAGCTACATATTCATATTATTGGCTTAAAAAATGCTTTTCTTAATTGTATTTAGCTTAAATCTTATAAAACAAAACAAAATTAACATACTTAATCTTAATTATAAGCTAATATTCATAATATAAAAGAAATTTTTCAAATCTTTTTGTGAAAATTCAAAAAAATCAAATATGAATTAAATTATCTTAAAAAATCGTCAGAAGTTATAACAAAAAAAAAAAAATATTTTGTTTTATTTTGCCAACAAAATGTATGGTTAGGGAAAATATCAGTTGGCAAATTACGGCATTCAATAAAGATTGGGATTTCCATTTGAATCGATTTGGCATTTCGACCGATATTGAATGCCCTAATTTGCCCCATTGAATTCTAATCTTATTTATAATACCAACCTACATAGTATTTCAAGGTTTTTAAAACATTAGTCTTAAAAAGCTGTCATTAACGGTCGCGAATTTTCTAAACTCGTTATGTAAATTCAATTTTGAACACATGCGGCTTGCAAAGTTCATTCATATGTAAGTCTTCAGATAATATATCTTAAAAATGGTTTTAAACTTTTCAAAAGGGACCTGACAATGCTCTAATTTTCACGTGAACGAAGTCACGGGTAAAATCGAGTTATTCATAAAATGTATGTATTTACATATCGCTCATTTGCTGCAAGACCGGCGTAACTCATAAAAATCCATTTCGAGATAAACGCATTTAAAGTTTTTGATTTGTTGTAAGTACTTAGAAAAAAAGAAGACACATTCTCTTCAAACTGGGAAAGTATATAAGATATAAAGATGAATTAAATACACAATATAAAGAAAAACAAAGCGAACAATTCTGCCTCTCTAACCCCAAAATTTCATTTTTTGAGTTATGCCGGTCTTGCAGCAAAAGAGCGATATGTATATTCAAATATGAAGTTATTTTTATTAAAATTTACTGCCAATTTCACTTAACTCAGTTATAATCGGGAAAACCTGAAATATGCTCTAAAATAGCGTTTTATGCTCATTGAAAATGCAGCATAAACTTGACAATCAGGGGTCTAATCACCGCATTCGATACTATCGTATCGAATAAACTATCGAATTTTTTTGCATACGATAGACACTGACGTATCGAATGAAAACTTTATTAATGTAATATCGAGTTACTCGATATCGAATGCTATTATTTTAAATTCAATACATTTCATTCGATATCGAGTTTCATGATACCAAAATAAATAATTTCGATCAATTTTGCTCGATATCGTATGCGGTGATTACACCCCTGGTATGTGAGGGAAATCGTTTAAAAAAACCCGAAGCGATATGTGATCGATAATATCGATTTTAATATGTTAAAAAATTGATTTTTAATACATTTTCTTCTTTTTCCCGTATATATTCTTTTAATATTAATTTGATCACACCTTTAATAAAAGATCATTTTGATATATGTATATCGATTGTCATCACATATCGGAATATGCCCTAGAAATTGTTAAAAATATGACCCAAAAAAGTCAACATGGCTTATTTGAAAACAAAACATTAATGTTTCAAGACGAATTTTCAGGATCTTCCCTATTTGTAGCAATTGGTTCAACGTTATGTGATGAGATTAATAATGCCCCTATTACGAGGGTTATTTGTGCCAAATCTTGTCTAGATGCACTATCTACATAAGATGTTTTATATTAACGGGTTTTTAGGGACGGTCGCTTAAAGTTGTTTTTAATTTTTTACAAATATATGAATACGCAAATGCTAATTGCAATATAAAACACGGAAATTATTAAATTTAAATTAGAGAAAGCCTACCCTTACAGATTTAACTGTAAATACATAAATTGTGCATACCCAATAAAAAATTGGAACTTCCAAACAGGTCTGTAAAGAAGAAACTAAGTGTTTCGCTTATATCGCTTACGGAAGACTTGAATTTGTATGGCGAGTTCCCACTTCGAAGCAATACATTTTTGACACAGAAAGCGCTTTATTCAGCGCATATAAAAATTGGTACATGTAACTATCAGCTTTACACACTGAATTTTTTGTTGTTACCGTTGTTCTTTAATATGCTCCCTTACAAACTTGCTTCGTAGCCAGGTACACTCATTTGGGAGTGTAGACATACCGCTCTATAAAAATAAACGAGTTGAACCGAGTTGTCAAAATAGTCTTCATATAAAACAAAAACAATTTAAAGGACACGTACAAATTTTGGCTCATATACACGAAATTTGACGTTTGGGTTCCAAATGGGGTAAATTGCTGACAAACGTATGGGCCAACGAGTTTACCTTGTGTAAATATACCTTGCTTCGTAGTAGGGAACGTCGTGGATCTTCAAATGTTTAAATTTTTTTTTAATTTGTTAAATATTGAAATGTGCGCTAATTTTTAAAATTTAGATTTAGTGCTTCGCAAAACAAAAAAAAATTATTTTCATTACAATTGTAATGCAAATAAATTTTTTTCAACACACTGTTATTCAATTGTTTAGTTATATCTGTATCACCCTGTAAAAATAATAGTGCATTGAAAAACGAGTTAATTGTGTTTCTTGAAGCAAGAGAAAAACAAAACTTATTTCCAAAAAAGAAAACAAATTGCTAAATTGTTTGCAACAAGCAATGAAAATTGTAAAAAATAAAAAAAAAATTGGTTATAAATTTATTCAGAATATGGCAAAATGTGTTTGTTCATAATAAATTAAAGAGGAAATTTTGTTTTGGGCAAAAAAAATATTCTTTACGAAAAATCCTACTCAATTACATACAGTAAAAGCATCACCGAAAAAGAAAGAACAAAGTGAAAAAATAAGTTGGTAATAGGCAGGATATAAGCAGTGCAGACACAAACAAAGACTTCTCGTATTCCATTACATTTGGAGGTCAATTTATTGTTAAAAGGATAACAAATACTTCCAGCAAGGTCAAACTATCAAGATAATGGATGATACAATGAAGGTTAAGGATCAATGTCATAATACCACAGCTACAAATGACAAGGTCAATGCAGAGACTTTGTTGTCATTGCAGCAGCACCACGACAGTAAGGCTAAGGTAGTTGATGTTCACGGAGATAATGGTGCAACTATAACAGAATTTAAGGAAGATCAGCAGAACAACGAATCAATTGATTCCTGGTCGGGCAGTCTTGATGAAAGTAGTGGCAAAATGATTTGTCATATAAACATGTTACCGGATGAAATGCTGGAATTCATTTTAACTTATTTACCGCCTTACAATGATTTGGAAAATTGTAATTTAGTATGTAAGAGATGGCATGACATTGTAAAAAGTAAGTAAACTAAAGATGCCGTTGAAAGAGAAAATTGATAGTTAACCTCATTTTCAACCATCGTTTTTACAGATCTTATAAGACGTTTAAAAATTAATCTGCACAAAGGTCTGCAGGACTTTCGTTTGTGTTGGCAAGTGTTTTCTCAACAAACGTCCGCATCAATAGAGGCAAACAATGACATAATTTGCAATAGTCCCACAGCGCCTATTATAGCCGGACGTTTTTCCCACTCGGCTGTAAGACATGGAAATTCTATGTATATTTTTGGTGGAGGTTCTTCTTCTGATACAACATTTAATGACCTTTGGCGTTTCGATTTATCGGAAATGCGTTGGGAACGTCCATTATCAATGGGTTCGTATCCATCGCCAAAAGGCAGTGCATCAATGGTAGCGTGGAAAGAACAACTTGTATTATTTGGTGGTTGGCGGTATCCTTCCTTGCACCCTCCTTACCAACCATGGTGCTTATTTGATGAGTTACACTACTATGACTTGACCACGAATCGTTGGACTGTTATAATGACCATTTCAAGACCGCCGCCTATTGCTGGACATTCAGCAAGTGTTCACGGAGATATTATGGTTATATTTGGTGGCTATCAAATATCTGATGGAGTAAATTCGAATTCAGATGAAACTTGGTGTTTAGATTTAAAGGAACATCGCTGGTGGCAGCCATCGTTTGTGGGTAGTACAAAGCCTCCCGCTCGTTATGGCCAATTTCAATTGTTTTTGGATGAGAAACATTTACTTATAGTTGGAGGTTGCGGTGGTCCTAATAGCGTGTATTCAGATGCCTGGATGTTAGATATGTCAAGAGAGTTGTGGATGTGGAAATCTATACCGGTACGCAATAAAAAGTTTTCTGCCTCCCACATGTGGTGCAATCCGGCATGTAAAATAGGCTCGAAATTGGTGGTTTTAGGCCCCACTCCAAATATGCCTCAAGATTTTCAAATGATGAAACAAATTAGAGTTCCTGTTGGTGGTGGTCTTCCAGCGCCCCGTTTGGCAGCACGCGGGCAAAACCAACCAAATAATCCTTTAAATAGACCCGCTGGCCAAGGTAGAAATCCTAATGCAGTTATACGAATACCAGCTAATAATCATAATCGCTTACAAAATAATCGATTAAATGATGGTAACATACCTCGCGATGGCCCTGATGATCAATACTTTGCTCAGCGTAGAGCTATATTAAATCAGCACCAACAAAATGCAAGCAATAACAATTTTATTAATACTTTTAATCAAAATAGTAACTTTCAACCTCGTACTGGTAGTATAAGGGAGTTACATGCTTCGCCCGAAGAAAAAAATCACAATCGCCCTTCCACTTCGGGCCTTGGGTCACCCCGTTTAAATGGGTCTTCGTCCATCCGCAATGACAACGATGTTTTAACTGCTGGTCGTAATGGTGGGGGTGGAGGTCTCGATCAAGAAGCGGCCAATCGGTTGCAGCGGAATCTTGCGTTAAGATGCCGGGAAAATGATCCTTTACTGCCTAAAAGATTTGATGAACTATACGAAGATCCGTTTCGTATGGCCGCCTTCAATGTACAAAACCGTCCACGCTCCCTATCGAAAGATCATAATGAACGCATTCGTAGGATGGAGGAAAAAATGAATGCTTTAAGAAATTCTAGACGCAATTTCATGGCTGAGCAAAAATCCATTAGAGAACCATCACCTAAACGCGTTAAACGCAATGTTCTATCACTCTTTGTTTGTGATCTTTCTAATGCTTTGTCGGAATTGGATCCATACTTGGAGTGGCTAGAGTATAAAAATTATGGTATCATACCTGGAGCTCCAGAACGTCTTATTTTATCTACAATGGTGCCTGGCCATGGTGAATTGATCTTATTTGGAGGTGTACACAAAGAAACTTTAAGTGAAATTACCCATCAAGTATCAAATACCATACATTTTTTAAGTGCTCCTAGAGATATAGTTTAAATTGGATGCGAGTCGAATCATAGATATTGTAATGCCAATTTTGATTGTGAATTTTTTTCTGAGAAACGTGTGAATTGATTTTTTATGATGATCTCCTTTCATGTTTGCCGGAGAAACTGCAACCGTACAACATCAACTAAATGATGCTTAAATACTTTTTTAATTATTGTATGATGATGCACTCTGCTTATTGCATGGTTTTCTTTCTAAGAACTTATTATAACTTATTGTAAGTCAAAGAATATGTTTCCTTTTTATTTTAACTAAATTCTTTGTGTTTATTTCAAACTAAAAATTTTCGTTAACAATATACAAAGTATTTGTTAAAATTAAACAAGCTATTTACACTGCTCTACCAAATAACAAATTTCAAATGCGATATTAATAAAAAAATAATAACTTAAAATAAATACATACACAAATATTTACATACCTACTTATGTAAGTTGCATATAATTTTTATTCAGGGTATGTGACGGAAATCAATTTTGAAAACGAAACGGCTAAACTGAAATTTACGGGTCACAAAAAATTTAAAGAAAAAAAATGCCAACCGATTTAGAAATAAAAAAAAAGAAATTAAAAGTTAAGGCGGCTGAGGTCCATGCGACCCCCAGATCTAACAAACCGTCCCGCCAACTTAGTAGTATGTGTGGGAACGATTGCAAATATATATTTTGTTTTTGTACTCGCTCATTGTTTTTCCCCTCTAGTTTAATTTAATTATCTTTAAGCACAATAAATTCGGGTTAAAAAATTAAAACTTCCCTTTCGTCAGCTAAGCTTTAGTCAGCTAAGCTGGTGTCTGTTACACCATAGAAGAGAAAATCCTTGCGTTTGGCCGAAGTACGGCTATGCAGAGAAGCTTTAGTTAGTGAAGCCGGTGTTTGCTTTACCATAGGGGAAAAACAAAATATTTACAATCGGGAGAATTTCCTTTTTCATTTAATTACTCATACATAGAAATAAGTGGGGGAGGCACATTTTTGTCTAAGCAGTGCCCCAGAAATCCCACTCCACCCTTTATTTTATTATTTTCGTTTGTCTTGCCTTCATTTTCAGGATATTTCCAGGGGGTCTACTCTCTATTGCGATGCGAAAGCTAAATGCCAACTTGGTACTCTGGGGGGATACCGCGTATTTCGATTCGAAAGAAATCATTTACGGATTCGAACAATTTGTACTGTGTATTACGATTTTCGTAATCGTTCGAAACGATGACAGAGGTTGTATTTTTTAGTAAATGGGAAATTTGATGAACCATTTTTGTTCGTAATAGAGAGTGGCTTTTAAGAAAGTGATTTTTTGTTTTCAATAAAGTATGAAAAACGTCCGTTTATTCGAAACAAATATTACGAATCGAAATACGCGGTAACCCCCCTGTTTCTGAAAATGAAGCGATAGTGGCAATAAAAATTAAAGATGGCGCGGATTTACAGTAATGAAATGCCAAAGTGTGTTAAAATATTTGAAATTGGAAAATTTAAATAAAATAAAGTGATGATTTACAAAAACAAAAAAAAATTTAAAGATGCGAAGACATGCCCAAACGTATTGAAGAGTACCAATCGGAATAGAGAGTAGCCCCCCAGTTTTAAGGAGGAAATCAGCATTTTGCTACGTTTTTCCGTAAGGTGGATTTTTCTTACAAAGGGCCAAAGGTTTGAGGCCTTAATGCAAGCCTTAACTCGTTCAGCTCGAGTTCCTTTCGGCAATGTCTGACGCAACTCTACAGCTAACAACAACGTGAATCCACCCATCATGTCATCTTTCCCTCTTATTGTGCTCTGTGCCTCTTATATCTCATATAAAAATAATTTTACAGTCAATTAGTAGTGCGTAAATAATTGTCTTTGTGGTTGTTGTTATATTTTTGCACTTTTCCTTTTTTGCAAGGGTGCAACTTGTGACGTGAATACCCTTAATATTATACCGAATTAAAATTTCAATCAACTAAAGCGATACAAATATTGCAAATTTTTATTCTAAAATTTCTTTAAAAATTTCAAATAAAACAAACAAAAATTTTTTCATTATTTTTTTTGAAATAGTTTACATTTTAAGAACTATTCTACAAAAACACTACATTTAATGCTTAAATTTAAGTTGAAATTAAGATGATTTTTGATGCGACGACCTCAAAAGGGATCTTTCTTTTACGATCGAAAAACGGAAACAATACTTAGATATACTTGAAAATATTTTGAAATGAATGATGTGATGGAAATTCTTGCTACATTCCCACATTTTTACAAATACGAGGCTAATAAATGGTTAAACTCTTAAGCTTCGTACAGACGGTGGTCAGACCTAACAATATTGTCAGTAAAATGTGCTAAAAATGTCTTCCAACCGTGTGAACTGGCATTAAAAGAAATGTAAGAAATCTTTATAATTTATTTTGGGTCCATGCTCATTGTCGACTTATTTGTGTGTGCTGGAAATCTAATTCACCTTCTTCGACAAAATATTCCTCAAATTCTTTTTGGTCCTCTTTGGCATTGAAAGTGTCATTATGTGTCCTTTTCAATGGAAACAGTGACTTCTCCGTTGCTTCCTCGCCACGCCAATCACCAGGAATGAGAGTGCCGTTGGCATCGTAATGGTCAAATGCATTGGCAGGCGCATAATTTTTTTTATTTGTTGCTATCAAAAAGTTATGGAGCACGCAACACGCAAGTGTTACCTTAATTGTTTTTTCCGGGTTCAGACATATTGGCTTGCGCAGCACCCGGAATCGTGCAGACATGATGCCAAAGACATTTTCGATAACACGGCGAGTACGTCTTAGCCTATAATTGAACACACGCTGTACAATTGTTAGATCGCGTTGGCTGTATGGCTTCAAAAGATTTTGTCGCATAGCGAATGCATCGGTAGCAACGAGTACGTGCGGAACCGGCCGCTGTCGACTGGGTAGTGGTTTGGGAGGTGGCAAACAAAGCTGGTTTGTATCCAACGCTTGTCCAAATGTGCAGAGATTAAATACACTTCCATCGGAAAAGCGGTCATTACGACCTACGTCAACGTAAATAAATTTATGTTCGGCGTCTGCAATGCCAATTAATACCATGCTGTGCGTGCCCTTATAATTGTAAAAGTTGCTGCCGACATTCGCTGGTGCATCCATCACGACATGTTTTCCGTCCACTGCTCCAATGCAATTAGGAAATTGCCACAGCTTATTAAATTTATCAGCAATTGCTGCCCAAGAATCTGCTTTGTTTGGCGTCTTAAAATAGATTTAAACATACATATGTATGTATTTTATGTTAGTACGAATGAAGAAAATAAATTTACCTGGAGATACGAATTCACAAGCACTTTGTA
This sequence comes from Pollenia angustigena, assembly GCA_930367215.1. Classification (NCBI taxonomy): domain Eukaryota; kingdom Metazoa; phylum Arthropoda; class Insecta; order Diptera; family Polleniidae; genus Pollenia; species Pollenia angustigena. Next base: position 15,197,712 of record OV884060.1, read on the forward strand.
AATGGCATCTAAAACTTCAGGTATAATTTTGGATATTGTTGATACAGGAATGCGAAATAGGTACTGCAGTGAGCGAAACCTTTCGCCAGTAGCTAGGTATCGTAGGGTTAATGCAAGTCGCTCACCTGCTGAAATGCTCTTTCGCATGTTTGTATCTTGCTTTTGAATATATGGAGTCACTAAATTCAAAAGATTAGCAAATGTCTCGGAGTCCATTCTCAAAAAATTGCGATACAACTCTGGCTCATTATTACATAGTTGGGTGAGCAATTTGGCATAACATCCTTCCTGCTGGCGCTGCATCACCCAATCCTTCACCCAAATCTTGCGGCGTTTTGTTAAATTTTGTTCTTCATCTTCGCTGCTTTCGAACACATATGCAGCTAGAATCGTTGCAATTGCTTTTTTTTGTTCCATCACAATTTTATTTTCACTTTTTTAAATTAATAAAAACAAAAAATTGACATTTAATAATGACTGTCAAATGATTTGAATCTTCTGACAATATCTTAAAATAGGTCTGGCATCTTTTGCCACTCAATTATCTGACATCCGTGTGAACTAAAATTTTTTTCGGCTGATAAATTTATTGTCAAACAATTGTCTGCCAATTAAATTGTAGATTTTTGTACAGTCATCTGAACTGAAATTTTTTGGCGGTATATTCTCAGCCTATTGTCAGACCTTTCATTATTGTAAGATCTGACCAACATCTGTACGAAGATTTAATTATTACAATAAAACACCTTACCTATAAAATATTATTTCGATTCAAAATAAACAAATTATTTTATTTTCAATTTAACGAGAAATTCGTGAGGGACATCGTACATAAATAGTCACCCCGTTAATTTTATACTTTAAACTGCACCCAACTTCAGATAGAACTATTGACATTACATCTGTATTCATTTTATAAAAAAAATTTCAAACTATAAATTAGAAGTTTTATGTTGTTTTGAATTTAAATAAATAGAAGAGCTAGTAAACCATATTGAACTATTCATATCGAAAACATAAAATGAAAAAATCACCACACAAGCGTGAACACAATGAAGTTATGGCTGCCAGAGGCAGATTGCGTGGAGCCCTAAACGATTCCTTGCAAACCCAAGAAGTGGATGATATACCTGAAGACTATGAGGAAGAAGAAGAGGAGGAGCAACCAGTTGTAATCCATCGTCAACGTGGTAGACCGAAAAAAATACAGCCAGCAACAACCACTGATCGCATGTCACCTTCATCTGGTTTCCTAACGCCCAGTAAGCGACGTAAACGAGATCAGACTGGAGGTTCGTCAGGACAAAAAATACAGGCCGAAAGCTTTGTAATGAAACTATTTGATCGTAGTTTAGACTTATCGAAATATTCGGAGCAGACATCCCTTTATCCCATATGTCGAGCTTGGATGGCTAATCAACCGCGTAATCCCAGCATACGTAGCTACCGCGATGCCAGTTCTCCTACGCCGACAGAGCGTAAAGAAAATGGTTCTGAAATCTTGCTTAAGTTGCGCAAAGGCGATCTGCGAGACATAACCAGTATGCCAAAACCAAAAAAAACTGATATTCCCAAAATTCCACCGCCCACACAACAACCTAAAAAATATAGCAAGTCTGATGAACTTGTAGCAGAAAATAATAAATTGAAAGGTGGCAAAAAGGAGGACTTATTAGGTGAACACTTGGGAAAATGGAAACAAGCTAAAAGCCATTGGAAAAAACACACAAAAATCTACCAGCAACGCTACGAAGTTAGCTTTCAAATTATTGAACGGCTTTATAAACCCTAATGCACTAGAGAGTAAACGGTGATATTATAAATAATAAAAATATGATTTTCATAAACTTTTGTAGATAATTATTTCAATATTATGAAATTAATTAAAATAAATCAACCTAAGGATGTTTTTACATTTTAGTAGATGGAACAAATAATAGCTGTATCAGAATTTAGAACAAAAAAAAACCCTCTTGTAAAATGTTTAATAACAATAATATAAAACAAAAACATTGAAAGAAACATTAATAAAGTTCTTTAAAAATCTATAGGGATTAAAATGAAATTTGCGTATACCAAGAGGAAATATATTTTTATACCACCCACCACTAAGTTTTGCATTCCGTGTGAAACTTCATGTTCATCTATATATGTATGTATTAGGGCGGGTTAATTTTTTTTGTTGATGAAGCGTATAGCAAAAACGTAATGTATATAGGTGATTATGAGAAATGTTGCTCAGGAGACCATAGCTCTAAGCCGGGTTTGGAGCCCCCCAAAATTTCAAAATAGATATTTTTCCATATATACGTAGAATAATTTAATTAAATTCGTCATAAAATCGGATAGAATTATAGTAGATTTCTCAATCTGGGCTTGTTTGAAAGGTATTTTTTTATCAACTTTCAGAATCTGTATTGATACCAATATTTTTATTTTTAGTAGAGACATTAGGAATGTTTTGTCAAAAATAGCCTAAAATGAACTTTGAACTAATAAATTCTAAATTTTCTTCGAGATTTTTTTTAGCAGATTATGAAAGTTGAGATAATTTGCAACAACTTTTATTACGATCAATTTTTTTGTTTTCGAACTCCTTTTTGTAGGAAAATCGATCTGAAATAATCAAAATCAACAAAAAACCACTATTTTTAAACCTTTTTTTTTATCTTTTGCTTCACTTCGGAAAATCAAATCTTAATTTAACCGCCTTACACTCAATGCAAATGGATGAAACTTTGCAGGCATACATATTCCCGATGACAATACACGAATACATGGGCGTAGCCGGGATAACATTTAGGGGGGGGGGGGGCAAAAATTTTATTTTTTGTAAAATGCTTTTTTGACCGCCTTTTACTCAATGCAAATGGATGAAACCAAGGCGAATTGACTAGAAGGTGGGGTCAAGTCAAGATATGGTGTTTTTTTCGTTGGTCGACTTGTCAAAGTTTGTATACAAACAATACACGAATACATAGGCGTAGCCAGGATAAAATCTAGGGGGGGGGGCCAAATTTTTTTTAAACCTTTTCTTTAGCTTCACTTCGGAATATCAAATCTTGTAACGATAATTTAACCGCCTTATACTCAATGCAAATGGATAAAACTTTGCAGGCATAAATATTCCCGATGACAATACAGGAATACATGGGCGTAGCCGGGATAAAATCTAGGGGGATGGGCAAAATTTTCTTTAAATGTTCTTTTTTAAAAAAATTTTTATTAAATGTTCTTATTACATTTTTAATTCAATTTATTTTTAAATATTATTCTCGACCTACAGTTTAATGTTTAAACGTGGTAATAATATTTTTTAAGGTCCTTTTTACTTTCCATCCGAGGAGTTTTCTTACGACTTTCTAATGTCACTGCCATAATTCCTTCACGATTCTTTTCTATAACTCGTTTTGAAACACTCGTTAACAATTGTACATGTCTTTCTGTATTGTACATGCCTTTCTTGTATGGGCATTGGAATTTGTGGATCAACCAGTGGTGGTTCATCGAAATCTAAGTATTCTACCAAGTGATCATATGGAATCTGTCGTGTAAATGCTGGTTCAAATAATAATAATAATCATATCAACCATATTGGCATAATCGGTAGCATCGAAATTCAAGTGGATACACTTAGAGAAACACATAATTTCCTCCGCGCCAATTTTGTTACTTTAGGAGAAAGTCTAACGGTTTTACGTTTCAAACGCGAATATCTTCTTAATCGCAACGGTTGCTGCGCTTTAACTTTCCACCCCAAGTCTCTTAAAAAATAAACTATATCAATATCGATTTTTATGATCTATCGATTGGTACTATGTACCTACATAGACGTGCGCTTATTTGTTTTTATTTTATAAGCGCAAAACTATATGCATGCATATTCAAAACAAAACGCATGTGTTATTAATACTACTTTTTTATCAACTGTAAAAAAGTTTGCCAAAACCCAAAAAGTTTGTTTTCTTCACCCTATATATATATATGTTCCTCTAACTCCCATTGGAGCATAGGGCGCCAAAATTAGCGATTCGTTAGCAATTTGTGATTCGTGAAAGTGGGCTGCTAACCCTCGTCCCCTATATTGGTGATAGGGCTGCTATCTACGTGTCCAATCCCACGATGCAACCATGTTTCAGCGGTTATCGCCTACTTTCCTGAGACGTCCTTTCGACCATTCAGGATACATGGTTGTGGCGCCTTCTAACTCTGGCTAGCCTTAAAGCGGATGCTACAAAGCCATTACCCGGGGGGTACTTGGTCTAAGACCGGAAGTAGTTAGCTGCTTGGACAGTTCAACAAAGGACTCGTCCTGGCCACTCCCAGTGAGTGGCAAACCAGAAACTTTCCACCTCTGCGAAAAGTCCCACCCACCAACCCTAGGTCTACACTAACTGCCCGTCTATACCAGAGATAATTATTGCGACATGTATTGCAGTAAATGTCAAAATTATGTTATCTCTAATGTAGACTGCAATTTTTTGTACATATTTATTGCCGGTAATTTATGTTGCAATAATTGTTAGTCCATTTTCGTTAACAATTATTGCTACCGTAAAACGTCAAATTTGGTTGTCAATTGAAAAAAAGAAAAAAAAATAGAAGCAAATTGTGGGAGAAAGAAATTGAATTTGTGAAATGGCAGCAAATTATGAAAGAATTAAATTAAAGAATTAATTAAACACTAAAATAAAATACCAAAAATTATTTTTATTAAAATAATTTTTTCTTATTTGATCTTTATTGTTTAATATTGATATTATTTTTGTTTAAGTTTGAGTTCTTTTTTGTATAAAAATATTAATTTAACTTTAACAAAAAAACACTGCACCTTCTTCCTTGATTTTTTCAAATTATGAGTTAACATAAATACGTTTTCCCATGCCTTTAACATAACATAGCGTCTTCACCTGACAATTTTTTGTCATACCAAACGTCAAAGTCTATATAAAAAAAATTTTAAAATTTTTGTCAGCGTTTTTTTAATATGAAGTTTGACGTTTGGTACGACAGGTGAAGACGCTATGTAAGCTGAACAATAAGAAATATTGCTCTGTTATTCTGCCGACGTTATTGCCAACTTGCTGAGATATTTATCTTTGGTGTAGACCTAGGGTAAAGATAAATATCTCAGCCAGTTGGCTATAACGTCGGCAGAATAACAAAGCAATATTGCTTATTGCTCAGCTTATGTTAACGTTGGGTCTCCACGTTGCAATATTTATTGCTAATTAGAAGCAAAAACGTAGGCAGAACAATGGAGCAATAATTGCTGAATTTATTGCTGGAGAACACTTGAAATTGCTTTGTCATACATTTGAAACTTTCACCGCGAGTAGTCGTATAAAGTTTTGTGGCTGTACATATTTATAACAAATGTTTTATGTTGTGTTTTGAAGTGGTTGTGAAATTTTCTTTTTTAAATTAATAAAATAAATAATTGTAATTGTCGTAGCTGTGTTTTGTATTACTTTTTTGTTTATTTGCGTTAAAAAAAAGTTGAATTGTTCTATTGAAAAAATATACAAAAAAATAAATTCGCCGTTTGCTTTTGTTGATGTTGACGTTTATTGAAAAATATAATATTTAAAAATATAAAGTATACATTTATAAAATTGTACTAATAAAATAACTTATAAAACTTTGGCGGACTTTTTCTGTTTTTTGTTGAAGGATTTTTTCACTTGGCGGCTTTTTCTTGATTGCTTTTTTAATAAATAAACACACAAACAAAAAACAACCGTACAGAGAAATGAAATGTCAGATAAATGACAACTGATTTGACAGCAAATTGCTAAGCAATAATTGCTCAAGCAATAAGAAGAGCAATCATTGCGCAATGGATTGCCACTCATGGCAATATGCGGTCTATACGTCGCAAGTTTTATGGAGAAATCAAATTTGACGTTTGCCGCAATAAATATTGCTACGTGGAGACCCAGGGTAAAGGCATGGGAAAACGTATTTATGTTAAGTCATAATTTGAAAAACATCAAGGAAGAAGGTGCAGTGTAAAAACTGGCGCTTTCTTGCAAAAATTATTTTTATTGATATAAATTCTTTCTTATTCGACTTTATGATTAAAATGTATATTAATTTGTTTAAGCTTGTGGTCTTTTTTATATAAAAATATTAATTTTACTGTAAAAAAAAAAAAAAATTTATAAAATTCATATTTTTATATAAAAAAGAACTCAAACTTAAACAAACTAATATAAAATTAAATAATAAAGGTCGAATAAGAAAAAAATTATATTAATAAAAATAATTTTTGTAATTTTATTTTAGTGTTTATTAAATTTATTAATTTAAAGAATTATAATTTGCTACCATTTCACAAATTAAATTTCTTTCTCACACAATTTGCTTTTAAGCGGCCCATATACTTGCAATATTATTGTATATGATATTCGCCATATTATTTCGATGTTGTCCTATATTATGCAATAAGTCGCACAATGGTTTCATTCATTCAATAAAAAGGTGAACATAACCTATAGGAATAAGTCGCAATTTACACTATGGACATTTCTTGCCGGACAGAAACATTTTGTTGGTAAGGGGGCGACGCTGTATGCTTGACTTACTTTACTTCTTGCCTCTCTCGCCAACAAACTTTTTCTGTCCGGCAAGAAATGTCCATAGTGTAAATTGCGACTAACATAAACAGCTTTGTTCAATGTTGCCAACACATTTCACTTTATTTTCGTTGTGCAATAAAAATCAAAACTCTTTTGATTGTTGCCAATATATTGTGAGACCTTCGAATATAACATACACATTGGCGATATAATTGTACATTACGTAAAATTTAACAATTTTATTGCAAGTGTATGAGCCGCTTTATATTTTTCTTTTTTGCTTCTTTTTTCTCAATTGATAACCAAATTTGACGTTTTATGTAAGCAATAATTGTCAACGAAAATAAACTAGCAAATATTGCAACATAAATTGTCGGCAATAAATATGTACAAGAAATTGCTGTCTACATTAAAGATAACATAATTTTGACATTTACTGCAATATATGTCGCAATAATTATCTCTGGTATAGACGGGCAGTCACGATGATGATTATAGTTAGCAATAAGAAGTTAAGACTCAATCTGTAAGAAATAGATCTGTTCTACTTTTCTACTGTAAGGGTAAGTTACTGTTACTGCCGGTTAACTGAGCCTTTAAATTTACCTTTATCTCAAAAAATCCCCACCGAAAAATATTGTTACGATATCTTTATTCCTAGTAACAAAAAATCCCCTATTTAGGGACAAATCCCCAAAACTTAGAACACAAATCAAGGTATATTTATAGCAGGTAGTCTCGGAAAGCCAGCTTGTTATTTTTTATTTACTTGTTTTGCGATACAAACTGTCAAATGTTGTATAGTAAACAAGTAAACAAAGTTTTTTGTCTTTTTTGTCTCTTTTCAGCCACTTTGCTATTTGACAGTTCGTACCACAAAACAACAATAAAAAGCCCTGTTGTTTGTTTTATTGTACAATTGTTGTAATCTCGCGGCTACCTGGTATAAATATACCTTGACACAAATGTAGAGTAGAAAATTTTCACCAGCTGTAGTGCTGCCACCTAGTTAAATTGCGCTTTTCTTTTCATAATACATTCAGAGTTACCGCTGTTGACAATTTGATAATTTTTGAGGGCTTTACCACTCTTACCGCGGTTTTTTATGTCTCATTTTGTATCACTTGCAATAAATGCATATCCCTTTTGAAAATTTTGTTGCAAAAAGGTTTTTTTTGACTCGTTAGTTTTAAAATCCAAACAAGATATTTAGTACACACATTATTTTAAATTGTCGACGCAATTGTCGAACTATCGGATTTTGACAACAAATTAATGTTATCATAAAAAAATGTGGTGGACAACTGGAAAAAATTTATCGATGTATATTGTACCAATATTTTTAAGAGTCTGGATATTTATTGACTACAAATATCGCTATTTCTATCACCTGAAACGTATTTTTATAATATAATTGTTAAAATTTTGTATGCATGTATAAAATTACTACATGTTTAGTGCATAAAAATGCTATGATAATAAAAAATACCGGTCAATGCGAAAATACTTTATACATATTTGTATATATGTATATGGGCAATTCCAGCGAAAAGTCTACTTTTTGTAACATAACGCCAGAAATAATTTAAATTATTTCTCAAAAAATTGTATATGTATAGTTTACTTTTTTATATGTATTGTGATGTAAAGCGCAACTAGCTCTAAATTTAGTAACGAAAGGGATAACGGTTGAACAAAGTAAACTTTTCGCTCAAAATGCCCATATGCGCCTTTAAACGAGCAAATATTTTTAATTATAATAGCTTGAAAAATAAATCTATATAAGTCCAATGCTTACTAAAAAGGTTTTATTCAAAAAGTCTTGCTCAATTCGCAGTCTTATTAAGTTTTGTAATGCAAGTCAAGATCCACTTCCGTTTTTTTAACGTACCGCCAGCGCATATTTTTGCTTATATCTGCAAATCCTTACCGTCGAATGCTGTAATTTTTTTTCTGAATATAGTTAAACTTCATAACTTTATATATTTAAAAACCCTTTTTACAAATTTGACTTCTTCATTTAATTTTTTTACATTTTGTGGTAAGAATATCACGACACGTCAAAATGGAAATGCCCATATACTGTATATACATTTTTGATGAGAACAGTAAAATAAAAAATAAATTCCCGCTTCTGCTGTAAAATAAATTTTCTGTAATAGAGACCAAAAATAATATCAGATTAGAGATTTCTTAATAAATATCGATTTAGCGGTATCTGAAATGTCGGCGAAACACTTCGAATTTTTTTTCTTAAATATCGATATTTTTTATATCCAATTTTAGACACGGAGAAACTTGGATGTTCACATAAATATAAATAAATTCGTTGCATTCTTATTTACTTTCCTCCATATTACGATAAAATAATTTCTGTTTTGTTTATAACAAACTTGATCCTTATTTTCTATAAAACACCTTAGGAACCCCTTGTTTTTTTTGAGAAAATAACCTTTTTGCGACCCGCTTAAAAATTTTCAACGGCAACGCTGCTGATTTTGTTTGCATTAAAAAAAAAGAGGAGAACTTTTTGTTTTTATTTTTAGTTCGTGTTTGTTGTTTCTTGGCGTGTGATTTGTTAAACGGAGGATCGAACGGAATTAAATAAATAAAAAAATAGTAATAAGCAATTGTGGATAGACTTTTTAACACACATAAAAAGCAATAATTTTATAGTGCACAATTTCATTAATTTATTTTGTATAAATTTTGACATAATTTTTTTTTAAAACAGAAAAAACTAATCCAAAATAAAATACTGTTCCATTTTTCATTAATTACGTTTTAATAAATTGTATATCTGTGTGAAAATGTGAAAAGTGCATATATTATTTAGTAAACAGTGTTAATTAAATAAAACTTTAAACAGAAAAGATAAAAAAATTTGAAAAAATTATTTGTTTATTCGCCTTTGTATAAATTGGTAAGTAAATGTTTTTGCTTAAATTTATAATTTTACATTACATTTATTGTATGTACATACATACCAGGCATGGAAAATTAAGTACTATTTATTGTTCTTTTTAGGATAGAAAATACCGCAGTACCCCAATAATACAATACAAAAAGTTTATTTTTCTAAGTAAATTCTCAATCACTTTCTACCTGCAAGTATTTTCACCGATATTTACTTACCGGATCACTTAGTCCTCGTCCACATTATAAAACATTTGCTTTTGATAGTGAGGACGGGAAGACGTATGGAAAAAGTGTACTTTGTTTCGTGTACAAGCAGGTTTGTTATTGAAAAGAAGGAGAAAGAGGGAAGGCATGCAAAATACTTAATTCTGCAAAGCAGTTTTCCCAGTTTTGGGGACTTATTTGGGGATTTTTTTTGTAATTGGGGATAAAAATTTTGTAAAAGTCCCCAGGGGATTTTTTGGGGAAAAGCACTTTTTTCGCTGGGGATTTTTGGGGATAATATATTATTATAAATTCCTTTTTTGTAATGGCAAGACCGATTTTAGTCTTTTTTGCGGCTTAAAACTTTTTCAAGAACTTGTTGAAATAGTTTTAAATATGGTTTTGTACTAACTAGCGTTACTTCTGTTAAACTAGTCTTTTTCTGAATGAATACAACCAAAATCAATATTTGTAACAGAATGCAATATAAGTTATTAGAATTAATAAGAATAAATACACACTTTAAAATAATGCAGCTTGCTGTGACAAATTTATTCAATCATCTCAAATGCAATTTTTAAACTAACAACATGTAAAAAAAAAAATGCACGGGCTGATGAATCAGAGGATTTTGATTCCCTAGTTTTTGAAATGATTAATATTGACGCATAATTATTCTTTTGCGTTTAAACGTTACCCTTGTTACATTCTATACATGTGTACATAGATATGTACGTAGAACTCAAAGAATAAATAACATAAGTTTTAATAATATTACACAAATGGATTTATTTATATAAATCGATGTATGCATATTTTTCCATTAACACAATATTATGTATTTTATTTTTAAGAAAATGTGGGAATTTTTGGGGATAAGAAAATAGCTATTTTGGGGATAAGAAAATAGCTATTTTGGGGATTTTTGGGGATGTAAAATCGAAAATTGGGAATAAGACTTAAAATAAAACTGGGAACCCTGCTGCAAAGCAAAAAATTCATTTTATGGACACGAATACAGTTTCAAAAGATATTAAGAAAGTTTTTGCAGCAAATGTTTTATAATAAGGACGAGAGCTTAACAAAGGAAATTTGTTTCCATAAACTATTAAATTTAATAGGTTAATAAAACGTTGTTTTAATACAATCCTTACACAATTTTACAGTATACAATTTCTATATTACTTAATTTTTCAAAAAATGGAAAAATCCCCCAGAAATCTGGGCTTAAATCTAGTTTACCGACGCAGCTCCAAATAAAAACCAAGTACCTAACGTTATAGAAAATTCAAAAATAAGAAGCAAAAATAACACATAGTTTTTGAGTTATGGACCTCTTCAATTTTCATATACATTTGTATGTACATATATGCGATTTCTTAACGTATTTTTTTTTTTTTTAAATTTATTTTTTATTATTGAATCTTTCTTATCGAAATTTACAATATGTATTCAAATCTTAATTCTACTTGTTGTTTATTAGTTGTTACCAGTGTAACCACTAACTGCTGTATTCAAATTTTAAAAATGTCTTCTAGTTAGGCTCTAAGTATCGGTTTTTTTTAGCCTCTGGTGACCTTCGAACTGAAGCAGACCCCGAGCGAGGTAGTTAGGGTGGGCCATTAGTTTATCGATGTAACTTATTGAGTATTTTTTAATTTCCTCCTGGATAGTGGGGGACGTTGAGATCTCTGTGGATAATATCATTACGTATATACACCATGGGGCGCAGACAATTTGTCGTAATATTCTAGACTGTCTTCTTTAAAGCTTTTGGATGTTAGATGCACATGCAGTACCCCATAATTGGATGGCATATGTCCATATTGGTTTTATGATGGACTTGTATAAAGGAATTTTGTTGTCTAAAGACAAGTTCGAGTTTCCACCGAGAAGCCAATGTAGTTGAGCTGCTTTAAGTTTCATAGCCGTTATTTTCGCTTCAATATGATGAGACCAGGTCAAGCGTCTATCTATATGAATTCCCAAGTACTTAACATGGTTTTCTATCGGAACAGTGATGTTATTTATTTTTACAGCTGGGCACGTTTGTCTTCTGAGCGTGAAAGTTAAGTGAGCACATTTAGCCGGGATAAACTTTATTCTCCATTTTTCTAGCCAGGCCTCTAGTTTATTGATGTGGGACTGCAGATTTTGCGATGCGACTTTTGGATCATGGTTAACGCTAATAAATGCTGTGTCGTCTGCAAATGTAGAGGTATGGGTGCTCAGGTTTGTTGGCATATCCGCTGTGTATATTATATATAGAAGCGGTCCTAATATGCTGCCTTGGGGGACACTAGCAGTAATTTTCTTGAGGGGGGAGTATTTATCTTGCGACCTTACTATGAATGTTCTGCCTGTTAGATAGCTCTCCTGAAGCTTGTGAGTGTTTTGAGGAAGCATTCGTGTTATTTTGATGAGTAGCCCATCATGCCAAACTTTGTCAAATGCTTGGGAAATGTCTATAAACAGGGCTGAGCAGTATTGCTTTTTCTCAAACGCCGATCTTATAAGGGTGACAATTCTATGCACTTGTATAACGTATATGGCCAAGACTGATATCATTTTAAAGCTTTTGAATTTAAAAGGGTTAAAACGAATAATTTTCTCTTTTCGATAAATTTGGTACATATACAAACTGTAGCCTACATTAACATAACGTGTATTTTCTGGGGCCTAAAATTAAGAAAAGCTGATACATTTGATACTCTTTTACCTGATAGTGTATGGCCCATATTAAAATATGGGGACCTTTTTCTAGGGTAAAAACCGGAATTAAATTGATACTTTTCTCTGTTTGATAAATTTGGTATACACATAGAATATAGCCTACATTCATTAGAGTGTACTTTCTGGGGAAATAAGATGAGGAAACGCTTGTACTTTTGGTACTCTTTTACCTTGAGTACGTTTTCCATTTTCGATAAATTTGGTATAGAGATAACATGACATGAGGACTTAAACCTGATTTGCTTGAATCAGCACTAAACTACAAACAAAACACACTTTATGTGAATACCAAAGTTTGTACTTTACCGTATTCTTCTTTTCCTCTCTTCCGCTCACACGAGACTTATAAAATATGTTAGCATTTTACGAAATTAAAGTAAATTAAACAATAAAGTGTTATGTCGGGAGATTTGATTTAAGTCTAGTTTACCAATGCAGCTGCATATAAAAAAATTTGATCAAATTTTTATTACCTAGTGCACTTCCCTAACATTTAAATATACAATTTTCTAAAAACTTTATTAGGAGCTAAAGAGTTAAAAAGATTTAATTAAATTTTGGATTTACAGAAAGATCTGCTTAAAAGCTTTCAATTGGCCATAATGAAGTTGGAAATCGCAAATTCATATGAAGACTTCAGAGGTCCATAACTCGGAAACTGTGCGTTTCCGAAAATTTTGCCATTTCATTTTTACTTCTTATTTTTCAATTTTCTATAACCCTGTGTAGGTACTATTTTTTATTTGGAGCTGCGTTGGTAAACTAGACATGTTCCGGAGATTTAATTACCGATAAATTGATTTCAAAAACCAACATCTTTATAAGTATTTGTGGCATTATTAAAAAATTTTGCTTGGACGTATATATTTTTATTCTCAAAAATAAATTGTTATTAATAAAGATTTGGTGCTATTTTCATATCTATATTTTCCAGCACTGTACCTTGCTTTTTGTAAAATTTGATTTATTTTTGCTTTCTTTTGCATTTTTGGATTTTTCTACATACATATTTGGAAATGCACATTTTCTATTTATGTGTGTGTGTGTTGTTCATTAGTTTTATTTTTTTTTTGTGTCTTGTAACTTCGTTAAACCCTTACAATGACTACATTTTATTTACTAAATTAAAAATTTGGATTAGTTTAAAAACTTTTGTTCTTACCTGCATTTACATATAATTTAAAAGAATATTATTATTTAGGTTTAAAAAATAAAAATATACCTACCTGTTTTAAGAATATTGGATTAAAAATTACTTTATAACGCAGAAAACCAAGCGATATTGTAACGATATTTTTGAATGTGTTAGAAAATACATAAACTGTCATCTTTGTCTTCTTTATTTTAAAAAGCATGGTCAATATTTTGTTCCATTTTCATAAATTAAAATAAATTTTATTTCACGGCGATCACCGGGTTTTTCTGTCAAATCGTATGGAAAATGTCGTGCCTTGCTTGTTCTGTTCATACTTCTACTAAACTCTCATGCACCTGCAGTATACAAATGTGAATAAGTAAGTGCAATGAATTTTTAAATTTCGGTTATCTTTTTATAAGTAAATGTAAATTTTTATATATCGTCGGCTTAATATGCAAACCTGCTAACTTTCAACAAAATTTTACAGGAAAAACTTTTTATTTTTCCTATTTGCTGCTTGGGAGGAAAACCAAAAATATATGTAGTTGATTTGACATACTTTAAGACTCAAGATATATGCTGGCCGACGAAGCATATCTTTCTCTACCACACGGCATCAAAATCTAATTTTTCTAAAAAGTGAATTTAGCAGGTTTGCGTATTAAGCTTAAGTTAAGCTGTCAACATACACATGTTTCACATAACCAACCTACACCCAACCGTAAAACAAAAATAATATTTAAAAAATTATATATTGCCCAACATTTTTATATAAATTTTCCTTTCTATATTTTTCGTAAATTTTTTTTCTTTAAACACTAAACAAAACAAGGCAGAAAGTAAACAAAATTAAATTCGCGCATTTTCTTCTTCCTCTTTGAAAACATTAATATTGCTTTGATAACCCTGCAAATAAAATTGGACCACCTACTCCATGGACTGGTCCGAAGTAATGCAAGCATGGACCATGTCATTGTTAAAAAGTGTTTGTAGTGAGACAACATGTCTTTGGGTTTTAACGACGTGCTTTCGTTTTTAAACGACTTCAAAACTAATCCTCTTGTGTATACCATGGAGTAGTTTTAAAACTACTCCTTAGTAGTCCAAAGGTAGGATATTTGATCCTCTCCTAGGACATCGTAATGTTAAATATACCATGTTTTTTCCATACGCTTGGGTTACTTTTGGAGTAGTCCTATTCCCTTGTAGGCTACTCTTTACACGCGTGTTTGGACTGGTCCTTTTATTTGACGGGAAATAGTTGACTACATGGTTTAAGCCATCACCTTAAAATATCAATTTCAATTGATACTAGATTAACTTAATTCTCGTTTAGATAATTATAGAATTAAATTAGCTTTAATCTCAAACCCAAAATGTGGCTCTAAAAAATTAAAACTAATCCAAATTTTGATATTTTATTCAGGCTAAAGTTCATTGAATTAAATTTTCATTAAATAATTTTTATAAATGAAGGAATTTTACAACATTAAATTAATTAAAATTTTTTTGAAAATTTTTCATTCCTGACTGCCGCGGGAATCGAACCCACGTCTACGGACAGGTTGACTTGACATCTTTCGATAGTAAGCACACTATCTCATCAGAAATCTTTGCCGTTTAACACTTACCGACATTAACGAGGGCTGGCAGTCATTATCCAAACATCAATGTTTCATCCAAATGGGTTTTAAACCTTGGTAGATAGAAATTTTGTTTTGACTGATTATCTATTTTAATTGATTAACATGTTACTTTTGTTTTTCGTACATTTTGTCAAGAATTCTTCTTGAAGTCCAAAGTACATTTTTCTGTTTTTCACGTTTTTGTCTTTCTTTGTCTTGTTGACCTTTTTTCAGCACAACTTGAAGGACAAATGCAACCGGCAAAGATTTCTGAGGAGATAGTGTTGTTACTATCGAAACATGTTCAATCAACTTAAGGGTACTTTACACTATCACACAATTCTTACATATTTTGAGGAAAATACAACAACATTATGATAAGTTGTTATTGTTGTTTGAATATTTTCAAAAAATAATTATTTCCGCGATCCATTTTCGTCCAAATACGTAAGACTTTTGTGATTGTGTAAAGTACCCTTGTGTAATATACATATGTATTAACTCAATACACCTAATAAAATAAAGGAATCATATATGCACAGAAAAAAATATCGCAAGTAAAACATCGTTAATTAAAATAAAATTTTAATTCAGCAAACTTAATGTTTTTGTCTATTAATTAAAAAATTTTGGGCATCATTTTTTTTTTATTGACTCAATAAACTTATCTACAAAATTTTTTATCAATATCAAAAAAAAAAAAAAAAACAAAAAATGCAATTTTCGTATTCAAATATGAAAATTATTTTTTTTGTGTGATATATGATATCAAATATGTATAAAGGTATGATATAAAGGGTGATTTTTTAGCTATTATCTTTTTGGCAACACTGGTTTAAACAGCTGTAGCACGTTTCGTGTTTTGTTTCACTGTCAAACATCTTCAGTTTGGTCTATAATTTAACCATGAATCGTCTTACAAACGAACAACGCTTGCAAATTATTGAATTTTATTATCAAAATGCGTGCTCTGTTAATCCACCAACACGCTTACATAGAGTGCGAAGTGAAGAAAATATCGCAATTCTACTACAAAGCCAAATATTTGTTTAATTTAAAAAAAGTTACGACTCGAATACTTTCGAATGCCGCAATCCGCACTTCGATACGCCACAAAGTTTTTTTATTTCCATACGAGACCTTATTTGATCACTAATGCAACGATTTAGCCCCAGATTTATGAATGTTTACTTAAGTAATTAGTTATTTGCTTTTGTTAAAAATGTATAACACCCAATTTTCATGATGATTTTTTCCCCTATTTTTGAAACATGTCTTTTTTAGTTTGATAGCGAGCGGGGGAGAGAAGTAAGCAGGGTAGAAAAAAAGACATGAATCGTATTTTCTGTGATTTTTTTGACATTCCTCTTTGTACTTAATTTTGTTTTTTAATTTATGTTGTATTTCTATTTCAAAATGACAATTGTTTTTTAAAATATAAAAAAATAAACAAATTTAATTTAAAAAAATTTAATACATACATTCATATTTAACGAAAACAAAAAAAATCAAACACAATAAGAAACATTGTGAAAATTTAACATGTTTTTGGAAGTTTCTTTAAAAATGAACTACAAAAAAGACATGTCTTTTAAATCATCGTAAAAATTAGGTGTAACACCTAATTTTCACGATGATTTAAAAGACATGTCTTTTTTGTAGTTCTTTTTTAAAGAAACTTCCAAAGACATGTTCAATTTTCACAATGTTTCTTATTTTGTTTGATTTTTTTTTATTTTCCTTATAAAATGTATGATGTATGTATGTATGTATTGAATTTTTTTGAATTAAATTTGTTTATTTTTTTATATTTTAATAAGCAATTGTAATTTTGAAATAAAAATACAACATAAATTAAAAAACAATATTAAATGCAAAGAGGAATGTCAAAAAAACACAGAAAATACGATTCATGTCTTTTTTTCTACCCTGCTTACTTCTCTCCCCCGCTCGCTTTCAAACTAAAAAAGACATGTTTCAAAAATAGGGGAAAAAATCATCATGAAAATTGGGTGTAAGTTTTCAAAATAAGGGAAAATTTCTCGTAACTTTTTATAAATTATATAAATTTTTCGGAATTTTGAAACTAAAAGTGTCGGTCCATTCGAGTTCGTTATAACCGTATTCTATTGTACATAGCGTTACCTAAAATGCAAAAGACCCTAACTAACCAAAAATTAAAATTCGGCTTTTTCATTGATTCTGATGTATTGCATGTAATCTTTCGACCAAAATGAACGATTTTATTAACAAAAAACAAACTACTGCCCTATCTACATTAGCGATTATATGATACACACTAAAAGGCCTAACTAATAGTTTGCATAATATGCAACATATCAATTACACTACGTGACTGTTTTTGACCAAATGTATCTGACACCTTATCTTTATGTAAAATTGTCCGCTGAATCCGAATATGAAGTCAGAATTATTAAAATTAGATCAGTTTTCGAGATATTCCAAAATAACCGATATTTGTGTTTTTAAAAAAGATGATGTGACTTATAGGGTTTTTACACTGATCAACATCTAACATCTGCCATCAAAGATGTAGAAAATGTGAAACACTCGTTTACATTGCTCACATCTAACATCTGCCATCAAACAAAAATGTCACCATATTTGAAAAAAAAAATCATTAAATTAAAAATGTTTTTTTCTCACAAAAGTGCCAACATTTAAAAAGAAAACTCAAAAATGTATTTGAAGTTCAATTTGTTTAAAAATATAAAAAATACTTAACAAAAAAACATTGCATTAAGATATAAAACTTGACAAATGGTAACGCTGCTTTCAAAGCAACTTCCATTTTGTCAGTGATGCCACAATAATAATAGAACTTGTTGACACTTTTATAGTGATGACACTAAAATAATCGAAAGATGTAGAGTGGAATAAAATGAGATAGTAACATCTTTTAAAGATGTTGAAAGATGTTGTTTTTTAGCCCTATGTATTTCTTATGGAAAGATGTTAACATCTTCGCAAATGGTGGGAAATTGATGGTAGATGTTAGATGTTGATCAGTGTAAAAAGGCTATTAAATGCAAACATCTTCAAAAATATTAAACGGATTATGTATTTCTTTTTTTTAAGTGAAGGATAATATCGTCCCCTTAATATAACAATAGCGTTTGTGCTCATACGCTATTATTTTTTTATTGCATATTTAGAATCTCCATCATTGATTTGATGTCTGGTCAAAATTTCGTCCAATTCTACTTCCAAAAAGTGGGGCAAAATGTCGTTGGAAAAAGTAGTGTATAATTTCTTGTTCTAAATTTTCCTTCAATAAGTGTGTAAGCTCATATGCGCTTTTTTACTTGAAATTGCCACTCCAAAGTTGTTAAAAGAATAATAGTGTAAACGCATTATACTCCATTTTAGCCTGTAGAAAAAAAAATGCAATTTTTGAAAACTTTAACTCATAAAATAGCTTATAATAATATACACTATTGTTTGAGAAATAGTTTCATTCCGACCATCGAAAGCTGCATGATCTCCAAAATTTGTGCAAGAAGAATGTAATTCCTCGTGGCTCGCAGTCATTTTTCTTTAACTTACAAGGTGGAAAGAAGCGAAATTGTTTAGATGAGCCAGATGTAGTAGAGGAAGAGAAAGAAGACGAATGAACTTCTAGCTATTTTTGATTTACGCAATGTATACCTTAATTGGTCATAATTTTTTGTTTAAATTAACCCAAATTGGAATGTAATGAATATGTGCCATTGAATCTATGAATTAATCACTGTTTTATAATGTTACAAATTGATATTTTTGAGATCAAATATTTTAATAAAAATACCGTAAAATTATTGAATAAAACAGCGTACACCATATAAAATAAAATAGTGTATAAAATACATCATACGAATTCCTTAAAAAATAAAATAGCCTATACGGAGGACTTGCACTTTGAATGACATATTAATGGTCTTAAAGGATGCGTAGAATAAAAAAAATTGGTCAATTTAAAGACAAGAAACGGTATTATGTATTAGTCGAAAAATCAAATATGAAGAATTTTTAATTACCACGATATTGAGGTTTTAATAGACATCCGATTTGACAAAAACTTTAAACACGATTTTCTCAAAACCCCAAAAAAATTATACGCTATAGTTATATTGAGGGGACGATATAATTACATACTAAATTACAGTGGACAAAATTTCAAACTTCATCAAACATTTTGCTCTTTTCAAGTTATTTTTTGTTGAATAATTGTTATGTGGGTTAATTCACTTAATCTACTGCAGCTTTGTCATTTTTGTACCAATCTATTTTTTGTTGGGCGCAAAATATTTTTATTAAAATAATCTAAAAAAAAAAAACAAATTAAAAACAGTTTAAGGCAATTTATCATTTTAAATAGGTTTTGCTTCTCCTGTAAAATTTTCAAAATGTTAGATTTTCTGTTAAGGAAACGAACTGTATTAAAATACACTTTTAAACAACTCTGCACTCAAAATATCTATATCAACGACAAATGTAGAGGTGACACAATCTGTTGCCGGTAGTTTACGACAAACTTACCAAGTCTCCCAAAGTAAGTTTTTTTTCATTATCATAAATAATAAAAGATTTGGTAAAACGAAACAACTATGAAGGTATCAAAATCTAATATAATTATGGAGTATTTGGCATTTGATAATTGTTTTAAATCATAACAAAACTCTCCAAGTAAATATAGATTTGCGTGGCCTAGAAAATCAACCCTAACCTAAGCAAATTAAATTTGATGTTATTAAATACAAGTATCTTATCACCAGGGAAAGTTTAAATAAGCAAAAAAAATGCATGCAAATCTTTTTTTTAAACTTAAAAACGTGAACAAAAAAAAAAACTACTAATTTTTAATTAGTTTTATTTAAACAAATGTTTATTACAAAATAAAATCATGTTTTTTAAGTTTTCAAATTGAAATGATCTTCCATTGTCACAAAATAACTATAAAATAGATCAAAAATACACGTTCAACAACAATTCGATGTTACTAGTGCATACTTTAATAATATTAGTTGACATAAGAATTTAAAAGTTTAGATAAAACAAAATGTATGTAAAAGAAAAATACCGGGATATTTATTCCCTTTAACGAAGGTAAAAGGGTATTTTTAGTAAGTTTGTGATTCCATTTGTTATTTTTACAATATTGATCTTAGACACTACAAAGTGTATACTTTTGATTTATTCCTTATTTTATTTATGGTTTGGCAACTTAGTTAAGAAAATACCTGTTTAATTTAGCCAGTAACCATAATCTTGCAGCTTTTACAGTTAATGTGACAGTTTGCTAAGAACATTTTAAAAATTAGTCTACAAAACTATAAAATGAGGCCAAAACAAAAAGAAACTAGCACATCTCAGCGCAAAATAATACTGCACCTGCACAATCAAGGCAAATCGTACGCAGAGATTGGTAAAATAATGGACAGTAGACGTTACACCATTCGAAGTATTGTAAATCGTTTTAAAGGGCAGCCAAACTTGGAAAATGTTAAAAGAACAGGCCGTCCCAGAATATTAAGTGATCGCAAGCGTAACCAAATAGTGCGGAAAATTAAAATAAACCCCCCTAAAAAAAAAAAACATCCACAGAGATTGCCGCTGAAGTTAAGGAAGACTTTGGGAAAGAAATTCACCCCATGACGGCCAGAAGAGTGCTGTACGAGGCAAATTACAATGCTCGAGTTGCTAAACGTAAGCCACTTATTTCTGATATTAACCAAAAGAAGCGTTTAGCCTACGCAAAACGGTACATAAGCAAGCCTACCAGCTACTGGGATCAAATACTCTTCTCGGATGAGAGTAAATTTAATATTTTCCGCTCTGATGGACGAACAACCGTATGGAGAAAACCTAATACGGAATATGAAAAATCAAGTCTTGTGCCAACTGTAAAACATGGTGGGGGAGGAGTTATGGTGTGCGACTGCATGTCTACCTCGGGTGTTGGAGAGTTGGTTTTCATAGATGGCATTATGGACAAAACGGTTTATTTAAATATTTTAAAGGAAAATGTAAAAAAAGCGCTGAAGAGTTGAAACTACCAAGCAATTTTAGATTTCAACAAGATAACGACGCGAAGCATTCAGCCAATGACGTTCGTATGTGGCTTATTTATAACATCGCACATGTCCTACCCCATCCCCCACAATCTCCAGACCTCAATCCGATAGAGCATCTGTGGAAAGAACTCGATAGACGTGTGAAAAAGATTCCAATTTCTAATAAATCTGACTTAAAGAAGGCATTGATAGAAGAATGGAGAAAAATTGGCGAGGAAACAACGAAAAAGTTGGTGCATTATATGCCAAAACGTTTAGATGCAGTTATAAAGCAAAAAGGTTTGCCAACAAAGTATTAAATGTGGTATACTATATGATAATTTTTTCGTTTTGCGTGGTATAGAATAAGGTGTGCCAATAGTTTTGTGCAAAAGAATTGCTATTATTTTTTGTTAAATGTGTTCCAAATACTTAATATAATTAAATTTTAATTAAAGAAATAATTGCATTACTTAATAAACTGAAAAAATGATTATGGGAAACCATTTTTTCACTTGTATAATGTTCCAATTCGCCGTGCAGCTGGCATAAACATGAAAATTCTTGTTGTGCCAATATTTATGTGAGGCACTGTATATTCTGAGTCCTTATGGTTGATTTAACAATGTCCGCCTGCCTGTTTAAATGGGGTTTCCGAAGACCCCAGATATGAAGGGGGGGGGGGGGGGGGGGTTGGTATATTGTTATGTCAAATATGCTTTTTTTTAATTTTGCTCTGGAAACTCAGCCTGATCGGTTCACAAATGCTTGAGATATGAGCAAAAAAAAAAAAACCCCCTGTAATTTTACCCATAAATCTCTTTTTTCTGTATATCTGCAGAACGCAAAAGCTAAATTTTCTAAATTAGGTTAAAGCATGTTGTTTATCAATACACAACATCCTACAAAATGTGTGCCGGTTTGGTGAAGTGATCGTGGCATTTCTTATACATTAACGTTAAAGATTTCTGTATATCTGGAGAACAGCAAGAGCCAAATTTTTCAAATTTGTTGAAAGCATCTTGGTTATCAACATACAACATCCGCAAAATGTGGGCGATGTTAGAGAAGTGACCCGGCACATAATAGATTTTTTTTATATCTTAAGATTTTGTTAAAAACGTCTGCCAACATGCGTAATATGAAAATTTTTGCAAAATATATCAAAAATTATTGTTTTGGAAAAAACTTTTCATGCAGATAGCATTAAAAACTTGCCCTGCTTATATTTTGTGTGGTTTCATTGTATGCCTGTATTTTCTTTTATTTCTAAATGTATACTCGTTGCTTAAATGCCATACAGTGTTTCCTTTAATGATGGGGTTTGGACAACAAAGGAGACATTTAAAAAAAAATTTTAAGTTATTTGTTTGGGTGAGATTTATTTTTTAAGAAAAAAATAATTTTAAAATGATTAAGAAAGATGTTTTTGTGGTTGAACATAAATTTATTTAGTATTGTGGTTGTTTTGTTGTACTATTTATGGTTTTTAATCAAAATTTTTAATATTTTTAATTAGGTTTAAGTTCATCAAAATTAATTTTTCATTAAATTATTTTCATGAAGAAAGGAATTTTACAACATGAAAATTAATTAAAATTGTTATTGATAATCTTTCATTCTTGACCGTGGCCGGGGCTCGAACCCTGGCCGGCAGGTTACCATGACATGTTTCGATCGCAACCACTCCATCTCCTTAGATGGATTTGCCGTCTTACACTCGCAGCCATCGAATGAAAGATTATCAATAACAATTTTAATTAATTTTCATGTTGTAAAATTCCTTTCTTCATAAAAATAATTTAATGAAGCTTTAATAGCTCCTAAAATATTGATCTTTAACCTTTTAAAGTATGTATAATAGGGTATTAAATTAATCGATGTTTTGTATTAATCGATTAATCGCGTGAATAATTATTCGAAGTAAAAATTTAATCGAATAATAATCGAACAATTTTATATTATTCGGTTAATCGAATAATTTTATTTTGTCTAGATTAGAAGTATAAATAAATATAAGAATAAAAATTATATTTTTAAGCATAAAAATTTTAATTAATCGATGTTTTGTATTAATCGATTAATCGCGTGAATAATTGTTCGAAGTAAAAATTTAATCGAATAATAATCGAACAATTTTATATTATTCGGTTAATCGAATAATTTTATTTTGTCTAGATTAGAAGTATAAATAAATATAAGAATAAAAATTATATTTTTTGGCATAAAAATTTTAATTAATCGATGTTTTGTATTAATCGATTAATCGCGTGAATAATTATTCGAAGTAAAAATTTAATCGAATAATAATCAAACAATTTTATATTATTCGCTTAATCGAATAATTTTATTTTGTCTAGATTAGAAGTATAAATAAATATAAGAATAAAAATTATATTTTTTAGCATACAAATTTTATTTAAAAAGTAACAACAATTTAGCAAAAGGTTCTTCGTGTGAGTATACAGTTTAAATGTTTAAGTTTCAAACTATTTCTTTCTTTTGTTTTGATAAAACTTGATTTAGAAAAGATTCTTTCACTTACTGTTGACGTTGGAGAGATTGCAAGTAAAGCGTTATAAAGCATATGGATATTTTTACAGAAAAGTCTACTTTTTGTCACGTTACAACACCAACCATTTTTAATTGTTTCTCAAAGAATACTTAAAATATTATTTACTTTTTTGCATTTTGGTATAAAGCGCAACTAGCTTTATATATAGTGAAAGAGAAAAAAATTTTAACAACATGGTTCTAAAATACAAGACTAATTGCTTGGTGTCGTAACGTGATAAAAAGTAGAATTTTCTATGGAAATACCCAAATATATTATTTCCCTGTTCTTTTTCTTGTATTTTCAAAAATTACTATTCTTCCATTATACCACTTGAATATCTTTTTGATTTTAAAACAATTTTAGTACTTTTAATGGTCTTGTTAAGGTTGTTTTCATTCATTTCAAAAAATCATCTTCTACCTCTAAATCATTGTGGTAAAAGTCTGTTTTAAACATTCTTAAAAATATTATATTCTAAAAATTTTTTACTCGAAGGAAATATTCCTGAGTTAAGAAACAGTAAAGGGGTATTTAAAACGTATCGGCTTGTTTTTTACATTAAAGAAAAAAACTAATACGAATTTTCGATTAATCGATTAATCGACATAGATTATTCGAATTATTAGTTAATCGAAAATAAGCAATTTTAAATAATTCGAACAGTTAATCGGCAAAAATTAATCGATTAATCGAACAATGGTTAATCGTTTGAAAACAATTATATCTATTATGGGTCCTTATGTGTAGCGAAGTTGGTTTAACGATGCCCGTCTGTCCGTTACAATGGGGTTTCCCCAGAATAATGGGGAGAAGGTGATGCTATATTTATATCACATACAATCCAGAATTTTTTCTACTGAAATTCAGCAAGATTGGGCTACGAATTAGTGAGATATGAGCAAAAACCACGTCTGCCTCTAATTTTTACCCATAAAATCCTTTATTGTTTTTTCCTTATTTTAAGCATAACAAATAAATACCTGAGACATGTGGTATTAAAGATTCGTCACACCCGAATACAGTACTCTTACTTATGTTGTCCTTAATTTTAAAAGATGGAACAAAAATTATGCTAAATAAAAATGGCTAACAAGTTACATATAACTAAACAAGAAAATATAGCCATTTAATTGCTAAATTGGCAACACTGCACAAAAGGGACGGCTGTATTTTTAAGAATTGAGACTGATCAGCTGAATTCTTTAATGAATTTTCTTTATTCAAGTGTAGTTCATTAAACTTGTCAACTTTTACGTTTTATTTTTTATTTTACTTTTTTATGAATAATCTACAAACTTAAAGGTAAAATAGCAATAAATGCTAAAATTAGTTTATAAAAATTTTTATTTCTAATTATTATTAACTACATACGAGTCATTTGTTAATTTTTTTTTTTTTTTTTTTTTTGTTAAAAAACATTTCTAAATGTTTCATTTTCCTTATCTTTGCTTACAAACTATTTTTAGTAGTCTCGTTATACAAGACGTATCAATTTTTATTTTTACTTTTTACTCTGCGATTTTGAATTTACTATTGATCATATGCCCGCCCTCTTTGTTCGGCTCTCATTTGTAGCTTTTTGTGTTTTTTTTTTCTCATAAATATTCGGCATTCGATAGCTAAATGTGCTAGACGCTTTGTTCTTTTCACTTGCCGCATAGTTGTTGTCAAATGTTTTCAGGTTCGATTCTCAGCTCAGCCACAAAATATCTTTGAAGGTTAGTTTTGTAAAAAAAAATAAAAATTATAGACAGACAGCTTCACATTGAGACAGTTTGTTTAAGTAAAATACAAATTGGTTTCATTTTTCTTAAGAAAGCTGTTAGATTAAAAACACAAAAACTCAGTTTGTTGAATTATAACGAAATTTTCCACGTTAATAAATCTAAACTCCCTGAGTTACAAAATGTAATATATATATATATATATATATTTGAATATTCAAAACATTTACAGTTTATTAATTGTGTTATTTGCTAATAACAATCATATTTGCCATTTTAAATGTGTGTTAAAAATCGTCAACTTTTGCGGAAAAATCGTCATATTTACTTAAATTTACTTATATCATCACAAAAATGCTCGTTGTTTAAAAATACTAACTTTTGTTACTTAATTAAAGTTGTTTTTATTCGGCCTTTCGTTTTATTAATAAAAATGCTTTTTATTTCAATCTTTTTTGTAAATTTTTAAAAATGTTTATCAATTTTCAGTTTGTTTTAATTAAAACTAAAAATATGTACAATTATTTTGATCACCAAATCTCTGAAAATAAAAAAAAAAAATATTTTCGCTCCCAATAACGATGTTTGCAAGTTTTAACTTCTTTTAATGGCCAACCTAAAAATAGTGCCTCCAAGTTTTTTTTTAA
Organism: Pollenia angustigena; assembly: GCA_930367215.1. NCBI lineage: Eukaryota > Metazoa > Arthropoda > Insecta > Diptera > Polleniidae > Pollenia > Pollenia angustigena. The sequence continues at coordinate 15,223,893 of OV884060.1, forward strand.
TATAAAAAATTCAGTTTTTTTTAAAAATCCATTATAAAAAATATTTGAAACAATGGTAGTACATATAAGTTAATTCTAGAAGCTTCTCAACAGATGAGTTTGCTTGTCGTGTATTGTTCGGGATGTCATACATCCGAATCAGGGTTGTCAGATTTTTTTTTGATCCATCGCGAAACCGGATGCCAGAAATCGCCAAAAATCGCCAAACGTCGATTTTGTTCAGTTTTTGTAAAATTTTCTTTTTTTAAGAACAATTTTTGATTTAAAAGTTGATCTGTTAATTTTTAATTTTTAACTTGGAATTTTTATTAAAATTTATTGATAAATTTTCTTGGCTGAGCTGGGATTTGAACCCGGGTTGATCTTTACATGTTTCAAGAAACACCACTTTCTATCGTCAGAACATCTTTGTGTTCTACCCACTGCACCACTGCGGTGCCCATTAGCCAACAGTCAAACATCAATCTTTAACCAGTAGTACTGGTGGTTCGAAATTTGCTGTTATTATCACTTAAATTTCAAATTACATGTTGCGTCCTTTTTCCTCTGTTTTTTCGTATTCTTTCTGTCAAGACTTTGTCTTGAAAACCTGAATACATTTGTTTATTATGTTTTTTTTTCATTAAATTTTGCATACAAAAAACGCTAGTATAATTTTTCAGTCAAAAATCGCCAAAAACTGAGAAAGAATACGAAAAAGTCGCCGAAGTAAATTTTGTTTTGTTTCTGTAATTTTTTTTTAAATAACATAAAATGGAGATCATATATTCACTTAAAAACTTAAATTAAGTACACAAGTCTATAAAATCGTACACTTCAGACTCACCGATTTCATTACTGGAGTTTTGACCTACACACTATTAGAATTACATACGTACTATTAGAATTAAATAGTGACTGAATATTAAATTCACTTAATATGTTTTTTATATTAGTAATGATAACAAAAAATTACAAGTTTTTAAACAAAATCGCCGAAATAATATAAATGGTAAAAATAGCCAAGTTAATCGCCAGTTATATCAGAAATCGCTATAAAAGTCGCCAGTCGCCAAATGGGAAATCCCATCGCCACACACGTTTCAAAATCGCCACGTTTGGCGAGAAATCGCAACATATGGCAGCCCTGATCCGAATAACCAATAAACGTTTGATCGCAGTGAGGCAAGTTGCAAGTTTTTTCCCCAAACTTTTATTGGCGCCATGAAATAAGTTCCCAAGAACCAAAAAAGAAATATGTCCCCAATATTTGGGGTTTAATTTCATATTAAATAAAACTAATTTTAAAAATGAAGTAAGACCCCAATATAAAACATATTGTACACTTTTAGCTTTAAAAAGCGCGTGATGGTTGAACTTTCGGCCGGGCGCAAGGATTTTCTCTTCTATGGTACACCGAAAAAATATCCAAAATAAAAAAAAAGCTTCAAGGCATTATAACGGTCACGGAAATATTTTTTTAAGCTTCAGTTTTTACGTATTTGGCACAACATTATTTTTTTGAAAGTTCGCAATTTCGCAAAAGCGGTTTTTTTCGAGGTTGTGACACCTTACTAAACAAACATGAGTCAAATAAAGTCGGACTAAAGTGGCGACCGGCGCAAAAGGGGGCGCTTGTATCAAGAAATATTTTTAAAGTGCACGTTTAAGCAAAAATCGTTGAACAAAGTTCTGATTTTTTTTGGTTGGTTCCTAGCGGAACCAGTAGGCTTTTAAGGGTTAACGTTTAATTTATGCTATTAATTTGTGGGATGGACTGTGACAAGTAAAGGTTGAAAGTTCTTGATTGCCACTCACTTGGGAGTGGCCAAGGATGACTCCTTTGCGTCACAGTCAAAGCAGCTCACTACCTCCGGTCTTTACCAGGTATTCCCCGGGCAATGGCTTTAGAAAACCCGTTCAGAGTCAAGCTAGAGTGAGAAGGCGGCTAAGTAACCTGAATGGTTGAAAGACGTCTCAGGTCAGTAGGAAGAACTTCTGAAACTTAGTTTCTGTAAAGTATCCTGTTGGCTCGTTAAGGGCGTCTCAGGAAGTAGAAGGAACGCGGATAATCTCTGCCTTTAAAAAACTTTACAACTTGCCTGCCTGGAGGTTGCCCCAGCACCAGGATCGGATGCGAAAGCCTAATAAGCTACCGCATCTTAAATAATACTTATTAATGAAACCTCAACTATATTTAAAAATTTGGGGCCCTATGCTCCTTATAGGATCTTCGGGAACATATTTATATATACATATATATTAATTTGTTTACTAGTGCAAGTTAAATAAATAGCAGACGTTTTATAAATGAAATCAATTATTATTTTTTTCTGTGTATAATAAACACCGGCTTCGCTAGCTTAAGCTTCTCTTCATAGCAGGTCTTCGGCCGGGCGAAAGGATTTTCTCCTCTATGGTGTAATAAACACCGGCATCGCTAACTAAAACATCTTCGGGCACAAGGTAGTAACATTTTGAGTTAAATTGAAAAATTCAGGGAGACTGGGTCCGCTGGAGGCACAAAACACACTGGTCGTCCAATATCAATATCAAAGCAGATCCAATTTATCTCTTCACAGTTGGCGAAGTTAAAACAATATTTCGACCATATTTTGTATAAAACTTTCGAACTGCAGCCTCCAAAGCATTTATTATTTTTTAAAAATTGTTCAATAATGACACATTGTTCTATCGTTCCATTTTTACTAACCCTAAACTGTCAGCTGTTGAATTTTTTTAGGGTTTACTGCACAAACTGCTATAAATTTAAATCTTGCGTTAATTTTGGGACACCCTTTATATAAATTTAGGGCATACATCTTCAAAAGGTACTTTTTGGAACCTAAAATCGTTAAAATGACGATAAATCGGCATGTCTGCCAACCGGGACTACAAATTTTATTATTCATAACATGAATGTTATACATTATACATATTATAATGTATAATACCCTGTAGGAAGTCAAACACATTTTTAAGTAACTTCAAACTGGTTTTTTTATAACCACATCTAGTTGATTAAGTGACTTTTTTCCTTGTCGACGACTCATTATTTTAGCATGGGCATGTCATAGGCAATAGTCAATTGGCCATCTTTGCATGACTTTTAAACTGACTACTAACTACTTATTTTTCAACCTATTTGTAGTTAATTAATAGTGTAGTCAGTTTATAATAAATTATTTAAATTTTAAATAATTTTTGTCAAAAAAATTTATGTATGTATTTATGTACATATGTATATACAGATTTACATTTTTATATAGAAATAATTATTAAACAAAATTTTGCATGAAATTGCATTAAATGATGATGAATAATAGTTCTGAAATAAATACGCTACATAATTTCTTGTTCATAAACAGATTTGTATTGCGTTCATTTTTAAATATTTTCAATAATTATTAATATCTAAATACTAGATGACCCGTGCGAATATTTCGCACCGTTAGTTGTCTTTTTTGTAACATAAAATCAAAAAATAATTAATAGAAATTTTAGTAACTTCAATACATTTTAAAATATAATTTTTATCAATGAAAATATTAACTTTTCAATTTCTAATTATTTTTCGTCATTAGTGTTAGAAATAAGCTTTAAAATGAGATATCATTCATTAAATTTGATGCATTGGTATGGGAGATATTTGCAACCGACAAAAAAAAGTGCTTTAGAAATAATATATATGATGATGTTTGTATATATTTTTTCATTTGACTTCATGGCATGCTTGTTTTACTTATTTTCTTTTGTTTGTCTATGAAAAATGTTTGGTTGATATCTGCATGAGATTTAAACCAATTTGTAGTCATTTGAAAAATAGTTAATTTATAGTTAGTGTTTTTTGCAACTGACTATTTTATTTACTACAGGGTAATTATAATATATTATACATTTATATGTATGTTTTTTATAGTTGACCTTTTGCCATATATATAAATTATTAGTTGTTTTTGTTTGGCTGTAGGTCCACTTAAATAAATAAAATAAAAATTCGTGATATTTTCGTTTTTTATATTTTTATTATTTTCCCAATATTTCGGTAAGCATCGCTAACCATCTTCATTTATGAAAAACGATTGGTCTTTTTAAAGTCTGGGTTCACACTCTGAAAGTTTCCTTTCAGAATGTCTGAGTTGAGGTGAGATGGGAGAGGGCAGAGAAGAAAAGCATGTTTTCATTAACTTTCCCCAATAAACTCAGACTTTTTAAAATGAAACTTTCATCGTGTGAACCCAGACAAAGACAGTAGTAAATTAAAGCAGTCCTATCTATCGTTCCTATGGCAATTGGTTCAATCCTTTTATAAATCAAAAATATTCTTTATTAATATGAGGGTTAGTGTGTTCCACTATGACAATGTATGTTTTCGAAAACAGCTGCCGAAAGATTTACCTTTTCCGCTTTATAAGCCAGATAAAAACTTCTGTTGTAAATATTAACCAGTTTTTACTATCGTATTACGTATAGAAATATATACAAATATTAGGTGTATATTTTTAAAAATTTCCGTGAGATAAAAATGGTTGTTTTCAAACTTCATCTCGATCCCCGCGTGAACTTTTTGAACAATTATCATATTTTTTTATAAATATCTTTTAATGTTCTACAGGACTTTACTATGCCATTTTTGATATTCGCAAAAAGTGTGAAAAAGTTATGGCCCTATTAAAGGTGTTTAAGTATTAAGAATTCGCATACACAAAAATTTTTATTTTTATAAAAAAATTTTGTAATTTTAATTAATAAATTAATTAAATTTGCACCAGTAAACAAATTAATAGTATCAATTTAATATTTTTTGCAGTAATGTTATTGATATAACTAAAAGTTTAATTCACTTAATGACAACTGATTTTCTTTCTGATTCATGGTTAAATTTAAAATTGGCAAGAATTTTTTTTGGATATTTCGAACCACAAATTTCCAGCCCCAGTACTGCAAAACACAACAAAAACGTGATGGCGGCTCTTTAACTTAGATCTTATTCCAATAAAAAAGAATTACTGCCTGTTTGTAGAACGCGAGCGCAAAAGTGACTCGTTCGACTTACATTTAAAACAAAAACAATATTTCAAAATTTGTTTTTGTTTTAAATGTAAGTTAAGCGAGTCACTTTTGTGCTCGCGTTCTACAAACAGGCAGTTAATATTATAAATAGTATGAACTTTTAAACGTTGTTTAAACGCATTAACCCATCCGGTTTTAACATACGAGTGCATAAAGTGTGCTCTAGACATCAACATGAATACTAATTACCTAATAGAGAAGAGTTTTTGTTTTGTTCTTGCATCGAAAAAAATAACACTTCCTCATAAAATGGTGTGTAAAACATAAATTCTACTAAATGACATTGAGCCAATTACGAATTGTAATTTCTTAAAAACGATCTATAGATGGCCGGCCGGTCATTGATTACAACGATTTAAAAAAGTCGCCATAAATGTATGTATAAGTCATTTGAATACAACATGTATTAGATAATACTCGTATTTCGGTTTTAAAACAAATTTGTTGATTTCTTTGTTAACACCCAAGGCATTTGCATAGAGTTTAATCCGAAATAACAATACTAAATCTAAATAGTTAACATTCAAGACATGTGTAGTTTCATTAAGGCCCTGTTTTTTTTATTTGAAAATTATTTTAGAAATAACTTTTGCGTTTAACGATTTAATTTAACAGTTCAAGTTTGTCTACCTAAAGACGAAAAGCGGGTGTTAATCGGGGGAAAAGGGTGTAAATAATGCAGTTAAAAGACGTGAAAGAGTTAAAAATAAAAACAAATGTGAATTGATTATCACAAGAGCTGTGCAAGTGACTTGAATTTTTCGTCGTTATTATTATTTCTTTAAAAAACTACGAGTAAGAGAGTAAAAGTGATTAAATTGATTGCATGAATAAAATTTTAAAATCACGAATGACTTCTCACGCAATAGCGAAAACTTTTTTTAATTATTAAATACATAAAAATTTTAAAAGATTTTAATATAATCGCCTTAATTTTAAGCATTTTGAGTCAAACATATTTATACACTTAAAAATTAAGCCTGTCGTTTTATTAAGCCTGCCATACACTACATGTTTGTTACATACGGCATACATATGTCCGTCCTCTTTTTTCTTCTGAAAACTATTATACATCAGAAATCTATGCCGTAAGGAAACAGGCACCGGCGGTTCACTATTGACGTAAGAATTAGACGACTGAAGTGGATATTTTGCAATACTGATATACTAACGTATGTATGTTCTTTTAACCATTGACATATCTGCAATTATTATTATCTTGTTAGCAATTATTATTGAATCATTATGAATCGCTTATAAATCTTGTAACAATGAAAGTTATCTTCGAATTTAAAGGCTCTGAACTCTTACGGTGCAATTAAATATTTTTTTTTTGTGTTTGGCGGCAGCATGTTGAAACCGATAACGTGTTTGATGCCTGCAAAAACTATGCGAAAGACAAGCGGAATTTATGTCAGAAGCCATAAACTTGTAAGTTGTGGCCGAGTATTATAAACCTTTTGTAAAACAACAATTTGTACAGGCATGCAGAATTACATGTGCGTTGAAAAGAAAAGTCATCTTCGTGCATATACCTACGAATAAAAACACAAAGCGTGCTGATGAGTTCAAGCATAACCGTGCCTACCAACCCTTTTTTCTCTCCTAAAAATTCAAAACTTAAGCGCGTAAGCCCTGACTAAAGGTTCAGTTAGCCGGAAGTAACAGTAACGTTGCATATCAGCTGCTTCATTTTGTTGTATGTAAAGCAATTAGGGCGATTATAGTAAGCAGTTAGATGTAACGTCTCAATCTGTAAGAAATTGATTGGTCTTACTTTTTTACGGTAAGGTTACTGTTACTCCCGTTTAACTGAGCCTTAAGTGAGCGTGCGTGATCGTGAGAGTTTAAAAATATGTATTCTCGTGCGTAGGCAAACGTGATTACATTTTTTCCCTTTGAGTGTGCGTAATCGTAAGACAACACCTAGACATGCGCACAGCTCTAATTATCACTATGAGGTTTTGATTTTATTTCATGCTACTAACCTTTTGGATAATCAATTTAAAATAATATATGTATTAGTAATATATAAGTTGATTCTCAATTAAATATTAAATCTTCTCTTATTCTTTATAGAACTTCGTTAGCATGCCTATCACACGTCCTAGGAAATAATAAACCAAAACTATTTGTTGCAGCTCATAAGAAAACATCTGGTATTTAGTACCATGACAGATTTAATGACTGCGGTTATGCGGTTAAATTAAGTTTTCCATTTACAACTATTGTTTAATGTTTCTTTAGGAATGAGAGGAAAGAAAAAAAAAACTTTTTTTATAAAATTTACATTCAGATGTACTTAAACAATAATGACCAATATTAAAAAATTTCAACGGCTAATAGCTAACTACAACATTCCTTGCTGGCAACACATTAGTTAGATATCGAAAAAACGACAAGACTTTTAAAGGTATATTTATACTCATCCGTTCCCTATCAGGGCCGTGGGCGTTCATTATCAATGAAAATCGGATTCTAGTTTACACTTCTTTTTTGTACTTCCGATGTTTTAAGTAAATGAAGATGACGTATTTAGCAAAAGATGAATAGCAATTATTGCCATAGCTCTAGACGAGCAAGAAAATCCATTAAAAATACAAAATGCAGGCTTGGACATAATGAGAAAGTGAAGGAAAATTTATTACACTGTATAGAAATTGTACGTTTTGTAATACATATTTGATGTACAAAAGAACCATATAAATAGAATAGCTGTATGTATGCATGTATGCAAGTATCTATATATACTTGATAAAAAAATTTTTCAACTTGCAATGTCATCGTCTTTAAATCTCCTCAGCGCATCAAAAAATATTTCAGAAAAAATCGTGAAAAACTTTCAATGTGATATTTTTAACTACATTACAACAAAGGAAAAGGATATTTTGCGTTTGTGCTGTTGTGTGTAGCACTTGGCGGTGCGCAAAATGACCCCAGGAAATATGGGCCCCAAAAGGAAAATGAAAAACACGCAATTTTGGCGCAATTTTTTTGTTTTTTTCGGGGTTATTTTTCATTTTTTCGTTAAGGTGTTTTTGCATTTTAAGTGGAATGAAAAATGACCCCAATATCAAGGAATGAAAAATGGCCCCAAATAAAATCACAATTTTTACTTTGGGGCTATTTTTCATCTACTAATAAGAAATGCAAGTTTAAAGAAATGAAAAATCACCCCAAACATTTTTACACAAATTTTATAAAATTCTATGTAAAAGTTTCTAGGGATAACATAAAAAACCAGAATTCTTATACCAAAGTAGAGAAAATCCTTGCCGGTTATGCAGAGATGCTTTAGTTAGCGAAGCCGGTGTTTGTTATACCATAGAGGAAAAAAACCTTGAGCCGGGCCGAAGGCCGGCTATTACGAGAAGAGTTCGTTATACCATAGAAAAGAAAATCCTTGCGCCCGGCCGAAGGCCGGCTATGTAGTGAAGCTTTAGTGAGCGAAGCCAGTGTTCGTTATACCAAAGAGAAGAAAATCATTTCACCCGGCCGAAGGCCGGCTATATAGAGAAGCTTTAGTTAGCGATGCCAGTTTTCGTTATACCATAGAGAAAAAAAACCTTGCGCCCGGCCGAAGGCCGGCTATAACGTAGAGCTTTAGTAAGCAAAGCCAGTGTTCGTTATACCATATAGAAAAAAATCCTTGTGCATGGCCGAAAGCCCAACCGTGCTATCAATCGTACGATTCTTAAAACCAAAACTGTATAATTATCCGGATTTTGAAATCTGGATTCTAAATTTGGGATTTTTAGTTTTGGGCATATGAACTCCACCGAAAATGTTTAATGTCACTTTCTTTGTGTTCTTTTCTGGGGTTAAAATTCATTATAAATTTTGAGGTGATTTTTCATAATGAAGAATAACCCCAAATTTAGGGTCATATTTCATTTTATTTTTAGGGTTATTTTTCCTTTTTTTTGGGGTAATTTTTCATTAAAAAAATGGGGCCATATTGCATTATGAAAAATAGCCCCAAATTTGGGGTCAATAAATTATGATAATTATGATAATTTATAAAAAAAATAAATAAAATAAAGTCGATCTAGCTCTATCCGTCCGTCTGGTTGGCTGGTTGCTTGTCTGTCTGTACAAGTTGCAATCTTAAAGATAATTTGATAAAATTTTGTGCATACGTCTTAATTGTCTTAAAGACGAAGCCTATTGAAAATGGTGAGAATCGGTCCATAATTTAACATAACCACCTTAAAAAAGGTCCTAATCATGTAAAACGCAAAGCCAAAGAATTACATTGAAAGCAAAAATAAAGACAAACGCTGTGGCGTTGAAAATTTTAAAACGGTACATGAATTTCTGTAGAAAGTAACAACAAAATTACAAAATATTTATGAACTTGTTTTGGCTTTTAATGTAGTTCTTTGGCGTTGCGTTGCTTTTTATATGATTAGGGCCTAAGTTTGACTCAAAAATATTTAATTTCAACATAAATTGTCTTATATACAAGGGTTAATACTATTGATAAACTGAAATTTATTGTTGGTGGGATAAGCTTTCCTATGCGAATTTCACTGGTTGCTTAGGCCAGATCATCAGCAAACTTTTTTCAAAGATTTAAATAAAACTTAAGTTTATATATAAATAAAACTGTTAAGCGAAAATTAATTATAAACTCCAGTTTTATTCGTAGCAATAACAAAGCTTTAAACAAAAACAACAACAATAAACAGTGAGTTTATCTTTTATAACTCCCATACAAATACCACCCCCAAAATAGCTTAAAATGCCATAACTTTCTTATAAGTGTTACAAGTTGATATAAAATTTGGCGACGATAACTTTTATAGAAGCAAATATCTCATGCCAATAGTTTGTACTGGCAGGTCCAGAATTGAACATAGGTCCCATTTAAACTTCCTATAATCCCTTAAAAGCAAACAAATCTCATAGATGAAGATATCTAAATATTAATTGGCACAAAGAAGTCTTAACTTCAAACCGTAATTTTTTTCTGGCGGGCCCTAAAATTAAAAATTTAAGTAAAAGCTATTTTTCGAATACGGCAGTTATGAATTCACTATAGATCAAAAACTTACATACGTATAAAGTAAAAAATCAAACTATTGCAAAACCTCATAATAATAATACGAAATTGTAAAAGAAAAAGTCAAACATTACATTGTTTATGCAAAAAAAAATACATATATTGTCACCTAAAATCCAATAGGCCCGTATGCGAAAAAAAATTCAAAATATACTTTTTGATTGATTATAATATAATTAACCAAAATACATAATAATCAATTCAAAAGTCGATTTTTTTTTGTCGCTTACGGCCTTTTGGATTTTAGGTGACGATATTAAGAGTCTACTATAATTAATAATATCCAAAGAAGTAAACGAAAATAATTAAGGCTTTAGTGTTTTAGTTTGGTTAATTTCTAAACTTGTTCTCAAGTTCGTTTAGTGACGTAATTTTTGTATTGACTCTATGTGAATAGCACATAAAATCAATTTATAACTCGTTGTAGTTTTTACCCATTAAGTTTTTTCTCACTTAGTTTAATTTTTTTTCTGTTTTGGAAAAACTTCATTGTTTTTCAGAACCAGTTTTTCTTTCGGTTAACAATTTACTTTTATTTTTTTGTCGTGTAGTTGGAAGCTCTTTTTGATTGAATGAATTTCATGTTTGCCATACAGGGATGGAAACTTTAATACTAATGTATATTTTACTCCATATATATATTTTTTTAATAGTAATTCGTATTTTACAGTATAATTCGGATATAAGAACATCTCATATAAGAACAAAACGCTTATAAGAAACATTTTCAAAAACACCATGTCTTTTTTGCGATTTTTCTAACAAAAAAGGTTTCATATAAGAAAAACGCTTATAAGAAAAAAACTGATAAAAGAACATTTTTCTTAAACACCAAAATCACAAAATGTATAGAAAAAGAATTTATATAAGAAACTTCCAACGGCAACACAGAATTTATGTAATTTGCATGGACAACTCTGTTTTCTGACAGTTTTACAACAAGAACAAAGTTTTTTTTTTTACTTTTAAGCTGGAGGTCCACACCAACTGTTACTCGCTTTTTCGCAGCATACGCAGCTGTCAAAAAAGTAGAATCTGTGTAGTTATACGTAGTCAGTTACATGCACAAAAGCGTAGATGCCTTGAGGCGAAAAGTAGGTTTACTTTCTACTTTTGTGAGCGTCACAAGCAGCGTTCGAACAAATCAGCTGATTTTGACAAATTAAATTTTATTTTTATCACTCACAAGTAGCGATGGGGTAAGTTCTGCAGTTAGTTCTAGAAATATGATTCAAATTCTTACAAAGCAACGGGAAGGTCTCAATATTTGTCATATAAATGCCCAAAGTTTACTTCACAAAATGGATGAGTTTCGTTATATGTTTGAGGAATCTAAGGTGGACATTGTGTGTGTATCTGAAACGTGGTTTGAAAGAGAACTACCAGACAGTTTTGTTACGGCCAATGGGTACAAAATAATTAGGAATGACAGGAAGGGTCATGCTGGTGGTGTGGCAATATACATTAAGAACGGGATACGTCATAAGGAAGTATCGAGATCCATGGATAGTGAGCGAATTGAATTTTTATTCATTGAAATTTCTGATGGTGACAGTAATCTATTGTTGGGCTGCACTTATCGTTAATGTTCTGACGTACCTTTTGATGATTTTATGCGGAACTTAGAGGTATTAGCTACTCAACACAATGATATTGTTGTTGCGAGTGATTTCAACTGCAATATTTTGGCTGGGTCAAGTTCCAATTTTACAGATCAACTAAGATCCATTGGTTTATGTATTGTAAATACTGAGCAACCTACACACTTTACTAGTTCTAACAGAACATTACTTGATATATTTATAATAGGAAATATATCGAACCTGTTACTATTTGAACAAATCAATGCACCATGTTTCTCAAATCATGACCTTATTTATATATCCTATGATTTTAAAGTAGTAAACGCTGAAACACCAATAAGTTTTTATGATTTCCGTAACATCAACCTTAACATATTGGAAGAATGTTTTAACACAATAAACTGGGGTTTGATCTATAATTTGGTTTCTGCTGAAGAACAGCTTCAATTTTTTAAAAGCCACTTGCTCCAGCTATTTGATATCATGGTTCCTGTGCGTACATACCGTGGTGAAAAAAGGACGAAAAACTGGTTCAATTCAACCATAAAAACCCTAATAAATGTTCGAGACGAGACCTATAGACGTTGGAAAAGATTTAGAACTTCTGAATTACATGAAGAATACCGCAGAGCTCGTCAGTACGTAAATAAAAGCATTAAGGACGCGAAAACTAGTTATTTTGCAAGACGCTTCAGATTAGCTTTAGACTCTAAAAGGAAATGGCAGACAATCAAGGAAATTGGTATTGGGAAAAAATTAACTCTGCATGTAATATCGATGTAAATCAACTAAATGAATCATTTGTTAATATTCCTTCAAGTATACCAATGAATAGTACCCAAGCTGTGAATCAAGATGAGATGGCTGAAAATTCAGAATCTTTACAACATCTCTCGGCACCGATTTGAATTTTCTGGTGTTCAAGTTGAAGTACTATCATGTTGTCTATCTGTAACGTCGAATGCGGTCGGGCTGGACCAAATTCATCCAAGATTCGTAAAACTTCTTCTACCTAAGTTACTAGGTTACATCACTCACATATTTAACACCATTATCACCACCAGTCAGTTTCCAAATTGCTGGAAATATGCAAAGATCATCCCTGTACCTAAAACTGCAAATGAGTATCGTCCTATATCAATACTACCCTATTTATCTAAAGTATTCGAGAGACTAATCCATAAGCAAATGAGTAAATACTTGACAAATCACCAGTTACTAGTTAAAAATCAATCTGGATTCAGAGAAAGGCATAGCTGCGTTACATCGCTCATCAGTGTATCCGAAGATATCAGACGCAATATTGATGAAGGAGGAGTTACGTTCCTTGTACTTTTAGATCACTCTAAGGCATTTGACTCAGTTAACCATGAAATACTTTGCACTAAGTTATATAATAAGTTTAACTTTTCTTCAACTGCCACTACACTACTAGGAACTTATCGTACTAATCGGTACCAATCCGCTGCCGCTGGTTACTCTTTATCTACTGCTCTACATGTGTCTATGGGGGTACCACAGGTATCTATTATTGGGCCTCTATTATTCACACTATACATCAATGATTTACCTAGTCGCCTTTTGCACTGCAGCAGTCACATTTATGCTGATGATGTTCAAATATATATTAGTTGTAAAAAGAACTTGATGCAAGATTGTATTGCTAACCTCTCTGTGGATCTAAATCGGATATATTTATGGGGCTCGTCGAATGGACTATACTTAAATCCAAAAAAATCTAAGTGCCTGATTATAGCTCAAAGGAATCAAAATATTGTTGTTGATATTCCGGTACTATTAGGAAATCAAACTATTTCAATTGTTGAATCAGCTATGAATCTTGGTATTATTTTTAATAAAACTCTTCAATGGAATTCTCACATTATTTCTGTTTCTGGAAAAATTTTTTCTATGTTAAGAACTCTATACCCATCACAACATGTTACACCTCTTAATATTCGCGTGCTTCTCGCGAAAACTTTTTTAATGCCAAAGCTTCTATATGGTTGTGAACTGTTTGCTTTCTGTGATTCATACAGTAAGAGTAAATTAACTGTAGCTTACAATGCGATTCTACGATACGTCTACGGATTAAAAAGATATGATGGAACTTCTCTTTATTCTAAATCTTTGTACGGAGTTCATCTTGAAGTATTGCTTAAAATTAAATCACTTATACTCATTCATAAAATTATATACACCCAAGAACCAAGTTATTTATATGACCGCCTAAAATTTGCACGTTCTAATAGAGGAAAACACATCATACAACTAAGATATCGTACGTTAATTTCTGAATGGCAGTTCTTTACAAATACCATACGACTGTGGAACTCACTACCCAACACAGTACAAACCATAGGCAACGTTATGCAATTCAAAAATAAATTGTTCTCTAGTTTTTAATAATAACACCTTTTTTGTTTTCTTTATATACCTCTGTATCTTATATATAAATATTTTTTTTTTTTTTTTATAATATATTTTATGTTTTTCTGTCTTTCATATAAAACTATAATAATGTATTATTTTTGTCTTATTTAATGAATGTAACTAAAATAAATTGTATCGTTATAAGATCACATACTGTAATTAAAAAGATTAAATTCTTGTTGTATGTGATATCCAAGTAATAAATAAATAAATAAAATAAATAAATAAATAAATAAATAAATAAAGCCATAGGAAATAAAGCCATATTCCTTATTTCTCAATCCATTGAGCAATAAGGCCATATGACTTTATTTCCCTGTAAGGAGTTAAATAAAGCCATACATGGCCACTTTGGTTATTAAGCGATTATGGTGTTATTGCACTTGGATGGTAGTAATAAGCCATATGGCTTTATTTCTCAATTCATTGACATTTACATATTTTTAGTCACTACCAACCATTGAAGTCAACCGCAACGTGTACGTGTCTCTGCAATATTCACGTATAAATAACGATCCCTTTAATGCTTTATAAATACAGTTAAACCTCGATTAACCGGGCCTCTATTAATCGGTTACATCTATTAACCGGCATGCGGTTCTTTTTATTTTTTCCCTCTATTATCCGTGCTTCACCTCTATTATCCGTGCTTTAGACTTACACCTTTATTAACCGTGCTTTACTTGTATTATCCGTGCAGTATTCATATGTTTTTTGTTATGTTAATCCAATTCCGGTATCTCCCCTTTTTAAGTTCATGTGCCCACACATAAGAACATATTTGCGTTTGTATTCATTTAGTAAGTGAAATTTTAACATTTCGTGAAGAAATGCAAAATCAAAAAAGCATGAAACGTTGTAAAATGTACAAATTTTGTGCATTCATGTAGATTGATCAACCAAAGCATAATCAGTAAATATTTGATTTTGCATTGTCTATGGCAATTTGTATGTTTTTTAGAAAAATATGTGGTATATTTGAATCTGCAGTTCCATAAATTTAATGTTGAAATAAAAATAAATTAAAAAAAAATAAAATTTCTGTTTATATTAATATAACCTCTATTAACCGTGTATTTCGATTATCCGTGCTGGTGCCGGTCCCACGAGAGCCGGATAATAGAGGTTTAACTGTAGTTTAATTTGTACATACTTTTAATCTCAAAACAACACTACTCTTCTACCAACAGTTGAATTTTTTTTTAAATATAAAATGTCCATGTCTGATTTATGACCAAATAGAGAGTGCATGCGATGACGTGATACAGTTGAAGGAGTTTAACGTAATATATTCAATATCTTGTTTACTACATCAACTTTTGCACTGTATATAAATTAAAGGGTTCTTCTGAAAAATGTGTTACTCTTAATATTATGTTAGTTTTTTTTTTTTGGCTAATGACAAATGAAGAAGTGGAAGAAATGGCAGTTTTTCCACTTTGACTGCTGAAATTCACAACTAAGGCTTTGCTTGCGTTTAACGATATTGTTTTTTTTAAACAAAACTAATCTTTTTGTATACTTTTTTGGAAAAGACCATTCAGTTCAAGTGCTCTTTTAACTTATTACTATAAGTACCGTTAAGGACAACATAAACCACACAAATTGCTTGGCAAAAATTTCAATCGTTAATTCTAATATGCTTGTCTTATTTATTGGCGACAACAGAACGGAAACAAAGGGTGTGTTTGCCAATCCATTTGTATGGATTATTTTGCCCTTTAGTAAGTTGTGACATATAAATTTTAAAGTTACCATATTACGCAAATAGCTTTTATTTGAGTTAACATTAATAATTGGTTATTTTTGGATTAACTAATTTTTGCGTTTAAATAATTTTTCTAAACTTGACAACTTTTTAAACATTCTAGAGATCAAATGACACTGATTGTCGTCCATCTGTGTAAAAAAATTGAACAGCTGTCAAAAAAGTTCACTTTAAAATCAGGATGAGAAAACTGCAGAAATAGAACTTTGTTTAAAAAACGTAGGTCCAGTTTTTTGACTTCGTTTTTGAATATTAGTCATCTTATTTACGTTTTAAATGCGAAATTGTTGTGTCTAATACGAGATATTTTATTAAAGTAAAGAAAATAGTTCATATCTATTAATTAATATTTGTTTTTAAGGTTAAGTTGGCTGCAGATATTTTAAGTATATGTATTTAGGTCTAGGTTTATACGCTTCAACTTTTACTACTCAACTTCTTTTTAATTAGCTTTTTGAAATTGCCAATGTGATCAAATTAGCAACGCAGCAATTGGTTTCAACTTTTTTAAGGGTTAAAACAACAACAATTTTATTTACAGCGAATAAAAGAAAAAATGTATATGCAGCCATTGTTGTGCATAAACCTACAAATAAAAAAAGCGTACTGACCGAGTACAAGGATCTCCGTACCAATCCCCTTTATCTTTCTTCTGTTCTCTAAAAACTCACAAGTTGAGCATCAAAATTTGAAACGTGTAAATCTAGACTACCCAATAAGCACTCAAAAATTAAATTTCAAGTGCTTCAAATTTAACTAGAAATAAACTTCAGTTCAAACGATATCAAATTCCCATTTTACTGGAAAATGCTATTGAAATAAAGCGTAACAAAAGTATATCTCAACCCTTGAAACTTGAAATTCTAACTTGAATACCAATTGTTTTGAACTTGATTTCCAGCAAAATTGGTTATTGGTGTTTATTGTGTATTTACTTGTTGAGGTGGCCTCAATATTAGGGTAATAACTTTTTTTTTTGAGTGCAAAATACCACTCCAGCACCATGTGGGGAATTTTGTTCTGATAATAAAAAAAAAAACAGTTTTTTAAGTTGATTCGGTAAAAAAAAGTTTCCGCATCGTAAGTGATTCCTAAAACTCCATATTATCAAATCCATATGCAAATTACTTTTACTCAAATCACATGTGCCTGCTAAAATCCCACGTGTGATATTTAAGCGTCCCGTTTTTATGTGTTTTGGTGTGATTTTTAATTGCCGAAAGCACACCGAGAAACACAAAAATGGTATGACTTTCAGAACACCACAAAACCAAACGTGTGATTTCAAAAGCACGTGATTTCAAATCACGTGATTTTCAGAACAGGCCCTTATGTTTGAATTTTATTTTTGGAAATTGAAACCCATTTGATTTTGCATTAGACTAATGAAAAATGATTTAATGTTGAAGATTACATATGAATTTAAACAAAAACGAACTTATTTAAGACAAGAGTAACTGATTTAGGCCCGTTTTTACAACTTACCGATAGCTAAAGGTAGGATTTTGTCGGCCGTATAAAAAGTGCTCCACTATTACAAATTTACTTTAACCTACCAGGTAGGTTGAACCTTAATCTACTTTATCGTTGACTTTATGCTAAAGTAAGGTTTAAATAATGGGACACTTTTTATTAGGCCGGTTAAAGTCCACTTTTAGCTATCGGTAAGTTGTGAAAATGGGCCTTAATGATTAAAATAAATAAATAAACACAAAACTTCAACGCTTTCGGTGCGGAAACTTTTTTAACGAAAGAGGAAAAGTGACACCATATTTTTTATATTTTTTATGCCCCACACGGATATGAGGTGGTATTTGCCAAAATTGCAAAAAGTTATATCCCTACTCAATATCACAAAAAAAAATTTGCGTAAAAAAGTAAAACGCTAAAAAGAAAAATGTTCGTGTGATTTTTTTATTTTTGTGTATAATTCTTGATGACCATGACGTATCGAACGATCTAATATTTTAAAATTAACACCATATTTTATGAATCCCGTTGTACTAATAATACTTTAATGATTCATATAAATATTTATGCTTTTAATGCATGTGGTTTTTAGACTAGACGATAGTTTTCTTAATTAAATGATTTCGATGGCGGCATTTTAGGGTTTTATTCTATTTTAAAGTTTTTATTTTTATGCTAAAATTAAAAATGGAATAAGTTATAATAATCAAAATGCGGAACTCTTGAACAAAAACATTTATGCAAGAGTTAGACATATCATCAGCGTGTAAAGCAGAATTAAAACCAAAATATGTATTTTAATATACATACAACAATTTATTTCATATAAAAGCCCAGGTGTTAAGGAAGATTGTTGGATCCTACCACACACCATCTCAAAGCACATGTCAAAAATTTTTTTAAATTCTATCTTGTTATAAATGTGTAACAATTTTTCAATTAAACAACATCATTTAAACTGGAATTTTCCGAAAATAAAGCTAAGGCGTCGTTAAATAAGAAACGGGTAAAAATGAAAGTACCAATAAATTTTGTATTTACAAAAATGTATTGAATTGTTGATTTTTATCGTTTTTTTACGCGGTTAAATAAACCTGTGATAAAAAAAGTCAACCGTTAGGCCTAATTATGTTAATTTTATTAAGTTTTAAATTTATTCCAAAAACCAATATTTTAGTGATTTTCGATAGCTCAAGTAAATTACGCGTGTCACGAAATATTTCGTTAGCTTTCTGTTTTTCTTTACAAATCTGGTTCCAAGGTCCATTGATTAGTCTGCGCTATTTACTCTACAACAATACAATAGGCACTATTTTTCTTTGTCAAAAGCTTAATACACCAAAAAGAAAACTTTAAGAAAAACATGTTCTGCATCTATGTATGTGAAGCAAAAAAATATAGATGTATAAGCACAATGTAAACAACTTTTGACAGCTTCAAAGTATAAAACAAAAACATTTGGTCACTTGTGCAGACCTTCTTAAATATACCTTTTGTCCGGCTGTTTACATCTTATACTTAGACGTTAAGTTAAATGATCGATCTTGCCGACCGTGGTGTGAAATAATGTAATCTGTTATTTGTTTATGCAAATTGTTAAACTTTGCTTGTGGTCTGTAGCTTGTAGGGCCGCCTCTGGTTTTAATTTTTTTAAAATTTGTAGTTTATATGGTAAGCGCAGGTGTTATCATAAAATTTGGCATAAATTCGTTCTATATGACTTGAAATTATAGTTGCCTTCCTATACGCAACATGCAGTGCAAAAATGCCCAGTAATTTCCAACGCAGTCGTTCAAACTTTGACAAAGCAGCCAAATTTAAGAATTTCATTCAACGGCCATATTTGTATGGTTGAAATTCTTAAATTTGGCTGCTGCAGCGCGTAGGATGCTTCCAGATGGGTCAAATGTATGACCCACCCTACTTTATATTTCATATAAATCATTTATTTTTAACATACCTACACGCTATCACCATTCCTTAAGGGGACTCCCATACAAAATCTTCAGTGCAGACTAGACAAATATTGAAGAAAAAGACCCATAAATGCCCAGAAGTCGCCCCTAGTGGGATATAATGTATGACCGCCCTCAATTAATTTGTTGTCCTTAAACATTGTCTCGAGACATACTTGCCCCTTATCTCCTCTTCTCTCATAGTGGCTCCCATACAAACATTGCGTTTTATGAAATTCTTAAATTAATTAAAGCTGTTCGACTTTTGTGAATAAAATTAAAAGTTGCTAACAGATTTTAATAATTTATGGCTTGTTTGCAGCTTCGTTTTTTATATGTCTGCAAAAAATTAGAAGCCTAGCTGCGTTTTCCAATTTTTAAAATACAAAAATTTCGAAATTTTGATAAAAATATTATTTTTTTTTTTCAAAAAAAAGTATGTTTCTAAAACGACTGCGCATATTTGAAAAGTTTTTTTTTACTTAAAGGATATTTTAGTTTTTTCAATAAGCTAAAGCGTTTTTGAGTTACGCGAACATATGTTGTGCAACCTCCTCCGTTTTCGAAATAACGGTATATCTCGAAAACCAGAGCTAACCTAAATAAACGGCTAGCACCACTGGATTCAGCTTGTTTCAAAAAAAGTGTCAATTTCTTGCACAGTGTTATTAAAGCCAGCTGTTGTTAAAAACTATGAGCAAAACTTGCTTGCATAAAAATGTACTTAACGCAGAAAGGGCATTATTACCATATCTCACACTCAATTATAATTGGGGGTAGAGAATGGTAAATGGATTCCAAAATCTACTTTTTTTATTTCGGTTTTTGAAATGGATTAATCGAACTTCGATTTCAATGTAGTTTAAGATTAATTAAAAAACTTATTCCTTAAGGTGCATGAAGACGACATGTTTCTTACATCTGACTTGTGCATGTCTGTCAAAATTGCTGTTTAACAGAAGCTTTATAATATTCGGTCACAAACGTACATGTAATTTGCTTCTGACATTGTCTCTGTTTTTTTCGCATAGTTATTTAAAAAAAAAAACAAAATAAAAATGCCGCCACGAAAATTTGTATTTACGCCGTAAAAAAGTTTAGCCATCTTAACATATTTTTCTTTTAATTCAATGATACCAATTTAGGATATTATAAGGAATCGGTTTTTATATATATATTTACATAAATTCTATTCAATGGTGCGATGATCATACATATCTCGGTATTGTTAAATATTAACTGCAGCCGGCTAATGATTCCGTCAATAGTGGACGCCGCTGCCGTTTTCTTCTCGTCATAGATTTCTGATGTCAGATGGTTTGTCAGAAGAAAATAGAGCACGCTCTAATTGAAATTTTGTCAGATGACTTTGCATTTGACTTTTACAGAAGCAAAGTTAAAAAGGAAACACACGACATGTATGTATTTTGCAGTGGGAAATTTGACATGTCAGATGACAAAAACATGTCGTGTACGGTCCCTTTATATCACAAAGGGGGATACACCAGCATTTTTTGGGCAAACTACTAGAGAAATTGAACTAAGATTTTTACAGTGGGTAGATATGACTACTGTTTATAATTTTTTGCAGTGAAAATGTGTAAATTTTGAGACGGCCTTTAGAGGAACAAGTGCGATATGTATGTACATTTCATATACATAAAATTGTGTTTTTGTGTAGTCAATCAGGCCTGTCACACAAATCATTTCCCACAGGAATGCCCTGGCTTAATTCACCTGTTGTGTTTCTATAATATCGAGCCCTTTTGAAATTGGTTTTTCTCTTATTTCGTAACGGTACTTCCCAGAGATATTAGATTTTCAGAGATGATGCAAATTATCAAAAATTATCGATTTTCATCAAAAATCTTAAATGTTGTTGGTTACATAATTTTTGCTATTATCCTCGATATGTTGATTTTCACAGCTGACTTTCAGTGTATGGTTCGGTACGATATGTTTAGAACGGCTGTAGGAAATATCGCCTAAAGAAAAATGGCAAAAAAAAAAAAAAAAAATGAAAAATCGCCCAAATAAAGAATCGCCCAAAAGAACATGAAAAATTACCCAAACAGTTAAATATGAAATTTTGCACAAACAAAACGAAAAAGGGCTTAAAAAAAGAAATTAAAAATGACCTAAAAAGCAAAAACGAATTTTTTCCAAAAAAAAAAAAAAAAATTACCCAATTTTCAAAAAACCAACAAAACTAATTTTAAAGAAACTTATTTTACCAAAACGAAAACCGGCTTTGCTAACTAAAGCTTCTCTGCATAGCCGGCCTTCGGCCGGGCCCAAGGATTTTCTCCTCTATGGTATAACAAAGACCGGCTTCGCTAACTAAAGCTTCTTTGCGCAGACGGCCTTGGGCGGGCGCAAGAATTTTTTCCTTTATGGTATACCGGCTTCTAAAATCTGATTTGTTTCCGAACGAAGGCCGACTTCGCAGAGTAGCTTTAGTTAGCGAAGCCGGTCTTTGTTATACCACAGAGGAGAAAATCCTTGCTCCCGGCCGAAGGCCGGCTGTGCACAGAAGCTTTAGTTAGCGAAGCCGGTACTTGTTTTATCAAAGAGGAGAAAATCCTTGCGCCCGGCCTAAGGCCGGCTATGCTTTCGAGTTTGTAAGCATGTTGTGGACATTATGACACTCTACAAAGTGACACAACGTCCACGGACTTTATGACACTGCTCTGATGGGCATTATGACACTTAAAAGTATCATAAAGTCCATGGACACTGTGACACTTTTTGGAGTGTCATAGTTATTTTTGCAAATAACATGTAGGAATTCGACGTATAATGATAATGAATGATTTTGACAAATAGTATGTAAGATTTGGAAGAAATTTTAAAAATTAAAGATGGCCCGAAAAAATGGGCTATTTTTCATACAATATTTTTGGGTGATTTTTCATTATGAAATTTAAAAAACGAAAAATCACCCAATAATAACGAAAAATAGCCCACAAATTTTGGGTCACTTTTCATATGAATTCAGGCCCAATTTTACATGGAATTTTTTTGGGCGATTTTTCATTATTTTTTTTGGGCCATTTTTCTTTGGGCGATTTTTCCTTCAGCCGTTTAGAACCTGTTTGGTCACTGTGCATTGACGACTTTAATTTCTAAAGAGCAAAAGCCCCTATATTAAAGTTGAAAGTATACCAAGGGAACTCATAGGTAAATACGTAAAATTAAAAATGTAAAGTATGAAAACTGCATAAAAATCTCAAGTTTTATAGTGCATTCCCATAATTTATCGATTTAATTAAGATTAAAATTAAAAATTGCCAAATTTTTAAAAAATAAAAAATCGATTTTAAAAGCCCAATAATCGATTTCAGTATAAAATCGCATGCGTAAATTCGATTGCAAAAAATCGATTTTTTTTTACCACAAAATCGATTTTCGATTGGAACCGAAATCGATTTACCATTCCCTAATTGGGGGTAAGAAATGGAACAAATTTGCCATTTATTTTTGTAACATATTTTGAAAGAAAAGGACAACTGCTCACACTTTTGCATATTTTTATAGAATAGAACAAAAACCCGCGCGAACATTTAGCAGAAAAGAAAACACCATAAGACTAGAAATTAGACTACCAAATTTAATGATGATCTGTCCATAATTTGCAATATGTTCTTTATAAAGATTCCGCCCGAAAAGCATTTTAATACGCCTACAACGCTAACAAAATATGATTTTAAAAGGCAATTCTGTAGAAAGCAACAACAACATTACAAAATATTTATGACTTTGTTTTTTCTTTCAATGTAATTCTATGGCGTTGCGTTGCGTTTTACATACTTATGGCATGAGTTTTTTTTTTTACTCAATACAACCAACTTTTATGATTATCGGTCCCCCCATCCCGAAAAAAACTTGAATACGCCTAAAACACTAACAAATAAAGATAATGGGCTTTATTATGAGTGTTGTCAAAGTCGTAAACTAGTCGCTCTTAGAAATTGCAATTATTACTGTTGTAAACGACATAAATATGACAAACTTTTCATGTGTTTTTATAGTCGTTGTGGAAAAGTTTCAAATGACTACGACTTCGAGCACGACAACGTTTCTCGTTATAAGACTCAATATAATCAAATGTGATCTTATTTAGTTTTATAAGACTAGATGATGTGATGATCAGAAACTGTTATGTCAGATTTTATGAAGAAAATTTAAAGATTCGGCACTCTCACATGTTTTTTTCAGTTATGTGTAATTTTCTCGTCGATCTTTCGAAAAGCAGCAGCGAAATACATTTAAAAAGCCTTGTTCTTTATCTTTTTAAACCCGTTCAAAAATCGAATAAATGAAACATAGATACAAATTTTCTCATTCATGGAACTTCTTAAAGATCATTGTATAGGGCCTAATCGAAATTCTGAATATGTATAACAAAATATGATCTACCCAACAAGGCCTACAAACTACGCTAGTTCATTCAAAAATAGTATTATTAGTGACACACTGTGTTATTAGTATTCACCCCTATCGTGAATAACAAGTGGAATTTTTGTTCCCATGAAATTTTCATTCCCCTCGAAGGGAAAAAAGCAATCGTGAATCTCATGTGAAAAATTTTCCACGCTATCAGTTCCAGTGAATGTAAAAAAAGAAGAAAGATTAAAAAAATTAAAAATCAATGAAATTTTTGTTCAAAAATATACAAGTATATATTTTAAAGAAAAGTTAAAATAATAAATTAAAATATTTAGTACTGGAGGGATAGTTTGATTACAACGTTAGTTTTTTACACTTTTTAAATTTAATGTAGTAAAATATTTTCCAAAATTCTGCCACCAAGTCAATCGAAAGCTTCACAAATCCGTCGACCTATTGTTTTGCATTTTGTTGAGCAATATATCGGTTTGTGCCTTATTAACTTTATTAACCTTTTTTAATATTCGATTTATAGGAGGAGCTTCTTAAATACATGTTCTGTTCCCTAGCAAAAATAAAGTGAGAAAATCTAAGGGAAATGTGAACAAATTACGAGGGAAAAAAATTTTCACGATAAGGGGAATTTTTTCCCGTGAACATTTTTTCACGTTATTATTCTCCTTTGAATTACATTTTTTCATGGGAGTTGTTCATGATCGCAAATATGTGAGAAGGGGAAAAATTACGAGGGAAAAATTATTCACGATAGGGGTGATTATTTTTAATTTAAATAATATCCATTATTTATATTTTTTAAATAGGGTTAAATCTTTAACTACCTGTGGGCGTTCAAATTGTAAATTTCAACATTTAATAAAAAACAAAAGTTGACTAACATCGTTTTTCAATCCTACAGTTTGTAGCTCTCAAACTGTTTTTATAAAAAAGGGTTTCTAAGTAAATCCAGCGGTTCCCACCGCTCTTTCGGTTGTGAACCTTTGATTGGAACGATACTTACATTATTGATTTAATTTATATAAAACAAAATACTGCTCCCATTTTACTCCCTCATCGAAGTATGTATGTATTTCAAGGTAGAGCATTAAAAATGTAACCTGAGAAAATAAAATTGTGTGTACACATTTTGTAAATTTACAGCACGATAATACAAACATAGTTTATTTTGACCTAGTTTTTTTTCAATAAAATGTAGACAAAAACTGGGTCAAAATGTTCCCTAGCAAAAGTCAACAAACATAAAACACTAAAATGGAGTTTGGTATTTGGTGCAAAAGGTCTAGCAAAAAAGCAAACGCAAAATATCGTAGCTCTTTTGTTAAATCCAATAACAAAATACACAGAGTTTCCGTTAGATTACATAAAATTATTCTTATACCTACCTATGCATATTGCAAGACCATTTGCACCAAACACTGAGCTACACTACTATTTCTTCTTTTCTTTCGCTAGCATGTTAAAGCTGTATGAACATTAATTGAAACTTCTTATTAAACTTGTAATATTAAGCCAGCGATATGCTAAAAGGTTGACCGCTCTCTAACAAAGAAGTAAACAGTAAAATCTTTTGTTGACATTTTCCCCTGTAACGCGTGGGCCTTATATGTTAAATAAAACTACATTTAATTTAAGTGATGTTGAACTTTTTATTCGCCCACACTGAATTTATGTAAACAAAGGAATTCTGTTACAAAAATATATTTTTAAATAACATTTTTCTTCTACTTTTCTGTGAAAAAAAAAACTGTGTGGTAAATTTAAATAGGTCACGTGCAGTTAACACACATATTACGTACAATAAATTTTATAAAGCGAAAGTATCTTTGTTTTTTTATGATTGTGCGGTCTAGTTCCATATTTATTTAAAGAACTTGTCTTTGATGTTTATTTACTTGTTATTGATGTTTATTTTTTGCAACATGCTGTGAATGTGTTGTCAGATACAGATAGTGTTGCCACACGATTTTATTACATCATCAATATTAATCCTAAAAGTAACAAAGTAATTATTCCAAGTTATTCCAAAAATAACTTTGTTATCATTTTAATTGTGTTAGTAGATCTGTTTACTAGAATAAATCTAAATTTACAAAGTTTTTCTCGCAATTATTAAAAAAATAAAAAAATGAAATGGAGTAAACGACGAATTTCGTCCAACACGAAGAATTTGTCAGTAAAAATTCGATGTATGAAGCAGGGGGGCTATCAGATTAGTTTTGACTTTTGTCGCCAATATTATCAACTTAAAATCGCTAAAATTCCCAAAAATTTAAATTTCTTAAGAAAAGTTCTCGTTTAATAAAATTTTAGACACAAATAAGAAAATATCTTTGAAGAATGCGTTTTCCATATCGCCTAAATAATCGTCAACCATTTTTTATACTGGCAAGTTTCTATCGCTAAATGGGTATACAAATAGCCCCATCTGACAGTCCCGGTATGAAGCACAGTAAGGACGAAAAAAAAAACAGCTGCTATAATTAAGAAAGTGTTTTGTTTGAGCAAAGAGCGAAAAATAGTGTGACCATATTAAAAAAAAAATACTTAAATGCTTAACATTTGCAAAAACACAATTTTTATTGTTAACTATTTTATATACATATTTATTTTAAATGCTATAAAAAAAAGATAAAACAATTCGCACGTGATCATAAAGAGGGTAGGAGGTATTTACTCAAAATTTTTAAATTTTCGTAGAAGCAAAACACAACTTAATAATAAAGGCATATGAAAAAGAATTTTTAATCCAACCATTTGAAAAAGTTAACAAAAGAGTACGATATTTTTACTGCGACTAAATAAGAACGAATATTACGTGTCAATTTTTTTTCCAAAAAGTGAAAAATAAACGTTAATCCTTTCCTTTTATCCTTTTTATGGTTAAGTTCAAAAACAAAATTAAAGTAAAAAGTTTATTTTCTTAAACACTTGAGAACTAAAGCCAAACATGGTCACATTGTACTGATTTGGTCGTCTTTCTTCGGCGGAAGAAATATAAATTAATCTTTTGCAGAGTTCGCCGCGTATCGTGAATATCAACCGACGCCATGATTGTGTGTATTTTAATATACACAAATATTTTCTTTTTTTCTTGGCAACGAACATTCGTGTTCAAAAATTCGTTGTTTGTTCCAGTTACACAAATTTGCAAGCATACTGAAAGTGTCCAGGGGGTCGATTCTGGTTCTGTGAAACTGTGAAATGAAAAAAAACTTTTCATTTTCGTTTTCATGAGAACTTTTCATATTATCATTTCACAATTACACAAATTGCGATTCCCGTTCTTTTAATGAAAAAGTGTTTCATTCCATTGTAGCCGTGAAACTTTTGTAACTATGTTAATAAAATGTAAAAAGCAAATGCAGATATCGAGGCTTAGCAGTTTGGAACCGGCGGTAAGTCGCAAATTAGTTTTTTTAACCTGCTTGAGCCGCATGTATTTATTTTTGCTGAAAGTTTTCTAACCATGTTTCAGCCATTTTGTCCGATTTTTTTAATTTAGAATATTAAGTATTACTTACAATAAGAATGCATATACTATACTTAGGCGTAGTATTGTAGATACATATTATATCCACTGTACATAACATACTTTGTTTTTAAAAAATATTTTTAATCAATGTATCATTTTTTTAATTGTAAAAAATTTACAAAAAAATTATTATAGTAATTGGATTTTTCATTTATAATTGTTGAACCCGACGTGATTCTTACGCAAATCCTTTATAACCAAAATATTATGGAAGTTTCCTAATTTCAAAACAATATCTATTGATCGTTTTAAACCTGGATTTTTTGTAAATTATAATTTACAAGAACAATGTTTAAACAATGAAAACGTAGAAATATAAAACTTCCTAAACGATTTCAAGTCCATTAAGAGGGATTTACTTGTAGTTACATTCTACATCCACTGTACAGAATATACTCTGTTCTTAAAAAATATTTTTAATCATTGTATTTTTTTTTAATTGTAGAAAATTTTCAAAAAATGAGTATTGTTATTTTATTTCCCAACCAAAGGTTTTATTTTGTTTTATAATAATTTTTTAGATTTAATTTTTTATAAATACCTTTCTTTCATTTATATTATGGTCCACAGCACGGAATTTCTTCCCTTCTTATTAAAATCATGTTAATACCACCCAACCAACTAAAAATTAGAAAAAAAAGTTAGAGTGATAGATTCGGCTGCGCCGAATTTTACATACCCTTTACCATCTTTAAATATATTTTTGGACGGGCGCATTGCAAAAAAAAAAAAAAAAAAATTTAGCAGCAAGCTGTACTAATTCCTTTTAAAATTGAAGCAATACTGTTAAAATCGATCAACAAATGAGTTATTACAAAAAATATTTTTGGACCCAACTGCCAGTTTGTTCTTGAGCTGAAACTTGCGCAATTAATTTTCGTTTAAACTCGCGCAAGTGACGAAGTTATTCCATTGAGTAACTTAATAATTTTAGTATTAGCATGACATCTGTGCCAAAAATGTTGTTATTGATTTCACTATTCGTTTTTCAGGTCATTTTTAAAAAATTTTTTTTAAATATTAAGAACAAGAATCTATCCTTACGATGCTAACAAATTGCTAGTGAAGTATTGATATAAAAATAAATAAAAAAAAAAACGACCATAAGCTCAAAAAAAGGTTAAATCATTAACAAATAAAAGGACAAATATAGATTAATTTATTAAAATGTTAAATTATAAAACATAAAAATATTGTAGGCGGCCCTAAGTTTACTTTTAGACGTCGCCAAACTTATATTCTTCACCGCCGATGGTAATAAGATACATAACTACTTTTTCTTCTGATCAAGTGTCAAACCATGCAAATTCACAACTAAGAAATTATAAATTTAAAAAAAGTCAGATTTTATATTTTTTTTTTATTTTATTAAATCTATGGATATAAATCCTAACAGACTATTATTTATATTTTAAGAATTTACTAAATAAAGACATTCTTAACACAAAAATTTTAAATATAGATAGTAAGTTTAATTACAAATATGTTCATTAATAGAAAAATATTAAAAAAAGTTATTGATTTTTCGCAACAAAATCGTGATGAGCAAAGGCAGGAAAACTTTATAAATGTTTTACGTCAGTAATGTTATATATATCATTAAAAATTGGCATTTAATACGAATATATTGAGAGTTTTCACCGTTAAAATGAATGTGTAAAAATATGTCATAAATGAAAAGTTTTTGACACTTCTTTGTACTACTACACAGAACAAGAATCGTATTACTGTGAAATTGTGAAAACAATTTGTTTCATTCCACTTGTTCTTTTCATATGAAAACATTGGAATTTATTTATAATTTTTTCACTAAACAAGAATCAGAAACTCTATGAAAATGTGAAAAAAGTTTTCATTTCACAGTTTCACAGAACCAGAATCGACCCCCAGCTGTAAGAAACGAGAGTCTGCCTTCCTTAGTTCAATACTTTTGGACTATTTATTTGCTCTTTGCTATTCTTCCTAAATTAAAGAAAAAATATTTAATATTATTCATTGTTTTATTTATCTTTTTACCGGCCAATTTTACCAAGTTCAGTTAAAACTAAATAATACTTTAACTTCCAGTTAACAATATGTTTAAAAATTTTTCGATTTCGTTAACACTTAAGTCTCAACCATAATATGCATAGCCTTGCTTAAGATATTGTCAAAATTTAACAAAAGTGTTAAATGTATTTAAGAAAACAAAAACAAAATAAAAAAACATTTGATTCCGTAAGGAATGTACGATTAGATTCGCACCTTGCTTAAGCAAATGACAGTTTCATTAAACTTATCAAAAAGTTTCCTTATGTTCAATATGGTTTGCCTCATATAATTTACATGTATTCGCTCATTCGCTTAAGCCAACTTAAGCACATTGTGGTTGGGCCTTTAGTCTGAGTTCACACTATGAAAGTTTTCTCTCAGAAATTTTGAGCTAATAGGTGAGAGGGGAAGAGAACTTGCTTTTATTCTCTCCCCTCTCATCAATAAACTCAGTCTTTTTGAAAGAAAACTTTCATAATGTGAACCAGTGTTGAAAAATTCAGTACTTTGGTACTTTTTTCAGTACTTTTTTAATATTAAAAATACCGCAATACCCCCGCGTTGTTTTCAGTACTTTTTTATCCATTGAGCTTTTTAACTGTAATGCTATAATTTCGATAGCAGGATTAGGTTATCATGTGTTTGTTGCAAAATGTATGAGTTGTATTTTAAAAATAATTAACGACGTTGATATTGAAATGCAAAGCGTATGCTAGGATTCATATTTTGCTTTCCATAATGGGATATTTGTTCTTTCAACTGACAAGAAAATTTATAAAAAGGGATGCATAGGATAATATATTAGTGGAAAATTTAAATGAAAACCATATTTATAGAAACATGCAATATTAAGGAAATGGTTTATAAAGTAAAAGAAACTGCGAAATCGTTTTATTCGACAATTAAGTCGTAAATTTTGTTTTGAACATAAAACCTTAAAAGTGATAATCAGCTTCAATCCAAAAATATTGTTTCCGGAAAAACCATTAGCATAATACCGAAGTTATTAATAATATTTACAAACGATAAAGACAACTATAATACCATCGATTCTTAATTCCGTGTTCTAGCGGTTCTTTCAGAAATAAAGCATTTCAGAACTGAATATATTTAAATTTCTTGGACAAATATAGCCAATATTAAAAACGAAACTAATTTTTTCTGACATTTCATATATTGCTTTTGGCATTTTATCGATACCACATTTCTGAGCATCAATTTAACGCACATTTTCAAATGCAAAATGATGTAAAAAGCAAAGGGAGAAATCGTTTACATGTAGAAACTGATTCAAGTTTGATAAAAACTAAAGATCTATTAAAATCAACTGGTCAACTACTAACTGTTGTAGTTATAATATTTCTTATCATCTCTTAAAGTAAATTTGCTTTTTCTTATAACACTGAATTAAAGTCTTTATTTTTAAACATTAATGTTTTGAACTTCTTTAGAATTAAGTTCTAAGTATATAAAAGTCTAAATTATGTAACTTTGCAAAAGTTAAAATATAAATATACAAATATATGAAATATTTCTACTATTTTTTCTTAGAAAATACTAAAAAAACGTTCTGTTCATACACTTGCAATATAACTGTTAAATTTTATCGCCAATGGGTTTGTGATATTCAAAGGTGACACAATATATTGGCAAGAATCGAAATCAGAAAAGCAGTGCAATATACTGTGAAATGTGTTTGCAACAATGTACTATGTTGTTTTGCTTAAAAGGTTATTTTTTTTTTTTAATAAGAGTTGCACCATATTTTAATTGAAATCATTGTGCCACGTTTTGAATAATATCGGGCCATATAGAAATAATATGGCGAATAACATATACAATAATATTGTAAATGGATGGGGCGTTTGACGCTAATGTATAACAGAAATGTTATTTACATGTGTACCTCAAATATAAATACTGATTGTTTGCTTTTAAATACTTAGATAAATGAATTCTAATAAAACATTTTTGTTCCTTTTATTTTCATAAATTATTGTTTTATTTTTTAACAAAAAGTACCATTTGGTGGGAAAAATACTATTTTAGTTGAAGTTCAGTACCATTTCAAAATTTCAATTTTGCAACACTGATGTGAACCCAGACATACAAATAAGAATAAAGCTGAATCCATAACATTTTTTGTTTCAATATTCTAAGAAAATTTTACTAAATAAAAATCGGCAAATAAAATTGTTAATGCCTAAACAAGATGTAAAATGAATAAATTTAGCTTCTAAATGGACGCATTGATAACGCTGATGTAGAGTTGCATCAACCTGATTGGGATTGGACAGATAACGCTGGGTAATTCAAAAATATTTTCAGAATAAATTTTTTTTCGCTGTTTGTAATCGCTGCAATCGGAATGTTTAAACTTTAAACATTAAAGTAAATTTTCGAGAATATATATTTATTCATACATATGTATGTATACAGCAACTGGAAATGAAAAAACTAGACTTGAAAAAGAAATATTTTTACCAAAAAAGTCTTTTTACTTTTGTTATTATAAAATGGCCAGATTATTGTTAACGATAGTGGCGAACATCCTGATCCCTCTTTGCAGTGTTACCGTTATAGCATATTTTCTGCTAAATTTAGCTGATTGAGATAACTTAAACATTCCACGACGTATGGTACGATACTATAATCCTAAAAACTTTTCGTACTAACTGTTCTATGGCAGACCCAAGTAGAAAACTGTGTTGTTGCTTTAATGAAATGTTTGAATTTGGGGATTTTTCTCTAGATGTAAACATTGTTAAACGTAATATTATGCTTAAGTTAAATAATTAATTGTATCAGGCTGTAAAAATTCTTCGTTTTTAAAAGGTAAAAAACCTAACAATATCGTCGGCTTAGAGTGTAAACCTGCCAACTCCACTTTTTAAGTAAATTTTAATGCCGTATGGTAGAGACAGATATGCCTCGTCGACCAGCATCTAGTTTTTCTTCAATTTGAGTCGTGAAGTGTGTCAAATCAACAATATTTTTGTTTTTCCTCTCAAGCAGCAAATAGGAAAAATAAAAAGTTTTTTGTCTCTCCTGGAAAATTTGTTAAAACGAAGTTAGCAGGGTTACACTCGAAGCCGACGATATATTGGTTTCGGGAAGAACTGTTCTCATAAGGAAAGCTATAATGGATGGTAATGCTTTGTAGAATTCATAAATCTTTTTAATTAAAAAAAAAATTGACAAAAAATATTAGAAGGCCAATATTTTTTTATCTTCTAATTTGTTTAAAAAAATGTTTTGTGATCGTTTATTTGTTTGCAAAGTTTTATAATTTTTACAGGTTTTTATTAAAATAGTGGGGAACATGAATACAAAAATATCTCAATAATCTTGGAAAAAATGTTATTGCTATCAATATTTTAAAAATTTATGTTTTACAGGGTGTTTTTTTAATAGGAACATAAATTGCACAAATCAGAACTTAAATATTTACACACTTTTCCCAGCTCTTGAGGTCGTATTTAAATTACGCGTTGAATGTTGATTTTCAGCCATTCTATTGTCTGGTTAAGCGGCGTAGACGTGTGACTTTCCATAACCCTGAAGAAAATAGTCCAATGAGGTTAAATCACACGATCTTGGTGGTGAATTAACGGAACCATTACGCGCTCTTCTTGATATCAATGCCAAACCAACCTAATCTCATCAAAAACTGACAGCTTAACTGTCACATAAGTTATTACTGCCAATTTTATATTCTTCGCCTCAAAAAAAGCCCGATATTTTTCTTTGTCATTTATTTTTTAAAATACACATACATAGAAAATGTAAATAAAAATGTTTACCAAAATATTTATGGTGTCTTTTTTTTACTGAATTTTTATGTATTTTAAATGACATCATAATACGGTTATTCTTTAATGGCAGTTTTTCAAACATTAACAATCAAATTTAAAAGTTAATTTTTTAGAAATATTCCTTAATAATTCTTTTTAACCAACAAATTATCAATAAAGAATTTTAATGATAATTGGTGTTAACTGATTTTTAATACAAAAAGCAAACACAAACACAAACACATTTGCGTTAATAGGAACTACTAACGAATTTTCTATACAATATTTAAAATTCCTTAAACATAACATGCAGTCTACAACTGACATGAAATGCTAAACTTTAACACTAATATGATGTTAGTGTTAAGTATAGACTCATCATGTTAGAAGTTTTCTCTTGTTATAACACGGTTGTTAATGCAAATGTTTTAACAACGCTTGTATAACTTCAAGTTATAACAGCAAATCATGTCAGTTGTAGACGGGCAGTAATAAAAATGAAATGATATTGTTTTTGAATTAACCGCGGATCTAGACTGATTTCACCTTAACAAAAAAATATTTTTTATAATCTTAATAATAAACATTAATTTTTTTAAAGAGTTTTCTTAAGAATTTCGATGACAAATCCAATAGGCTAAAGACCTTGAAATATTTAAAAAATGTAATAATTTTTAAATTTACTACTGAAATTTTTTATTTGACCCGTTTGCTAGTACGTGCCGATGCGTAGACGTTGAAGATAATATTATGATAAAGAAACATTAATTTCCTGGTTTTTAAATAATAGAAAAATAAATTAATGGCGATTTCTTTTCTGAGAAATATGTTGCATAAATCTTACATGCTTTATCTCTTTTGTGTAGGTCATGTAACATTTATGCAACATATTTCTCAGAAAAGAAATCGCCATAAGTCTAAATTGTAATTGTAATTGTTTATAACGAGTAATTTTGTTAAAATAAAAAATTTAAAAATAAAATCTTATTCACACTTTTATTATAAACAAAAGGGAGTGCCTGACAAAATTACAAATTTATCGTTTCATTCTTCTCACTACCTACATATACAGTTACGGACAATAAAATAGAACAGTTTTCGAAATTAAAAAAAAAATAAAATAATAATTATGTTATCTATTAAAAGCATGCGCATTAGGTTATTAACACGAATAACAAAGTTCTAATTATATTATATGATTTTTGTCGTTGCGATTTTTACCTTATAGGCAAGAGGGGAGAGAGGAATTAAAAACGGTACACAAGCGAGTGTACCCT
This sequence comes from Pollenia angustigena, assembly GCA_930367215.1. Taxonomy (NCBI): domain Eukaryota; kingdom Metazoa; phylum Arthropoda; class Insecta; order Diptera; family Polleniidae; genus Pollenia; species Pollenia angustigena. Next base: position 15,258,260 of record OV884060.1, read on the forward strand.
TCGATTTGTTTTGTTCATTCATTCGTAGCTTAAAACAATGTCAAACTATATGTATACACAATAAGTTCTAACGACAAAAATCGAACAATATAAACATAAGACCGACTTCAAAAAAGAAACGACAATAATCGCAACGAAAAAAATCGTACAACGTAAATGGGCACTAAGCTACCGTCCGGCAATGATTTTGCAAAAAAAAGTAATATGTCACTTTGTTTTACATAACAAAAACCTTTCTTTGGTATTTATAGTCAAAAAAACAGGATCAACGGAAGCATACAATCTTTAAAGGGCTTAACAAAAATGTTAATATGTGGTATGAGTAAAAAAGTTTTTAATATATGTGATACCGAAGATGATGGACATAAAATAAAACCCATTTCGATATTACGTCTTGCAAACGTATACGTGTGAAATGACAGCAGGCATTTTGATAATGTTAGACCCCTTAAGAATAAAATGCATTAATTTTTAATAGCGCTTTGTCAGAAGTCATACTGGAAAACAAAATATTAAAACTCACCAATAATATCCCTAATCGAAAAATATGGATCGTGGACCGATTCTTATCATTTCCAATAGGTCTTTATGACAACTAAAACATATGTATGTATGTGCCAAATTTCATGAGATTATCTTCAAAATTGCGACCTGTACTTTGCGCACAAGGTTTACATGGACAGCCAGCCGATCGAATATCTTAAGGTCGATTCCAAAAGTGGTTCTGTGTCAATCGGTATACTTAATAAATGGTGAGCCAAGGAGCAATAAATTTGTGTGTTACACACATGACCAAAAACACATAATACTCCTCCACATCCATAGTAGTATGGTTATAAAAATAACGGACAAAGTAAACGTCAAATTACCAAAACTAATGAAAGATCACAGAACTTTGTTTTTACTGCTTTTAATACAAGAAAAGAAATGACAAGTAAATTTCTGCATTATATTTAGCTGTTAATAACCCGCTCCTTTTTTAATATGCTACAACTTTTAAAACTAAGCAAGGAGTTGGAGTTTCAACAAGGACTGCAGGTATGAAGAAAAAGATCTATTCGGGAGATGTTTCAGAATGGTCCCAATCTTAAGAAAACGACATCGGCAAAATCGAATATTATCTGAAAATCACTTAAATTTAAATCACGTGATTTCGAATCACACGTGTCTTTTAAAATCACACGTGTGTTCCGTTTTTGCCTTTTTCGGTATGATAGATATCCAATTACCGAAAGCACACCAAGAAACACAAAAACGCTGCGATTTTCAGAACAGCACAAAATCAGACGTGTGATTTTCAGAACAGGCCTGTATTTGCAAAAACACATTTGAATTCTGAAAATAACATGCTCGTGAAAAAACTGCTAAAGGATACTTACACTATCACACAAGTCTTACGTATTTTGACAAAAATGCTTTCCTGATCTAATTATGGTTTTTTTTTTTGATTTTGCTTAAAACTAAAAGTTTTTGGCGAACTGTTTAAGTTATAATGCCAGGGTATCACACAATTTTTGGAGCTTTAACCGCAAAACCTCGTTCGACCTAAACCATCGTATAGGAAGGCGAGAGCTTCCAGAATCCGCTCCAGGGTATTTTGGTCTCCACCAGTAAAAGTCTGAGTTATTTCCTTGGTACCCCACCAGTAAAACGTCTGAGTTATATATGGTTCTCCACCAGTCACATTGAGTTTTTTCCTTTGGCTCTCCACCAGACAACACACATTAAAACATTAACGTTAAAAATGATTGCATATATGTAGTTAATGTAGAAACCGCAAAAACTGTACCTCGGTACAGTTATACGACGCCGAAACACTAACCAATGCGGGTTGACAACGCAAAACCCAACAAAAGCAGACAAACAAAAACGACCTGGGGTCTAATCACCGCATTCGATACTATCGTATCGAATAAACTATCGAATGTTTTTGCATACGACAGACACTGACGTATCGAATGAAAACTCGATAAATGTAATGTCGAGTTACTCGAAAGCGAATGCTATTATTTCAAATTCCATAATTTTCATTCAATATCAAGTTTCGTGATACCAAAATAAATAATTTCGATCAATTTTGCTCGATATCGTATGCGGTGATTAGACCCCTGTTTATCCTTAAGAAATAATGACAAAAAGCGCTTCTCCACTCAGAGCAGTTTTACGAGTGTAATTATTGTTTAAAAATTTTCAAAAACCAAAGACAGCGTTGTATTTACCTCAAAATACGTAAGACTTCTGTGATAGTGTAAAGTACCCTTAAACGTGTTAGGTCAGATGAATCTAAACTTAATTGGATTGGATTCGAAAACCGCCCTAAAATAAAGAATTATGTTTCCGTTACACCACAAAAACTTTCAGGCAGTGACCCTATTTTTTTGTCCCTAACTGTATATTTGGTTCAAAATCATGTCAAGGTCGTTCAGTTTTTTTTTATAAGTGTAGAAATGGTTCAAACTCTACTGTTTGTATAGTTTAACAACCAAATTTGTAAATTATCAAAATAAACATTTGCTTGAATTTTTTGTTTATAATTATAAAATTATAGCGCCAATAGTAAAGTAGCAAAAGAATATAAACAAAGCAGCGCCAAAACAAAACAACAAAGTTACATTATTCATTACATCTTTGTTTGTATGAAAGAGTGATTTTTTTTTTGTAGATTTGATATTAACAGTTGACAATGACTTTGAAAAAAACAACAAAAACAAAAATATGTGCATAAATTAATTGATTAAAAAATAATTTTTTAGTTAAGTAAATTATGTTACGGAATAGACAACAGTGTGCCATCAAAATCTAAAGTTATTGATAAAAAAACTGTAAATAGGCTTAAAAGCCACAACTACCTTATAAATATTGGTATTGCTATTTAATTTGGCGACGATGTCCTATAGTAACCCCCTCCATAAAATCAGTTCTAGACGAAAAATCTCATATAGAAACATTTATTTTATGAATCTTAACCTCATAACATATATTTGTTTTGGCGTGTTCTATTTTTGTAAATACTGTGGTGTAGGGTATCCAATGGATGGGCTTGACCGACTATACTTTTTGTTTTGTTTTTTGTTTTCACTAGAAGGTGAGGTCAACTCTACAACAACACTGTGCAAACAAATGTTTGAATATGAATTAATAAAGTTTATGCCGCATAAATATTTGTTTATTATTATTACTTTTAGAATATGCATACTACAATACGCCTTAAACCGCAACCTATATCAAAGCCCACTCCTGAAATATTCTATAACTCTCAGTGGAGGGTATAAAAGATTCGGCACAGCCGAATAAAGCATTCTTACTTGTTTAACAGTAATCCATGGTTCGTGAAGGAAGACACGGTGTTAATTGTTTTGGATTTATTTAAAGAAAATATTAGAATAATAATTTTAAAAATATCATAATTTGACCTTAAAAATAAGACAAAAATAAACAAATTGTTTGTTATGTATTTCTTTTCGTATCTACTTCTTTTATTTTACAAAACAATACTCATTTAACATGTAAAATGACATCATCTTCACAGATCAAGTCTAATAACGATTATTATAATTGCTTTGTCTGTAGCTTTTTCAATGACAAAAGAGTGGAGCGTTTAGAGCGTAGGTATGTATATGTATTCAATTAAATTAGGCGGAATGTTTTTATTTATCTTCGCCCTAGGAATACACAAGTCAAAACTTATTAAACTCTTGTATATACATAATTTTATTAACCAGTGGGAATTTTTATTTAGATAAAGGAAAAATATTAACCTTTCTAATAGATGTCAATATGCCAATTGACGATGGTCAGACCGATAATTACTTACGAATCATTGGTATGGTGGCCTAAGATTCGGCAGGAGACTGCAATGAGGAAGTGCAACAGGCTGCAGCGGATGGTGTGTCTGGCCCTGACGGGGGTAATGCGCACATGTCCCACGGCAGCACTTGAGGTTATAGTGGGCATACTACCACTACACATCCATATAAGGAGGACTGCTATGTCCAGTCTCCTTAGGATCAAGCTGACATCGGTACTTGCTGAGGTCCAGGGGCATGCCAGCTTGATGGAAATGGCTCCGGGCCTATCTGTCTGTACGAGGGCAGACATAATGACCACGTCTTCAACAGAAGGTTCAGGGCAATCATTCCGGACGAGAGGGCCTGGAGTGTTGGAAATCCATGTCGGGGAAACCATGAATTACACTGGTATACTGACGGGTCAAAATCGGAGCACGGAGTGGGTGCAGGGGTTTTTGGACCTAATACACGACTCTCGATGGCAATGGGCGAATCACCGAGTGTTTTTCAGGCCGAGAATTGCGCCATTGATGTGTGTTGCAGCAACATTCTTGATAGGGGAATGGTTGGCGGCAGTATTGTGATTTTCACTGATAGCCAAGCGGCCATTAAAGCACTCTCTTCTTGGAGTATGTCCTCGAAGCTGGTGGCGGAGTGCGGTGGAAGGCTACAGGAGTTAGGGACAAGGAACAGAGTGACGCTCTGCTTGGTGCCGGGGCACTCAGGGGTCCCGGGTAATAAAATGGCTGATGAGCTCGCCAGGGCTGGTTCTAACGCCCGGATGATGGGTCCCGAACCCTACTGTGGATTAAGTTGGGCAGGGGTGCAGTCACTCATGAAGGACTGGGCTCTGGGGGAACATAGGGGATACTGGATATCGCTTCCGGGAATGCGTCAGGCAAGGGACGGAGCATGTACTGTGTGACTGCCCGGCTCTGGCATGGGCCAGAAGGAGGCACTTGGGGCACGGTATAATGTGTGCGTCCCGAATCGGTGATATATCGGCAAAGGCCCTGGTTGGGTTCCTTTGGGAAGCAGAGGGTCTTTTGACCAACTAAGGGGAGTGGGTACAATAGACCTAACCTGGTCGCGGTACCTGTCACTGTGGGGGAAACCTCCCCGCTTTGTCGTTGGAAAAAAACCTAACTTAGCCGTGAATACATTTTTTGTTTTTGAATGATGTTTGTTTCCATAATGTCCAATGAAAATTTTAATATCGATACTAATGATAATTTGGGAGGTCTACTGTATATACTGTTTGATAAAGAAAACTACCAGGCAGGGTACTCTAAACAGATATATGCATCCGCGAAAAAGTTCGTTTCTAATATATAAAGTTAGTTCCTCTGAATGTCCCAACCTAACCTATGTACATATACATACATACCTGTATATACTTTGCTAGCAGGAAACTATTTTTGGTAAAACATTAATTACTAAATACATGTCAATTTGTTGTAAGAATTTTATACTTATTTTTTTTTAAATTTATATTTAGTTTTTGTTTTAAACTCTTATATTTTTTGCATTTAAACAAAATAAAGTCTAAGAGATAAGATAAGAAAACAAAAATTAACCAAAATCTCTTTAACTTACTTTTTGTCTATATATACATACATACATACATACATATGTTCATATGTACGTACCCTGTAGGAAGTCGAACACATTTTTAAGTAACTTCAAACTGGTATTTTTATAACCACATCTAGTTGATTAAGTGACTTTTTTCAATGTTGACGACTCACTATTTTAACATAGGCATGTCATAGGCAGTAACTACTTATTTTTCAACCTATTTGTAGTTAATTAATAGTATATTCAGTTTATAATAAATTATTTAAATTTTAAATAATTTTCGTCAAAAAATATATGTACATACATTTGCATGTACATATACATACATATCTTTATATATTTTGATATAGAAATAATTACCCTGTAGGAAGTCAAACACATTTATAACTAAATTCAAACTGGTTTTTTTATAACCACATCTAGTTGATTAAGTGACTTTTTTCCTTGTCGACGACTCATTATTTTAACATGGGCATGTCATAGGCAGTAGTCAATTGGCCATCTTTGCATGACTTTTTAACTGACTACTAACTACTTATTTTTCAAGCTATTTGTAATTAATTAAAAGTATTGTCAGTTTATAATAAATTATTTAAATTTTAAATAATTTTTGTCAAAAAAATATATGTATGATCATATGAACATGCATACATATGTATGTATATCTTTATATATTTTGTTATAGAAATAATTATTTATGAAAATTTTGCATTAAACTGCCCTAAATGATGATGTATAATAGTCCTGAAATAAATACGCCACATAATTGCTAGTACATAAGCAGATTTTTATTGATTTAATTTTTAATTATTTTAAAATGTTTGTATGTATATATTTTTTTCATTTGACTTCATGGCATGCTTGTTTTACTTATTTTGATTTTATTTGTGTTTTACGTATGCCTTTTTGGTTGATATCTGCATGAGATTTAAACCAATTTGTAGTCATTTAAAAAAAAGTTAATTTATAGTTGGTGTTTTTTGCAACTGACTATTTTATTTACTACAGGGTATTTAAGAAAATGTTGCATTAAAATTGCCTTAAATGATGATGTATAATAGTGCTGAAATAAATACGCTACATAATTGCTTGTACATAAACAGATTTGTATTGCTTCAATTTTTAATTATTTTAAATTATTTAAATATGTTTGTATATATTTTTTTTCATTTGACTTCATGGCATGCTTGTTTTACTTATTTTGCTTTTATTTGTGTTTTACGTGTGCCTGTATGCAATATTTTTGGTTGATATCTGCATGAGATTTAAACCAATTTGTAGTCATTTGAAAAATAGTTAATTTATAGCTAGTGTTTTTTGCAACTGACTATTTTATTAACTACAGGGTATATACGAGTAGTAAAATCTATTTTTGAAATTATAAATTTTATTTAACACATTTCTTTTTTCTCCCCTTCTCATTTTAGCTTAAAACACAAACTACAGGAGAAATTGTGTGTTTAGTTGATTTTAGAGCAAAAAGCACGGGTTCAGACAACCTAAACAACCAGCTTTACGACCAGTCTTTACATCGACTTAAACATGGGTCAATTGGTCGTTAAGCTGGCGGAGCCAGTAAACAGTGTTGCTCATATGTTTAGCGGTCGGCGAAAACGAAAGCGTAGCATAGACTCAACTAGCTCAAATGGTGAAGAGGCCAGCAGTGAAACCCAATCTCCTAAGAAGTTAGTACATTTTTTTTATTACAACTTGCAATAATTTGTTTTATATTTAAATAATGTTTATTTTTTGCAGAAAAAAACTATTGACTACCACACAATACATTTACCAAGCTCTTTTCAAAGAGCAAAAGAATTCTGATATTGCCATTATGGCCTTAGGCAAAGTGTGGAATTTACACAAGGTTTATCTATCACAAAGTCCATACTTTTATAGTATGTTTAATGGATCGTGGAAGGAATCTTGTCAAGATTTTGTTCATATTAAAATTTTGGATGAAAGAATTACATTGGAAGGTATGATATAGACTTTATTTTGTTATCCAGCATCGTATTCAAAGTGGATAGTAGTTGTAACGATTTGTTTTAAAGGATTAAGGGAAAAAAGTTAAGAAAACTTTTGGGGCCAGAAGGGTATCAAAAGACGATTTTTTAAACCTTAAAATGAAGACATTGTATTAGCAAGCTGGAGTATTAAAGGTTTGTGTCTGTAAGCAAATGAGTTGAAAGCTTTCTTTTAACCGATCATTTGAAGCCGGTACAGCTCCCCAAGTTTGAACAGCTTTTGATAAAAAAGAACAGCCTTTTGATCACACCCAATACAAAGCTTTTCTTTCTTTCTTGATTTTCTTTCATGACCCCGTTTGTAATATATCGGTTTGCGCTTTAGATTCTTGTAATAGGAAAATTTTGTTTTTTATGGCGTCCAGGCATTTTGAACGAATTCTAATGCTTTATAACGAAAGAATTATTAGTTGTGTTTCATTTACTGATTCTACAAGGACACAGGCCATATAAGGTTCCACTAAAGTGCTTAGGATATGGCGCTAAACCTCTTATTCTAACTTCACTCATATCTCCAAAACTAAAAGAGACATGAAAAAATGTAATACTTATCGTTGCTTTTTAGAAAAATAGTAACAATTCGTAACTATTGTTGGTACTTTTTTTACAAAGTATTTTTCTCCATTCTTTGGCATATACTTATTAAATAGGATCTCACTGCAAGATTTATATTTTTGATACTTCAATGGGGAGAAAAGAGTACTAAAAAGGGGATATGGAAAAATAAATTTCTTTCTTTAGCTTTTTGGTTATAAAACTGGTACTTTTTTTAATAACCGTTAATATTGGACCTATTGGACATAAAATTCAACATGCAATATCCTGAGCTACAATATTCTGTGGGAGAACTTTTTGATACTTCTATGGTCTTTAACTGGTACTTTTTGAATTTCTGCTAGTATTGGACTTAAAACATAAAATTAAACATGCAAGGTATTGAGTGAAGGATAATCTGTAAGAGGGATTTTTTTGGGTACTTTGAATTTCTCTAACTGTTACTAACTTCGGATAGGGTTAGTTGTCGTTTAAGAAGAGATCTATTAAAGCAATATTTAGTGGCCGTACTCAAAAGAAAAAAAGCCATTCCGCCTCCACTTTATCTATCCGCTAGACCGTCCCCTGACCGAATGCGAAAGCGAGAGGGGACATACGGAGAATTGCTGCCACTCCCAAAATATCTAACCAATTTTGATGATTATTGAAAAGATAGGTCAGCGGCATTAAAACATACAGGGTGTTTCAAAGCTAGGAATATAAAGGGACAGATAGGCAATTTAGATTTTGATGAAATTTAAAACTTATGAATGTAGATCGATCAACACACAGGCCTTATATTTCTTTATAGTTAGTCTAAAATTTATTTTACGAGGGCAACGCCACGGGCACGGCTAGTATTATATAAACTACTGAAAACTTTTTAAAATATGAGATGATTCTTAAAACCGCTCTGGGTGGGGAAACAACTCTGGCGTCATTGTTGTTATCTTTTATCATAGTGCTAGTGGAGTACCCGTATTTTTTAGGAGCTGGGACTTTTAAATTAAGAACTCGATACTAAGATCCTTCTTCAATATTATTTTAAGTTATTGAAATATTATTAGAATTTAAATTTTAAATAAATTCTTTCCTATTCAAATCCATTTTCAGCTTTGGATGCAGTTTTTGGTTCCATGTACTCCGATGAAATTGAAATCGATCCAAAAGGTGTTATATCTGTTCTAGCCACTGCTACATTATTCCATTTAGATGGCATCATCGATAAATGTGCTGAGGTAATGGTTGAGACAATCAATGCTGAAACTGCTATTAATTATTATGAAGCTGCCTGTCAGTATGGTTGTCAGAATGTTAAGAAATCCACATTTGTTTGGTTGGAAACAAATCTTTTATGCATTTACACAAAATATCCGAATTTGTTAAGACAAATTAGTATAGAGCTAATGACTGCATTAATTTCTAGTCCAGATCTTTATGTCATGCAAACAGAATTTTCTCTGTACACACTTTTACGCACATGGATTTATTTGCGTTTAAATCCAAATTATGATCCTGAAAATCCACAACATCAACAGGAATTACAATTGCAATATCAACAGCAGCAACAAACAGATGCCAATAATAGTAATTCAAATTCTTCGTTAGCCTCGTCGTTCTCGTCATCATCAACAGATTTTAATATGCAGTCGGATAGTAACACTCCCACAACTACAGGTGATATTATACAACAATATTTCACAAGCCGTCGTGAGAAACGTACATTTTTATCAACTCCCGACGGTCAGCAATATTTAAAACCTTTTTTGGCTTTGCGCACTCAATACTTAACCAATCATCACATGGATTTAAAAATTGTACTTAATGACAATATTATTCCTAAAGAATGGCTGCATCATCATGTTTTAAATCATTGGAATTCCATTCTAAAAGTAGATCACTTGCCGGAAGAAGGGTGAGTATTTTGAAAGTGTTAAAGCTTTTGCTACAAAATTAAAAAAATTAATAATGCCTATAACAATTAATTTGTTTAAAGAGTGCAGTAGACAAAAACATAAACTAATAACAATATACAGAATTGATGTCTTCCACCCGAATAAACTAGTTTAATTCGATTAATACCAAAGATTTAAATAGTCGGCCATATTCTGCAGTTCGAAATCGAGTGTAATTGAAATCGATGGAGATTTTCCTGATTTCAAGGGTGTATTTCTGGTAAAGACAAGTAGTCCTCAAAATAAAAGATATATAAAAGGAAATATTTTTTTAAACTTTGAGCACTGAATCGATTTTAAAAGTTGTTCGATTTTAATTTCACTCGAATTCGCTTACCAGAACGTGGCTTAGTGACTATCTTTAAAATTATTGAACAAATTTTGTTTCTTTTAATAATTTATAGTTTTTTCTTCCAGACCTCATGGGCTCTTATTTATTTTGCGTTTCAGTTTTAGTTTAATTTGTTATTTTAATTTAGATTTTTTTGGAATCTGAAGAATTTATGAATAAATTTATATATTTTGTTCGATAATTAAATTTATTTCTGTTTTTATTTCTTTGTTGATAGTGATTTGTGGAAATTTTTAAAAAGAAAGTAGAGTTGTTACTCAGTTACCTTCATTAGACCGGCAAGCATTTTTTGACTGAATTTTCATGCTTGACGCTTCTGTTAAGATAGCACAGTTAGTCAGGATTCTCAAAACTGAAATAAAAGAAGTATTTTTTTACCCAAAATTTTTTTAAATATATTTTTATCTCTCCTATTTTAACAACTTACCGATAGCTAAAAGTGGGAATTTATTCGCCATATAAAAAGTGTTCCATTATTACAACTTTGCTTTAACCTACCAGGTAGTATGAAACATCCTTTAATTTACAGCACACTTTAGATTAAATTTTAGTAATAAAAGAACATTTTTAATATGGCCGATCAAATCCTACCTTTAGCTATCGGTAAGTTGTAAAAATCAGACCTTACAACTGTACCTAAACAAAAGCGCCACGCGTTTTCTAGTTGTCAAAAATTGTCATGCCCATGCAATGAGTATGAATCATTCCTATAAGCGTTAAAGCTAAGCGGAAGAAATGTTTAGATACGGCTGTTAATCTTTTACAACGACAAATTTGTTTTGAAATTCTCGTTCTTTGGGCATATTTGCTGTAATGACAATTCTTAATTTAGTTGAATATTAAAGTCGTTAAATGTCTAAATGCAGCCGCTGGTTGAATAAAACCTACATAGTTTTGTTTGCCAGTGATCGCACACCACTTACAGGTTTTAATTTTATTTTTATGAAATTTCATCTTTTTATTTTTTTCTTTAAAATTGATCATCAGAGTTCTTTGCATGTTTCAACTTACCGCCAAAGCGACGTCTATAGTCGAACATTAAACTTTTAACCAATGACATTTTTGGTGAATCGAAATTAGCTGTAATTAATTATAATTAGTAATGTGGTTATTTTATTGAACTGTTTATGGGTTTTAATCAAAATTTTTATATTTTTAATCAGTTCATCAAATTTAATTTTAATTAAATTATTTTTATGAAAAAAGGAATTTTACAACATGCAATTTATTTAAATTTATTGATAATTTTTCATTCTTGACTGTACTGGGAATCGAACCCAAGTTTTATGTATGTATCAATTGCAACCACACAATCTCTTCTTAGGGTTTTGGCGACGGCTGGCAGTCAATAGTCAAACCTCAATCTTTAAACCAAATGGTATTTTAACCCTGGTAGATCGAAATTTGTTTTTTTTTTAATGATTATCTATTTTGATTGATTTACGAACTGTTGCAAAGACAACAGTATGTTGTCATTACAGACAAAGTAACATTCAAAGTAAATTTGAAAGAAATCTGTGGCTAAATAACACAATTCGATATCGATCGAAATGACAATAAATTTTAAATGGGAATTTTGATAAATATTGAATGAAACATTTTGATCTTGCAAGGGAAATAGAGCTGATTGTATGCGAAGTGGTCGTATATAACTGGAACTCTGTTTCGCAGTAGAACTTTTCGTTTTCAAGACAAATCCATTCTATTTAAATCATATTTCGAAGCCTCACAAAACTGTGCATTAAATATCAATAAAGTAAATAATAAGTTTGACATTTCATTAAAAAAACTCTTTCTACATCAAAAATAAACTAAGAGGATAAATCTGTATGAAATATGTAGTTACAAACAATATATCGAGGGTTATTTTTCAAATAGTGCTATCTGAAATTTTTCAAAAATTTTTTTTTTACAGAAACGTGTTCACTTACGGAAGGGTCATCTGTCATTTAAATTTGAAAAAAAAAAATTTTTTCCCAAAACGTTTTTTTTCATAAATATTTTTTGTGCTATCTAACACACACGTTTTTTTTTTTGGTAAAAAAGTGCTATCTACATAAAAAATGTTACTTCATATAATAAAATGATAAAAAGTGTTATTACAAAGTAGACATATTATACATCAAATGGTTAGGAATTGTGTCTAGATTTAATAAACTAATATAATTTTAAAATTCGTTGTAGAAATTTTGCAAAAAAAACTGCAAAAAATTTGTCGATGAGTTTTTGTCTATAGTAAATATTTTTTTATTTATGGAGTTTTTATAGCAACGTGTTCACTGACTGAATAAAAAATCGTGGAACTTAATTAATTAAAGTCTAAAAAGTATTCATTGCAGCTCATTTTATTTTTGTTCAAATAGTGCTATCTGCTTATTTCAATGTTCAAGTCGATAAAATTTTAATTTGTAAATAGTGCTATCAGACATATAAGCGCGAATATCATGAATTAAAAAAACATTAATATATGTATGATTTAGACGTTCATTTTTAATATCATTGTAAAATAAAGTTTAGTTATTACTCCTAGAGTTATCGAATAAATCAGTTTTTTCGCTCTCCTGTAAAGTTGTGATTTTTCAGATGGCACTATTTGAAAAATAACCCTCGATATAATCTATAACAAAAGGATTTATTAACATTATAGACAATTACATTATTACACTATTCATAATATTCTTTTCTAATATTTTTGATTATAATTTCTATTTTTTTTTAGTCCACAAAACCTTGAAGCTGATGTTTTCTATGAAAATTGTATGCGTTGTGGTCGTATATTACTCGAACCGGGTTATCAAAAATGGAGATGGACTGGTTTTAATTTTGGTTTGGATCTAATACTTATAGCCGATTCAAGAGTACTTAGCATACGAAGACATCATCGCAATGAACACGAACGTTTGTTAAGTTTACAAACAAAGAAGCAATTTATGATAAGGTGAGTAATTTAAATAAATAAGAACTATGTATATGGAAATTACTGTAGCATACTTTGAGGCCGCCTAATTAAATAACACGGTGCTACAGTGAAAATATACTTGGAAAATGACCTAGTGTAAGTTGAAGGCCTTGTTCTGTATCTGTATCTGATTTTAATTTGATTTTTTCTCGATTTTTAAAATTTGGTGCCATTTTTTTTAAATTAGTTTGTTTAGAAACATACCAATATGTATACACACTATTAAAGCTAATTTAGTTTTGAGTTAAACCAGCTTTCATTTAACAAAATCGAACAAAAAATAAAAAAGTTATTAAGGTTTTTCAAAAGTGAAAAATGTAGCTTTTTCAAATATTGTTCAATAGACCGGGTCAACCTCCATATAAAACAAAAATTATGCCAGTCTCCCCGTAGAATGAAAGATATGTCAATAAAGTTTCTAAAACAGGAAATATTTTTTTAATATTTTTAATTAGTTCATGAAATTTAATTTCTAAGCCTAATTAAATATAAGCCTAATTAAAAATATTAAAAATTTGGATTAAAAACCATAAATAGTTCAACAAAATAACCACAATACTAATTATTGTTAAAGCTAAGGCACGAGCTCTATGTGTACATTTGTCCTTCAAGTTGTGCTGAAAAAGGTCAACAGAAAAGAGAAAGACAAAGTGAAAAAACAAAAAATGTACTTGGACTTCAAGAAAAATTCTTGACGAAAGTACGAAAAAACAGAAGTAAAGGAAAAAACATGTAAAATCAATTAAGATGGATAATCATTCAGGAAAGCAAATTTCGATCTACCAAATGTTAAAATACAATTTGGTTTAAGGATTGATGTTTGACTAGTGACGTCAGCAGTCGTCGATGGCTGCGAGTGTAAGACGGCAAATCCATCTGAGGAGATCGAGTGGTTGCGATCGAAACATGTCATGGTAACCTGCCGGCCAGGGTTCGAGCCCGAGCCACGTCAAGAATGAAAGATTATCAATAACAATTTTAATTAATTTTCATGTTGTAAAAATTCCTTTCTTCATAAAAATAATTTAATAAAAATTAAATTTCATGAACTTAAGCCTAATTAAAAATATTAAAAAAAAAAATAAAATTTGGATTAAAAACCATAAATAGTTCAACAAAATAACCACAATACTAATTATTGTTAAAGCTAAGGCACGAGCTCTATGTGTACATTTGTCCTTCAAGTTGTGCTGAAAAAGGTCAACAGAAAAGAGAAAGACAAAGTGAAAAAACAAAAAATGTACTTGGACTTCAAGAAAAATTCTTGACGAAAGTACGAAAAAACAGAAGTAAAGGAAAAAACATGTAAAATCGATTAAAATGGATAATCATTCAGGAAAGCAAATTTCGATCTACCAAATGTTAAAATACAATTTGGTTTAAGGATTGATGTTTGACTAGAGACGTCAGCAGTCGTCGATGGCTGCGAGTGTAAGACGGCAAATCCATCTGAGGAGATCGAGTGGTTGCGATCGAAACATGTCATGGTAACCTGCCGGCCAGGGTTCGAGCCCGAGCCACGTCAAGAATGAAAGATTATCAATAACAATTTTAATTAATTTTCATGTTGTAAAAATTCCTTTCTTCATAAAAATAATTTAATAAAAATTAAATTTCATGAACTTAAGCCTAATTAAAAATATTAAAAAAAATTTGGATTAAAAACCATAAATAGTTCAACAAAATAACCACAATACTAATTACAGGAAATATTTTTATTTTTTTCTGCTACGCCCCCAAATACAGCCCTTTGGGTTTTTTATATATAGCGCTGCCATTTAAAGTCTTATCTCATCAAATCGCATATCGGTGTTCATGGCTTGACAGTGGCTTCATTTTTAATCCGACGGATCCTCACCCCAAATTTTTCACGTGTCAAAAAAGTCCTTCTAAAACTTAGTATTACGCCCCTCTTTCTTTTTCCCGTACATATTACATTTAACCTGGTAGAAGCCAATACAAACCAAAAAAAATTTTCATAAATCACGCCTAGAACAGGAATATTGTTTTTTGCAGCGCTTTTTGTTTTATATATACAGCATTGTCATTTAAAGTCCAATTTTATCGAATCGGATATCATTGTTTATGGCTAGAATATGGCTTTGTCAATCATGAACAATTATGGTTAGAAATCAATAAACATTTTTACTATCTTTTATTTCTGCTTAAGCTATTCTTCGAAAAACTGATTTTAAGTGTAAAATCCAAGTGTATCCAGGTGTTTCACGAACTGCTTCCTGTATCCCAATTTAAGGTGTAATGGTGGCAAAATTTTTTTTTCGGTACTCACTAGTGGAATTATTAATACGTTTTTCTTAGCTTGAATGCAGTTAACACTTTGGCACTTTGTTTTGTTTTAATTTTGCCATTTGGTATTTTGACATTTATTTATTACTTGAGTACATTGCACTTGGTAATGCAGAATTTTATTATACCCTTCACTATTCCGAAGTAAACTTTAAATTAAAAATATACTAAAAGGGAAGTATTCACAATGTCCTTTACTTTCTGAAATTATAATAAATAACATTTTTTTATGAATTAAACAATGTTCTAAAATGTTTTAAAATTATAAGCAATTTATTTCTTATACACACTCTACTTTAGGTATGTATGGTTTGTCATTACGTTTTGATCAATGCACACAGTTTGTGTTTTTAAAAAATATTACAATTTACATAAAATGCTTACAAAACAAAAAAATTTGAGGTGAGGATCTGAGATGGCATAAGTGGCGCCAAGACTTTAAAGTCGGATTAAAAATGAAGCCACTGTCAAGCCATGAACACCGATATGCGATTTGATGAGATAAGACTTTAAATGGCGGCGCTATATATAAAAAACCAAAAGGGCTGTATTTGTGGGCGTAGCAGAAAAAAATACAAATATTTCCTGTTTTAGAAACTTTATTGGCATATCTTTCATTCTACGGGGAGACTGGCATAATTTTTGTTTTGTATGGAGGTTGACCCGGTCTATTGAACAATATTTGAAAAAGCTAAATTTTTCACTTTTGAAAAACCTTCATAACTTTTTTATTTTTTGTTCGATTAAATTAAATTAAATGATGATTAAATTAAATGAAAGCTGGTTTAACTCAAAACTAAATTAGCTTTAATAGTGTGTATACATATTGGTATGTTTCTAAACAAACTAATTTAAAAAAATGGCACCAAATTTGAAAAATCAAGAAAAAATCAAATTAAAATCAGATATAATTAAGAATATCACTACAAAAATTGTATACACATACCAAAAAGTGTATACATTTAGAAAGGCACATGTCTCTTCTTTCTGAAACCGTTTAAAAAATAAAAATCGGGTAATAATCAACTGAGTTACGTGTTCATAAGTACTCGAACCTACCCAAAAATGGTTTTTTCGGAATAACTCCGAAATTTGAGGGTGTTTCCGAATTTTTTAAAATTGACTTATGATCTACTCAGTAAGGTCTATAACCTACACTAGGGCGCTTTTCAAGTATAAAAAAAGTGCTCATTTGTAGCACCGTGTAATTTATAATATTAAAAATGGATTTGAATCGATCTGGTGCCTTATTCTGGCAGTCGTGATCGAGTGCTTTCTCGATTCGAAAGCCATTTATTTATTGTTTTTTCAGTTGAAACTGAACGAATTGATATTATTTTTTCAGTATTATGAAACTCAAATTAATGCTTAACAACGCTGAAAAAATAATTCCGATTCGTTCAGTATTGACTGAAATAATAAGATATTAAATTGCTTTCGAATCCGGAAGGAACTTGATCACGGCTGCCAGGATCAACCCCTGTTTAAATTTTTGTAGCTGTTTTTGGCAAAAGTCCAAAGTTGAGTAAAGTTTTCCAAAGATTCCGAAAATTATTGTTATTCTTGACTTAAATGGAATTATGGTGTTGGGCAATAGTATATAAGTTAAGTGTGGCGCATAAATAACGTTATGATTTATTTAATGAATACCTTTTTTCTTTCCGATTTTATTTAACGTTGGCATTACTTAAAATTTAGATTAAATTTGAAAATGTGTTCACATTATTATGTTTTATTCCAATTGTGCCTATTTTTTGCTTCTAACTGAAGAACTCTTTCCAGAGCATAACTTTTCTTAACATTTTATGTCCCAGCCCATAGACCTTACCCTTTAGGTAACCCCAAAGAAAAATCTCGGAAGCCGGTAAATTGGGCGGACGTGGTGGCCAGTTAAAATCGGAAAATCAATATCGATACAAATTCCTATTTAAATTGTATTGTAATTTTGTTCGATATCGAATGCCATAATTTGGCCCCAGAATTCTGGATTGTTCTTTATCTACCTCGGACCTTCAACAGTTTTCAATTATTGAACGGCATTGAATGCCATTCACATTAACGCAACTTGTTCGTCGTTTTAGAAAAAAAATATAGTCAAAAAAAGTATATGTATGTATTAAGTGGGTGCATTTGATGTTCAACAATTGAAGCACAGCCGCGAATAACGTTGTAAACGCCACATTTTGCAAAAATTGTTTTTTTGCAGATAACCGTTGACATCAATCTATTACACGGTTTAAACATCAAATCAACCAAAACTATACACCTTAACGCCTTCAAAATGGCATACAAAGTGTCAGCCAGTGGAAGAACATTGCAAGTTACTAACAAAATTATGAAACCGAAATGGTTTTGCAGTGCGGAATAATATTTTAAAAGCCTATTGCATAAAAGTTTTTATTATCATTATTTTAAATAATAGAAAAAAAAAGAATTTTAAAACAAATAATGCTGCCTGTCAAAAAACGTTTTTTTGCTCTCCTGAAAAATTATTATTTTGTAACTTAAAACGTTATTCGCGGCTGTGCTTCAATTATTATTTGATTTTGGGTGCCCCATATTTTGCAATATTTGTTTATTTACATTACCATTAAGTCGAAAATGGGCCTCACGCTCATTATTCGAAATCATCTTTGTGTCTGAATAATTGAATGCTGCCTTTCAAAATAAAATTGAATAACTTTGATTCTTTGTTCTATGTTGAGTCTCAATCGTAGATTTCCCAAGTTTTTTAACGTTAATTCAGAAAAGAAAAAAAAAAAAAAAAATTAAACGGCAAACCTCTCTGAGGAAATTGTGCGGTTACAATAGAAACTTATCAGGGCAACCTGTCCGTGAAAACCTGGGTTCGATTCCCAGCTCAGTCAAGAATGAAAAATTATCAATAACTTGTAATTCATTTAGTTTTGTAAAATTTGTTTCTTCATAAAAATAATTTGATGAAAATTAAATTCAATGAATTTAGTCTGCTTAAAGCTTTGTTCACAATCAGAGTAACAATTTCGTTTTTCTTCTATCTTTTTTCTTCCCAAAGTATTTCATATATTTTCCTTTCATTTTTAGAACAATAATGTAACTTAAATTTTTTTAAAATGTAACTAAAGTTGAGTCTGTTTCTGACGTATAAAATAATTTTATTTAGTTTTGAATGAAAATTTTAACAAAATGTTTACAAAAATTAAAATAAATGCATAATATTGTTGTGGCCAAAATTTGCAAAAAATTTCTTGATGAAAAATGTGTGTAGTTACAAAAGAAATTGTTGCTCTATTATGAACACCAAGTGAAAATGTTTTTTTGATTGTGAACGCAGCTTAAAATTTGGATTAAATACTAATTATTAAAAAAAAAAAATAAAAAATGTATTCACTTATTAAATCATGACGTTACTTATGCGCCACCCTGTACAAAATATCATACTAATCCAAATTTGTTAGTTTTTCTTAAATGTTTTTCAAACTCGTAACTAATTTACTCAAATTAATCTTACAGAGCTTCCATAACATCTATTAACTCTCAAAGGCAACCAACTTTTACACAAAAATCCGATATAACATCATTGTGTTTGGAGAAAAATGAAGAAGTCACATTAATGGTAATGGATGCTAAGTTGGTGCATCCTTTGTTGATCTCAGTCAATTTACTGGTTGTACCACCAACCCCACAAACATTTAAACAAAACTTGGTATGCGACGAATTTGCCAATGCCTCAGTGCCTATATCGGAAATTGGTGCAAATTGTGGACGATCGCTAACGTCAACCAACAACAGCATCGATGATTCGGCAGTATGTGTTGTACCGCCCTCACCACCCAATGCTCCATTAAGGCCACCAAATGCAACACACCGTTCAGCCTCCGCTACTTCAACAATATCGACGAGCTCTTCAACAGCTTCATCTTCGTCATTTTCTTCCACAGATTTTTTGTAAATCCAAAGAGTTTATTCACTTAAGTGCTAAACACAAGCTAGAGGTTAGAGACCAAGAGAATTATTTATATTAAATGGTGCTGTGTGATAATAAAGCAAATGAAACCGCCATAAGTGTTGAACGCACACTCGTTATTTAACAAACTATAACAAAATATATCTTTATTTTGGGATTGATTCCGAATTTGTTATTTATTTTTCATTTTATTAGTTTAAAATTATATTTTTCTTCTTAAACTTTCTTGTAAATATTAGCATATAATTTGTTGTACTTTATTTTCAATTAATATTGTTCAATTTTCTATAAAGAAAAACGTTCGCAAAGTAATTTTGCTCTCGTTTTTTAATCGCTTTTTCTAGATAATATCTTCAAGTTGCTTAAAGAAATCTTTAAAATTTTTTCGTTACCACATATTTTGCAAATTTTTTATTGAAAATATAAATTCTTAATTTAGTTAATAAGTTTTTGTATTCTTTTATACAGTTGTTCTATTCCAAACAAAAAAAATAATGAATTTTATATTCATTTTATAAAAAAAAACATACCACTTACATTTATATACATAAATATATCTTCTAACATATTTTATTGAACTGATTTAAGAGATTTTCCAATAAAATTTATTTGTTTTTTAACACAAATACTTTTTAAAATCTAATAAATAAATTAATTGAACTCATATTAAATTTGGTTTAGATTATTGATTTTATTTGAGATTAAAAAGGCCTGGGGGAAAATTACGACATTCGATATCGATCGAAATAACAATACAATTTCAATGAAAATCTCGATCGATATCGAATGCCGTAATTTTCCCCCTGCCTTGAATACATACAAATTTCTTCTCTTTTTAATTTAAGAAGGTTTAAGACGTTATTGCCTAGAAATTTTTTAAGCATTTCTTTTGCAGCGTTATTGTTGGTTGTTATCATAAAACGCCCGCAAGTTGGTGGAATCGGTTCAAAATTTGATAAGTTCTCCTACAAATGTTCTTGTAAGGTGTATGAAGTTTAGTGCAAATATGTTTTGAAATCTTAAATAGACTCAGGTTAGGTAGAAAGGCTGGTGCGAAGTCAACTTCACACCATTATTTTTGTAAAAAAATAATAATGAAATATTTTTGTTTTTAAAAATTTATTAAATTTAATTTTACTTACATTACGCGCCATTATTTACAAGTTAAAAAAAAGAAAAATACAACTTTAATTCTGACACCAAAAAAGCTGATTAGGGATCTAATCACCGCATTCGATAATATCGTATCAACTATCGATTTTTTTTGCATACGATAGGCACTGACATATCGAATGAAAACTCGTTAAATGTAATTTCAAATTCAATACATTGCATTCAATATCGAGTTTCATGATACCAAAATAAATAATTTCGATCAATTTTGCTCGATATCGTATGCGGTAATTAGACCCCAGATTGATTCTGACAAAACATCGATAAAAACATATTCTTTGTCATCAAATTCTGATTGTGAATTCAACCTAGCCCAAGACGAATTCAACTACAGGTGGTGTCAGAACGACAACAATCCAAAAACAACAGAATAAACATAGGGTTTCCTTCAACCGTTTTCGGTTCGTACTGTCAAAATAGAATCGATAGAAGTGATTCTTTACAGCTTTCACGATTTTTAATAAATTAGACTTTGCTATCATTCTGCGGTTAGCACATTAGCGGTCTTAAGTTCAACTAAATTTTTTTCGAAAAAAAACTTCGAATACACAAAAACATGCTTTCGAATCGAGAAAGTACTCGATCACGACTGCCAGAATCAGGCCCCAGGTATGTTCTAGGTTTCGATTCGAATTGAAAACGAAAATTTTTTTTGAATCCGCATGATTCATAAATTGGTGTTCCCAAATCCGAATGTTTTTTTTGTATTTGAAGTTTTTGTACGAAAAAACTTTAGTTGAACTAAAGATCGCTAATGTGCTATAACCGCAGCATGATAGCAAAGTCTAATTTATTAAAAATCGTGAAAGCTGTAAAGAATCACAATAAAAATCACTTCTATCGCTATTCGCGAAAAATTGCAACCTTTTAAACAAATACTAAAATTTATTTGAAATCGCTAAATGGGTAAAAAAAACAAAATGTCGGTAAAAATAGCGAAAATTCGCGAAAACTTTTAATATTTCAAACAAGCCATAAAGTTGATTAAAAGTCCCTAAAGCTACAAGAAATGGCAAAAAATCGGTAAAAATGGCTAAATTATCGGAAATTCACAAAAATTTGCAAACAGCGGAATGATAGCAAAGTCTACCTTTTATTATAAATCGTTAAAGCAGTAAAAAATCAGAAAACTTACAGGACCAAATCGCTCTTATCGCTAATATGGCTTAAATTCGCGAAAAAAAAATTTAAACAAGCCCGAAATTTGAGATCGCCAAACCGATAAAAAAAACAAATTGTCGGAAAATAACTAAAAAGCGTTAACAAATTAGCAATAATTTTACATCAAAATCGATGAAAAAGTCGATTTTAAATTTTGGGTTAGTTAGGGCTTTTTGCGTTTTAGGTAACGTATATTTTTGATAAAATTGGTCGAAAAACATTTAAAACTAAAAACAAAATTTTTCAATTTTAATACCAACATTAAGAAGAAAATGTTTGTTAAAAGAATCCAGCGAAGGTTCATTTCTGTCCATTTCGAAATAAAACAAAATTACTTTTTGAGGGTTGTTTTTTGTTTTTAATAAATAAATTTTAAAAAAATGTTTAGATGTAAAGTAAATAAATTTAAACAATTAATTCCTGAACACCTTAATAACTTTTTCTTTAAGAATACAAAAGATAAAAGGACATAAAATTACAATAGAATAGATAACATAAAATAACAATTAGAATATTCTTATTTTTAAAAAAGATTAATGTAAAGAAATATCTTAACAATTGCACCTTAAATTAGGGAAACAAATATAAAAAAAAAACAATTTATGATACATTCAATACAAAAGAAAGAAAAAAATAACAATTTAATTGTTATTTTAAAAGGACTATAAATTCAACAAGCCAATTTCAAAATTCGCCCTTATCGTGATTGGCGAGTTTAATATACCCCTGCGACTGTTTGGTAATGGATTAGAGAAAAAAAGTTCACGCTCTCTTTAATCTATTAACAGGCGTATTTTAAATTCGCCAACCACGATAAACGGTGATTATGTTTATCCAATAATGAATTAAATACTTAATAATAAAATAATTCCGGGAAATTGGTTTCGTAAATAGGTTTTTCCGTATTGGATATAGCATGTTGGGTATTTTTGTTATCAATGGCTAACGAATTGAATAGATCATTCAAACGATTTTGTATGACATCATGCTGGAAAATAATAAAAAGCAATTTTGTTTAGTTTAAATAAAAAAAAAAAAGTTTTAACTAAAAAAATTACTTTGGGTTCAGTGCGTTTCATAAGATCTTCGAAATCACTTTCACGGAAGGTGCGTACAATTTGCATTTGTTTCTCTTGCTGTTCCCTTTTAACCGATTCTGATGGTTCGGCCAAAAAACGTTTCATAGCATCAACGGTATATTCAGGAGCCAAAGTTTTCTATGGAATTAAAATGAAAGAAATTAATTATTTATTTGTACTTTTAATTTTAGTTTAAATCTTCATTCATACCTTTGATACTCCCGGTGAACTACTAATACTGTCTGCATCTGCATTGTAGGCCGTTAAATCGGCTAAACTATTTCTTTGTGTCATATTATTACTGACAGTCTCAACCCATGAATGTCTATGACCAGGATTATCAGCTTGATTGAGGACATACGGTAGTCCGGTTTGTAAACGATTGAAATCCATACCAGAATTTTGTAAACATTCAGCCAGGGCTACTTTATCAATTGCCAATTGTGGTACATTCAAATTATATTTGCTACTCGATTTCTTTGGATCTAGGAGCGGTGGTAAGAAATAGGGTGCATCATGTTTACGATCTTCAATTATTTTCTGGGCATATTCGAGTAAATTATTGATGCCGGTAACGCGAGCTGTTAATGTAAGCAATGCTATGGAAATGGTGTACAATGAACATTTGTGTATGTCACTCAAGTTCTCAGTGGTTACAGCAACTTGTTGTATACTGAAAATATTGTTAAAAAAGAATTTACTAATGAATACTACAACTCCTTTAATGGTATTTTAAAAGTTGCGAATTGTCTTTTAGAAATTTTCAATTATAATTCAGTAGTGTTCGATCTTATTTTTTAGAATTCGACTTGCATTTATTTATTCACATAAACTAAGAGGGCGGAATTGGATAAGTGGCCGTGGCACCTCCCATAGTATATATAGTTAAAACATTTAAAAGTAACACGATATTTTTTGACTGTTAGGCGGTACGAAGTTAGCCAGGTTTTGTAAAAAAAAAACATTTTATTGACTTACTGCCTGTTCAACAATTTCGAAAGTAAAGGTTCGCGTAGAATGGAAAATATTTTTAAAACTGATTATAAATTTTCTATGCGAACGTATAAATTTTCTACGCGAACGTTAACGTTTGAAATTGTTGATCAGGCAGTTAATAACAATAAAAGTATTCTTGGAAATTGTTAAAAAGTATATTAAAAATTCATATTTTAATATGGTAATATTGATTCCCACAATCTAGTGACCCGCCCAACAAATGATCTCTGCATAATTATTCACCCCTATCGCGAATGTTATGGGAATATGTAATATGGGAGCAAACCTATATTCCCATCCCCAACAAATCGGTATCGCAAATATTTTGGGAGTAAACATTTCTATTGTGAATTATTTGTCAGTGCTATTTAAACAAAAGTCGCTATTGTGAATAACTTGTCAGTGCTTGTATTGGGAAAGAAAAATATACAATATAAAATACTAATCACCCCTATCGCGAATGTTATGGGAATACGATACATGGGATCAAACCTAAATTCCCATCCCAAACAAATCGGTATCGCAAATATTTTGGGAGTAAAAAATTCTATTGTGAATTATTTTTCAGTGTTTTGTAAACAAAAGTCTCTATTGTGAGTACATTGTCAGTGCCTGTATTGTGAAAGAAAAATATGCAAAATAAAATACTAATAAAAATATGATAAAATAACTATAAATAGTGTTTATCTTAATTTTCTTTATGTGCACTCCTTCAATAAGAGGAGAAAGTAATTTAATTTAGTCCTACTTTAGAATACAAATTAAATGTACATGTTCCCTTCTCGTTCACATCAACACTTGTTGGGAATTTATTTATTAAAAAAATTCGCGGGAGTAAACATTGGCGATGAAAAATTTTTTAAGTTTGAGAATTCATGCCCAAAAAATTTGTTATGGGAATCATTCACAATACGAAATAAAAAATATGGGAATATTTTCATGGGAGTGGTTGTTTGCGATAGGGGTGAATACAAATTTAATAAAATTAATAATGAATAGTGTTTATCTTCATTTTCTTTATTCTAGAACTTGTCAGTGCCTGTATTGTGAAAGAAAAATATGCAAAATAAAATACTAATAAAAATATGATAAAATAACTAATAAATAGTGTTTATCTTAATTTTCTTTATGTGCACTCCTTCAATAAGAGGAGAAAGTAATTTAATTTAGTCCTACTTTAGAATACAAATTAAATGTACATGTTCCCTTCTCGTTCACATCAACACTTGTTGGGAATTTATTTATTAAAAAAATTCGCGGGAGTAAACATTGGCGATGAAAAATTTTTTAAGTTTGAGAATTCATGCCCAAAAAATTTGTTATGGGAATCATTCACAATACGAAATAAAAAATATGGGAATATTTTCATGGGAGTGGTTGTTTGCGATAGGGGTGAATACAAATTTAATAAAATTAATAATGAATAGTGTTTATCTTCATTTTCTTTATTCTAGAACTTGTCAGTGCCTGTATTGTGAAAGAAAAATATGCAAAATAAAATACTAATAAAAATATGATAAAATAACTAATAAATAGTGTTTATCTTAATTTTCTTTATGTGCACTCCTTCAATAAGAGGAGAAAGTAATTTAATTTAGTCCTACTTTAGAATACAAATTAAATGTACATGTTCCCTTCTCGTTCACATCAACACTTGTTGGGAATTTATTTATTAAAAAAATTCGCGGGAGTAAACATTGGCGATGAAAAATTTTTTAAGTTTGAGAATTCATGCCCAAAAAATTTGTTATGGGAATCATTCACAATACGAAATAAAAAATATGGGAATATTTTCATGGGAGTGGTTGTTTGCGATAGGGGTGAATACAAATTTAATAAAATTAATAATGAATAGTGTTTATCTTCATTTTCTTTATTCTAGAACTTGTCAGTGCCTGTATTGTGAAAGAAAAATATGCAAAATAAAATACTAATAAAAATATGATAAAATAACTAATAAATAGTGTTTATCTTAATTTTCTTTATGTGCACTCCTTCAATAAGAGGAGAAAGTAATTTAATTTAGTCCTACTTTAGAATACAAATTAAATGTACATGTTCCCTTCTCGTTCACATCAACACTTGTTGGGAATTTATTTATTAAAAAAATTCGCGGGAGTAAACATTGGCGATGAAAAATTTTTTAAGTTTGAGAATTCATGCCCAAAAAATTTGTTATGGGAATCATTCACAATACGAAATAAAAAATATGGGAATATTTTCATGGGAGTGGTTGTTTGCGATAGGGGTGAATACAAATTTAATAAAATTAATAATGAATAGTGTTTATCTTCATTTTCTTTATTCTAGAACTTGTCAGTGCCTGTATTGTGAAAGAAAAATATGCAAAATAAAATACTAATAAAAATATGATAAAATAACTAATAAATAGTGTTTATCTTAATTTTCTTTATGTGCACTCCTTCAATAAGAGGAGAAAGTAATTTAATTTAGTCCTACTTTAGAATACAAATTAAATGTACATGTTCCCTTCTCGTTCACATCAACACTTGTTGGGAATTTATTTATTAAAAAAATTCGCGGGAGTAAACATTGGCGATGAAAAATTTTTTAAGTTTGAGAATTCATGCCCAAAAAATTTGTTATGGGAATCATTCACAATACGAAATAAAAAATATGGGAATATTTTCATGGGAGTGGTTGTTTGCGATAGGGGTGAATACAAATTTAATAAAATTAATAATGAATAGTGTTTATCTTCATTTTCTTTATTTACACTCCTTCAATAAAAGGAAAAAATAATTTAATTTAGTCCTACTTTAGAATACAAATTAAAATTTACATTTTCCCTTTTCGTTCACATTAACACATTGGCGATGCCAAATTTTTAAGGTTTGAGAATTCATTCCCAAAAAATTTGTTATGGGAATTATTCACAATACAAAATAAAAAAATATGGGAATATTTTCATGGGAGTAGTTGTTTGCGATAGGGGTGATTGTATTAAACAGAAGACACAACAAACAGTGGGTTCTCGTTGATTGTGACAAAGTTATCCTTGGCACAAGAAAAGATGGAGAAGAAGTTTTAAACATTTTTCAAAACAATAATAACAATTTATAATAAACAAAGTTCAAAAAAATCAACCACATATGCTGAGTCTTAATCCCAAACTTGCAATTTATAAACATATCTAAAACCTCTATTAAAAGATCCCTCTAAACTTAAATTAAGGACCGTTTTCATAACTTACCGATAACTAAAAGTATACTTTAACCGGCCGTATTAAAAGTGTTCCATTATAAAAACTTTACTTTAACCTAAAGTAAGCGATAAAGTAAATTAAGGTTCATCAAAACTGGTAGGTTAAAGTTCTAATAATGGAACACTTTTTATAGGGCCGATAAAATCCTACCTTCAGCTATCGGTAAGTTGAGAAAACGGGCCTAAAAGTATAAAAAAGTTTATTTTTATTGTGGAAATTTCTATTTAATATTCAAATTTCTTTATTTATAAACAAAGTATAACTTTGTAATTAAAAAGCTAGAATACCCGTAGGTCTTAAGACTTATTGTGGGTTCTTTCTCTTTGAAACAATCGAAAAATCTCTGTAAAGACAACCATTACCCTCAGTGGTACATCATTCACATGGTCAAGATTCAAAAAAATGCCATTCTAGATATCTACGTCGTTTAAACTTTTGCAATTTTGGGTAGTCTAAAAAGAACGAGGTTTTGAACTGATTTTCCTATTCTTTCTACATTGAGTCTTCATAAAGTTCAAAGGGAAAACAAGTGAATATTAAATGCCAGTAGGGTTAACGAATTCTGCGCAGTGACAGAAACTTCTTTGTCCCAGGAGCAAAGTTAAGTAGATATTGAGTGCTAATATGCATAAACACAATTTTCGCCTAGTGTCAGAAGATTCTTTGTCTTCCTGGTACTAAAAAATGGACTAAAGCATTCAGGAAATCATACTAGTAGTTATAATGGACCACCTGGTTATTGTCGGCTTTAGTGTTCATTTTTAAACAATAACCAAACTCTCAAAGAACGAAGCCTAGTAAATACGATGACTAACCGATCCTCTCACATTTATAGGCAATGTCATTTCTTCTTAATCTTTTATGCCGCAGAATGGAAACGATAATGATCTGATGCCTTCTAATGAAATTATTTTAGTTTTTATATTTACGTCGCTTAGACTTTAAAGATTAGTAGTGCCAAGATTTTCCCCCTAAATTTCTGTATTCTTGGGCCTTCAATCCTTCTTGCTTTAATAATATTCGCCTGATAACCCTGATTAATTAGTTTTTTCAATTTTGAAGGAATTCTTCTATAGTGCATATTGAATTCTTAAACACCAAGGGGTTTTCTAGGGATTTATGCCTTATATTTCACTGTTCATCTAATTCTCTGCGTATCAGGATTGATTTTCCAAATAATCATTAGTTGTAGACATCAATAGGAGGCAAGTCCACCATTATTTTTGAACACCAGTTTGTGTAAGGCCCGATAGACATAACTTCCTTTGAAGTTTCGAATTCTGGAATTTTGTATATTCAGAGAAAGAATCTCTGGTCAGCAGCGACCTCAAGAGATCATTCAATTTTGAAATATGCCGAATTTAAGGAATTGACTGCACTTGATTTACGCGCACGAAGTAACACTAACAGGTGAAATATCATTAGAACGTCTCACTACATACCCCCGGACGAGGCTAATCGAAATGATGTTTTAAAGATAAAATGTTTATACTTACCCCAAAATGAATAACAGAAACTCCTGTACAGTTTCACCACACGCCATTTCGACAATAAGTAATGCAGCCGTATTATAACTAGACGACAAAGAGTCCACTTTATCTGACAAGGCCATGCTATCAATTAAGGCCTGCATTATATTTGCACCGTATTTATGAGTAAAAATAATATCCGAACGTGAGGCCGGCTCTTGTGATAAGGCCGCATACGGTTTAATGCTAACCGCACTTAAAACCTTTTCATTTTGATGACGATCCAAAAGAGCTTGGAAAATCTGCATTACGATAATACGGGTAGGATCATGAGGATTACGTGCCATTTTCAAGAGAGGCTGTAAGAAACTGGCCGGAAAAGCCTTTTCAAACGAGACCGTACTGTATTGCGTACCAACTTTGAGTAGGGACTTCAATAAAATATTTTGCAACATTTGATCGCCTTTGCTTTTCTTCGAGAGGTCGGGCACAGTGTTCATAATAAAAAGCATAATTTCAATTTTCTGATAATCCGGATGATGATTGGCAAATTCACCCAAAGCATTGATAAGTGCCTCCTGATATTGAGATTCTTCGGATGTAATTTCAGAAGTATTGCTAACACTGGTTCTTAGATGAGTGAGTAAATTATTGATAATATCCAAAGCGGAAGGACCCACGCTTTCACCGGCAGCAATGGCGATGATCTTTGAGAGGACCACAGCCAAAGAAGTGCGAGTTTTTGGAGACGATTTAAAATTATTATCTAAATGTTGCATAAGAGTTTCGACCACAGTGTAGGAATACTGGGGCTGTATGGAAATCATAACAATACGAAAAGTGTGTATAGCAAAAGTGTTGGGCACCCATAATTCATGGCGATCCAAGTGACTGAAGGAAGAAGTAGAAAGAATAGTATTTTAAAAATTTAATCTCATTACAAAGTAGAGTAAACTTACGTTAGTAAAGGTTTCAAAACACTTCTTATATGACCATAAGAGGCGCGACCTACCAATTCACGTAAAACTTCTTCCGCCAATACGGGTGGTGTAACAGTTGTGGCGTCTTCCACGGGTGTTAAGTCGCCAGACTAAAAATTTGTTTAAATATTTTATTAGTATACAAATGACAATTAAATAACATTTCGCAAAAGAAAATAAAATTATAGTTTTCTAAAAAAAAAAACAAATTAAATGTTAAAAAATTCCATCGATTGTATTTTACTTTTTTGCTAAAATTTTTAGAATTAAAAAAAAAAAATTGGTAGTTTTATATAAACTAAATTAAAAACAAGAGTGCTATATTCGGCTGTGCCAAATCTTTAATACCCTTCACCTAACATAATGCAGCGCCTTAGAACACGCACCTACTAACACACATTATCAAACGGAATTTAAAAAAAAAAAAAACTAAATTGAGTAGATTTTTTCGATTAAAACACATTTCTCCATTTAAATGGCAAATCAAGTGTATTTGGGCTTGTTAGGAAATGCATCATGGGCTATATGAGGCCGTCAGCTCAAAAGTGGTGTAAGGCACAATACATTTATTTCATATTTGTGTGGCTTATGGTTACTTTTGTATTATAAGTAGAGGAAAAATAAATAAATGCAACGTAAACTTTTGAAACGCTTTATGTTAGTGATTATAAAACAAAAGATAAACTAGTTTCTTATTTTGATAAAACAAAAGATAAACTAGTTTCTTATTTTATTTTCGCAGTTTTAATAAATTTGGGGTAGATAAGTTAGGGTATGAAAAATTGAGGCTTACACCACTTTTGCGCTGACGGCCTCATATCTGATGCTTATCTGTTATTAGTTGGCGATGCTGATGAAAATGCTTGCTTGCTGCACAATTTGGTTACATTTTTGACACAATATGCATCAGCCATTTTTGTTTTTTATCAAAGTTATTTTCGGGAATACAAAATTTATTATTATAATTTTTGAATGACGTGCTAAATTCAAAATTTTCCATATTCGATAAAAACACTGAAATTTATTGTTGAGGGAAAGCTAGCTTCTATGCGCATTTCACTGGTTGCCTATGCCAGATCATCAGGAAACCTTTTCCAAAGATTTTAGAAAAGCTAAAAATATTATACAAATAAAACCCTAAAGCGAGTAAGAATTTTAAACACTCAAAATCTTACTAGTAACAATATCAAAGCTTAAACAAAACACCAACAATAAACAGTGAGTTTATCCCTTCTTACATTCCCCTTGTTTTTGTTATGTATTTTTAAGCAGCTCACATTTGCAGTGATGATTTTACGAACGAAATGGGCATCGGATGCAGCGCAGTGATGCATTTCCGACAACGCCCTTTGTTGTGTGAAAAAAAGAAACAATGGTGCCCATTATGAACTAAATTCAATTTTCGACAGCATTCGAATTAGCTGATCGAACGAATTTTTATTTGGTATTATGGCCAGCGTTGCCAGAAGATTTGGAAGGAAAATCTTCTTTTGGCGAAAAAAAAATCTTATTTTGAAGAGAAAAATCTTGAAATTTTTTATAGCAAAGGCAAAGGCAAAAAAGTAAAAATTATTAATTTTTTAAAAGAAACTTCTTTTTAGTATGGAAACTACATATTTAAATTAAAATAATTAATTGCGGTATTTATACAAAATTAAATTGTAGGTTTAAAATTGTGTTTTAGTTATATTTCCCAAAAAAATACATTTTAAATGCACTTAATTTCTAATAAATAACAACGTAAAAAAGTCCATCTATATAAAGAAGTTTCATCGAAGGTAATTAAATTCTTATATTAGAGATGTAATGAGAAAATTTAATTTAAAAAAAGCTCACTGAAAACTATAGATTTTCCTAAATATATCCCTAATGAACTTTTATTAAAATAATGTTGGTACACGTTTAAACAGATATTCTTAAGCACGTATGTATAAATACTTTGTTTACAAATTATCATAAACATGGAATGTGGTATTTTCAAACCAAAAGCTTCATAACCCTTAACTGTAACTTCTTACCACTTCTCTTGGTCTAGGCAGAGCACAATTAGAACAGCTAAAAAAACCCAATTAAATAAAAAGTTAATAAATATATTTTTTTTATTGAACGTATGTTATTTGCTAGATTATACGAATTTATTATATATTTTTATTATTTTATTTTACATGCAAGTCATCGAATATGTAGTCCTTAATTTTGCACATTGCTTTTTCGCATCTACCACACACACTTTTGATTCAAACTTTATTCATTCAATTCAGAACATATCATTTATAGAATTCACGTTTCTGTTTTTTTTTTTTGATATTTTTTCCTATTTGAAAAATATTGCAAGAAAACAAGAATTCGGTCTGGCCAAAATTTTTAATTTCATAGACTTTTATATAAAAATAAAATTTTAACCCACTAGTTTTCTTCAATCGAATCCAAATTAGTTTCATTCGATTCAGCACGTATCATTATAGAACTCACGCCCCTGTTTTTTTTGTTATATTCGAAAAATATTGCAAGGAAAACACAAATTTGGTCTGGCCCGACAAGGACGGTAATTTTAGGGTTAAGTTCCATTAGTTTTACCTTTTGGTACTAAGACATAGTGACTAAATACATGAACTTTTTTGTTCTTTAATAAATTACTCTTTCAATATATACAATACATTTTTTCTTTTCACAATTAATTTTTTTTATCAATATTCCCAAAATGAACAACCGCGAATCTATGATGCTTTTCTAATGTTTTGTATGCTCAAAAATAATGATGCATGTTAGTACAAAAGTACAAAAGTGTGCAAAACCAATAGACAACAAGCTGATATTAAACCTCATTGTATGTATGTTGTACAAACTTAAAGTTGAAAATCTTTATATCTAAAAATAAAAAATCTTAATTTGAGAAAAAAAATCTTTAAATCTTATTTTGTTCAAAAAATCTTGAAAAATAAGATAAAATCTTAATTCTGGCAACGCTGATTATGGCGCTTATTCAAAAAAAAAAAAAAAAAAAAATACTATTGTGATTAAGTTTATTCACAGTAGTAAATTTCTTATCAGCTGTCACTTTCTAAAAAGTTTTTAGTTTACAAAATTAAAAAAAAAAAAAAAAAAAAAAATTAGAGTTCGAAACAATTTGGCTTCTGAGAGGTTTTATCCCACTATTTTACATGACGATCTTTTATGCAAATCATTTTTATCGAAAAGAATCTTGTTCCATAAGGAAAACCAACCTTTCCAATAGCTGTTCATGGCCTTAGACTTACATACATTTAAATTAACCAAACTTATTAACAACCAACAACATTTTTAAATTTATTTTAACCGTCGAAAACAAATTTTGTTTTCGTTGAAAAATTTGATGCACAACGAAATTTTCGACTGTACTGCCAACTCAAAATACAAATGTAATTTATAATAGGGGCCAATAGCAACAACAACAACAAGGAATTTTATGAAAAATTTTTTTAAGTAATCGTGTTTTTTTGCTCATATCTCAGATATTTATTGACCGATCTGGCTGAATTTAAATAGCAAAATTTAATGGAGTATACGTGACATAAGTAAATAAAAACCTAGTCCTAATTAATTCTAAGGTCCTCGGAAACCCCATTTCAACATACAAACGGACAGACGGATATCGTTAACTCACCTTCGCTACTCATAAGGACTCAGAATATATTATAGGGTCTAAAATAAATATTGTAGAAATTACAAACGGAATGGCAAACTAGTATATCGTCATCTAAAACGAAAAAAGGCCCTATCTAAAATTATGAAAATTTTACAGGAGACGCAAAACCATTTAAAATGATAAATCGCTTTAAGCTGTTTGTAATTTAATTTTCTTCTATTTTTCTTCTAAAATCTATTAGTTGTTGTTCTGATAATTGATAATGATGCATATTGTGCAAACTGTAAGTTAGGCCTTTTAGCGTTTACCATATAATATTTGGTAGATAGAGCCTTTTGCCAATAAATTCGCTGAAATTGGTCGAAAGATTTTTTGTGGACTTTTGGTGTAGATTTAAAACAAAAAGTCGATTTAAAATTTTTTGTTAGTTAGGGCCTTTTGCGTTTTAGGTCAGAATATTATCCATCCCTTCTACTTGTGGTGAAGGGTATTAAGAGTGTTAATAAAATAATTTAAATAAATTTGTGTTAAGTTAATGTTAAATTATGATTAATAAAATTACCGCCAACATATTTTTCTTCAAAAACATAACGTTAACGCCGAACTTAGACAATTGTCAGTGTTATTTTGTAAAATAATATTTAGGTTCAAAGTGTACAAAGTGTAGGCACAGTAAATAAAATTGCAAAAAAGTATATAAAAAAATACATAAATAAAATACAATAAATATTAAATTTAGTTTGCATGGATTGTTTTCTTTCAAAATATAGCAGACAATACAACATGGAAGTTGAATGCCTGCTATCTCTCTCTCTCTCTGTCCATTTCTTTTAAGTGACATTTAGTACAATTCTCACCTGCATATTAAATAATAATGATGGTACAATTTTCTCCATATGCTGTTTTTCCCAAATATTCTCGACTAAATCATCAGAGACCGTTTTACGTATCACACCTTGTAGTCCTTTAATGCCAGCCAAACGTATACTATCACGCAGCTCGATGTTATCATTGTTGCCATGACACATTGAAGAAAATTTCGAAATAAAAAAATCATAGCGCCGATGATAGGAAGGAGTGTCCTCATTAATGTTAGCAAATTTTACAAACTGCAAAGATAGATAAGCGAAAACAATTATAAAAATATACAATGTTGGAAAATATACATAGTAAAAAAAGGAAGAAAAAAAAAACAACTTAGAGAGACACGAGGAACTTAAATAAATATGCTGTTGGCCAATGAAAATATTAAGGTCATGGTAAACACACTCATAAAACCAAATAAAATTCCGAAATACAAATGGACGAATAATAAATTTCTATGTTTATGTCATGCTGGAGACAACATGCAAAGCTTAAGACATTATAAATTTAACTAATTTGTTTAATCTTTGCTTTAAGGACGAAAGCAATTAAAATAAAATGTTTTTGTTTTTTATTATTAATCATTTTGGCCATGGGAGCAGTTTTCACTAGAAACTCGCGTAAATCAAAAAAGGAACCTTGATCATAAATAACATATTTGACTTAATCTTTATTAAAAACATAAAAATTAAACTATAATTTATTTATATTTATTGAAAAAAGGTATCAAATACAATAAAGGGTCTTTTATTAAGCGCTTGCAATCTTTCAGGGGTGGGTGTTCTGGAAATGGAAAACGCAAGAATTTTGAAGTTGTTTTTCATACACTTTTAATGTAATTTTTATAATTATAAAAGTCTGTTTAATCATATACATATATTATTTCTAAAGCACTTTTTTTGTCGGTTGCAAATATCTCCCATACCACCGCATCAAATTTAATGAATGATATCTCATTTTAAAGCTTATTTCTAACACTAATGACGAAAAATAATTAGAAATTGAAAAATTAATATTTTCATTGATAAAAATTATATTTTATAATGTACTTGCTGGCCCGGCAAACGTTGTTTTGCCATATAACATATTTCTTTCAGATTTTACATTGTCTGCATGCCAAATTTAAAGAAAACCGGTTGATTGGTTAAGAGAATAATAAAAATTATAGGCTTTAGTTCTTTCCAGATGTTACACTATTTATCCGCCAAATTTAAAGAAAATGAGTTGATTAGTTAAGATATAGGGAAGGGAGCTTTTACCCCTCCTGCTTCACGCCCTAAATTAAAAAAACTATAGGCTATAGTACTTTCCAGCTGTAACGCTATTTGGCTGCGAAATTTCAAGAAGATATTGGGAGGGGGAACTTTTACCCTTCTTGCCCTATTTCACATCCTATTCCCTATTTCCTTTTTTTAAGAAACCCGGTTGATTAATTAAATAATAATATTTAATAAATAATTAAATAATAACGCTATTGCCCTATCTCACGCCCTATTCCCTATTCCCTTTCAGATATTACAGTGTCTGCATGCCAAATTTTAAGAAACCCGGTTGATTAGTTTAAAAGAATGGGGAGGGGGAGCTTTTACCTCTATTGCCCTATTTCACGCCCTAAATAATACAAATTTGAAGCTATAGTTCTTTCCAGATGTTACACTATTTTCCTGCAAAATTTCAAGAAAATCGGTCGATTTGTTAAGCAGATATAGGGAGGGGGAGCTTTTACTCCTCTTGCCCTATTTCACGACCTATTCATTATTTTCTTTCAGATGTTATAGTGCCTGCATGCCAAATTTTAAGAAAACAGGTTGATCAGCTAAGAATATATAGGGAGGGGGAGCTTATGCCCTATTTTGCGCCCTCTAGCGATATAAAATATACTTTACGACCTATTCTCATACCTAGCAAAAACACATACAAAATTTCATAAAAATCAGTCAAGTCAAAATGGAGGTCATTTTGTTGATATTTGTATGGGAATATATAGGAAAATCTAAATGCCATATCTCCGGAACCACTGCGCCGATTTTATGCAAACTTTACATAAACCATCTAGAGACTATCCCCAACGTACCCCAACGTTTTTGTTGAAATCGGTCTAACCGTTTACGCAGTTAGTAGTGACATCAAAGTGTACACTTCTTTTTATATATATAGATTGAAGTTACTAAAATTTCTATTAATTATTTTGATTTTATGTTACAAAAATGACAACTAACGGTGCGAAATATTCGCAAGGGTCATCTAGTAGAGAAATATTTGTATAATATTTGTCATAAAATTCTTTTACAGTTGTTTTCGGTTAATTGAGCCCCGCTTAATTGAGTTTCCCGTTGTATTGCACTAAAAATCATGGAACGAAATCATTCAGTATAACCCAGCAAAAATAGGGTTGAAAAAGATGTTATTAAATCACAACAACTCGCAAACCCGAAGTACTTCAAACTCGGATGAAGAAGCTATGAATTTAACATTAGCATGTCATTGGAAAAATGTTGTTCATTTTCTACTACATACTTTTAACTGCATATATTCCACGTGGTGGGGTGCTTTAAAACCATGGGAGATAAAGCCATAATGGCCTTATTGCCCAATCATTGAGAGATAATGTCATATTTAAAATTTTGCGAAATGAGAGATATAGCTCTATTTTTTTTTTCGCAAATGAGAGATAAAACCATATTTTCTCAGAATATTGTTATGCATGGTGTAAACATTCTGTAAAAGGGAAAATCCTAAGTTGTCATTGAAAAACATTTTTTTATTCTTGTGACGCCCGCAGGAAAACTTAATTCAGCGAAGCCACCTGCCGTCTCCTACTGGAGGAAAAAACCCCTAAGCGCGGCCGCAGGCCCCCACGCAGAAAAACTTTAGTATGCGAAGCCAGATTTCAATACTTGACTTTAGTGTTTCCGGAAGTGAAAACTATTAATCAATGTAAAATGCAAAAGTTCTTCAAAACTGAAATGAGAGATAAAGCCATTTTCTAATATCGCTAATGTGAGCTAAGGCTATGATGGCTTTATCTCCCATTCAAATGAACAAAAAAAATAAAAGACTTTATCTCCCTTTTGAATGAGAGATAAAGCCATCATGGCCTTATCTCCCATGGTTTTAAAGCACCCCACCATTCTACGTTTCTAGTACTTTTAGAGTTCTGATATTTGAATGTCAATTATAAGTAGGGGAAAAAATGTATACTAAAATAACTTTAAGATGCTAAACAAAAGTAGTTCTGCAATAGTAATGAAATTGTCATTTTAAGAAGTGATATTAATGCAGTGATTTTAAAATGCATCTATGTCGCTTTTAAACATTTAAAACTCCTTTAATTAATTAAAAAGCATCACTCTTAACTAAAAATGAAAAAAGATATGTTTTCGGTAGTTTTTTTTATTATTAATTAATTTAAATTTTTTTTGTATTTTTTAACCTAATTTTTTCAAATATAAACTTTATTTGCATGGCAAAAAAAAAAAAATTAAAGTATTACAGGTACATTTCATGTTTAGTATTTTTATAAAAAATATTTTCAATTTGTTTCGAAGTAAATGTACATTAAATATACCTTGTTCAATCCTTTTTAAAAATTTCAGGCCAACTACATTCTATACAATTATTTAAGAACAAATATGCTACTCAAAATCTTATTTCATATTTGTACTTCAAAACTACTTCTTTAAAGCTGAAAAGTAGCATTAGCTACTTTGGATGTAATTATGATGCCGTTTATGAAGTATCACTTCCATTTTTTTTTTGCTGGGAACTGTCTATGTAAAAATACCCGTTTAGTTGAGTTCCGTTTAATTGCATCACCCATTTCGCAAAATAAGACCGCATTGCGAAAAACAAGAGCAAATGTTTCGGTTAATTGTCTACTTAATGTGTTTTTGCTCCACAAACGAAAACAAAATTATTTTGCGGCAAGAAAGTCATGTTTCACGTTATATTAAATAAATAAAGAAATGATTTTTATTTTCTATCTACACATGGGTGTTCGCTTTATTGCACATCTTGCTCAATTAAGCGATTTTCGTTTTAATTGCGTCGGCGATTTAATATACCGAGTACTTTTTAATTGAGATCCCGTTTAATTGCCTTTTCAGAAACCCAATTAAGCGGAAATAACTATTACAGAAATCTTATTAATAGCCGACGTTTTAAATTCTTGCGTTTTCGATTTCCAGAACACCCCAGTTTAACCTAATAAAACAAAATATGTATGTGTATGTCAGTTATTATCAAAGTTTTTTTTGGTTTGAATGAAATATTACATAATGCAAATATCCACTGCGTCTTAGCTGTGTGGCGCGCATCCGAAATGCTCAATTTTCCATGACTCTGGCGTATAAATCAGGCTAAATTGCACCGATGTTAGTATTATGTTGGCTTTCAGAGCCGCTGTGTTTTATGACTTATTCGCATAGACCTGCGACTTAAGAACACAAAAAAAAAAAAAAATTGCACGATCTAGGCGGACAGTTCACATCACCTTTACCTGAGATGATAATGCCTTAAAATCGCTCATGCAGTGTGCTCAACGTGGCATGAGCTGTGTGGAACGTAGCGCCACACATACGGGTATTTGGACTATCTTAGGGGCCAACTAACATTGTGTTTAGACTCTTAAAACTATTTTTTGACGACTCTACAGCCCTGGTATTAAATTTATAAATATTTTTAAATTTAATTTTTATCTTCGTCACCCTTGAAAATTTGTAGCGAACATTAGGCTTCGTTATTTTTTCAGGCAAAGTGGAGTTTGTAGTTCGTATTTTTACGTTCGGCATGCTACTATCTCTGATGCTGGTTAAAAATGTCTTTGTTGCGAATCTTCCCTAGAGAATTTTCACTCGACAATAAGAAACTATTCCAGGCGCAAAGTTCATATCGAAATTTCTTTCTTGTTCGAAATTTTCGCCAACAAGGATCTGTCTGTGATCTATCGTATGCTGAAAGATCTTGCGCAGTTCGAAATAATCTTAAAATTGCACCAGAAGTTGGTGATGTTAAGAAGGTTTGCAAAGAATTTTGTATACATTAGACTGGTCTTTTCTTGTATGGGATTTTTTTTTTTTTTAAAATTTAATTGTTTGCGCTGCTTAAAATATGAGGTTTGGTGTAAGAAATCATGGCCTAATTTTTCAGGTCAATCCGACGGTGCCTAGCCGTGCCAAGTGGGGCCCAAAGTTTCCCATTTTATAAAAAAAAACATATTTTCTATCAGATCTTTATAGTTATACTAGTTGAAAAGCCGAATATCAAAAATATGACTACGCTACGATCTTCCGCAGAGAAAGTTCTTCAAGTGTGCCAAATTTTAGCTTCCTATGTCATCAGATGGCTTCAGAAAGTTGCGGAAAGAATAGGACATACATGCAAACATCCTTACATACTAAGAAATTATATATTGTATAGATAGATTAAAGTATTTGCAGTTTAATATTTTAGTATGATACGAACGAAAGATTTTTAACTAATTTTAACTAATTCGGGGTCGCTGAATCCAGTGGTGCTAGCCGTTTTTTTAGGTTAGCTTTAGTTTTCGAGATATACCGTTATTTCGAAAATTAAGGATGTTGCACAACATATGTTCGCGCAACTCAAAAACGCTTTAGTTTATTGAAAAACAAAAAAAAACCGAAATTCCGCAATAAAATTTACTTTAAGAAAGTTAAAACTTTTTTCTTCATATTGGCTTTGGTTTTCGAGATATACCGTTATTTCGAAAATTAAGGAGGTTGCACAACATATGTTCGCGTAACTCAAAAACGCTTTAGCTTATTGAAAAACTAAAAAAAAACCGAAATTCCGCAATAAAATTTACTTTAAGAAAGGTAAAACGTTTTTCTTATATGCGCAGTCGTTTTAGAAACATAATTTTTTTTTCTGAAAAAAAAAAAATTTTTTTTTATTAAAATTTCGGAATTTTTGTTTTTAAAAATTCATAAAAAATTGAAAAATGGAGCTATGCTTCTAATTTTATAGAGTCATATAAAAAACAATATTGCAAACAAAACAAGCTATAAATGATTAAAATCTGTTCACAACTTTTGATTTTATGTATTCACAAAAGACGAAAAATTTTAATTAATTTAAGAATTTTATTAAACCGCCATATGTGTATAATTCAAATTCTTATATTTGGCCCGTGTAGTGCCTAGGATGCCTCAAGAAGGGTCAAATGTATGACTGGAGTCATACATTTGACCAGTCATTCATTTGACCCTTCTTGGGGCATCCTAGGCACTACACGGGCCAAATATAAGAATTTCAATTATACACATATGGCGGTTTAATAAAATTCTTAAATTAATTAAAATTTTTCGTCTTTTGTGAATACATAAAATCAAAAGTTGTGAACAGATTTTAATCATTTATAGCTTGTTTTGTTTGCAATATTGTTTTTATATGACTCTATAAAATTAGAAGCATAGCTCCATTTTTCAATTTTTTATGAATTTTTAAAAACAAAAATTCCGAAATTTTAATAAAAAAATTTTTTTTTTTTTCAGAAAAAAAAATTATGTTTCTAAAACGACTGCGCATATAAGAAAAACGTTTTACCTTTCTTAAAGTAAATTTTATTGCGGAATTTCGGTTTTTTTTAGTTTTTCAATAAGCTAAAACGTTTTTGAGTTACGCGAACATATGTTGTGCAACCTCCTTAATTTTCGAAATAACGGTATATCTCGAAAACCAAAGCCAATATGAAGAAAAAAGTTTTAACTTTCTTAAAGTAAATTTTATTGCCGAATTTCGGTTTTTTTTAGTTTTTCAATAAACTAAAGCGTTTTTGAGTTACGCGAACATATGTTGTGCAACCTCCCTAATTTTCGAAATAACGGTATATCTCGAAAACCAAAGCCAATATGAAGAAAAAAGTTTTAACTTTCTTAAAGTAAATTTTATTGCCGAATTTCGGTTTTTTTTAGTTTTTCAATAAACTAAAGCGTTTTTGAGTTGCGCGAACATATGTTGTGCAACATCCTTAATTTTCGAAATAACGGTATATCTCGAAAACTAAAGCTAACCTAAAAAAACGGCTAGCACCACTGGATTCAGCGACCCCGAATTAGTTAAAATTAGTTAAAAATCTTTCGTTCGTATCATACTAAAATATTAAACTGCAAATACTTTAATCTATCTATACAATATATAATTTCTTAGTATGTAAGGATGTTTGCATGTATGTCCTATTCTTTCCGCAACTTTCTGAAGCCATCTGATGACATAGGAAGCTGAAATTTGGCACACTTGAAGAACTTTCTCTGCGGAAGATCGTAGCGTAGTCATATTTTTGATATTCGGCTTTTCAACTAGTATAACTATAAAGATCTGATAGAAAAGATGTTTTTTTTTATAAAATGGGAAACTTTGGGCCCCACTTGGCACGGCTAGGCACCGTCGGATTGACCTGAAAAATTAGGCCATGATTTCTTACACCAAACCTCATATTTTAAGCAGCGCAAACATGTAAATTTAAAAAAAAAAAAAATTGCGACCAGTCTAGTATACATGTTACACCATTTCCTATACAAAATTTAATTGTGCAAATATGTAGTTACCCAACAAACATGGAGGTTTGATTTCAAATTGAAAATTATTTGAAATCAAACGTTTTCTCAAACGACAAACGTTTGATAATGATTTGAAAATCGTTTGAAAATCATAGCGTTCTCAACAAAAA
The DNA here is from genome assembly GCA_930367215.1 of Pollenia angustigena. Lineage (NCBI taxonomy): Eukaryota > Metazoa > Arthropoda > Insecta > Diptera > Polleniidae > Pollenia > Pollenia angustigena. The sequence goes on from OV884060.1 coordinate 15,299,966, forward strand.
GGGGAAATTATTTTGAAATTGAAAAATGCCTTTATTTTCAACTTGCTTTCAAACGTAATTCTCAAATGTTTTTCAAATGTGGATTATAATACAATATGGAATATAAATAAAAATATTTGTTTTTTTTTTAATTTAAATTTATTATTTATTAAAAATAACTATGAGACAAACATTCGGCACCATAGCTAAAAGATGAAATAATGTTCTTTCCTTCCTCTAATTCTTGGAAAGACGAACAAGTTGGCTCCCTTTTATTTTGAGGATTGTAGCACCGCGATCGTTCAACAAACTTTCTCCACTTTCCCGTTTTGTTTTCCTTTTTTTCGTATTTTTAATCATTGTAATAACTCACAAATAATTTTTATTTTTCACAAGAAAAAAGCTGTTCACTTCATATTAAAATTTATTTTTAATAGTTAAACACATGTAACCACAAAGTAAAAAATTTAACTTTAATCGCCATTTTTAATGATCACATTTATTTTTCGCTTTAGTATTGCCAAGTTTATTTTTGATTTGAATTTAACATTTGACAAACATTTGACATTAAATTGATAAAACATTTGATATCAAATGTTTATTTTCAAATCATTATCAATTTGAATTTAAATGTTAAATCAAACAATTGAAAAACGTTTGAGAATTGTGTTTGATGTCAAATGATAAAGTCATTTCATATCAAAGGTTTGACTTCGTGTTTGTTGGGTAAAATCAAATGATGCACGTATACGCCTTTAATATAGTCGACGTTTTTAAGAACTGTGACAAGAAACCATAACGATCGACGAGGTAAATAGTTTCTTTAATGGTCATGTAATAAACAAAATTATAGAATATCAGGCATCCAAAATTGCAGATAGATGAACAGTATGGTGTGGAACCCGAGATCGGTTCATAATTTACCATAATTTAAATTTCAGTTTTCTCAGATTTAATTTTTACACTTTACTCCCTTTTTCCTAAGCACTGAAGAATTGGACTATATTTTGCACATACATTTTTTATTTTCTATATTCACACAACTTGATTATATTCGCATTCGGTTATATGCCTCATAGTAACAAATATGTGTATAAGTCACATAAGCTATATAGTCCACGGTTTGTCTGCAACTAAAGGATATGAATATAAGTTGACTATGACTGTACCACCTTAAAAAACTAACATAGTTTGAGTACATATGGCAGCTTCGATTTTCCGGAAAAATTTTTCGAAATCAATTCATAGTGCTGCAGGAATTATCATTGCATAGAATTATTTGTAGAATTTTGCAAAACTTTAACTAAAACGAACATTATTTAATTTTGCTTATCAAATCATTATTAAGAAAACATGCTTGTGCTGATAAATAATATTTAATTACTTATAAATTCCAAAGGCCAGGGAAACTAATTAACAAAAAAGCACATGCATGTACACATACTTTATTCAATATTGTCAGGTAACAATTTCATAATGATAATAATTTTTTGTTGATAAAAAATAAAAACCAACAATTAGAAAACTTAACACTAACCCACGTATTCATGAACGATTAAATTTAACAAACGTTTATTCAGGATAATTTTCATAGTATACTAGCTGGCCCGGCAAACGTTCTTTTGCCACATAACTTATTTCTTTCAGATGTAACAGTGTCTGCTAGCCAAATTTCAAGAAAATTAATTGATTAGTTAAGAAGATATAGGGAGGCGGAGCTTTTACCCCTCTTGCCCTATTTAATGCCCTGTCCTCTTTCCGATGTTACAGTGTATGCATGCTAAATTTTAAGAAAACCGGTTGATTACTTAAGAATATAGAGGGAGGGGGAGCTTTTACCCCTGTTGCTCTATTTCACGCCCTAAATAATAAAAACTATAGACTATAGTTTTTTTTCCAACTGTAACACTATTTGCTGGCGAAATTTGAAAAAAATCGGTTGATTAGCTACAAAGATATAGGGAGGTGGAGCTTTAGCCCTATTACCCTATTTCACACCTTATTCCCTATTCTCTTTCAGATGTTACATTGTTTGCATGCCAAATTTTAAGAAAACCGGTTGATTAGTTTAGAAGATTAGGAAGTGGGAGCTTTTACCCCTATTGCAATATTTTGCGCCCTCTAGCGATATAAAATATACTCTACGACCTTTTCTCATACCTAACAAATACACATACAAAATTTCATAAAAATCGATCAAGCCGTTTCGGAGGAGTTCAAAATGGAGGGCATTTTGTTGATACATATTTGTATGGGAATAAAAATACATGTTTCGGAATGAATGCAGTGTTTACTAAAATGGCTATAACTCATGAACCAATACACATTTGAAGACCGTTAATACATAAAAACCTTGGTATTGACGTCATCTTCCACGTGAACTTTAAACAGAAACAAAATCGGTTCACGCCTTTCAGAGAACATCAATTACTAACACAATGCAACTTATTTTTGTATATATAGATTTGTTCGTTAAACAAGCAACAATAGTTATCGTATCTCAAAAGAATTTATGAACCTCAGTTTTACCGTACATAATTGCACGTCCTACTTAAGCTTAGTATGAATAGTTTCACTTTCACCTCAAAATTGAGCCCCTTTTTATTTTCGCATACATGTTACATTAAACCAGCTCGATCCCAGTACAAAAGAAAAAAAATTCTAATAATCACGACCTAGAATGACAGCTATATCAGTGAGGTTTTTCTCACGCCCCCAAATACAGCACTTTCTGTTTTTTTATACGGCGGCGCTATGCCATTTAAAGTTCGATCCCATCGTAACGAATATTTTTTTATTTTCTATTTTGATCGACCTAGTTTAATGTAACACGCATGTTTGTGGAAAAGAAAAATGGGAGCTATATATACTAAGTTTTAAAAGAACATTCTTGACACGTGCAAGAAAATTGTTCGTTTAGGGGAAGGATACGAGATGACATAAGCAGCACCCAGAATTTGATGTCGGATTAAAAAGTCACCAATATCAAAAATGAAGCCATAGTCAATCCATTAACAACGATATGCAATATGATTAGATCGGAATTGAAATGACATCGATATATCAAAAAAAAAAAAAAAAACAAAAAGCGCTGTATTTCATAAAAAACAAGTAAGAAAGTATAGTCGGTCAAGCCCGACCATATGATACCCTATTCCACAGTATTTATGTGTCCATATAAATATAGATTTATCTAAGTTTATAAACTTCATGAAAATCGGTTTGAAAGTTTGTGAGAGGCAGAAATTGCCCCCTCTCTCCCCTTGTGGTCCTATTTTTGAAAAACTGTATAGCTAATGTGTCCATATAGATATGGATCTATCTATGTTTTAAATTTCATTACAATCGGTTTGAGAGGCAGAAATTGCCCCTATCTCCCCTCGTGGTCCTATTTTTTAAAAAATGTATACATTTTGTGTCCATATAGATATGGTTCTATTTATGTTTTAAATTTCATTGAAATCGGTTTGATAGTTTCTGAGAGGAAGAAATTTCCCCCTATCTTCCCTCGTGGTCCTACGATTCGGCCCATTTTCAATAGGCTTGGTCCTTGTGCCAATAAAAACCTATGACCCAAATTTCATCAAATTATCTCCAAAATTGCGATAACCTGTACTTTGCGCACAAGGTTACATGGACAGCCAGCCAGCCTGCCAGCCAGCCGGACGGACATCGTTAGTTCGACTCAGAAAGTGATTCTTAGACGATCGGTATACTTTAAGGTGGGTCTAGGACCAATATTTCAAGGCGTTACATACATCAGCACTAATGCATAGTACCCTCTCCACTTTTGTGGTGTGGGTATAATTAACAAACCCACCTACGACCAATTTCACCAAGTTTAGTTAAAACTAACTATGTATTACTTTAACTTCCAGTTAACAATATGTTTTGACACCCATAACTGATAGTTAATTATAACTGAACTTGGTGAAATTGGCAATTAAAGTCGTTGTTGTTATTCTGTGTATTAAAAATTGGGGAATAAGTTAATTTAAGTTTTCGAGACTTAGTTTATTGGGGATTTAGTTCGTTGCGCCCTCTAAATACTGTAAACGTTTTGATATGGGAAATACATCAGCTTAAAAGATATGCCAATAACTGTCCATGCTTGTCGTACTGCGAAACCAGAAGTAACCATTTCAATAACATTTTTTCTAACTAAGCCCGACACACGACACTAGAATATTATTCGTGTGAATTCTGATGACGAACATTCGTCTGTTGTTTTGTTTTTATTTCAACCAGTTGTTACCTATGAAGGCCCCTATCAGTTGAGTTGTAATTTCATAATTTTTGTATTATAGACTACAACTTTGCTAAATTTCGGTGAACAAAAACATAACAAAAATTACAACTGATCACAACCAACTGTATTTATTACAACACAACTGAGTTGAGTTGTAAACCGTAATAGGGGCCTATGAAAAATTTTTTTCTATAGGAAAATCAAATGTGATATTGCGATTGGTTTTAGAATCACATATCTGAGAAATATAGTTGTCTTCAGACCTTTTAGAATGATATACATACATATGTATACTTCTATATCTTTAATATTGGAAAACAAATGGAGGCGTAATGAGCACTACCTTTATGGGCGTTGCAAACATTTTAAAACGTCAGAACAATGGCCTTCAGCTACTTCACACACGTACTAAGTTTTATTTCTTCATGAAAATATAAGTAAATAATAAAGTTATAGAGCTTTGGCCCAAAATCTCCCACTGTGCACTGGTATAATGAAATGAAAAACAAGTTTTTTATTCGTTACAATAACAACTACCGTTTATACCAAATTGCCTTTCGGGAAATAAGGTTTGAAATTGTTAATAAAAAACAAGGATTTTGAAGGAATTAACCTAAAAACACATTTAAATCATACACACGCTTACGTACGTACGTGTGACCAAAAAAAAAAACAAGAAAATAGTAGTTTTAACTACAACAAATCCCTGAGGCTTAAAATATTAGTATGCATGTACATTAGGGTGGGTCAAAAATATTTTTTTCTCGTATCGACTTCTAATAGCGTAAATGTATTTTTGATTTAATGATTTGATTTTAATTTATTTTTACTGTAAGAGCCCACGCTTTGACTTTCAATTTTGTTAAATTTTGAATATAACAACAATAGCTCTGTGTGGCAGAAAAGCATATTTCTGCATTCTTTGACAGTGAACAAGATTTTGTGGCCAAAAATTTAAAGAAAGGTAATTTTTCAAAAATAATTAATTCTAAGGAGCTCCGGCGCGGTCTCAAGATGTGATATTTTGTACTTTTTATACCCACACCACAATAGTGGAGAGGGTATTATGCATTTGTGCTGATGTGTGTAACGCCTTAAAATATTGGTCCTAGACCCATCTTAAAGTATACCGATCGACTCAGAATCACTTTCTGAGTCGAACTAACGATGTCCGTCCGGCTGGCTGGCTGTCCATGTAACCTTGTGCGCAAAGTACATGTCGCAATTTTGGAGATAATTTGATGAAATTTGGGACATAGGTCTTATTGGCACAAGGACCAAGCCTATTGAAAATTGGCCAAATCGTAGGACCATGAGGGAAGATAGGGGGAAATTTCTTTCCCTCTGAAACTATCAAAACAATTTTAATGAAATTTAAAACATACATAGAACCATATATTTATGGACACAAAATAGATGCATTTTTTAAAAAATAGGACCACGAGGGGAGATAGGGCCAATTTCTGCCTCTCAAACCGATTTTAATTAAATTCAAAACATGGATAGATCCATATATATATATGGATACATAAGCTATACAGTTTTTCAAAAATAGAACCACAAGGGGAGGTAGGGGGCAATTTCTGCCTCTCACAAACTTTTAAATCGATTTTAATGACTTTTATAAACATAGATAATTCCATATTTATATGGACATATAAGCATGATGTGTTTTTTAATACTGTGGTGTAGGGTATCATATGGTCGGGCTTGACCGACTATACTTTCTTACTTGTTTTTAGTAATTTTTATTTGTTTTAACGTAAGACAAAAAAAAAAAAAAATTGCTATTAGAATATTGTTCGAGAACTTTTATTTTTTCTCAAACATCAGTGACCCACCCTAATGTATGTACATACACTCGACAAAAAAAGTCTGCGTACAAAGGTTTTATTACATGCGATTTTTTTAAAATTTTCTTTTTATTATTTCATTAAAGACCAACATTTTAGGCAAAACTAAGCTGATCCGTTAAAATTACATATACAAACTTGATAATGGCGGTAAAAATCTATTGTTAGATTTAGTTAATCTAGTTTAACTCAGACGTTAATGCCATTTTCGTGACATTATTAGCCATTATTTACTATAAAAAGATTTCTACTCCAAAAATGGCTAAAAACATTTAATTATAGCTTAAATAAAGTCTATGCGATGTTACTGTCTGAAATCTAGAAGTGCGATGGGATTTATGCATGTACAGCACGTATGAAACCCTTAATTTCATTTAAAAACAGGCAAAACAGAATTCTATTCGCTAAAGAGAACTTAAATGAAACTTAAGCCTGGGTTTTTGAGACCCAAGTTAATGCCCCTATTGCGGTTCTCCACTCAACTCAGTTTGGTCGTGTTGAAGTCAACCCAACTAATGCACAACCAAACTGATTTTAGGTATTGTGATACCCAACTGTTTTTAGTTGAGTTTGCTATAAAGTTGCCAAATTAAAATATCGATTTGCCAACTTTAAATATTACGCTTGACAAGTGAACATTTTATAAAATTGTATAATTTTTTAAACTAAAATGTTTTTAATTGTTGTATTGAATAAAAAGTATTTATAATTGATATTAGTGTTGATTTATTTTATGATGATGAAAAGGAAAACTCTTGTATAGATGCGCTACGTAAAAGAAAACAAATTCGTGATAATTCCAACCCTCTTGAACTTCCCAGTGCCAAGTAAGAACTTATAATAAGTAGCGAAACTTGCTTGTGCCTGATAAGTTATTCTTCTGGTTGGGGTAGCTTTTGGCCAATCGGCTGGTTGTATTATTGGTTCAACTGACTCAGTAAAATTTTCACTTGAAATATTTTTAACACCAAATACTTGGCCGGACTTGCAATACAAGAGCTGCGAAACACTATCCTCAATGCTATTTAATGGAACTTCTTTGATAGCACTCCCCCTGTCGCTTGAGTGTTTCTTTTGTTTTTGGCAAGTTTTTCTTTATACTTCCCTTGTAGTGTATCCAAACCTGTGCCAATAATATTATAATAAGATTAAGAACATTAAAAGTGTTTAAAACAAGTTCTTGTCGTGGTCCCTAACTTTTTAACTCCACTATAAATTTTCTCATAACTCCTTACATGAATTTTTCATCATACCAAACTTTGGTGTTTTCCGCGAACAATTTCTAAGTTTCTCTAAATAAGCTGGACGGGCCGCTCAAATTGAGCTCTCGTTTTTATTTTCAAACTAATAAAATTTAAAAAAAAAAACCGAAAAAGTTATTACAAAAAATTATACATACGATTTCTCCATTTTGTTTTTATTTTAACCAAATTTAAAAAAAATAAACTTAACTGCCAATAACACAACTACTTTTTAGCAGTTGTGTATATTTATCATTTTTGTCGACCAAACTTTTACAAAGTTGAAAACGGCAATACCACGAAACAAACAGATACACAACTGAATAGCCAACTGCCAGTTGAGTTGAGAATGGCAATGTGAATTTAACAAAGACAACCAAACTTTTACAAAAGTGGAGAACCGCAATAGGGGCATAAATTAGTTTTAGTTCATCTGAAGACGGATTTGTGCCGCCATTACCAAGTTTGTATACAAAATTTTAACAAAACAGCTTCGTTTTTCTTAAAATGTTGTCTTTAATGAAATAACAAAAAAAAATCCAATTTCGCCGGAAAAATCCCAGTTTCATACTACGTTAAATCAAGTTTATGCCCCTATTGCGGTTCTCCACTCAACTCAGTTTGGTCGTGTTGGAGTCAACCCAACTTATGCACAACCAAACTCATTTTTGGTATTGTGATACCCAACTGTTTTTTGTTGAGTTAGCTGTAAAGTTGCCAACTTAAAATGTCGATTTACCAACTTTAAATATAAAGTTTGACAAGTGAAAATTTTATAAAATTAAATAATTTTTTAAACTATAGTTTTATAAAAGCATTTTTAATTGTTGTGTTGAATAAAAAGTATTAATAATTGATATTAGTGTCGATTTATTTTATGATGATGAAAAGGAAAACTCTTGTATAGATGTGCTACGTAAAATAAGACAAACTCGTTATGATTCCAACCCTCTTGAACTTCCCAGTGCAATGTAAGAGCTTATAATAAGTAACGAACTTTCTTGTGCCTGATGAGTTCTTCTTCTGGTTGGGCTAGCTGTTGGACAATCTGCTGGTTGTTTTATTGGTTCAACTGACTCGGTAAAATTGCCACTTGCTGGTGGAATATTTTCAACAGCAAATACTTGTCCGGACTTGCAATACAAGAGCTGCGAAACAGTATCCTCAAGGTTATTTAATGGAACTTCTTGATAGCCCTCCTCTGTCGCTTGAGTGTTTCTTTTATTTTTGGCAAGTTTTTCTTTATACTTGCCTTGTAGTGTATCCAAACTTGTGCCATAAATATTATAATTAGATTAAGATGATTATAAGTTTTTAAAAGAAGTTCTTGTCGTGGTCCCAAACTATTTAACTCCACTATAAACTCTTCCCATAACTCCTTACATAAATTTTTCATCATGCCAAACTATCGTGTTTTCCGCGAACAATTCCTAAGTTTCTCTAAATAAGCTGGACGAGCCGCTCTAATTGAGCCTTCGTTTTTATTTTCAAACTAATAAAAGTTTTTAAAAAAAACGAAAAAGTTATTACAAAAATTTATACATACGATTTCTCCATTTTGTTTTCGATTTTCACCGAATTTAAAAAAAAAAATAAACTTTAACTGCCAATAACACAACTACTTTTTAGTAGTTGTGTGTATTTAACATTTTTGTCGACCAAACTTTTACAAAGTTGAAAACGGCAATACCACGAAAAAAACAGATACTCAACTGAATAGCCAACTGCCAGTTAAGTTGAGAATGGCAATGTGAATTTATCAAAGACAACCAAACTGTTACAAAAGTGGAGAACCACAATAGGGGTATTAAACTTAATACACATCTCAAAGACCCTCTAAGGCCAGTTTTAGAAATAAATTTTATTCCTCGGATGAGAGAAAATATTTCTTTTTTGGAAAAGGATGTCGTCACTTTGTGTTGAGAAAGTATGCCACAGCACTAGATAAAACTAATTTGTGCGGCACAGTCAAACATGATGATGCAAGTTTTATGGTTTGGGGATATATACCAGCTAACGGGTTTTAAAGCTAAATTCTAAGCAAACGGCAGCAAAACTGGGTCTTAGAAACAGTTATTTATTTGGAAAGCTTTGGTTGCTTTATAATGTGCCAAACCAGTTGCGTACGCCCCCCTAGTCGTCAGATTTTTATCCTATTGAGCATTTATAAGATTTATTGCAGCGAAAAATCACCAGCATGTCATAACTTCAAAAAACTTGTCGATGGAAGTTTTACAAATTAAATGGCGAAAAAGATCACGTGGGGACACCATGAAGTTGGTTAATTTTTTGGAAAAAAATTGGATAAGGTTCTTAACTTGTTATTAGTTTAAGAAATCATTAATTTATTGATAAATATGTAGTTATTTATTTATTGCCAATGTTGCTAAATATTTCCATATTTTGTCCATGTTTTTTTTTTAAAGTGTCACAAGTAGTAGTTGCTTTTTGTTTAGTTTGCTTTGATATTTCATTATGTGACTATCGACCATCGTATGATCCGCCAATTTTGCGAATGGGCTGAAAGCACAAATTGATATTGATTTTGAATTTCCATTTTTATTTTCGGATGAAGCCAATTTCTAGTTGAATGGGTTCTTAAATTAGCTTTTTATGAAAAAATAATTTCACATAATGGCCCAATTAATTGGCCATCGAGATCGTGTGATTTAACCCCATTGGATTATTTACTTTGGGGTTATGTTAAGTCCCTTGTCTACGTCGATAAACCACAAACTATTGAAAACCTGGAAATCATCTTTCGAGGAGTAATCGGCGAAATAAGGATGCAAATGCTGCGAAAAGTTGTTGAAAATTGGTGTTCCAGATTGCGCCTTCTACGCTCCAGCCGTTGCGGCCACATGGCAAAAATCATATTTGAACATTAATTTCATAAAATTTTCTTTCAAATAAAGCCCGTTTTAATAATATTTAAAATATATTTCCTTGTTTTATTTTGATTTAAACTTGTGTCACTCTGTAAAAAACACCCTTTCCTTGTTTAGAGTTAAGAAAAGTTATCGTTGCGTCACTTTTTTACAATCTTTCAAGTGAATTTGTTTTGTACGTAGACTTTTTCTGCCTAATATATATGTAAAGTTTTCAAGGGAAACCCTTTTTTCGATAGATTGTATTGGTGGCAAATCCTAAAGGATTTAAATAAGTATTTTCCTGACAGATATTTTATGCAAGTGCATTTTCCTTTTTAACATATTTTTTTAAATGATTGCTAATTTCAATAGTTTTAAAGAGATTTATTTAGTTATGCGTACTTTTCACTTTCGAAAACTGTACTATTAATCAGGGGCCCAATTCTGGCACTCGCGATCGAGTACTTTCTCGATTCGAAAGCAATTTTATTTCATTCGATACCGAAGGAATCGAAATTATTTTTTCTGTATTGTGAAACTCAAGTTAATGCTTTATTAATAATTAAATATTAAATAGCAATTTAATATCTAATTATTTCAGTCAATACTGAACGAATTGGAATTATTTTTTCAGTGTTATAAAGCATTAATTTGAGTTTCACAATACTGAAAAAATAATTTCGATTCGTTCAGTATCGACTGAAATAAAATTGCTTTCGAATCGAGAAAGTACTCGATCACGACTGCCAGAATTTGGCACCAGGCCTCAGAATACAAAAATAAACAAAATGAAACGTTGGCAATTACATATTAATACCCTTCACCAAAGGTAAAAGGGGATATATAAGTTTGTCATTCCGTTTGAATTTCTACAATATTGATGTTAGACCCTATAAAGTTTATATATTCTGGCTCCTTACAAGTAGCGATTTATTTAAGTAATGTCTGTCTGTCTGTCGAAATGGTGTTTATGAGGACCCCCCCAAAAAACTGCCTTTAATTTTTTCGTAAAATCCCATGTTGTTGTTCTTTAGTACCCATCACCGAAAGCATTAGTTGATATTTTTAATTATTTTTTATTTTTTATTAGCGGGTTTCACCCTTGATAGTAAGGTCCCTTGTAGACCTTGTGAATCGACAGCAAAATGTATTAGACTAAAATTTACGACGCTGTGGTTGAAAAATCCAACAAAAAGCTGTTGTAAACACGTTTGTTAAATAACCCAGAATAAAACAGTTGGATAAACTATTTCTGTCTCTCTCCCTCACTCAGCGACTTCATTAATTTACAATCGTAACGAAAAAGACACTCCCGCTTTGTAGTATAAAATCGTATTAAGTTAAGCAGAATTGTACACTTAATACAAAGGGTGAAAACCGCTGATTTTTTTTGCGTTGTTTTACACATAACAAATTTAACATGTACAGCGAAGTTAATTTAACAATGTCCGCCTGTTTTTCTTTACTAGAGAACGGAAAGGAAAAAAGTTTCCAAATTAGGTAAAAGCCTCTTGTTTATCAATACTCCTCACCCAACAAAATGTGGGCGGGATTGGTGAAGTGGGCGTGGCACCTTCCAAGCAAAGATATTACAGGTTTCTATACATCAGGAGAACGCCAAGAGTCAAAATTTCCGAACTTGGTACAAGCATTTTGATAACCAATAGACAACATCCGACAAAATGTAGGCGGGATTGGAGAAATGGGCGTGGCACAAATTTAATTTATTCATATCTAAAGACCGGTAAAAGAAAATTTAACCAAAATTTGGTACACATACATAGCTGGGGTTATCAATACACTTATATTTTAAGAGAGGTTCTAACATATAAGAGAGATTGGAGAAGTGGGCGCGGTACCTCCCATACAAATCCATAGATTTCTGTACATCTAGAGAGCGGCAAGAGCCAAAGTTTCCAAATTAGGTGCAAGCATCTTCGTTGTCTATACACAATATCCGACAAAATGGGGGCGGGATTGGAGAAGTTGGCGTGGCATAAAATAGATTAATTTATATCTTAAGAACGGTATCTACATAATGTTCTGTTCCTAATGTTTTGGAATTTGTTTTGTTCTCAAATGTACGATTGCCAAGGTTAGTTAAAGCATACAGATAAGTTAATATCGAATTGTTTTGTTTCCACTTTTTTTCACTAAAAAAAGTATTTGTTGTTATTTTGCTCATGTACAAAATTATTAAACAAATTTGAAGGGATTGTATATTTTGCAAACGTTTCCGAAAAGTTTCGTTTTGCATTTGGGTCATTCCTGACCATATAATAACCTACACCATAAGCACATTATGTATACATATATATTATTTAGACTTATAGGCAACAATGAACTCGCTAACAAAAAAAATAAAAATTATTAAATTTACATTCCAAACAAACATTTTAACGGGGGCTAGGTGAAATACTGTACCGGCACAAACTGGACAGACAAACAGAGTAAGATTTGAAAGTGATTATGAACCGATCAGCATACCATAAGGTTGGGGTAGGTATAATTATTAGCACAAACGCATAATACCTTCCCCTAACTATGTGTGAAGGGTATAATAATATATTTTTTTCAGAGGGCTTGTCATCTTTCGATTTATAGTTCGTTGAACTTATGTTGTCATAATAATTAAAGTACTTTAAAAGAAATTTAAATACATATAACAAAATAAAATATTTGTTTAATTAATGTTGGTGGAGCACTGATAAGAATATTGTGATTTTAGAAACAAATTTTTAAAAAAGATGTTCATCATACGAATTGTTGTAATAATTGGAAGTTTTTTTTTTATAAAGTTAAAATTCTATTGATATGTTGTTTTAAAAACTACTAAATATAAAATGAATTCAAGGGTTATAATTATATTTTTTCAAATCCAAGACAATTGGTATTCAAGTTCGAATTTCAAGGGTTGCGATATACTTTTGTTACACTTTATTTCAATAGCATTCTCCAGTAAAATGGGAATTTGAAATCAAGTGAATATTAGTAAAATATTTTGAAACTTGAGTAGTATTTAAAAATACGTTTGAACTTAAGTTTATTTCCAGTTAAAGTTTAAGCACATGAAATTTTATTTTTGAGTGCTTATTTGGAATTTTCCCATCTATAAAATACATTATCTTCATGTTTAGTTTAAATTTTCTTTGTACAATAGTTTTATCCTTTAAATATTTTCTGATTCCTTGTACTTTTAAGGTAGAAGTACCATTGGAAAAAGTAAAAGCATTTTATTTTATTGTTCCAGTTTTAAATATTTTAAAATTTAGTTCTAAATCACTAATATTAAAATACGAAAACACTAATATTAAAAGCGATAACAAATATGTGACCCAAATTATTTGTAGGGTAAGGAAACATAAATATTTCGTTTAATGAAACAAGGGAATATTTAACAGCAAACAAAATATTTACCGTTCATGATTCTAAACGGTAAATATTTCCAAAGTATTCCTTTCAGAAGGATTTGAAGCCAAAATGTTCGAAAGCCGTTTCTTTTGGCAAAAACATAAAATATTCTATTTCAATTTTACTTATATTTTACACAAAAGCACAAAGATTCGTAAAATCGCTCTGAGTAGGGAAGAAGTAAGTGCGTTGTTAAATAACACTGCTGTACAAATGGTTCAAATGGTCTACAAATTTAGAAAAAAAATTAACTGCAGAAACGAAGCATGTTTTTTAATTAATCTGGGTGCGCTGAATTCGAATCTGGCATAAAAATTACACTTCACTACAATTTTGACAGAAGTCCACATTCATTCTAAATCTTCGTAATAGTAGTGTGTAAGAAGCATGTCAGGGAGATCGTGTGTTACTGGTTCAAGCTATTTTTGCTTTGTGTGTGTGGTGAATATTTGGTTTGAAAAAAAGGATATGCAATATCAGAATCATAAAAATATGAATACATATTTACATTATTTTGGGTTTGCAGTCAGAAACTTAGACAAACCGTGGACACCGACAATGTTTTGCATATTCTTCATTCGCATTTAGATTAAAAAAAAAACTAGGTGCAGTGAGCGACGAACAAGGAGAGCGTGTTCATCAAGATTTAATGAAAATTGAAAGAAATTATCAAGGATTTTGAGACAAAAGCATGCTGGACTCTAGTACGTGAAAGCGAGCCAACACAATACAAACGACGTTCAAAAAACGCCATTCACTTTTGAAAATTCATTGATTTTAAAATAAACTAGTGATTTTTCTTTTAAAAACGAATAAAAACATTTTTTTGTATCTCGAAACCCTGACGTGATAGAGAAAAACCAATTACATATTCGAATTCAGCCCACTAAAATACCCTTGGTAAGATATTTGGTTGCTCCAGACCAAAACCTTGTTGGCTAGTGTAATGGTTTTGTTGTGCTTTTTTTCAGTTTTTCGGAGTTCGAGAATATTTAATCACTTCAACTTTTTGCATCGTGCTGGCGGAGTACCAACAAAAAATTATTTTTAATATAAAATGACTTTGTAAGTTTCGACTTCCTATATGAAGGTGTGGGTCGTTCGATAGCTGTTAGAGAAGGCTTTTTTTAAATTTTTGTTAAACAAAGAAAGATGCTAGCAATGCAGTGTCAACAAAATTCACGAGGGTGAATGTGTACATATTTCGATTTGTATAAAACCTTTTCGAATTTCAATGTATCAAATTGTATACAAATTTTAATACTTTCTTTTTTAAAATTAAATACGCACTTAAATTTTATACACTTTTCTAAATGTATCCATTTATGCATAATTTTAATTGGCCTTGACAGATAAATTTTAATAATGAATTTTAAAAACTTATGATATGTGTCTTCTTATCTTTATTTGTAACAACAACGTAAAAAAAGTTACATAAATGTGACAATTTTAACATATCGAGACCTAACCGCGAAAATAACATAGCGCCAAAAATCAAATTTTACAGAAGAGAGTGTTTTTACTTCATATAAATTTTATATGAAATTTGTCGCTTACTATAAAATTGTTCTTGCTTTAAAATAGTAACGGTACCTTATGTGAAAATTGCCAAAAAAAAGCAAGTTCATGCACATTCTGGTTGGGCCTTAGGAAAAAATTAACTCCTTAACTAAAAATTTAAAATTTGGTTTAGATACAGTCACCATGTGATCCTCAGATAGATATACTCCCAACAAATAAGGGGGATATCGATTTAAATTACAATACAATTTAAATTGAAAATCTGATCAATGTCGAATGCCGTAAAAGAATATTTAACGAATTGTTTGAACAAATCCTTAATTTTATTGTCTTCTTGTGACAAATTTAAGCGTAAATTATATGAAATTATTCAATGACACCGTTAATTCAATTATAACCATAATCGCATTTGTTAGTCAAATGATATGCCATAAAAAAGTTTGTTTTAAAGCAATTTTACAACTTACCGAATTTGTGGCCAAAATTTGTAAATTTGGGTTTGAGTCTTCAAGTAATTTTTGTACCATGCGCAAGAATGATTCCACAAACAAATTTAGGGTGGTTTGTGCATGACAAGCTTGGAGTAATATATCCATGGCTTCCATGGCAATTTCCACAAATCTTAAAAAACAAAAAAATTAAAAAGATGAGTAAAAAAAATAACCGCAATGAAATGATAGATTATATGGCAAGTACAATACAAGTCACAAGCACATGCCACAAATCATGCAACACATTAAAAACAAGAAAAGGTATTAAGTTATAGAATAACGATGATGACAATTATTCATTATAGCAATAATACAGTGGTATCCCGGTTTAACGTATACTCAGTTTAACGAATTCGCGATTTAACGTACGGTCATATTTTTTCCATTGAGTACCTTATATTACGAACAAACAGCAAATTTTTGTACTCTATTTAACGAATTTTTACAAAAAAAATTTGTAAAAGCAAAATAGATTGAATGCAAACATATTTGCATCCATTCTCTTTTGTTTTTGTATACATTTCTACCATAATTTTAAAGCGATTTAACTGAAAACAACGAGTTAAGAGAAGTATTTTATTTTCTTACACAGAAAGCAAAGAAAATACTTGCTCTCCAAAATAAAAATTTGTACGTTACAAAGTAATTTTTTACTTTTGCTTACAAAACAAATGTTTGTTTTCTGTATCAAATTTTACTTCAATTTTGTGAAGTTTTTGTAAAGTTGACATCAAAATGCCTAAAAGAAAACGTTAATTTCTATAAGAAAAATTAAAAATTTTTAACGACTATGAAAAGGGCCTGCGACTAAGTCCTTTATCTAATAAATATCAGCTGCTTTAGTCATCATTATGCAAAATTATAAAACCAAAACGGAAACTTTTGAGCGAAATGGTAAAGACTAAATTCGGAATATTCCTATTATTGGTCCAATATTAAAAGCAAAAGCCCTCTAGATCTACACAAAAAAATGTATGTTGAAAAATTTTAGCCAGCCATGGCTGGTTCTGTAGATTCAAAATACGCTATGGAATTCGTTTAATGAAGCAAAGTGGGGAGAAACTCTCTTCTAACAATGAGTTAGTGCAGCCGTTTATATCTACATATGTACTCATTTAATTGAAAATGATATGAAGTATTTATTTTTTGTTTGTGTTATGTATGGAAATAAACGACTTTACTTTGTTTTATTAAAATATTGTTGTTTTATTAATAAAAATGTATTAAAAAACTTCGGGATTTAACGAATTTTCCAATATAACGAAAGGGCCTGACAATATATAATTCGTTAAACCGAGATACCACTGTAATAACAATTTAAACATAATTTTAATAAGGGTATTCACGTCACAAGTTGCACCCTTGCAAAAAAGCAAAAGTGCTAAAACATAACAACAACCACAAAGACAATTATTTACGCACAACTAATTGTCTGTGTGGTTGTTGTTGGTAAATTTTTGCACTTTTGCTTTTTTGCAAGGGTGCAACTTGTGACGTGAATCCCCTTAATATGTATTATGATTTAAATTATGAGTCATACTAACAAGTAAAATATGTATGCAAATGCACTTTATACTCACTTGTAACGTTTGCGATTTATATCCTTTGTTGCCTTCTGATACAAATATTCCCCAATACGATCCAATTTATCGGGCGAACTAAGCGAGTAGAAGGTTAACTTTTCCATATTTGATTTGACCAGACCATCCTCGGGTATTGCGGGAAATATGTTGTCCACCAAACGCTTATAGCGTGGCCTTAAAGCCGAGCAGCAGCCGCAACAACCTAACGAAATAAAACAGTAATGAAAACAACATGAACATGGTGAGCGCGATACAGAGGGTCGGGGTATTATAAGACGCATGCATTTATAGCTAAACATGCTTAATGTCGAATTCGAAATTGTTTTATTATTGTTAGAAGAGAACGGGAGAGCTTCGTGAAATGCATTACATTTTAATAAATTTACTTAAAACCGACACAACGTAACGTCACTCGATAAGAGTTTTTTTCTTTCTTTATTTAATCTATTTTTTTGTGTTTCTGCCGAGGAAGACGATTAAGTACTAAACAACCGTTAACATTTCTCAACTTATCGTAGTGGTTAGAAGATTTTGTTTGGCTTTTGTCCATGTGTGGTGTTTGTGAATACGACGACTATGAGCTGACTGAGTATATATAAATGAATGAAAAAACTAAATGAGCGCATTCACGATTGTTGTATAGAATCGTTTTATTTCTTTCATGTATTTTCATTCTATGTTTATTTTTGCTAAGTTATTGTTTTCACATGCAACATTCGCGTAGCAGAAAATTATAACAAATTTTTTAAAAAAAAAAAAGTTGTAGTAGAAATATACAAACCATTTAACATCGTAGGGCGGCTAGCTTATCAATTGTTGTAGTTTGTAGAAAGATAATTTTTAAATTTGTTGTCGTAGTCAACAACGACAGAGTCATCAATGTTAAACATGCAAACACTTTGAAACAGTCATTCACTTTTCTTTTGTTGGGAAGTTTTCCAAGGACAATTAAAAGGGGAAAACATTTTAGAATTTACTATTTGAAAAGCTAGAAACCTTAAAAAAGTTTAGCATTTTAAAAAGAAAGAAAAAAAAAACTTTTTATTTTACCGAATTTTTTTGGCTTTTCTTTGGTTTGTAATTTGAACGCATTGAATTTTAAAAAGTTTTGATTGGAATTTTAGAATTTTAAGTAATTTTTTATTTTGACTTCGTTCCCGTGAAAATTATAGCAAGATTTAAAACATTTACAAAAGTTTTATGTAGTTTTCTACATATCGAGCCTTAACCGCGAAAATAACTTAAGCGCCAAAAATCAAATTTTAATGGAGAGAGTTTTTTTTTAATTTAATTTAATATAAATTTTGTATGAAATTTGTCGCTTACGATAAATTTGTTCTTGCTATAAAATCGTAACGGTACCTTATGTGACCATGACATTTTAGGAGATGATGCAAGTGTTGCCAATAAAGTAATTAAAAAAACGAAAATTGAAAATTATGTCGCTTACGTTATTTTCGCGGTTAGGTCTCGATAAATACTCATTTTATTAGCTCTGTTCGGAAAATCATTTTTTAATAAAGTGATTTGAAATCACAAGAAAGGTGTTCTGCACATATAATTTTGTTATTTCTTGAAATCATTTTATTATTTTTGCGACAATTGTATGATGGTAGTCTAAATAAATGTATTATTTATTTATTTTTAATGCAATTCGTTGTATTATCTACAACAAATATTTCAAATTAAAAAAAAAAAATTCGACAATGTCAAGGCCTTGGACAATGTGATGTGAATTTCAGAACGCAGGTTTCAAAAGCACATGTGATTTGATTGTTTTTCGCCAACACATACATACATCTAAGTTTTCATCACTTGATACTCTGGAGCAACCGACATTCAACTGTCCATATGAAAAGCAAGGGGAGTCTAAATATATATATTCCGGCCACTCGACCATATGCAATCTGTATATCAAATTTCTCAAAAAGAAAAAAAAAAAATACCAAAAGTTTTCCGTTTTTAAATAATAAAAACTCTGTACTCGAAAACTTTTGACATTTGATATCTAAACTAAAGTTTGGGCTTCTATTTTCAAAATAAGCTTCGGTTTTTCGGAATAACTTTACAAGTTCTGAACTTCAAACAAATAAACAACGATAAGACATGACATGACAGAAGAATTGCCGATAGTCGAAATACTAAACTAATAATTTTGATGGGCATTCTGATGTTATGTTATCCACTTTAAAATAAATAAACATATGTGACCAAACTTCAGAAACTGCAAGCAAATTGTGGACAGTTTGTTCGCAGAGTATAGGAAAGGTTAAAACTCGAATCTCTATTAAAATAAATTAACATTTTTTTTATATGTAAAAGTTATTATAATAATGGATTTATTGCTATCGAGTTTACATACGTCTGCAATTTTTTACTGCAATTTTAAAATTGTTTTCTTTTATCATAATTTCGGAAATTTTTAATTTTAATCTTTATTCAGCAGATATAATTAACGTTACCACCGCAATTTTTTATTTAATACGTATTAGACTGCTCGCAATTTTTTTTTTGAAATTTAATTGTTTGCGCTGGTTAAAATATGAGGTTTGGTGTAAGAAATCATGATCTAATTTTTCAGGTCAATCCGACGGTGCCTAGCCGTGCCGGGTGGGGCCCAAAGTTCCCCATATTATAAAAAAAAACATATTTTCTATCAGATCTTTATAGTTATACTAGTTGGAAAGCAGAAAATCAAAAATATGGCTTCGTTACGATCTTCCGCAGAGAAAGAACTTCAAGTGGGCCAAATTTCAGCTTCCTATGTCATCAGATGGCTTCAGAAAGTTGCGGAAAGAATAGGACATACATGCAAACATCCTGACATACTAAGAAATTATATATTGTATAGATAGATAAAGTATTTGCTGTTTAATATTTTAGTATGATACGAACGAAAGATTTTTAACCTGATTCGGGGTCGCTAAATCCAGTGGTGCTAGCCGTTTTTTAGGTTAGCTTTGGTTTTTGAGATATACCGTTATTTCGAAAATTAAGGAGGTTGCACAACATATGTTCGCGTAACTCAAAAACGCTTTAGCCTTTTGAAAAACTAAAAAAAAAAAACGAAATTCCGCATTAAAATTTACTTTAAGAAAGTTAAAACTTTTTCTTTATGTTAGCCCCACCCGGCACGGCTAGGCACCTTCGGATTGACCAGAAAAATTAGATCATGATTTCTTACACCAAACCTCATATTTTAAGCAGCACACACAATTAAATTAAAAAAAAAAAAAAAAAATCCCATACAAGATGCGACCAGTCTAATGCATATGCAGTTTGACAAGTTTCAAGTCAAACACAATTGGTAAACGTCCCAACTTTATGATATGGGCGCTTGTTGTGCAGAAATCAAAGTCATCAGTAGACAGTGAAAAACAGAGTCATAAACGTTTTCGTACCGAACAAAGCAATGAGAGTGCGCTTTGAAAAATTCCCATAATTATATTTTAGAAACACAGACTATGATTTGATCAATGACATTCCTTCTGAATTATGCCTATTTTGAAACAAACCAGTTTGTAATCGAAATTTAAAACCGATAGAAGGGAAAAGCCCAAAGCAATGTTTAAACACAGTTGCTAGGAAATACTTGTGCAGCTTTGCAACATCAGTGCTCTGTAAACGTTTGTTTTCTAAAGCTAAAAGTAACTAAGCGGTCATTTTATTAGCCAAACATTTTATTTTTTGAATCTTAAAATACAATTTATTTTAAGCAGGTGCCGTAACAGTTATTCATTTTTTCTAAAAGTCAGATGATAAGTTATTATTTTTTAATAATTTAAGTTTTTTTTTTTTTACTAAATATGGTCATAGTTTTCAAGTTATGCCAATATATGTAGTGAAAGTGCCTTAATGATGAACATATCTCGAAGTAGAGCTGATAGGGAAAAATGGAAATTAGATTTGAAATCAGTTACCTCAAATTCGAAAAACTTGTAATCAAATTCCAGACCGCACAAAAAAAAGTTCAAATTTGTTGTGCAGTGTAATTTAGGGATTGCCTTTAATTTATGTATATTTTTTTTTTAAACAGTTTCCATTTCAGGCAGTGTGCCTTTTTATACTTTTAGGATTCCTTAATTAATAACTTTCGTACAGAAGTATATAGTTGAAGGATATTAACTATTTACGATGTCTTGAACCTAGAGATGTAATTGAAAAATATGGGCGTTTTCGGCTTTTGAAATAACACCAACCTTTTTACAAAAAAATAGCCACCTATTGTAAATAAAAAGTGAATAATTGTTTCCTCGAAGTTTAGCTTTTTCCGTACTCTTTTTTAGGGAACCAATTTCCACAAAAATTTTTTCACGATTGGGGTGAACGAAATTTATAAATTTATTTAAATAGTTTATATTCAACATTTTTCATTTTTCGAATTTATTCTATGAGCTAAATTTCAGTTATGTATTTTATAAAGCTTTTTTGTACATACAATATACCTCATTGCTTTCCAAAGGAAGGCTTAGGTAAAATGTAAAAAGAGAATACAATATAATAGTCTGGTAGTGTATAAAGTCATTTCTGAAAAATTAAAGGAATAGAACTATTACAAAAAAGCTTTATAAAATACATAACTGAAATTTAGCTCATAGAATAAATTCGAAAAACGAAAAATGTTGAATATAATATAAAGTAACCTTCGGAAGGAAATAATTCCCAGTTTCTATTTGTTAAAAATTGTTGAGTTAAATACATTCAATTTATAAAGTATCACTATCCAGTGTGACACAAAGAATGCTGACGAAGGCCGTAGCGGGCCAGAAGTGCATTACATTCTGCTGGTGTCTAATAATTGTAAATTTTTCTGTACATACAAAATACCTCATTGCTTTCCAAAGAAAGGCTAAGGTAAAATGTAAAAAGAGAATACAATATAATAGTCTGGTAGTGTATAAAGTCATTTCTGAAAAATTGAAAGAATAGAACTATTACAAAAAATCTTTATAAAATACATAACTGAAATTTAGCTCATGGAATAAATTCGAAAAATTAAAAATGTTGAATATAATATAAAGTAACCTTCGGAAGGAAATAATTCCCAGTTTCTATTTTTTTAAATAGTTTATCAAAATAAACAAGAACTATCATTTATTTTTAGTTTTTAAAATAAATTGGAATTGAACATGTTAGTAAGTATTCTATCTCTTTGAATTTAAACAAGTTTATATGCATTAAAGGCCTTTGATCGGTCGAACACGGTATTCAACTTATTAATTTTCATTGTATTATCGGCTTTCGGTCAGGCAAAAAAGATTTTGACTCTGTTATGTCGAATACATATATGGCTTAATAAAGTTTCTCTGTTGAGACAGCCTTCGGACAAGCGCAAGGATTTGTTACAATGATAAATCGAACACCGACCTAAATTAATATAGTTTCACTGTATTGCCGGCCTTCGGCAGGGTGGAAAGTCATTTATTCTATTTATTATGTCGAACACCGACTTTGCTTATTAAGAGCTTCTTGTATTGCCAGCCGTTGGGTGTTTGAAAGGGTTTAAGACTCTATGATAAGCCAAATACTTGTATTGCCAGCCGTTGGGTGTTTGAAAGGGTTTAAGACTCTATGATAAGCCAAATACTTGCTTTGCTTAATAAGGTTTCTCTACATTTCGGGCCTTTGTCGAACATCTGCTTCGCATAATAGTTTCACAGTACTGCTATTTAAAGAAAAAACTTGTCTATTACAAATTTGGAGACATACTTAAATTGGCATACCTTCTTAAAATACAATAACTCTGTCGTCACAAATTTACAAACGCCCAACTATTAAAAAAAACACCAACAAAGAAAAATAAGAAATATACAAATGTACATCGCTTATGTACCTACAATAGCAAAGTAAATATGTGCCTATATAAAGTATGAATATTTATACTTTATTATTCCAACAATACCGCAATCTTGGTTATCTCATCACATATAATTTATATGAAATAAACATATTTACTTAGAGATTTATGTTTTCCTCCCATATCATTTTTTGCATTTTATTTATTTTTAACATAATTTTTGCTAGGCAAAAAATATATAAAAAAATTTGTCACCATCCCATTCTGGTTTTGTTTTTCGGCTTTTTTTACACTTTTAAATCTTTGATAAGTTTCTTCCGTCATCTTACCGGGCATTGTTGCTGAACTTTAAACTTTATATTTGTAATTAAATACCTAATTACAATATGTTTTTACTACTTTTTTTAATAAATTTTCTGATTAATCAAACACACTTCACTGGGGAAAAAAATGATGTTAATCATTAATTCGCTAAAAACAACAACAACTTTAATATGACAACTAAACAAGAGAAAAAGTGCCATTATTTTGACGTGTGAGAGTTGTTTTTGTTTTGACAAGCAGCTGGTAGGTAAAGTGCTGCCAAATCTATGACAGCATTGTTGTATTCTAATATTTTAGTAATTTTTTTAACCGGAAACACTGTTTAGTAAAATCGTTACAACGTTTTAAATTTAAAATGATTGCTTGTACCATAGACTCGACACATGGAAAAAAGTGTGGCCAAATTACCACGATGATGTGAAAGGGACAACAAATTTTGTTTTTGGTAATGCCATTTTCTTATTTACATTTTTAAGATTTTTCAATTGGTATTTTTCTATTTTTGGCGCAAAATAACACATTTCTATAGTTTTGGGCAAAACGGTTAACATAGAGTGTGCGAAAGGTTTTTTGTGGTGGAAAAATCTTGATATAAGTAAAAATAGTAAGTTCATACAAACATTTTGTTCTTAAAAATATACCTATTCTGTTAACTAAATATTTTCTTGTTATTAAGGAGTCGCAAATGTGATATGGGCTGCCTTCCTGGAGAGAAGCTGTACAGTTTCCCAAAGGCTCCAATCAGGTAAGTCTCTTTTATTTGTAAAGAAGTATTTTAAAAGTATGAGGAAATTGTAATGTACATACATACTATATTGAATGCAAATTTTTTTGCATGACATACAAAGTCATGGAAATGTCTCCGGCTCGAAAACCAATTGGTTATAATAAAGAAGTTTTTTGTCGTGTTGTGCGAGTGTTTGTTGCTATTCGAATTGGTTTAATTAAATCAATTCATTTTAACCAATTGGAATATTTTTCAAGTAAATGTTCGCACAATATTATTTTTGTGAAATTCAAATCAAACCAATTTAGTTTTTTCTTTGACAAAAGGAAAATTTACTTAATTTTCGTTTTACTTTATATACCTATGTATACATATGTAATATTTATCCAGAACATGTTAATTTTGGCGTCTCCTCAAAAGTTTTTATAAACAAAATCATGTTAAAAAAGACTGGTAATTAATTTGTGAATCTTTTAAGATAATATCTTTCAGTATTTGCTGGAAATAAGAAGAACCTCATATCTAATTACGTTAAGCATTTAAGAATGATTATGTTGAACAATAAGAGAAATAGGTTTTAAGTCTTTTGCCAAAAGAAGTTAAAGTAGGGCTTAGATTTTTCCAAAATAATACGCTTTCCTTTATAAACCCGAGTTATGGAAATTAGCATTGCTGATTTGTTTAACCATTTTATAGCCTCCACCACCACTAGTGGTGATTGAGGATATTCTAAGTTTGTAAAAATAATGATATATTTTTTAAAATTCGGCCTCTGCCATAAAGGCATTATTGGGCCACTTAAGGAAATGTTAATAAGCAGCACAAGAAGCATTAGATTTGTAAATGTAGCATCAACCACGCAACCTCTTTTTAGAGAATAAATAGAACTGAGTAAAGAAAATAATATTTATACTGCTCCTTATGAGCACAAACTGTAGTAAAGTACATATGTATAGAATAAGTACTTATTATACTATGATATTAACAAAGTTTCTCATATTCGAATAGCTGCCTAGGTAGCAGTTAAGAAAACTTGTAGAACATTTTTTTCAAAGCTGGCTTATGATGCGGAACTTGAGTAAAAGCATTGATTTGCTATATGAATGCCCTGATGTATAACATATTGGCAATGGAAAGATAAGGCAAATACAACTTACTCATTCTTTAAATTTAGCCGGTTTTATAAACAAGATTATAAATGAAAGCTATACGAAATAAAAGTTAGAAGAGTATCCAAAGCTATTTTTTAGAAAATAACATTAACGATCGTAGAATTAGATATTTAAAAATATATGTATACCCAGAAATAAATTTACATTTAAATGTTAGAGTCATGGACCTCTGAAGTTTTCATATACACATGCATATACATATATGTATGTATATATTCTATATATATAAAATTGTAACGTTACTGACTGACTGAGCGACTGACTGATTCATCACAGCACAGCCTAAGCGCCTAAATCTAAAAACTTGAAATTTGGACCGGAGGTTGCTCTCTACCCCTATCGATCCACTATGAGGGTATTTTTGGAATACGAATTAATGGGGTAAAAAAGAGTAAAGCGACTCTTACACTTGCAATAAAATTGTTCGATTTTACGTATTGTATAGGTACAATTATATCGCTAATGTGTATTTAATATTCGATGGTAGCACAATATATTGGCAACAATCAAAAGACGTTTGATTTTTATTGCACAACGAAAAGAAAGTGATGTGTGTTAGCAACATTGTACAATGCTGTTCATGTTATTCCTATAGGCTATGTTTACCTTTTTATTGAATGATTGAAACCATTGTGCGACTTATTGCATAATATAGGACAAACAATATGGCGAATATCATGTACAATAATATGACAGGTGTATGGGCCGCTTAAGAGCGGGTAAATTCGTTAACCTTATATCTCCAAAACTAAAAGAAATACATACAAACAAAATGTAATTCTTATCGTTGTTTGTTTAGAAAAATAAGCTGACTGTTGTCTGGTACTTTTTGGAAATTTTGCAATTTTAGTGAGCAAACGGGTAAAATCTGTATTTTGTTACTTTTTTGCCACCCCAGCAATCTTTGAAACCAATTAACATAGAAATAAAGGTTATATCACATTCGAAACTTATCCAAAAAAAAAAAAATATACAAATAAAAATATGGTACTTTTTCGAAATTCAAAATTTAAATGTTTTTTTACAAAACATATTCCTCCATTCATTGACATATCCGTATTAAATTACGGGCTCCCACTACGTTATTAAAATTTTTGATACTTCAATCAAAAAGTACCAAAAAGGGGAAATACAGGAAAAGAAATTTCTTTCCTTAGTTTTTGGGTTTTCAGACTGGTACAGTTTTTAACTATCGTTAATATTGAACCCAGAAACATAAAATTCAACATGCAATGTTCTGAGTGGATAAGATTCTATGACAGAAATTTTTGGTACTTTTCTGTTCTTTAACTGGTACCTTTTGAATATCCGTTAGTATTGGATCTTGAAACATAAAATTAAATATGCACAGTCCTTAGTGAAAAAGAAACTGTTGAGGGATCTATCTATGAACATAAAATACAACATCTTGATCTTGAAACATAAAATTAAATATGCACAGTCCTGAGTGAATGAGAATTTGTAAGAGGGCTTTTGGATTTTTGTTTGTTTATTAACTGGTCCTTTTTGAATTTCCGTTAGTAACATACAGTCCTGAGTGAAAAAGAAACTGCTAAAAGGATCTATTTGGTACTTTTTCGTTCTTTAACTGGTACTTTTTTTGATTTTCGTTAATATTGGACCTATGAACATAAAATAAAACATGCAAGGTCTTGAGTGAATGAGAATTTGTAAGAGAGTTTTTTGGTACTTTTTGTTTATTAACTGGAACTTTTTGAATTTCCGTTAGTATTGGACATACAAACATAATATTCCACATGCAATGTCCTGAGTGGATAGAATCTATAATAGGGAACTTGTATGTTCTTTTACTGGTACTTTTTGAATATTGGACCTAAACTAAAAGAGCTACAAAAAAAAATTTAATAATTATTGTTGGTTATTAAACAAATTAGCGGACAGGTGTCTGGTACATTTTGACATTCGGCCCTTTTGGGGAGTAAACAGTTAAAACCTGTATTTTAAAACTTTTTATCACGCAATGTATCTTTTAAATCAATAAATGTATAAAATAAGCTTATATCACATTCATAAAAAATACAAATATATACGTATTAAATAATGGGCTCCCGTTACAATGTTGTAATTTTTGATACTTCAATGCGGAGAAAAAAGTTTAAAAAAGGATAAATACTTGTGGTGCTTTTTGAATTTTTTATAATATTGAAATTTGAAACAGAAAATTGTACGTGCAAGGAGAGATTTTTTTTTTTATTTTATTTAATATAAATTTTGTATGAAATTTGTCGCTTACGATAAAATTGTTCTTGCTATAAAATCGTAACAGTATCTTATGTGACCATGACATTTAAGGTGATGATGCAAGTGTTTCCAATAAAGTAAATTATTAAAAAAAAAACAAAAATTGAATATGATGTCGCTACGTTTTCGCGGTTAGGACTCGATATATATATTAATGGCTACGCAGAAAAGTTTAAGTATTAGTAAAACCGCTATTTGGTTTACCATAGAGGAGAAAGCTCTAACTTGCGGCCGGAGGCCTGCCATCTAGCTAAGCGGTGAAAACCGTTATTATATTAGAAAATTTTATATACCAGAACTTTTATATGAACGGTGTGGTAACAATTATCAAAAATAATGTGGTTGACTTAAAAGTGTATCAGTTTCAAAGAACGAAGAAGAATTTTAATTTGCGTATATGACAAATATCATTTTGATACTTCAACCAAAAAGGTGAAATACGGGAAATTTAATTTCTTTCCTTAGCTTTTTGGTTCCCAGACTGGTAAAATTTTTAACTATCGTTTATATTGGACCCAGAAACATAAAGTTCAACATGCAATGTCCTGAGTGGATAAGAAGCTATGAGAGAACTTTTTGGTACTTTTTTGTTCTTTAACTGGTACCTTTTGAATTTCCGTTAGTATTGGATCTCGAAACATAAAATTAAATATGCACAGTCCTGAGTGAAAAAGAAACTGCTAGAATGATCTATTTGGTACTTTTTTGTTCTTTAACTGGTACTTTTTTTGATTTTCGTTAATATTGGACCTATGAACATAAAATAAAACATGCAAGGTCTAGAGTGAATGAGAATTTGTAAGAGGGCTTTTTGCTACTTTTTGTTTATTAACTGGTATTTTTTGAATTTCCATTAGTATTGGACATAGAAACATAAAATTCAACATGCAATGTCCTGAGTGGATACGAATCTATAATAGGGAACTTGTATGTTCTTTTACTGGTACTTTTTGAATATTGGACCTTAACTAAAAGAGCTACAAAAAAAATTTATTAATTATTGTTGTTAATTAAAAAAATTAGCGGACAGGTGTTTGGTACATTTTGACATTCAGCCCTTTTGGGGAGTAAATGGTTAAAATGTCGCTTACTTTTAGCGGTTAGGACTCGATATGTATTATATATATATGGGGGATTTCATGTCAAGTGACAAAATTTTTAAATCGATGCCTTCCGATTTGGATGAAATTTGCGCCAAGGTAAGTCCTATTGGATTGTAGTTTAGAACAAATTTTCAACAATATCGGTCAAAAAGTTTCTGAGTTAGATGGGGTCAAAGTTTGACATTTTGGCCATACACACTCAAAATATTATGTAGTTAAATTCTAACGAAAATTCATTTTAAACAACTTAAAACTCACTTAAAAAACGGATCATTTACATTTCATTTAAAACAAATGATTTTTACATTCGTTTTTAAATTTTTTTATTTTTTGAACAGCACATTCCCTAAAATTGAATGATTTTTACCAAGGCGAATTCATCCCAGGTAATTTCGGTACTACAACAAGTACAACTCGTACAAAAACCACAGACAATTTGTTTTTGTAAAATCATTGTACAATGTCAAAAACAGAAATAAAACAAAACGGAAACAAAGATAATAAAAGATAATAAACACAATTTTGACATCCAAGAGTGATTTTAGCTAATATCAGCAGGGCTTTTAAGACCACCTGTAATAAATTCGCCTTGCTATTGGTGTTAGCAAAATTTTCCTAAGTAGCTTCGATAGCTATTTGATCAATCTTTTGAATTTTTTTTTTTCGAAAAGTAAGCATATTAATGGCTACGCAGAAAAGTTTTAGTGTTAGTGAAACCGATATTTTTTATACCATAGAGGAGAAACCACTTCCTTGCGGCCGGAGGCCTGCTATCTAGCAAATTTTATATACCAGTTCTTTTATATGAACGGTGTGGTAACAATTATCAAAAATAATGTGGTTGACTTAAAAGTTCATCCGTTCCAAAGAACGAAGAAGAATTTTTGTTTGCATCAATTGTTCATTTCTTTTGAGTTGTTCGAAAGTGAGCGTGTTTTCAACAGACGGACAGACAGACGGACATGGCTAAATCGACTTAGGATTACTCAAGGACCCAGATTATATATACTGTATGGGGTCTGAGATGAACAATAAAAAAAGTTTCACACGGAATGACAAACTTAATATACCCTCTTCACAACTAATTGTGGTGGAGGGTATAAAAAAGAAAGAAGGCATAGAAAATGACTCAATGCTGTAAAACAAAATTTTTATTCTATTTACACGAATGCAGTTTAAAAAGAGATTTGAAGAAAGTTTCAAATGTTTCATAGCATTGTCGCGGATTTAACTAACATTTAAAACAAAAACAAATCTTGAAAATTTCAAATCATTGTATTAAAAACTAAAAACGAAATATGCAAACTTTTCGGTACTTCTACAGTTAAAGTTGGTTATACATTGTGATCGAAATATGTATGTAATTAAATGTTTTGA
The DNA here is from genome assembly GCA_930367215.1 of Pollenia angustigena. NCBI lineage: Eukaryota > Metazoa > Arthropoda > Insecta > Diptera > Polleniidae > Pollenia > Pollenia angustigena. The sequence continues at coordinate 15,329,926 of OV884060.1, forward strand.
AAAGTTAGCTCTATTTTTGCATCAATGTTTTTTATACCCTCCACCACCACTATAGTGGTGAATGAGTTTATACTAACTGCTTGTTTTTAGAACGCGAGTGCAAAAGTGACTCGTTTAGTCCATATCCATATTACAGGCGTACCTAAACAAGAGCGGAAGGCGAAACGTTTTCTTCCGCTTAGCTTTTACGCTGATATGCCATACCTAAACAAGAGCGTCAACGTTGTGCCAAAAACAGTAGTGTTAGCTTTCTTGTTTAATAAAACCCACATAATAGAAATAAATAGAAGAGAAAAAACCGCTAGATTGACAAAAAACAGCTAAATTGCCATTATTTATTAACAATAGCGGCCAACTTCACTATTAAACGCGCTGTCAAAATCCGAATCTTTGATACCCTCCACCGACAGTTCGAATGTTTAAGGGGTAATATCTGTATGATGTTATTATTATCTTAAACTGTGACGATTTGTTATTAATTATGGTTTTAGGCGACTAAACTGTTTTCCGGTAGTAGGGTTTATATGGGGCCTAGGCTAAATTATAGACCGATCATCACGAAATTTCACAGCGTCATTTCTAGTCCTTTAAAACTGTGACGTACCAATTTCTGTTATGCTAGCATTATTAATTATGGTTTTAGGTGTACTAAACTGTTTTCCGGGAGTAGGTTTTCTATGGGGCCTAAGGTAAATTATAGACCGATCGTCACGAAATTTCACAGTGTTATTTCTAGTCCTAAAAAACTATGACGTTCCAAATTTTGTTACGCTTGCGCTATTTTTTACGGTTTTAGGCGTACTAAACTGTTTTCCGGGAGTATTGTTTATATGGGGCTTAGGGTAAATTATGGACGGATCTTCACGAAATTTAACAGCGTGATTTCCTGTCAAAAAAAAAAAACACATTTTTGCAAAATTTTATCTCATTCCGTGCCTTGTTCCAGCATTTATGTTATTTTTTGTAACAAAATTATCAATTTTTTTAGGTGGTGGTTCCACATTTTGATTCATAGCTCTGGTCCTACTGAACCGATTTTGCTGGATTTCAATCCCAAACTGCTTAGGATAACTACAAGCAATTTGTTCATTTCTTTTGAGTTGTTCGAAAGTGAGCGTGTTTTCAACAGACGGACAGACAGACGGACATGGCTAAATCGACTTAGGATTACTCAAGGACCCAGATTATATATACTTTATGGGGTCTGAGATGAACAATAAAAAAAGTTTCACACGGAATGACAAACTTAATATACCCTCTTCACAACTAATTGTGTCGGAGGGTATAAAAAAGAAAGAAGGCATAGAAAATGACTCAATGCTGTAAAACAAAATTTTTATTCTATTTACACGAATGCAGTTTAAAAAGAGATTTGAAGAAAGTTTCAAATGTTTCATAGCATTGTCGCGGATTTAACTAACATTTAAAACAAAAACAAATCTTGAAAATTTCTAAAAACAGGCATTTAGTTTGTCATTCCGTGTGAAAGCTTTTTATTATTCATTTAAGACCCCATAGAGTATACGTATATTTATACTGGTGGCTCCTTAAGTAATTCTAAGTCGATTTAGCCATGCCTGTCTGTCCGTCTGTCTGCCTGTTGAAAACACGCTCACTTTCAAAAAACTCAAAAGAAATGAAAAATGTTTGTGTCAAATTGCTTTTGGTTATCCTCAGTAGTTTGAGATTAAAATCCATCCGAATCGGTCCAGTAGCGTGGGAGTTGTAAGTCCAAATGTGGAACCACCACCACTAAAAAATTTATGATTATGTAACAAAATCTAAAAGGTGGTATAATTCACGGATTGATACAAGATTTGGCACAAATTCGTTCTATATGACTAGACATCATATTGTTAAATTTCCCAATATAAAGCTTAGTCTAGACGATATGTTGAATCAGCAAATGTATGCTTGCACTCATATGCTTAAATATTATAACAAATGCCTCTATCAGCATATTCAATAAGGGTCCTCATGATATCGTTTATAAGGCTCGTAAACTGTGCAAACTGTGCATTCTTACACCCTCGTAAATGAACTGTCAAAAATTGTATGAGAATTCATTTACACAAACTGCTTAAATTTGCCCAACAATTTTGACTCGTAAACTTGCGCTGTTCAATTGTGCATTTATACAGACAAATTTTTTTAATGCTTACCGCCGTTTTCAATGAAAACTTCAAGTGTAAATAAATCACAAACAATAAATTCTTGTAATAATATAAGCATATTAGTCTTTTGGCTTTCTTTATGCATGTTTAAAAACAAATTTCATTTATAATTTACAAATTTAAAGTTTTTTATTATATTTTTAATTATTTTTTTTTAATATATTTTTTATTGACGTTTCTGATTGAAATGACATTAATTGTTTAAAAATACACAAAAATTAAAAAGGATCTTCATGAAACGAGTCTCGCAAGTTTACCCATTTGCACAAATGGTAATTTTAAGCAATATCATGAAGACCCTTAATATGTTAGGTGTCTAGACGATATGCATTTTTCAAATTCATCATATGCAAGGCGAATTTACTTCAGGTGGCGGCGAGACTACAACAAGTCAACAACACAAAAAACAACATGTATTTTGTTTTTATTTTTCGGTCATGTAATGTCAAAAACAAGGCGAATTAATATATATATGAATTCGCTTTGTATAAAACAGTTGACTAAAGCAGGGCTACCAGATTTGGGGTTCTTATCTCAAATTAGTTTAAAACAATTAATGTCGGGCTTATATTGAGAATGTAAAAAAAAAACATTTTTCTTTTTAGGGAAATTATTGATAGATTTGTTTCTGTTACAAGCCGTCATACATATATTCGATTTAAAGAACACTCTTGAATGGCTAAGCCAATTAATATTTTACGCGTTAAATGGATGAGTTTGTGGGTCGTTATTGTAGCCCTAATTCTCCACATTTGGAATTTTCTGAAGTTGTGAACATTTCAAGTTTTTAAACGATATAAAATGGTGTAACATGGATTTCCAGGCAGACTCCATTAATGCTAGAAGCATGTTTGCCAATGTTCTCATGATGCTTTAAGGTTTATATTTTTACCACTAGTCATAGGAACAAAAAATTTAAAATCTATTAATTATATCTTAGATTAACTGATCACAACTTCCACTTCTTTTAATAACGTAGATTTTTGGTCAGAATTTGTAAGATAATTACCAAATTGTAAAATTGGTTACATGACATTATTGTTTTAGTGTGCTTATCTATGCTAAACTAAATAATTTTTTTTTTAAAGAATTATTTAGTGGCTTTTTATTTTTAGAGGGGATATTTTAAGTAATTTTTATTTTAAATTTGGGATTGAAGAAAAAATTTATCTGGCATCCCTAAACTAAAATTAACAAAAATAATTGAGAAAAAAAAAAAATGAAAAAAAAATAAAATTATTTTTGGAATTAAGAAAATAATAGTTTTTCTAACATAAACTTGTGCAATTTTTGTGAGCATTAATTCCCAAATTCGGTTGAATTTAATGTTGTATTTAAAATAATCTAAGCCGTTTCTTTTCTGTGTTCATTTTATACATTTAAATATTAAACTGCACATAATCATAGAAATAGCTTTAAGCTATAGTTATAATGGTAAAAATTAGTTTTGGTGATATAAAAAAGATTTTAACTTAATTTTTATACATAGTTTAATTTATCATTTCTTTATTGTTTAATTTTTTCATTTATAAGTTGTAAAGCAAAATGTTAATTTAAAAACTCAATTTTAAAAAGCACATGTAAACAAACTTTTGACACATCTGGCCTGAACAAAAAAAAACCGGCTGTCTTTTCGACACCACCTGAAGTAAATTCGCCTTGATCATATGCAAGCAAATGATATTTCAACAAATAAGTTAGCATACAATTTTTGTGTCTACACGATATGTTGAATTTCGTATGTTGTTATGTATGTTGAGTAAAGAGAAAATTTGTTATCAATTATCGCCTTTATTGCAAAATTGAATAGTTTTAGTGTAATTAACACTTAAAATGTAAGAGTGCTTTATTGGGCTGGGTCAAATCCTCAAAAAATTAAAATATTTAAGGACTGGATTGATCTAAAAATTATTAGTAAAGTCTCACAGTTAATTAATTTATTTCAGTTCTACCCCTATGGTAAATTATGTGCCGACCAGCAGCATGTTTTATGGATTCATTTGATACCCACACCACCATAGTGTCTAAAAATATTGGTCCTATAACTATCGTTTAGTATACCGATCGACTTAATCGCTATCTGAGTCGATATAAGGATGTCCGTCCGGCCGGCTGGTTGGCTGTCCACTTTGTAGTGCGCAAAGTACACGTCGCAATAATTTGATGAAATTTGGTACATTGGTTCTAATTATTTATTGTAATTAAACGATGAGGAACGGTCCATAATTTCTCAAAGATCCCATAAAAACTTCTTTGCGAATAAGAGTCTTTGCGCTCATAAACCATGTTCTATGTTGGTATTAAGACTAAATCTGGGTCAAAAAGTATGTTTTGTATTTTTTAACCGTTTTAAAGTCGCGCTTTCTACGGGAGCTTTTTGCCGATTATCACAAAATTGCATCGTGTTATTTCTAGCCACTTAAAGCTAAATTGGACTATATTTTTCCACGATATCAATATTTTTTTACGGTTTTGGCGTAAATGGTTTCCCAGAGTGGGCTTTATACGGAGCCTATGGTAAATTGTGGGCCGATCTTCTCCAAATTTAGTTGTGTGATTTCTAGTTTTATGAAAATACTAGCTGACCCGGTCCGCGTTGCTGGCCCCAAGCAAACATTAGTGTTGTATTACCAGACGATTTAAGTTGAGCTGTAAACGAAATTTACAGGCTTTAAAATTTTCCTTCCGTAAAAACCTAAATCGGGCAAGCCGTTCTCAAGTTATGCGCTTAATAGAAAAAGTGGGCGTAGAAGTAGGCGTGATACATTTTTCTTTCAATGAAAACGTAAAATGGAATAATACGAACATTTAAAAGAAAAATTAGTCAAATCGAAGGAGCCGTTTTTTGATTTTAGGTAAATCGAAAAAAGTGGGCGGGGCAAAATTTTCTTTCCGTAAAAACCTAAGTTGGACCATGGCAATCATTTTAAAGAAAAAATCGTTTGAATCGGTCAAGCCGTTCTCAACTTATTCGCTTAATAGAAAAAGTGGGCGTAAAAGTAGGCGTGATACATTTTTCTTTCGATGAAAACGTAAAAGGGATTAATACGAACATTTAAAAGAAAAATTAGTCAAATCGAAGGAGCCGTTTTTTGATTTTAGGTAAATCGAAAAAAGTGGGCGGGGCAAAATTTTCTTTCCGTAAAAACCTAAGTTGGACCATGGCAATCATTTTAAAGAAAAAATCGTTTGAATCGATCAAGCCGTTCTCAACTTATGCGCTTAATAGAAAAAGTGGGCGTAAAAGTAGGCGTGGTAAATTTTTCTTTCGATGAAAACTTAAAGTTGATTAATACGAACATTTGAAAGAACAATTATTCAACTCGATGGAGCCGTTTTCTGATTTAGGTAATTCGAAAAAAGTGGGCGTAACAGTGGGCGGGGCAACATTTTCTTTCCGCAAAACCTAAGTTAGACCATGGCGATCATTTTAAAGAGAAAATCGTCCAAATCGGTCAAGCCGTTCTCAAGTAATGCGCTTAATAGAAAAAGTGGGCGTAAAAGTAGGCGTGATACATTTTTCTTTCGATGAAAACGTAAAAGGGATTAATACGAACATTTAAAAGAAAAATTAGTCAAATCGATGAAGCCGTTTTTTGATTTTAGGTAAATCGAAAAAAGTGGGCGGGGCAAAATTTTCTTTCCGTAAAAACCTAAGTTGGACCATGGCAATCATTTTGAAGAAAAAATCGTTCGAATCGGTCAAGCCGTTCTCAACTTATGCGCTTAATAGAAAAAGTGGGCGTAAAAGTAGGCGTGGTAAATTTTTCTTTCGATGAAAACTTAAAGTTGATTAAGACGAATATTTGAAGAAAAATTAGTCAACTCGATGGAGCCGTTTTCTGATTTTAGGTAAATCGAAAAAAGTGGGCGTAAAAGTGGGCGGGGCAAAATTGTATTTCCGTAAAAACCTAAGCTGGACCATGGCGATCATTTTAAAGAAAAAATCGTTCAAATCGGTTAAGCCGTTCTCAAGTTATGGTTTTTGCCACGCCCCTCCGCCCCCAGACCGAAAATCAAAAATCAGACTTCACAGTGTCACCCGCCTGAATATTCTGAAGATTCCCTGAAAATTTCATCAAAATCGGCCCAGCCGTTTTGGAGTCCATACGTTACATACATACACACATACACACACACATCCAATTTTATATATATAGATGACCGACCAAATTTGACTATAATAGCGTTATTCGGTACGTCTTAGGCATATTTAAGTATTTCCGAGAATGGGTTTAACATGGGGCCTATGGTTAAATATGGAGCGACCATCTTAGTGTAATATCTAGTCATAGAAAGTTCTTGCAAAACTAAATAGCAATCGGTTCATTCTGTCGCGAATTTTTGTTAGTTTCTTTAATACCATTAAATTAAGAACCCTTATGTCCAGTCGAAGACCGGCAATAAGGAAAAAATTTATTAAGCGAAATGATGTTTGTCACACCATATAGTTAATGGTTAATAATTCGGCATGTTTTATATACCACGTGAAAGGTATTTGGAAACACGCTTCAGCGCTACCCACATTGCTGAGATCAAATTTATACTTCATGAGATATTGGTTAAGAATTTTTCAACTTTTATGATCTATATCTCTAAAACAAAGTTCGTTGACCAATATTTTTATTTTCAAAGCACTCCTAAATGCAATTTTTTGTTTGCCAATGAGCTAGAAATCTTGATAAGTTCCGGGGTTATGTACAAAATTAAACAAGTAATTAAAAGAATACCCATTTTTATCTATTTTATATGCTACCAAATTTGCCGTATGCTGAAAAGCTTGCATACGTCTTTCAACAAATAACATATTTGTCAACATACGTAGAAAATTTGTTTAAAAGTAAAAATGTTGTGTCTAGACGATATGCTATAATTGTGAACAAACGTTTGCTGACTTCGTTAACAAATGCCTGTCATATGTTGGTAAGCATACGTTTGTTTGAAAAAATTTGGTGTCTACACGATATGTTGGCGCTGAAAGCAAATTTTTCTATATAAATTTGCTGATTCAACATATCGTGTAGACTAAGCTAAAGGAATACTTTCGGGAAACAGTTTGGTACGCCTTAAACCGTAAGAAATAATACCACTGCAATAAAATTTGGTATGCCACAGTTTAAATGACAAGACATCACACTGTCACATTTTGTGAACATCGGTTCATAATTTGCCATGACCGCATAAAAAGCATACTTTCTAACAAATTTCACTATGTATATCGAAATTTGCTCTAATTTAGGTTAGAAAACACTACTAAATTTTGTAAAGATTGATCCATATTTTACCATTAATCCAACATAAATTCCCCAATCCAAAATATTTGTACAAATTTTTTTTTATGACTTGAAATAAAAGCATAAAGCTTTCTGATTTTGGGTTAATAAATACCCATAGATCTAAGCTGCGGCGAGTTTCTATATGTGCTGGAAATCGGAAACGTAAATCGCGAGAACTTGGAAGCTTTTTTAATACACCTTAAATCTAATTTTTGTTATAAAATTCTGTTTAATAGAGAAATATTTGTATAATATTTGTCATAACATTTTTTATAACAGAAATCTTATTAAATTACGACTTTTATAACTTTTGCGTTTTACGTTTTCGATTTCCTGCAAACCCCTGTACAAATCTTTAAAATTGCCACCTGTGCCTGATACCCAGTCAGCTAGACGGCCACCAAAAGTAATATTGATTTAAACTGCATTCAACTGCAAGTGGCTTAGAAATATTTTAGAACAGAGAAACATGCTTGACAAGACTTTGTTTCTTGATTTCGAATATTTCTTACCCTTAACACTACATATTTTTAATAACGTATAAAATAACTACAAATAAATCCATTACTTACACGTTGGATCCGTACATTTCTGTATAAATTTATCAAGAAATTCCGGCAACTCTCTTGGTTCGAAACAGCAAGTTATTAAGGCCATTTTGATTTTAGTATAAAATTAAAAATACGAGCACACACTTCGAATTAAATGCACGTATTTTGTTATTGATTACAAAAAATTTTGAACATGACACTTTTTAATTGGTAAACAAAGAATATAGAAACAAAATAAAATAACAAACACTTGAGTTTAGAAAAGCAAATTTACAAAAAAAAGTTGTTTACGTGCATACACATTTCTAATAACAATAAACACTGTTGTTTATTTTTAAACACTCCCCACACATGAACTTAAAAACAAGTGCACAGGGCTCACTCATTCACTCTATTAATAAAAAATGGCATAAGTTTCCGTTTCCTCTACTTCCTCTATAAAGGTGTGTATGTATTTAGTTGTGTTGGGTATAACAAGTGTGCAACAGCAACAATTGCATAAATAACCTTGAACCGATTACTGAAGAGATTTTTTAAACTTTGTTTACATTAATTAATATTATTGCATGTGTGACTATGTATTTAATATAAACTGGGTTAAAGTTGATTTGCTACTTATTGGTAAGTGAGTGAGTGAGAGAAAGAAGAGAGAAAGTTAAGGGAAAAGAGCATTAAAGATTATGGGGTTTTTATTTTGTTGCTTGTTTTAGTATACAGGCGAATAAACACAGCTGATTTACACGTTTTTTTTTTTATTATTTTTGCTTGCCAGTAAGAATTGGGGGTTATTTAACTTTTTTTCCGCTGGCAAAAGAACAATTGTTGATGTGGTTTTTTGTTGCTTTTGTTTTATTTGCATAAATAAAAGCTTTCTTTTTAAGGCTTGTTATATATATTTCTTAAATTTTTTTTGAAAAAAAAATAACCCCCACACACAATGTGACCATTGGGAACGCGATTTAGTTGTGTGTATAGTAAAATACTATTGAGCTGCCACATTTGACATAATTAACGGTAATAATTTGTTTCTTTTACTGTTTCATTTTTTGCAAAAGAATAAACTGGAACTTATACAGAATTTTTATTTTATTGTTTTAATATACATAATTTTGTAGATTTTTTATATATTTTATTATACATACATAATTTTTTTTTAACAATTTATAAGTAATAATTTTATTAACATATAATACTGGTATAAATGCTCTTTTATTTAACAAATTTAGGTTACTTTTTTTCTTTTTTTTATATAACATTCATAAAACTCTATTTTATTTTAGATATTTATTTATTTTAACCACTTTAACTTTATTAATTTAACAATTTGCACTATGTATTGCTATATTTTAAGTAATATTTAACTATCTATTTTAATTAATTAACAGAATTATTTTAATTTATTTTATTTTTTAACATTTTTCTAAGAAAAGGAAATTTATAATTATTTTTTAATTTTATATGTTTACTTTAACAATATCTACAAACAACTAACTAATTGTGTGTGAAAAAATTACTTTAAAGCTCTTTGGGCCTTCTAGGGTTTCTAAGCTTTTAAGAGGTTTTTTTTTGGAAAGCTTAAAGAAAGAAGCTTTTCATTGTTAAGCAACAAAATTCGTTGAATGAAATTTTCTTTCATTAATTCTTTTACACAGTACAGTAAATAAATATAGGGTACTAGCTGACCCGACAGACGTTGTCCTGTCCAAATTAGGAAAAATGTTTGCGTTCGATTTTTAAAATTCGTTAAAAGATACAATTTGAAAGAAAAATTAGTCAAATCGATGGAGCCGTTTTCTGATTTTAGGTAAATCGAAAAAAAGTGGGCGGTGCAAAATTTTCTTTCCGTAAAATCCTAAGTTGGACCATGGCGATGATTTTATAGAAAAAATCGTCCAAATCGGTCAAGCCGTTCTCAAGTTATGCGCTTAATAGAAAAAGTGAGCGTAAAAGTAGGCGTGGTAAATTTTTCTTTCGATGAAAACGTAAAATGGATTAATACGAACATTTGAAAGAAACATTTGTCAAATCGATGGAGCCGTTTTCTGATTTTAAGTTATTTGAAAAAGTGGGCGTAATAGTGGGTGGGGCAAAGTTTTCTTTTCGTATTAATCTAATTTGGACCATGGCGATGATTTTAAATAAATTTTGCCACGCCCCTCCGCCCGCAGACCGAAAATCAAAAATCAGACTTCACAGTGTCACCCGCCCGAATATTCTAAAGATTCCCTGACAATTTCAACAAAATCGGCCCAGCTCGTTTTATATATATAGAAGATAGATAGAAAGATGAGAAAATTGAATTGGTTAGTCTGTGTTCATACGGCTCATGTCTTATTGACATGATTGCTACTTTATAGGCGAGAGGGACGAGGGGAAAAGAAACGAGTACACAGATGCATGTACTGTCTTTACGTTTTGCTTTTTCATTCGTTGTTTAATTTTGTTATTGTTTTCAATATCAAAAACGCACACATGTATACGCACGACTATACAAAATAAAAAACATGTCAACATGACATAAATCCTTTGAACGCCAATTCATGTTCAAAGAAGAAAAAGGAAGAATCTTGTCAATAAGATATGAGCCGTATGAACTCAGACTTAGTAAATTGTTAAAAAAAATATTAAATTAAAACTAAAAAAAAAACAAGTAAGAGTGCTATATTCGGCTGTGCCGAATCTTTAATGCCCTCCACCGGAAGTTCGAATATTTTAAGAGTAATACCTGTATGATGTCTATTTATTATTAATTTATCTTTATAAACACCGACATCTCATCTGCATAAAAATTGGTTGCGGTTTAGACATATATTAAATAATTTATTGACAATCAGAAAGTTTTATGACGCTTTTTTATGATTCGTAACAGTTTAAGCCGAACTTAAATGATTTTCAGAAAGGAAATTTAAATTTAAAATTCTGCAGAGTGATTTCTGGTATCAAAAGACATACATTTTAATACAGCGGAGAAATTAGTTTTAGCGTTTGCAGTGAATTTCGAAGGCTGCTTTAATTGGATCTAAGGGTTATTATGGACCGTATATCACAAAATTGCATAACATTTTTTCTGGCCATATGAAGCTAAGTTGGAAGAAAGTTTACCGCAATATCTATATCTGCTACGGTTTTAGGCGTATTTGATTATTTTACCAGAGTAGGCTTTATATGAGGTCTTTAGTAAATTATGGACCGATCATCACGAAATTTATTATTGTGATTTTTAGTACTATAAAACTGTGAAGTACTACATTTTATTCTGATAGCATTATTTTGTACGGTTTTATACGTACTTAACTGTTTCCCGGCAGTAGGGTTTATATGAGGCCTAGGGTAAATTACGGACCGATCCGTACAAAATTTTACAGTCTTGTTTCTAGTCCTATAGAACTGTGATGTACCAAATTTTATTAAAATAGCATTATTAATTATGATTTTGGGCGCACTAAACTGTTTCCGGGAGTAGGGTTTATATGGGGCCTATGGTAAATAATGGACAGATCTTCACTAAATTTTATAGACTTATTTCTTGTCCTATAAAACTGTGATGTACCAAATTTTATTATGAAAGCATTATTAAATATGATTTAAGGCTTAATAAACTGTTTTCCGGTAGTAGGGTTTATATGGGGCTTAGGGTAAATTATGGACCGATCTTTACGAAATTTTACAGTCTTGTTTCTAGTCCTATAACACTGTGACGTGCCAAAATTTGTAATGATAGCGTTATTAGTTACTGTTTTCCGGGAGTAGGGCTTATATTGGGCCTAGGGTAAATTATGGACGGATCTTCGCGAAATTTTACAGTGTGATTTCCAGTCAAATGAAACGAATTTTTACAAAATCTTATATCATTCCGTTCATTTTTCCACTATTTATGTCAATTTTTGTAACAAAATTATCAATTTTTTTTTTAGGTGGTGGTTCCACATTTTGATTCAGAGCTCTGATCCTACCGAACCGATGTTACTGGATTTTAATCCCAAACTGCTTAGGATAACTACAAGCAATTTGACACCAAGTTTTTTTATTTCTTTTGAGTTTTTTGAAAGTGAGCGTGTTTTCAACAGACGGACAGACAGACGGACATGGCTAAATCGACTTATAATTACTCAAGGACCCAGAATATATATACTTTATGGGGTCTGAAATGAATAATAAAAAAGTTTCACACGGAATGACAAACTTAGTATACCCTCTTCACAACTAATTGGGGTGGAGGGTATAATAAAAGATGTTGTTTATTATAATGAATTTGGCTTAAAGTTCATGTAGACGACATGTTTTTTACATCTGACTTGTCAACTTTTCAAGTCACATGTAATTGTGCATGTCTGGCAAAATTGCTGTTTTACAGAAGGTTTATAATATTCGGTCACAAACGTACATACATGTAATTTGCTTCTGACATTGTCTATGTTTTTTCCCATGGTTGTTGCAAAAACCAAAATAAAAATGCCGCCACGAAAATATTTATTTACGCCGTAAAAAAGTTTAGCCATCTTAACATATTTTTCTTTTAATTCAATGATACCAATTTAGGATATTATAATGAATCGGTTTATATATACATATATTTACATAAATTCTATTCAATGGTTCGATGATCATACATATCTCGGTATTGTAAAATATTTACTGCAGTCGGCTAATGATTCCGTTAATAGTACAAGCCGCTGCCGGTTTCTTCTCGGCATAGATTTCTGATGTCAGATGGTTTGTCAGAAGAAAATAGAGCGCGCTCTAATTGAAATTTTGTCAGATGACTTTGCATTTGACTTTTACAGAAGCAAAGTTAAAAAGGTAATACACGACATGTATTTATTTTGCAGTGGGAAATTTGACATGTCATGCCACAATTTTATTTTTGTTACAAATATTTTTTGAAGTTTTCAGAGATATTTCATAAAAAAAATTCTCTTTTTGTTGTAATTTTGTATATAGAGCCCTCTCCGCGTTTAAGCGACATCATTTTCAATTTTCGTTTTTTTTTAATAAATGAATTTATTGGCAACACTTGCATCATCTCCTTAAATGTCATGGTCACTTAAGGTACCGTAACGATTTTATAGCAAAAACAATTTTATCTTAAGCGACAAGCTTCATACAAAATTATTTTTCACTTACGCTTTTTTTAAGGTAAGGCCTCTATATGTTGCTGTAGTGGTGCTACCCGTATTATTTTATCGCAGTTTTGAAAAGGAATATCGTCGGGTGGTTTCTGGTATGCCGCATGGCACATTTTTACAAAAGTTTGTTTTATATCATTTCTATATAATAAATGTGCCCTCTTTTCAAATCTGTAATCCCTTTTTTGATATCTCGAATATTTTAAGAGATTAATGGCCAATGTATCGACAAACTGTCTGTTACTTAATGTCAACATAAATTTATTGGACCGATAAACTGTCCGTTAACGATTTTGGGTTTCTCATTATACTGAAAAAAAACATTGTTTTCAGCTGGCAACGCCACTCAAAATACATGTAAAAGTTGGCAGTCAGCTGATTGAATTTATCTGTACGGCAAATAAAAGGAAAATACATAATTGGCAGATAAGTGCCGGTCAGCTTTGCGATACAATCGAAGCAAATGAGACATTGAGAAAACCAAATTTCTTTAATGTGCAGTTTTTCGTTGGGAAAAAAGATAATCGTCTAATGAGAAAATGGCCATTAGAGTTCTAACATTGCCACATATTCTCAATTTAACAGTGTTATAAACATTGCTTCGCTTCATTGAAGCTAATTTTTAACATAAAACTTCTATCGGTTCGGTAGATTTGTGGAAAACACAAACGCTAATAGTGTTTGTGTAGAAAATCATTAAAAAAATAACGTTTCCCTGTTTGTCATCTTTCGAACACAAAAATAATACTGTTTTTATCAAACTCACACTATACCCGACGATATATAAATGATTTTGGTAAAATTTTGCACAGAAATATAAAACAGTTACCAATTTTTGAGGTCATATTAATCAAAAAGATATCTCCCCAAAGAAGTGTTTAGATACGTTTATTCTGATAAATATTTTTACAAATTTTATTATTATTTTTCATATGCCTTTAATATTAAATTGAAAAGAGTTTTGCTTCTACTGAAAATGTTTAAATTTCGAATTAATACCCTCTTGTTGATCAAGTGCGAATAGTAAAAATCAGTGAAAAGTTTAATTTCGCAAAAATCTAATATTGTATTAATACCGAATATCTATTACTCACCTCTATTTTGTTAAGTTTGTGCTACATTTGCCAATTTTCTAAAGAATAGTAAATTTTATTCTAAGGCTTTTAAATAAATCATACTCCAACTCTACTTTCTTTTTATGAAGTATAAAAAAGACATTTTTATCTATTTTTAACAATTTATTTTTTATTTTTATTGTTTTTATCAATGAATCACTATTTTTGTCAAAGCTGTTTTTTATACTCTGCTTCAATTTTAACGATTTTGTTGTCTGTTATAAAAAACAAATTGTCTTTGTCTGTTCAAAGAGGGAATGAATGTGTCTTTAAAGTTTTTATTTGGAGTTAAGGAGAAATTTGGATGATGTAAGTTTTAGACGATTTTCTAAAAAAATGTGCTGGTTGTTTTTTAATGAATTCGCCAGAATTATAGTTTTGGTTTTTTAAGTTTCAAAAAAAAAAAAGAAGAATTCATTCTGAGGTGTGGGTTCTTTAATTTCTTTAACAAACTTATTTAATAAAATTTTGGTATGGTTGCCTTTTTATGACGTCAATTAAATTAAAAATTCATTAAAACAGAAGAGACAATTATTTCTTTTAATGTTTTAGATGTGGTTGATAAACGGTTGATTGGGGTTGTGGATCATAAAAATCATGCAGTATTTTTACTTAGATTTTAGGACAGATTTTTAGTTGTTTTAATATATAAATAGAGAAATTCATCGATAGATTGCTTCAAGAGATTTATTGGTAAATAATTAAAACAAGAAGAGAAACTTAACACACAAATACTTAGTTAAGAATAATTTTTTGCTAGTTTCCTCACAATAGAATAAAGCTTTGATGCGAAAGGCGCAATAATGTCCGTCATTTCTGCAAATAGATATCTATGATATTCAAAATTTTAAAACGTATTTCTTACCTACAGGATAAAGTGTAATGTATTTATTTTACACCATCGATTTTAGATAGTTAATTCAAAACTTTAATAAAAAATGCAAATTTTAAATATCGCTCCTTGGTATTCGGTAGATTTGTGGAAAACACAAACGCTTTTGTAGAAAATCATTAAAAACAAGTAAGAAAGTATAGTCGGTCAAGCCCGACCATATGATACCCTTCACCAAAGTATTTAAAAACACATAATGCTTATGTGTCCATATAAATATAGATTTATCTAAGTTTATAAACTTCATGAAAATCGGTTTGAAAGTTTCTGAGAGGCATAAATTGCCCCCTACCTCCCGTTGTGGTCCTATTTTTGAAAAACTGTATAGCGTATGTGGCCAAATAGATATGGATCTATCTATGGTTTAAATTTCATTAAAATCGGTATGAGAGGCAGAAATTTACCCTATCTCCCCTCGTGGTCCTATTTTTTAAAAAATGCATTCCTTTTGTGCCCATATAGATATGGTTCTATCTATGCTTTAAATTTCATTAAAATCGGTTTGAGAGGCAGAAATTGCCCCTATCTCCCCTCGTGGTCCTATTTTTTTTAAAATGCATACATTTTGTGTCCATATAAATATGGTTCTATCTATGCTTTAAATTTCATTAAAATCGGTTTGAGAGGCAGAAATTGCCCCTATCTCCCCTCGTGGTCCTATTTTTTTTAAAATGCATACATTTTGTGTCCATATAGATATGGTTCTATCTATGCTTTATTTATTTATTTATTTAGTACTTTTTTATTTATTTATTTATTTATTTCTTTTTTGCACGCCAATGCTACAAGACCAAGTCTCTTTAACAGCATTGGGAAAATATTGTTAATAAATACATATGTACATACATAGTTTCAATTAAATAAAAAATAAAATATAATTATAGAGAATAAATTAAACAATTAATGACAGAAATAACAATTCAAATTTTTAACAAAAAAAAAAAAAAAATTTAAATTTGAGCAATTGTAACAGGCATATTTATCATTTGTTATGCTAATTTTAAACGTTTGTTTTATCAATTTTTACACAGTATTGCTATAAAATCATAGAAAGTGTCAATTAAGTTTAATATTTAAATAAAATAAAATTAAATCATCTTTGTTACGAATAATACTTGAAAATCTCACATTTAAAGTGCTTTGCATTGCTTGTTGTTTGAAAGTTATGAGGTAAATGGTTCCAGAGACTAATTGTGTGAATTAAAAAGTGTTTCTTAGAGTGCTCATCGCGATGTTGGATACTGGTTATCTTTTTCCCCCTATTTGATCTAAAGAAATTTAGTTTACGATACAAGTAATTAGGCTGCTTTGTGTATATAATCTTGTGTAGTAAAATTAACGAACGGCACTTTAACAGGTTATCAAATGATATATTGTATATTATCTTTGAATAGCGTGAGATTCTAGAAAAACGTTTCAATCCAAAAACATATCTGACAATATTGTTATATGTTACATTTAGTTTTCTCTTACTTGACGAATCACAGTTTGTGAAAAGTTCACATCCATAAATTAGTGTTGGCAGTAGGTAAGATTTTGCTAGTAATATTCTAATTTTTAAGGGCGTAAAATGCTGACTGATCCACAAATTACGTAACATTGCAAATGTTCTACCACAGATTGCATTTATGTGGTCTGACCAATTTAGTTTTTTATTAAAGATTATTCCTAGGTTCTTAGCAGTTTCAACTAATTCAATTGTTGTATTATTAATCCTTATTGGTGGTATTAAAGAAGGAAACCGTTTTGGTTTGCCTATTATTATCGCATGAGACTTTCTGGCATTTAAACAAAGTCCATTTCTTGTCGCCCATTGGTTAATCCTGTCCAGATCTTCGTTTAAATTACTAATACAGTCGATGACTCTAGATGGCTCGCAGCTGATGTAAAGCTGTACATCGTCTGCATACATTTGGATTCCACAATGTAGAAGTTGGGAAGGTAAGTCATTTGAATACATGGCATATAGAAGAGGGCCAAGTATGGATCCCTGGGGTACACCTCTAGAAACTGCGCAACAATTAGATTTTTTAGAACCATGGCAAACTGACTGCGATCTATTACACAAATAAGACGACATTAGTTTTACTGCTGTTGATGAAAACCTAAACATATGCTTGAGTTTAAGGCATAAAATCGAATGTTCTACGGTGTCAAACGCCTTAGAATGGTCTAGTAACACTTAGAAAGAAATTTGGCATTTTTATTCCTCCGATACATCAATAAGCGCCGTAAGACAACTGTGCTTAGGTCTAAAACCTGATTGTCGCCCAGTAAGTAATGAATTTTCATAAAGGTATTTGCACATTTGTTTATGAAGCAAACGCTCAAAGACCTTTGACAAAAAAGGTAAAATGGCAATTGGACGATAGTCCTTATCTGATTTTGGTATCGGTACAATCTTGGCATGTTTCCACATAGACGGGTAACAGGATGTTGTAATTATTGTGTTAAAAAGGTAAGTGACATGTGGTAAGATATACGGCAGAATAAGTTTTAAGAATTTTGGATGGATTCCATCATGTCCCACAGATTCAGATTTGACATTCAAAAAAGACTCCAGAACATCTTCCTGAGTAAAACGAATAAAATCAAAGCATATGTTGACATGAATGTTATCGTTAATATTGTTGGTGTAGTTATTGGTACTTTCGCTAAAGAGATTATTGTAAAAATTTAAATCTGCTTCAGGCGTAGGTATATTTGTAAAAGTTGAGTTTAATTTATTAACATCAAGAGTGCTATCTATGTGACCATTGTTTGCACAATGTAAAATACCCATATTCCGAACATCCTTCCATTTCTTTTTTGAGCAGACAGCGGATTTAAATTTTTCCTCGTAATATTTTGATTTTGCGATCTTAATCTCTGAGTTTACCTTTCTTCTGAGTGATTTAAAAATTTGATGAAGCTCAGTTGTTTTGAACCTTTTCCATCTAGAATATGCAGAATTTCTAGCATCAATAAGCGATTTTATTGCATTGGAAAACCATGGGTGCTCCACACGTATACGTTTCATTAAATCGGTTTGAGAGGCAGAAATTGCCCCTATCTCCCCTCGTGGTGCTATTTTTTAAAAAATGCATACATTTTGTGTCCATATAGATATGGTTCTATATATATTTTAAATTTCATTGAAATCGGCTTAAAAGATTCTGAGAGGAAGAAATTTCCCCCTATCTTCCCTCGTGGTCCTAGGATTCGGCCCATTTTCAATAGGTTTGGTCCTTGTGCCAATATTGCGACCTGTACTTTGCGCACAAGGTTACATGGACAGCCAGCCAGCCAGTCAGCCGGACGGACATCGTTAGTTCGACTCAGAAAGTGATTCTAAGATGATCGGTATACTTTAAGGTGGGTCTAGGACTAATATTTAAAGGCGTTACACACATCAGCACAAATGCATAATACCCTCTCCACTATTGTGGTGTGGGTATAAAAATAACGTTTCTCTGTTTGTCATCTTTCAAACTCAAAAATAATACTGTTCTTATCCAACTCAACAAAAAGATGAGAACATTTAATTCCGTTCGGTTTTTTTTTTTAAAAACCACAAACTTCGTTGTGTTCGGTTCAGCTCAGTAATGTTCGTCCCTTTTGGCTAGTAAAAATAAAAACAAAAATTTGGAAATTTTTGTAAACGCAATAAATTAAGAGAGCGCCGAGTTCACCTTGCTCAATTTGTGTTGGTCTGAGCTATGTTATTGTCGGCAGTCTTCTCTATGCTAGAGACGAAATGGTTCTCAAGGCTGGAAAGCAGGTACTTTCTAAGGTAAGGTACTCTATGCAATAGACTACTAACGAGATTTACGACAATAACGATAATCGGCCTTATTGTGTAAGGCGTTGTCGTTAACGCCTAAGTCGTTTTTTGTAATAGATTAAAGTAACATACAGCCTGAGCTCTTTAATCTATTACAAGAAACGACTTAGGCGTTAACGACAACGCCTTACACAATAAGGCTGAATATATTCTTAAAGTCAACAGTCTATTCTTAATTAATATCAGAAGTTACCACCAAGTCTGGGTAAAGTAACTTCCTTTTTTTTTTTGGTTATTATCCTCTTCTTCTTCTAAACCTGGCCGAATTGTTTTCCGTTTAAAAATCTAAAATTAAATTCATTCAATAATTGTCATTAATTCTAATATTCCAGTTTTTGTGGCCTTTTACTGCCGTATTCATAAAAATAATTTTTACTAAAGTTTTACAAAACAAACTTTCTATGAAAATGTTACTTAATAAACGTTTGTTAAACTAAATAAACGCTTATGAATACGGGGATTAGCTTTTTAAGATTTTTATTCAGTAATTTTCATGGTATTTTTTGGTATCATCAGATTTACACGCTGTAATTAGCCAAAGTATTTCTACGTATAAAAATTCTATAAACATATTATTTTTGTAATTTGGCACTACGATTTCTTCTTATTAATCAGCCCTATCGAAAGTTAATAATAATTTTTTTTTTGGGTTTAAAATAATATTAATTAGAGTAACCTTGAATTTGTTCACACTTTCAAATCTTCAAATTTAGCCAGACACGCAGTTTCAGCTGCCCAATTATTTGGCTCTAACAAAAGAAATTATAAAAACAATTTTCGCCTGCAGTAAAAAATAATCTTACCAAGGCAAATTTAAAAACACGAATTAAAACTTAAAACAAGCAATTAAAAAAAGTTAAAAAAGGGAAAGAAACATCGGGGCATTACTGGAAAAATAGCTTAAGCGACATAATTTTCAATTTTGGTTTTTTTTTTTATTGGCAACACTTGCATCATCTCTTAAAATGTCACGGTAACATAAGGTACCGTTGCTATTTTAAAGCAAAACAATTTTTAGCTTAAGCGACAATCTTCATACTAAACTTTAATGAAATAAAACAAAAAACACAATTGTTTGTCGCTTAAGTTTTTATGCGGTTATTACTTCATTTGCTTAAAAATATGCAAAAAAGCATACATTTTACGACATTAGGACAACAAGGTGTTATCTTACATGTCCTGTTCTTGTCCTAGGTCGCGATTTGGTTACCAAAAACTTTAATAAAAACTTAAAGTTGTAATATTAGGTTTGTTTCTTTACTTGTTTCCATAAAGTTACGTAAAATCAAGGCGAATTTATACAGGTGAACGCAGAGAGACTTATGCCGGCTATTAATTTATATTTTGTATGTAGTTTGACATTAAGAATACATATATCCACATATAAAATAAGGGACAGCTAGCGTAACCCTCTTTCTGATGCGGTGACATGTGTGAATTCGCCTTGGGTAAAATGAGAATAAAATAAGTAAGAGTGCTATATTTGACTATGCCGAATCTTATATACCCTTCACCATAGTGCGATAATAACGAAAAGTTATGTAAATACCGTTCTGTGGATACAAATAAGTCTATTTTATGCCACGCCCATTTGTCGAATCAAGCCCACATTTTGTCTGATGTTGTGTATTGATAACCTAAATGCTTGTACTTATGTAGAAACTTTGGCTCTAGCCGTTCTCTAGATATACAGAAATCTATGATGTATTTGTACGAAAAGTGCCACGCCCGGATGTTGTGTATTGATAGCGAAGATGCTTGTCGTTCTCCAGATATACAGAAAAAAAAACTACAAGGGACTTATGGGTAATATTAGGGGCAGTCGTGGGTTTTCGCTTATATCTCAGCTATTTGTAGACCGATCAGGCTGAATTTCAAAAGCAAAATACAACGGAGCATATGCGATATAAATCTATACCAATCTTTACTAATCATGGTATTTACAACATATCCTAGCTACAAACTACACCGTAGCTGTAGCTGTAACCTTCTCCTTTTCCTCCGAATCTTGGGAAAATGAACGTTACGTGTTTATCTTGGTGAATCTTTGTGTCCAAAGCGATGAGGATAGCTTCTCTAACGCCATGATCCGTTCAACCCGCGCATGTATGACAGTCTACTCTGATCTAAAAAAAGTCTTCTCTGTTGAAGAGATCAGTCTACACGACGTTATACTCAATTATAGACATCATAATGGTGTACTCTTTTCTAGAGATGACTACTTGTTTTTAACATCTGACTTGTCAACTTTTCAAGTCACATGTTTTGCAGAAGGTTTTTAATATACGGTCACAAACGTACATGTAATTTGCTTCTGACATTGTCTCTGTTTTTTTCGCATAGTTATTGAAAAAACCAAAATAAAAATGCCGACACGATAATTTTTATTTACGCCGTAAAAAAGTTTAGCCATCTTAACATATTTTTCTTTTAATTCAATGATACCAATTTAGGATATTATAATGAATCGGGTTTTACATATATTTACATAAATTCTATTCAATGGTGCGATGATCATACATATCTCGGTATTGTAAAATATTAGCTGCAGCCCTCTAATGATTCCTTCAATAGTTGACGCCGCTGCCGGTTTCTTCTCGGCATAGATTTCTGATGTCAGATGATTTGAAAAAAGGTAACACACGACATGTATGTATTTTGCAGTGGGAAATTAAAAACATGTCGTGTACGGTCGCCTTAAATAGTAGATTAACAAGGTTTTATTACAAAAAAAACGCATCAGTATTAAGAAAAAACTTACAAAATTGATTCTACTCTGAAATTTCACATAATAGATTATTTTTAGTTTATTAACCTTCACTCTCATGTATTGAAGGCCTCATCAAATCTGGGTTATTCGGAAACCCCATCGAATAAATCAACTTCGCTCCTCATTAGGACCCAAAATATGCAAACTTTTTTATGATCAAAGATTTATATTGTAAAAACTACAAACGAAATGACAAATTTATGTTAAGGGTATATCCACATGTGGTGAACTCACTGAGAGGTAAAAAAAGTACAAAAATACGGAAACAATAAAAACTTATTTTTTATTACAAAGAAAAACAACGTCAGGGGCCTGACTCTGGCAGTCGTGATCGAGTACTTTCTCGATTCAAAAGCAATTTGATATCCATACAGATAATATTGGACTACGTGGTCCATTGTGGCTTAAATGGACTACTTACAACATGATCCAATGTACTGTAGTATGGACCATGTTATAAGAAATTAACATGCAGTGCTGCCAACCACTGCATGATGTATACTTTTAACCCACTTTAGTACTCCATGGAGTAGTTTAGGGACTACTTCGGTGGGTTATATGGTCCCCTCATAGGACATCGTAATGTTAAATGGACCACCTTTTACCCATATACTTGGAGTAGTTTTGGAGTACTCCTACTCCTTTATGGACTACTCTTTACATGCATGTATGGACTTGTCTCGTTATCTGCAGGGATCTAATTATTTCAGTCAATACTGATCGAATCGGAATTATTTTTTCAGTATTGTAAAGCATTAATTTGAGTTTCACAATACATACTGAAAAAATAATTTCGATTCGTTCAATATCGACTGAAAAAATTAGAAATAAAATTGCTTTCGAATCTAGAAAGTACTCGATTTCGACTGCAAGAATTAGGCCCCTGATTTTATTTTTTTTAAGTAGAATCGAATCTATGACATTCCACTTAATACACCGAAAGAAAAAGTTTGGCCTTTTTTGTGCAAGAAGACGATAAAAATTCTTATGTAAAAACCGCTCTCCTTTACACAATTCTCGAGTCTCTATTCCAATACATTTTCAATAAAACTAGCGGTCTGTAAAATAAGATTTTCCAGCCGGGTGTAGCTGAATTCGCGTTCTAAAGGTTTGCTTCGTATAAACTGTGTAAATATGATAAGCCATGCCCACGATGTCACACGTTAACGTTCGCATAGAAAATTACATTCAAAACAAAAACAAATTTTAGAAATTTTGTGTTAAATGTAATTTTCTATGCGAACGTTAACGTGTGACATGTCAAAGAAGTCATTAAATATTGTTTTTTTTTTCAAAATTTTTTCGAAATATGCTTTTGGAATAAGACAAAGCTTGAAAAACTTGCCCTGATTATAACATTCCAGCTAATGAAGTTTAGGGTTTTAACAGCCTTTTGGGCATAATTATAAAACTAGCTATTGCTCTTTTCCTACACACGCATTTTAAAATTAACAAATTATTTAAAATTAAATGTTTATGTTTTTTTCATTCTTCTACTTTCCATATATTTTGGCCCATTAATTATTAAAACAACAAATTCTGCGCTAATTTAATTTTTATTCGATAATTCTTTATAATATCTAAAACAGTGTTGAGATTTTTTTTTAATGGTAGAAACAATAAGTAGGCGGTTTTGCTGTTTCAATTTTTAAAGTTTATGCTTTTCAATCATCAGTTTTTTTTCAAGAATATTAAAATCTATAATGAAGTTGTCGTCTAAGTATGGTAACACTTAATGTTTTAAATATTTTTTTTTTAATTATTTTACCTTGACTTGATGTGTGTGAGTGTTTTAAATTAAATCGATTTTACAAAGTGGTTTGAGATTTTAAACTGTAACACAGTTGTTTTCAATGTTAGATTTTCCAAAAAATTTAACGAGTTATTTTGGAAATCTTCTACTGCACAGTGGACCGAATCAAGGTATTTGAGAAATTAATTTTCTATTTTTGTATTAAAGTGACCAAGGCGAATTTAATAAAAGGTCACTGCAAAAGTCCAGGGGCCTAATCCTGGCAGTCGTGATCGAGTACTTTCTTGATTCAAAAGCAATTTTATTTCTAATTCTGTCAGTCGATACTGAACGAATCGAAATTACTTTTTCAGTTTTGTGAAACTCAAACTAGATATTAAACTGCTTTCAATTCGAGAAAGAACTCGATTACGACTCGATTCAGGCCCCAGCTGAATTTTTTTTACAGTTTCTTTTATATTGAGTTTACGTTTTGTTTCTGTGTGATGTTCATTTGTTTATATTTTGTGCTTGTTTTCGACAGTGCCAAATTCGGCTTTTTCTATGAATTCGACCGCAAGGGCTTATATATATCTTAAATCTTGTATATAAAAAAAATTTGCATCGTGTTAGTAATTGATGTTCTCTGTAATGCGTGAACCGATTTTGTTTCTGCGTCTTCAACGGTCTTCAAATGTGTATTGGATCACGAGTTATAGCCATTTTAGTGAACACTGCATTCATTCCGAAACATGTATTTTTTTTGCATCGAAATTTTTCGAATTTGACTTAATATTTCGAAAAACTGAAATTCAATTAGTTTTTAAATTCATTACAATCCGATTTTAGTATTTCAGGGTACGTTGGGGATTGTCTGTAGACTGTAAATGTTAAGTTTGCATGAAATCGGCCCATGGTTTCCGAAGTTATGGCGTTTCGATTTTTCTATACATTCCCATACAAACATGAACAATATGCCTTTAATTTTGAATTCCTCCGAAACGGCTTGACTGATAATGGGACCAGTCCAAACACGCGTGTAAAGAGTAGCCCACAAGGGACCAGGACTAGTCCAAAAGTAACACAAACGTATGGAAAAACAGTGTCTATTTAATATTACGATGTCCTAGGAGAGGACCATATAACCCGCCTTTGGACCACTTAGGAGTAGTTTTAAAACTACTCCATGGTATACTCAAGAGGATTAGTTTTGAAGTCGTTTAAAAACGAAAGCATGTCGTTAAAAAACAAAGAAATGTCGTCTCACTACAAACACTTTTTAACAATGACATGGTCCATGCTTGCATTACATTGGACTAGTCCATGGAGTAGTCCATTTTATCAAAATGGATCAGGTGGTCCAATTTTATTTGCAGGGGTATATTTTATATCACTAGAGGGCGCAAAATAGAGCAAGAGGAGCCAATGCTACTCCTCCCTATATCTTCTTAACTAATCAACCGGTTTTCTTAAAATTTGGCATGCAGGCCCTGTAACATCTGAAAGGAAAAATGGAATATGGCGTGAAATAGAGCAAGAGGGTTAAAAGTTCCCCTCTATATATCTTCTTAACTTATTAACCGATTTTCTTGAAATATCGCAGGCAAATAGTGTAACATCTGGAAAGAACTATAGCCTAAAATTTGTATTATTTTGGGCTTGAAATAGGGGTAAAAGCTCCTCTTCCCCAACATTCTTAACCATAAACCGCTTTTCTTAAAATTTGGCATGCAGATACTGTCACATCTGAGATAGGGCAATAGGGGAAAAGCTCCCCTTCCCTATATCTTCTAAACTAATGAAGGGGATTTCTTAAAATTTGGCATGCAGACACTGTAACATCTGAAAGGCAATAGGGAATAGGGTGTGAAATAGGGCAAGAGGGGTAAAAGCTCCCCCTCCCTATATCTTCTTATATCTTTTTATTATTAAGGGACTGAAATAGAACAAGAGGGGTAACATCTGAACGAAATAAGTTTTATGGCAAAACAACGTTTGCGGGGTCAGCTACTTGTCCCCATACTTGCCTAAGCTAGGATTTACATGCTTCAACTTTTGAGTTTTTAGGAAAATGATAAAGAAAGAAAGGGGGTTGGTACGCAGATGCTTGTACTCGCTAACACGATTTGCGTTCTTATGCGTAGGTAAATGCACAAAGATGGCTGCATGTAAAATTTTTTTTTCCCTCTCTGTAGTTCGCCATGAATAAAATTATTGCTGTATTAAATCAAATAAAATCGAACCAACTGCCTTGAGAACGATTACATTATAATTTCCAAATTTAAATGGATATGAATAAACAATATTTTCCAAAAATCAGGGTTCATTGGTGAGTAGGCATGGCACCTTCAAAACAACAAAAATATAGATTTTTTGTTTTGTATATCTGAACAGCGGTGACAGGAAAAGTATCCAAATTTGGTACAAATTGCTTAGTTATCAGTAAAGAACATACGCCAAGAAGAGGTTGTTATTTGAGAAGTGGGCGTGCCACCTGTCATGCAAAAACAGTATAAATTTATGTATTTCTCGGGAATGGTAACAGTATAAGACTTTTAATTTGGTAAAAATAGCCTAGTTATCAACGCACAACATTTGTCAAAAATTGAGATCGTTTGGAGAAGTTGACGTGGCAGTTTCTATACAAAGGCAGAACAAATTTTTGTATATCTTGAAAACAGTTTTTGTTTTAAAAATTTGTTTACTTATTTTATTTCAATGAGTGTAGCGGAGAGCACTGGGTTAAGGTAGTGCTGTTTTAAATAAACTAAACATAAAATCCTTAATCTTCTTAATAAAACGTATGACTTTTTTTGCTTAAATTATAACGTCTAATAAAACATGTTTAGCTGAGTAACAGTTTAAAAATAATTTTTAAATTATTTCTGTCATAAATATCATAATTTTATATAAAAAATATTTTAATATCAGTCAATTTGTTTATACTTATTTAAGATATTTAAAAGAAAAGCCACAACGACAGATATAATACCATCTATACTTGCTTATGAACGTTAATATTTGGAGAAGTAAGACCTTTTACATTATTTATTTGGTTTATGTGTATGGAATTTTAATAATAAAATAAAAAAAAAAAAATTAAGTAAAATACTGCTCGTCATATCAATTTTTTGGCGTCACCTATCGTCATCATCATCATCAGCAATACAAACATTATGATTATTAAGATCAATAGCAGCAGCAAAAAATTACGTGAGTAACGAAACCCACCATCAATGGAAGTTGTTGAACGGTGGAACGTCGTCATATGCGTAAATGTTTGAAATAACAAGTGTGTAGCGAATATTGCAAGAGTACCCTACAGTCGTTTTATAGTTAATAACGGTTTAAAGTACTTTAAATATAAATAAGAGAACTTTTATTGCCATATTTTGCTGTGCCATTTCTTTGATAGCCTCTTCCATGAATTTGATTTTTCCGGGAGTGGACTTGTGTAATAAATTCTATAGAAAACCATCCAGTCATCTTAAATATGTACATGTGTATTAATTAGGGTGTTTAATTAATCGGGTTTTATTTTTGTTCGATTAAATTAAAATTAAAAAATATATTTGGCAATTTTAACTTATTCGATTAAACGAATAAAATATTAAAATTAATCGATTAATCGAATAATTCTAAATCCAGAAATTTTATAAATAACGAGATTTTTTTTTCGAAAATTATAGAAAAAATTAGTACTTGAGTAAATAAACATTCTATTTAAACAAAACTTATCAATGTAGCTCCAAATTTTGCTTCACTTTCGGGCACTTAGATTTTAAAAGAGTCAATATAACTTTGTATTTTTTGAAACTTTTAATGCTTCTTCAAATAATATCCTCTAGAGAATCGATCGAAGTTTCTTGTTTAAAAAATTTATTTATTGGACCACTTGTAACCCTATTGATTTTGTTGGTTGAGCATTTTCTTCAAGTACTATGTTATAGTCACTGTGTAAGAGGTAAATAAGTGAAGTTTTTGAAAAACATTTACGTCAATACATTTTTGGACACCTGTTACATTTAGCATTATTAGATTTATCCTTCGTACAATATTTTGAAACCAAACTCATTCTTAAGGGAGAAACTCATAAGCTATTTTATTAAAACATACGAGCGTGTTTTAAAAATTAAAATAAAGTGGATTTAAAATAGAGAAAATTTTAAAAACGACCCTGTAATTCGATTGTAATTTCACTTCATTTCGATTTCTAGAACATACCCGATAAATTAATATAAATCTTTGAGTTAACATACCGATTTTTATTTGGATTGTTTATTCGACTTAAAACTTTAAAAAAAATTATACATGTAACAGAAATAATATATATTATTATTCGATTAATCGGTATAAATTCTTCGATTATTCCTTTAATCGAAATTAGCATTTTTAAATTATTCGAACAATTTATCGTCTAAAATTGGTCGATTAATCGAACAAGATTTATTCGACTGAACACGTTCTAGTATTAATTTTAATTTCAGTATTATTATTCGTTACGATTTTGAAGATTTTTTAAAGTTTGTTTTATATGGGACCGAAAAAAGAACAGGGTGGCGCTTAAAAATGTTATGATTTAATAAGTGAATACATTTTTTGTTACCTTTTGTTTTGGTCTTTTTTTTTAAATTTACTTTGAAAAACTTGGGGAATTTATAATTGAAAGACCCAGCACAAAACACAGAACCAAAAATTATTTAGATATAATCTGTGTCATATCGAATAATGAGCCCATTTTCACCTAAATGGTCACGTGAATAAACAAATTTGCAGAATATGGTCACCCAAAATCCATGAACATCAAATAGGCTGCTAGCAAAATAATCCTTAGTCTGGGATCACACTATGAAAGTTTGCTTTCAGAAAGTCTAAGTTTACGGGTGAGAGAGGAGAGAAAAAACATGTTCTCTTCCCCTCTCACCAATAAACTCAGACTTTCTGAAAGAAAACTTTCATAGTGTGAACCCAGACTTAGCAAAATCGCCCAAATGAAAAATCGTAAAACGTAAACGAAAAATAGCGTAAACAATAAAAAAAATTTTTCCAAAAATGGTGGCCCAAAAAATATTTAATATTTCTTACAAAGTAGTTTAAAACATACATACTTATTTGGTTTGGGCTCATAAACGCAAAACTTATAATCCGTATTGGAAAATCACACATTTCAAAATCCCGAACCGCTAACAAAAGCTTCTTTTAAAAGACGGACTTCGGCCGGCAGCGGAGGTTTTCTCTTCCAAGGTATAACAAACATCGCCTACGCTAGCTAAGGCTTTTCTGTGAAGTCGGCCGGGCGCGCAGTCTTCCTCCTCTATGATCTATCTAATACCGGCTTCGCTAACTAAAGAAAAGCGTTAGTTAGCGAAGCCGAAGAAAATTACTTGCTACCGGCTAACGGCTCGGAATTTTTAAAATCGGTATTTTAAAAATAATTTATTAATTATTATAAGCCGCAGCTCGAAACGTTGAAATATCGAATGGACCTCCTAACGAAAGGAAAGTAACTGCCGCAATTACCAACCTAAAATGAAATTAATCTGCCCGATCCGATAAAATTCCTCCAGAATTTTTCAAACTGAGATCGTCGTGGATGTGAAAAATTTAAACACTCACAATTCCTAACGCCTGAGCGAACAAATACTTTCCAAAATGTAAGACCGAAGGACTGACCATTGCAATACCTAAAAAAGGCGACCTTCGAGAATGCAAAAACTGGCGCGGAGTAAGTCTATTGAACACCATAAACACAGTAAATCATAGCTTCTAACATTCAGAAAGGCCCAACCATAAGGTGGGTTGGGTCAGTATGAGACAAGAACAAACTGGCTTTTGCGAAGGAGGATCCTGCATAGACCACGTGTCAGCTTTGCGAATTATAATCGAGCAAGCAAACGAGCACAATTCCCCCATATATCTGCTCTTAGTATATTTCGACAGGGCTTTTGACACTATAATAAGGAGCAGCATTTGGAGCGAAAAGGTGTCCCAGAAAAGTCAAAACAAGAAAACGGAAAATCGACAACAAAATCTTTCTAAACTTAATAAAAGCGAATAATTACCCAATAATTACGAAAAATTGCCAAAAAAAAAATTAAAACATTTCTAATACAAAATCAATTAAATTTCTATGTAAAATTTATATTATTTTCGAAAACGACGAACAAGTTGCGGTTAAAGTAAATGGCATTCAATACCGGGCAATGATTTATAACTTTTTCAAGGTCCGAAGTAGGGATTAATTCACAAATGTAGTTCCAACAAGGTGGAGCCATAGCTCGTTTACATGAAACAAATCGTTGTCAATTTTAAGGACAAAATGCCAGCATAGCGGGTATCCTGGTTTTTAATCCCAAACTTCTATGATAAACAATTTGCTATTTAAAATCATTCTTTTTTGTTGATCCTTTTTAAAGTTTCGTGATTTTAACAGAAGCACATTGCCAAACCGATTTAGAATTACTTAAGAATCCAGAATATACATACATACATAAAATGTACATTAGACCGAACTTTTTTTGTATGGGAAATGTTTTTTTTTTGCAAAAAAAGTGTACCGCCCCCTCAAATTGTTCCTTTTTACGCTTTTAGTGAAATTCCAAAATCTTAGACTGATTGCGCCAGGTTAAGGCGTGGCACATGCCCACAAAAGTGGCTAATACTGGTTTATATTAGTGCTGGGAAACTATCGATAGACTATCGATATTATCGATAGTCTGAAAATATCGAAAATATCGATAGGAAAAATATAAATATCGATATTTTTAGTATTTAAAATACAGGTATGAAGACATCTTACAGCAGCTATACACACACAGTTTTTTGCCGCAAATTTTTACTTGCTATTATTAATTCGCGCTGAATTACAGCAATGAATACAAACAACAAGAATGGCAGGTGGTATAGATTGCTTAGCTGTGCTCTTTGCTGCTAATTAAAAGCCTTTAAGTCGAAATTTGTACATGTTTATGTAGGGACTGAAATGTCAAATATTTTTGTAATGTAAAAAAAATGCAAATCCAAATGCAATTGCAAGCATAAGACAAAACAATGAACGACCATTAGAGGATAAGTCCGCTAAATTGATTATCTTTTTGGGTTTAGAATTAAGAAAATTTTTTAAAGTTGCAATGGAGTATCTTATAGTCCCTGTTACTTCGGTTCCTTCAGAAAGGTACTTATCAATTTTTTAAAAAACTGCCATCTAAAATAACGTGGGTATATACATACATTCAATAAAGTGATAAAAACTACGGAATGTAGCCTTATAAAAAATAATTAAAGGTTTCCTGCACAAGCACAAACATTCACTCGATAGTAATATCGATATATCGATAGTGAAATCTTAACTATCGATAAATATCGATAGTGGAAAATATCGATAGTATGCCAGCACTAGTTTATATGGAATTTTCAAGAGACAAGGCACGAAAATTTAAGTAAAATGTTTCATATAAGTATGATTGTAATATATTATTTTACTGAAATTAACTTACGTTTAATGATTACTATTCTGCGGCAAATGCTCACGGTTTTTTGCTGTTTACGTTGATTATGACCCTGCAAATAATAGGACCAGTCCAAACACGCATGTAAAGAGTAGCCCACAAGGGACAAGGACTAGTCAAAAGGTAACCCAAACGTATGGAAAAAACATGGTCTATTTAACATTACAATGTCCTAGGGCAGTAGCATATAATCCAACTTTGGACTACTAAGGAGTCGTTTTAAGACTACACCATGGTATACACAAGAGGATTAGTTTTGAAGTCGTTTAAAAAACGAAAGCATGTCGTTAAAAAACGAAAACATGTCGTCTCACTACAAACACTTTTTAACAATGACATGGTCCATGCTTGCATTACATCGGACCAGTCCATGGAGTAGTCCATTTTATCAAAATGGATCAGGTGTTCCAATTTTATTTGCGGGGGGACAACACAAAAGCGTGTCTAACTCAGTACATCGAACACAGTTCCCCCATTTTTACTTACTCTGTAACCATATATTTGATTACTTAATAAAATATTGGCAACAATAGAGTAAAGTCAACCACGTTGGTATAAAGAGAATTTATATTGATGGTATTTGCAAAATGGACACAAGAGCAAGTGAAAAAATTTATTTATTAGGATATGACGAAAGCCAAATTGTTGGATCTAAGCTGCCTTCCAATGGACAAGATTTGTTTTATAACATGCGCAAAGTGAAATTAGATCTTCGTTCAAGTGCATATCTGGTTATCAAAGAGTCCGAAATTTATTGGAATAAAGCCCATATTCCATTTCGTCAAATTGATTGAAGTGTTCAAAAAGTTGAATCTTTATAACACCAATGGAAAAATTTGCATGAAATATATGCAAGAAAAATATGGAAAACTTATTTGACATTGCGCACGGAAATGCGTTAGATTTAATTAAAATAGAAGAACATTAAGAGTTTTTGAATTATCAACGTAAAGAAGGTAGACCTGGCGCAATCGTGGGATGCGATCGTTCATTATTTGAAAAAGAAAAGCGAAGAAATATTCGTATTGAAAAAGAGGTAATGCGAAAAGAAACGCAGGGCGAAGAACAGTTCCAAGTATTTAGATTTAATATTGAAACTAACTTTCTAAAACTTGACCCTTCCAAGTGGTACAATGAATCCGAATTTCAAAAGGGAATGAATATTGTACAAAACTAACATGTTGTTAATGATACTGCAAAGCGTTTTGTAAAACTAATGGAAGAATATAATGCAGCTTTAACAAAAAACAATATATCTTGCAAACAGTAACTAATTATAGGTAAAAGTACGGTAGCATTAATAAATCAGACCTTTGCGACTAAGTTTAAATGTTTATCAAGAATAGTAATCATTAAACGTAAGTAAATTTCAATAAAATAATATATTACAAACATATATGAAACATTTTACTTATATGTTCGTGCCTTGTCTCTTGAAAATCCATATAAACCGGTTTTAGCCACTTAAGTGGGCATGTGCCACGCTTTAACCCGGGGCAATCAGTCTAAGATTTTGGAGTTTCCCTATTAGCGTAAAAAGGAACAATTTGCGGTACACTTCTTTTGCTAAAAAAAAATTTAAGTCCGGTCTAATGTACATATTATGTACTTTATGGGGTCTAAGATACATTTATTTCTCCACTCGTTGGTGGAGTGTATTAAAATAGCTTAATTTTGAAAGAATTTCTCTCTTACTCTGTTAAAGAAATTTCGTAGTAAAACTTTTAGTTGACCTTTACCTCCCTTTTAACAAAATTGTTTTATGGTCAGCCGGTCTTAAAATTGTTTCCTTCATTTATGGCTAAGAACACTTAAAAAACGTTGCACAAGCCATGCCATTGTAACAGATAACGTTTTATTATTATTTTGCCAAAAATGTTTTAATTTTCTTCTTCATTCAGTGCGATTTTTTTTAAATTCATTTTGTCTTTTTATGGTTTTTTATATTTTCATTTAAATTCTTTTTTTAACTTGTTTTTTAAGTAGCTAAATAAGGCCACTTTAAGGCGAAATTTTCGTAAATTATCTCAATTTAAGATAAAAAAAGTTTGAGAAATAAAGACAAAATAAAAAATTTTGATTGAATACAGAAGATATTTTTTTTTTGGTTTAAATAAATACATTGTTGCGTTTTTGCAAGAGGACAAATAGATTTTTATGATTTTGCAATATTAAAAGATTCTGACATCATTTTAAAAGGACGAATACTTAATTTTAAATTTGCAACAATATCACTGGGAATTAAAGGGGTATAAGAGCAAAAAGAAAAGTTCTTATTAAATGAGCTTGAAAGGAGTAACCTATTGGTCTCATGTATATTACACCATAAAAACACGAATGGTTCAAAAGGTAACTGCGGTGTTGGATTTGTTGTTTTTTGCGTAAAGCTTAGAATAGGTATATCTCTCATGACAGCTTGTAAAGCATTATAAAACTTCAATATTCGGGGCAATATTGGAATTTTTACCTAAATCCAGTTATCGGCTTTCTCACTACAACATCGCTACTTTTCATATAGTGAAAGAATAAGCTGCCAATACTGGGTCGTCTGTAGGATATTTATCTAGCTGGGGTCCAATGGGCAAAGAGACAACTATGGTAATAAGCAGGCTGGCGAGCTAGTCAGAATGGGATCTACATTAAATACCTTAAAGTTGGTGTCAGTCGCTATTCCGCTGGGTTTTATTAGAAAAAATACCTTCATGCTGTTGCTTTACAAGGCTGAAAATAGATGCTAAAATTTAAACACGGTGGGGTGTCATAAGGCCATAGGACATAAAGCCATAATGGCCTTATGTCTCAATTCAAACGGACATAAAGCCATAATTTTGATATGGCCTTTAGTCTCATATCAATTTTAGTGGAATCGGACATAAAGCCATTATGGTTTTATGTCCCATTTGATGTTTTGCGTTACAAATGCTTATATGGTATGGCTTCGCTAACTAAAGCTTCTCTGTATAGCCGAACGAAGGCCGAATACGCAGAGAAGCTTTAGTTAGCGAAGCCGGTGTTTGTTATACCAAAGAGGAGAAAATCGTTGCGCCCGTCGCCGAAGGCCTGCTATGCAGAGAAGCTTTAGTTAGCGCAGCCGGTCTTTGTCCATAGAGGAGAAAATCCTCTCGTCCGGCCGAAGGCCCGCTATGCAGAGAAGCTTAAGTTAGCGAAGCCGGTTTTTTTATACCATCGAGGAGAAAATCCTCTTATATTTTTTTATTATATTTTTTAATATATACACCCAGAGAAAAAACAACAAAACAATTTCTATATTTTTTTAATTTGGGGACTTTGTTCACTTTCAATAGAGGACTTTTTTTTTACTCTTGTGGAAATTTGGTGAAATTGGGGTCTTAGTTCATCCAACCTTGGTGTGATTTTTAAGTTTAAGCTGAGATACCTTACGGCTACAGGCAGGACCTGATACAGCATTAATATACATTATGATCTAAATGACAATACATCTGACGAGTGATGCAAAATTGTCAAAACTGAGTCATTTCGAATCTGTCAAGAACCTACAGCGTTATCCATCTAACGGGTTCAAAACCATCGGTCTGGCAAGGCTAAAAAACCTGTCAGCTGAAGTGTCATTTATTTAGTAAAAGGATTGCCCTTTACGAATATGGATAGTTTAATAGCCGAAGAACGTGTAAAAATAGTTGAAACTTACTACAAAATTGTCACATTTTTCGAACATTACGTTGAGATTACGGTCGTCATTATTGTCCTACTTTGCAAGGAATTGGCAAGATTATAATGAAATTTTAAGAGACTGGAATCGTTATATGCGCACTGACGAAAATATCGCATTTGTTAGTGAAAGTGAAAGCTTTCTCAGCAATTGGGCCTGTGTAACGACTCATTATGGGGTGTTTTGCATTTGGATTGGCACCTTAATTTATATAAAGTCCAACTCACGCAACAATTAAAGCCGGTGGCTTACCATTCACAACGCTGTAGAAAATGCTGATTGGGTTCTAGAGCAACAGGCCTTCTATGATAATTTTTTGAACAACATTTTCTTCAGCGATGAAGCTCATTTCTCACTTGGTAATTAAGTCAACAAGTAAAATTGTCGCATATGAAGCTTAGAAAACCCAGAAGTGGTTGCGGAAAAGCCATTGCATCTGGAGAAAGTGACTGTTTGGTACGCATTATGGTCTGGATGTGTCACTGGGTCAGCCTTTTTCGGAAATCACGCTGAAAGATCCAGAGCGCTATGGGCGTATTATAACCGTCTTTTTTTTTTGCCTGCAATTGAAGATGCAATTGAGCTGGACGATAAGTTTCCACAACGCGTAACTTCACGTTTTGGCGACGTTAAAGGGCCACCAAGATCATGCGATTTGACGCCGTTGGAGTTTTTTTTGAGGGGCTACATTAAAGACAGTGCGTCGCCTGTCCAGCTACGATTACTTTTATAAAAGCTACTATTTATGTCATGGAAAAATTTTGTACTGGTAGGTCCAGAACTGACCTTAGGTCCCATATAAATCTCGCTTTAAGGCGAACAAATGTCATATAAATATGGATATCCAAGTAGACAATATTCGGTACAAAGAACTCTTATATTTGACGAATCCACTGAGGTGAAAATGTGCCTCATCACTGAATCACAAAGTGCACGATATGCATTTTGATTTGAACGCCCATTTTCATAACAAGCCTGAATAACTTTAACCCGTTGTTCGATTGTGTATCTTTCCATGGTTCAAATTGAGTTAGTCTGAAATTCAGAAATGTCAAATGAATTGCAGGAAAAAACTTGACATTAAGGTGTGGTTCACATTCAACATCGGCCCTTTAAATTTAACCACTCTTTATACACTGTGGTTTAGGGTGTCAAATGTTCGGCCTTCATCGAATCTTCTTTCATACTTGTTTTTTAATCAAAAATGATTTTATCACTCTGATTTGTTTCTGAATTCTTAAAATAGTCCCTAAAAATCCATTAGTCATAATATTACTCGTTTTATAATTCCTTTAATTTGTTTTTAGAAAATACCCAGTTACTTTTATATTATTGCGATATATCGGTTAGTTTTTTAATGACCATTTTTCCTTTGCAGTTGTACAAATTAATTTAAAACTTTTTTTTAAACTTCTTTTTTGTTGGCCAAATCCATATTGAATTACCACCAAACTCCTAATAAAAAGTCTATTACAACTTTTTTTTTTTTTTGCAAAAAAGTTTAATATTTTATTTTTTTTACAACTGTAAAGTTTTGTGTGATATTTACAATCCATTCCTTTAACTAGAGGAAAAAAGTAACCATTTGATATCAACTAAATACGAAAAAAAACATAAAAAATGGGAAAAAATATTAGGAACTAGTTTAGTATGCCAACAATCTCAAACCCAAAGTCGTGCGGACTGTGTGCTAAACTAACAAATTTTCCAGCTTAGAAAGATTTTTGTGAATTTTTGTATTTTTTTTATTTTCAATTACATAAGGCAACGGCAGCAGCAGCAGTTTTGAGTAGTGGAAAATGCACAAGACAAAATTATATATATAGAAAAATATATATATATAAAAAAAAAAATAAATATAAAAAAGAAAAACTAGTTACTTGATTTAGTTAAAATGAATGTTGAAATCAAAACCGAATGACTTTTATTGCGTGAATGAGTCATACTAAAATGTAAACCAACTATAAATAAATAAATCTTGCAAAATAATAATAAAAATGTTTCAAATTTAAATTGCCATTGCAACAACAACAACGATTCAATGAAATGTCTGGCAACATTTAATAAAGAGATAATCCTTCGAATTGGATTTATGTTGTGTGATTTGGAGATTAATCTTATTTTTTTTTGTTGTTTGTTTGATTCATTTGTTAAAAGAGAAATAAAATTTTGTGAAAATAAAATGGCCTTTTATGTGGATAAACTCAAAAGGAAAGGAAATAGAAAAAGGTTTCTTAATACGTTTGCTCAAGAACAGTGATAACCACTCCATAGACTCGCGAGCCAGTCAATAATCGTATTTTTCACACAGACACGGTCGGCAATTCACATGTATATTACAACTTTGTTCGTTTTAAAACATCAGACTATCATCAGTCTCTGCGACCGCACACAAGCACATAATATCTTTGTGTGCGTGCGTTCGGGGCTTTCTTAGTTCGGGGCTTGGTTATCACTGCTCTAGAATGACACGATAGCACACAACATGGATCGTAAAATAGCAGTGGTTTTTGATGTTCGTAGATACACAGAAAAAATATTGCACCAGTAAAAGCATTAATCAAAAATAAAATCAGTTTTAATTAACAATTTAATCAAGTGAATTTAATTTTTAATCATGTAAAAGTTTAATTTACTAATCAAGTTTATTAAACGTTTAATTGATAATATTAATCAAGTTTATTAAACGTTTAATTGATAATATTAATTTGCACTAGTAAACAAACTAAAAATATCAATTAAACTTTTAATTCACTTGATTATACGTTTAATTCACTTGATAAAATTTTTAATTAAAACTGAGGTTATTTTTGATTAATGCTTTTACTGGTGCAAATTTTTTTTGTGTGTATGTCACATATGCGCTCTAGTCATGACATATGGGCATTTCTGTCAAAAGGTCCACCGTGACCGAAAATTTAAAAGTTATTAAAAGCTGATTATTTTACGATATTGTTATAGAGAAATATTTAGATTTTACTAATTTTATAAATTTAGCCATAAATTTGTTCACTTAGATGAACAATCAGACTGCAAAGTTGTGCAAACGTAATTTCTTATATGTGAGAATGTTTTATTGTGTGTTTTCTTTAATATTTATCTTTCTTAAAAGAGGGGATATTTGATAAAAATTATTCCAAGAAAATTTACTTACATGGTCTGTTATCTAAGGAAGAGTTCAAAGAGAAATATGTTATTCGGATTAACAGTAAATTTGTATTTTATTTTAATCATTAATCAGTTAAATTATTATGAACAATATTTCACGTTCGAAATGTCACGTATCGACCCAGTTTTTGGCTTAAAAAAAAAAAAGAAAATACAGACGATTTTGGAATCAAACCAAGACATTTTAATGTTACATTGCTACGTAAAATTCTGAAAGAAGTTTGACTAAAAAATTGTGTCAGGTTTCGCTGAATTACGCCTTTTTATACATGGCCACAAAAACTACTTCTGCTTTTTTCACGTTCGAACCACCACTTCTTATCTTTGACCTAGAATCGCGCCCTCCATAAACTTTAGCGTAGATAACATGGCTTTCTTAGTGCTATAATTTAAGGGTTAATAGAATGTAAATGTATTTATTGCTTAAAATGTTATTGCATTTTTGATTCGTATGACTGTCACGTTCAACACTTTGGATTTACCCATATACATACATTAGGGAGGCGCTCTAAATTTTTTTTTGCGAATTTCAATATCGAATCGCACTTATTCTCTGAGACATGGGAATAATAATGATAACTGAAAATTTGGACCTATTCTTACCCCTCTATTTTTAAAAATAAGATTGAATCTATTAATTTGTGAAACATCACAAAACAAAAGGTTTTTAGAAAATTATCTTTATATTTTTTATTATAATAGAAGGATCTATGACACATTATGTGTGAAACAAAATATCGGAAAAATGTTTTTTTACATCTGACTTGTCAAATTTACCATTGCAAAATACATACATGTCGTGTGTTACCTTTATAACAATGTCAAATGCAAAGTCATCTGACAAAATTTCAATTGAAGCACAGCCGCGAATAACGTTTTAAGTTACAAAATAATAATTTTTCAGGATAGCAAAAAACGGGGTTTTTACAGGCAGCATTACTTATTTAAAAATTTTTTTTTTCTATTATTAAAAATAATGATAATAAAAACTTTAATGCAAAAGGCTTTTAAAACATTATTCCACACTGCAAAACCATTTCGGTTTCATCATTTTGTTAGTAACTTGCAATGTTCTTCCACTGGCTGACACTTTGTGCGCCATTTTGAAGGCGTTAAGGTGCATAGTTTTGGTTGATTTGATGTTTAAACTGTGTAAAGCCTGGTACTCTGTTCAACATTTCACGTGAAATGCTGTCAAAATGCATATGAAAACAACTTGTGCGGAATATCTATGAAATAATGTTGATAGAGTTGTACTCTGTTTATTTTGTGAAAAAGTTACATACATGAAACAATGTAGCATACTTTGAAGGAATAAAAACGTCAAATTGTACAAACTCGCAAGATTGGTAACATTGAGAAATGTCAAAATTTTCGTGTGGAATAATCAATGTTGCTCAACATTTTTCACAAATTTGAACAGAGTACTAGGCTTAAGAGAGTAAGGTCAACGGTTATATGCAAGAAACAGTTTTTGCAAAATGTGGCGTTTACAATGTTATTCGCGGCTGTGCTTCAATTAGAGCGTCCACTTTTGACGGAATTATTAGCCGGCTGAAGTTAATATTTTACAATACCAATTTATACACATCGCTCATTTGCTGCAAGACCGGCATAACTCAAAAAATCCATTTCGAGATAAACGAATTTAAAGTTTTTAATTTGCTCTAACTACTTAATGCCAGTTTACACGGTAATACAATGTTTTACGACTTTGTAGAATCAAAATATTATGAAATTCTCTCCGTGTTTCAAAAATAAAAATCTTTTGTATGTATAATTCATGTTTACACGGATGGTATAAGTAAAATTAAAAATAATAACAAAAAAGCAGATGGTTGCAGTTTTACAATTTTTACAAAAACAAAATGAAAATTTCCTGAGTTGTTTTTGTAATTGTATAAAAATGCTACCACCTTCAATAAACTCCGTTTAAATACACCCCTAGTGTGATGAAAATACATTAGCTTCTAAAATGGTTTAGAAAAAAAACATTTACCGACCACTTTTCAGATTTTGTATCCGTATCCCTGCAGATAACGAGACTAGTCCATACATGCATGTAAAGAGAAGTTCATTAAAGAGTAGGAGTACTCCAAAACTACTCCAAATATATGGGTAAAAGGTGGTCCATTTTACATTACGGTGTCCTAGGAGGGGACCATATAACCCACCGAAGTAGTCCCTAAACTACTCTATGGAGTACTAAAATGGGTTTGTTTTAAAAGTACTCCATGTTACTACAGTATGGAGTACACTTAAGGGGTAGTTTAAGCATTTTATCTTTTTCATTTTTTACTAATCGCCTTTTATGGTGTGTACTATAGTCTATTATTGCTATTATTAAATATATTTACTTGGTATTTTAAATTTTTTTTACCTTTTTTCTACAAATTTCACAAACTTTCACTTTTAAATAAGCAATTAATAATGGACACCATCAGGGCTACCAATGTGTAATACTGTAAACTATAGAAAAGTATACATCATGCAGTTGTTGGCAGCACTGCATGTTAATTTCTTATAACATGGTCCATACTACAGTACATTGGACCATGTTGTAAGTAGTCCATTTAAGCCACAATGGACCACGTAGTCCAATATTATCTGTAGGGATTCTCTCCTACTCAATACATTTTGCTTTTACATGATAAGATTTTTCTCATTCTACATCATTTTTTGACATGTCATAATATATTGTATTACCGTGTAAACTGGCCTTTAGAAAAAAATATGACACATTCTCTTCAAACTGGGAAAATAAAAAAGATATAAAGATGAATTTGATACACAATATAAAGAAAAACAATGCGAACAGTTCTGCATCTCTAACTCCAAAATTTAATTTTTTGAGTTATTCGCGTCTTGCAGCAAATGAGCGATATGGGGGATTTCATGTCAAGTGATCCAACTTTTGAAAACGATCCCTTCCGATTTGAATGAAATTTGCACAGTCCTATTGGATATTAGTTTAGACACAAATTTTCAACAAGATCGGCCAAAAAGTTTCTGATTGAGAGGGGGTCAAAGTTTGACATTTTGGGCAAACAGATGTCCTTTTTCATCCATGAAACTTATTACCTATTGTTGTTAGCAATATTTGTCCCAAGTAGCTTAAATAGCTATTTTATCAATCTTTCGAAAAAAAATTTTTGTTTTTTAAAAAAATTTTGAAAATATTTTTTTTTTTTTTTTAATTTAAGCGAGTAATTTTTTTTTTGCTCAAAAGAAAGCTTCTGTCTTTTCCTTTAAGGTAGTTTTGGTCGCTTGTTGGGCGGCAATTGGCATATGTATAAAAACAAATAATTTCTGACTTAAGACGAGGGTTTTTCAGTTTTAAGCATATGCACACCCAGAGAAAAAACATGTTTAAATATGGTCGACTCCAACAAAACAATTTTTAAAGAAAATTGTAAACATATTATGTTTAAAATAACTATATTATTGTCACCGACAACCAAATTATTCTTTAATTAGTCCTCCATCAAGAAGCCACAACCATATTATGGTTGCCTTCAATCATGTTCTGGTTAATAATAACTAAAATATATTTAAGACTTATAATAGCATGGTTGTTTTTCAACCATAGCATGTTGCTCTTAGAAAAGAGGAAAATACTATTGTTAATTTGAAAACTAGCTATTGTCATATTTAACCATAACATGTTTAGGGGCAACCATAATATGGTTGTGGCTTCTTGATGGAGGACTAATTTAGAAATAATATGGTTGTTGGTTGCAATAATATAGTTATTTTAAACATAATATGTTAAAAATTTTCGAAAGCCCGTTAAAATTTTTTATTTTTTTTTCAAAATTTTTTATTTTACACTCAATTTACATGATGAATTTTATGACGTCCGTTAGCTGCCAAACAAAAAATGACGTCTAAAATTGGACGTCATAAAATTCATCATGTAAATTGAGTGTTATAATTATTTAACTATTTACATTTCTTAATGTAATTATATGATTATAATCAAAATTACAATTTAAAAACTATCTTTGTTAAGTGAAATTAACTTTAGATTAATAGTTCGTGTTGATTTGCATTGGGGGAATATATCTTGTACGACTTTGATGGCGTGTTCCGCACAAATATTGCTGCGTTGTGT
Source organism: Pollenia angustigena (assembly GCA_930367215.1). Lineage (NCBI taxonomy): Eukaryota > Metazoa > Arthropoda > Insecta > Diptera > Polleniidae > Pollenia > Pollenia angustigena. The sequence goes on from OV884060.1 coordinate 15,371,866, forward strand.
TTATATAATTCTTGATTCATCTTTCAGCCAATGTCTTAGAAAGCATATCAGAGCATTAGTAAAGCCCTATAATGATTTGTTTCAGGCTTCGAAGTCATTTTTATTGTAACAATGATCTGAAAACCAAATGTTGTACCAAGGGCCACATATAAAATTTTGAAAAAACATAGTTGCATTAGCAAAATCGGTTGTTTGTAACTAGTTTATCTCAAAAGCTAGTTACAAACCTGTTTATGGTTTGTATGGATAAATAAGTTTCACAAACTAGTTTATTACCAACTAGTACATAAACAACTTATAAACTGTTTATGGTGTAAGTGTAAATGCATTACTTCTGATCCTAAACTTAATTGCATTTGACGCGGAACCTTTTTTAACGATATTGAAAATCTAAAGATGCAGTTCTTATTGTTTTTTTATGCACTACATGGTATGGATAGGGCCATTTTGATGTTTTCAAAAATTGTATCCCTAGTGACCATATTTAAACATGTTTTTTCTCAACGTGCACTATTTTAAAATTTTTCCTATTTTTGTTTAAGTGTTTCTAAAACCTTAAAAATCAAATTTATGCTGAAAAACTAAGCAAATTAACCTTTCCGACGGTATGTAACATACTAAAATAGCATTTTATACCTTCGATACTGTAACACTAACAATATCTTAATCCCAGAAATAAAATCAATTTTTTCACTTTCTGATTGATTTAACGATGTCCGTCGATCTAACGATGTCCGTCGGGCTGGCTGGCTGGCTGTCCATGTAACCTTGTGCGCAAAGTAAAGGGTGCGATTTGGAAGATAATTTGATGAAATTTGGTGCATAAGTTCTTATTCGCGCAAGGACCAAGCCTATTGAAAATGGGGCAAATCGGCCTATAACTTCATATAGCCTCCATCCAAACTGGTTTCCCGAATGGGGTCTTTGTGTCTACTTTCAAACCAATTTTAATGAAATTTAAAACATAGATCGATCTGTATTTAAGTATATGGACATAAAAGTTGTGTATTTAAAAAAAAATAGGGGAGATAGGGGTCATTTCTGCCTTTCAGAAAATATCATAACGATTTTAATGAAAATTAAAACGTAGATAGATTTCTCTCGAATTTTTTTTAAATACTATGGTGTAGGGTCTCATATGGTCTGGCTTGACCGACTATACTTTCTAAAATGTTACACTTAATTTAGTGTAGCTGATGAAGTGTTTAAGTTTTGCAAATTTTCAAATACCCAGTCTTTCGTCCTCCCTATTTCTCGCCTTTACTTTCTGCTTTTTTGCCAATCTATTCTTGGCGTTACTAGGTTCAGCTGTTGATTTCGCGGCTGGTTTCTTAAATGGTGCAATGTGCCATTAATTTTCCAACGCCAAAATGTTTCCTAATTATTTTATCTGCCTTTCATTGCAGCTTTTTTGTCAATCCTATAAGTAGTTTTGAGTGCAGGTAATACTAAATGTGATTTCTTTATTAAGGTATTTAACATAATGATATAGCCTCTACAAAACCTTTATGGCACGGAGGCTTTTAATATGAAATGGATATAATATTTAATTGTCAACAAAAAAGGGGATCTCAGTTTAACATTTTCATGGTAAATGCAAACGCATACTGTGTGAGATCCGCTGCTTCCTGCAAAAACGCAGTGTTTTAGCCTCAGTTGGGTAAATTTTGTAAAGCCAATTTTGACAGGTTTTGCATTTTAACTTTCTTGCCAACGATGCGTACAGACATTCAACCCAGTCTTTCATCCCTGGCACCAAGCGACTCCAATCATCGCGTTGACAAAACTGTGTTACTAGAGCTTTAGTTTCGCACTCTAAATTTATTGCCTTCTTTTTGTTTGGGAGTGTGAGAATCCTATGCTCAGCAACTAATTTTTTAGCAATCCTTGAATTTCGTTGAGACTGGGTACAAAGCTGGAAACCTGTATAACTCAGGAACGGTAAGAGGAAATTCAATTAGAATTATTTGATCTTTCAAACTACGTTATTAGTTTCTTTAATTTTCAAAAAAGTGTTATAAGTTATAAAGCTTTATTTACAAAATTTATGGAAAAATTACGAGAAATTGTAATGTAGGGTGTCTAAGTGAGCATACCTGTGCATTGCAAAAAATTATATTCTTTGTAGACCAAAATAAAGCTTGGACATTTTTGTAAAACAAAGTTGTAAACTTGTAACGACTTAATTTGGGGTATACTCAGCCTTTGTCCAGGTTCGTTACAAGAAAATATGACACGTGTTGATTTTGTTTATTTTCACAACAAATTCAATAAGTTTATTAGTATTATTATTATTATAATTTACAAGTCATGAGAACAATTATTTATAATTGGTTGTGTTGTGTTTCCGCTTATACTGCCTTATCACTCCTTCCGTGTTATGTCCTTTCTCGTCTTGTTGCTGTAGTAACTTGGCTGCTTAAGCTGGTATCAATCCCAGTGTATGGAAACCTCGTTGTGTCGCTTGTAACGGGGGATTTTGGGGAAAACTCTTCTGGGGTTTTCACTAAGGGATATTTCGGGTTGTTCTAAAATCTCACTTTCGTGAAATGCTCTACTGGTTATTTTGCTTGGTGTTAGGAAAACACGCTGGGAAAATTTCTACTGGGTATTTGTTGGTTATAAGAATTTCACTCTGTGTTAGAAAACCACGCGGTGAAATTGTCTACTGGGTTGTTTTACTAGAATTTCACTCTGTGTTAGAAAAACACGCGGTGAAATTGTCTACTGGGTTGTGTTTCTAGAATTTCACTCTGTGTTAGAAAACCACGCGGTGAAATTGTCTACTGGGTTGTGTTACTAGAATTTCACTCTGTGTTAGAAAAACACGCGGTGAAATTGTCTACTGGGTTGTGTTACTAGAATTTCACTCTGTGTTAGAAAACCACGCGGTGAAATTGTCTACTGGGTTGTTTTACTAGAATTTCACTCTGTGTTAGAAAACCACGCGGTGAAATTGTCTACTGGGTTGTTTTACTAGAATTTCACTCTGTGTTAGAAAACCACGCGGTGAAATTGTCTACTGGGTTGTTTTACTAGAATTTCACTCTGTGTTAGAAAACCACGCGGTGAAATTGTCTACTGAGTTATTTTACTAGAATTTTACTCTGTGTTAGAAAAGCACTCGGTGAAATTGTCTACTGGGTTTGTTAGACTAGAATTGCTACTTCGCTTACCTGATGTGTTCTCGAAAACTCGAAAAATCTAAAAAAAATCTCAAAAATACTTTACCCTATAAGAATTATCTCATTCTTTAGCTCTTAAATTGTTCTTAGCTTATTGACGTACACTTTGTCTTTTTGATATCCCCAAAGAAAGAAGTCCAACGGGTTCAAATCACATGATCGTGGCGGCTAATTAACATCGTCACGATGTGAGATAACAAGGCCATTGAATTTCTCATGCAAAAGAGCCATTGTTTCGTTGGCTGTGTGGCAAGTGGCATCATCCTGTTGGAACCACATATCGTCCATGTCCATATTCCTAATTTCTGGCCACAAATCATCTCGCTATAGCGATCACCATTCACGGTAACTGCTTGCTCGATCTCGTTTTCGAAGAAGTACGAACTGGGCGAGCATGCACAGGTATTTTCACATTTCCTACAACTCGTTTTGCTGAAATTTGCGCACATTTCTCCTTATTGTGGACACATTTGGTCCATTAGGCTGACCAAAAAAAAATCACGAAGTGCAAGAAATGCATTTTGATTTGAACATCCATTTTCGTAAAAGGCTTAAACAATCTTAACGTCCTGCTCAGTTGTGTACAGCTCGAAAGTTGAATCTGTCAAACACTGAAACAAAGAAATGTTAAATGAAGTCGGGCAAAAAACTTGACGTTAAGGCTCATTATGGTTGAACCAACCTTTAGATTGATTTGCCTTCAGTTCTTTAAAAGCCTGATAATTATTAAAAACAATTTCTGACTTATTATGTGCTCTTAACTAACAAAAAAACTCGTGGTCGTTGTTAAAGCTTTTAAGAATTTTACATGGACCAAGCATATATGTTCTTCATGCAATGGACATTAAAATTATAAAATTTGGGAACATTTATATAAACACGAATTTTTATAATCGGTAACAATATGTCGATACCTTCCCATAAGAATGTATTAAGCGACACTTTTTTCGAAAATGACTTTTTGATGTGAAACTATACTAGAAGTAAAGCACCACATTTTGGCCTGGGTTTCGCTGCCCTATCATGGATGCAAAGGAAGCTAGAGAGAAAATAAAATTTTATCAACCGTCAAGTTTTCTCACTGGAATAATGTTGCACCCTGTAATTTGTATTATCCGCCAAAGAAATTATGCTAGGCCACATTTTTCAATATGTTTTGTATTCCGAAAATCGCTTTCCAAATATGTGTCTTTCAATAAAATACAAAAAATAAATAACTAAATGAGACGTTTTTCTCGTTTCCTACACAATTTTAGAAATGTCGCTTAATACATTCTTATGGGAAGGTATCGATGTGTAAAATAAATTCCTAGTGGGTTACTTTTCACCTCTTTAAACAAACTCACACACACACTTCTCACGTAGGCATGCAACTCACTTATACCAACATATTGTTCATTAAAGCCTGTGTGTGTCCACAAATGTTTGCTGCTTGTAGCAAAGTCACCACCATATCCAACAAAAAACACTTGTTGTAGGTGTTCAATAAACTGAGGTGAAAAGCTTATGAACACCTGTTAATTGTGTGTTTGAAAGGTAAAAAAAATTAGCCCTCGTAAATAAACATAAAAAAGCTTTTTTTTTTTTTGGAAGCAAGAAACATGCAAAAATAATATTTTTTTTTTTAAAAAAGGGTGGGAGGTTTAATAATAAATTCAAACAAATTTAAATTAAATTTAAGAAAAATTAGTTGGATTTTTTTATTTGTAACTTTTTATTAAAGTTTATTGTCAAGATAAAGAGGAGGTGAATAAGTAGTTTATAAAGTGGAAATAATTTAAATAAATAAATTGTTGCTGTTGTTTTTATTGCTGTATTCAACTGGTAATTTTTGCCATATAGAAATAAACAAGCAGACACAAAAAATCTCAAGAATGTTTGGGCGATCAGGTTTCGCCTGTTTGCTAGATGTTTTTCGTTATTTCTGTTTTTTTTTTTGTTTGCTTTACTTTCAAAGATCATTGCTGGCTGTTGGTGCTGTTGGTTGGTGGTAAAATGTTATTGTTTTTGTTGTTGTAGTTGCTGCTGATTTTTTTTTTATAACCCCCTTTTTTAAAAAAGGCAACAACGAAAACGCAATTACTACAAAAAATTCATTCTCAAATTTTCTACTTTTGCTGCTGCTGCCTGCTGTCAGAGCAAAAGTTGCACATGTTTTTCTTTTTTAGTTATTGCTGCTTACAATGTTGTTGTTGTGGTTGCTATTGTTGCCTGCTACTTACTACAACTTGATTTGATTTAATGACCGGCTTAAACAGAGGTGAATTTTAAAATTTTCTCTGCTTTTTTTTTGTTGCTTTTTTTCTTCCTACTGACTTGTTTAATGCAAAATTTTAAAATTAATAAAAAAAAAAAAATTCGCAAAATTATCATGTTGTTTAAAGTCTCTGTTTTCGTTTTGTTGGAGCTATTGTAACTTTTTGTTGTTGTTGTTGCTGTTGATTTTGTAGCTCCCACTTGAATATTCGTCTGCTTGTCTGTTTGTTTTTCGATCATGGTGAGTTTCTCTAGCACGATCTCGGTTTGTCAAGCTTTAAATCCAACAACAAACAGTCTCCATTTAGACGTGTTCGGATTAACTTGTGTGCACGCGCTTGATTAATTTAGATTTAATCATCTCTTTCATATCATCCATTTAAAATTATATATATTTTTTTGATTTTGTATTAAAATCATTTAAACTTTGATTAAACGAATTTTTTTTTTGTCAACAAGAATTTTCATTGAAAAACTTTTGAACATTTTTAACGAACATTTTCAGAAAAGAGAAAATAATGCGAAAAAAACAAATCTAAAAAAATGCAATTTCGGCAGAAATAAAAAAAAAAATTTTAAAAAAAGTTAACTGGCAGTTTAAATAATAAAGTAAAAACCAAAACAATAATTTATTTGAAATAGCAAAAATAAAAACATAAATTTCAAATACAAATTTTAGTGATTTCTCTTTGACTTTTTTAATTTTAAAGTCTACTACTTTAAATTTTGGCAATTTTCAGTGAAAATATTGAAAAAACTACGTCAAATGTTTAAAAAAATTACACAAATATTAAAAAAAAATTTAAATCATTAACGAAAATTTCAACAAAATAAAACAATGAAATACGAAATTTGAAATTTTAGTTTCAATTTTAAGTGAATTTTTTTTTAAATATTTAAAAAAAAAAAATTGAAAATTTTATTTTTGAAATAAAATCTGAACAATTCCCAAAAGCGTTTTACGAATATTGTTAAAAGAAATATTTAAATTATTCAACCAAAACAAAACAAAAGTTTTAAAGTATTTATAACCAGAGACTGAATATTTTTTTTTAAAAAATCAACAACTTAATTTAAAGAAAAGAATTTCAAATAAAAACAATAGATTTTTAAAAACTTAAAAAAAAAAAAAAATTTAATTGCAATAAAAACTAAAATTTTTGATATATTTTTTAAAAAAAATTTTCAAAATGTTAAAATTTTAGACAGAACTTTTTCATATATAAATTTTAAAAAACACCAAAATTGAAAAAAAAATTTTAAAAAACAAATTTTAAAAATTTTTCAAATATAAATTTTTTTAAAAAATCGAAAATTTAAAAAAAACTAATAAAAATTTTAAAAAAAGTTTTAACAAATCTTAACCTGAAACGGAATAACGAAAATTGTCTATAAAAAAATATAAAAAAAAATAAATTTAAAATAAAAAACTCAAAAATTAAAAAAAAAGTTTTGAAATTGTTAAACAACAAAGTGAATAATCGAAACTTTTAAATAAAAGAAAAAAAAAAAAAAAAAATTATGAATTGAATTATTTAACTAAAACACAAAATCGTAAAAACTAAAATAACCAAGAAAAAAAAGTTAAATATTTTCCCAAAAAATTTCTTTCGAAATTCATAAGAAATTCAATACAAATTTGCCAATAAAATATTAAAACAATTTCCTTAAATATCCAAAAAAAATTAACAAATATTGTGTAAAATTTCGTGTCATTTGCTGGCAAAAACACCAACGATAACTTTAACAAAATTTCATTAAAATCAACGAAATTATCAAAAAGTTTTAATATTCAATGCTGCTGCTGATCGATCAAAATTAAATAAATTCATACATTGTAACGTTAATTTTTTACGTCATTAAAAAAAATCTTGACACAAAATAATTTTAATATTTTAAAATTAATCACAAATCCCAACTAAATTATTGAGAATAATTTATTAAAAAAAAACAAACAAAAAATAAATTAAAATTCACACTCGAACAAATAGTGCATTTTTAAAAAATTTTGCAATGAAAATAAAACAAATATTTATTATGAAATAAACTCAAGTGTTTTTTTAATTAATTCAAACAAATATTCGTGATTAAATAATAAAACAAAACTATTAAACGATAAAGAAAACACATCAACTTTATTGCAACTTCATTAACATAATTAACGAATAAAGGTGAGTTTGTTTACATTGTTTGTTTTTATCATCCACCCTCTCTCTCTCTCACACACACACACACTAAATTAATTCGTCATTTAAAAAGCTGTCATATTATGGTTTTCATACACCTGCATTAATTTATATATACAAAATATGACAGCTAATTTAAGAGTGAATTGATTAAAATAAAATCAGAGAGCGAAGATGCGAAGAATTTGTTTTGTTTGCTTGGAAAAATAGCAAATCGAGCCCTATTTGCGATTACATCGTAGGCGACAATAGGAAAATTTCACAGGAGAAGGGTTTTTTTTCTATTTTTTTAAGCATTGCAATACTTAATTAAGATTTAGATGGTCTTTTTCTCCGCAATGTTACAAATTCAAAGTCTGTGAATTTGTTCGTCATTGTAACGAGTACTTATTTTTGATAAATTAAAGCTTACGCTTATAATCGTAAATAGGGCTCAAAATATGCGTGCAGTAACATGCCATCGTTCACTATTCGCATTATTGTTCTCTAATCTCAATTCAAAAGTATGGTCACCGTCAAGGCGAATTCATTTTTCAGGTGGCGCTGAAAGCACAGCTGTGCTACTTTTTTCGTAGTTAAAGAGAGGAATGTCAAAAGCTACTTTCATTTTTGACACATTGACCAACGAAAGCAACAAATTAAATACAATGTTGTGTTTTTAGTGTTATTACTTGTTGTAGTATCGCCACCACCGTTTACATGAATTCGCCTTGGTCACCGTATACAGGCCTCTCCTGTACTCGCTTTAAGATCTCAATATACGCCAGTTCCGATCTGTAAGATTTTTGTCAAGGCGAATTTGTATAATGTAAATGCGTTGGCGAATTCATAAAAAAGCGAATTTGTCTCTGTCAAAAACCAGTACAAAATGTAAACAAATAACAACGCACGTTTCGTGTTTTGTTTCACTGTCAAACATCTTCAGTTTGGTCTATAATTTAACCATGAATCGTCTTACAAACGAACAACGCTTGCAAATTATTGAATTTTATTATCAAAATGCGTGCTCTGTTAAGAAAGTTCATAGCGCGCTTCTTGTGCTCAGCGACGAAGCTCATTTTTGGCTGAATGGGTACGTTAATAAGCAGAATTGTCGATTTTGGAGTGAAGATCAGCCAGAAGCATTGCAAGAGCTTCCAATGCATCCAGAAAAAGTCACAGTTTGGTGCGGTTTATGGGCTGGTGGCATTATTGGATCATACTTCTTCAAAGATGATGCGAATCGTAACGTAACTGTGAATAGTGAGCGCTACCGTGAGATGATATCCAACTTTTTTGACATGTGGTTTCAAGAAGACGGTGCCACATGCCACACAGCAAGCTTAACAATGGACTTATTGAGAGGCGAGTTCGGTGAACATTTAATTTTACGTTCGGGACTGGTCAATTGCCCGCCTAGATCGCGCGATTTAACGCCTTTAGACTATTTTTTGTGGGGCTATGTTAAAGCTCATGTCTATTACACACATGCCCGCTTCAATTGACGCATTGGAAGACAACATTGAAGCATTTATTCATGAGATACCGGCCGAAATGTTGGAAATAATAATCTTCAAACATTAAATTATATGGACCGTACTGTCGATTCAAATAAAGATTTCATGCATTTTTCTGAATTTTATGTGTTTTTTTTTTAAAAAAACTTTCCTAAAGCTCTTAAAAAATCACCCGATATATAATAATTAAAAATATTTAATAGTCTTTTATGTTTAAGAAATATCTGACCTAAATTTGGGCCTACTAGCCCTTGAGTAGACAGCTCATTTGTTTTCTTCATCCTACAGAGCAGTTACTCAATGGGCGTAACTATAGAATTCAACAAATTCGTCTTCCTAATGAAGATAAGAAGCAACCTTAGTTCTATGTTAGATAGAAAGATCATCCAAATAAAGAGTGGTCCAACTAAAACGCGCGTTGTTAATTGTAAATAAAACAAAATGTTTTCAAAGAATTATCTTAATATTTTTTATGACAATTATGTTTGAAAGAAAACATCGGCCAAATGGTCGCCACGGCTTCGGTGGCACACCTCTATCCGATGGTCCATATTTTCAATGCTTCTGAGATATACTTGAGGTTTAATGCAGTTAATGTGCCGAATTATCTCAGCCTTTACCTCTTGAATTGTTCTTGGCGTATTAACGTAAACTTTTTCTTTTAAATATCCCCTAAGAAAGAAGTCCAAGGGTGTCAATTCACATAATCGTAATGGCCAATTAACATCGCCACGACTTGAGATAACACTGCCATTGAATTTCTCACGCAAAAGAGCCATTGTTTCGTTGGCTATGTGCACCATCCTGTTGGAACCACAAACCGTCCAGATCCATATCCTCAATTTCTGGCCACAAGAAGTCCGTTATCATCTAGCAATAGCGGACAACATTCACAGTAACTGCTTGGCCGACCTCATTTTCGAAGAAGTACGGCCCGATGACTCCGCCAGCCTTTAAACCGCATTAAACAGCAATTCTTTGTGGATGCATAGGCTTTTTAACAATCACTCGTGGATTCTCATTTGCACAAATGCGGCAATTCTGTTTGTTAACGAATCCGCTGAGGTCGACTATGCTGACAAAAAAAATCACGAAGTGCACGAAATTGCATTTGGGCATTGAACGCCCATTTTCGTAAAAGGCTTTAACAATCTTAACGCGCTGCTCAATTGTGTACCTCTCCATGGTTGAATTTGTCAAACACTGAAACAAAGAAATGTCAAATTAAGTTGGTAAAAGAACTTGACGTTATGGTGTCACTCACAATCAACATCGTGCATTATGGCTGGACCACCCTTTAGACAAAGACTGGTTTCCCCACGCATCTCTCTCTCTCTCTCTCTAATGTCCCGAATTTCAGGACACTAAAACAGAAAATGAAACACAGTTTCCGCTTTCTCCTCGTCATGAAAACTTCTCAGTAGTCATTCCAGACCCATTCCCCTCGCATGAGTCCCATTTACCACTGTTCAATCTGGTACCTAATGAACCTTAGTAGAGAGCTGGTTCTCAGTTCATCTTAGCCAGGCCACAGTGCCCTGGATACGGATCAGGTGGATTAACGAGTACATCTCAACTATCTTACAGACTTGCGCTTGTTAAGTTTCAAACAGTACGCCATTGGAAAAAGCCTACAAATTAATCAGTGAATGTGTCATCCAGACAGACGACCACCTCGTTTGGCAAGATCATCTGCTATCTTCTTTAACGTAACATTCAAATGCTTCGCAATCTCATTTTAAGACATCCAACCTTCTTCAATTGATCTAGATGTCCTATAGAAACGCGCTAGGGATGCAATGGCAGCCTTGATATCAGAAAACATACATCTATCCATCGATAGGCGATAAAACACCTGCGGGAAATTTGGGTCAATTGGTCCAACAGACTGGTCCTGGGATTTGGAAAACAGAAGAAGTATGAAAAGAAAGAACTCATGACCAGTGAAAGGAGAACCGATCATTTAACTGGTTAATGAAGAACAAAAAGGTAGAAAAAGTAATGAATTACAGTACAGTCTTTACCGGTGGTATGACACATTTTTTGGGCCTTTCTAAAATTTGGTTCTTGAACTTAGCAGAAGGACTTTTTTTTATTGAAATAATGCTACATTGTATTAAAGTAATACTACATTGTAGTAACTAACACTAAACACGTTCATTGGGAATAGATGTATGACTGGTCACGTGGTGTCAATTGACTGCCTCAAATGACAACCCCATGTAAAATGATAGGTCTTATTCATATAAAATGTTGGAACTAGAACCGGTCTCTACCACCAAAGACTTATCACAGGACTACTTTGGTGTAAGTTCGCTTCCCTCTAGGGACCTTATCCAGTTAGCCGCTTGCTTTATTTCAGAGAGATTTCCGCCTGCAGCACACTACAGTCATAAGGCAGACGAACGGGAACTAATATGGCAAGGGCACTATTGTGTATTCAAAATACATTAAATTTCGAAAATCTAAATAAACAATAACCGTCTTAATTACAATTTAATGCAGAGTTCTTATTATTCGTCTATTAGTTATATATTTCTAATATTTTTTTGTTTTGAAGAAACATTAGAAAGAAGAAAAAACTAAAGAAATACCAATTTGTCAGAGACATAAATTAAACATTTTTAAGTTTTTTAGTTAAAGATTTTTGATTACGCTGAAAATGTTTAAACAACATGATTTTGTAATTTAAATAATAAATTGCTAGACAATAAAAAAAACTCGAGAAATATGAAGAAAAAAAAAGTTTCAACCAAAAAAAAAATAAATAAATTTATTTCTTCAACTTTTTTTTTTAAATTTATTAGCTAAAAAATAATAGAAACAATTTTAATAATTTATTAGCCATTTTATCAAAAAAAAAAAATAAAAAAATTGTGTAATTTCTTTTACAGGCTTTGAAGAGTTTTTTTTCTTTGGCCTATTAAAAAATGATTGAACTAATGAATAATGGGTGATTGAATTGATGAATGTGTGATTGAACTAATGAATGAGTAGCTGAATGTTTAGTCTTTGCATGTCTATAATTATACTATCATTTGTAATATTTCTATTTTTTTTGCTTCCTTTTTGTTTTTTTATTATGCTATAAAATTTAATGATTATTAAACGAATTAAGAATACAAAAAAAAACCCTGAAATTATGCCAAAAAGTTTGTTTATTTTCAAAATCTTTCTTAATTTAATCCAAAAAAACTTCTCAGATGGGTCTTTTGTTTTTGCTTTTTATGAGGGCCTTTTACGTTGTTCCCGATTTTTGTATAGAAATTTCTCATAATTTTTTATTTATTTTTAATTTTGTTGTCGGACGGAAATGTTTATATATTTGATTTGTTTAATTAAATGTAACAAATTTTGCAAAGTGAAAGTTTTGCGTCAATCAAAAAAAAAAAAAAAAATTATAAAACAATGTGGGTTAATTTTAGTTTTTTTCATGTACAAGATTTAATCCATTTTTTTGTTATATTGCGATATTTGTTTACGATCAAGGTATAAAGTTGAATCGGTTAAAATATCGATCCTAAAAGATTGATTTTTTTTAATCGATCGTTTTACTATGAAATTTAATTAATTTTAAAAAAGCTACTACCTTCCTTGTCGATTATATCGGGTCATTTTTTAAGAGCTATATGAAAGTTTAAAAAAAACACATAAAATTCAGAAAAATGCATGAAATCTTTATTTGAATTGATAGTACGGTCCATATAATTTAATGTTTGAAGATTATATCATGCAAATGTTGACCGTGACTGCGCCGCAAATGGTCCATCCGTTTAGTCCAATTTTGGCATACTCTTTCCAACATTTCGGCCGGTATCTCATGAATAAATGCTTCAATGTTCTCTTCCAATGCGTCAATTGATGCGGGCATGTGTGTATAGACATGAGCTTTAACATAAAATAGTCAAAAGGCGTTAAATCGCACGATCTAGGCGGCCAATTAACCGGTCTCGAACGTGAAATAAAATGTTCACCGAACTCGCCTCTCAATAAGTCCATTGTTAAGCGTGCTGTGTGGCATGTGTCACCGTCTTGTTGAAACCACATTTCATGCAAGTCAAGCTCTTGCATTTTGGGCAAAAAAAGTTGGATATCTTCTCACGGTAGCGCTCACCATTCACAGTTACGTTACGATTCGCATCATCTTTGAAAAAGTATGATCCAATGATGTCACCAGCCCATAACCCGCACCAAACTGTGACTATTTCTGGATGCATTGGTAGCTCTTGCAATGCTTCTGGCTGATCTTCACTCCAAAATCGACAATTCTGCTTATTAACGTACCCATTGAGCCAAAAATGAGCTTCGTCGCTGAACACAAGAAGCGCGCTATGAACTTTCTTAACAGGGCACGCATTTTGATAATAAAATTCAATAATTTGCAAGCGTTGTTTGTTTGTAAGGCGATTCATGGTTAAATTATAGACCAAACTAAAGATGTTTGACAGTGAAACAAAACACGAAACGTGCGTCAGCTGTTTAAACCAGTGTTGCCAAAAAGATAATAGCTAAAAAATCACCCACTTTTTCAAAATTTAAATTAACGATAAAAACCAAGGCGAATTTATGCAGACGGTGGTGGCGATACTACAACAAGTACAACACCAAAAACACAACAGTGTGGTTTATTTTGGTTATTCAGGCAAATTTTGACACTCCCAACAAACACAAAGTCAAACCTTTGCTATGAAATGACTTTATCATTTGAAATCAAACACTATTCTCAAACGTTTTTCAATTGTTTGATTTTAGCATTTAAATTCAAATTGATATCGATATAAAAATAAACATTTGACTTCAAATGTTTTATCAATTTAATGTCAAATCTAAACTCAATCCAGAACTAAACTTGGCAATACTAAAGCGAAAAATAAATGTAAACATTAAAAATGGCGATTATTTAAATTTTTACTGCGTGGTTAAATGTGTTTTACAAGGGAACGATTTATTTCTTATTAAAAATAAAAATTATTTCTAAGTAATTACAATGATTAAGAATATGAATTAAAAAAAAACTAAAACGGAAATGTGAAGAAATTAAAAGTTTATTGATCACGGTGCTACAATCCTCAAAATGAAAGGGAGTCAAGTATTTCGTCTTTCCAAGAATTAGAGGACGGAAAGAATATTATTTCTTCTTTTAGCTATGGTGTCAAATGTTTATCTTACAGTTTATTTAAATAAATAACAAATTTAAATTAAAACAAGTAACAAAGTATAGCGGGTCAAGCCCGACCATATGATACCTACACCACAGTATTTAAAAACGCATCATGCTTATGTGTCCATATAAATATGGATTTATACATGTTTATAAACTTCATTAAAATCGGTTTGAAAGTTTGGCCTCTACCTCCCCTTGTGGTCCTATTTTTGAAAAACTGTATAGCGTATGTGTCCAAATAGATATGGATCTATCTATGGTTTAAATTTCATTAAAATCGGTATGAGAGGCAGAAATTTACCCTATCTCCCCTCGTGGTCCTATTTTTTAAAAAATGCATTCCTTTTGTGCCCATATAGATATGGTTCTATCTATGTTTAAAATTTCATTAAAATCGGTTTTATAGTTTCTGGGGGGAAGGAATTTCCCCTTTTCTCCCACATTGTCCTACGATTCGGCCCATTTTCAATAGGCTTTGTGCTTGTGCCAATAAGAACCCAAATTTTATCAAATTATCACCAAAATTGCGCACAAGGTTACATGGACAGCCAGCCAGGCTGCCAGCCAGCCGGACGGACATCGTTAGTTCGACTCAGAAAGTGATTCTAAGTCGATCAGACAGTGATGCTCATTCAGGCAAACAATTGTTTAGAAGCCCCACCCCTTGTTTTTTACGCTCATTAATTAAGTTGCACATGTACGGAAGATGAGTTGATCTTGTTTCAAATACAGTGTGTAGGATAAGTAATAAACTTTAAAAAATTTTTTTAATGCTTTTACGAAACTTTCATAAAAGCATAAATTTACAAGATTTTAGTGCAGTTTTTTTAGATATAATTCTTACTTTTAATATACAAACATGCTCGCAGTTCACACTAAATTTTTTTTTTTATAGTAACATTGAAAACTTCCAGTTCTTACTGTTTTTTAAAATTTTTAAAAAGTTACAATTTTAAAAGCCAAACAAAAATTAGAAAATTTAGTTTTGACTGCATTATTATAAATGTTTTACAAACAACACAATTTCTTTCTATTAAATTTAAATAAATCTGGTGCGCATAGTTTTGCTTATCTCTGTATTTTAAGATTCTCTCTCAATACGTATGCAAAACATTTTTGAGCACCAATGGTCTAGGACCAATATTTTAAGGTGTTACACACATCAGCACAAATGCGGTGTCGGTATAAAAATAAAATATTTTTATTTATGTTCTTCCACATTGTTTTATAATAATAATTTGAAAAAACCTTTGAGATTTACGTTTGAAAGCAAGTTGAAAATAAAAGCATTTTCCAATTTGAAAATAATTTCCACTTTTTGTTGAGAATCCTATGATTTTCAAATCATTACTAAACGTTTGTCGTTTGAGAAAACGTTTGATATCAAATGATTTTCAATTTGAAATCAAACCTCCGTGTTTGTTGGGCTCCTCTCTCTAAATAAAAAAAAAACAGCACAGCTGTGCTTTTAACGCCACCTGAAAAATCAATTCGCCTTAAATAAAAACATTTTATTTATGTTAAAATTCCTGCTACTGCTATTTATTTTTTATTTTCATTTTGAATATCTTTGTCGTTATTGCTTTAATACTTAATTAAGCACTCTTCTATAATTTAACACTTGAACAGCTTCTAATTTGTTTGTTAAGTTGATAAACCATAAAACTTAAACACAAACTCAGAAACTTAAATAGCTTAAGGTTAAATTTGGGTTTTTATTAAAGCCATAAGTTTAACTGAAAATTAATACAACGTTGTTTGTAATCAAATTTATTCACTCAATATGAAATTTAATATTCTGGGAACTTTATAAAAATATAAAATGGTATATTACATAAATTGTTAAGTGATTTTTTGGTTAATTAAAAAGAAGCATATAATCTAAAGTTAACCGACAAATTGTGTTAGTTTATGATTTTCTTATAATTTGAAGTTTTGTGTTTAATGACAACAAAATTTGGGGACATGTAAGACAAATATGTGCCAACCCTTTGATATAAAAAAAAGTTTTTAGCACAGCTTTTGGAAAAAAGGCACTTTTATACCTAATTTCTTAATTGAGAATCCTCTTAGATTATCTGTATAGATCTTAGGGTAACTTTAGTAGACTTCGATTCGCCAGACAGTCCATCTAAATTTGCAGAGCTATGAAGCAGAAAGGGTCCCAGTATAAAGTAGTCTAGTCCTTCAAGGTCACTAAAAATGTGTAGAGTGATCTTGGCAAAACCAAAGTCCCGCGCCAACCAAATACCGACAGCATATAGCGAGCTATTTCTTCATTAGGTCAACCAGCTGCCAATTTTACATAGTGAAAATTAGTTTAGAACTAAGCGATCCCGTGGTTAATAATGCAATTAACCTTCAGGACTTTTCAAGCACTTTGCAGTTCAATTCCTTATTCATGTCAGGCCAATATGCGATGACTTTATTGAGAAAAATTGTTTTTACTACAGCCTTAGAGATACATTCGACGCCCTTAAAAGTGAAGATTTTCATATCTGTTCTATTCATTTTGGGAAGTCTTAAAGAAGAAATCTTATACTTTCAAGAATAGAGCACTAATTTTGTCTTTAGCGGATTGACATTAATTGCTAAGAACTTAAAACTTATACTCTATGCAATAAGACAGTATGTTCAAGGTGTAACCCATGATGGCAACGTGCCCAGGGACATTATGTCCAAGGTTTTACCCATGTCGGCAACTGCCATATCATTAATATCGTACGCAACAGTCTTAATCTACATGTTATAGAACTAACTTAACAGAGTCTTCATTGTGAATTTTCACAGTACTCGTCCTCGTGGAGTTCCTCCATACACTATTCTCTGAATACTGTAAATTTCAAGTAGATTCCCAATTAACCTGAGTATACTATCATCGACACCCAGCTCTTTCGTATATTGTATAATGGCTTCAGACTTTAAGTTATTCAATGCACTTTCACTGCCGTGCAACGCTAGAAGCGGCCTTTCCTCAAACTCAAGGGATTTATTAATATATTCGACCAACGATTGCAGTTTTAACAGACGCAGCTTTAGTGTAGACTTTGTAGACTCAACTTTTGAAAGAGGAACCAAATTTTATTTTTCCGTTATGTTGTTTGTAATTTTAGGATTTTTAAGTAATTTTCTGTAAGACTTATATTTTCGAGTTATGACGACGTTGCAGCAAATAAGCGATGTATGAACTATGACTAAGTACGATTATAACGCTTGAAAATTCTGGAATATAACAGAAAAATAACCTTTTGCTTAACACCAAATACATATATGGTTTGTAGCTTCTATAACAAAAAAAAGAAGAAAAAAAAGAAAGTACCAATTGAAAAAAAGTACCAAAAAGTCTCTTCTCAGTCTCTCTGTGTCTGCATGTTGAATTTTATGTTTCTAAGTTCAGTATAAATATTCCAAAAGTACCAGTTAAACAACAAAAAGTACCAAAAAGATCTCACTTAGAGATGCTCATTTACGCAGGCCCTTGCACCTTACTTTACTAACGGAAATATAAAAAGTTGAATTTAAAAAACAAAAAAGTACCAACAAATATCGCTTTATAGATTCCAACCCACTCAGGACATTGGATGTTTTATTTTATGTTTATAAATTTAATATTAACGCAAATCAAAAAAGTACCAGTTGTAGAACGAAAAAGTACCAAAATCTCCCCCTTACAGATTCTTATTCATTTAGAGCCATGGATGTTTAATTTTAGGTTTCTAGTCCCAATATTAACAAAAATTCAGAAAGTACCAGTTGAAGAACAAAAAAGAGCCAAGCATTAGGAGAACAAAAAAGTACCAAAATCTCCCCCTTACAAATTCTTATTCACTCAGAGCCATTCATGCTTAATTTTATGTTTCTAGTCCCAATATTAAAAAAAATTCAAAAAGTACCAGTTGAAGAACAAAAAAGAGCCAACAGTTTTTATCTTATAGGTTCTCATTCACTCAGGACCCTGCTGCACCTATGATTTTATTTTTCCAAAAAAGTACCAGTTGAAGAACAAAAAAGAGCCAAGCATTTGTAGAACAAAAATGTACCAAAATCTCCCCCTTACAGATTCTTATTCACTCAGAGCCATTCATGTTTAATTTTATGTTTCAAGTCCCAATATTAACGAAAACTCAAAAAGTACCAGTTGAAGAACAAAAAAGAGCCAAGCATTAGTATAACAAAAAAGTACCAAATTCTCCCCCTTACAAATTCTTATTCACTCAGAGCCATGCATGTTTAATTTAATGTCTCTTGTCAAAATATTAACAAAAATTCAAAAAGTACCAGTTGAAGAACAAAAAAGAGCCAACAGTTTTTATCTTATAAGTCCTCACTCACTCAGGACCCTGCTGCACCTATGATTTTATTTTTCCAAAAGAGTACCAGTTGAAGAACAAAAAAGAGCCAAGCATTTGTAGAACAAAAAAGTACCAAAATCTCCCCCTTACAGATTCTTATTCACTCAGAGCCATTCATGTTTAATTTTATGTTTCTAGTCCCAATATTAACGAAAATTCAAAAAGTACCAGTTGAAGAACAAAAAAGAGCCAACAGTTTTTATCTTATAGGCTCTCATTCACTCAGGACCCTGCTGCACCAATGATTTTATTTTTCCATAATGAATTTTATAGGAAATTCTAAAACTACCACATGCAGAACCACAGAATTTTATTTCCCCTTTTTGATGCTTTTTTTCTCTCCAGTGAAGTATCAAAAGTTTTAATTGTGTAGTTGGAAATCATAATTTATTACCAACATGTCAATGCATGGAGAAGAATGTTTTGAAAAAAAGTACCAAAAATATGTACGATTTTCACGCTTTAAACGTTCGGGTTTCGAAAAAGTACCAAATTTATATTTGTTATGAATTGGGTGTAATCTTTATTTCTATGTTTATTGGCTTAAAAGATAGATGGGATGACAAAGAAGTACCAAAAGGGTCGAATATCAAAAAAGTACCAGACACCTGTCCACTTATTTTTCAAATAAACAACGATAAGTATTACATTTTTTGTGTCTCTTTTAGTTTTGGATATATTAGGTTACTAAATTTACCCGTTTTTACCCTTTTTTGCCTCTTCAGATTTTAAAGAAATATATTTTGTGCACTTCCGTGAGGTATTTAACCTTAAAAATTGTGTATTTCTTGTTCAACCCAGTTGACAAACAGAGGAAAGGAAAGTGTTCTTAACTGTTTTGCCTTTGCCGATTTATATAGAGATAACAATTACTTTCAAAGTCAATTACATTTAAAGCGTATCGCTTTAATGTATGTAAATAAACTTTAAATAAAAAAAAATATGTTCAGCTACTTATTGAAAACTGTTAATAGACTTTACTAAAGGAAAAAATTATTTTATATTATTACGATTATATCAATTCGACAGCCGTATAACTACACGCCTCTCTCTCTCTTTCTCTCTCTCTAATTATAAGTAAAGCTAAGAAAGCAAATTAAAGCCAATCATCAACTTATTTAAAACATGTAGTGTAACAAACAAAAGACTTAAACAACAAACTTCCTTTAGAGAATAAAACACCTTAACTTCAATTATTATTATTTTTTTTAAATCCACAGTATTTTTTTTCTTAGCATTCAATGTCAACGCGTGGCAGGCGGCAATAAACTTTTTTATTTTTTAATACAAAAAACAAACAAAATGAACATACGAAAATTTACTTTAAATAAAAAATCTATCTCTGTTATTATTATTGCTGTGCACTACTGTGCGGGTCAGTTAACAGCAAAATAAAATAAACAAACCAAAAAGCTTATGAAAAAAACTGGATTAAACAGTTTAACACCTGTGTAGATTTAATGGCAAAAAAAAATAACTAAATTTTTAAAACTACACACATGCCTAACCATTTCATTAATGGTCTATAAATTATAGTTTTATTTTTTTTTTAAATAAGTTTTTTTCTATTTTTTCTTTAATTTTTATCATAAACAAAAAATCTTAAAATTTTGCTTAAAACTGCATGATTTGTTAATACTGAAATTTGAAAATAAAGTTTAATAGCTCAAGAGTGATTTTGAAGATCATATTAAGGCTGGCTCTTAACCTTCAATGTGGTTTTAGAGACTTTTTTCATGAGGTTACATTTTTTTAAGATCCAATTAATAAATGTAGAAAGGCAAAATCAATATATTAATGCCAAAATTATGTTAAGTGCTATAGTTTGGTAACCGGTATTAAAAATTTAATCTCACATGGAAATGATCTGAACTGGCCACCGAGATCGTGAGATTTAAACCCATTATGAAATTCACTCAGAACTTCTTTTACTTTCGCCGACGGCACTACTATAAGGTTTTTAACTGATTTTCCGTCAGTACTTTCCCACGTACGGTATAAGCAGCAATTTACTACTTGAAGGCTGTTCCACAGAGCCCAATATGCTTTCATCAGAGGGCGAAATTTCGTTTCGGGCGGCTCTTCTGCCTTCTTCCTTAGCTTTCAGAATTTTTGCTAAAATGGGATCATTTTTCTGCGCCATCGACCAGTCTTCATGGGATTCTATCTGCAATAGACGAACGCAACAGATGTTTTCTTTTCCTTCAGCCCTTACGCAATGCTTGCATTCCAGCTTACAGGGTCGCCTTGACAGAGCATCCGCATTGCCATGTTTTCCACCTTTTCTGTGTTCAATGCTAAAAGGCGCTCTGAAGGCGCACAACCCTACGGACTATCTGGCCTTCCGGATTTTTAAATTGCAGCAACCACCTGAGTGCAGAATGGTCTGTTCTTAAGTGAAAATGTTGACCATACAAATATTTGTGAAAATGTTTTATGCACTCTAGTACTGCCAGAAGCTCTCGCCGAATCACGCAGTAATTTCTCTCAGGCTTCGAAAGTATTCGACTGTAATAGCCTATGACTGTCTCTACACCGTTGACCACTTGGGACAGCACACCTCCAATTCCAAATGCGCTCGCATCAGTATCTAGTTCAAATTTTTCTCCCGCGATTGGATAAGCCAAAATTGGTGCTGAGCACAATAACTGTTTAGGCTTCTGGAATGCCCGTTCCTGTGCTTCACCCCAGTCATATGCCTGCGCCTTTTTGGTCAACTCATGCAGACTTGCAGCAATATTGGCAAAATTCGGTACAAAACGCCTGTAGTATGTACATAAGCCTAAAAAACTGCGTAGCTCATTAAGATTTTTAAGGCGAGGCCAATCCATAACTGCTCGTATTTTTTCATCGTCTGTTAAAATGCCATCAGATGTTACACGATGCCCTAGATATTTTACTTCTTTCTGGAACAGTGAACATTTCTTGACACTTAACTTGAGTCCGGCTGTAGATATACGTTTCAACACCTCTTCGAGGTTTTTCAGGTGTTCATCAAATGTTTTTCCCATGACAATTATGTCATCAAGGTACACCAAACATGTCTTTCGGTGGAGACCTTTCAACACCTGTTCCATCAAACGCTCGAATGTAGCCGGAGCATTACAGAGCCCAAATGGCATTACATTAAACTGCCATAAGCCATCACTTGCACTAAAAGCAGTTTTCTCTTTATCCTTGTCTGCAATTTCTACTTGCCAATAGCCGCTCTGCAGATTTAATGTGGAGAACCATTCTGTTCCGGCTAACGTGTCCAGGGTGTCATCAATCCTAGGCAGTGGATAACTGTCCTTTTTGGTGACGTCATTTAATTTCCTGTAGTCTACGCAGAACCTAGTACTAGAGCTCCAAGGACTTGATGATGGTCTAATTATGCCGTCCTGTTCCATTTCATTAACCAGGTCTCTAACTTCATTTCGTTTTGCTAGAGGAATGCTTCTTGGTACCTGTTTTATTGGCTTAGCGTCGCCGGTGTTAATTTCGTGTTTCACTATTGACGTCCGGCCCTGGTTTTTACCTTTCGAGGCAAAGATAAAGGCATATTTCTTTAGTAATTGTTTAGCCTTATTTCTCTCGGGCGGCCTCAGTTTTTCGGTCCATTTCCGCACATGTTCCTCTAGTAATTCCTGGTCCTTGGTTCTCTTTTTAGCAGCATCTGGATGTTCATCGCAACTTATTATTGCCTCTGTTGAAGCACATTGTCCAATCTTAAAGTTCTGCATAAGGACCTTTTCGCTGTTTGATAAATCATAGAAAAGTTGTGGGGGTTTCTTGAATCACAGGTTTATAAGAAAAAGCCGCAAACATCAGCGTCCCTCAGAGCTAACATAACTCATCGGTCAAATTTTGTTTAAACTCTCAGTCAACATTCAGGGCATGCCCCTACCCAATAAAAAATGAAGCTTCCAACGAAGCAGGTTTGTAAGGGAGAAACATAAACGTTTCGCTTACCATCGCGCTTACGGAAGACATGCATTTTATATGGCGAGTTCCCACTTTGAAGAAATACATTTTTGACACATAAAGCGCATTATTCAGCGCATATAAAAATTGTTGGATGTTACAATCAGCTTTACACACTGAATGTTTTGATATAGTTATTTTTAAGTATTCTCCCTTACAAACCTGCTTCGTAGTAAGGGAATGCCGTAGCACTTGAAATGTTATTTTTTTTTTATAAAAGTTGTTGAGAGTTCTTTCACTTACTTAACTGCATTTCTGTATGTCTTATTGCGTAGCGCATGATTGTGCGCTTATTTTTTTAAATGTACCATTAGTGCTTCGCAAAATGATAAAAATTTTGATTGGGTCCTAATTCCATTCATTGTGTTGGTATTAGGAAAATAGGTAATGAGGAGAAGAAAAGAGGGAGTCTATTCCACATACGGCTAGTTCGACTAAGAAAGGAATTTCTCTGCACCCGCGTCTCAGGGATGAGTTCACCCATCTCAGCTGAATACTTAAGGCCCAACTAGAATGTGCATAACGTGGCAAATGTGCGAATACATGAAAATTATACGAATCAAACCATACTGAGCTTTAGTAAATTATTTTGTTAAGTTTTATGAAACTGTGATTTGCTTAAGCAAAGTGCGAAACTGATCGCATACTCCGTACGGAATAAATTGTTTTTTTATAAATGCATTCGAGAGGCTTTTCGTTAATTTTTGACAGAAGCCTAAACTTGTTTATGCACATTCTGGTCGGGCCTGTATCGCGGTAATATCGCACTACCTACATTCCGACGATGCTCCAATTAGTCAATAGAGCTAGATACCCTACTGTCATTGATGAGCTTTAAAGCACTCCTTTGCACCCGATTCAGAAGGTTTAAGATAGACCTTGAAGCACCTGCCCAGATATGACAGTTGTATTCCATTTTCGTTCGGAAGAAGATCCGACAGAGTTAAGTTGTTGTTCTTGCACCCTTTTAAGAAACCAAGACACTTGAATACTTCTTTCGCTACTTGAAATACACGTTGGTTCCAAAGAACACCTCATTGGATGTTCATGTCTAGAACATCCAGATTGGCTGATTCCTCAATAGCTAAACATTGGGTCTTACGAATATAATAATCTACCCTATTCGCAAGGACTCACTCGAAGATTCCCGTAAGGTCATGAATGAGTGTGTCGTTCATGTTTTGCTTTAAAGCTTCAACCTCAGTAAGTCTTCGTCTATGGCTAAAGGAAAATTAAATGAACAAATGCTGCTTTTATCTGCAAAAGATGAGATATGATTAGAAATTAGACCCAGGAGGTCATTAAGAAATAAGAAAAAGTGTAGATGAAAAAACAGAGCCTTACGGTACCCCCGAATTCAAATGAAAATTCTCCGATGAGAACCCATCTATAGCAACACGTATAAAACGTTCCTTGAGAAAACTCAATATAAATCGAGAGAAATCTTTACCGACAAAAAAAGCAATAAGCTTTGAAACGAGTGCACAGTGCCACACACGATCAAACGCTTTGGAAAGATCTTGAACAGCCACTTTGCTCATACCAAACTGGTGAATAGAACGACTCCAACGTTCCCAAAAAAATGCTAACAGGTCTCCCGTATAGCGACTTCTACGCTAGCCATAATGTTTATCACACAAAAGTGAATTAAACTCCAGATAATTTACAAAGTGCTGATTGATTATGATCTCCATGACCTTCGAGAGATTAGAGCAAATTGCTATTAGAAGGTAGTTTTCAGGGTTCGTAGCCTCATTATTTTTTGGAATTGGCTTCGAGAAAGAAGGAAAATTTCCTACCCGGTACGGGTAGCTAAATAATATTGCCAAGGACGAGACAACGACAACGGATACTTCTTCAGGACTACATCCTTAATAACATCCGTCCCTGGGGACTTGTTTATGTTGAGATGTTCAAATTCAGCCTAATTTATGCACAAAAATCATATAAATATGGACACTTTAGTTACGCTTCACCCACCGAAGCTGCAACGAACATTTCCACTATGTTTTATTCCATACGATTGATGTGAATCTTGGAAATCCAAAAACCAGAAATTTGTGACGATTGACCCTCAATGAATCCGAAAAATGTTGTACTGAAAATAAATGAAAATGAACTGCTTTCCTTAAGCTGAATAGTGTCGGGCATTAAAGTTTTGATATAAAATTTTAAAAATTCAATTTTATTTTTGCTTTGCTATTTTAAAGTTAATTTACAAACATAAAAAAAAACATAAACTAATTCTTAATTATCATTTGCATATTAAAATTTTTGCTAGAGATTAATATTCGTTAATTAGTTTGTTTTTCTGAGAATTTGTTTTAAATTGCGTTAAACATGTCGATGACATGAATTCTAAATATGAAATTAAAGACGTATTAATGAGTCTTAAAAGATTTTGTATAATTTTTAGATCAAATTTATTTTTTTTTTTTTTCAAAACAAAAACAAATTTAAAAAAAGTTGTTTAACAACTTTCGTAATTTATAAGAAAATGATTAAGGAGCTTTTATTCCAAAAAAAAAACCAGTGGAAGCATTTGGTGGTACAGCGTTCTTAAATGAGATAATTTGATTATTTGGAAGAAAAATATCGCTGGTTTGTGCAGAACTAATAAAAATTTATTAAATCTCTATACTACTTTTTAAAAAGATTATTTATCTGTAAAAAATTTTATATAATTTCGCTAAATTTCAAACAACATTAAACTTATTTTTTTCCGCAACTTCCTATTTGCTTTTACAAGTCATTTATAATTTATCAATTGTTTTCTAAAGCTACAGCTACCTGAATAATGAGATTCTATATGACTTCCTTTTCACTACTCGTATGTCATTTTTTTTTCATAGAAAGAAATAATTTATAAAACTTTATATGGATTTTACAACAAAATTACTTTTAAAATTTTATATATTTAAATAAAATTACAAATACAAAATAGCTAAATAATTCGAAACAAGTTTTGTCCACCTTCACATGTTATTATTATTAAAGTTTTTTATTTTTTATTTTAAACTTTTAAAATCGAAATACCCCCGCAGCTAAAAACGATCTCTTAGATCATTGTAAAAATAACAAAATAATCAAATGAATAAACCACCTCGTCAAACGTGACTCTTGACAAATAAAAAAAAGTCATATTCAGACACTTCATGATGAAATTTATAATCATAATGTTGTTAGATGAAGCGAAAATGTTTTCTTCTTAAAAAAAAAATCAAAGGTATTTATCTAAATGTCAATAGTTAGTTTAATGTTAGTTTTGCTAAATTCCCAGCAAAAAATCATTTTGCAATAATTTGAAATATTAAATTTTAATTTAAGTTTTAACTATTTCTTAATTGTTTAACCATCGAGATTTGAAAAACTGCATAATTTATTGATTTAAGTCGTTTAACCATCAATTGAAATTCATTAAATAATTACAATGAACTTTGTTAAAATAGTTCTCAAATGTAGATGTACGAGGGCGGTCTGAAAATTTGCTGACCATATAAAGAATCCATTTAAAGACCAACAAAGAAAACACAACAAATTTTGGAATATGTTTTCCTTATTTCTTTTCCTAATTTCTTATCACAATCTTCTTCTTTACACTTTTACCTTCACTTTTTTGTTTTTTTCAATTCCTTTTCAATTACAAAAGCTTGCAACCATAGTGCAAAGTCAGTGCTGGGGCCTAAGCCAAACATTCGTAAACCGTGGATTAGCGAAAATACATGGAATGAAATCTGCAACCGCAATCGTTTGAGGAGGCCTTATCTAAACGCAAAGTCTGATACCTCGAAAACTTCCACTCGGGCCGAATACCGACAATCGGCCAAAACCGTTAAACGTATGGTACGTACAGACCATAAATTATATTTAACCAGCATCGCGCAAGATGCTGAAAAATCCAGCAATACTGGAAATATGCGTGGATTCTATCAAGCAATCAACCAACTCCGAGGCTGCAATACCAGGAAAACCACGGTTATTAATGACCTCGACGGAAGCGAACTAACGTCAACCGAAGATCAAGTACGTAGATGGCGCGATTTCTTCAGCTCTTCATCAAATAACACAAACAACTTCGATGAAAGTTCCTGCCCATGGGTATCTCGCAGGCTTATCCAAATAGAGCCATCTCAACCTCGCCTCCTACTCTCGAAGAAGTTAAAAACACTTTGCGACAGCTTAAAAACAACAAGTCACCTGGACCAGATAATTTACCTGCTGAGCTTTTTAAGTACGCTGCAGAACCATTAGCCGATGAGCTTACACCAATGTTGCGTCATATTTGGGAAACCAAGAACATACCCAATGAATGGAAGAAAGGGACCATAGTAACAATACCCAAGAAAGGTGACATTAGCCTCTGTAAAAATTGGCGAGGTATTACTTTTTTGTGAAGGATGTTTAATGGGTAAGCAAATTCGAAGACCGTTTGCTGAAAGTGCAAATCGAGCAAAAGAAGTTGAAGAACTAGTGCACACGGACCTGTGTAGTCCGATGCAAGTGGAGTCATTCGGTGGTGCTCGTTTTATGCTAATTTTTCGGGATGATCGCAACGCTTATTGTGTTAAAGCAAAATCCGATGTTGCCATAGTAATTTCGAAATACCTTGATCAAGTGGAAGCAGATACTGGTAAGAAAGTAAAAATATTACGATCGGATGGATAGCGGATTAGAATACGTAAATAAAGAAGTAAGTGATATCTAACGTAAATATAAAGTAACACACCAAAAATCTACACCCTACACACGCGAACATAATGGTAGAGCCGAACTATAGTAGAAGCAGCTAGATCTATGATATATAGTAAGGGGTTAGTCTTAATTACTGCGGGGAGGCTTCGAAAACCGGTTAAAAAACTCTCTAGATCCGTGAAAAAGACAACAAAATGCAGACTTAACCTCTTCATTGTTGGAAAATCTTTTGCCGCCAACATATTTTTCCAAGTTTTAAAATAGAAAAAAATCCCAGGGGGCTAAATCTTGGAGTGCACTGGCATGCATGAGAATCCCTCTGAAACTCATACGCACTTTAAAGAGCCTGTATCACAACTCCTCTTTTAGGATAAAACATGACAAAGTGTTGAGTAGAACGGTGAGTGTCGGAATAGGTGTCTGATAGGGCTGTGTTCTGTCAGCACTCCTATTCAATATAGTTCTGGACACGATCCTTGGAAAAGCCATTGATAACGGCAGGAGGATTGTGTGGGGATTGCAGGGCCGCCTAAACGATTTTGATTACGCAGACGAAATTTGTCTACTGGCGCACAGCTACTCAGATCTAGCGGTAAACTTACGAAGTGTAGTGCTGGCGGCGGAATCCGCAAGTTTGAAAGTAAATTAAAATTAAAAATTAAATAAATCAATCAATGCAGTCTCTCCCAGGATTTATTTGTAATTGGTACAAGTGAAATAAAAGATGTCTTCTAATTTTTCTATTTGGGGTGAATTCTACCTACGAATGGTGGATCGGATAAGGATATAGATAATCGCTTACAGAAAGCACGTCAAACATTTGGCTGCCTTAAATCTATTTGAAAATCGTCATCTCTATATGTGCGAAGGAAAATTGCAGTTTTTAGTGCGAACGTGCGAATGTTTGTGCGGCTGCGAAGCCTGGAACAATGCCACTCGTGACATGCATTAAATGGGTGTATTCGTGAATCTCTATCTTTGCAAGATTTTACGTGTATTCTGACCGAGAACCTTATCAAATTAAGCGCTATGGTGAAGAACAGGCCAACAAACCTTATCAATTGATAAGATAAGGAGGCGTAAATGGCACCGGATCAACTACATCCTCTGACGGCACACTAACGACATCACAAGAACTGCCATTGACTGGAACCCGCAAGGGAACAGAAGAAGGGGACGTGCAGCACACACATGGAGAAGACAGATTGAGGCCGTAGTAAATAGCAGTGTCAAGAGCTGGGGTGAAGTGAAGGCGTTAGCACAAAACAGGCGTAGCTTCCTTATCTCCAAATTTTACCATCTTGTCAAATATTTAGAGTCAAACTACCTACTAAGCGACCGCCAGTATGGCTTTCGTAGAGGTCGCTCTACTGGAGACTTACTAGCTCTGTTATCGGAAAAATGGTGCGGTTCCATTCACAATTTTGGCGAAAGTAAGGTAATTGCTTTAGATATTTCCAAGGTGTTTGACAGAGTCTGGCATGGTGCACTCTTGTCAAGACTTGCTGCATTTGGTGTCGGTGATAATTTCTCTCGATTTATATCGAGTTTTTATAGATGGGGTTTCGTCAAACTTGTTCAAGATTCATTCAGGGGTACCGCAAGGCTCCGTTCTTTCTCCTACTCTATTTCTTATCTTTCTAAATGACCTCCTTTGTCAAACTACCAACCCTATATACTCCTTTGCAAATGACAGCAACCTGGTTGTATTTGCCTGTTTTATCGTTACTACAATGGGATGTTTTCTGACGTAATTAGGGATCTGGCTCCAGAAACCCGTACGTTTGTTCGTAGTACACGTTTTTCCTCAAGAGCCCATCCTTATGTGTGGTCGATTGGCAGGTGAACCGTACAACGCATTACAGAGAGAATTCGTTTTTTTCGCGGACTGTTCGTATATGGAATAACCTTCCTGCAGAAGTCTTCCCTCTCACTTACAACATGATTATTTTTGTATTTGTATTTGTATTTATTTGGTGCCTTTCTAATACAACAAGATACAGTATCTTATAAATTACAGTATTAGAATCCGCTTAGTTATGAAAAAAAAAAAAAAAAGTTTACACAAAGTTTCGACTTAAACCTAAATACATATTAGAAAATCAAAAATTTAAAACAGATTGAACATTCATAATTTTAGCATTAATAATAATAATAAATATTCTAAATTTTAAGCAGTTACGTAATAAAAAATTTTAAAAGTAGTATTCCATTAGTAATTTTTTAAACTTTATTGCGTTGCTAGTGAATTGTATGTTTGTGGGAAGATGGTTCCAGAGATAAATTGTGAAAATGAAAAATTGATGAGAAGATGCTGTATCTCGATACTTAAAAGTTCTGATTGAATTATTTCTGGGTGAAGAAGTAAATGTTAGTTTTTCAAATAAGTAGCCGGGCTCTTTAGTTGTTATAATTTTGTGTAAAAAAACAAGATTTTTCAGCTTCAAATAATCATCAAGAGATATACCAAAGATACGTTTAGTGTACAAGGACACACTCTCGAATCTTTTTATACCAAATATATATCGAGTTATGTTATTAAATGTTGTGTTCATTTTCCTCTTGTCGTTACTGCTACAGCTTGCAAATACTTCCGATGAGTAAAGGAGTGTGGGTATTAAATATGTTTTAGCTAACAACATTCTTATCCTAGGTGGTGTAAAGTG
The DNA here is from genome assembly GCA_930367215.1 of Pollenia angustigena. Lineage (NCBI taxonomy): Eukaryota > Metazoa > Arthropoda > Insecta > Diptera > Polleniidae > Pollenia > Pollenia angustigena. The sequence goes on from OV884060.1 coordinate 15,401,826, forward strand.
ATGACTAGACCATAAACTTCTTAGCATACTATATGTTCTTCCACAAGCTTGGTTAATGTGATCAGTCCAGGTGAGCGAGCTATTAAAAATAATTCCTAGATTTCTGACAGACTTAACCAATTCGATTTTAGAGTCTCCGAGATATAAATTGATTTCATCACTGATCATAAAAGACCTCTTACAAATTATTAAACACTTATGGCCATTTTCTCAATGTATCGACAAACTGCCTGTTACTTAATGTCAACATAAATTTATTGGAAAGATAAACTTTCCGTAAACGATTTTGGGTTTCTCAATATACCGACAAAAAACATTGTTTTCAGCTGGCAATGCCACTCAAAATACATGTAAAAGTTGGGAGTCAGCTGATTGAATTTATCTGTACGACAAATAAAAGGAAAATAAATAATTGGCAGATGAGTGCCGGTTAGCTTTGCGATAAAATCAAAGCAAATGAGACATTGAGAAAACCAAATTTTTTTAATGTGCAGTTTTTCGTTGGGAAAAAAGTTAATTGACTAATGAGAAAATGGCCATTAGACTTTTTGGGATTAAGTCGCAAACCATTGGCTGATGCCCAATTGAGAATTCTTTTTAAGTCGTTGTTACTTAAGTTCAAATCGAATGTTCACAAAAACTACTCCCTCTATCCTCCTTCCCCCAGCCTATTTTCCTAGTTCCAACACAATGCAATGCATAAGTAGGGGTCATCCCCTGAGTGCTGGTCCTAACAGCAAAAAAAAAAAAAAAAAAAAATTCGGTCTTATTTTTACACTTTTTTAAATAAAGCAATAAAATTTAATTTTTTTAAAATTTTTATAAATTTGTTTTTGTTTTTAAATTTTTATAAAGAAATTTTGTTTTATTCGAAAAATCAATACATAAAATTAATATGTAAAAATAATTAAGGCCATATGGGCTCCTCGGATGTTTTTTGACGAAGCACATTTAGACATCTAATTTTGGGTTACTTTATCGAGCATTGCTGACATTATGTCACGATTAAAGAGCCAAATAAGCTACACAAGCGGTTTGATAAGAACAAGATATTTTTGTAAGTACTACGGGCCTTATTTTAAAAGAAATAAAACAGGTAACCAAGGGTTAATTAAACGTGTTTAATGAACTTTATTTTAAGCCTGTTTATTTTTTATAAATATTTTATAAATTTTTCATGCGTTTTCATAACTTTGATCAAGCCGTTTGTGTAGTTTATTTCGCTGTTTTTTTTTTTAATATTTCCCTTATCTACACTTTTACGGCCAATTTCACCAAGTTCAGTTATTATGAAGTATCAGTTATAACCGTAAAAAACATATTCTTAACTGGAAGTTAATGTATTAGTGAACTTGGTAAAAGTTTAGAAAACTAAATTCTGTAATTCCTGACTTTGAAAAAAGTTCTTGTTTGTGTCTTAATTCTTTTGATTTTGAAAAGGAAAGTGAATTTGTTGAGACATCAACAAACCTGCCTTAACAAATGAATTTAAATAAAAATCAAAATCCTTTTTTGGTTTTTTAACTTTAATTGTCAGGAAATAAAAACCAATTAAACCAAAAAAAAAAATCAAAAATTGAAAAATAAAAGTGAAAATGTATTATTTAAGTCACCCAACAAAAACAAGATGCATTCAAGCAAGTTTTAAAGACAATATTAAAACTTGTATATACGTCTTGAATGCTATTTAAATTTGATGTATGACCATAAAATAAAAAAAAATTTATTTACAAAAAAAAAAAGTTATAAATTATAAGTCATCATTACCAAATAAAGGTATTGACAAGGTAAATCAACTTTAAAATGGCAAAACAATAAACCATTAACAAAATTGTACAATAAAACAGCATAAAATGCATTTTTTTTTTGTTAATGCAAAAATTCAAAAAATACAAAAAACGAAAATCCTTTTTTGTCAATTCTTTTTGCGAAAGATTAATCTTTAAATGAAACAAAACTTGCCTTGAAAATTAAAAAAAAAAAAAAAAAAAATTTTTTTTTTTGCCAAAAATTCGGAAAAAAAACTTTACAAAGAACAGAACACCTTCACATTTTTAACCTTGAACTTTTTCTCTTCCCAATCTGTTAAATATCAAATGACGTCAGTAGGCAAGTGTACGAGTAGCAGTGGAGATGCCAGCAAAAGAGGAACAGTCTCAACTTTAGCTTTTAATTTTAAGATCTTTCTTTTGATATTTTGTATAGTTTCTTTTGTTAATGTGTTATTTCTTTTAAGAAAAGTGCGTGTATTTTTGTTTAAAACATATAAAATGCATTTGGCTTCTTTTTTAAGGCTTTAAATGTTCGTATATAAAAAACATTGATTATGTATAACAAATACATAACAAAAAAGGTACCCAAAAAGGTTTTTGATCTTTAACAATTTATTAAAAAAAAAACAGATAGAAAGTCAAAACCGACTGAATAAACCCCTAAATACTTCGCAGTATAAAAACTATTATATTCCACTAAAAATGTAATTTTTTGCGAATTTTATTTCGATTTTATGAACAAACAGCAACCAATTCGCATTGCAGAAACTGAATAACGTTGGTCCTTTTTGACTTTATTGGCGGAATGGAAAATTTATTTTGCAATGTCTGCTGTACTTAGAAATGACTTTGGGACGATTTTTTTTGTTTGAGCCAGACAAACACTGGTACAAGCCCTTGTATAAACTAATCATACTTTTTTATCGTATTGTACGATACAACAAACGCCATCGAAAAAAGGAAGCTGCTCATTAAAACATTTTTTCTTGTCGCTTTTGGTAAATGTGTTTTTGGCTTTATTGAACATGTAAAAGGAGACCGCGAAAGGTAGAAGAAAGATTCATATCTGCCATATTTTTAGAAATTATTTAAAACAATTACTTTTTCTTAATAAATTCACAAAACTATAAAAACATTTTAACGGCCAATTTCAACTAACTATAACTTTAACTTACAGTTAACAATATGTTTTTGACAGTTATAACTGGTAGTTAATTATAACTGAACTTGGTGAAGTGGGTAGTAGGTTTTTAACTTTGAAAGAAAATAAATGACTTCTTTCACCTGATTTTGTTTCTCCAAATTTTTTTTGACTGTATGAAACTCATAAATAAAAAAAAAATAAGTAACCTACACCACAGTATTAAAAAACACATATGCTTATATGGATATGGATCTATCTATGTTTTAAATTTCATTGAAATCGATTTGAGAGGCAGAAATTGCCCCTATATCCCCTCTTGGTCCTATTTTTTTAAAAATGCATCCCTTTTGTGTCCACAAAGATATGGTTCTATCTATGTTTAAAATTTCATTAAAATAGTTTCTGAGAGGAAGAAATTTCCCCCTATCTTCCCTCGTGATCCCACGACTTGGCCCATTTTCAATAGGCTTGGTTATTGTGCTAATAAGAACCTATGAAATTATAAAATTATATCCAAAATAGCGACCTGTACTTTGCGCACAAGGTTACATGGACAGTCAGCCAGCCAGCCGGACAGACATCGTTAGTTCGACACAGAAAGTGATTCTGGGTCGATCGGTATACTTTAAGGTGGGTCTAGGACCAATATTTTAAGGCGTTACACACACCAGCACAAATGCATAATACCCTTTTCACTATTGTGGTGTGGGTATAAAAATATGATTAACAACAAATTTAAAATATTTTATTAATAAGATTTAGTTTGAATGTGCTAAATTCCCAATTCCTACTATTGATAAACTGAAATTTATTGTTGGTGCGATAAGCTATTCCTATGCGCATTTTACTGCTAAGGCCAGATCATTAGGAAACTTCATCCAAAGATTTTAGAAAAGCTTAAGATATATTCAGATAAAACTGTTAAGCGTATAGGAATTATAAACACTCAAAAGTCTTACCCGTAAAATTATCAAAGCTTTAGTAAAACACCAGCAACAAACAGTGAGCTTATCATTTCTTACAATCCCGATTACAATTGGTTGATTTTTTTCTACTCTAATTGTAGTTTTAAGGGGAAAACAAAAAGAAAAAACAAAAATAAAAACAAATTACTTTATTCTATTGTTGCCAGTTCAGTTTTTTTGCACTGCCGCTTGCATATTTGTTATCAAAGGTTTTCCAGGGAGTCGAAAATTTCATTAATAAGATTTAGATTTGGTAATTTAGCACATTAAAACTAAATCTTATTAATTAAATTTTTGACTCCCAGCAAAACAATTGAAAAAAATTTTTAAAAACAAATTACTTTATTCCATTGTTGTTGTTTTTTGCACTGCCGCTTGCATATTTGTTATCAAAGGTTCTCTTGGGAGTCAAAAATTTCATTAACCCATTTCGTCCCAGCGATTTTTTTTCGAGTAACTTTATAAAACTTGGTGCTTATAGGATAATTTGGGACTAGAAAACACGAATCTGAAGTCCAAATTTTTTTTAGATTTTTTGTTTTTGAGAAAAATGGTGTTCGATCAATCGAACATTGGGCACTATTAAGCATTTTTATTTTATTGCTTCTATAGAATGTAAATATAGAAAACCTAAATTTTTTATAAACTAAAACCAATTAATTTTATTTTATTATAGAAAAATAAAACAAGGCATTAATTAAAATTAAAAATATACAGTTCAACCTCGATTATCCGACTCGCACAGAACCGGGAAGAGCGCTGATAAACAAAAAATGGTTAAAAAGATAAATCGGGTGATGCATCGTGAAGTTGAAGTTATAATGTAAAATAAAACACATAAATTTGAAAGCGAACTGGAAATTTTTATTATCGGTTGAAAGAATAATTAATGGCATTAACTGAACGAAAATGATGTCATGGAAATGTTGGCCATGACTTCGTCTGAGGTGGTTTATTCGGAAGGTCCAATTTCGGGGGTCTCATTCGAGCATAGCGACTGTTATTTCGCGAATAACACGAGTAATGTTAGCTTCCAAAGCGTCAATCGTAGCTGACTTATTCCTGAAGACAGTCATTACCCAGAGAAAATGGTCTAAGTTGTAATATCGCAATATCTAGGTGGAAAATTTACCATAGAAAAACATGAAATTAAGTGCTCATCAAAATGTATGGCTCGTAGCGCTGTCTTTCTGAAACCATATCTCACCGATACCATGCGCTTGAATTTCAAGTTGCTATACTGGTGCTATTCCATTTACCATTTTGGCGAAAGTAAGGCAATTGCTTAAGATATTTTCAAGGCGTTTTACAGAGTCTGGTATGGTGCACTCTTGTCAAAACTTATTTCATTTGGTGCCGGTGATAATTTCTCTCGATTTATATTAAGTTTTATCAGAGGTCGCTCTATACGAGTTGTCTTAGATAGCCTTTCGTCAGACAAGTTCAAAATTAAATAAGCGGTGCTGCAAGACTCCGTTCTTTCTCCTACTATTTATATTTCTTATTTTTCTAAATGACTTCCTATGACAAACTTCCAACCCTATCTACTCTTTTGCAAATGACAACAACCTTTGCCATTCGTAATCATTTGATTATAGACCAAGCGTATCCGATGTTGGTGCTATGCTTCAGAACATGAATGATACGCTTGGCCGATACCGAAACCCGTACGTTTTTTTTTTCAAAAGCCCATCCTTTTGTGATCGATTGGTCGATAAATCGCATTACAGGGAAAATTCGTGTTTTGGCCAGACTGTTCGTATGTGGAATAACCTTCCTGCTGAAGTCTTCCCTCTCACTGTGAACATGAATAAATTCATGTCGAATGTTCACAGGTACTACTACCTCTTCTCTCCGTTCCATAACCTACTTTCCTAGTTCCAACCCAATGCAATGCATTAGTAGGGGCTATCATTCATGTGATTTTGGTCCTAAAAAAAAAAAAAAAAAAAAAAAAAATATGGTGGAGGTTACCATTGACGGTGACATTCTGATTTTCCTTAATTTTAAAAAAATTTGGACCAATGATTGCACTCTCAGCTACAGCTGTAGTAGGCCGATTCTGCGCACCGTAAGTTCCTCGAATTGCACGATAAACATTTCTCACAGAACGCTGATTGTTCATAAGCTTTTTATTGTTCAGCAAAACAGAATAAATTATTTCCATTTATTCAAATGCGTGAAAAATGGTTAGAAAGTTAGACTTTCAGAGAAAAAACAAAAGTGCTAAATAGTGCCCAGTGTTCGAAAAATCGAACACTGCTTTTTAAAGTCAAATAACAAAAACATAATTGAAAAACACGGAAATGTTTTTGCTGTTGTTGAAAGTTTAATCGTTTTTTAATGGAACTGCATTTTCACTTTTTTAATTTTTTTTTTATTTTATACAAAGTTTTCAGTTTTTAAAATTATGCTAAAATTAATGTTTTTTCTTCCCCCTTGTTATACAAGGGAGGAGTGAAGTGGGTAAGAACTTTTATTTTTATATTTGTAGCTAATCATTTACAATATATTATTGTTTAAAAAAATTAGTTCTTTGTCTTACCTAAAAAGAGTAAAAAAAATTACAAAAACGCGTTAAAATTACTGTTCGAAAAATCGAACATTGGGACGATATGGGTCAATAAGATTTAGATTTGGTAATTTAGCACATTAAAACTAAATCTTATTAATGAAATTTTTGACTCCCAAAACCTTTGAAAAAAATTTAAGTTAAGCGAACGAAGTTTGTAAATAAAATATCACACTCAAGAGCGGCAACTTTGGTTTTAGTAAAAACAAAAGACTTAAGACACATGCACACAAAAATAATTGCTAGAACAAATTTAATCCTTGTTATTTTTCTTAGTCTTTAAACTGTAATACTATATTGTTCTTATAAGCAAACTGTTATTTGCTTATATTTTTAACTAAAAATCATTTCAATGTACAATTGTTCTAAAAAACTTAATATTTTTATTTTTTGTTTCTATTGTTGATTTCAATGTTAAACGACATTCCAAGTTCAAGTTAAAGTTATTGTTTGTAAAATAATACAAAAAAAAAAAAAAAAATTAAGTTTCAATTCTTATTTTTTATCCAACAAATAATGGCAAACAAATGACAAATTCAAAAAAAAAAGAAACAAGAAAAAAAAAATTGAAAACAAAAACCACAATGACATCATCTATTTTTTACACAAATTCATTTTTTGTTTGTTTGTTTGTTTAAGAGCAAACAAATAATGAGAAAAAATAGAAAATAAAATAAAAAATCTATTACAAATCAAAAGCCTACGCTCGAAAACAAAATAGACACTAAATGAAATTGACATTTCTAACTTAAATGAATTTTAGAATAGAAAAACAAGAAAAAAAAATCGGTGCACAACTTTTAATTTTATTCACAATTTACTGAGAAAACCGCCCAGCGGTAACTAGAATGAGTAAAGAGGCCTAATAGAAGGCCTTATTTAGCAGTCACAAGCAGTCAGAAGCCCTTCTCGCCGCATTCCATACTTATATATTTTTTACACAGGTTGTCATTGGGCGCAAGGCCTTCCACACTTCCTTTAAAAACAACTTCGATCCCTTCCCAAAGAAGGGAGTAAGGCAGGTCACTAAAAATAAAAAGTAAATAAAACTGAACACCTTCCTCTCTCCCTTCTCAAAGAAGGGAGTAGCGAATGTGTACTGAATATTTCAGAAGGTCTTTTAAAAAGAAGTTTATGCCTTCTAGAAGGCATACTTCTGAAGGTAGGATATCATGCGAAGCGAATCTTTTAGAAAGGAGTATAGAGGCCTTCAAAAAGGCCTGCTACTTGCGGTCCTTTCAATATTTACCGCTGGGCGAATATCGATTTCCATACAAAAATAAAATTTTAAATATGTGTGTTTCATGAACGATTTTCCTTTATGTATATGTTAATCGATATTCAGTTTTCTCAGGAAATTGTGAATAAAATCAAAAGTTGTGCACCGATTACAGCTAAATAAACCTCATTTCATTCGAAATAATGTTAAGATAAATGCTTTTAAAACCAAGACTGTGATTTTTGACGCATTTTTTTCATGAATTTTTAAAGAACAAAACATTTTTTTTTCAAAATTTTCTTTTTTTTTCAAAAAATTTAACGATATCTCTGAAACTACTGGGAAATTTTCAAACTATGTAGGCACGGCTTAAAGATAACATTGCTGCCGAGTTTCGGATTTTTTTAAACTGAATATAGTCAATCGTTTTCAAGTTATTCCAATATATGTAGTGAAAGTGCCTTAATGTTTCACAAAACGGTATATCTCGAAAAGTAAAGCTAATAGAGAAAAATAAAGATAAGATTTGAAATCAGCGACCTCATATCAGTAAAAATTTGTAATCAAATTCCAGACCGCAAAATGACTGTTCCTCAGTGTAATAAAAAAAATTTTGAAGACCAACAATTATAGAGCTAAAAAAAAAATTATAAGCAGGGCTGTTTAGTTCACCCATAATGAATTCGCGTTATTTTTATCAAGAGGGGTCCAAACCAAACACAAGATGTTAGTTGTAAATAAAACAAAAAGTTTTCAGAGAATAATCGTAATATTGAGATGGAAGGATCTATGACAATTATGTGTAAAACAAAATATCGGCCAAATGCTCGCCACGGCTTCGGTGGCATGCCTCTATCCGATAGTTTATCTTTTCAATGACTCTGAGACATAATTAAGGTCCTATGCCGTTAATGTGCCGAATTATATCATCCTTTAGCTCTTGAATTGTTCTTGGCTCATTGATGTACACCTTTTGCTTAAAATACCCCCAAAGAAAGAAGTCCAACGGTTTCAAATCACATGATCGTGACAGCCAATTAACACCGCCACGACGTGAGAAAACACGGCCATTAAATTTCTCGCGCAAAAGAGCACCATCCTATCCTGTTGAAACCACATATCGTCCAGGTTCATATCCTCAATTAATGGCCACAAAAAATTCGTTTAAATCTCATGATATTCGATATTTAAGGCAGCTGCGCTTGGCCGACCTCATTATTGAAGAAGTACGGGCCGTACTATGTACGATGATGACGCCGCCAGCTCACAAACTCCAAATTGGGCGAGCATTTACAAGTGTTTTCACATTTCCTACCGACCCGGTTTGCTGAAATTTTCGCACAATTCTCCTGATTTTGGACATATTTGGTCAATTATGCTGACCAACGAGATGGCTGAGCAGTTTCATATCCGTATCATATAAGTCCCAGGGCATGGGGGAATACTGGAAAACATAAGGACAGATGAGCTTGCTAAACTTGGAAATACCTAATGGGTTCCACTGGATCTGGCAGGCTTTGGGATTCCTTTGCTCTCCTGCAAACTCGAACTTTGGGGATCGACTGTCGTTATTGCTTATGACAAATTGGCCGCGAGCACTAGATTTAAGTTGCCAGGCAATTATGGCTCCGCATTGAAAACAGGCGAACCATATCTCTACTATCGTTGGCCAAGAGGGACGTATGACTTTTGGTATCTGTTGTCACGGGACACTGTGTTATAGGTAGGCATATACAGCGTCTGGGAGCTGGACACTACGATTGCTGCCGCCGCTGTGATGGCATAGAACACCTTTATCACCGAAATGAGATCCGCTACGTTTCACAGATTTTATGGCAGATTTCTCTGGCGTTTAACATCGTTAGAAGTTTGGGTTTATTCTTCGGTCGGGGCTCTATTAAGCGGAACTCCATGGCATCACAATGAATCATTGGGTCGAAGTGTGTCAGATGGATATTGATTGTCATTTGTATTTAACCTTTTAAATCTAAGCGAAGAAAAAACACATTTTTTGATACGATCACCTTCAAAAACACTATTTTTGAGTGGCATTTTTTTTTAACATTATGGTTACTTTAACCATATTATTTTCACCGACAATCATATAATGGTTAAACTAGATTGTCACCGAACATTGTATTGTATTTAGAAAGCCATAAGCACCACGACCCAGAGGAGCTTTTGTGCAGCCCATGTATCTCACCATGTCAGGTTCAGGCTACGTATAAAGCCTTTTACCCTACCTGGTAAAACATCATTAATATCACTTGGGCTCATTATTTGCCCACCGAAAAATTTCCGCCTGGAAGTCCTTAACGCGGGCAGCAGCAGAGCAGATGGTCTGACGTTTTATCATCAACCTCACAAAATCTGTATATCTTGGTCGTACATTACCCATTATAAACTGGTGGTATCTAAAACAACAGTGCTCTGAAAATAGGCTAACAATCAGTCTAAGTTCCGAGTTCTCAAGCAGAAGTAGCTTTTGGACTGTCTTAATCCAGAAGTGGACGTCCATGTGTGAAGGAATTCACGTTCGGAACATTTTTTTAACGTCCTCCTTATCTGACCGAAAGTGATGATGAAGAAAGGCTCAGGGCCATTGAATGAACGGCGAGTGTTAAATTTTGTAGTAGATTAAAGAGCACAGGTTGTTTGTTACTTTTATCTAAAACAAGGTCGGTTTCGACATCGAGAACCGCAATAAGGCCTATTATGATTGAAATTAACAATAAAAGTTTTGTTAGAGGTGACCATATCAAAAAATATATTTTCTTACTTAGAAAGTTGTCTTTAATCATATAATTATTTATGGTCCAAAGTTGCCTTGAATATTAAACACCACTTGCCTTGGATCTTAATATATTTCAAATTTGTTGTTAATTGAAGGTCTTGATTTAATTTCCGAGTAGTTAAAATTGTAAATCTTTTTGTGTAACACAATCTTGGTAATTTTTATAAAATATTATTGTTTCATTCTTTGGAATCAAGATTTGTTAAATAGTTGTAAGTTGTTAACAATAACTAAAATGTATACAGTCCTTATTTTGTTTACTCACTCTTATTTAAAAACATGTAAGAAAGTAAAGTCGGCCCAGCCCGACAAAATGATATCCTACACCACAATATTTAAAAACTAATTTTCGAGAATTTCATTAAAATCGGTTTGATAGTTTCTGAGAGTCAGAAATTGCCCGCTAGCTCCCCTCGTGGCACTACGATTAGGCCTATTTTCAATAGGCTTGATCTTTGTGCCAATAAGACGGACATCGGTATACTTAAAGGTGGTCTAGGACCACTATTTTAAGGTATTACACACATCAGCATAAATGCATAATACCCTCTCCACTATTGTGGTGTGGGTATAAATAGTTCTTAATCATATTCAATTCGCCTTAAATACAGACAAAATTTTCCATTTAATCTTGTTGTAGAACAATGTTTGTTTGTCTTTTTCATTTTGCTTTAATAATAATAATAAACGAAATACATCAAACGATATTTCAATATATAAATTTATCAAATATTTGCCAAATAATCAGCCTTTAGGCTTTTTAAAACAAAGCCAACTTGAAAACAAACTTAAATAAAAAACTGAAACACCCAGGACTCCATCATTATCTAAAACAAGATCAAAAATCAAAATTCTGCGAAATTTTTAATTAGCTTAACGAACAAACATCATAACAATGACGACAACAGAGCAAACAAAAACCAAAAATGCCTTAAAAACATGATTAGTTGCCAATATTTATATGAAGCACTAGTCTGGGTGAGTGATTGAAACATTTTATCAATTTAATAACTTTATTGAATACAAAAAAAAAAAAAAAAACAAACTTATTTGTTTATTTTAGTTTTCTAAAAACAAAACACAAGATAAAGAGATGTGAACACAAAAAGGAGTTTAAATTAATTTTGTATTTCTTGCTTATTTTCCTAATTGCCTTAATAAGTCTGAATGGAGGGAAATAAAAAATGTTTTAAATCCTTTGTTTTGAAAAAAGCAACAACATGTTTGGTTTTGTTGTAGAGTTTAAAATTTTTGATTGTTCCACTTGATTTTGAAATTTATTACTTAAAGTTTTCAGAGGGCGTAACGTTTCCTTTTTTTTGTTCGTTTATAAGAAACATTTTAATATATTTAAGTCTGTAATTTATAAATTATTCCACCTTTTTGAATTAATTATATTAAAAAAAAAATATATATAAACGGTCTTATTTATAAAAAATAAAACAGGCTTAGAAAAGGTTTATGAAATTTAATTAATAAACCCTTTATTTAACTGTGTAATTATACCCTTCACCACAGGTGGTGAAAAGTTTTAAGTTTGTCATTCGGTTTGTAATTTCTATAATATTGATGTTAGACCCTATAAAGTATATGTATTCTGGGTCCTTATGAAGAGCGAAGTGGATTTAACGATGTCCTTCTGTCCGTTGAAATGGATTTTCCGAAGACCCCATATATAATGGGGGCCAGGTTATTATACATTTATGTCACATATGGTCCGGAATTGTTTGCTATTGAAGTTCAGCAAGATCGGTAAATTACGAGTCGGATACTTCCCATCCTCATGGAAGAGGTCTATAATTGCTATGATTCCCAAGCCAGGAAAATATGCTAGCTAGGTTGCGTCGTACAGACCGATTAGCTTATTATCAATCCTATCGAAGCTTTTCGTTTAAGTATTATATTAAGAATTATTCGTTTTAAGTATTACTCCTCATCTAAATGAACACGACATCATCCCAGATCACCAGTTCGGATTCAAAGCGAAACATGGTACAATAAAACAAGTGCATAAAATTGACACCCTAATTAGATCGGCGTTTGAGAAAAAGCAATACTGTTCAGCCCTGTTTATAGGCATTTCCCAAGCATTTGACAAAGGGGGGCTACTCATCAAAATAACACGAATGCTTCCTCAAAACACTCACAACTATTTAACAGGCAGAACATTCATAGTAAGGTCGCAAGATAAATTCTCCCCCCTCAAGAAAATTGCTGCCGGTGTCCCCCAAGGCAGCATGTTAGGAGCGCTACTATATATTATATACACAGCGGATATGCCAACAAACCTGAGCACGCATACCTCTACATTTGCAGACGACACAGCATTTATTAGCGTTAACCATGATCCAAAAGTCGCATCGCAAAATCTACAGTCTCACATGAACAAACTAGAGGCCTGGTTGGACAAATGGAAAGTAAAGGTTAATCCGTCTAAATGTGCTCACTTAACTTTCACTCTTAGAAGGCAAACGTACCCAGCAGTCAAAATAAATAACGTCAGTGTTCCGGTAGAAAATGATGTAAAATACTTGGGAATTTATATAGATAGACGATTGACGTGGTCACGTCATATTGAAGAGAAAATAACGGCTATGAAACTTAAAGCTGCTCAACTACATTGGCTCCTAGGTCGAAACTCAAACTTGTCTTAAGACAACAAAATTCTCTTATACAAATTCCATCATAAAACCAATATGGACATATGGCATTTAATTATGGGGTACTGCATGCACATCTAACATCCAAAAGCTTCAAAAAAGACACTGTAGAATATAACGACAAATTGTCTGCTTAATGATATTATCCACAGAGATCTCAACGTCTATCCACTATCCAGGAGGAAATTGAAAAATATTCAATTAGCTACATACATAGATAAACTAATGGCCCACCCTAACTACCTCGCTCGGGGTCTGCTTCAGTTCGAAGGTCACCAGAGGCTAAAAAGAACCGATACTTTGAGCCTAGATAGAAGAAATTTTTAAAATTTGAATACAGCAGTTAGTGGTTACATTGGTAACAACTAATAAGTTAGGTTAGGTTCCATTGGCAGCCGTAATCCAGCACAGCTCACGTGGGTCCATTAATTAGTTCCCGTTGTGTTACCATATCCCACCGTCTCCCATGGGTCCTATGAAATCTGGCTGCTAGTATTCCCATGCAGCCATCCGGTCGATTCAATAAAGGAGTGCATCCTGTTGACATCAACATCAGAGAGACAGGTTTTGTCCCCAAGGGCTCTTCGACCAAACATTTCGAGTCTTAAGTCTCCGAATGCCGGGCAATTATAGAGAAGATTTTCCGTTGACTCTTCCTCCTTCCTCCTCCTCATCGCCGCAACTTCTACACAAGTCATTATAAGGGAGCCCCAGCCTCTGGGCGTGCCTCCCAATGGGCCAGTGACCAGTTATAACCGCAATTAGGTTTCTTAGATGATGTCTGGACAGCTGTAATGCCCGCCGTGTCCTTTTGCCATCTATGATGGCCCAGATTTTCCTGGTTTCCCCACAGGTGGTTTCATCGTGCCACCTCTGACTGGCGATAAGATGAAACTTGTGCGCTATAAGTTGCTTACACCTTGTGAGTGAATCACCTACATAATATGTGGAACCGTCCCTGCATACGCCAACGAATCCGCCATGCAGTTCCCATGTATGTCCCTGTGTTCGGGGGCCCAATTAAGGGTGACCAGTGAATGTCTCGCTATCTCCGCCAGCGACATGTGGACATTCTTGGACAATTCTCGATGTGATATGAACACATTCCCAGGGATCTTATGGCCGCCTTGCTATCGGTAATAATGTGAATATCCCTTCCAGATATTTCTCCGTACCGGATGCGTCTCGCGGCTGTATGGATGGCCATTATCTCGGCCTGGATGACACTGCAGTGGTCCGGCAGCCTTATAGTAATGCTCCAGTTTAGCTGCTCGGAGTGTATGCCCGAACCGACGCCATACAGTGTTTTAGACACGTCCGTGAAAATTCGAATCGCATTCGCGGGAATTTGCTGGTCATCATAGTGGACCACGCTATCCAAAATGCTTACCGTGAAGCTAGGATCAAAGATTTTCTCGGGTGTGACATAATCAACATCCATGTGCCAATTAATTTCGTTCAGAATGTTAGCATGTCCGATATTGTAATCCCTCCATGGACCGGTGGCCCTTAGTCTTACCTGGTGGTAACCAGTTTAAAATCGTAAACAATGCCTTAGAGGGGGTTGTTCTAATGGCACCTGTTACCGCTATCGCCACCATTCTCATTGTACGTTCAACAACAATTAATAAACAACAAGTAGAATTAAGATTTGAATTCATATTGTAAATTTCGATAAGAAAGATTTAATAATAAAAACAAATTAAAAAAAAAAAAAATTTATCCCTGTCACAGCCCAGTTTGGCTATAATTACTAGTAGTATTTTTTTTTTCAATCCCAAGGGGAAAGGGACTTTAAATGAACGGGACTTTACCCTTTTATATGGCGATGTCCTGGGAGGGAGTTAATTGACACATTTTTGACACTTTGTAACAGGTCACTGAAATTACCGAAATGGATACATTTCATTTTGGGTTTAAATAATGTATGTCGCAGATATTGTCCCGAGTGAACCATGCTAATATGATAGATGCCCTTCATATAAAGTAATAGAACCAGATAAAATTAGCCACTACCCGCACAAAAGCCAGTTACATGACTAGTTGCTTGTTAATTAGCTTTCTTCTGAAGTATCAACATTAAATAATGCATGTCGCAGATATTGTCCCGAGTGAACCATGCTAATATGATAGATGCCCTTCATATAAAGTAATAGAACCAGATAAAATTAGCCACTACCCGCACAAAAGCCAGTTACATGACTAGTTGCTTGTTAATTAGCTTTCTTCTGAAGTATCAACATTAAATAATGCATGTCGCAGATATTGTCCCGAGTGAACCATGCTAATATGATAGATGCCCTTCATATAAAGTAATAGAACCAGATAAAATTAGCCACTACCCGCACAAAAGCCAGTTACATGACTAGTTGCTTGTTAATTAGCTTTCTTCTGAAGTATCAACATTAAAACACATTATCACAATTCGTTCGTTTTTATTATTAAACTGTGCTCACTGGTCACGGGATAAGTGTTTTAAAACCAATTGACATAAATTTCCCGCAGGGATATTAGTCAACACTATATGGAAGTTTGCATTTTTTACTTTTTGCTAAAATTATGCTTTTAAATCATTAAAAGTCTTTGCTTTTGTTTTCAAAACTCAACACTCGATTGTTATTTAGATTTAATTATTACCGATTTTAATATTTCTATTCTTATTTCAAGAAATAATTCTTATTACTTCAATAATTTCTTTTTCCCTGCTGTTTTATCTAGATGTTAACATCTCTTTGTTTTCTTACTTTTTTTAATTTGGGTCTTTTTTTTATTTAAATTCTTCAAAAATGATTGATGATGGATTTGCAAAAAAAAAAAAAAAAATAAATTATTAAAAAATCTACTTAAATTTCTAAAACTTTTGCCAACTTAAAATTCCTTATTTCAATGCGTAGATTTGGGCCAACTAATTGATTTGTTTTTAGGTTAAATGTCACTGATATCATTGACACGAAAAGCAAATAATGATTGAAAAGTAAATGACTGAACAGATTTAAATGGGTTTAAATATAAAGCTGATGGTTTGTTTATTAAAAAAAATTTAAATATTAAAAAAAAAAGATAAATTGAAAAGAAGCTTATGTTGTTTTTAGGTTTCTAGTATTTTTAATTTAATATTTTTTTTTTACTTAAATACAAGAAAGTTTTGGTTAAAGTATTAAAAGTTTAAAGAAAAAGTGAAATTTCTTTTAAGCGTTTTAAAAGAACAAATTTAAATTTTATGTTTAAATCATGTTTTTTTTTTACTTTTCAAGATTTAATAATTTTTTCAAAAATGTCTTTTTTAATCCCAGCATGTTACAAAAAGTGTTTGTTTCCTAAATCTTTTGTTTTTCTTTGTTTTATTAAATAAACCTTTAAACAATAGAATAATTACAACGACTTTGAATAAATCTTCCCTTTTGTAGAGAATTGAAGGTCAATTTTTCCTTTAATATTTCATTAATGCCAACATGTTTCTTCAGTCTTTCGTTTAGAGCGTGATTTTTAAAAACGAAAATGTTGTAAACTAAAACTTAAAAGCAAAAAAAAATTTTTTTTTTAATTTATTTGATGCACAAGCGCACAAAACAAAACAAAGGAAAATAAAATAAGGTAAAATTAAAATCATGACTTTGTTTACATATTTTTAATTTTTCTGAAAAAAAAAACTGTGTAAAACTCCTACACTTTGTGCATAAATTTAAACACTTTAGGTGTTGACAATGTCATTTCTCGTTTGCCATCACACAATTCATATGAAAAAAAAAACTTAAATGAGCCAACATTACCACCAACATTTAGAACTTTTATTGTTTTTTTTTGTTGTTGTAATGTCTGACTTTTTTTTTATATGTGTCGTTGTTTTCGTTTTAATGTGAAATTAAAAACTTTACAACATTGAATGAGGTTTTTGTTTTTGCTTAAAAAAGTTTACTACTCATATCCATAATAAATGACCACCATGATCATTAAAAAAATGCTTATAATATAAATTGTTAACTGTCATTGATATTTTTGTTGTTATTGTCAGACATTATGGTGGTTGTGGTGGTGGTGGCAAAAATCTGTGTACCACACTCAGCACGATTTTGAAATTGCGTATCTATTTAATAAATTTGAAATCTATATTGGACTTTAATTTAGATTTTAATGTGAAGGGATCTTTTTTAAACAACATAATAATGATCAAAGTTATTATCAAATAATAATGATGTTGTTTATTTTTTTCACAAGTTTTAGTTACACCGATTAAAATTAGACTAAACATTTTAATCTTGTATTTGTATGGATTAACTTTAACTGTTGTAATGTTATGTGTTGAGGGGTGACAGGATCGCCATGTAAAGTTATGTGTTTAAATAAAGTATAATATTTTGTGACTGGCAGAGTTAGCCACTAGACACGCTATTTACTTTTGCCAGTCTCAATGGTTAGAGGGCAAAAGGAGATTTTTCTATAATTTAAAACACAAGGCAGATATTGCCGATTTGTAGTTCAAATTAAATCTGATTTATTTTGGGCAGCGCGCCCCTTTATATACAAAAATTATCTTAGTCTAATTTCTTATTCTATTTCCCCTTTTTGGTTTCATAACCAATCATAATTTAGTTTGGGAAATTGAGTTTAAAATTTAGTCACTCAATTTTCCAAACTGCACATGTTGCACTTTTAACAAATCAATGTTCATCGATTTGTTTGTATTTAACTGCATGTGTGGTATCAAGTTGTTTTATTATGAATGTTGGTTATTTATTAGGGTGGCCCATCTTCATGTGGTAAAGTGTATTAGGGTACACTACACTGTAGTTAAAGTAGAAGTCACCCTTCCTCTCCACACGCACAAAATTTAGATTTTTTTTTGCGTGAAACATCGAATAACTCTGGAGCAGATCTTCACACCCTACAAGTCTTTGTGAACTGGTGCCTTAGAGGAATATTGCGAATTCGTTGGCCCAACGCCATACATAATGTTCAACTCTGGGCCCCAACTACTTAGGCACTACTACGGGTTAAAATATTTATGCGTAAATGGGGTTGAATAAGCCATACAATACGTCGCCCACCCACTGATATCATCCGCAATTCCATAGACAGGAAATCCCCTAAAGAAGCAGACGAAGAGGACGCCTTGTCTACACTTGGCGTAGACAACTAGCTTTGGAAGTTTACTAATCTGCCAAAGCTGGAGTGTAGTAAAAAACCTAGCATCAAACAGGAATAATTGGAATGAATTTGTGGAGACGACCCTATGCTCCTTAAATGAGCCAAAGGATTATATCGGACATGTTCTGGAAATCGAAATCATGTCAAATTGAAATCGATAAAGATTTTCAATTGAAATTTTTGTAAAATGAACATAACTTTTCCTGATTTGAAAAGTTGTTGAGGTAGAGGAAAGTGGTAATCCTCAAAGTATGAGATATAAAGGGTGGTTAAATTTTGAGGACCCATGTTGATTTTGAATAAAACCCATATTATTAAGGAAGTTATTGTCATTTCTTTTTATTATGATAATATCGGTACGGTTCAATTATGTATGGAACAAAATATCGGCCAAATGGCCGCCGAGACCTCGTCCGCACAGATCCATCCGATGACGCTGAGGCATAATTGAGGTTCTATGCCGTTAATGTAACGAATTATCTTATCCTTTAGCTCTTGAATTGTTACTGGTTTATCGACGTACACCGTTTCTTTCAAATAACCCCAAAGAAAGAATTCCAACGGTGTCAAATCACATGATCTTGGCGGCCACGTGAGATAACACGGCCTTTGAATTTGTCGCGCAAAAGAGCCATTGTTTCGTTAGATGTGTGGCAAGTGGCACTGTTTTGTTGAAATAACATATCGTCCACAACCATATCTTCCGATTCGGGCCATAAAAAGTTCGTCATCATCTCACTATAGCGAACACCACAATCACAGTAACTGCCTGACTGGCCTCATTTTTGGAAAAATTACGGCCCGATGATGCTGCCAGCCCATTAACCGCACCAAACAGTCACTTTTTGTGGGTGCATTGGTTTTTCGACAATCACTCTTGGAATTCTGCTTATTGACGAATCCACTATGGTGAAAATGTGCCTCATCACTGAAGATGATTTGCTTCGAAATGCATTTTGATTTGAACGCTCATTTTCATAATAAGCCTGAATAACTTTAACGCATTGCTCGATTGTGTATCTGTCCATAGTTAAAATTGAGTTAGTCTGAAATTGAGAAATGCCAAATGAAATGCAGAAAAAAACTTTACGTTTAGGTGTGGTTCACATTCAACATCGGCCCTTAAAATTTACCCACCCTTCATAAAAGGAAGTATTTTTATGAACTTTGTTCGATTTCAATGTCACGTGGTTTGAATACCAGAACATGCCTGTAGTTTTGTGTGATCTAAGATAAATTTTATTTAGAAAGGTTAAAATGATCTGTTTTAAGATAAAATACTTCTGCAATAGAAGATAAATTAAAAATTTTAATTTTACTATAATCATAAGTCTTAAGATGTAATTCGTTTTAAGTTTCATTCATAGAGTTTTATAGAAAACAACTCTAACTTCGCTTCAATTCAAATATTTTTGGCATACGATTGTATTAAAAAGGAATGGGGGTACCTTTGCTCTTCTGCAATATTAAACTTCGGCGATGAAACATTGCTACTTCTAGTTTGCGAACACTTTTTGTAGGATTACCTGCCAATTTAAGCCCCGTTTGAATGACAAGCTTACTAAGTTTCGTCCACTGATGAATGCTTCACGTTTGCTATCTGGTATCACGGGACATTGTCTTATTAGTGGGCAAGCACGGCGCCTAGGAGCCAGATACTAACATTACTAAAGCAACTGCGAAGAAGAAAATAAGGAAGAGAACATGGAACTCCTTCTGCCCGTGGTAGTGTGTAGGACGACATCCTTAAAATATTTCCCCTTTTATTGTTTCATCCAGGGAAAACAGGTGCTCTCAATTGCACTAAAATTCAGCAGAGTTCATAATTGACAGATCTCTTTAGATGGCGGTTGACCAGAGATCTTATCTAGTACTACTGGAGTAAGGAGCCCCTTCGGAACTTCGGCATCAGCCTGACTGTAACTGAGGTATCTTTGGGGATCACGTGGTGATTGTGGCTAAAACCTAAAGTTGTAGGGAGGGAGATCTTATAAAGTTAGCTTTAAGGGCTGATTTTCTACATATTGTGGGGAGTTCGGCCTTCCGGCAAATCTTTCTACGTGCTGTTACTATTCAACAAATGCAGCTTTCTTCAAAGGTTAGATAGACAAGGGGCTAGTGTATAATTCTGCTGATTTTACATTCAAATTGTTAGATGTATATACTGGTTGCTATTGTATACAGGGCCGGTTGATAAACGCATTGTTAGTCACCCGGTAATAAGAACGCCGTGTAGGCTACCATGACAGCTACATACGTAAATCTTTCGCATCATTGTACGGCATTGGTAAGAAGGCGATTGGCCGAAATGGGATCTGAGACTTCGGATGAATTGTAAGGGGTGTCTAAATTTGAGGTATCATCGGTAAATGGAAATAGTTACTGGGCGATGATTTTGAAGCTTTTTGTGGCCGAAAATTGATGATTTAATCATAGAGAATATGTGGTTTCAACAGGATGCCAACACTTGCGACACAGCAAGAGAAACATTAGATCTTTTGAAAGAAAAATTCGAAAATCGCATTATTTTCGTTGAGGAGGAGTGAATTGGCCACCAAGATCGTGCGATTTTACACCTTTCGACTATTTGTTGTGCCGATTTTTGAAATCGAAAGTGTACAGCAATAATCACACAACAGTTTAAGAGCTTAAAACAACATAATCGATCAGATATCAACCACTGACAACGGTTTATTGTGTTTGAGAATTTTGGTAAAAGCTTGGGAGCCTTCCGAGCCACTAGGGGCACGACATAATTTTTCATTTTAACACGGAACCTATTTGTAATAAACTGAATAAAATTCACCTATTTGTAATAAGCTGAATTAAAAATATTTTTAATATCTCACAAATGTCTCTTTTTCTTATTGAAATTATCGGGCATGTTCTATAAATCGAAATGAAGTGGAATTGAAATCAAACGAGATTTCAATTTAATTTATTAACAAGATGATTTAGTTTGTCCTGTTTTTAGAAGTTGTTCTTGTAAACACAAACGGTGCTTAAAGTATGAAGTATATAAAAAGGAAAATTTGTGTGAATTTTCTTTACAGACTCGTGTTAAAAATTTGTTTAATTCTAAATCCACTTCATTTGGATTTATAGAAAATGCCCGTATACCTCAATTTTTGGACACCCTTCATTAGACATAAACCTACAACACACTCGGCTTATTATGATTTAAAATTTTAAATAATTTAAAGCGGTAAATTTAAGTTGTTCAAATCAAATGAATCGCTTAATCTTATAACTTAGAATGTCATAATCAAAGTCATCAAAATTATTACGACAAGTTATTCTTAATAAGTAAATAACGCTTATATTTTACTAATTTTTCTTAAACACTTTTTTCTCCTTTATTATTTATTTAAAATATAATTTCATGCTGTTTCTTATCATATCAAAATTCCCATGAAATTTCTTCACTTTTTTTCTGCCAATTTTCCTCAGAGTGATGAAAAAACTAAAACTAAATTTAAAGCCTTAATTTAAAAAAAAAAAAAATACAAAATAAACTAAAAATAATTTATCTTAAATCAACATGCAATACAAACGACTCTTTTAACTTTTCCATTAAATTACAAGTATTTAGTTAAAATTGTTTTTTAGTTTTTCTAAAAATACTCCAATTTCCCACATTTTGTTTAACAAAAAAAAAAAAAAAAGAAAAAAAAATGGGGAACATATTTATTTGTTAAACCTCTAAAAAAACATCGTTATGATTTTTACTTTAAAGAAAACCAAAAGAAACATTTTAGTAAAATTTCCTGTAAAGTCAGAAACCATTAAACATGACAACCTTTTCATCTTTTTTTTTTTTTAATAATTTCTGACGATTTTTTTTCTTCTTTATTTTTATATTTATTGTGTTAAAATAAAGAAAAACATTTGTTTGTAACATGGATTACAACATGCAATTTGAAACTCATCTTTATTTTGAGTTGGCTGTTGAAAAGAAAAACTGGTAAAAAAAAATACAAAAAGTGCTTCCTTAAAACTATTCAACTTTGACCCTTTTTTAAAACCACTTTTTAGTAAAACTGACAACTATTTTTATAAATAAAATCTTTTAAGCGGCAAAATGATGCATAGAAAATTCCTTAAAAAAAAAGCCAGAATAACAATCAAGTTTTTGAAAACAAAAGCAACCAGTGCCCATGTTCTGTAACTCTCGCGTCGAGAAAGTTTTCGATTGAAATGTGTGAAATGAAACAAAAATGCCATAAATTGAAACAAACAGCTGTTTTTCTCACTTTACTCTGTCTGTAACTTTTTTTTTGGCGAGTACAAGCTGTCACGTAAGGAAATAACAAGCCAATTTTTTTATTTTTTTTTTTTTTTTATTTTTACTGTTAGGACCCCTACTAATGCATTGCATTGTGTTGGAACTAGGAAAATAGGTTATGGAAAGGAGGATAGAGGGAGTAGTGTTTGTGAACATTCGATTTGAACTTAATCATGTTGTAAGTGAGAGGGAAGACTTCTGTAGGAAGGTTATTCCACATACGAACAGTCCGGGAAAAAAACGAATTCTCTCTGTAATGCGTTGTACGATTCACCTGCCAATCGACCACATAAGGATGGGCTCTTGAGGAAAAACGTGTATTACGAACAAATGTACGGGTTTCGGGAACCAGATCCCTTAATTCGTCGGAACACATCCCATTGTAGAAACGATAAAACAGGCAAATACAACCCACATTGCGACGGTGCTCAAGGGAGTCAATAGAATTGGTTACCCTACTGTCACCAATGAGAACCCTCGCCCTCTCCTGCACGCGGTCGAGAAGCTCCAAAATAGACTTTGAAGCACCGGCCCACACATGAGAGTTGTATTCCATACGCGGTCGGATATAGGTGGTATAAATAGTAAGGAGATCAGATGGAGTGAAGTATATCCTACACCGTCTTAGAAAACCAAGGCACTTGAATGCTTCTTTCGACACCTTGAATATATGTTCAGTCCATCGGACGTCACATTGTATCCTCATGCCCAGAACATCAAGAGATTCTGATTCCTCAATAATAATACCACCCATATATACAGATGAGGCACCTTGGTTTGTCGCGCGTTTATGCGTCAGCACGAAACATTGGGTTTTTCGGGCATTAAAATCGACCCTATTTGCACGACCCCATTCCGAGACTATGTCAAGGTCTCGGCCAAGCGTATCATTCATATTCTGCCTCATAGCAACGACATCGGATACGCTTGGTCTGCACTCGAATGAGTACGAATGGCAAAGGTTGCTGTCATCTGCAAAAGAGTAGAAAGGGTTAGAAGTTTGACAAAGGAGGTAATTTAGAAAGATAAGAAATAGAGTAGGAGAAAGAACGGAGCCTTGCGGTACACCTGAATGAATCTTGAACTCTTTTGACGAAACCCCATCTATAACAACTCGTATAGTGCGATCTCTGAGAAAACTCGATATAAATCGAGAGAAATTATCACCGACACCAAACGCAGCAAGTTTTGACAAGAGTGCACCATGCCAGACTCTGTCAAACGCCTTGGAAATATCCAAAGCAATTTATAAAAAAAAAAAAATGGGTCTGTAACATTTTGGTGAGAAAAGTTCCCGCTTTGAACTGTCAAATAAACTCACGAATACAAATTGGGCGAGAAAAAATTTTAACACTAAAAAACAATTAGAAATGCAAAGAATAATAATAATAATATTTTATTCTTGGCACATTTTTCATTGTTTTAATATTTTGCTTTTAACATTTTTATAAAATATACGAATGTCTCTAAAGCTCGTTTGCAAACAACGAACATTAAAGTCGCACTTTACACAATTTGGTATAGCCGATAGTTTTGTTTTCGCCGCCGTCGTTGAAAAATGATCAATTTAAGTAAATTTTGGTCGCCGTCAGCGATATGTGTTACTGGCGTTCTGAACGTCTGCAATACCACATCGACTTCGAGTGCAATATTATGACATTTATAACGTAACGACTTAATCTCTTTTGATAGTTTTCGATATGAGTTACAGACACACATTTTTCTCACTTTTCGACAAACGATGGAATATTTTGTTTCACATCTTTTCGATGCAAGAAGTTCTCAATAAAGTTACAGAACATGGGTACAGGATTCATGGGAGAATTCTAACAATAGAAATTTCGGTTATAAATCTTACCAAAAATGAAACATCTTTTTCTTATATTTGAAACGAGCTTTATTAAATGAAATGTGCGCCATATTGATCGATAGTACTGTGCTAGTTGAAAAAATAGACAACATAATTCGGGTACGCTGAATCCAATGGTGCTAACCGTTTTTTTTTTTTTTTTTTTTTTTGGTTAGCTCTTGTTTTCGAGATATACCGTTATTTCGAAAATGGAGGAGGTTGCACAACATATGTTCGCGTAACTCAAAAACGGTTTAGTTTGTTGAAATAACTAAAAAACCGAAATTCCGCAATAAAATTATCTTTAAATACAGGTGAACTTTTTTCTAAGATACTCAGAAACATATTTTTTTTGCCAAAAAAAAAAAATTATTTTTTAGCAACATTTTAAAATGTTTGTTTTTAAAAATGCATCAAAAATTGGAAAATACAGCTATGCCTTTAATTTTCTCCAGACAGATAGAAAACAAAGCTGCAAACAAAACATGCCATAAATAGTTAAAATCTGTTAACAACTTTTTTATTCACAAAATATGACGCAATATTTGTAAGGGAGCCCCCCTAAGAAGTGGTGATAAGGGACAAGTATGTCTCGAAAAAATGTTAAGGACAAAAACTAATTGAGGTCGGTCATACATTTTATCCCACTAGAGGCGACTCCTGGGCATTTATGGGACTTTATCTTTAATATATTTCTAGTCTGCATTGAACATTTTGTATGGGAGTCCCCTTAAGGAATGGTGATAGCGGGTAGGTACATATGTTAGAAATAAATGAATGAGATGAAAAATAAAGTGCGGTTGGTTATACATTTGACCTATCTAGGGGCATCCTAGGCACTGCAGGAGCCTACTCGGTGTCTCCATTCCTTAAGGGGACTCCCATACAAAATGTTCAATTTTGTGAATTAAATTTTAAGTTGTTAACAGATTTTAATTATATATGGCTTGTTATAGCCACACCACAATAGTGGAGACGTTATTATGCATTTGTGCTGGTGGGTGTAACACCTTAAAATATTGACCCTAGACCCACCTATACCGATTGACACAGAATCACTTTCTGAGTCGAACTAACGAAGTCCGACCGTCCGGCTGCCTGGCTGGCTGGCTGTCCATGTAACCTTGTACAGTTCGCAATTTTGGAGATAATCTGATAAAATTTGGGATATAGGTTCCTATTGGCACAAGGACCAAGCCTATTAAAAATGGGCCGTAGGACCACGAGGGAAGATAGGGGGAAATTTCTTCTTCTCAGAAATGATCAAACCGATTTTAATGAAATTTAAAACATAGACAGAACCATATCTATATAATCACAAAACGCATGCATTTTTTAAAAAATAGGACCATGAAAGGAGATAGGGGTAATTTCTGCTTCTCAAGCCGATTTAATAAAATTTAAAACATTGATAGAACCATATCTATATGGGCACTAAGCTATACAGTTTTTCAAAAATAGGACCACAAGGGGAGGTAGGGGGCAATTTCTGCCTCTCAGAAACTTTCAAACATATTTTAATGAAGTTTATAAACATAGATAAATCCATATTAATATGGACACATAAGCACGATGTGTTTTTGAATACTGTGGTGTAGGGTATCATATGGTCGGGCTTGACCGACTATACTTTCTTACTTGTTTTTCTAGCAGCTTCGTTTTTTATGTGTCTGGAAAAAAATTAGAAGCAAAGCTGTATTTTGCAATTTTTGATGAATTTTTAAAAAACAAAAATTTTAAAATGTTGCACAAAAATAATTTTTGTTTTTTGCCAAAAAAAAAAAAAAATCATGTTTCTGCGTATCTTATCTATATTTAAAGCAGTGAAGGGCACACACATACTATCACATTTATGCTTGTGTTGACGAAATAACAACAAAGCAACAGCCGAACGTACATTGTCACAGCCACACAAAGAAGTTTATAGTGTACATGTGTCGACGTCGCACAAGCAGCATTTTTATTCCTATGCACGCGTACATGGGATTTGCAAATTTGCCCGTCACTGATTTAAAGACAATTCTATTGCGGATTTTTTTTAGTTATTTCAAAAAACAGAGCCGTTTTTGAGCTAGGCGAATATATGCTGTGCAACCTCTTCCATTTTCAAAACTAACCCAAAAAAACGGTTAGCACTATTTGATTCAGCGTACCCGAATTATGTTAAAATGCCGGGTGCCCTGCTTGTCTAAAAAATAGTGCCAAATTTACCATTTTTTTTGGGATAAAAACCATTATTCGATCAGTATAAAACTCTCTCAGTTCCTGATGGGTCTTCAAAGATGTGTGTGGTCTGGCGATGTCATGAAGGAGCACAATCTCTCTTCGTTTAATCAATGCTGGCCGTTTTGTTTGAATTGCATTATTTTATATTGTCTATTGTTGATAGTAGAAATCAGAATTAATCGTTTGACCAGACTGTAGAACCTCATAATGAACAATTTCCTTTCAGACCCCACCAGACAAACAGCATTAACTTTCTTGGTGTCAATACTGGGGCCTAATTCTGGCAGTCGTGATCGAGTACTTTCTCGATTCGAAAGCAATTTTATATCTAATTATTTCAGTCAATCGAAATTATTTTTTAAGTATTGTGAAATTCAAATTAATGCTTACCAACACTGAAAAAATAATTTAGATTCGTTTAGTATTGACTGAAATAATTAGATATAAAATTGCTTTCGAATCGAGAAAGTACTCGATCACGACTGCCAGAATCAGGCCTCTGGATTTGTCTGCAAAGCTTCATCTTGTTTCGTCCATGGTCTTTTTCGCACATTATTATCGTACGTAATCCAATTTACATCGCTTGTTATTATTCGCTCCAGCAATGGTTCGCAATGCAAACGCAAATGGAAATTCGGTCCATTAATTTTTTCGATGTTAATTCTTGTGGCATCCAACCATTGAGCTTCTTTGTGTATCCAATTTTCTTCAAATGGTTGATAACTGTTTGCTGATGAATACCTAGTGTCCTAGCAACGTCCACGCTGTTTGTATGCCGGCCTCCATTAACTTTTTTCTATGGATTAACATTTTGAGTGAAAAAGGACATTGGATTGAACCCAGATTTGAATATTAGAATTAGCTTTGCAGTACATCTTGAACCAAATTTCTGGACCAAAATTCGTGTCAAATTCAACGAATTAGCCTAAGTTTCAATTATAACAGTGATAACCACTCCATAGGCTCGCGAGTAAGTTAATAATCGTATTTTTCACATAGACACGGTCGGCAATTCACATGTATACAACAACTTTGTTCGTTTCAAAACATCAGGCTATCATCAGTTTCTGCGACCGCACCCAAGTACATAATATCTTTGTTTGCCTGCGTTCGGGGCTTGGTTAGTTCGGGGCTTGGTTATCACTGAATTATAAGATTGCACCACGTTTCAAATCACATAAAAAGACCTACACAAGATTAGAGACAAATAAAGCAAACGATAAAATCTAGAACACCTGCCAATAATAAGTATCTAATCCGTTAAAAGCATTTACGAAAACTTCCGTTAGAACTCTATTAGTTAAAAAAAAAAAAAAAAATTAATTCTATCACAAACACAAGTCAACAACAGAATGTACCAAACAAACAAAAGACTGAAGAAACAAACGTTAAATGAAAAAAAGACGAGATAATAAAAA
Source organism: Pollenia angustigena (assembly GCA_930367215.1). NCBI lineage: Eukaryota > Metazoa > Arthropoda > Insecta > Diptera > Polleniidae > Pollenia > Pollenia angustigena. The sequence goes on from OV884060.1 coordinate 15,429,875, forward strand.
CTCAGTCGAAATAAGAAAAACTATAATTTTTTAATAAACAAAAATTAAAATAAAAAAAGATAAAACTTTCCTAATAGAAACAAAATATCAACAAAAAACTTTTTTTGCTTTTAATTTTTTTTTTTATTTAAAATCTTTAACATTAACTGGCGTCTGCATGATGTTCAAAAATTGTATTGTATTTTTAAATGGACAACAACATCATCAACATCACCATGTAACCACCACCACCACCATCACCATCGTCATCATCAAAAACATTAACAACATCTAAGATAATACCGACAGACAGACCAAACAATTGACTGACTAACTCATCAGTTGTCTTAGGAAACCAAAAAGGGTTTCTTTTTCAAAAATTTTTGGCTATTTTTTTTCTTTGTAACTTTTAACGAGTAGTACAGTTGTTAAACATTTGATTTTCTTGTTTTGCTTGGTTTTCCTTTTAGTTTTTCATTTATTTCCAACATTTTCATTTTGCAATATTACATGATTTGACAATTAAAAGCTACAAAAACTAGCAACTATTTAGTTAACAATTGTTTAATGTTGTATTGTTTTGTTGGAAGTTGTTGTTTTTGTTTTGCTTGTTTTTTTGTGAAAAATCCTAAAGAAAATATGAGTTTATTTTTTTCGGCTTGTCTTAAATTGAAATTGACCTCTTAAACTTTTCTACATGTTTTGTTAAGCTGTTAATAAAAGTTTTATTTTCTTATATTTTTTACTGCTCTAAATGGTTGGGTATTAATAAAAATTTGTTTAAATAAATATAAAATTAAATTGGATGTAAAGTTAAAAAAAAAAACAAAAAAATTAAATTATTGTTTAACAACAAATATAAATGTTGTAATACAATATTGATTTTCCTTTGCGAGAACTGTGGATTCAAAAAAAGTTTAAATGGTAAATCTTAAATAAATTTTTTAAAATATTTAAAAATTCAATAATTAGTATTGTGGTTATTTTGTTAAACTATTTATGGTTTTTTAATCCAAATTTTTAATATTTTTAATTAGGCTTAAGTTCATGAAATTTGATTTTTTTATTAAATTATTTTTGTGAAGAAAGAAACTGCGAGTGTAAGACGGCAAATCCATCTGAGGAGATCGAGTGGTTGCGATCGAAACATGTCATGGTAACCTGCCGGCCAGGGTTCGAGCCCGAGCCACGTCAAGAATGAAAGATTATCAATAACAATTTTAATTGATTTTCATGTTGTAAAATTCCTTTCTTCACAAAAATAATTTAATAAAAAAATTAAATTTCATGAACTTAAGCCTAATTAAAAATATTAAAAATTTGGATTAAAAAACCATAAATAGTTCAACAAAATAACCACAATACTAATTATTGTTAAAGCTAAGGCACGAGCTCTATGTGTACATTTGTCCTTCAAGTTGTGCTGAAAAAGGTCAACAGAAAAGAGAAAGACAAAGTGAAAAAACAAAAAATGTACTTGGACTTCAAGAAAAATTCTTGACGAAAGTACGAAAAAACAGAAGTAAAGGAAAAAACATGTAAAATCAATTAAGATGGATAATCATTCAGGAAAGCAAATTTCGATCTACCAAATGTTAAAATACAATTTGGTTTAAGGATTGATGTTTGACTAGTGACGTCAGCAGTCGTCGATGGCTGCGAGTGTAAGACGGCAAATCCATCTGAGGAGATCGAGTTGTTCGCAATCGAAACATGTCATGGTAACCTGCCGGCCAGGGTTCGAGCCCGAGCCACGTCAAGAATGAAAGATTATCAATAACAATTTTAATTGATTTTCATGTTGTAAAATTCCTTTCTTCACAAAAATAATTTAATAAAAAAATTAAATTTCATGAACTTAAGCCTAATTAAAAATATTAAAAAATTTAAAAATTCTTTATATTAAAACTTAATTTACATTATACATTTTAAATATTTGTTCATATGACTTAGAATAAAGTAAACTTTACTTTAACCCTGGAAGGTTACTCTTCATACATTAAGGTTATTCTTCGTCGAATCGCCGAACTTTTTAGAAAATAAATTCTAGCGGAACGATTTTTTTTAAGTGAAAAAATAACAAAAATCTGTTTTAGTTTAGCGTTTTATTTTAAAAAATATGTAAATATAAAAAAAAATTCTTTTTCTCTCTAAAATTCAAATTAATTAACGTTTTAAAACAACAAAAACTAAAAAGGTTAAATTTTAAGGGCCGATGTTGAATGTGCACCACACCTAAACGTCAAGTTTTTTTCTGCATTTCATTTGTCATTTCTCATTTTCAGACCAACTCAATTTGAACCATGAAAAGATACACAATCGAGCAACGCGTTAAAGTTATTCAGGCTTTTTATGAAAATGGGCGTTCAAATCAAAATGCATATCGTGCACTTCGTGATTTTTTCGGTCAATTTAACCATCTATATGTGCGCACAATCGGAAAAATCGTGCAACAGTTTGAGCAAACCGGGTCTGTAGGAGATGTGAAAACACCAGTGCATGCTCGTACAGCTCGTACTGCAGAAAATATTGCTGGTATTCGCGATAGTGCAGCTGAAGAGGTGTCCACCTCAACTCGTCGTCGTGCCCAACAATCGCACCTCTCACGCTCGTCGTTGATGAACATTATGCATAATGACTTGCATTTTCACGCTTACAAGGTGCACTTGACTCGCGAACTAAAGCCTCTTGACCATTTCAAACGTCGTCAATGGTCAGAATGCTGGCAAGAAATGCAAAGAAAATCATCTTCAGTGATCAGGCACATTTTCACCTCAGTGGATTCGTCAATAAGCAGAATTGACGCATTTGGGCGAATGATAATCCAAGAGTGATTGTTGAAAAACCACAAATAAAGACTGTTTGGTGCGGTTTATGGGCTGGCGGCATCATCGGGCCGTATTTTTTCCAAAATGAGGCCGGTCAGGCGGTTGCTGTCAATCGTATTCGCTATCGTGAGATGATAACGAACTTTTTATGGCCCGAATTGGACGATTTAGATATGGACGATATGTGGTTTTAACAGGATGGTGACACTAGCCACACAGCTAACGAAACAGTGGTTCTTTTGCGCGACAAATTCAATGGCCGTGTTATCTCACGTGGTGGCGATGTCAATTGGCCGCCAAGATCATGTGATTTGACACCGTTGGACTTCTTTCTGTGGGATTATTTGAAAGAAAAGGTGTACGGCGATAAGCCAGCAACAATTCAAGAGCTAAAGGATGAGATTATTCGGCACATTTACGGCATAGAACCTCAATTATGCCTTAGCGTCATCGAAAATTTGGACCTTCGGATCGAAGTGTGAAGCCGAGGTCGTGGCGGCCATTTGTTCGACATTTTGTTCCATACATTGTTGAACCATACCAATATTATCATAATAAAAAGAAATGACAATAATTTCCTAAATAGTTTGTGTTTTATTTAGTATCAACATCGGCCCTTAACATTTAACCAGCCTTTATAATAATCTTTTTCGTCAGTTTACATTTTTGTTTACGTATTTAAAATTCTGTATTATAAACCAAGTTTTTTTTGAATTTTGGTTTATTTTATTATTTGATTAAAACTATTTTTTCACCGAGTTTTTTTTTTTAAACTATTTTTCCGGCTTATCTCGACTTAAGATGTTTTGTCAAAATGCAATTAAAAAATTATTTGTAAAAAATATTTGAAATCTTAAATTAACGGGCATGTTCCACAAATTGAAATGAATTGGAATTAAAATCGAACGAGATTTTGATTTCAATTATTTACAAAATATCTGCAGTTTTTTCTGTTTTAAGCAGTTGTTGTTGCAAATATAATTAGCACTCAAAGTATGCAGTATATAAAAAGGAATACTTTTATGAACCTTCTTTACAGGATCGTTTTCAAAACTTGTTCGATTTTAAATCCACTTCATTTCGAATTACAGAACATACTCGTAAATAACCCTACTATAGGAATTTGGAATCAATTTATTTGATAGCTATGAATGATTTTTGGTGAAGGCTGACTCAGTTTAGTTTAAGCCGAATAACGGATTCCAATTTAATCTTTTTTAACAATTAAAATGTTTTCTTTCTTCCTTTCCAGATACATCTTTATAATAATTAATGGAAATCTTTATAAAATTCTTAGTTTAATGAGGTAAGAGTCATTATCAAAAAAATTCAAAATATTTCATTTAAATTCAAAGCAACCCCGCACAAACATTAATTTAAATTACCTTCTTAAATTTTCATTAGGCTGACAACATTAAAATAATGACAACTTAAGCAAAAAAAAGTGTATAAATATATGACTTCATTTGATTTGTAACCATAATTATGTGAATGATTTAATTACTGGTTTTCCTTTACTTCATTGTTGGGGAAAAAAAAAACGAAAGACTTAAGACACATACAAACATACATACAGTAGACGCTCGGTTATATGAATACCCAGTTATATGAACATCCAGAATAGTGAACAACAAAATTGAGGTTCTAAAGAGTGAACACGACCTATCTCTACTATATGAACAACTTGCAACCGTTGATTTTTTTTGGAACTATTTGTTGTAAAGAGTGTTTTTTAGAGTATCACAACTTTGAGTTGGCATCACTGCTATATTTGAGCCCCCATTTAACAGCTGATAGTTGCTTTTTGTTTAGTTTGCTTTGAAATTCTATTATGAATCGACTTATCGAGCAACCCGCAAATATTTGACATTTTTAATGAAAATAATTCGGCGAATGGCCTGAAGCACAAATTGCTATTGATTTTAAATCTCAACTCAAAATTGTATTTTCCGATTAAGCCAATTTCTGGTAGAATGGATACATAAATAAGCAGAATTGGCGCATTTGGAGTGAGTGGAATCCACAAGCTTTTGTCGAAACACCATTGCATCCACAAATATTACTGTTTGGTGCGCTTTACGGGCTGGCGGATTCATTGGCCCACATGTGATCAAAGTGCGAAAAGTTGTTGAAAATTGGCGCCTTCTACACGCCAGGTACATGACAGAAATCATATTTTAATTTCATAAAATTTTCTTTCCAATAAAGCCCGTTTCATTGATATTAAAAATATATTTCCTTGTTTTATTATGATTTAAACTTGTGTCACTCTATAAAAAACACTCTTTATTATAAATCTGTTCTTCCCCGAAATAAGCTAGTTAATGTGTATTACATATACGAATGCAAAGGAAAATTTATAAGATGGTTGGTGTTTGTAAAGTTATTGCTTTGAGTGAAAATAATATATCTGATAATGATATTTGGCGTTGTGAAAATGTAGAAATAAGGCATTACAGAAATCTTTTTAAGCAAAAAAAAATATAACCGACTACGTACTTTCATGTACATTTATTATTACCAAACTAATATAAAATAAAAACTTAATATAGGTTATGTATGTACACTAGAGCGACTCAAGTTGTATGGAAGCAAAATTCCTGCTCGATGTACGCTCCGAAAAATGAACCTTGGACTTTTTTAAGATGACGTTTTAAATATTTCGGCTCCAGGAATGACCTCTCGTGAGCTGGACCAGTTTGAAAAACGGTATATTTTTGCATGTTTTGTTACTTTAAGAATCGGTTTGCTTACCAACATATACAAGTTGGGTATCGTAAGAAAGTTTTTTTTAAGGCGGGTCCAACTGTATATAAAATTTCTCCAAGGAAGATCATCCATGTCCTTTTTTTAAGGATTTTCTGTAAAAAACGGGTTTTTCAATTTTTTGTTCGGGGTTGTTTGTAATCAAAGTGCTAAATTAACATATTTTAATCTTTAGTCGATTTAATTAAATACGTGTCTCAGCTTTTTTTGAAATTCGTGCTAGTTCGCTTTTTTACAAAAATGTAATGGGGTGGTAACCCTTCGTTTTAAATAGGGCAATATGGGTATCAAATTTTATCTTTTGCCAAGTATATCATCTTTGTATGTAAATAATTTAGATTTTTGCAAATTAGATGCATTTTACACGGTGCTCTGGAATATATATAAATGCAATTTTGTAGTAACTCTAATATGATAGCCAATTAAGTTTCAAGATCATGTATGGATGCAAATAGGACTAAAGAAAGAAAAAAAGAAATGATCCACGACTTGAATTTTTTTAATTTGCGAAAAAATATGCCGCCAAAAAGTCGTGGATCATTTCTTTTTTTCCTTCTTAAGTCCTATTTTCATCCATACATGATCTGGAAACTACATCCGCTATTATATTAGAGTTTTGCATTTTATATATTCCAGCGCACCGTGTAAAATGCAACAATCTAAATTATTTACATACAAAGATGATATATTGCCCTATTTAAAACGAAGGGTTACCACCCCATTGCATTTTTGTCAAAACGCGAACTAGCACGAATTTCAAAAAAAGCTGAGACACGTATTTAACTAAATCGACTAAAGATTAAAATATGTTAATTTGGCACTTTGATTACAAACAACCCCGAACAAAAAATTCAAAAATCGTTTTTTTTTACAGAAAATCCTTAAAAAAGGACATCGATGATCGTCCTTGGACAAATTGTATATACAGTTGGACGCGCCTTAAAAAAATCTTTCTTACGATACCCAATTTGTATATGTTGTTATGGAAACATATTCTTAAATTAACAAAACATGCAAAAATAGACCCTTTTTCAAACTGGTCCAGCTCACGAGAGGTCAAAGCTGGAGCCGAAATATTTAAAATGTCATCTTAAAAAAGTCCAAGGTTCATTTAAAGAAGGGCACATCGAGTACATTTTTTGGTGAGTCGCTCTAATGTACACATATTAAAATTGATTTGAAATACTTATTTTATATTGTCTCGATTATTTGAACTTTTCCATTGAGTGAACAGGCCTTGTCTAAATTAGTTCATATAAGCGAGCGTCTACTGTAGTTGCTTATCTGTAAATATTTGAAATTTTTCAAGTGTGATTGCAAAATGATGTGCTGATTATGCGTTTATTTTAAGAACATGTTAAACTATAAAATTTAATTATTATTACACCACAGATTCCACTTAATCCATTTAACATTTTTTTCATACCCGCAATATTTTCGAAAACAAAAATCAAAACTTATTTATTTGTTTTTCCCCGTCAAAATCTTGTTTTTTTTTCTACTCTCTGGCTGGCAATTGACCGCTTAATACTTTAAAATAAATAAAAAAAACAAAAAATTTGCTTTTAATTATACGCAGTAAAACGAAGTAAAAAACAAAAAAAAAAAAAAAATGCATCAAATTATTACGACCAGTCGACAACCTTAAGCGAAACACATTCGTTTAAACAGCTACTTGAATATTTTACCATCATCGTTTTTGGTTTATGGCATTTGGAGTTGTTGGATACTTGTACTTGTAGTTGCATGAAACATTTCAAATGTTTTTTACGACTCGAGGCAATATTTTAACACTTTAACACATTTGTTCCTTTTTTTGCTCTCTCGCTCTTTTGAATTTGTTTTTTTTTTATCTCGTTGCGTTGACGGACGGCGTTTGTTTTTTTTTTTGAGTGTTCAAGTGTTTGCACAAGTGAGTTACAAAATTGAAAACATCAATTGTAAACAAAAGAAAATTTACATACGAACGAAAATTATTTTGAAAGCGTTAAGTGCCCATTAAAATATCAATATAAAAATTGTTTTTAAATATGGGGGATTTCATGTCAAGTGATCCAAGTTTTAAATCGATGTCTTCCGATTTGGATGAAATTTGCAACAAGGTTCGTCCTAGTGGACAGTAGGAATAGTAGTAGGATAGAACTAACTTAAAGGAACAGACATAAGCTTTCTTTTGAGCACAAAAAAAAAAAATATTCCCGCTAAAAATAAAAATTAAAATTAAAAAAAAAAAAAAAAAAAATTTAAAAAAAAAAAAAATTGCCTTCAAAAGATTGATCAAATAGCTATCTAAGCTACTTGGGACAAATTTTGCCAACACCAATAGGTAATAAGTTACATGGATGAGAAAGAACACCTGTACCCATGTTCTGTAATTTTAATGAGAACTTCATGCATCGAAAAGATGTGAAACAAAATATTCCATCGTTTCTCGAAAAATTAGAAAAATGTGTGTCTGTAACTCATATCGAAAACTATCAAAAGAGATTACGTCGTTACGTTATAAATGTCATAATATTGCACTCGAAGCCGATGTGGCATTGCAGACGTTCAGAACGCCAGTAACACATATCGCTGACGGCGACCAAAATTTACTTAAATTGATAATTTTTCAACGACGGCGGCGAAAACAAAACCATCGGCTATACCAAATTGTGTAAAGAGCGACTTTAATGTTTGTTGTTTGCAAAGAAGCTTTGAAGACGTTCGTATATTTTATAAAAATGTTAAAAGCAAAATAATAAAACAATGAAAAATGTGCCAAGAATAAAATATTATTATTATTCTTTGCATTTTTAATTGTTTTGTAGTGTTAAAATTTTTTCTCGCCCCATTTTTATTCGTGAGTTTATTTGACAGTTCAAAGCGCGAACTTTTCTCACGAAAATGTTACAGACACACTTTTTCTGTAAATTGGCTTGTTATTTCCTTACGTGACAGCTTGTTCTCGCCAAAAAAAAGTTACAGACAGAGTAAAGTGAGAAAAACAGCTGTTTGTTTCAATTTATGGCATTTTTGTTTCATTTCACACATTTCAATCGAAAACTTTCTCGACGCGAGAGTTACAGAACATGGGCACTGGGGTCTAATTACCGCATACGATATCGAGCAAAATTGATCGAAATTTTTTATTTTGGTATTATGACTTTCGATGTATCTTAATTTGAAATGAAATGTATCATGAAAGTTATTTTCGGGATTACAAAGTTTATTATTAATACGATTTTCGTATGAATGAAGCGGTTTGTTTTTTAATTTTTTTTTTTCATTTAACCCACTTACAACTACAATTCGAGTCGGAAAGAACCCAACCAATTGTAGGGGGATGTAAGAAAAGATAAACTCACTGTTTATTGTTGGTGTTTTGTTTAAGCTTTGTAATTGTTACAAGTTAGGATAAGAGTGTTTATAACTCTTATTCGCTTAAGGGGTTTATTTGTTTAATATTTTTGGCTTTTCTAAAATCTTTGGAGAAGGTTTCCTGACGAGTCTAAGCAACCGGCGAAATGCGCATAGTAGCTAGCTTTCCCTCAACAATAAATTTCAGTGTATTTATCAAATATGAAAATCTGGGAATTTAGCACGTCATACGGAAATCGTATTAATAATGAAATGAATCTTAATTTGAGATGATAGCATTCGATATCGAGTAACCAAAGACATTACTTCTCTCTAGTTTTCATTCGATACGTCAGTGTCTATCGTATGCAGAAAAATACGATAGTTTACTCGATACGATATCGAGCAAAATTGATCGAAATTTTTTATTTTGAGATGATAGCATTCGATATCGAGTAACCAAAGTTATTTAATTTCTCGAGTTTTCATTCGATACGTCAGTGTCTATCGTATTTAGAAAATACGATAGTTTACTCGATATCGAATGCGGTAATTAGGCCCCTCTATGGCCAAAATGTCAAACTTTGACCCCCTCTAACTCAGAAACTTTTTGACCGATCTTGTTGTGCCTAAACTACTATCCAATAGTACTAACCTTGGTGCAAATTTCATCCAAATCGAAAGACATCGATTTAAAAATTGGGTCACTTGACATAAAATCCCCCATATATTAACTCAAGTCGACTTAAAAGGTTTGTAAAATTTTTTTTAGCCTATAGATTCCCAATATTTCTATTCAGAACTTTTAGAAATAAAACATATTATATTGAATCCTTGCTGAAACTAGTCTTTATGATAAAGTCCTTTTTTTGGCACAAATCCCGTGTGGCGCCAGAATGCCCCAAGGTGGATGTAGGGATCATCTTAAGGATACTTAATCTTTTGCCGCTGCATCCTACGGGGCGACTAAAAGCGGGTAAAGTGAGTCTAAAACCCAGCAAAGATTCAAAATAATAGGCGTCCTTAAATCTTCGTGATTTCTTGTGACCATAGGCTGACCAGAGAGAGTTCTTTCTTATCTGGTACCAAGGGAGTCAGTAGCCCCAGGAACTTCCTGTTTTTCAGGATAATTATCTTTGCGGAAGCTTAACCTCTATGATAATTATTTTGAGCTTGCATATCTAAAGGTCAGGGGTTCAGCGGAAGTACTTTTTTGAAGAAGGGCTACCTTAGGGGATCACGTGGTGGTTGTGGTTAAAACCCAAAGTCATAGATACTTCTAAAAATCCCACTCCACTTGGTAGGAGAGTTTGGCCTGAGAAGAAGACTATACCTCTGTGCTGTTGATTTTCAAAAGATGCTGCTGGCCAACTCCCAAACAAGGTCCGAATGTATAATTTTGGACGGTTTTTTTAATACTGAAAAAATAATTTCGATTCGTTCAGTATCGACTGAAAGAATTAGACATGCTTTCGAATCCTAAAAGTACTCGATCACGACTGCCAGAACTAGGCCCCTGTTATTGTTGGTTACGCTCATACACAGGGGTAGTTGGTAAATTAATTGTTTGCCACGGAGTGGTTAAGGTCCACCATGAGATCAGACATGGCTGGTGCTTATGTAAATCATTTCCAAATTTTTGAATGTAGAGAAAAGGGAAAGCTAGTCATGGCCAATTCTTTACAACAAGCGCTGAAAATTAACCAAAAATTCCTCCAATTCAAAAATTAGCTATACATTTTTAAAACAAGTAAGTTGCAAGTAACCCACTCGACCAAACTCTTGATATAGGTATGTAAAATTTAATTTAAATCGAATCATTTATTCAAAAACTCTTGAGTTATTTCTACTTTTATTGTTGCTTAATCCCACTGTGCATTGTACATTAAATGCTGGTGTTAATGGCCATTATTTTAAATCAAATCCATAAAATTAAATCAATTGTTATTTCCTTAATAGGGGAGGGGAATTTCTATCAACTTCAATGAGTTTTGAAAAAAAAAAATTTAAAAGCAGTTGTCAATAGTTGCATTTTCTGTAAACTCTTTGTTTCTTTTTTTTTTTGGTAATTTTTGAGGAAGAAAAGAAAATAAATAAATGTTCGGTAGGCATTTTGTTTTGTTTCGTAATAGAAAATTCATTTGCTTTTTGGGGCTGTTTATTTGGAGACTTTACCATGAAAAGAAATTGTGCCGCAAGAGCCGCTTTACATAATATTTAATAACAAAAAGAAAAGAAAAAACTTACACTGTGCCCAAAAAAAGTTTGTTGCACCCAGAAATATTTTTGGGCATTTACACAAAAAATTTAGTTGCATTGTTCGAAATGTTGTTGCTTAAACTGATTTTATTAATTTAAGGCTGTTTTGGCAATTAAATTACTTTAAACTCTGACATCACATGACGTAGAAATTAAGTGTTAATTTGAAACGAGGACGAGGAATTATCATCAAAAAATATTTTTTTTAAATATTTGTTTACATTATTCGGGAATTTATAAGGTATGCTAACAAGTCATATTGTCATAATAACGTTATATTTTACAATAGTGTCGTATGGCTTATCATTTAAAAAAATACGATTTTTGTTTATGCACTTGTGAATAAACAAATTTTGCTAATTGGCAAAAATGGAAAATATCAATTCAATGTACATTGTTAATTCACTTTTGAGTAAACTATTTAAAGAAGATTATTAAATTTCGTTTTACTAAAAAAAAAATGAAAAATATTTAGATATTTAATTTCAATTAGTTCATTTCAGTTATAATTTTTAACTTCTGTCTTGGTTTTTATTAATTTTTTCTTCTTCTTTAATAAAATTTGCCATTCACATTGGTTGATACCACG